>OW569405.1:65736882-67055423 GCA_937654795.1 Cistogaster globosa | reverse complement strand
TAAATTAAATTAATTGTTACTGAAGTCGTCATCCACTTCATAATTATGGATGCAAAAAGAAAGATTTTTAATGCTGCTGCGGTCAGTATGCTGAGGAGAATATTTGGATATGCAGGATATTCTATTGTTCTATTCTATTAGTCAGCTTAGATAACATATTTTTATATCTACATACATACTTATAATAAAAGTGTGATGGGGTCTTATCTGCACAAGAAATATTTTTAGAAAATTTTAAAGTTGGAGTTATTAATTATTTAGATACACTAATTAATTAACGATTTATTAAACATAGAATGATAAATAATGCTAATGATTTTAAGCATTATCATTATTTTCATTAATGAAAAGGTTTCTGTGTTAGTTAGTTAAAAAACAAAATCATTACCATTGACTAATGATTAAATGGTTTTCAAACATTATCATTAATGAGTGTATTTCTAGTTTTTGTACAACAGACACAGATCTTAAAGTATAAAAGAGCATCATTTTTAAAATGGCAGTTTGATTACAAATATATATGTTTTACGTTTCTCAGGAAAAATGAGACATAATGGGACATATTTTTGTTTTCCTGTAAGTAACAAGATCTGGTAGCTAGAGTGTTATGTGACCTTAGACCTCAAATATAAAGTTTCACACCCATCTCACTTATAACTTATAAGTTTTTAACATTTTCTAAAAAAAAATCCATCTGCAAAAAAAAAACCTTTTTCTAGATTTGTAATTTGAGAAAATGAGAAATGACACGCACACAAAGTCGAGTGCACTGCTTGTAACTTAATATAAAAATAAAATGTAATAATTTTTTTTTAATAAACCATAGTACAAGGCATGTATGTATTAACAATTTAATTTACTTCGATTACTTTAATATTTTCGCCTACCATAGTCCGAAAACATAAATTCATAGCTGCATACATTGTCTTTTTATGTTTTTTTTTATATTGCAAGTAAATCAATATACATAATATATGGATCATAAAAATATTTCCCACAACACTTTTGCAGATTTGAGAATGATTTTACTTTAAAAATTAAATTCCTGAAAATTCTCAATATCTATTGCATTTTATGTTGGCGGCCTAAAGGTGTTATGAATACATAAAATTTTCAAAGAAATAACAAGAAATGCGCCGCTACGAAATGCAAAGTTTTAATGTCTGCAACAAATCTAAAATCATTTGAAAGAGTGTATTTTTACGACACAGTCTAAGTTTTCTTTAATGTGCGGTTTACTTTTTCTTTTTTTTTGTTGGATAACAAGTTGTATTCTTGATGCTCCTTAAGTGTCAGTCATATAATTTTAACCGCTCTTAAGTAGAAGGACACACAGTGGTTAGTTTGGAAAACGGAACTTATAAATAGGATGAAATAGAATTTAAATATTAGTTTTTTATTAAAAATGTAAACTGTGTTATGGCTCCCTAATTTTAGTTTAAAGTACATATTCAGCCGAAACTACAGGCAAACGTTTTACAGCATCTTTGTAAAGATGCTAAACCAAAGTGTCTTAGGTCATTACAAAACAAGTTATTTAGAGAGCTTTACCACATTGTAGACATTTGGTTAAATATTATGATTATGTGACATGTGTTCACATACCATCAGTGTGAAATTTTCCCTCGTAATAGAATGAGTTTCCTTATACAGTGTTGCCACGTTTTTTTTTAGTTAAAAAAATGTATATAAAAAGATCATATTACCAAAACGTGATAAAAAAATTATTTTATACTTTTAATATTGCTGCTTAGATTTAAAAAAATCTACGTATTTTACACTGTAAAAATCACTGTTTGACGGTGTTAATGCAATTAGTTATTTCGATTTTTTACTTTGGCATTCTATAAAATTTAAATATTTTAAGTGTTAAGAAATACGTAATGGCATGAAGTATAGCAACGTCAATGCAAAGAATCACGTAAAGAGAAAAAGTTAATAAGACAACAATAAATTCTATGTATCTTAAACGTTTTTTTTTTCCTTCGTTATCTGGTTTCATAAGAAACACCATTAACATTTTTGACAGTTTTATAACAGACTTTGTATAATGAGATGTGAAGTTTAATTTGACATGTTTCTTCCTTATGCGAGTATGGTGTAGTTTATACCTCAATAAAGTTATATGTATTAAATAAGAGTTATGCATGGCTCTTATTGCATACTGATATGATTTCTTTTAATAAAACAAGTTCTCATTTTGCCTGTGAAATTTTCTGAGCCACGAAAAATTCAATAGTTTCAACTACTTGCTTTGGTTTGTCAATACATTTAGTACATTTACAAATATATAAAGCTGCCTCTTGTATGCATGACGTAAAATGTACACAGAATATTTGCCATGATTGTGAAGAGCTAAAAATATAGCTTACGTTATGTATGACTAGGAATCACAAGAAAGCTCGCAATGTGCTATTCGAAATTCTCCTTATCGTTTCACTATGCGGTTGCTCAACAATTTTATTTATAAAGCGGTTTATTTTTATTATTTTAATTATAAAAAGTTTATTTTTTTAAATTGAATCATTGTTATATCCACTTATTAAAAGTTGAAAAAAGAAAGAAGGCAAGGCTTTATTGTTGGTATTTATCATTAAATGTTAAATATGTATTTATTGGCCTTTAAGCGGAATTCTCATTTTGTTTTTTTATAATTATTGTCTCGGAACTCTGGTAATCATTTTGAAAAAATTTATAAGATACTAAGTCTGTAATTAAGGTTATCCTTTAGTGCTCTCAAATAATTCAGAGATCTAACAACATAGTTATTAAGATACATCGCCTTTGGGGCAAGGAAATATTGAACAAATTTCTATGAGGAAGCAATTGCCAATATTTCAGATTAAGTAGAGTTTTATTTAAGAATTTCTCCTTGAACTCCAGATGAATTTAGATAGAACAAATAAAGTATATAAATATTGTCGCGCTCAATTTTTGCGATTAAAACATCGTTTTTGAAATATCTAACCATCATTAAAAATTAATTTAAGAAGCAGATTAAAGATAGCGCACAATAGATTACATAATTTTGGGTGGAACAAATTGCATGCTCGCAATCAAATTAAATTTTAAGATGTTATTCACACAGTTGATACAAAAAAAATTACTATGTTAAAATTATGTTAGGAAAATTTCGTAAAAATTATTCTAAATTTTAGACAAAATTGCCCGTACTTTTCGGAGCACTAAAAGCCTTTTATTCCAAAACTAGATTTTTAAGAAAACATAAGTATGTTTTTACTTTTCAAACAAATTTTGAAAGTTTAATTATTTAATTGTTGGTGATAAAGCTTTTAAATAACAGATTTTGGGAGCATAAAATACACTTTTTTTTTTAATATCTTATAGCTGCCTGTTTTTTAATTTAAAGAATTTTCGTGCAATAAGGTACAGAATGATCTCTCAAACTCACCTATTGTCAAACTTGCGGTTTTGAGTAAGAGATCCCACTGCATGGTGAGCGCCCCACCATCTTTTAAATCGCCTAATGTTGAATAAAAAAATATGAATAGTTCATTTACATTACGGCTGGCTTTCAAAGCGTCAATTGCTTTGTAGTCATACAAAGTATTGCGTTTCATAATGCCGCAATACAAAATATAAAAAATGAAGCTACACAAATTTAAAAACAATTTATCATTAGTAACCCAGTAAAAAGAAAGCAGGGAAATAGTTTTAAAGTTAATGCTTAGCTTCGCATCTTTGCATACGTAACTTTATTTAAGTCAAGCAGCTTAAATAAAGTTATTGTTGCTGTTGTTGTGACAATATTCAAAATATAAGATAAAAAATCTTACCAGGTAAATCCATGCTAAAAAAAGTTTTTTTTTTAGTTAATCTAAAGTTACTAATAAATTTAAAAAAATTTTAGCAAAGTCTTAACTTTGCATTTTTGATTTTCTGCTATTTTGAATTTTTTCATTAGTTTTGACAAAGAAGAATTTGCCAAATATTCCAGAATAATTAAGTAACTGATGACTTAATAAAACATTATGCTTGAAAGTATTTTGTTTATCGAAACTTAATAAACCGTTGTCGTCATTTATACTGTTTTATGTTTTATGTTTTTTGTTTATATTAAACAAAATAAATAAAGCGGCAAAAAATCTAAAACATTTAAATACATAAACATTGTACAGTGGGGCAAAATCAAAATATTTTTGAAATAATTTAGCCATTTGTATAGGGCTAGGCCGATTGATCCAAAATTAGGTATAACAATAGAAGAGGAGCGTTTGAGTTTAAGTATTTAAGTTAGGTACCATCCACTTTCCAGGGATGGCGCTATGCGGTCTCAAAACTGGGTACCTAGCACCTTAAAATTTTTCTAAACTAGCATTTCTTTAATTTTTGTCTGATTTTTAAAAGTTATGCATGGTCTTAAAGGACGCATCAATATCTAGAAAAAGGTGGTTTAATCTGCATGTTTGTGTTTAAAAATCATCGAGTTATAATAACTTTAAAATTACAACTTTTGAACCCTCAAAATACTGGATCCAATTTTTAGCAAATTTATTCAAATTTTTTCCCGTAATTACGAATTTAATCCCTATCATATATTTTATATTGCAACTTTTATTAAAATATCTCCAAATTTTAAAAATAAAACACTAACCAAGCTTTTACTATGTGGACTGACTACAAGTTGGTTTTAATATTCAACTCCTTCAGCTAAAACTCGTAAATAGATATATTTGTTAAGCCTTTTTCTTACTTCATTTAAAAGCTATAAATATAAGTATAATAAAATAATTTTTTGACCATCCTCTTATATTATGTTCTTTGAAATTTGTTTCCTATCAATTAATTTTTACGGTTTTTATAAGGAAGGAACGTTAAATATGTTAGAAATACTTTTAATTTAATGTGTTTAAACATAAAACTTTATAACTTTATTGGGTGCTGTTTCTTGCAAGTCATAAAATGTCTTCATTACCTCGTTAAAGATTTTAAAATTGTATTGATTGCATTTGTAATGTTTGCAGGGCTTAGACTTCATAACTTTATATTTAAATTAAGCTGTCGCTATTTTAGTCTAAATTATTTTTTAGAAAACAAAAACTACCTATTACTTAAAGCAATGTTAATTTTATTCTAATACTATTGCTCATTGCAGTCAGTTTACAATTTTATATTTTTTAGTTTTCAATCTGACGAGTGTCAGAACAACCAAAAAGATATGATTTTATATTTTTTGTTTCTTGAAAAGTTATGAAAGCAGCATCTGATTTTGTGTAGAAAAAACATTTAAGAATTATATTTTACATCTGAATATGTTTCTTATTGGTTCTACTGCTATCAAGTATTTGTAAAAGATCTTAGGACAAAAAAAAAAACTTTTTAATGTCCATAATATTTATCTGGAACTGAAAAAGTATCCATATGTCGATGGGTTTATCCCATTATCAGAACTAAAGGTAAAAGAACTGATTAATCATCGAATTGCGAATAATAAAGGAGAAATAATAACCTTTGTTTCTGCAATTAATTAAGAAACAAAATATAAATGCTTTATAAAATGTTTGTTTTATTCCAAAAATGGTTAGTTACTCGTATGGTACTCGTTTTATTCGCAGACATATAGTTTATTGCGATAACAACTTAAAAATATGAATAAATGTCCTTAAAAAATCACATATTAATAATAATAATTTGTTTTCGCATTAATATATTTCTTAAGCTCATTTTCATCAAGACCACAAAAGTGAAGTATAACTTCTCATTTCCAGTATATTAAAAAACATGAATGTTAACATAAATTTATAAATTGTATTAATTAAAATGCATTCAAATATATGTATATTTGACATAAATTAAAAACCGCAGGTGGTTTTTCGAAAAATTATATTTAATGACTTTTTAGCTTTTATTTATTTTAAACCACGTCTTAAAATCTGTTCAAATGGAAGACACTTGCTGTTTAAAAAAAAAACTTGCCATTTGCTTAGTTTAATTCATAATTAATAATTTTTTGTTTGTTACGGTTAATTTGATTGTCTTCATAAAGTTGTTTTCACATATTTGGTTTTCTTTAAATGTTGTTAAACGAAAACTAATGTTGAAATATCTTACGTGTTAATATTTACATTTTTACCTGACTAGAGACTGTTGGCAGTATTCTTACGCAATACATAAGAAATATAAAAGTTACATTTAAAAAGCACTTACTTTGATACAGAAATATTTAGTAACCACTATAATAAAAATAAGCCGTAGCAACCTAATGTGCCACAAGCAGCCGGTCAAAAACTAAAAAAGGGGTTAAAAAAATTCTTTTATATTGGGTTACGGTAATAGCAGCATGAAAAATATCATAATGTGATTTACTCCAATGAGTATATATACAAAGCACAACTCCTAATTTTAGATTTATTTCGAGAATTCAAAATTTAATCCAAAAACTGTAAATATTTTCAACAAAAAAGTAAAAGTGCCTTATTCGGCTATGCCGAATTTTTTTACCCTTCACCATATATGTATAATCACACATACCATACTGCAGATTTCCCATCAAATAGTTTAAATAAAAATCGGCATTAAAAGTTCTTTCCTACTTTTTTACAGAAACTTATAACGCATAAAAAGTAGTTCAATGCTGTTAAAAACCAACGACATGCCTTTACATAGGCATGTCATTGGCCTATGTAAAATTCACCCGAATTTGCACCACTTCGTCAGTAGTTGATGCCCTGTTTCATTAGATTTTCCTTACTTTTTTATTGGGTATAAACGAATTGCTTTCCTGAATCTTCAACTTAATGAATTATTCTTGCATAACATTACTTCGACCTAATAAGATGTTACATAAAATCAAAATATTCGTTGTTTCTAATGCATTCAATAATATGAAGAAATAAAAACTTATATTTTTGGCCTATTTGTGAAAGGATTTTTCATAGTAACAATTAATACCTTTAATGTAAATAATACTGTTTGTAGATCAAAAGAGTAATGAAATAGGAAAATTTTAAAATGCCTGGCTTTGTCGTTTGAAGATATTTAGCCTTTTTTGTTTATTACTTCGTAAGAACACAAAAAGGTTTAATACGAATAATTATACCTAAATTCAAAAAAAATTGTTTTTTGTTAAACTTAAAGATAAATATGTAAGGGATATATTTCTTACTCCAATTCTATTTTATTGTTTTTTAATTCGTTACTTTTTTATCGCAATTTCTGATTAAGTAAAATATTTTAAAAGTTTTATGATTCCTTTCTCTTAATAAAAGAATATTTTATGTATTAAATTTCAATATATTTCCCAGGCAAAAGCCGTTTTATTTTTCGTACTTTTGCAATAATATTGTAGCTTCTTAATGCCTAAATAAATGGAATTTAAACTCACAATATAATTGAATTATAATAGTTTATATGCTCCAAGCCATAAAACTTAAAATCTATCGTTATTTTTTGAAAATTAAGAATAATTTAAAATCAATACTAATCGTTTTTTTATACTTGTATGAATTTCGGGAAAGAGTAACCTAAAAACGCAACATCGCGTGTATCGAATTACTAAAAATAATGACGAAATTGGCGAAAGAGTTGCAGCGATATTAGTGTAGAAAATTTTTGGGAAACAATACATTGTTTTCATTACACAACAATAGATAATAGCTCTGATGATTTTGACACATGTACATAAATATTTATCTTTAATATTATTATTTTAGTAAACATAAATTATTATTACAAAGTTAAAATATTAATAAACAATTAATAAAAGAATACCTGGTAAGTAAATGCAGTTTTAACAATCAATTACATCATAAAGTTATAAGATTTAAGCAAAATTCTAAGACCAGACAAAAAGAGCGATAAGATAACGTGACGAAATAAAAAAACAAAACACCACAGACGGTAGGGTCAGTCATTTATTAAAGGAACCTCTGTCAAAATGGCTATACTAAGGTAAAAGGAGAAGGTCTCCATTCGAAACATGTCTTTTTGTATGAATGATTGTACGGAATCTGCGATCAGTTTTGGACTTTGTTAAAGCTTTGTTAGGTACATTTAAGTTTGCCATTTAATATTTATATGAATGTATGCACAGTTGCTTAAGTTTGATTATGCAAGCCACTATATAAAGGAATACTATTTTATGTACAAACTATAATTCATTTTTATACCAACTTAAAATATGTACTTCTGCTTTAAACTATTGTGCCATGTCGATTTTTTTGCACAAATTATGTCACTTTTAATTTCAATAGAATATTCATACAAAATTCAGTTTTGATTGCTAAACCTTAAACTTTTTCAACTCTTAATTTAAGTTTTGCTATAAATTTTTTAATAAAAATTAATAATGAATAATAAGAAAAATGAATAAAATATCATTAACAGTAAAAAATATTATAAACAGAATTTAAAAGTTTACCACCATTTTAACTTGTGTATGGATATTTCTATAATTCCGTTTCCCCTATGTTTTATTGGTAAATTTAATTAACGAGCAAATAAGATTCTTCGTTTTTAATAATTTCTCCACACCTGCGGTTTTACCAAATTTATAACCAACCAAAATAACTTAGGTACTTCTAGCGCTATTTTTATACCCTGTAAGAAAATAGGTGAAAAAAGGGTGTATCTAAGTTTATCTTTCCGCTTGTGATTTCTACAATATCCATTTCTGACCGCATATATATATATTCTGAAATTTAATGCATAGCGAGTTTGTTAATGCCAAAATATCTTCTTTTCATTCGGCATTAACAACAGTGACGGGTAAAGATTTTCCCATTTTTGTATCGATTTACATGGATGCTGAATGCTATGAAACTCGCCCTGTTCTGTTGGCCCAAAAAGCCTAATTTGAAATGTCAAGAGTCAAGAACGGCCAAAAATGTTGTTTCCGTTTTGAACAAAAATTATTTTCCTTTTTTCTTAATTTTGCAGCAGAACAAAAAGGTACAAATAGTTTCCAATAAACGCTTTTCCATAAAATCCTAATATATTTGTTTTTTATTTCATATTCGTACGATTTCCTGTTGGGGTTTTATGCATTTCGGAGAAACACAAAATAAATCTATTATTTTGTGTGTTTCCCTCGGCTCTAAATTTAATTAATTCCTACCCTTCCAAGGTTGTCTAACCAACCCGTTTATCATCATAACATTTGGTCCATTCGAACCGGATTGGAAAAATTAAATTCCCAGAGATTTCTACACTGGAGTACTATTTGGTCGCCTGAGAAGCAAATCTGTTCTTAGATATATACAAGCTTATTATTCTGTGTATCAACAGGTACGTTTTGTTTTTTGCTTGCTCTTATTTAGTTTTAAAAGTGCATTTCACGGGTCATTGAAAATTTTAAATGTGTGTTTCAATTTTCGCTTAATTCTGCTGATATAAGTTTCATAAATATTATAAAAAAGAAAGAAAAATTAATAATAAAAATTAGAAATTAAAAACTGAATATAATTGATGAAAGTGTAATGTGCGAAAAAAAAAGAGGAAGGAGGAAAGAGTTTTATGATTGGGGCAAATACAAGTAAAGGCGAAATTGTGGAGGTTTTCATCGGTCACTATCAGCAGTAAGTCCTGTAAAATTTATAAATATTTATATTGAAAAAATCTAAGAAAAAGAAAAAATGTGCAAATTCTAGAAAGAAAAAGAATAACCACGGGAATATATTGCGGGGCAAGAGGAATTTTTTGTTCTAATTACTTCGCGCCTTTTTCTTTCAGGTTCTCCTGCATGTAAGTGTATGTATAAATCTACATATATGCACATATGAAAGCTTTTTTTCCCCTTAAAATAATTCTTATACTCTTCTTTTTGGATCCAGATTGAAGCTTTACTTGGAGGGGAAAAGGAGGAGAAAGCTTTTCTTTCTCCTTATTTGTTATTCATAAAAACGATTATTATCCTCTCTTATTATTGTTATAAGGCCACCCTTATATTTATTGATTTAAAATTCGGGCTCTTAATACTCATACGGGTAAAATTATTCTTACGTTCCATTAAATTATTTACTTTAATTTCAGTTCATTTAAACTCTCTTCAGAGATTATTCTAAGGCAAATGCCATATTCCCCTACAACGGCTACTTTATAAACTCTTACAGCTCATATCTAATAATAATTTACTCTCTTAGTTATGTATTGTAAATTCCAGTTTATTTAAGATAAGTGTTACCGTAGAGAAAAAAAAACACATAAAAATAAATAAAATAAAGAAATACAAATTTGGCCAAGAAGGAAATATAAATTTATAAAGGAAAATACGATTTGTACTAATCGTAATAATATTCAATGATACATTTCGAACTTGGTATTGTATTTTTTTTTTTTTTTTTTCAATAAATAAATTATTTGTAATACATGTGTTAATTTAAGGTAATTAAACTTTTCACATATAATTTTATCTACGGCAACACAATTTCATTGAAATTTTCCAATACTTCAATTGAAATAATTGGAAAGTAGTTCCAGTTATTTATTTAATTTGTAAAAGGAACAAACTACAATGGGTCTGTTTATAGCCATTTGTTTAGTTTAATAAAGTTCATAATTTTTTTTTACTTATTATTCCTGTTTCGAAGCTGATCCTATAAAAGAAATCAGGCTTCATTCATTTCGTAAAAATTTTATTAAGAAAAAAAAAAAGGGAAATAATTTTTTTTACTACTTTTCATAAAAGTTTAAGTAAAAAGATTATTGGTGAATATTTGTATGTCATTTTCTCCTGCATGGTATGTCAATAATTTAAGCTTAATATATAGTAAGCTGTTGCTAAGCTCGCATTTGAAGAATTTTTTCATTATCTGGGGTAAGAGGCATTTGTGCTGGAACTACCCTATTATGTAAGCTGAATCCTGGAATATAATTGAGCTTTCCCATAAGTAAAAGGTCAACGATCTTCAACAAAATCGTAAGACACTTCACAGCTGTTCGTTTTTCCAGTCACAAAAAGAAAATCTTTTAGTAAGTCAGATATTTAAATTAATATATTCTTTTTCAAAATTTAAGTTTATACTTACTTGATATTTATGGAGGTGTATTGTTAATTTCTTGAAAGTTAGTAGATAACAAAATTGTACTGAAAGTAGGTAAAACATTATTCCGTTCAGATAGTTTTTTTTTTGATTCTTTTGTATTAAATAAAAATGTCGCTAGATCAGTTTATCCGCTTAGCAGATGGGCTCATTGAATTCGAGGCAGATCTTAACGATAACCAATATCCTTTGGCTTCGTGTCACGCTGTCGAAGTACATTCTAATGAGCTGAAATCAAATTGGGCTCGTATTAAGACGGCTTATGAAAAATACCTTCACGAGGCGGAGAAAGAATCTCAGGCAAATGATGATCCACTTGATCTTGAGTCATTTAAAGCAAAGTATAAAAGTACTTATACTACTTATTGCAATTGCCTTACAAAGTTATCCGAAATTTCTGAATCGCTTAGACAAGCCTTAATTTCTGAAGGTTCAAAATGCCAAATAGGCAATACTTCTCATCCAACCACCTCGCATGATTTAGTTTTTCAGAATCCTTGGCCAGTCGAGCACCACAATCTTCACTTGCCTCCTGTTGAGATCCCAACATTTCACGGCGACTATGCCTCTTGGCCCACGTTCCGAGATATGTTTACGGCTGTTGTTTCAAATTCCAAAGCTAGCGATGTCGAAAAACTTTTTTATCTTACACAGAAAACAAAGGGTGAGGCTAAGGAAATTGTTCAGAAAAGTCCCCTTACAAATGAAGGTTTTGCTTTAGCTTGGAAAAATTTGTGTTTGCGTTTTGAAAATCGGAGAGTTCTCGTAAATGGGCAGTTAAAGATACTTTTCAACCTTCCGATAGTTAGTTGTGAATCGGGGAAGGCTTTAAAGCAAATACAAAGAGATATAAACTCTTGTATCTCGATATTAAAAATTTATAACATAGACGTCGCTAGTTGGGATCCAATATTTTTGTTTATCTGTACAAATAGGCTTCCTGAGAGCACCCTTACCTTGTGGGAACAAGAATTAAAGGATAAAACAGCTATTCCAAAATGGTCCGAACTCGATGAATTCCTTACAAATCGTTACAGAACACTGGAATCGGTTTCTGAAATCCGGGGATCTAACAATTGTAGAAATGTGGATACAAAGCCAAAACCTACTTCTGCTTCGAACTCCAGCAAAAGGGTTCATAGTTTTCAAGTAAACATATCGGGACCAACGTGCCAATTGTGCCCAAGGGAAAGCCACACTATTCGCAAATGTCCCAAGTTCTTAAAGATGGATTATCAACGTAGGTTAGATGAAATTAAGAAGGAAGGTTTATGTCTGAATTGCTTTTCAAAAACACACAGCGTACGGAATTGCACAAGTAAACACAATTGTTTTAAGTGTCAAAAGAGACATAATACTCTTCTTCATAAGGAGCTAAATAATCCAAACTTAAATAATCAAGGGCCGCGGTCAAACCTTAATCCAAATTCAGCACCATATTCAAGCACTAGTTCTAACCATGTACAGTCCACTAATAGCTTAGGTTCAAATAAAGTACAATCCTGTTTCGCGGCCCATACAAGAGGCATTTTACTGGGTACCGCTTGGGTGAACATCTGCCATTTGGGAATAAAGTACCAAGTGCGTGCTTTGATTGATTCTGGATCAGAAGGCACTTTTGTTTCTGAACGTATTTTTAACCTTTTGAGACTTCCTTCCTATCCCACTAATGCACAAATATCAGGATTAAACCAAACCATTTCTGCTAAAGTTCAATACAGGTGCTCTTTTGTTCTTAGTTCACGGTTACATGAAGATATCGCGATTCCAGTGACAGCACTGGTTGTTCCACAACTCTCGAGCAGCTTACCTTCGCACACCATTCCAAAGTCCAAATTTTCAAAGCTGCCTGAAATTCCATTAGCAGATCCTAAATTCTACATTAGTTCTCGGATTGATATGTTAATTGGTGGTGACCTTTTTCCCTCAATTGTAGGTCCGCGGATAAAACATAATGTGTGCAATTCACTAATAGCCCAGGAAACCATTTTTGGATGGATTCTTACTGGCCCCATTTCTGATCGCGGCCATTCGAATTCAACTATTGTGTCAAATTTTTGTGAAATTTCTGTGGACAAAGAAATTTCACGGTTTTGGGAGGTGGAGAATATTCCGCGGAAGAACTTCTTATCCCCATCTGATCAAGTTTGTGAAGATTTGTTCAACCGTACAACAAAAAGAAGTTCTGATGGTCGGTATATAGTCTCGCTTCCCTTTAAGGACGAATTTCCTGACTTCGTAAGCTTAGGTAGTTCTCGGTCCAGTGCCATGGCCCAGTTTTTTCGCAATGAAGCCAGGTTGATTCGCAATCCAGATTTGAAAATCGAATACGATAAAGTTCTTCAGGAATACGAAGATTTAAAACATATGATGAAAGTTGAAATACCGGACTTTGCCAATAATTCAAAGAGATATTACTTGCCACATCATGCCGTGGTAAAACCCGATAACGTATCAACAAAAGTCCGCGTAGTATTTAATGCCTCCGCGCCTTCTTCCAATGGCCAAAGTTTGAATTCTGTACTACATGTTGGACCAATTCTCCAGAACGACCTCACTTTGTTGATTCTAAAGTGGAGATTTTACCGATTTGTATTTAATGCTGACATTCAGAAAATGTATAGGCAAATCTTAGTCAATCCTGATCATACACCGTGCCAAAGAATTTTATATCGAAATGATCCAAATAGTCCAATTTGTGATTACGAGTTAAAAACTGTTACATTTGGTGTCAATTGTGCACCCTATTTAGCTATCCGTACCCTACTTCAACTAGCAGATGATGTTCAATCCTCTTGTCCAATTGCAAGTACCATTTTGCGGAATTCTATGTATGTTGACGATGTTCTAGCAGGATCGCATACAAAACATGATGCCATAAAAGCAAAGAATGAGCTTATCCGAGCTTTAGGTTCTGCAGGTTTTCCATTGAGAAAATGGACATCAAATTCTAAAGATATTTTAGCGGAAATTCCACAAGATCATCTTTTACATGAGGACTTTTTGAAATTAGAGGACAAAAGCTCAACAAAAACACTTGGCATACGATGGAATGCGTGTACAGATGATTTTTACTTTGTGACAAATCCATTCCCCGCCCAGGCAAAGTACACAAAGAGAGAAGTGTTATCACAAATCGCAAAGTTGTTTGATCCAGCTGGCTGGTTGGCGCCTTGCATTGTTGTGGCTAAAATACTTATGCAAAAAATATGGATAGACCGTACAGATTGGGATGAAATTCTATCTCCAGATACGCTTAATCAATGGAAGACCTTTCAATCTAATTACACCGCAATCAATACCATTCGTATTCCACGATGGATTGATTATTGTCCAAGTTCCGAAATCCAATTCCATGGATTTTGCGATGCTTCTGAGAAAGCATACGCTGCGGCATTATACGTTCGAATAGCCGATGGTAATTCCACTTCGACACACCTTTTTCTATCCAAGACTAAAGTGGCTCCTATTAAGACGCTTTCTATTCCTAGATTAGAGCTTTGTGGGGCAGTTCTTCTGGCGGATATGATAGATTCCTTATTATCACGGTTAGAAGTTGAAAAATATTCTGTTTTCTGCTGGACGGATTCCAACATTGTGCTCTCTTGGCTGGCAAAACCACCATGTTGTTGGCTTACTTTTGTGGCTAATAGGGTGTCGAAAATTACACAAGTTGTACCCTACTCAAGATGGAAACATATAAGCTCTGATTCGAATCCAGCTGATCTGGCCACTCGGGGCATTCGCCCGCAAGATCTGCAAAACAATGATTTATGGTGGACTGGGCCACCGTGGCTCAGAGAAGCAGAACCTTCTTGGCCAGTTTCTGATCTATTTAACATTGCATATGCGAATCTCGAGGCTAAGGCGATTAGTGTGCACTTTTCTTATTTCACCGAGTTTGCAGATATTCTCGAACGTTTTTCCTCTTTCAGTCAGGCAATGCGAGTAATAGCATATGTCTATCGATTTTTCTATAGGACACATCCAAGGCTTCGTTTAAATTTCTCTAAAGATTCAATAGCTCTTTCTAGATCCGAAATAAGTTCCGCTCGTGATCGGCTGATATCCGTTTCTCAGAAAGCTTTCTATCCGCACGACTACAAGAGTCTGTCTCTAAAACAGCCACTATCGAAATCTAGCAGCCTTTTAAACTTGAATCCCTTTCTAGATTCAGATGGAATAATACGTTCCTGTGGCCGTCTAGAGTCTTGCCCTAGCCTTTCTTACAATGAGAGACACCCAATAATCCTACCGTACAATTCTCAGTTCGCCCGGCTTCTAGTAAAGTTTATCCATGACATAAGTCTACACGGAGGAAATCAACTACTTCTGCGACTTCTCAGAACACAATATTGGATCCCGAAGGCGAAAAACCTAATAAAGGCTACTATAAATAGATGCAAGGTGTGTGTCATCTACAAAAAAAGATGTCAAAAACAACTAATGGCAGCCTTGCCAGCAGAGCGAACAGAAATAACTCGCCCTTTTACTCACACCGGCATAGATTTCGCTGGACCCTTTGACATTAAAAGTTATTCTGGTCGAGCCTGTCGCATTTCTAAAGGATACGTTTGCGTTTTTGTCTGTTTTTCGACGAAGGCAATTCATTTAGAAGCCACGTCAGATCTATCTACTCAGACGTTTCTGGGTGCTTTTAGCAGATTTGTATCTCGTCGTGGTTGTCCACTACATCTCCACTCCGATAACGGCACCACATTTGTTGGTGCTTCTAAGGTTATAGCGCGTGATTTTATCCAGTCCTCCCGTCAATATATCCTGACTAATTATGCTCACCAGAATATTTCGTGGCACTTCATTCCAGCAGGTGCTCCACACATGGGTGGACTTTGGGAAGCTGGAGTAAAAAGTTTTAAGACCCATTTCCGCAAGGTTGCAGGGTGTAACAAATATACGTTCGAAGAACTGTCGACTCTATTGTCCAAAATTGAATCGTGTTTGAATTCAAGACCGATCTCACCTGTTTCAACTGACACGGCTGACCTGTGCGCACTGACCCCAGGACACTTTTTGATCGGAAGTCCAATTCTAACACCTGTCGATCCGCAGGTGAGTGAGGCATCAATTTCGCTAATTAACCGGTGGCAAAGATTAAAGCTAATTCATCAAACCTTTTGCTTACGGTGGAAAAATGAATATCTTAAGGAATTGAATAAGCGAAACAAATGGCAAAGACCTGAACTTAATGTGCAAGTGGGCGCGATGGTAGTGATTAAGGATGAAAACCTCCCACCAAATTCTTGGCGCCTCGGACGAGTTACTAAAACTTATTCTGGTTCAGATAATCGCATCCGCGTTGCAGATATTTTAACTCAACGGGGGCTGATTACACGACCAATCGTGAAACTTATTTTGCTTCCTGCGTAATTCTAGATAAGGTTAAACATTTCTTTGAACAAAAATACTACTTTTTTTATTTCCAGATCAACATGCCTAAAATTTCTACCAAATCAAAGTCAGCGTCGATAGAAACTCTTAAAAATTACCACGCATTTCCCTGCCGAATTTGCAAGCGCCCCCATCCGCTTCGTATCTGTAGGAAGTTTTTAGCAATGAACATTTCCGAGCGCCTTCGTGTAGTGCGTGCAAACAATTATTGTCATAACTGCCTGGCGCACGACCATTCCCAAGGCACTTGCTTTTCTAAACACGGATGTAAACATTGCCATAGATTCCACCACACGTTACTTCATGTCAATCCTAGACTGTTAAAGGACCTATTGTTTTCTCCATCTCGATCTCGTTCACGATCGCCAAGTCCCAAACCATCGACTTCAACTAAAAAGCAGAATTCAGCCGTACCAAAACTAAAGGGAAACACTTCACCTCCGGCTAAATTGAAATCCAAATCACTGTCTGCGATTCTGCGCCAAAATTCTCTGATCCTTCTTCCCACAGTCCTAGTCAAAGTAGGGTCGACTACGTCTCATGCTCGCTGCTTGTTGGATTCCGGATCACCAGTAAGTCGCGTTTCGAAAAAGCTGGTCGATAAACTAGACCTAACCTCCTACACTCTACATGACGAAACTATTTGTCCAATGGTGCTAAAGTCCAGGTTTGATAGCACGTCCAGTATTGAAGGCACTTTTAGGGTTGACAATCGCATTATACTTAAAACCCCGACACAATCTCTTCCAGAATCGTACAAAAAGAATTTTCGCGATTTGTTTCTCGCCGATTCAAGATTTTACGAAGCCGCCTCCATTGACATAGTCATAGGAGTCGACTTATATCCAAAAGTTTTGTGTGAGGGTGTATTTTCCCGTACCGGGTTTCCGACCGCTCAAAGTACTCTATTCGGTTGGACCATCTATGGTCCATGCAGCTTATAAATTTAAAAGAAAAAAAAAAAAAAAAAAAAAAAAAAAAAAAACTACAGAAAATGCACTTTTGGGCAAGCAAATTAGAAAACGTTCCAATATCCTTTATTTTTTAAGCTACTATTATACCCTTTTTTTTTATATAACGCTTTAAAATGAATTATTTATGTATTAACGATGAAAATTCTTGTATTCTTTTCAGAAACGACATATTTGGTGTGGCTGCTTGACATGATCCATTTTCTCTTTGCATATATCCTGCAAGGCGGGCGGCAATGTTAATGCCAAAATATCTTCTTTTCATTCGGCATTAACAACAGTGACGGGTAAAGATTTTCCCATTTTTGTATCGATTTACATGGATGCTGAATGCTATGAAACTCGCCCTGTTCTGTTGGCCCAAAAAGCCTAATTTGAAATGTCAAGAGTCAAGAACGGCCAAAAATGTTGTTTCCGTTTTGAACAAAAATTATTTTCCTTTTTTCTTAATTTTGCAGCAGAACAAAAAGGTACAAATAGTTTCCAATAAACGCTTTTCCATAAAATCCTAATATATTTGTTTTTTATTTCATATTCGTACGATTTCCTGTTGGGGTTTTATGCATTTCGGAGAAACACAAAATAAATCTATTATTTTGTGTGTTTCCCTCGGCTCTAAATTTAATTAATTCCTACCCTTCCAAGGTTGTCTAACCAACCCGTTTATCATCATAACAGAGTTGATTGAGCGATGTCCTTCTGCCCGTCTGTGTTAGTGTTGAATTCAACTTTGCCAAGGCACTAGATGATTACGCCAATCGTTCAGAAATTGCTTCGAAAGATTTGCTATTGAAAATCAGGCAGCGGTCACAATGAAGTAACTCCAATAAAAAAATACATTCATATATATATATATATATATATATATATATATATATATATATATATATATATATATGCCCGTCTGTCCTTTAGTGTTTGTGCTGATTTCAACTTTGGCAAGAAACTCATGAGGTAGAGAATATCTAAATATGCCAATAGATCAGTCATAGTTTCGAAAATATTGCTATTAAATATTACCAAGATCGGTCCATGTCCTTCGAGGCAGCGGGAAAAACACTACGCCTGCCTTTAATTTTTTCATATCCTTCGGAACAATGAAGTAACTGCCTTAACAAAAACAAATATATGTGGCAATAGAGAATAAAAAACAAGCAAAAAACATCAAGTGAAAAAATGGCGCTCGCCCATATTTTCCGGGGATGGGCACCTCGACTTTTCATAGAATAACAAAATACAT
Source organism: Cistogaster globosa (assembly GCA_937654795.1). Taxonomy (NCBI): domain Eukaryota; kingdom Metazoa; phylum Arthropoda; class Insecta; order Diptera; family Tachinidae; genus Cistogaster; species Cistogaster globosa. The sequence goes on along the minus strand of OW569405.1, from coordinate 67,036,803 downwards.
TTTCAATCAAAAATTAAATACGTATATATATATTTTTAATCTTAGTTTAGTTATGGCCAAATATGAATTGTTTTTTTTTTGTATAGGTTAAAGCTGTAGGTTCCAGCCTTGTTTCTTTTGAAGGCTGCGTAACTTAGCCGCATGTTTATTAAACGAGATATCGAGTAGTTACCCAGTAACAGATTATAGTGATATGGATACCTGCGCAAGCTTGTTAAAAGCTTGCTATAAATAAAAAAGGATACAATATTACAATTCTTTTAATTCTAGAAAAACTTGTAAGTAATTTTGACTTTTTATTATCTTTACTAACAGCTTCACTTTTTATTTCTTGTACTGTCTTCTGTCCAGTCATCTCTTGCTTGAGTTGGTTGATTTTTATTAAACAAATTTTTTTCTTTTCAATTTTTTCAGAAGTATAATTTTTAAATTTCTCATTTTAATAACTTCTTCGCAAGTCATACAAACTTTAACCAGCATTATCTGTATAGGAAATAAAAATTGAAGGAAAACTTTACCAACATCAATGGCTCAATATTTGTACAGTGAATTTGACGGTAAAAAAGTTGCTTGCAGACAATGAGGTTTTTACAAATGACGCTTCAAATTTCACATTTCAAAACACATGCATGCCGTGTGAACAAATTACAACGCGTTCTGTTTTGAACTTAACAAAGCATCTGACATCAACTGCTTTCAATAAAAAAAGGTTAAATCAGATGTAATTATATATGAAAAAATTATCTCTGAAAACAGCTTTAAAAAATTAAAAAAACAACAACAACAAAGTGATATGTTGGCATTTATGTTTAAGTATTTGAGCTTATATTTTGTTTTTATAAATTTTAAATTCTTTCACAAAATTCCGACAGGGCCTTTTACCTTAATTGTAAACGTGTTAGAATTTATATATGGACTTCTATATGTTTGCTTAGTTAACGTTCCTATTATAATCAGTGCAGTATATTTAATAACTCATATTTCTCGCCATCTCCTAATAAATGTATTTTTTACACTTCTTGGATAATTTGTTGATTTTGCTATTTATTAAAAATTTTTTATTGCTCCAGTGTAGTAGTTATAAATGACCATGATCTACGAATTGTTACTATGTATACATTTTATTAACAATAAACTTGCCATTGTGCCTATAAATACCCGTGTACGAAATGTTATTGTGTTTTGGACAAATAATTTGTAAAAGAGTTTGCTTGTTGTAGCGGTAGCAATTTCATCATCATCATTTATTCCTTGAATACTGAACCGAGTTAAAGTGATAAAGACTGTGAAATAAAGCTCGATAATATCTAAAATTCGGTAAAAGAATAAACAGGATATAAAAGAGAGGAAAGAAAGGGCATCGAAAATTTTTTCTTCGCCTATTTATATATTTATAAATGTTCTTCATGCGTCTTGTCTTTTAATTTGCTGTTTACTATCTAAAAGTTTAAAATTTCTGGTTGTTAATACGTATTTCACAAGTATTATATTTAAGTGTTATGAATTTAAAATCTTGGAAATAAATTTTATGTTATAAAATGTCAATTGTTAAATAAATATATATATGTATGTATATATTTATTAAAAATAAATTAAGTGTAAGCTGAAAATTGGGAAATTTTCAAAAAATAGCTTAAAATTCTTTTATATTAGTCATGCATGTTCTTGCCGATGAAGTCCGCATTTACCAATAGGTTTAACTGTCATTTTAGTATGGGATGACCTAAATTATAATTAGACAAGTACAGAACGGAAGCATTTAAAATTTTCTTAACTAAAATGCAATATGCCTAATAAACTAAAATTATGACAGTGTAAATATGAAGTTAATTAAATAATAAAATATTTATTAATTGTTTTGTCGCTTCCAGCACGATTAATAATAAATCAAATATTTATTGATCAATGAAATTGTTGGTTGATGTTGTTGGTGTGTAGTTGGAATAGAGTAGCGACAAAGTATCCATGGAAAGAAGTAAATAATGCGGGGGGTTTAAAATCTTTATAAAAAATATAGATTTATTAACTTTTTACTAACCTTTTCGTTGGTAGTTAAATGATAACTAAAACTAACAGGTTACAACTTAATGCTTATGAAAATTTCATATCAATATTACAGGAGTTGAGATAATGAAAAAAACAGATAAACTTGCTCTTCTCAGTGTTATTTTAACACACTGCGCGAGATTTAGCTAGATACAAAAGTTCTTATTCATTACACATAAACAGATGTTTTAGTGCTTCTGGAGTTACGGTTGTCTAATTACTAGACTATAAATTATCTTAGAAAAGTAACTTAAATAAATTATTTCGATTTAGAATCAAACATAGACATCTTATGAGAAGAAAATCAAGACACATTTTGTCTATGCCTTTTTCAAAGGAACAATAAAAGAAACAAAGTAAAACCAAATTTAGTACGAAGTTTTGATCACATAGTCTAACTATATTAATTTTGAAAATAAATATTCATTATAAGGGCATGAATTATATGTACATTTAAAAACATACTTAAAATTAATTTTATTTCTTAATTTTTAGATACACTAAAAATTAAAAAAAAAATACATGAAGAACATACTTTTGACGACCTTGCGCTTTAAACGTGCGTATAAAGGTAATAAATAACAAGCGATTGTTTTTTAGCGAAGCGGTTGATCAAGTCTTAATATACAGTGCAAGCGTAATACTTTTATTTTAATAAAACTTGTTTCTTTTTCATTTTGTTATTAACGGGCCGTTCTGACAACTTTCATTTTCACTTGAAGAATGTTGATGATGAAGATAAAAAGGAAATAAAAACACAGGTAGAGTTTTAAAACTGTAAAGATATTTCGTGGGTGTATTTAACCCTAAAAGTTAGATTTTTTTTGTTCTTAAAAACGTATATTCCACTTTAAAATAGGAAATAGTTTTAAACACCACTAATCATTTCGAGGCCTCCTACAAGACTAACTTGTTTTGGCTGTTTGAAGTGTCATGCCGAGCTTATAAAAGAAAAAAACATTTTGTTTTAGATTTTATCTTTCGGTAATACTTAAATACAGTCGACGCTGTATGTGTTAGAAATTATTACTAGTGTTAAAAGGATAGAGCTTTTTTTGTGTTGAGACCAATTATTTATATAAAGTTATTTAATGGAAAATTTAAAATCAGAGTATGTTTTATAGTCCTCAGGTCAAATGTGTATGTAAATACATATCATTATGCATTCATGTACTTAAAATAGTTTAAGTTTTGTATATCCTTTGCTAAGACAAAAACGGAAATAAGAAAAAAAGATATAAAAAAATATGTCGATTGAAAAATTTAAAATTATACGGGGCTTTTAGTTAACGCTACACCTTTGTGTTTGTTTAAAAAAACCACATGTGTAACAGATAAAAATATATATCATATATGGCCTCAGAATAACTTTTTAAATAAATTACATGAATTACAAATCACATTAATTTTGACACACAGTTTTATATATTAATTTACAATTTAAAGGTAAAATTTTGAGTTTTTTCTTAGAATCTATTATTTTATTGTAAAATCATAGTTTTTCGGAAAAATTTGGATTTTTGTATTCTTTATCGTAGATGCTTATAGAACAACAATTGTACCAAAAATTCAAAATAAGCTTTTCTAGCGCCAAACAAAAGCTCATATTTACATGAAATTTCATTAATGATTGCGACTTTTTTTAATTTTTATATCCAAATTTAATACTTGTAGTTATAGCGGACTTAGCAAAACAGCTCTTTGTTAATTTCAACGGTCTGTCTACTACTGTTCAACCATTTGGCCGTATACATCACATTAACCATTGTAACACCCTTTAATTTATATTTTGAATACTTGTTATCACAACGATCTTAGTAAGTTCTAGCGTTGATCTATAAGGGTTCAAAAAATAGCCTCATGAAAGTTAATTATGGGGACACCCTTTAATGTTTAAATTAAAAGGTGTCCCCATAGTGAAATAATGAACTGCTTTTAAAACGGGACTAATATATAAGCGTAACCGTTCAAATAAAGAAAAAAATTTCAAAACTGGTCCAGACTGTGTTCTGCAGACACAAACAATAAAAAGAAACATTCAGATGAATTGATAACCTCCTTCTCTTCTCTGTTTGATCTTAAAATAGAAAACTGTTGATTTAATTAGAGATTTCCGCATGGCTGTCAATGTTGAGTTGCGCTTAAGTTGCCAATTTAGCCATTTTCTCGCCAGATCTAAATATTTTTTTTATTACCATGGTCGAACGAAGACGTCGAAAGACTATTCAGTCTAATGAATTTAATCAAGACCAAATTTAATAATCGTATACAAAGCGATATGGTCAATGCAATATTACAAGTTCGGTATTTTTATATGGTTCTGCATTATCTGTTTTAAAAACCCTTAAATTACCTAAGTAATGGACTAAAAGCTGTTATAATTTTAAACCAGACATGGAATGTTTAAAAAATAGGAACAAATTCTTTACATGATAAGGTCGAACCAAATGGAGAAGACTGGGTTGATATACCTTTTACGTAAAACTTTAGTTGTTTTACGCTCAGTTTAATAAGATGGAGTCATATATTGAAAGTTGTCCATCCTCTTTTACTTCTAATACATATTAATTCATATTATGCTGATGTTTAATAAATAAAATCATATAACTCAAAATTTAAGGCTTAGTAGTTTAGCAATTCTTTTCCATTTTTAAATCTAAATTTAGCCATTTCATAGTCTAAAAAGTTGGCAATCTTGTACATAACTTGGGTATGTTTGAGCAAATGAATTCAGTATTTTACATGGCAACTAAAATATTAATATATATTAATTTAACCCCCAACATTAATGTTTAATTGTTTAAATTGATATATAAATGACTCTAAGTCTAATTATTAGAGGTTCTCTCTGGAGCTGAGGATTTATTCAATTACTTACTCTAACAAAATCGCTCTACTTCAAAACTAAAAGACTATCAACAAAAGTAGTAAAAGCACTCCTAACGAACGTTTCAATATTTCGTCGTTTCGAAGCTATCTTGACGTAGCTCCAAAAATATTTTTTTGGGAAATTGAGTTTAAAGTTTTCACAGCTTATAGAAAAAAATGAGTCGAAAAAAGGGGATCAATATTTTTGCCAGATATTACTTTAATTATCCTTTATCGAATAGTGGAAAAGTTTTTTAAGTCATAGAAAAAATTTTTAAGTTTTAGACATTATTAATTCTAAGAAAATAATAACATTTGTCGTAAAAGTCACCTTTTGGAAAATATTTTTCAATAATGGCGCATACGTCAAAATAACGCCGATAGAAATTTTAATTGGTTTTCTTTCCGAAATTATATTGACGTATATAATACATACAAAAGCAAAATTCATCCAAATACCATTTAATTAATAATATTAAGTAAATAAAAAGTACATACAAAAACCACTTCACTCATTGCTTTTGCATATTTTTCTTTGTTAACGATTACCTACAGTGACGTAGGTAATACTATTGCCGTGTTATTTCAATACGTTTTTTAGTTATCGCCCCCACGACGCTAGCAACTTAAATACTTTATTTAAAATTAAGCAATGTTTACCGTTAGCAAAAATAAAAAGGAGAAAAAAACTGGATAATTTGAACACTTGATTAGTGATCACATTAAATGTAAATGTTATTTTTATACATTTGGTGGCATTTTTTACATTAATTTGGCAACATTTTTTATTTTTTAAGTAAACTTGAAAATTAAGGAAGATGGCTAAAAATAAATTAAATAATCTAGTGGAAGTCGAGGGAGGATTCGTATTTAATAGGTATTTATGAAAAATTATAAATATGAATATAAAAAAAGCAAAACTTGACTCTTCTTTTTCAATTTAGAATCTGATCCGTTCGACTTAGACGACTCAGTACAAGATTCAGACTATAACCCTAACAATGATATACTGTTCGTGCAAAATAATAGTATCTTGTTTTTAATTTAATTAAAAGGAGTTCACGCTTAGAAATGTCTTCTATTTATAGAAATAAACCATTACTTAAAAGAAAAGGAAAAACTGCATCCGATTTCAATATTTCAAAAAGAAGGAAATTTAAAAATTTACGGAGAATAGTGAGGATACCAATTCGATTTTTATTTCATCACTAGAATATAATTTTAACAATGACACGTTTCAACGCACAGGGAATCTCTGTAATGGTAATGTAGTGTTTCTTTTTGTTATTTCTGTCAAATTATAATTTGAGTTAAAAAATTTATAGTATTAAGTCAAAGCATCATCTCGACAGTGCTTTCCTCATCTCTTAGTTCAGAAAAACCCAAATCTTCCCGCGAAAGAAAAACTTGTGCCGACCAATGGAAACAGAATGAACGTAAAAAGAAAAGACAGCACGGCGAAGAATATATTACATCAAATGGAATGCCAAGGGAGGCAAAAACTATTAGTCCTCCCTGTAAGCCAGAATGTGCTTTAGATTGTTCAAACAATTTTTCCGAAAATTTGCGAAAAAAGGAGGTTAGTAAAGACGAAGAGCTAAAAGTGCTAGAAAAACACGCAGTTTTTCGTACTACTTTGAAGAAGACAATTTAAAAATAAGAGTATGTAAAACATTTTTTTTTAAATACAATCTCCGTGTATGATAAGCGAGTTTATCACCGCTTTAAGTATCATTCGGATAAAAAGACAGGAATACCCAAAAACTCGAGCCATGGAAAGCACACAAAACATGGTTTAGCACAAGATGTAACTGAACAAATTATTGATTTCATCAGTAGTTTTCCTACAGTAGACTCCCATTATTGTCGGTCGACCACTTCAAAGCTATACCTGGAAGAAGTACTAAGTGTCAGTAAATTTGATAGAAAATTTCCTGCCATAAAAGTGATTTTAACAATATTTACTACAATTTTTAATACTAAATTTAATTTAAGTTTTTACAGGCCAAAAAAAGATCAGTGTGATATATGTTGTCTGTATATAATTCTCATCTATACATAAAAAACATATAGATAATGTAAAATTGATCGTGAAAGAGGCAGACAGATAACATCAAAAAATACAGTCGAGGTGTGCTTCGATTTGCAAAGCACCTTTAATCTGCCTAAGGGATTTTCATTCATATTGTATTATAAAAGAAAATTTTCAATATTTAACATGACAGCAACAGTATGTGCTTAGTATTCAAATGAAAAAAATGTTACTTACTGCGCCATTTTAAACGAAGCATAGAGTGGTCGCTCTGGCAATGATATCGCCAGTTCTGTTATTAAAATCTTGAAAAACATAATCAAGGATTTTAAGAACATTGAACATTTCATTCCTTAGAGCGACTCCTGTGTACCACAAAACAAAAATAAAATATTGACGTCTGCACTTCTTGTCTTTTTATATAAAAACAATAATATTAAAATAATTACTCAAAAATTTTCAGAGCCGGGACATTCCATAGTGCAATAGATCGATTTCTTAAATAAAAAGAAATTCTTACTCCTGTAGATTTAACAACTAAATTAAAGAATTATCACTCCCAAAAGATTAAATTAAATATAATAGAAATGTTACCTACAGATTTCAAAATTTATTCGAATCTTGCACAACAGTTAAATCTTCAGAACGTTCCTTTTACTAAAATTAAAGCAATTAATATAATAGATTCAATTTATTTTCTATATTTTATAAAACATCTATAAAAGAAGATGAATTCTAATCATAAAAAAAACAAAGCAGAAAGGGGTTTCTATCAACTTAAGTTAATTTTAATTACAAGAATTACCCCCATTATTTGTAAAAGATAATTTTGCTTTATAAAAAGTTTATGAAACAGAGTTTGTATGAATATGCGTTTTGTAAACTTTTAATAATAAAAATTTTATCATTTTTATATTACCTGTTTTATTTCTTCTGAAAAATTCTTAAAATGTATTTTTTTATAAAAATACGTCAAGATAACGCAACATTTTTGTATTTCAAAAATTTCTTACATTTTTTGACGTATATCCACAAAAGTGTCGCATACGTCCTTATAACGTAATATTTTTTGGGCAAACTTGGATATACGTCAAAATAGCTTTTAAATATCTTAGAAAATACAGATGATAAAGACTTGGGGATTAAACATATCGATAGGCCTAATAATTTAATGTTCAATAATAGTCGTAACTCATTTTTTGTGATTTTGTGATATACGTCAAGATAACTTCGGAACGACGATTTTTCTTTAAGCACTGCGTGTATATAGGGTTCGGTGTATGATGCTAACAAATTAAACGCCTTTCCAAATCAACTATATAAATCTGCTACTTTATCCTTCAAGTGCGAAATTATGATTTTGAAAGGATGCAAATTCGATAGACTTTAACTTACCGCATTGTTTCTTCTTCGGCTGATAACGAAAACTGAATTTAGTGACATTTGCCTTTTCAAATAATTACAACGTTTGTTTCGATGAGAATAAGAAAAATTATATCATAGAAACTGCCCAAACAATATTAAAAACCCTCTTCTTTATTCATTACATTGTGGTACGTCATTCCAAATAAAATTCAAAATTTATACTTCAAGGTAATTTTTGTGAAACTAATGCGTATAAGAGCATATAGAGAACATTAATATAGTAAAAGGGTTGTAAAGTACCTACTTTGCAACTACCACTAATGTCTCAGGAAAATTTCTAGAATAATCAGTAATAGTAAAAATTTTGCATAATTTTTATAAGACAGTCTTCCGTTTACGTTCATGTGGTTTGTGAGTTTTTCTTAAACTATGATTTTTTTTATTTCTTGTCAAAACTATGACAAAATTTAAAAATATTTTAAATTTAGTATGGTTTTTGTTAAATTATACGCCATAATTTACGATTTCCAAAATAGCCAAAGGTATAAATTTAAATTTTACTTTACAGTATTTCTGCACTATATTCAAGTTAGTCACTTATCTGGTCATACAAGTGTTAAGATGAGGAATGGTGTCCAATGAGTAAAATACATATTGTGTATGTGTAAATGGTCGTTGCATGGCTAGATGAGTACACCCATAAACATTATGAGATCGAGTTGTGGCAGCTTGAAAAACAAAAACTACAACAATACAACAACACAAAAACACAAAAACACAAAAAATGAACGGTATCAAAGTTATTGTGGCTGTTCGCAGTTCTAAAAATAAATGCAACAAAAAATTTATAAAAAATTATTTAACATAAACTTTCATTTTCATCTGAGTAAAGTCTGAAAACTGGAAGATTGCTGCTGCCTCTTTCGATTGTTTTTTATTAATGGATAAAAACGTCATGTGAACTAAATGGAAAGTGAAAGCTAAATTGAATATATCAAAATGCTTGCGATAATTCGGACACAACAAACAGCTTAATTAACTCACAAACTGATGTAAAAAGGTAGGCAAACAAATTTGCAAAAATATGTCACTAAAGCACGCAACGCAAAAGTAGTTATGAGAAGAAAAAAAGGAATAGTAATTAAAAAATCTAAACTAAGTATATTAGGAAATTGTACCCAAAGAGATCTCCTGTTAGCAATTCTAACAAAATTCCTTGTTTATTTGTAATCTACCAATAAGAAAATATTTACCGCCACTTGAAAATGCCTTTTTATTTACCCTGGGTTTATTTTAAGCCACTTAAAAATACAAAAAATATTTAGGGGTTAACCTCAGTTATAATTAAAATAGGTAATAATGCCTGAAGTGCTACTTCTCTCTTTTTTTTTTTTTTTTTTTAAGAGTTTAACAATTGCAGCTTTAAGATCTTGACTATTAAAACTAATAATGAATAAAAACGAGGATAAAAAATCATTTATATTTAAATTAGAAAATATTTTTATAAAGAATTTTATATGATAAATATTGAAGCTGTGAGTTATTGAATTATTGTGGTTGGTTAGCTTTTGAGTCTTTTGATACAGCACACACTCCAACACAAGCAACAAGCCAGATTGAGTTTTTATTGAGGAAAAATTCCGCCATTCAAGGTCAAACCATCATTGAATGTAAAATACCCCAACTTTATACGAGTATTTATCTGTTCTATACGAATATATTTAAAATATTTTGAAATATTTCTTTCTTTTAAAATACAATTGGATAACAAATAATCGCTTTGAGTATGTTTGGCTAATAATTTATGGTTTTTCCTAACAAAATTAAATTGTTGAGTACGTAATAAAAAAATAAAAACTAAAATTTAAGTGTTTTTCTTAAAACTAATTGATTTCATAATAGTAGTAGAAACGTAGTATAATAATACTTTTTTAAGGAAAACACAGAACTTAAGTGCTAAGAAAATTGGAATTTCTAATGTAACACTGGGGGGTTACTCTGTATTTCTGTTTGAAAGAAAACACTTTCGAAACATACTGTATAAGCCATAGAAATTCAATGATTATCTTTTTGAATCGAAATACAGAGTGTCCCCTTGACATTTTCTTTGTAAAAGACAAACAAATCATATTTGATTTATGAAACAAATCGTATTTTCTAATTTAATTTTTTGCTTTAAAACATTCTGAAAACGATTTTTTTCAAGATTATGAAATTACTTTATGATAACAACAGCTAATATGAATTGAGAGCATAGAGTTGACCTTTAATATCCCAGTCCCAATACAGTGTTTGACCACGTACATCAAATTAAATCAACGACTGGGACACTCTTTGTTTTCCAAGTCCAAAATTGTAACTTTTTGTTTTGTACAGGTTCTTTCTAAATTTCCACCGTCTTCCTACAACTTTTGAAAAGTAAAGTCATATACATCAAATTTAATGCACTATTGGCGCACCCTTTAATTTATAATTTTGAATCTCAATACTTGTTGTAGGCCGACATAAGTAAATTACTTCACCCTTAATTTTTGATTAATTTTCGTATTAGGTCTGGCTGTTGGGAGCTGAAGCGATACGCAGTATTCCCTTTACGGTTCATAAGACACTTAAAAAACATGTACATATATTGTGTGGAGATATCCTTAGTTTTAAAGATTATGAACTGTTTTGCAAACCGGACAAATATGAAACATAATCTATCAAATCATAAAAACAATTCAAAATCAGCTTAGAAATGACTGAGTTCTGCAGGTACAAACGAAAAAAAGCAACATCAGACGAATTGATAACATTCTTCTTTTTTGAAGTCGACTAAAAAGAAAACACATTTTTGGCATATTTAGAACTGAGCTAAGTATTTTATTTGATATTGGTAGCATGAAAATGTATGAGAAATCAAATAGCAATACAATTAATTTGGCAAAGTTAACGTAAGCGTAAGCGCACTATTATAAACACTATAACTGAAGAAATTTTGAGTTTCTGAAAATGAGTTAAGGTTACAAGCAAACAAAACACATTGGCTTTTCTCTTATAATTTTAGTTCATTAATTTTTAATTCACTGAAATTTTTACTGTTAATTCCGCTTAATTTCATTGTCATTTTAATTTCTAAGATTTTTATTTAGAAATAAAAATTAATAAAAAATGTCTGCGGAGGTTTTCCAAAGAAAGCAGGCAAGAATTATACACTAGCAAAATTGCATTTCTTGGTAAATTGAACTTCTTTTTAGACCAAAACTTTGGCTGAAAATTTTGGATCGATTTGGCTGATTTTTTTATGATTACTCACATCAAAGTTTTATGATTTTTAAATAATGAAGGTTAAAATGGTTGCCGCGATACGAAAAAAGCTTAGTTTTTATCTCATATTAATAAAATATTAAAATAGATTTGAAATGCATTTTACGACAAATTGGTATGAACAATTTTTCATAAAAATCGTTTCAAAGTTATTTTATTAAAAAAAAAGCATAATGAAAAAACTCCGTTTATAAAATAAGAAACGTGATAGTTAATTTGAGTCTTGCTTGTAGAAGTCGTTAAGTCTTTTGTGGACCTTGTACCATTTAACAAAAATTTTTACAAAAAGAATGAACCTTTTGCTTCAACGAAAGTAAATCTTGTTTAAAAACTTTTTTAAACCGATTTTATGGAAAACAAAGTTGTAAGCAGTAGCAGCTTTTTTAATTGTTTCCTAAACTCAAAAACTTTAAGGCTTACTATATTTCAAGATGCGGCTTTCTGAATAAGAAATTATATAAATCAACATCCAAAACGAAAAATAAAAAAAATAATTCAGAATTAATTTCTTAACGTTCATGAAGGAAAAAACACAGGTCACGGCGCTTATTAAGAAGATATTTAATGAAAAATTCATTTATTGTAAGTTAAGTTAAAAATACACATTTTGTTAACAAAAGCAATAACGTCCACCAAAATATTAGGGTTTTTTTGTTCTTAGGTTTTTTTTGTTTTGAACCATTCCCATATTTTTTTTTACAACTAATGAAAAACGTTTTTCTGTTGCACAGAGTATGTTGCTTGCATACATATGTCAAATTCAAATATCCTTAAATCAGCTGATATTTATTTCTCACAAAACCTAAATAAGTAGTTGTTCGCTTTGATATATTCTTAATCAAAAGTTTTTAGTGCAAAAAATTATTTTTGGCCAAGATTTAAGGACAAATTACCTTCATTGCTTTTGTAAACAGAAAGTGCATATGAACTTGAAAAAAGGTTACCTCCTGTGGCTTTATATCGCTACAAAATAATATCGCTCATTTTTTTAGGATATTAAAACAAGCGGCATACAATTTAAGAAAGTCGTTGCCAGATATTATACAGCCTCTAAAAGAGTAAAATTACTGCGACGTATTATTCTTTCGTTTTGGAGATCCGAGTTGAGATCTGAGATTAAATTTTTATGAAGTTCTTTGAGCTAATTTTTTATACAAGTAAGTCCACAGCTAAAAGTGTGTTAAGCGGCAAATACAAAATTTTGTTTTATCTAAGAAAAACACATTTATTTTATGTTGAATTGCGTATGTAACCCAATCCTGTGTGCATTATAATTTTTAACAAAAAAATTAAAGTGTAAAAACTTTGCTTTGAGCTGAAATGTATGGAAACTTGGAATACTACCATATAAGAATTCCATTTTATGCGTCTTAAAATTCTCAGGAGTGAACTGTTAAATATTGATAATATTGTTATGCAGTCCGTAATAATTTTATTTAACCTTAATCTAAAGTATTTAATTTTGTTTAAAACAAAAAATTTCTCCTATACAAATTATTTGGCTTATCACTCAGGCACTAGTTCATCAATCCATTTATTTTTACATTCATTTACCTATCGAATCTTGTCAGCCAATTTATCTACCTACCTGTCTGCAAATTGACAAGTCATCCAAACATTTTAAAACTCAATTGAAAACGAAAGTTTAAGTCTACAAAAAAGAAAGAAAAAAAATAAATACATCGTTATGAAAATGCAAAGCAATTATTAAACATTTTCGCACCAGTTTAATAAAGACATAATATTTTTACATGTGACATTAAAGTTTGTAACATAAAAGGCTGCTGTTTACCAAGTAGAACAAATATGTTTTAATATGTCAATTTGGCCTGAAGTGTTTTAGCAATCTATACTTAGAGGAAAGCAAGACACTTTCAACAATTATGTTCATTGACTATTATTGAGAAGTTTTTTCTTAGCTATAAAAATTTCTATAAATTTCTTTTATATACTGAAAATAAAATCTGTCGTTAATTCGCTAAAAATGTAATTTTATTGAATAAATGTCTGCTTGTTGTACGTTTTACCAGCAATAATGCTTGTAACAAACAAACTTAAAACTTAAAAAAAAATTAAATTAAAACTCTTCCTGTCCAGAAAAAAAAAACTTTTAGTAGTGTTTTTAAATCAATGCTCATTGTTAGATGTAAAAATTAAAGCTTTTAAAAATTAATGAATACTTTAAACTGTTTCGCGCTTATTAACACATTGACCGCCAAGGCCCTTTTATTTACTTAAAGATAAGGAAAATAATTAATGCTTAGAAACATAAGGTTTTTTACAAATAAGAGCATTGCATTCATGTGTCCCACGTGACACCTCCCATGTTTTTTTCTTATAATATGTTTACTGAGCAAGAAGACTTAGTCGTTTCGAAATGTCGAAAAGAAAATTTTTATCAGATACTGAGTTAGAAAAAATACTTGAAAGTAAAAAAAGTGATGAAAAATATGAAGATTACAGTTCTGATAAAAAATGAATAACATTTTTTTAAACAATTTTTTTCAATTAATTTGTGAGCTGCGATGAAACAATCATTACAGCAATTTCATGGGAGCCATACATTATATTACGGTAATAAAATCCTATTTATCGTGTCCTAAGTGGCAGTCAATGTTATAATATTTTTACTCTTTTATTTATAAAATTAGAGCAAGAGATCATTTCAAGTAAAAGAAGCCTTACTACAGTTAGAACGCAAACAAACTAATTCATTCTCCAGAAAAGAAAGCCTCTCATCACGATGATCTAAAAATATCTGAAAAGCGCCAAGCAAACAGTATTGACTTTAGGTTAGGCAAAATTTATTTTTGTACGAATTAAAACAGCAGTTTGATAAAACATGCTGGAATCTTAATTTTTTTAACATTAAAATTTGGTGTGATGTATTAAGGAAAGTCTCAAAAGTATCTCCCAGCTGCCATAAATAGCACATAAATAAGAGTGCAAGCAAAATACAACTTAAATTATACTTTGGAACTATCTGATCACGAAGAGTTAAACCAGAAAAGGGTAATACAATTGATACACAACAGCGTCAAATTGTATGCGAAATGTTTAGTTATCGGTACTGTTATGGAAATCTGGAAACTTTTTAATAAAAATGTATAACAAACTCTTCACTTAAAACCCATCTGTTTACAGTCGACAAGACGGTGAGTCAGACAAATCTTATAGATAGAACAAACCTATTGCAGAGGTCCTTCGCATCACTTTCAATTGGTAATGTTCAAATCGAATGCTTCCAAACACTGCTTCTCATATCCGCCTTCCCATAACCTCGTTCCTACATCATATAACTAGCGGTCTTCCCTTAAGTGATGCTACATTAAAAAAAAGCTACATATTTTGGCCCTGACTATTTTCACTTCCAAAAATATTTTTTTAAATAAATTTAAGTGCCAACTTATAACTCGAAAAACTAGTTGCCTGTTTAATAATATTTTTAAGCTTTCCATTTCATATCCAAACGAAAATTATAAGAAATGTATAAACGCAAGACCCACTTGAACGCTCTTTCTCTTTAAGTATTATGCAAATAAGACTTATGTTAAAATTTAAATTTTATTCAAAGTGTAGCAAAAAAATAACTCTACCTGACGAAGAGATAACAGGTGTGGCGATTTTCCTTTTTTTTATTAATTTTTTGCAATTTTTTACAAAACTTAATACAATTAAACGAAAAATAATATGAAAAAGCCAATCGCATAGCAATAAATTTGTCTATTGTTTGCATGAATTTAAACAAAAATGTTTACTGTTTTTTTGACAAATGATCTAAATATTATTTCTTTGCATTTTTGCTCTGCCAATAATGTATATGCAAATTAGCCAACTAACAAATGATAAACAACAAGTATTTTTTTTTAATTTCGTTATTATTTTCTTTGACACTGCCATAAATCTAAATGCAAATTTAAAGTCATAATTTATGCACCTTTCAATAAACTATTTAAGCTTATAAGCTAGTTTTTATTTATGCTTAAACATTAAAGTTTATTTGTTATGCACATGTACATAATTCCGATGTATGTAGGAATGCACTTTAAAGCCACGTCAAACAATTGATTTTAGATATTCAAAACGTAGGTCTTTATAATTTAGCACGAACAAAAATGTTAAAACTTTTGAAATATTATTTACGGTACGTATTTATAACAGTAGTATATGCGTATGAAAACATAAATGTTTGTTCGTTTATTTGAAAACATGTATGTAGGTGTAATTATTTCCGCTGGTTAGGTGTTTTATGGTTTTAGTAAAAAAAATTTTTCTTTGCATTCCAGACATTTCTGGTGTCTTTCTTTAAATTTAATATCACTCTAAAGCAGGTGCGTGATTTATAGGCCTATTAAAACAAAAATAAATATCTGTATTTAAATGTTTTCAATCTTTTTCAACAACATTTATATGGAAATATTTAATTAAATATATCGTTGTTTTCCAATTGGCATTTTACGAGCTTGAATAAATTACAACTCCTTTTCTAATCGTTTAGATGGTTGTACAAACAAATATGTATTTTATTCTTTAGGAGTTATTTCAAAAAATTATTTCCACATATATTTTTAATGTAATCCACAACCGATAAGTTTTGAAAAAAATCTCTTTTGTGCTGTTTTATATTATCCCGATTTTATAATTAAATTACCGATGTTGGTTATTGAGGGTGAAAGTACGTCACGATGGCCTTTTCGCTACCGCTTACTTATCTCTTCAGAAAACTTCTCACAAACATTTTAAATAAATTAAAGATTTGTGTCCAAACAATAAATTAAAGGCAAAAATTTAAATTTAAACAAAAACAACAATAACCAACAATGATTCTATTTTTCTTTTTCCACTGTATACAGCTGGTTACGCTGCGATAATTTATTTCTATTCACGGGCACTTTGCAAAGTATTAATATTTATACGTAAGTACTTTTTTGACGTGCTTTTATAGAACCCTTATTTTAATATTTCTATGGATTCCTGCTATTTAAAATCCTAGAAAACTGACGACGCTGTAATAAAGTTTCTTAAAAACATTTTGTTCATGTTAGTGATAGATTTAGAAAGAGTGACCCTACCAAAAAAGGTGACGGAACCTTGTAAAGGAATTTGGCTAAATTTTAACTTTAAATTTCAAGACTTTGCTTTTTAAGTTCCCGTTAAGCTTTTTTATGAAATACATATTCTGCCCAATTATAAACAGAAATTCGATGCGAGTTTTTTCACTTTTACCTTTTCTTCTATTAAAAATTGTTTGCACTTTTTATTTCCTGCAGAATTATGAAAGAGAAATTATATGTAAAAAAAGCAAAATAGCGCCCTTTAGATTACGGTGATGCCAATTTTTTATTTTTTTGTTCCCACGGAATTTATATTTGGAGGAATCTTTTCTCGAGAAAAATTTTTTCCGAGAGAGTATTTATGATTGGGCTAATTCGTTCTTAACACTAGATATATAAATTTTAATAAAAACTCCTAGAAATCACGCGAATCATTTGAAGGAACAGTAAGAGTGTTAACTTGCATCATTGAAAACTTTTATGTAAGATCGCTTTCAGGACACAGTTTATCCCGTTAAGCTGAACTTACACGATCGGAGTACGACATTGCAATGCATTGCACACTATAAATTTTATCGCGAGAAGCGTGAAAAAGTGTTTTATGATTAAAAATTTTATCTGGATTACTAAATATCGTAGGATGAATAAAGTTATTTTGCACATTGTTGTCTGAATTTGAATTAATTATTTATATTTTTAAAAGAAGTTTAATAATAAGAACTACATCGAAGTGCTTACAACTAGTCTGGTTATGTTTCAAACAACATACAATTTGCAATAGGTTTTGAGGTAAATAAATATATTTTGTTGATGATTGGTATTTAAAACTATTGTAATTTCTTAATTTTTTCATACATTATACAGACATGTGGACAAATTTTGCCTTCCATTTATAATTAATTATTGTCCAAATTTTGGAAAATACATTTAAATACATTTAAATACATTAAAACTAAAAAATCAGCTAAAATAATATTTCCAGAATAATATAAAAGAGTAATCTAGACGTTGACCGACAAGTTGTTTTTGTATGTATGTACGTTAGCAGTGCTTAATGACGTATTTTATTTTAAAAATAAATCGATGTTTTGAAAACAATCATGCTGGGAGACAGTGAAGCAGCGTGATACATTTTGATATACTTTTTTTTAACTCTTATTTGTTTATAAGTAATGACAAAAATGTCGGCAAAGAGCATCGACTATCCTTCAAATTAATGTCCGACTAATTCACTCCATGCTTTTATCAAATTCCTTTTTCATCACACAGTCTAAATCACATATTTGCCAGCATTTTCTCTAAATATCCAATTTACTGGTGCTATGAACCTTATATTAATGCAATATTGCAAACATTTTAACTTCTTATTCCAGATCCATGTCCCTGCTGGTGGGACTGTGAAGAAACTACAAACCAATACTATACATAATTGTGCGAGAGGGAACTTGCGTATGGAAACCTAAATACAGTTAAGAAAAATTAGCTTTGATTCATAGTGATGTTTGTGGACCAATGCGGATAAAGTCATTCGGTGGTAACAGATATTTTATCACATTTACGGACGATAAAAGTCGATGGTGTGAAATATATTGTATGAAACACGAAAACGAAGTTATAGAGAAATTCACAGAATACAAAAATATGTCTGAAAGAAACACTGGGATGACAAAAAGTGCCTCCGCACTGATAATGGCACTGAATATGTCCATAACCGTATGAAGGATTTATTGAAGAACCACGGAATACGACACGAATTAAGTGTTAAATATACACCACAACAAAATGGTTTTCAGAGAGGTAATATATAACTTTATTAGAGATGTCAAGGTGTATGCTGATCCAGTCCGGATTACCAAATTTTTGGGCTGAAGCAGTTTTTATGGCAAACTAAAGCTTTAGCGATGAAATTCCCTGCAAAATTTGGACACGTAAAACTCCGAGCGTTAGTCATTTTTAAAAATTCCTTTTCACAGCATACATGCTGTATAAAACATCAGGTTAGGGAAAATTCGAACCCAAGTCGATAAAATGTACTTTTATAGGATACTCCGAGACTTCCAAGGTCTACAGATTATAAGACAATGAAGCCAGAAAAATACATCGTAGCCGTGACATCATATTTATGCCATCCTTAATTAAGAACCAAAACGAAGAATTTACCTTAAGTGATATAGAATTGCATTTTAACCGAAATTTTAATGAAATCACCAAACTCAATATGCAGAATCGAAAGAAAAATTGAAACCGAAAAAGACAATATAAAGGAAGATTTAGTTAAGCAAGTTGGTCGGGGTCGCCCCAGGAAAATTCTAACTGAAAAAAGAGGCAGACCCAGAAAGGGTAAGCATTTGGTAACACATAATGATGACGACAGGGACAAGTCCGTTGAAACAAACGACGATACCATTCAGCAAAACTTATTATACCTAGCGATCCTAAATCTAGTACCAAAGCTCTTAACAGTTCTGAAGCCGAAGAATGGCGTAAAGCTATGATAAAAGAATATGAAACCTTGATAAAAAACGAAACTTGGAAAATAGTTGATAGACTAATTGGAAGAAAAATTGTCGAATCCATGTGGGCATTACGAAGAAAATATACAATAGATGGTTCAGTTAATTGTAGAAAAGCTAGAGTTGTCCCGAAGTTATTTACTCAATATCCTGGTATCGACTACAATTAAACCTTTGCTCCAGTGGCTAGAATGAGTTCCATACGTTTTCTGATAGCAATCGCCGCTAAAGTAGGATTAGAAGCTCACCAGCTCGATTTTGTGGGAGCATATTTAAACGGAGTCATAGAAAAAGAAATCTATATATACACCGAGAGGAAGCTTTAAAATATAAAAACAAAGTTCGTCTTTTGAAGAACGCAATTTACGGCCTAAAGCAATCTGGAAGATTATGGTACGAAAAACTAAACAGAAAACTTAAGAAAATTAATATGGTTGCGTCGCAATGTGATCCAATTGTATACGTGAACAAAAATGACCCCGATGTTGCACAAATTGCAATTTCCGTAGATGAACTAGTTGTAGCATCAAAGAACCAAAATATGATGAGATATATCGAAGAAGAATTGGCAAAATCTTCTGAGATGAAAGACTTAGACGAAGACACAATTAATATATATTCAGCAATTATTAGAAAGATTTTGAATGGAAGAATGCAATCCTGTGAAAACACCAATCAACGTAAGTGAAAAACTTTGTCCCAAAGAAGAAAATGAAAGAAATCAAACAGAAAAGTATCCACAACAGGATTTGAACGGGTCTCTTATGTATCTTGCGGTTTCCACCAGACCTGATATAGCACATGCCGTAAGCGTTTTAAGCCAATTTAACACGAATAATGGAACAGGACACTGGATAGCAACTAAGAGAGTAATTCGTTACTTGAAGCATACCCAAAATACTGGACTTGTATACTTAGCCAACAACAAACCAATAGAAGGATATGGTGATGCAGACTGGGGTTCAAACGTAGACGATAGAATATCATATACTGGATATGTGCAATTGCTGGGAGTCCAGAACCAAGAAAACCGTAGCTGTCTCCAGTACTGAAGCTGAATACATGGAGCTTTCCGATTCAGTAAAAGAAGCTTTTTATCTTAAATGATTTGCAAATGAAATATTCGAAACCAACAACCCAATTCGCATTAGAATGATATTCAGAGTGCAGAGAAACTATGTCACAATCCGATATTTCACAATAGAGCGAAGCATGTTGATATCCGTCTTCATTTTATACGTAACTGCATTGAAAATGGAGAAATCTAAATAAAATATTTGAGAACAGACGAAATGCCAGCCGATGCTCTAACTAAGGGCTTAATGACTCCAAACCACAACAAGTGCATTGAATTTCTGGGATTAAAACATATTAAATTTGTACATTAATACCTTTTTAATATGAATTCAGATTTGAGGGGAAGTGTTAAAAATAAAAATACTTTATCAAATCTGATATTATATTTTTATTTCTTCTATAGCATTTACTTAACTGTCATTTAGTATAATAGTTTCTATTCTTTATTTACATAAATACTGTTACTGTGAAATGAGTCTAGTCGTTGAAATAAAACTAACAAGCCCTTTACGACTGGGTAGGTTATTTTATAATAATTTGTTTCTGCCCTACTGTGCACTGTTATGGTATTGTATAAAATATTCTAAAGCTAAACGAACTAAATTCCAATTGATTTGTCTATTATATGTCAAATTCATCGCACTATCTCTCCTTTTTAGAGTTCTATATATAAAGTGTAAAAACCTAACCCTACTGTTTTCGTCACAACCCTTCAAAAAAGGTAATCGAGCAGAGAAGTAATTTTTCTTTAGCGAAAGGGATTCCCAACTAAATTACAAATCTAATGATTTTAACAAGGCGTGAAACTTGATTATTGCAAGAAATAAAGATAATAATCATAAATACGGTATCCTATGAACCAATTAAGATATCTTAATGAAAGTTTACACTGGAGCAGAGAAGATTCTTAGATTTAAAAAATTATAAAAACTTTATTTTTAACTAAAATGATAATTTTTTTTAAATACTTAGGCCTTGCAAATATCAATAAACAATGAATTTTCATTTGTTGGCTTAAAAGTATTTTTTTTTAAAGTAGTATTTAAGTCATTTGCTACATTCACAATAAAATATAAAATATACCAGTTATTAGGTCTGTTTCTTTACTCTACTTTGGGATCCCGTGGGATCCCAATTTGCACGAAAAGCGTTCCCGCACTAAAAATTGGGTAAATGAGAGCGGTTATGAGAGAATAATGATTAAATATTTGAATTTATTGTCTTTTGGCTTTTTGAAATTGTTTGACAAACTTTGTGTTTACTTTTGTGTTTGAAAAAAAAACTGATTAATATTTTTTTGATTTCTGTTTC
This sequence comes from Cistogaster globosa, assembly GCA_937654795.1. NCBI lineage: Eukaryota > Metazoa > Arthropoda > Insecta > Diptera > Tachinidae > Cistogaster > Cistogaster globosa. The sequence continues at coordinate 67,015,231 of OW569405.1, read as the reverse complement.
CTGAAGGAAAAATTATTTTTTTAGTCGCATTTCGTTAAAAAGGTACAAGCTTTTGAATTAAGAAAATCCTTTTTGAACTAACTTCTGTACTAGCAAATGTTTCTAAGGTATTCTAAAGAACACCTATATATAGATATGCGAAGAAAGAAGAAACTATATCACATATTAGCTCCGTTCCCGTACTTTTTGGGTAAAGTTCGGTAAAATGAGAGAAAACATAAATTATTCTCAATTAAAGAGAAAAATGCCGAAAGTACAGGAACACAAAAAACCAAATTTCTATCCCAAAACAAGATGTCGAGCAAAATATACATGCAGTTGTTTTTATTTAACATAAGAACACAAATATTTTGTATGTTCTTAAATTTATTTTAATATTTATAGGAATAAAACTAACAAATAACAGTTTTGCGAAACATTTGCGTGTATGAAACATAGAATTTGTTGTATTTGCTACTGTTTACTTTTCAATCAGCTGATTGTTTTTTAGTTTACACAAACTTACCCAAAGAAAAAGTCTGGGCTGTTTCGTGCAGAAAGAAGAAGAATTTTATTCTCTCAAAAGCTCTTTCTTTTACCCAAACTTGTAGTACGAGAACAGTTTTCGGTAACATTGGGATCCCGCGGGATCCCAAAATTGAGTACGGGAACACACCTATTATATAGGTTCTCCCTCTTGCTCCAGCCAAATAATTGTAAAATTCCTAGCAATGTAAAGTGCCAATTAAAACAAAGTATGCGGACTTTTAAGTCCCCAATTATTGGCTTTAAAAAGTATTTCAGAGTCCTGTGCTTAATAAAGGCAGGGTAGACTCTCTTGTAAAAAAAAACAAATTTTTGGACATTTTTCGCCGTTCCGGGAATTTATATGTTTATATAATAAAAAAAATAAATTTTGTTTCATCGTTTGATTAAAAGCTGCTTTATCTATATAATTTCAAAACTTTCTTTGGTTTTTTTCTAAAAAATACTTTTTTTAGTTTTCCAACCTACTTTGAAAGACATAACGACCTTATTATAGCACTTATAACTTATATGTTGCATAATAATACAGAATTTATTGTGCATTAAAATATTTGTAAACAAAATAGTTATAGTCATTTAAAAATTAAAGTAGAGTTTTAATTTTTGGCTCCCGATGTTTACTGATATTAACTTTTAAAGGAGTAACGTAACTATAAAGGATGTACCATAAAAATGATTTTTTGGCCACCTTCTCAAAATGTGACACAATGCCGCGTTATACGGTACCGATACTGCTTCCAGGAGACATCACTATAGGTGGTTGTGTTTAAACAATTCTGTTATTACCCATCGCAGCAAATTATTTATCTAATGTTCAAAAAGTTGTTCAACAAAATCACTATAATTTTTCTATTTTTTGTTCAATTATAATATAGTTATTATTCAGCATCTTCTTTTAATTTGTTGTATCTTTCACCACAGGTGAAAAAAGGGTATATATAAGTTTGTCATTCCGTTTAAAATTTCTACAATATGAAAATGATTCTATAAAGTATATATTATGAGTTCTTATGAATAGCAGAGTTGATTAAGCGATGTTCGTCCTTCAGTCCTTGTTCTTGTTGAAATCTACAGGTCCATGTCCATCAAGGTACCGGTAATGACCCCACATATCTTTTTTTCCTGCAGGTGGATATTGCCACCTAGTGCAATTAGTCTTTAAAAGTAGGAAAGACAACCACTGCAGGAATACAAAGAAGTAAGGAGAACCGTTATTATTTAACATAATTACTTTAGCTAGACACAATCCTAATCAAAACCTGCAATTTTTTTTTTTGAAAAGCAAAATTTAATGGTAAAAAGAATTTCTTATGTAGATGTTTTCTTTTTCTTTTTTTTTATTATTAAGAGTGCACCTGATCAAGATTTGTCTCAGTACCTGGCCCAAACCTGACGGTGGTCTTCCTAGTAAGTGAAACACAAAGCATGAACTAGGACCCTCCAGCGGCATAGCCAACAAAGTTGGAATTTCAAGAACATGGTTGTCAGCACCAAAAACTTCCTTTCACTTGAGGGTTGAAGACTATCCAACCCCGGCTGTAACAGCACACTTCCCTACAAATACAGACTTTTAACCACAGCCACCACTAATACGCCGAAGCGACCTCTCCCTTAACCGGCTAAAGAGATGGGCGACTCTCTGTATGTGCTAATAGTTTCCGTGGCTCCACCTTAATTAAGGACACGGGTCAGTCCCAAGACAAGAAACAAATTTATCTTTCCAGATTTATTACCTGCACACCCGGATACTGGATCACCCTATACCCCGAGAGCACTATGTCTGAACGTAGGTTAGCTCAGCCAGATATTTTGAAACCCGGGGGAAATGGTGAAGAGTATGTAAGTTCCGAATGTAGCACTCTTACTTGTTAGAAACTAAAAAGATATGGTGAGTTAAGTAACTAATAATACCTTTCTACTCTTTCTACTTTTTAAAATTGCCTTAAATAAACCGTTGTAAAAAAAGAAAAGTTTCAAGGATCAAAACGAAAACTTGAAAAATGCTTTATTTCTACGATGCATTTCTTGTTCACAATATTAAAAATTTACTTCAAGTAATATGGTCGAATGTTAAGACTTTGTATTGCATGGTTTTATATTGAATATTTTAAAGCTTAAGAGAATAACTTCTTATCAACAGACAGTGTTGTTACAGTTTCACTTAAAATAACAACAACAGAATAGTGATAATACTTTCTTTCTTTTGGTTTCTGTTCACTAGCTAATCTTTTTTCAAAATGTTTTAGTATTTTCTCGGTGCTATTCGTACCACATCCACTCTTCCAATTCATCCAGTTCAGTCTGTTGTTCGCTAGACTAAAAAAACTAATATCTGATATCGATAATTACTATACACTTTGTATGGAGTGTACTACGCCTACTATTCTAATCCACTCTGTGTAACGCTAGACTTGGTGTATTAATAGAGGGGTTGCTAATACAAATTTTCAAGATTTTACCTTTTATAGTGCTATAAATGCACGCCAATTATCATAATTTATCCAGTTTTTCGCTACATTAGTGGCTACGTGTTAGATACCAAGTAACACGATGATAAATATGCCAAGCCCACGCATTTATTTTTATTTTTAAGGACGGTTTTCAAGCAAGTTTCGTAGTCAGCTTATTCTATATTTATAAAGCCGAACTGGAGTAAAGCAAAATTTCCTGTCAAGCATTTCATGCGAAATGCTGTCAAGAAAAATAAAATTATTGCAAAGTACGCAACAAGTAATGTTGCCGAAGTTGTACTCTTTTTCTAAAAAGGTACGAATATTTCTGGCAGCTAATTAATATGTTGCAAAATATTTCCGCATAATTTTTTTAAACCGCAAAATAATGTGATCTGCATTTAATGCGGAAATGCATTCAACATCGAACAGTGTTGCATATTTAAGGCCGATAAAAACGATAATTCTAAAACGTAGTATTGAAACCACTAGTTTAAACCTTTTTTTGAACCGAAATGAGTATAGTTGCTTAACAATTTTTTGCAAGTTAGAACCAGCTTAATGGATATTGCATCCTTGCACTAAGAAGTTGAAGTTTCAAGTAAGTACTTTCAAACTCCAAGTGCGTTTCGGCGTCTTTGGCCGTTGCGGGAGAAAAACCTTCCATTTTGTTTTTTCATAGAGTCAACAAAAATAAATTTATAAAAACTTTTATCAGGCATTATTTTTTAACACAAACATTAACTAAACAAATTTTTATATATTAAAACGAAAAAAATTTCACTTGAGCTTTTAGAAATGTAGAAGATTTTGTTTTATTAATTTTAAAATCATAGTTATTAAATCGAACACATCTTTCATAATTCTTTAAAATATTAAGCATAAAAATGTAATTTTATTTTAAAATTTATTTTTAACTTTAAATCATGTTGTAAAATTAAACAAGTTTATTCTTTTGAGACATATGTCGCTCAAAGTCACATTTTTTTGGCTTTCTGTAAAAAAAAAAATAAATAAACAAAAGAAAAAAAAATCACTTTCATATTTATCTTAATGCCGCAACAAGTATCTTTGATTTAATGAAAATCTGCAAATACACAAAAGTGACAAATGAAAAGACGTTTTTGTTATTTTTTAAGTCTGTCACCAAACAGTAAGCAGGTATAGAGCATGCAAGTTTGTTTGCAAAATAAGTTAAGTAATTAAAAATTAGAGGAAAGATTATTTTAGAGAATTAAATAGAAAGTCGCGAAAGTCTGTCCAGTTGACAATATTGTCAACTTTTTGATATACAATACCGCAAAGCATATTAGATACAAAGTCAACAAAAATTGATTAAAAATTTGAACAGAATTTCTTGAGATCACACACAGATTGATCGTATGACATTATGTAATACAATAGTGAAAGTTTTGAATTTCTAAAACCTTGAACCAATATTTTTGAGCAGACTTCTTTAGGCAAGATTAATGTTAGGAAAGAGAAAGACTTCTTAGATTTTAAAATTTATTCTATAGTAAAAATTATAAAGATAATAAAATAATAACAACAAAGGTAATAACAATTTAGCAAAAAAAAGGGCGCATATGTAAATAAAAACGTTTATAAAATTTCTTTGGTTAAGGTGTTAAAAATAAAATTGTTGAAGATCTTATTTCTCAGTCAGTTGGTCATTATTTTTTAAAACCAACATATGAGACAGACATTCTGTCCAAAATTAAAATTTCTCTTGTGTTAAAAAAAAAATTGATTTTACTTAGACCGAACGTTGTCAACCAACTAAATTTGCTTGCTTGTCATCAAACCTCCAAGTCAATTAAATATTTATATCATAAAGTCAGAAATAATTTACAGCTTTTTACAAAAAAATTTAAATAGTTGACAGGCTTATGATATTAAAATACAATTAATTTATTATTATTGATAAATAAAAAATTCCACAAATATATTTCTAGTTACACTGCTAAACTTATCCTAAGACGTGAAAAATAAAAAGTTATATTTTTATAAAATTCCTGTTTTATATTTAACTACATTAACTTATAATTACAGCAATTTAGTTGTAAAAAATATAACAATATGAGATAAAATTAATTTCAAAAGTATAATAATTATTTTTTTGCTTCCATAAATAAATTATAACAACAAATAAACTTGCATAACATCTCGTTTTAATACAACCTATAAATTAACAAAATTTTGTGGATGTTGCTTAAGAAACGAGTGAATGAATGAATGTATTCCACTTAATGCTTACTCGGTAGAAATAAATATGAGTGTATCTTAACAGTTAAATCAATTTTCGATAAAATATTTTTTCCCAAGTAAAAAATTTTAACGAATTTTGAAATTCGTATCTGAGGTTTTTAAAAGTATTCGTTGCATGCTGATTTATTTGCATAATTTTCTTGATCTTGATTTTTTTCCTTTTGAAATCATGTAACAATTAAAATAAAGATTGTTTTGTATTTTTATTAAAAAAAATTTATAAAAACACAATGTTCAGGCCGTACAAAAAAAATATATTGAAAGTACAATATAAAGCTAAAATAAGTCATTTCTGGCGGAGGTAGTCTGACATTATAAAAATTTCACACGACTTTAAATTGTAAGTTGAAGGACACACACTGATTAAAAATAATATTTATTAAAGGTTGAAGGTGTATGAGATCGTATTTTAGATTCGGCTTTTACCATGGAACTATTTAAAATAAAAATCTTTTTTGATTTTCTCCATTTCTACTTATAATAATACTATATTCAAAAATATTAATTTTTTTTAAATTTTTGATAATTATTAAAGAAAAGAAAAATATTTTTAGCTTTTTGAAAAAAAAAACTAAAGTCCACGGTTGTTATGTCAATGGACTTTATGTTATAGCAAAAGATAAGATTATGTCAACGAATATAATGTTACTTTGAAAAACGTAATTATATCCATCGACATTGCCATTTTTGGTATGAACATTGTGTTGGTTATAAAAATCTTATAATATCCGCACTTAAAACAACAACGGCATCGCTACCAACCACAGCGGCTTCGCTTTAAATATTATGATAAAAATATACAGAACAAAAGGTTATAGTTATAATCCCAAACATAATTTTGAGATAAGAAATATTTGTTTAGTCCTTATTTATACATCTATAAGTATAATAAAACAGTAACGGGGTAATTTCTGTACATGACATTTTTTTGTTAATTTTGATGATGGTGAAGTAATCGAATTTTGGAATTTTTATCTGTCTGTCTGTGTTCATATCACGTAAAATTTGGGGGATAGATTTGAAGGTGAGAAAGACCCTTAAATCCTTGGTTCAAATATAGGATACTTTTTTCATAAAAATATGTCATTTCGTAGAGAACTAGAGATACAAACGTGTTGTCATTCAGTTAATTTTTGTAGATGGAACATTTTTTACACTGTTTGCGGAACTCTAAAACAAATTTAAAAAAAACACATTAATTACATGATGTTCGTGGGCATTATGTCATATTTTGATATTATATAAAGTCCATGGGCATTACCCCCGTAGACGATGTAACACCCTATACACATATAAAAGTTTGCTAGTTAATATGTTAAGGGGAAAGCTCTCATCCTTAAGTATTTCTTCGAAGGCTTATGCCAGATTAAGCAGAAAGTTTTCGGTTAATTTTTAAAAAAGCTAAAAATATTTTTCATTGAATAAGAAAAATGTAAATAACGGAAGGAGAATTTTTTAACACTTAAAAAATATAATAAATTTGAAACTATTATTATAAGTAGAAATGGAAAAAATAAAAAAAAATTCTTACTTTAAGTAAATCCATGGTAAAAGTCAAATCAAAAATTATATCTCATAGACCGTCAAATGAAATACTTTTTATTTTGATTCAATTTATCACCTTCTCTCTTTACAATTTAAAGCCGTATGAAATTACAATATGGCAGATTATCATGCCAGCAATAACTTTTTTAAACTTTATATTGTATTCCCAATATATTTCATACTAAATTTATCAATTGTAGTTGTATGGCCTGAACACTGACAAAAATTTAAGTTACAAGTTGTACTGCATAATGCGCTTTTATAAATGTTTTTTTTAATAAAAACACAAAATCATGTTTATTATAATTGCTACATGATTTTTAAAGAAAACAAATCAAGCTCAAGCAAATTATGCAAATAAATCAGCATGCAACGAATACTTTTAAAACCCTCAGATGCGAATTTTAAAATACGTACCAATTTTTTACTTGGGAATTTTATGCTTTCATAAGATGCTAAAAATTATTTTTTGCTACTCTTGAAAAAAATATTATATCGGAAATTGATTTACCTGCCAAAATACACTCATATTTTTTTTTTTTTTTTTTTTTGTCAAGTTAAGCATTAAGTGAAATAGATTTTACAACAATTTTATTTATAGGAAGGGCGTATTAAAACAAGATGTTTCGCAGGTTTATTTGTTTATAATTTAACAGTACACCAAAAATAATATTTGTACCTTAAGATTTTTAGTTTCAGTACTTGGGATTAATATATGCAAACAAATAAATAATTACTATATTTCGAAATAAATTTTAATTCATATCTTAATACTAAACTTCTCACCACTTAATTGCTGTAATAATAGATTTAAGTAGTAAAAACTTAAACAGGAATTTTATAAAAATATTACTTTTAAATTTTTCTTATCCATAGATATATTTAACAATGTAAATAAGAATATATTTATTTTATACTAAAGTAATTACATCTAGTTTGTTAAATAACACCGAAATTTATAATCTTAAGCTGTAGCACTAACTGCTCAGGTGTCATTATAAAAGCCGTTTAAAAATTACCCATCTTTGTTTAATAAATAAATCGGTTTATCTCTGTTAAGTAGTAAACTTTTTAAAAATTTTATGAGTTGAATGAATCAGGAGAAAAAAAAATAAAGATAAATTAGAGCCAAGCCATTTATAACAAATTTGCATTAATTTTATATATAAAAAATAGAAATTAGTGCAATTTATTTGAAATTTTATTGATGTGATGTGATGTAATGTGAAGCTTCGGTTTTTTATTCGACATCAATGTAATTTCATGCTGCAACATTCTTGGCGAAAATTCTTTATTTTCTTAGATTGCATTAATTATTTAGGTTAATCTATGCTTGATGTAAATATCTAATGGATTCTAAATCATAACAAATAAGCTTGTCTACCTGTATTTGTTAAATACTTTAAATCCCAGCCTACCATTTAACGAGCAGTCCGAAAAAAGTCTCTTAGAAGAACCCACCTATGAAACTTTTTCAGAACATGTCTTAAAATAGCTCAAGCGTATATGTGTATCTTCGAAGCTTTAAATACATTTGTGTTTTAAAGAACGGAAAAAAGTATCAAAAAGGAGTATTTTCTGAAATAAATAAAGACTTTCTTAAGATGAACCAGTTGAGTAGAAAAAGGCCCTAACTTTAAAAGTTTTTAGGAGGGCAAATGGTAATCATTGTATCCTTTATGAACGTAAAAGTTTCGAGAAATGGGTTAGTAAAGTTTCCTTTTTAATTCATTTGGTTTGCTGGGAAGTATCGATGCCTGTAGAATACGAGTATAAAAAATTCAGTAGCAATAATTGAATGATATTAAGAAAGAGAAAAATATCTGAAGCGCAAGTCGTCAAGTGACAGCGAAGATAAATAATATTTAAATTTATCCATTTTGCGATTAAATAGCTTGTTAAGCTAATTAATGGAAGTAAAATGCTACAGCTATTTTAGCTTGATATGTTACTGGTTAAATATTTTAAAAATAACACTATAATGTCTCCATTTTAGGTATGTTAAGCTTGAAAAGAAAACTTGTGTAGCAAAATATTTGTTTTTTTGCATGCTTCATCCATCATTATCTAAAAGTGGATAAAATATAATTGCGTAAGAGTTTTTTTTGGTTTTTTTTAATTTAAATCCTAATTAACTTTTAATTTATTTTTTATAAAGTAATGAAAATTTTAAACTTGTGTTTAAATTAGACAAGAAATTAATTCAATTGACTTCAAGTGTATATGAAACAATAATAGAAATATTAAGAGGAAATTGTCTTAAATAGTCGTAATGTGCATAGACGTTTTAAATTGACCAAAAGGCTTGCTTAAGCAGTGTAGACTTTATGATTAAGGTATTTATTTGGAGACATACTTCTAACATTTGTTTGTTAGTTTTGCTTAAACTAAATTTAAAGTTAAAAGCGCACGTGTACTTACCAATGTAAGTTATATCTGTAAATACATTTCAAGCTTTTCAATTTTTTTGCGGCGCTAGAATTTATTTAACTACCAAAATTTTAATCTCACTTTTATAATTATTGAGTAAAAAATTGTTCCTTTCTTTTTTGTACTAAATAGGAGATCAGCAGCCTTATTCTGTAAATTGCTAAAGCCAAATCAAAAACACAAAAATTTTGGTCACAAATGCTATTCTAAAACCCTTTTTTCGTAATTTATTTTTAGCTTTCTAGCGATTGAGATTTAAATTTAGCTACGGGAATTACAGAATAATACAGATGTTTACAAAAATATATGCAATCGAACACGGTTATAAAGAACGCGATTACCATTTTGGACTTTTAACAATTGTGAATTAATAAACAAAAATAATATTTATTAAATATAAAAAAAAAACGCAATTTAACGAGACGATTGAGAAGTAACAATTCGCTACGACCCGTGTTTTTTAAAAACATGCTCGGCTGAATTTTATTAACTACTTTAATATTTAGTAAACGAAAACCACGCTTGATTGTCCTATACAATCGTATAATTTCTGTCCTATATAAAAAATCGCAAAATTTAAACACACAATGAAACTCTGGACGTATAGAAACTATTATTTTTTGAAACTTTTTAAAATCGGACAGGCAGACTTTATAAATATATTTCACAAATTAAACTTTTTTTGACACACCTGCGATTTTTAACAGATGTAAGACTAAATCTCATAGTGTATCGTTTGGTAAATAGGAATACAAAAAATATTAATTATTTATTAATAATTTTGGTTAGATACAACCCAAAGCTTTTAGTTAATTTTGTAAAGTACTAAACCAAACTTACTTATTTAATCATAAAATGTGTATTTTTTTATACGTTGTCAACCAGTTATTATTAAGGATCATATGCCGCAGAATAGATACGTGTAAAAACCGCAAATGTTTATATATCGCTACCCTAATATATAAAGGCCCTAACTAACGTTTGCCCTTCTTTACAGGAAAGGAAAAAAACTTGAGAAAAAGTAGAGTTTTGTAGTTGGAAATTTTTTTAACGCATTGTATTATTAAATTCTCTAAGCAATTAATTACTGTTAAGAATTGTTAAATTTAATTTAATTTTTTTTTAGTAGTGCATAAGAGAATTATTTATCGAAATATGTATAAGAGTTGAATTAAAGAAAAAACGAGTTGGGGCCTTTCTGTGTTAATGTAACAATATGTATGTATTTATTAATTATCTTCATTTCATCAGAGTTTATAAGAAAAATATAACTTTACGTTCAAGGTTTTGCACTTGTAAGTCACTATTTTCAAAAGGAAGAAACATATTAAAACAAATCACAAAACCTTAACATGAGAAAGTCACACAAAAAAAAACCTTAGGTACTTGATGTAAATTCTTCTCTCAAGTACGAAATTTACGAATTAATTACTTTTTTTTTGTGTCACAATAGAAAAAGAATTCGAAATCTATGGCTCTATAAATACGACCAATCCTTTTCGTTGGCAACTAATTATGATGATTAAAAAAAGTGAGAGTGCCATATTTTTTGCCGTTTTTAACAAAACGATTGTGTATTTATTTTCTAAAAATATAGTTTTTAGCGGGATATTTACATTTGTTACCACGGAGATTGCTCTGCACCCACAAGAGGCCGCATAACTTCCCGTTAATTTTGCAACTGTTTATTCTATATACAAACACACCAAACACAAAACAGTTGGCCCCAACGCAGACCGTTGATACTTAGCTTCACTTGTACAATTAACATTAAAAATTGTTTTTTTTTTTGCGAAAGTGGGTTTTCAGAAATCTTTAAAGCCGTTAATACTTGTAAACTATTCTTTTGAACGAAATTTCAAATGCTATATTTGGCTAAATCGATATATACGCTTCACCATTTATGTATGCTATATGTACCATACTGCAGATTTCCACATTACCTAAAAGTTTTTCTCTTTGAAAAGAGCACCTTTTTGAAAAGGAACTCAATTCAAATTGAAGAAAAGATGTGAAAAAATTACAGACAGGCGTAGTACCTCGAAGAACATGGACTGATCTAGCTGATTTTCAATAGCAAACTTAACTACGTCTTATCGATAGGCAGACTTAAATTTTCTCTAGGTCGTCTAGTGTTTGACTTTTTTGACAGGTCTTGCAGCCTAAAGACACCAAATGAAAAAACCGCAGTATGCCTATAGTAATCAAAAGAACAACCACGTTGATTTTAGTCAATGATTATGGTTGTTTGGTTACCCTTCAAGCTTAATAAAATATCGTAATGACAAGTATACAGGCATAACTAACATATTTGTGTGTTTATTTGCAATCTCGGCGCCTTCCAACAGCAAGGGTCAGGGAAAAAAGGGAAAAATTGTTATCTCAGACAAACACAACAGCTTGATGTGTATCGAAGTTGAAATGATTTTAACTAAAATGATCCTCTTTTTTCTTTTGTCATTGACTTTAATTCATAAATTTTTTTAATCTTTATATACTGTTTCTCAGTTATAATTTTAAATAGAGCATTCAATTTCTTAAAAATACTTAAAAGAATGTAAGATGACACTTGATATTTTTTGATTACTATTATGACTACATATTTTCCATATTTACAGTCTTGCCCACTAGTACCCAGGCTGATAGAATATCAGAACATGTGTAGTAAATCAAGTCACACCGCCTTGAATTGCTTTAAATTTCTGCAAAAATAAAGTTTTAAAATTAGTAAAGATAAGACAAAATAATCTTCAAGAATCTCTAAAATCGAATACTCTCTTTTGGTAAGCCCGTTGTATAGAATCTATGCAAATATTTTTTTAACAAATAATAATTTGTGATGACAGTAAAAAATGTTAAACTTTTGCAATTTTCTTTTAACAAATTCCTACTTAAACGACCACACATGTAGGTATGAATATCTGTAGTCGTAAATTATTATTATTTCTTTTTTTACTTTTATTAAGATGAATTGTAAATATCTCTTTTTGTATTTCTATTAAAGTTAAATTTTTTTGTTTATTGGCTGCAAAAATGCATTCTATAAAAAAACAGTACTCTTTATTTTCATTATTTAAGATCTTCCAGCGTTTTCAACTTTTATTATTTACTGTTGCCTTTCGGTGAAGACCGTCATCAGTGGGTGTTTATTTGGTACGTGTGGCCAGCGCTTTCGATGTGAGAACATCATTTTCAAACCGCGTTTTGATTAGTACTGGTTAGATAGTGTAAGGAGTTTGTTGCATAGATAGTGGTGGGTTCAGGTAGCTTTGTCAGTAAGGATGATTTCTATATAAATGCTATTATGCAGGTAGATTGTCTGACATCTGTCATTTTTTTTAAGGTATATAATTTTAATATTTCAATCTTTTATTATTGAATAGGTAAGTGTGACCATCTGTGGGTGTTTCGCGTTTGTAGGTTTGTTTTAATAATTTTAGTGGTGTAAAAATTGTGTCCGAGGTTGTATTTACCTGTTCGTTCGTGATAGCTTCGTTAAACGTTAGTGTTTTGTATATTTCCATGTTTTCAAGAATGTCCAATCTTCGTCCTTTTTTACTAGGATGCATTAATGCCATACATTCATCTATTTTCCTTGGCTCGTGTTTACGTGTGTTAAGGTGTATTTTGAAGTTGGAGTCTTCTCTTTTTCGTTTATATGAACGTATGTGTTCTGTGAACCTTATTTTTAATATTCGTCCAGTTTGTCCTATGTATGTATGGTTGCAGGTGAAAGTAAGTCTGAATACTCCGCTGGTGTTAAATTTATTGGTTATTTCTATTGATGTCTTGAAATTGTTTCGTAGAGTATTGCTCGTCTTTAGTGCTGTCTGTAAACATTCTTTCTGAAAAAGGTTACTTAATCTATATATTTCTGGTCCTGTGTAAGTAAAAATGTGTCGTCGTGTTGTATTGATTGTCTCCTCTTTTTCTTTTTTCTTGTTTTTAGTGTTGTATTGTCTAAGTAGTTTCTTGATAGTAGTGCAGTAGTAACCGTTATTTTTAGCTTTAGTATAAATTGCGTCGAGTTCTTTATTATATTTGTCTGGAGAAAGTGGGACTGTCTTAATTCTGTGAATCTTATGTCTAAATGCTGCGAGTTTATGTTGGGTAGGATGGTTTTATTATTTACTTGGATGTTGTGTTAAATAAGGACGAGATTATTAACTGTTAGTATATTTTTATTTCAATAAAACTTATTTTTGTTAGATCTTACTTTAACTACTGTTTCTTGATATTGCGCTATGTACAGAGGTTTTCATATATAAAAAATATTCATACAAGCTTTCAAGCCTTTTTTATATATTAAAACTCACCTTTAATGCACACTCGCATCCTACCATAAAATTTAAAATTGTGTTACCTTAATATTTAATATGGCAAAAATACTAAAGATTAAATTTACAACACACTTAATAAAGCATGTATAATTAACAATATTAAAGCTTATGTGAAAGCAGTAGTGTAACAACTGCCAAAGAACATGACAGCAACATGTGTAATTCAAATTAGCCTCACACATTTTTATTTTAAAATCAAATTGACAACAGATGACTATACTAAAGAACTTTTCACCGCAATTTATATAGAAGAAAAAGATTATAAAATCTCACTGGAGAACTGGCAATAAAAAGTACAAACACAGGAGAATGTAACATTGTTTAAAAATATTTCACCGCATTTAATACAGCGAAACTAATAACTAAAAAACTTAATAGAAAGACTTTCCACAAAAATTGTATAGCCACTAAACAGTGATATAGCAGACCTCACGCAAGTCGCTTAAGTTTAATCAAATGCCATATATTTTAAGGACATAAATAAAATAAAAACTTTAAGTATCTTGAGCCCAAAAATAATTATGCATATATTTTTTTTAACTAACAGTGATCAATAAACTGGATTCAAGCACTTATTTACGTTTACTGTACTAAGTTTACAGTAAGTTATGCAAAATCGGCTGAATAAGAAAATTTTTATTTATTATACGGCATTTACACCGTGCAACTTTTAATCAACCAGCATGAAATTTTTGTTCCTTTTTTTGAGGGTATGTTAGTGCTGCTTAAGTTTTTTTTAATAACGCATATCGCTGCAACTTAAATAGAAAATTGGAAAAAAAATCATATAAAAAATTGTATAGTGTAAAAATGGACTTAGTCAAAGTTATAGGAGTAAATATGTTTAATCTTAAAGGGACTTACATTTGGTGATAAACACAACAGCCAAAAATTAAATATAAAATTGTGAAAGATTAGAATTTTATTCAAGTTTTTATTTGTCTCAGAGATATAAATTAGTAGGAGGCATGTAGTTTTGAAGAAAATTCTTAAAGATTGAAACTTAATAAACAGAATAGAATACGAAATGGCAAGCCAAAGATGTTTAGTATGGTGGAAGTATAGAATGTAGTTTCGTTAGCACAACAGCTACATGCAATTTGTTTGTGTAAAAAACACATATGCAATTTTTTTTATTTTTTTTCAGTTACAATGACGTCTAAGTCTGGCATTAGTGTGTCTTAGCCGAAATTACAAAATATTCAATTAGCTGATTCGTCCATAATTTTTTTAATTCATCTGTTAGAGGTTTGAATTCTATGTGGAAAATGCCTCAAAACTAGGACAAAAAATTCTCCATCCGTTTTAATAAAGTTAGCCAAGTTAGGTACTTGAGAATATATCTCGACCGGCGTCTAACGTGGGTCCATCATATTGCAGTAAAGACGTTGACTGTATAAATATATATTTAGAATTAACATTAAAACGTGCAGCCTCCTTCGTCGGTTCTTCTTGATAGCATATTCGCCGGCGAAGTAAAATAATTCTCTATCTTTCTTCTTTCACCACCTTTCTTATCTTTAATCTATCCCTTTCCTAAAGAATGTAGCACGGTTACCAAAATAACGAAATAGGTAATAGTGTCTGAAGTGCTACTTCTCTAAAAAAAAAAAAAAATATTGCAGTCAAACTTACACGGATGAAAATTAGAACCACCCAGCTCTTCTGGCTCATTAAGCCACATTCTTGTTAAATTTAGACCTCAAGGTTTCCTTATTTAAAGCAACTTTAAAACCAATATGGTGTTATGGTATCCAGTTGTGGGGTTCCGCCTCTGCATCAAATGTTGAAAAGCTACAAAGAAGACAGTCAAAGATCCTGAGAACGATTACGTGCACTCCTTGCTACATACGTAATTATAACATCCACAAGGACCTCAATATTCTTACCATCCGAGAAGAGGTTAAAAAATCGTGTACGAGCTACGTTGCAAAAGTTACTGATTATACAAATCTATTTGAGAGGGAGCTGCTTTTATTTGAGGGTCACAGGCGCGTCAAACGGTTGCAAACGTTGAGTGCTGCAGTGGCAATACCAACCTTAATATTTTTTTAGGTTACGATTTTAATACTTATGGTGAATATCGTACAGACAGACTCAATAATAAACAGAACAATTAAAAAAATCTTCCTTGTCGATTCTTTCCCCTTGATATTCAAATTTTATCAGCTCTTTTTCAGAGATACTTAAGAATTAGTTCAATTAAGTTTTTCCAAAAATACAGCCAGTATTCACCAGCTATAAACGCACACTTTGTCCAGTGCACGGATTTATATGGGTTCATACACCTGACTGGGTGTTTCTAATAATTAGGAAGAATTCATTTTCTGTAGATGTTAGAAACTGCTGTGTAACCAGAGATTTTAAACATAGCAAAATTTAAGTTAATTTTTTCAATGTGCTTTGAACAAAATTTAAAGGCGTTATACGAAAATCTTTTGGAATTTCAGTGCATCTTATATTATAAGACATTAATGTATGTATGTGAGGATATGTGTATTAAAAAGGCAGTTCAAGTTCAGGTTTTTTGTAGTATGAATAAATTGATATAAATAATAAATCATCATAATAATCATTTTGAAATTAGTTTTTATAAATATGCCTTCTAGAAATAATTCTCGCTAAACATTTTTTGCATATTTTTTCAATTTTTGTTATCTCGTTTTTAATTTTCTTTTTTCTTAAAGCAGTTAAGAACTTCATTTTTTTTTAATATAAGTTACTAAGAATTTTGAAATTTATTTTCATCTACAGTTTTTGCTTAAACTTTATATTAGTCTGTACAAATAATAAAATGGTAACAGGATCATATTTGTTCATGAAATATTTTTTGAAAATCTTGTTAGTGTAGATAGTAGTCAAATTGGAATACAAAACACACTTTTTTGAAATTTTTATTTTTCCTTCTGTCTATCTGTCTGTGTTCGCATCACGTAAAAACTGCTGGACGTATTTGATCAACATTTTGTCAGGAGGTCCCATAGAGCCGTTGTTCAAGTATAGAAACTTTTTATAAAAATATGCCATTTCGTAGAGAAACTAGAGATACAAATGTGAAAGTACCCAATTTTAGCCGTATAATGGTACAAGAATAGTTGTCAGTACATTTTAGTTTTGTAGATGGAAATTTTTTTACATTTTTTCGTTTTATTATATGCATAGATAAGGCATTACTTTGAAAGATTTCGTGCATAAGAATTATCGTTTGAAAAAACTGAAAATATATTTCTGCCAAGAATAAAGTGTCAATAGACGTATTAATACATCCCATTAATACATATTTAACAAAAAATAATAAGTAAACTGTTCCTAAGACACTATTTTATTAAGAGTTAATTTATTGGTAATATTAAATTTAATTTGACTTAAAAGGAAAAATTTTGAATAAAAAATTACTTTTTAAATTTACGCGTACACTTACGCGACACTTAAATTTTAATATGTTGCATGTATTACGTTTCATGCTACTTAAATCGAATTTTCTAAAATTTTGATTTCATATTCCCGTGGGGGTGAAATTTTTTGGTTTAAATAATCATAAACAAAATCTTATAACAAAACCGAATAAAACACAAACAAAAAATAAAACTACAGGAAATTTTACGTGCCTGATTTAACTTTTGTGTTTTGTAGATAATTTTGTGCGTTGTTTTTTTATTTATTTAACAAAATTTTAAACTTTGTTATTTTTTGCAGTTTATGCTGTTGTTTTTTGCTTATGTTGTACATAGTTGCCAACTACAGTTGTTGACTTTCAGTCTTTTGGTGCAGTTTAAAGAGGGAGATTTTTAGTTTTTTTATTTTATTTTTTGACTTTAAAATATTAGATTGTTAATCGATTCACTATTTTATTGCAATTGTAGAGCAGACATCTACAATTTTTTATGGGTTTTCATCAGTATTCGGCGCTTTTGTTTTAAAAGTTTTTTTTTTAATTTTACACTTGCGGGTGTTGAAACCATAATTTTGAAATTTTAGCTTAAAGCTTAAAATTGCAACTATCTTTTTACTTTGCACAGAGGTTTCGGATATAAGGTGTTATTTTCTTAAATATTGACTATTTTTTGAATTTTTAGAACAACAATTAAGTAATTTCATTAAATTAAAATAAAACATATTATCAACACTGATCTTCTACATATAATTAATGATTTAATTTATGTATCAATTTAATTATATTTTTTTACATATCAATCGCGTTTGCTTTTTAATTTTGTATGTTGCCGAACACACATGTATGTTCGTGTTGTTTTTTAATATTCGGTTATTACACGAACGTATGCTCAGAACAAAAGAAAGTTTATCGTGTATGGAAAAAACATACATTAAATATATATTTGTCTGTAGTCTGTATAATAATACTGTCGTCATGTGTATCGTACACCAGTCAAATTGAATACTCGGTAACCGCATTAGGACAAAAAACGCGTGTATTTTGTTTCTGTAAGTTTACGAGTATGTGTCACTGAACAGTAATGAATAATAAAAAAAAAAAACAGGGAAGAAAATGAAATTTACTGAACAAATTGTACTTCATTTCATTTTTCCTTTGGTGTTATTCGGAATTTTGAACAAAGTTCCACTCCCGCACTTCTTATTTTGCAAATCACACAAATATTTTTTCAAATATTTTTTATAAATGTACATACTTATATATATTTTGATAAAAAAAAAATTTTTTTAATGTTTTTCAAAGAAACATTTTCTTTTCAATAAATGTTTTTTTTTCAATTAATATTTTAACTGCAATTGGGTACACACACTCTTGTTACTTATCACACAATGGTTTATTTGCATATTTACTATTTTTTTTAACAAATGAATTATTTTTTTTTCGTGTTTTTAAATGACGCGTCAACAAAATGTAAACAATTTTGGACTTTGGTTTGGAAAAATTTGTAAAGCGAATTCGATCACCTGGGCTATAAATTTTACTTGGTATTCAATTTGCCTTGGATACACCTCCACGAATTTCAAATATATGTTTAATGTGTGTTGTTTCCATACACGACATAAGTTCTTTTTAACGGAGTCGTGTTCGTGTAACAACCATATATTAAAAACAAACACAATGATGTGTGTATATTCTGAATTTTGATACTGACGCAGATTTTTTTATGGAACTTGATATTTTCAGCTACGGCGTTAATAAATGAATTTGCCACTGCCACCATCAGGTAAATAGTTTCACCTTGCCTGTGACCTAATTAAGATGCCGATATTATCAATATAACCAAACAAAAATAAATGCACACTGAATATCGTAAAAAGAGGTTGGGGAATGGACGCGCTGGCTCGAGTAACACTGCCTGTGAATATGTTTATAATTTTGTTGCATTGTGATAACCAAAAATATTTTTTTATTTCGTCCATTGAACATACATATAACGTTTAGTTTGTGTTTTGATATATGTATGTATGTATGTATACACTTTTTTCGTTAAAATTAATTAGCTAAATACAAGGCTAAGATTATTGCTAATGGCGTTTATAGTTGCAAGGTTGTGCATCCGCAGTTGTCTAGGGTTCGCATGCAGAATAAACAATTGGTCCCAATTCGCACGATGCAAGTATTTAAGCTGAGCTGATTAGGTTGTAGGCAACGGGGTGAGATAAAATTAAATGAGTACACACTTGCAATTCGGTTTGCTTCCGTTCATGCAAAAATCTGAAAAATTTAAGCAATAAGACTTGTACTGTGCGAACGCCAATGAAAGTTCAAAGAAGAAAATGAAAATAAGCAGTCTTATTTTCTTGCATCGTGCGAATCGGGACTTAGCATGAAGTTTGCATTAGTGAAGAAATGGCGCAGAGTATTAGGTTGTTTTTAAGTAGTTTTGACATTTAAAATTATTTAAGAATGAAGTTGTTACCTCTATGTCTCATGGCTGCTTTTGTTTTTAAATTGTGTTGATAGGCTTGATGAGATCCTTCGACACTCAAGCTAAAATTTTGCTCTGCATTCGGTCGCAAGTAGTTAAGCATATCGTCGGCCTCATTTAGAAAGGCCATCGTATAATTGTAACTTTACAGAAGAAGGTAAAAACATATTAAAAATTATATATATCACAATTTACATAATAATAAAAATGTAAATGCCTCTGAAACCGACAGTTTTGATAGAATTGCATCAAACTTTTGTGTCGAGAACTTTATCGGTGTGATGTGAATTGGAATCGCTCAATTTCGTAAAAGGCCCTATTATACATAAGACCAGCGATATATGTGTGTATGTATGTATGCATGTAAGTAATGTATGTAGTGTAGTAACAACATTTTTTACAATCTGCTTTTGTTGACAACAAACTCACATAAGAACTCACACAGTTTCTTAATTTACTTCTTTAATTTATTTCATTAACGATTATATTCCTAAATGGCTGCTTAAAGACCTAAATATAATGTGCATAAGATAGCTTAAGCGAAAGTAATCAACTTCACAAGTATACATAAGTCATGTGTGGCTCACTATAATATTCTTAAGAAAACATTTTAAGTTTCGTCACGTGTCACTTACTTAAGCAAAGTACGAAACTAATCGCACAATCCGGACGGAACGTACATAAAATTTTCATAAAGAAAACTTCAATTGCAGATCGACAGCGATATATATATATATATTTTTTTAATTTAATAGAAAATGTAACAATTAGAATTTTCTTATTTCTTGTCTATTTTTAAAACAATTTAAATTTTAATTGTTTAAGAATTAAGTGATGCACAACGTTGCATTTTTTAGTGTTGATGTCCAAAAATACAGAAACAGAAAATCCATTAATTTTGTTTATTGAATTTTTTCTTAGAACTAATGAAAAAAAAAATTAAATATATATTTACGTGCATGGCATAAATTGCATAAAATATTTTCTTTCAGTGTCATTTTGTTTTTTGCTTTCATTTGTTTATAAAGAAATTTTGCTTGCCAAAGTACAAATTAAACAACTGTGAAAAATTAAGTTTATTTAAGTACATTGCACAGTGGGGCAGAATCAAAATATTTTGGAAATAATTCAGCCATTAGAAAACGGCTAGGCCGATTGATTCAAAATTTGGCACGAGCATAGTAGAGGAGTATTTGAGCTTAAGTTTTGAAGGTGGTTACCCTCCACTTTCCAGGGATGGCGTTATGTGGTCTCAAAGTTGGACACCTCGCTCCTGAAAATTTTTCTAACGCTTGGCATTTCTTCAATTTTTGTCTGATTTTTAAATATTTTACATGGTCTTAAAGCTCACGTAAATACCTACAAAACGGTGCTTTAAACTGCATGTTTATGTTTAAAAATGATCGAGTTATAAGCATTTTAAAATTAAAATTTTTGATTTTTTCCATACCCTGGTCCAGTTTTTTCGAAATATTGGGTACAATTTGCAGTAAATTTGTTTGAGTTTTTTACCGTAGATAGCAAATAAAATTTAAAATTTTCTGAAAAAAATTTGAAAGTAATATCTTTTTTGGCTTAAAAATTATACGATTTTCAATTTAAAAAATCCAAAATTATTGCATTTTTGTGTATTTTAGCCTAAAATGGGACACGTATCTAATTTTTTAGATAGAAAAAAATTTTCTTAAGGAATATATAAAAATTTTTTATTTTTATTAAAGCTTACTATATGTGTGTACGTTTAAACCAAATTTCGTATAAAACTGATCATTCTTGTAGAAGATGTAAGTCTTTCAACTTGACCTATTTTACATCGAAATTTTGACTTTACCCCATATTTTCTAAAATCCCAAAGCTGGGATCGGAAAAAGAAGAATACTATAAAAAAGCTATATATACTCCAAATTGTTTCAAAAAGTATTTCGTGAGCCCTAGTCCATATGTGGACTTTATGGGCAAAAGAGTAAAAATTCCAATTTTGGGATTTTTCGTCTTTATTTTGGGAATTATGGGATTTCCTTTAGCTTAATGTTGCAGATTTTTTTACCGCTTGATTTTAGTTAACAAACTACATATGCACAGAAAATTTTATCTGATTTGCTTAATTAATAAAAGTTTTATAGCATATTTAATATTTTTACTTTTCTCAAATTGGACCGTTTTTACCATAATTTTTCGAAATTTTCGGAGCTCAGCAACGAATATTAAAATTTTGTTCCATTTTTTTATGCATGTGAATAAAGATGACGCAATTTCCTATTAAATAAAAAAAGATTCACCTCAATATCGTTCTTACGTGCAAAATTATGCGTTCTTAAATATGAGTGTTTCAATATGTATCTCACTTTTATACATTTATGTTACGGAAGTAAAAATTTTCATGCCTGTGTAAAAAATTGTGTAAAAAAACAATTATACCTGAAAAAAGGGTTAAAAATAATGGTGCAGGTGTTCGTTTTAGGATGACCTATGACTAATTATGTCTTACCTAAGTGCCTTTTTTGATTTTTAGCTAGCTGCTTTGCTTCTTTAGGTACCCAACTGTTCGATGACCTGAACACGCATATAAATATTTGCATAAATACAATAGATATCATATTTAAAAAAAAAAAAAAACATCATGCCGATCACATTGAAGTTTGAGACATTGTGTTCTATTTTGTGGACTGATGGTACAAAAGGACTTGATAGAATTAAGGCCATGAAAAAATTTATTAAGGCTACATACAACTGCAGAGTTGATGTCATTGGTACTGCAAAACTGGAAAAAATTTTTAAATTATTTGATCAAAAAATGAAATCAGTTCGCGGAAACAAAAATAAGTTTAAAGTAAAGTATCTTACTTGGATGGATACTGTTGCGAAATTCTCAACCTACATCGCATTATGTGGAGCTCCCTGCAAATCTTATGATGACTTATGTTCGAAGTCTAAGAAAAAAAGGTTAACCGAAAAACTTTCTTCAGTTTCAAAAGATGAAGTTTCCGATACGTTCAAAGAATTGCTAAAAAACAAAATCAGCCTTCCGAGGCAGTGCACATTGCCAATATTCTTCCCAGCGCATCTCCAAAACGGTTGAAACGAATTGTTAACAGCATACCTACTCCGATATCGCAGTCAAATTTTACGGAGGAAGAAGCTATTGCTCTGATGTTGGAAATGAAAATAAGCCGAAATAAGTACCAAATTTTGAGAAAAGCTTTACTTGAGAAAGGACATGCAATATTACCATCATATAAGTCTATTCAAGAAAAAAAGAAAGCACAGTTGATGAAACGAAAGCTTCTATTGGACTATCTTCTTTGCTAGAAAATACGGCGTCACGGATTATTTCAGATTTTTCTACTGACCAACTAGAAAAGGTTAAAAACTGCGATGTAGTACTAATGTGTAAGTGGGGATGTGATGGAATATCAGCCCTTCCTGAGTACAAACAAAAACATACAATAGCATCCTTAGTATCACTAAGAATTCGTTCATACTCACTGGTTGCATCTTCATCAGTACGTGCAAACACTTTTGAAGATATATGGAAAAACACAACCACAGGATCCAAAAATTTTTGTAGGCCTATTTGTTTTGAGTATGTAAATGAATCAAATACTACGACAAAAAAATTAGTCGAGCATATCAAAGACGAAATAAGATCATTGGAACCAATATCAATAAAAATAAAAGAATACTGTGTTAACATATCCTTTCAACTTAGTTTAACAATGATTGATGGAAAAGTTAGTAACGCTATAACTAACACATCTTCTTATTGGAAATGTTCCATATGTGATTAGAAGAAGTCAGAATTCTCAGATAAAAAAAAACCAACGTAGTCAAGGAAGAAGTTCTATCTTTCGGAATATCGCCCCTTCATGCTAGAATAAGATTTTTGGAGCATTTTCTGCATATTGCATACGACTTAAAATACAGAAGTACGACAGAAAATTTAATAATAAAAAAAAAAAACAAAAAACAATGATGAACTAAAAGCTCTAAGAGCTTCTGAGAAAAGTAGAATCCAAGAAGAGTTTAGAGTACAAACGGGGAACGACGGAAATACTGCAAGAAAATTTTTTGGGGATTTTGAAACTACTTCAAACATAACTGGAATTGACAAGGAGTTGCCTAGAATGGTTAACGTAGTTTTAATGGCAATTAATAGCAAAACTCAAATTAATTCCTTTCGCTTTGGAAAATATACAGCAAAAATATATCAGCTACTCGTTTCCCTATATCCATGGAGGGATATGACGCCCACAGTACATAAAATATTATGACATGGTAAAAGAATTATAGAATCGAATATTGTTCCTCTTGTGGAATTAACAGAAGAAGCCCAAGAAGCAAGAAACTGCGATTTCAAGTACATTCAAATATTCAGTTCTCGAAAATGTTCTAGGCAGTCACAAAACGAAGACATTTTCTATAGCCTATTGTTATCTTCTGATCCTGTACTCTCATCAATGAGAAAACGTTGGATTAATTATGAGGCTTCTTCACCTTCTAACAAAACAGAATTAAAGAATTTACTTTATCTTTTAGACATGCATAATGATATGACAGATTATTTTATAGAAAATAAATAATTATTTTAAGGAAATAAAAAATACTTTTAACGACTTTTCGTAAATAAAAATTAACAGAAAATTTTATTTTTTATCTGATGTTTTTTATAATGATTATTAGTTTAAGATATGCCTCTTGGTTTTCCTCTATTCAGGTATAATTGTTTTTTTACACAATTTTTTACACAGGCATGAAAATTTTTACTTTCGTAACATAAATGTATAAAAGTGAGATACATATTGAAACACTCATATTTAAGAACGCATAGTTTTGCACGTAAGAATGATATTGAGGTGAATCTTTTTTTATTTAATAGGAAATTGCGTCATCTTTATTCGCATGCATAAAAAAAATAAAAAAATGGAACAAAATTTTAATATTCGTTGCTGAGCTCCGAAAATTTCGAAAAATTATGGTAAAAACGGTCCAATTTGAGAAAAGTAAAAATATTAAATATGCTATAAAACTTTTATTAATTAAGCAAATCAGATAAAATTTTCTGTGCATATGTAGTTTGTTAACTAAAATCAAACGGTAAAAAATCTGGAACATTAAGTTAAAGGAAATCCCATAATTCCTAAAATAAAGACAAAAAATCCCAAAATTGGAATTTTTTACTCTTTTGCCCATAAAGTCCACATATGGACTAGGGCTCACGAAATACTTTTTGAAACAATTTGGAGTATATATAGCTTTTTTATAGTATTCTTCTTTTTCCGATCCCAGCTTTGGGATTTTAGAAAATATGGGGTAAAGTCAAAATTTCGATGTAAAATAGGTCAAGTTGAAAGACTTACATCTTCTACAAGAATGATCAGTTTTATACGAAATTTGGTTTAAACGTACACACATATAGTAAGCTTTAATAAAAATAAAAAATTTTTATATATTCCTTAAGAAAATTTTTTTCTATCTAAAAAATTAGATTAGTGTCCCATTTTAGGCTAAAATACACAAAAATGCAATAATTTTGGATTTTTTAAATTGAAAATCGTATAATTTTTAAGCCAAAAAAGATATTACTTTCAAATTTTTTTCAGAAAATTTTAAATTTTATTTGCTATCTACGGTAAAAAACTCAAACAAATTTACTGCAAATTGTACCCAATATTTCGAAAAAACTGGACCAGGGTATGGAAAAATTAAAAAATTTTAATTTTAAAATGCTTATAACTCGATCATTTTTAAACATAAACATGCAGTTTAAAGCACCGTTTTGTAGGTATTTACGTGAGCTTTAAGACCATGTAAAATATTTAAAAATCAGACAAAAATTGAAGAAATGCCAAGCGTTAGAAAAATTTTCAGGAGCGAGGTGTCCAACTTTGAGACCACATAACGCCATCCCTGGAAAGTGGAGGGTAACCACCTTCAAAACTTAAGCTCAAGTACTCCTCTACTATGCTCGTGCCAAATTTTGAATCAATCGGCCTAGCCGTTTTCAAATGGCTGAATTATTTCCAAAATATTTTGATTCTGCCCCACTGTGCATTGTAGTCTTCAAAAATTCTATAACGTGTTGCTAAGTAATTTAATAGTTTTTTCGTTAACTTTTTGAAATCAGCTTGAGCTATCTTATGAAGAATCAGAAAAGCGATAAACTTTAGTTTACGTGAAGAATATTAAGTGTTAATGTATAAAATAATCATAGGTGGAACTTTAGATCAAATGGCATAATTTTTTCGCATTAAATGATTACAAAAAGACACTGTTATCACCATTCAAAAAAAAAAATACAATCTTGACCACCCATTTTCTATTTTTCGTTGACTAAAGATAAAAAGAGATCAAAATATTGCACCAGTAAATTACCTACTTTATGCAATAAATTAATCTTTATTTGTTTGTCAACTTCAAACCAGTGGTTAAAAAAAAATTTTTTTGCAATTGCCTATTTGCATTAAGTGACTGCACCTTAACCATGCAACCAATTTTTTTAATTTTTATTCAATCTTTCCTACTACGTTTCAGTAACAATGACCATTTACAATGTAATAAATATGATATCTTGCATAAATTATTCAGTAGAATCTTAATATTTTTTATAAGTATTTGAGAAGGGCTAACATATTTGACTTTTTGGTGAAATATTTGACTAATCTGATACGGATACATTTGAAGTATAGATCATATAATCAATCTTCTTCTCTGCTGAAAATGATCAGTTAACCACTTGTAACTGAACACGGGAAGGCAGTTAAGAATTGAAAAGGAGTCAGTAATTTACGTCACTCCAAATTAAATATTTTAATACTTAAAGTTAAATTTTTTCTATACAACAAAATAAACTGATGTGCTAAATTAAAAATAAAAAAGAACAATGTTACTCGTATTGAGATAATCAGGTTATATGAGAGCTAAAATTTTTAAATATTTACTAACAATCTTCAGAATTTTCACTAAAAGAATTTCTTAACTACAAGTTTTATGCGTGTTTTACTTACATCTGTCTATTATTTATCTCAAGCATTTGGTTTGTCTAATTATATATTAAATTTTAACAGGAATGAAAATGAACTTTATACACAAAAAAAAAACAAAAGTTACTGTTTACGTACGTTTCTCTAAAAAATTCAAATGCCGGATAAAAACTTTTGATGTTATATTACAAATGTAAAATATCTATACTTCTCTTAGATAGACGATTAACATGGAGTGAATACATTAAAGCAAAGAGGAAACAGTTAAATTATAAATAAAAAAAATGTTTTGGCTTTAAGGGCCTAAATCAACATTAACATTGGAAAATAAATTGTTGTTATACAAAACGATACTATAACCAGTTTAGACGTACGGTATTCAGCTTTGGGGAACTGCTAGTAACTCAAATGTAGGGATTCTTTAAAGGTATCAATCCAAAACGTTAAGAATTATTGTTAATGCTTCATGGTTTGTCAAAAACGAAGTAACACATCAGGATCTTGGTATAACTACGATCAAAGAGGAAATTGATAATTACAGTGATAGATATCTTTATAGACTAAGTCATCATCCAAATATTTTAGCTATAAATCTTTTAAATGATTCAGATGAAATTAGAAGGCTCAAGAGACATCACTTTTAGAAAATAGTATTAAGTTTATGTATTTATATTAACTGGGTTAACTGGAGCTCAATAAGTTAAGTCATTTTTAAATTTAAATAATTCGTTTAATGTTTCTGTGGAAAATAGATCGCAAATAAATGAATATTACGAAAAAAAACAAACAAAAATATTACAATGTGACAAAAAATGTTTCGTTTTTTCTATTATTATTCTCATTATGTATTGTGGAACATGAAGAAATTCATATATGTTCACCGAACATAAAATAAACAAATAAAAAAGTAATAAAGTTGAATTTTGACCACAAGCCGAACTCTAGTTATGTTAATAAGTCATTTTTTATACCCTTCACCACAAAAAGTAGAAAGAGGGTATAACTAGATTTGTTACTCCGTGTGTAATTTGTACAATATCCGTTTCCGACCCCATAAAGTACGTATATTCTGAGGCCTTGTGCGTAGATAAGTCGATTGAGCAAGAACCGTCTGTCCGTTCGTGTTAGGATTGAAACCAACTTTGTTAGGGTACTAGATGAACTTCAGAAAATTTAAGTACGCTAATCGATCATATATAGTTTCGAAAGAGGTGCTATTGATAATCAGCAAGATTGGCCCATGTCCTTCGAGGTAGCGGGCAAAACACCACATGATTTAAAACAGTGAAGTAACTCTAATCAAAAAAACAAACATATGGAACAATAGCGAATTAAAAAATTAATAAACATCAAGTAAAAAAATTGGCGCTCGCCGATATTTACCGAGTTACGCGCCTCTGAAACTTAAAAAATTTTTTATATATCAATGAGGGTATAATTTTAAAGCTTTTGAAGAGACCTTTAAGGAATGTTCAACCCATTAAGAGCCGATGGCATTTTTATTTAAAACTATATACTTACTTTTTTACTTAATTTTTAATATTTTTTTTTTTTAGTTTTTAATTCTGTTACCGCAATATTTGTTTTTTTTTTATAGGAGCTACTTCACTAAACTAGATTTATATACATGGTGAAGGGTTTATAAGATTTGGCATAGCCAAATATAGCACTCTTACTTGTTGTTGTTATAAATTACAAAAGAAAAATATTTAAACAGCTTGTTGTAGTTTTAATTAGTTGTTAATAGCTTATTTTTAACAATTAATTTTTGACTCCTTTTACACCTTTCATTTCACATGATAAATATTTTCAAGCATCTTTAAAAAACTAATAAATTTCAAATGAAAGTCCACACAAGTTTAAGTGCTGCAATTAAATATATAATAAGATGTGATAATTAGTTGCAATTTAAACACCAGCTTTGCTTGTTTAATGTCCATGATTACGGTCAACCCACGGCTTTTGAGTAAGCGAAAACAAATTAATAACAAATTTTGGTTTCAGAGTAAAATACGAATTGACAATATACAAGCTGAGGACAATCTTGTGTGCAATGTACGTTTCTTAGTTTCTGCAAAATTATCCATACCAAGTTGGCTTATTGGCAGCTTTATGGTCTTTAAGTTATAAATAGAGTTGTGTCATTTATAAACTTTCAATTAAAGAATTTTGTAAAGAGAGGCTCTAAATTTACTTTAACACCATTAAAAGTTCTTTTAATGGTTTTTGTTACACATAGGTTTTTTAAACATTTTAATTTAGTTTGTTAAAGCTTTTTTCATAATATACATAAATATGTATGTACTTTTATGAAAATAAAGATTCATGGTACTCGTTTTGATTTAGTTGTATAAATTTTTGCAAGATTTTACAAGATGGGATTAGCTTACAATTAAAATTATAAACTAATTAAATAGAAAGCAATAGCAACAAAGGCCTTCAGCTATAGGAACATCACTCACTCTAATTCTATACATACATTTATACATGTGTATATATATATATACATAAACAATATATCTAAACATTATATAAAAAACAAACCAGTTATGAAATTTAGATACATCCTAAATGTTTTACAAGTTAAATTTAAAAGTTAAATTAAATTATATAAGTTTATTGATTTTAAATAAGTAATTATTAAAGAGATGTTGTCTTCTCCTGGATCAGCAAGTAATTTAATTGGGTCCTTGTTGTTTAAAATATTCGTTCGCTGTGTATGATAAAACGGCCAAACAGTTAGAAAGTGTTTAGGATCGGGTAAGTGTGGAATTGGGCAGTTGCAGGGGAGAGAAATTGAAGATTTAAAATGTGTCCTTGTGTAACTTTCGTGTGACCGAGTCTTAGTCCTATAATTTTTACCTGGTCTTGTCTGTTAGAATTTAAGTTTTTCGAAATGCTCAATGTTATACCTAAATTATTGAGGTTCATTGCTTTATACCAATGGGATTTTTAAAGATATGTCGAACTTTTAATTTTATATTGCTCTGTTATAAATTTTGATAAGTCTTTGATGTTAAAGTTTTCTACTGTAATGAGAGGAGAATTTAACGCATATTTAGCTACTGAGTCAGCAAACTCATTTCTGTCTATACCGCAATGACCTGGAGTCCATAATAATACAATATTTGGATACCTTTTTATAATTGTGTTGCGAATCTTAGATGCATAAATGTTGTCGTTGGATATATTCAGAATAGATTTAACAGACGATAGGGAATCACTGCAAACAACAAATTTGTTTTTCTTGTTTCTAATATAGTCAAAGGCAATTAACTCAGCACTAAATATGGAAGTGTGATTTGGTGGGTTTCCTACCTGTATAATATCTTCTTCTGTTGTACTACTAAATCCTACATTATTGTTGTTTTTGGAGCCATCCGTATAAATGAAACTATAGTTCTTTTAATTTTGTTTTATGTCCTTAAAAATGCATTTGAATTGACGTGAGTTGTGATCGTTTTTTGCGAACTAATGCATTGATAAATCGACGCATTTTCGAGTAAGCAACAAGGGGGATAAGTTTTCCATCTTATTGACGAATAAGTAGGTGATGTACAGAGGTCATCATATAAGATTTTAATTCTGGCAACCGTAGATAGTATTCTAGCACTTTTTTTGTATGTCTTCATTTTTGAGAAAATGTGGTAAAGGAGAGCTTTTTTGTCACGAAAGCACTTAAATAACTTTGTAGTAAGTAGGTCTCTTTAGCAGTCCAGTGCCAGAATATCGGATTCAGCATAGAAATTAAATACACGAGTCGTTCGGAATACATCTAAGGCACATCTTATGGCAGAATTAATGATTTTTTTTAGTTTACCCAGCAACGTTACTGCTGTGAATCCATATATTGGTAAACCAGAATTTACTTTTGACATAGTTAGGGCTTTAACGATTCTTACTAGAATGGCAGTATTGCAATTGAATTTAAAGCTGGAGAGGCACTTTATGACCTTAAGTTGTTGCTGGAGAGATTGGGCTAAGATATATATGTGTTCATTCCATCGGTTTTTAAATATTTATTGTAGAGTGTTAAAAATTTTCTATTTACAAAAATGGACAATCACTGATGATGTAAATATCCATTACTGCGTAGAACAAAGTTTCTATCACATTCTTAATTAAAAATGAAAAAAATTATGTAAACATTTGTATAAGTGTAACGTCTGTAGCAAACAGCGTTGCCAATGACTTTTTTTACAAAAAATATAATAAAAATTTTGCTTAATTTTTAGAACAGATTTAATTACAAAACTTTTTATGAGCTGCTTTTCGACACAAGTGAAACTTAGATTTCACTAACAAAAAAATTCATTTAAATTTAACCCTTAACGGACCATGGGCGCCGTATAGGCAACATGATACTTTTACTTACTGGGTCCAATTGCGCCAAAAACTATTTTATTAATTTTATTACAATTACTGTTGCTATATTTACGAGTGACGCATTAAGTATTGTGTCATGCCCTCTGTGTTATTTTTTTTCTGCTTGTTATCTATGTTTCGTTATGTTTTTCTGTTTGTTTTACATTCACTTTTGTGTTATTTGAATACAAGTGCAGTATTGTTTTGATATTTCAAGAAATCGTTCACATTTCAGGAGTTATTTTACACAATTTAATTTATAATATTTCATTTTATTTAAAACCGTAAAATATGGCAAGAATTACTGAAAGAATAATACACGATAGTAGTAATAATTTCGATAATAGCAGTAGTAAGGATGAGCTTGAATTCGGTATTTCTATTGATGAAAGTGAAAGCCACGATGTTGACTATATTTATAAATTAATATAATTATTATTTTAAATATATATTTTTCTATACTTGATTTATAAATGTGTAAAAGCTTCTCTTCGTCTGAAAAATAGCTGGATCTAGAGAAAAGTGTATTTGAAGTTCTTTCGGACCGTTAAGGGTTAATACGAAAAGCCGTACGTACAACGGCAACGCTGTTTTAATATAAAATCATTACAAATATGTTGGTAGATAATTGTGTATGTATAAGTTTCCCTCACTCATTTCTTTCTGGGGTACTTAACTGTACTGATCTTAAAGAGTTCATGTAGTGAACTTTAGCGTAAAATTTTTAATTTTGTATATAAAACATTTCTAAAGAAAGCTATCTTTTAATTTATATATTATCAAAATTTCAACATTTAATATAATTTAGAATTTATAAATACTTCTATTATAAAACAAATATAGAAATAAGTATTAATAAAAGTTAAATTATAATTCTAAAATTATTTTGGTAATCTTAAATTTGTTGCAATGTAAAAATCAGTAAGAAATATTAAAAATTAATTGTTAATTTATAGAGTTAAAAATATGCAAATTGCTTTAATTACAGCAAAAAGAATGTTTATAGCAAATAATTTTATGAGCAGATAAACACATTTTTACATCTGCCTACAAAAGTCATTTAATTTGTAAGAATTAATTCTTTGGCTTTGTAGAGAAGGTAGAGAATAAACGAACTTGAATCTATTTTGTAGTAATCTATTTTTGTGTTAATAAATTGTTGGTGTTCACCGCAGTCCGTCCCTGCAGTAATAAAGAATTAAATTGTTCTTTATTACTTTTTCTTTGTATTGTATGTGAATAACTTGCATACATCTCTTTTGTATGTAACTACTTGCATACATATTATTGTAAGTTACTGGCATACAGATTTTTGTATACAAAAACAATTTCTTGTTTTAAACTTTAAATTACTTAATATTGAAAAAAGGAATAACTGTAATAAATTCTTAAGATTTTTGTAATTTTGCTTTAACATCTTAAACTAATTAGTACAGATCAGTTGTTGAATGTAATACAAAATAAAATGATCAATTGTTAAAAGAAATTATTCTCGTTCGATTTCAATTTGGAAATATTGTCTGTAAAAAATATTGCAGACTCTAAACAGTTGGCTCAATAAATTTTTATTTGGACAATAACGATTTGTGTGTAATTTTAATGGTTTTAATGGTTGAGAAAATTTGGTTTGAATCTAAAATTATAGCAATTAAAAATTTATGTGATAAAAGAACAAGCATGTGAGTGGCAAAGACAAAAATAGCAGAAAAGCCAAGGGTAATTAAGGAATTTGTTGTAAGCAACAGTCGATGGATAACGTCGATGATTCTTATTCACACATCAATATGTGTACACAAAGAATGTACCGATCTAGATAATGTATTGTGGGTATGTGTGCTAAAAATTAAATAAATGCATATCTCAAAAAACTTTTATACCAAAAATTTAAAAAACGTCACAAAAGATATTGAAATGTGTTTTATGACAAATTTTCTTTACAAATTTGTCCTTAAATATATTTAAAATTCATTTTATTTTTTTATGAGCACGGCACTATATGTATAAGATTCAGCCATCAAAAATCTAGGAACGATGCAGATTGGCAAACTTAAATAGGATCAAAAGAATTATATTAGATTAAACAAAGCACGAAAGTCATAAATAAATTAAAAGAATAAAATTTGGATTAAGGAATTAAAATCTGTTGGCTAGAGTTTCAAGGTTTCAGAAGATTTTACAAAATCTGTTATGTCTGTCTCTAAAGTAAATAAGATTAAAATGCATTAAAAGAGATGTGCTGCCCAACGCGTCGCCTTAATAACACAAGTGCTTTTATCCAGGATTACGCATCACACATTAGCTGAATATTTTATTAAGACACCAGACAAATATCTGATAGAGTCCATACAGTCCACAATCTACAGTACTCCAAAATCTCTCCCTGAAAAGGTTTTCGAAAGCTCAGATAAAGACTGGGCTGGTGGTGCGTAAAAGGGACATCGTTTGTGATCATTTAAACGCATTGGAAAGAATAGTTAAGCTGCTACTAGGTATTGCTGAAAGGTCTGCTTTCTTATTGCAACTTAATATCTAGGACATCAATAATGCCATCTCAGAACAAAACTCAAAAAAGCTCTAGGCGATGATAAAATCGGTTAAAGATGCTTATGGAACTACTCAGTATAGAAAACAGGATACTAAAATTTATTTATTTGCAATCTTACGAGGAAGCATTCCAGATCATTAGCTGCCAATACAACAAAGTGGTTAAAACTGGTCTCGAAGAAAACAAAGACTCTTCATCTCTTTTTCTCTTCATATGTTAGTGTTCTTTACTTGTACTTTTGTGTTAGCTGTTGTTTAATTTATTAGTGGTGAAGGTCACTAATTGTTTTTCTTTCTACCTGTTTTTAGTCTAGATCGGAGTCTTGAGTTGTACATTCCCAATGAAGTCGTGTACCATAGCCAGCAACCATTAGACACGTTTAATACTAAATTTAACAGTCTTTGGTTAATATTTTAAGTCTGATCACCCTTTTTGCATATCGGATTTTTACATAGAAGGGCTAAGGGATAAATCTTTATCCAGTTTCAATGCCAGATTCCATACCGAAGATTCTAGAAAGAAGTTCGAATAGTGACGTGGCAAAAATTGTTGTGAACATTATTTTGCTTGGAATGATAACTTTCATTGCATCTCAGAGAATCTGCGTTACACCCAAAACGAATTCTTGGACGTGCAAAAAACAGTCAGATCAAGAAAGAAAGCAGGCAACAAAAACGTAGGTACTGATTCGCTACGCCAAAGCAAGAACTTTGGAGTGGAAAAACATTATACGAGCAGCGCCTTCGTGCTAAAGTTCTTGCTGCTTCTCTGGGTATCAAGATATTTTGGTCATTTATTATAAGAGTGAAGGATAATTGTTTAATTCTTACTCTTTTAAGGAATGCTCAAATTTTTAACGTAACGCTAAACAGAGCTAACCTCTTGGCTAGAATTTTTGCATGTAAATCTAACTTTCCGGAAACAAATAACCACTGCTCGTACTGGGAGGAGTATTAGTAACTATGCATCATACATTCTTTCAAGCAAGTACAGTTTAGAGGTTTTTGGCGGATCGCAGTGTAAACAAAGCTTCTAGTCCGTGGGGTTCAAGCACTTGTCTTGAAGCAGTGCTCTTCGAAGTTAGCGAGTATATAAGAAAACTTTTTAGCATTTAATACAATGTTGGTTAACTCCTATTTTGTTGGAAAGTTGCTAATGTAGCATCATGTGCGAAGGCAAATAGATGCTGCCCTTAATCGTGATCTATTGGCAATCTTCAAATGAAGTTTAGCGAAAAGGGTAAAATTTAAAGCTCGGAAAACCCAGCACTGTGTGCTTTTGCGTAGAGATATTAAAGAGCCAGAAGCCGTCGATGTTCTTGGTATAAAAATTTAATGCAATGTTCGGTGGTACACGCATATTTTTTATGTCTGATCTTCTCGCTATCTGTGTCACCTTTATCAGAAAGAAAATGAATATATAGGCCGGTACTTAAAAAAAAACTCAAGCAATGCTTTGTGAAAGAACTGGAAAACTAGGTTATGGGAAGAAGGACAGAGGAAGTAGTGTTTGGGAAAATTCGGTCTTATCTTTGAAACATTAAAATTGACAGAAAAAATTTTTGCAGAAAATTATTCAACATCCGAATTGTTCGGCTAAAAAACGAATTCCCTCTGTAATGCATAGTGCGGTTCACTGGCCAATCCGCCATATAGGAATGCGTTCTTAATTAAGAGCGTGTTTCAATGCCTCTAACAACAAATGTTATTTTTTTTTCTTACTAATGCAAATATATTACACGAATTTATACTCAAATAATGATTAAGGACCACTTACATGAAATGTTAATTGAATAATAACATAAATTTAAAAGTTTCTACCTCTTATTTTTGTTAGGAATGTAAAACTTAATTAAATGTTCCTGATAATCCGCAGAAAATATTAAAATACGATTGAGGTGTTTAATAAAAAACATGAAAATAACAAAAACAACAAAAACGAAGCAAATTTTCAATTATGCAACATTTTACAATTATTCAACGACATAACGAAAAAAACCGAAAAGCCATCCTAATAAACATTGATTTATTTTCAAGTGTTCAACGATACCGTGTATATTTAATACACTTATCCCTAGGATATTTGATTTAACGAAAAGTTGCCTTTTTAAATTTTGTATAAATAGAAGGTGGAGTATTGAAAACATCTATTTTAATATGAAATTATTTTTCTCCAATTCCTATTCCCGGTGTAGGAAAAAAGTTCTTGTCGCAATGAACCAATAAATTACTAGTCATTCTCTCACTTCCCTAATGTAAATACTAATAATCAACATTAAGACGACTGTGGCAAGTTCAAATAAAAATTATCTCTTAGTACTCCTATCAGAAAGAACGACAGCGTTAAAATATTTGAATCGTATAAATTAAAAATTTATTGGAATATACAAGAAACTGACTTAAGCAGCGGATCTCTAAATACTTGCTGCGGGTGCACAAAAATAGAAGTAGTGTATTGGATTAAAGTCCTTTAAGTAATAAATGAAAAAAATTATTTGTTGTTATTAAAAACAAAAACAAGTTTTTAAATTTTTTTAACCTTAAACCTGAATATTACAGTAAACTCGTTTAGTTTAAGATAATGTGGTGTAAAGAAATTAATTTGCTCTTACCCTTCACTACAAAAAGTGAAAAAATGGTGTACCTAAGTTAGTCATTCCGTTTGTAATTTCTACAATATCCATTTTCGACCCCATAAAATATATATATTCTCAGGCCTTACGCATAGCGAAGTTGATTGAGCAATGTCTGGCTGTCCGCCCGTGTTTTTGTTCAAATCAACTGTGCCAGGGCACTAGATTAGATAAAGAAAATTTAAACATGCCAATCGATCAGACATGGTGTCGAAAGAAGTCATATGTAAATAAGCAAAATCGCCTGCCTCTAATTTTTCCATATCATTTGGAACAAGGAACAATAAAGACAAAAATATAAAGCGATGGAGAATTAAAACAGGAAAAAAACATTAAGTGAAAAAAATTGGCGCTTGCGCATATTTACCGAGTTATGGGCCTCTGAAATGTTCATAAAAAACTTCGATTTTCAATATGGGTATCATTTTAAAGCTTTTGTAAAAAGCAGTAAATACTAAATTTTTTTTAAAAAGGCTTAACCCATTAAAAGCCGATGACATTTTTATGTAAAATTCTACATCGCACTTAGATTCTTTTTTCTTCTTTTTAATTTTTTTATGATAAACAACACTTTTATACTTAAATTATTCTATTGATGCAAAAAATTATACCGTGTTTTGAGAGTTAATTAAAAAATCTTCTTTTTTTAACAAAAATCGGCAAATCGGCACTTTGATAATTTTAAGACAAAAAAATCTGTAAAATGACGATAAGTTGATAAGTCGGGAAATATGGCAGGCATGTATGAAGCATCTCTTGCATAGGTATCTTCATTAGAGGTGCTTCTTCTACTAAATTTTTATATATTTTTAAATTTACTAGATGTCCAGTGATAATATACTAATCTGGCTTTTAATTTTGTTCTAGTCGTATCAACATATGCTTTCTCGAAAATTGTTGTAACAAGTATTGTAAATGTTTTATATTGTAGCTTAATATTGATCTCTTAATTATAGCTTAAGCAGGTATTCTATTAAAAATTTATAAAAGAGCTGTCTACCGAAGATGGCAGAGTTTCTCCAGCAAGATGAAATTCATTCCCAAAAATGAGCGTTAACAGTAATAACATCAAAATTTTCATTTTTAAAGAATTTGTGAAAATTGATATAAGTTTAGTTACAACTAAAGCTGATCTTTCAAGCTGGGCACAAATTTGTAGCCCTATCTCGATTGGTTAAACTATCTGACTTTGTTACACTAGGGATACGTGTTTCTTTATATTTGGTAACCGCACAATTTACCAGTTTGTTATTGCTAAAAGTCAATTTGACCTGATGTTGCTTCAAGTGTTTATCTTTTGGTGCAGATTTAAAAATTATTTAAACAATCCCGCCTGTATTCTCTTACAAAAAACAATACAGTTTTTTTGAAGTGTGGGCGGGCCGTTGCTTTCTGTATGCTTTTCCAACTCTTATGGCAGTTAAAATTTTTCTTCCACAATTACAATTATGTTTGCAGGTAGATATGATCACTTTCTCTGCTGACAGACATTTCATAATAAGTAAAAAGGAATAATTTCCTTACTTATAACGTTGTCACAAATATACATTTAAACGAAATAATTAACATAATCGTGCCGAAGTTTATTTCTTTTATTAAAAAGAAAATGTATTACTCAAGGCTATTGTTAATATTTGGAGCGTGTATATGAGTTTTGTCAGTACTTTTGTGTTAATTTAACCTATGGCAAAATATATATAAAGAAAGACCAATAAATGCTAATGGAAACTATTGAATACTTTTCTTTATGCAATTCGTATAAATTAATTTTGTCACCCATTCATTTATTTTGGCTTAAGACTAGTAATTTCTGATATTTGATGACTGACTTCTTGTCACGGGCTTAGTTCAATTGAAAACGCTTATGCTAGACTTGTATCAAATGTCATTTATATGTAACACGCTATTGTCAGTCATCCTTATTTCCATCTTTAAAGAATGGCTACGAAAGCTCTTTAACACAAAAAATAATTTTATGTCTTAAAGAGGTTAAGGATGGTGCGAACATGGCCGATAAACCATTTCATAAATGAAGCAACCTTTCAGTGGCAATCAGTATTATTTATTGTTATTTTCTATACAACAGCTATTCGCTTATTTATAATTTAAAAATACATATTAGAGAAGCTATGAAAGCACTTCCATGTGAGACCAATGTCACTCTCGAGTATTGGCCAGTTCAAAAATACTTCGAATCCGTGAATAATGTCCAATTTGGTCAGCCATAGAATGCATCTTAGGTAAAAACTTTAAAGAACCAGAGAAAATATATCAGAGCTATGCTTTTTAACTAAAGCACTTATCGGTACGGATTAAAATGCTGATTTTATGTCCAATGAGACTCTAGAAAGAGGTGCAACTGGGCGTATCAAAATAAAAGGGAAATTTTACGCACTCTTGCGTTAAATGTAAGAAGCCCATTTGTACAGAACACAGCGTTTGTTAAACTTAATGTTTTAAGGGCTGCAAAATCCATTACCGTAATTAATTAACCGCAATTGAAATAAAAAATTTATGAAAAATATAGTTTTATACACAACAGTGGCGTATTATTATTTGGGTCTGTTACTTTGCTATGAGCCTGCAGTCGGTCACTACCAGTGGTATTCTGTCAACCGGCAACCAGCTTAAAAGTAAATAAAGTATTTTAAAATCATCTTTCAGTTGTATGCAAAGACTTCTTGCAATATCTTCAAATAAAAATACATTTGAGGTAAAATTAGGAGTAAAAAAAATTTTGACAAATTTCTACAATAGAAAAAATATATTTGACATTAAAAACTACAAAAGTTTTAAAAATTGCTTATTGCAATTATTTGATTAATTTAAGTGAATTCCAAATATAAATACATCAATTGTTGTAGGTTTTGAAAAAAAATATCAAATTCATAAACTATAATTTTTTCTCAAATGCCGCTTTAAGTTCGTCAAAACAGCAAGAAATATGCAAACCTGCCATTAGTTCGAAATTTTTTATCGTCACTTAACATAGATTATAATATAGATATATAATTCCGCCAGATATAGGACCGATAATAATCAAATCCAATTTTATTTATTTTTTTTAAATTTTCATTATTTACTTATCTTTTTTAACGAAACAGTTAGATAAAAGGGTATGAATGGGTGGAATTTAAGTTAATTTGATAAACCTAAATCGAGACAAGTTTGTCTGTCATCACCTTGATTATCTAAAAAGTCATTCTGGTTTGCTGGACACAAGAACAAACTTAAAGAAACAAAAGCCAAAAGACCACATACATTTTATTTAATTAGTTAAATAATTTTTTTTCTTTTTATATATAAATATGATATTGCAACATTTTAGGGTGTAACTTTATTAAATGCCTGAAATTAAAATGAAAAAAATATAAATACTTAATTCACATAAAGTCAATTGGTCTTAATTGTGCATTTTTTTTTTTGGGTTGTTGTTTATGTGCTCTGAAATTAATAGTTTTGTTTCATCACATGCCTATAAGATATAAAACTATATCATACCGTATCGTAAAATGTACAAGCCTGGATATACTCTACTTACACTAACCACTCTTTTGACAAACTTCTGCGCAATTAACAAATAAATTTTTTAAATTAAACTTGGGGAATATTGATTATTGTTTTTTTTTTTTTTTTTTTTTTTTTTTGCAAAAATTTCGAGTTTTGTCTTTACTTTATTGTTTGGACAGAAATCTTCTCTCAAACAATAGTCACAAACAATTGTATTATTAACAATTTAAGGAGTCATATTCGTTGTTTTTAAAACAATAAATGCATTAAAAGTAACACTCAAAAAAGTTCAAGATTGCTGGCATGTAGTTCATTTCAGAAATTTTAGCTAAGTTAAAAATAAATGAAAATATGGTTCTTTTAGAAGGACATTTTTATTTAACTTTTTATGCTTGTGTTAAAAAAAGAACGATAATAAAGTACTGGTTTTTAGTGCAGTAAAAACTAACAGTTATTTTTTACCTTGTTACAGTAAACATGAAATATATATTTATAAAAAAAGATTGTCAGTAGAAAAATACTTTTAAAAATGTATTTAACAAGCAAGAGTATTTGAAATATATGTCTGTTTAAAAATAATATATGTACATACATATGTATGTCATAAGTACAAAAAACGTTTAAAGATATGTACATCAAAAATATTGATTGGAGGGTATTTGTATCTTAAATTTACGTTGCATTTTAACAAAATAATTTAACTTTTTTTACAAGTACAGAAAACCAAAATCTTTAGTTTATTTAAGATATTTGTTAGAAGTTTTTTGAAGAACTAGGTAAGCGGTAGCGAAATGGCCATCGAGACGTTCTTTCACCCCCAATAATCAATACCACTGATTTATTAATTTAATCGGAACAATAAATAGCACGAAATTTTTTAAAATTAATTAATTTTATTTAATATTCCCTTGATTTATATTAATAAATATGTAAATATATATTTTTTAATCCTTCCAAAGAACTTAGCTCACGCGGGATACGGACATGTAGAAGGGATATGTAAGATGTTTTAACGGATGATATTAAATTGAATTTAGACTTTCTGATTTATGGTAGAAGGAGCAACCTGAACCTTGAATAACTTATGTTACTTTTTCCATATAATTAAATATACAAAATTTTTAACGTCAGTTTTATATTGAACACACAATTTTTTTAATTTTTTTTCTTTTGCTGCGTATACTTATATTTCACTATGGCTTTTTAAGTTTTCAAGTTTGAAAGAAATAAAAAAATGCTTAAATTGAAGGAAAATGATTGTCGATTTAATGTTAATAATAAAGAAAAGAAAGTATATGTACATAATTGTTATTACAGTGGGAATATTACCGATGAATACATTACACAAAAAAATACTTTACAACCAAAAAGAGTTATTATATTAAACTTGATTTTTTCCAAAGTAATTGCTTAATTAGGCAAATGCATATCCATACACATAAAAACTGATTTTATTTTTAATTAAATTTAAACAATTAAATAAAATGTTTTTTTTCTGTCGACCGACTAGTACATGAGCAGATTTTTATGAAATTAAAATAAAATATTTGAAATATCTTAAATAAAATTGTTTCAATTAATTTGTTAATATTTCAACATAACGAACTAAAATTGAAAACTTGTCGAGTTAGTAATGGAGAAGAAAAACTATTACAATTGAGTTAAATACTGCCTTACTTTAGTCATATAATTTCCTTTTGTAACTTGTTGTGTAAAAATGTGGTTACTAAGAGTTTGTTGCATTTTTTAATAGCAAGAAAATTTCCGATTCACTCCGTTCCTTTTGGTAAGAAGTTTTTTTTTTTTTTTTGTTTTCTTGTTTTTATTTATTTATTTTTTTTTTTTTTTTTTTTTGTTTTTTGTTAAAAGTATAAAGTTCATCTAATAAATATTAATTTTAACAGTCAAAATAAATACATTTCGCTAGCTAACAAAAAACCTAAAAAGAAAACACAAAAGGTCTACGGGTAAAAATTTTTATTTGAATTGTCATTTTTTATCGTCTATCATGGTCCGGCTTTTTAAATAAAGATTTTCTGTCTCAGTATGAAGACATAACTGTTTGCACGAACGCTACTATTATTGTATTTTCTATAATATTTTTGTGTTAATGCTGCTTTATCATTAAGGAAATTCTAACTACTGGCCCAATTCCATGCCAAGAAAACACATCCCAAATCCTAGCATTACCACCAATATGTTTTATTGTTGTTATAGTGTACATTGAATGATTCTGCAATAATAGGAGTCATCACTACAAAGCACGTTTTTCAAAAAACTTTTGAGTACTTTATTTGCAAATTCTTGCCTGGATTTAATGTTCTATTTTTGAAAAAGTAAAAGGACTTCATTGAGCACTCCAGTTTCGAATATCAACTAAATACTGTGCGATGTCTCCGCCTGCAACTTTACCTGCCTGGCAATGCTTAGGATATGCTTTTTACAATTTTGTTTTACCTTTTTCTTGTTTTTAGCTGCTTAGAAAATTACGTATATCTTAACAAGGTATTTTATACCCTTTACCATTGCGTTTGTTATTTCTACAATCTTCATTTTCGATGTCCGTCCCCAAATTGATGACCACTATTCTCTGAGACATATTTTTGAAGTAGGCGCTATTTAAATTTACCAACATCGGTTCATAAATGTTGGAGGTATGTTTAATAAAAGGTGAGCGCCACTGTTTTCCTACGTTCTTTAGAATTAAACACGTTTGTTTTTGTTCCTTATTGTTGCTTTGCTTTGTTGTATTGAAAACAAATTTGTCAGAAAAAACCTATAAATTACATAGTAATTGAAAAATACCACTTTCGCAAGAAATTCTTTTGGTGAAGAAGTATTCAAATTTTAAATCATACAATTATACTTTTTTAAGCACAATCAGTGTAAAAATTGTTTTTCATCCTTGCTTTTGTTATTTACAATACATTTTAGTGATTTTTGTTCCAGAATACGATATTTCTGCTTAAGCCGATGTGAATTCAGTGGACGTGCTTGGGGATTCTATTATAAAACTTTAATTTTTTACGTAAAGACCTTTTTTTATCACAAATTAATTTAATTTTTATTTTTTATTATAATTTTTCTTTTCAAATATAATATTTAGCGGTCACATCTTTAAACTTCTAAATTAACGATTTAAACTTTTGTGTCAATTTCGTTATTATTATAATAATTATTATTTGGTTTGTTAAATGTTGGTGGCTTAATGGATATCAAATCATCAAAATCTGCA
This sequence comes from Cistogaster globosa, assembly GCA_937654795.1. Classification (NCBI taxonomy): domain Eukaryota; kingdom Metazoa; phylum Arthropoda; class Insecta; order Diptera; family Tachinidae; genus Cistogaster; species Cistogaster globosa. The sequence continues at coordinate 66,972,524 of OW569405.1, read as the reverse complement.
TAACAAAATTGTTTAAGAGGAAAAAATTGAATATAAGTAAACATTTTACAATATAAAATAAATTGTCTAAATGTTTAAATAACTCTCATGTATATGGATTTTAAATAAACATACATAGCATATGTAGACAAAGTGCGCAATCTTTTTACATCTAACACTTTTTTAAGAAGCATTACGGCCTATTGGATTGTTTAAACATTTTTTAATAAACAAAGAAATAAAATAATAATAATTTATTATCAAATCTAACTCATTTAAACTTCAACCAAATTTTATTGCATTAATCTTTAGTGTGGTAACAGTGATACGTGTAAATTGTAAAGGAATTACACGCAAGTTAATGATACTATTTCGCTGCTTGTACACTATATAACACTCAAACATCAGTTCGATAATATTATTAAAATGGTTTGTATTCGCCAAGAAAAAAATAGTAAAATTAAATGAAATTGCAAAAAGAAAAACGCACAAACACAAAAACAATGACAAAATCGTATTTCTGAATTTAAAATCTCACTTTCTTTTATGATGATTCCTATGTTAATAATGTTAATGTTCGTTTTGTGAGCAAAGAAAAAAAGTGAACCTTAAAGCTATATCTACCTACTAGCGTTGCCAGTCTTAATTTTTTGAAGGTACATTAAAAAGAGCTTTGTAAATGTAAAGCTGAAATTTATCATCGCTGGTTGTTAAAATCAAGTAATGAATTTCATTAAATCCCTTTTAAAATTTCACAGTAGAACTAGAACATTCCAAAAAGAAATAAAAAAATTTTAGGTTTGAAACAATTATATCTTAGAAAAATATATTGAAAATGTTATGTGTTTTGGATTAACTGCACCACACAAGTTCTTGTTAACGCCTCCATTTGATATTATTTATTAATGCATTTTAAAGTTTGTAAATGACACAGATTTTTTATCGCGACTTGTTACAATATTTCTCCCAAGGACCAAAAGTATTTAATTGCGTTTACAATACAAAAAGAAGTGTTTGAATTTAAAGAAAATTACAGGCAAACTAAGCACGATAATGTGTAAATATTTATAAATGATAAGTAATAATTAAAATAAAGCTAAACAATCTGAATCTTATCTGTTCATTGCGAATAATTTTTAAAGCAACAAGTACTTTACGTTTTAAAAATGATATTTATAACGAAAAAGGCAATTTATTTTTTAGTTAGTATATTTACAGAATTTCTGTAATACAAAATTGCGTAAAATAAATTTTGATTACAAATTGCAACAATTTAAATTTATTCTTATTGCAATTTTTAAGAAGTGTTTAAGAAGTGAAGCACAAAGCAATGTAAAGGTAAAAATATTTTAGTATGCTAAATATTAGTTTACTGATTATTTAAAACGTTTCGACCGTTTTTTAATAACCACATATTTAAATTCTTGCTTATTTTTTTTTAAATAAATTGCGTATGTTAATATTTTACTCCTTCCTACACTTGACCTAGAACTAAATAATTTAAATATAATTATAAAATCAATATCAGTGATTTCACTGTTTAAACGGGACTAAAAATAACACGATATTTTTTAAAATTATTTTCAATAATTTAAATTTTTTGTCGCTCTTAAGGTTGTTTAACTAACCTGGCAACAAGGCGACTTAAACAGGTGCGGTCAACATATGTTTTCTTTTTTTCTTTGGGTGATGTAAAAATTTTTGTTTTTTTTCTTATTGTACGTGACTGCTAATATGGAAGACAATCGCCTTGTTTTTAACATTTGTAAATTTTACAAATCGGCAGACGTTGTTGACTGCTCAACAAGATTTTACAAAAACAAAATATACGTAATAGCTAATACAATCACCTGTTGTCAATTCGCGTTAGCTCTACCCAACAAAGTTGTTTTTAGCAAATGTCCAACTCTGCCCATTTTTTGACTTCAGGTACTCCACTTTTACCATAAAATCACTTTAACAGGAGATGCCGAGCCCGTTTAACCACTCAAGTCCAATTTTTAACGAATGATTTGTTTTAAATATCATTCCGACCAAATTCAGAACCCTTAGAAACAGAAACAATAAGAAAAAACTAAATTTGCATGCAGAGTGATTTCAATTTTAAATTTATTTAAAAATGTTAAAGCAATAATTTTTTTAAAGTGATTTTTTTAAGTTAAGCTTAAGTTGGTTATAATAAAATACACAAGAAAATGTCTTAATGCCTTAAAAATTAATATAAAAAAATAAATAACAATTTCTATTTAGCCTTAAATTCATATATTTTTATTTCCGCTTTATTTAGCAAATATTGTTTTCAAATGAAATAAAAACAATAAAAAAAAATAAATTATATGGTGACATGCAATTGCTGGATCGCTAGACCCGTTACCGCCATTCTTCGTATCTACCTCGGTAATGTACGATTTAAACAGATTTATTTACCTCACCAATTTAAGTGAGAAAAATAAGGAAAAATTCATAAACAGTACCCAGCGTACTGTGACTGTCTTAACAACCTTCTGCGTCAGACTTCCAACCATATCTATTCTTTCGCAGATGACAGTAGCATATGCTATTCATTTTCATTCGGCAATAGACTAAGCCTTCCGGAAATAAGGGCTATGCGAAAGCACATGAACGATACCCTTATTCGCGACCTTTTGGTAATTTCCGAATGGAGCCTTGCGAAAAAGGTTCAATTTAATGTTCGTAAAACTCAGTGCTGTGTGCTTTCGCACAGGCGTATGGCTGAATATGCTACCTCATCTTTAATTATGGTTGATATGTGTATTAAGGAATCAGAAGCTTTCGGTGTTCTTCGCATGGAAATTCAATACGATGTTCGGTGGAGCAAGCATATTTTTCATGTTGCAAAAGAAGCATTCAAGTGCCTTGGTTTTTATAAACGGTGAAAAAAATACTTCACTCCATATGATCTCCTTGCTATCTATGTCACCTTTATCAGACCGAAAATAGAATACAACTTTGATGTATTGGCCGGTACTCCAAAGTCTACTTTGGAGTTATTCGACCGCGTGCAGGAGAGAGAGATAAGTAGGATATCCGGGTCTATTGCTTCACTGGAGCATCGACGCAATGTGGGATGTGTTTTCCTGATTTATCGTTACTACAACGAAGTGTATCAATCAATGCGTATGTGTAATAAACTCCCTGCAGAGGTCTTCCACAAGCACCACTCCCTCTATCTCCCATTCCCTAGTTCTACCACAATGCATTGCATAAGTAGGGTTCATCCCCTGAGTCTTAGTCCCAAAAAAAAGGATTAGTTTGATTCTTTTATAATCGTTTGTAGGGTACAAAAGTGACCAACAAAGCGATAAAAAATTTTATTTTAATAAGAAACATATTTGCAATGTTGAAACCTTGTGTTAACAAGCACAAGATTATTTAATTTCGTTTTTTATTTATTTTTCTCCTACTTACCTTTTTTGCAGTGTTCATTGACCTTTACTGTTACAATATCTATTGTTGCCTAGCGTTTTGCCTCCTATTGTGGTTGTGCTGTTGCGATGTTTATATTATAAAATCGTGTATCGATTGTATTTTGAGCTACTGTAACCATTGAAGAGACAAAGAAGATTTTCACTTAAACTGGCTAAAAATGGCAATTTCTTGCAATAAATCAAGTTTACTGGGCATCAAGATAAAACAAACATAGTAAACGATTTAACAAACATTCATTTTCATTTGCCGCTACTAAAACGACTTTCATTGTTTTTGTCGCTCTGTTATTTTACAATTTAAAATACAACCCTTAAGTCCGTATTTAGATTACTCTTAAAAAATGTAAATGAAATGCGGTAAAATAGGTTGTAAAACTCAAAATATTTTTACCAAGCTCCTTACCTAGTTTTACAGAAATTTTTCGTAATAATTTTTTAACTTATTTAATTTCTTTTAGTTATCGTATAGTGAAAATATATTCATTTTTTAATTGATTAAAGAACACTAACTTACTCACAATTTGAGAATCTGAATTTTACTACTCTTTTTCCAATTAGCGAAAAAGTTTTTACAATTTAAAATGCGAATATGCATTCAAAGTAAACAAAGCAGTAAAATACGTTTTCATTAAGACACATGCAATGTTTTAAGTTTTATTTCAGAGAAACACAAAAAAATATTTTAGAACATTTTAAAGTCTGTATTTTTATGTATGTCAAAGAAAATTAAATAACTAGCGGATGCCAATTTTATTCAACATTTACAAGGAATGATGTAAAAAATACATCTAAATAGAGAAAGTTCTCTAATACTGGTTGGGTTGTGTGTAAACTTACTGTAACCAAGTTAATATTAATTTTGAATATTGCTTGTATTCTTGTTTATAAAATTAGTTGGTTAAATAGATTACGTTTTCACAACGTAATGTAGATAGATGCGAAGTATCAGACGACAAATGTACAATTCCGAAAATATAGCAATACATTCTGCTGGTGTCTAATTTTAACTGTTTGCTTTACCCAATTGTACATAAAAATAAAATAAAACTTTGGCTTCAAAATATAATTTAAATAATGATAACGATATATTTGCCACAGCGTGATTTAAGTGAAGATATTTTTAAGTGAAGATTCACACGGTATAATTTTGTATGCATCTAGCTTTTTTGTTACAAAAGGAAAACTTATGGTGAGAAAAATTGCACGACACAAATTTTTAATAGATTTTTTGACACTTTCTTTTTTAATCTTTCATTTAGAGTATTATTGTTTTAATTTAATCAAAAATAAGGTACAAACAATAATAATAAAATTCAAATCAATGAAGTTAAAAAAATTAAAAGCCAGATTCCTCATAAAGCGCTAAAACGCACAGTAAAAAATAATTTTTTTCTGGCTACATTGAATGTTTCAAACAAGTTATTTATCTTTAATAACAATATCATCTTCTAAAGGCAGATGCAATTGTATTACAATTAAATATCCGAACCCAGTATTTAATAGTGAATCTGATATTGCAACAAAAATTGTTTTATAATGAGTTCCCGACACTAAAAAGTACATAATACGTTGTGGATGCGTAGCTTTTATTGAACTATCATCACTTTGTATGAATTTAGCACCCTTGTCAATTAAACTTTGCAAACAAACAAAAAAAAAAAAAAAAAAAAAAAAACGGAGATCTTAAGCGATTCTAACTTATATACTCTAGGCTTTCTAAGATTGGTTGAGTTTTCTTTTTTTTTTCCAGATGGATAATTGATGCTTTCGAACTTTTTTCCTCATTCGGACGCAGGCAATAATAATACCAGTTTTGTTCCTTTTTCCGACAGTAATTATTAAACACATCAGCTGATCCGCTTTCACTTGGTACAAAGTTTCTGAAATATGGCAGCAATAACATTTTTTCTGTAAAATTTCGCTTAACAATAAAAGCTTGTAAAAGCACAAATTATGACAACTTCAAATATTGCGATATTTTTAAAGCTCCCTTTATTTTTTAAGTATACGCAGTTAAAGCAATTTGTAATTTTTCAGTTTTTTAAACAACTTAAACTTTTTGTCGTACGTACTCAAGCAAATTTGTTTGATTAATTTTCTACTTTATAACTGCCAGGATTCGTCTGCACATTTAAACATGAAATACCTTTCAATAAATATAGATAAGCTATACTCAACAAAAATTTAAGTCCTAAAGTGGTAAGATGACGAATAGTGCCTCCACAAGTAATCATAATGGATAAGTGTTCGTGGAACGTGTGCTTCAACAATATCAGAAGCAGCAACAGTCCAGCAAGACTAATATACAACATAAAATTTATTCTAGTTGCCACCAATCATTACATTAATTAATTTTTGCACTAGTAATATGAAAGATGATTACAAGCAAAGTTTTTACTTTAATCCTGCTGAACGCTTTAAGATTTTTGTTTTTGATCTTTTTTGCACTCTTTAATTTTTTCTAATTCATTTTCTTAAAAAAAAACACGTTTGGCACAACAATAATATTTCTAATTTGCAAAATTTAAAACTTAAAGAAGCGTACTGTTGAAATCTGTCAAAAATAGTAAAAATCATTTTAATAAGTGAAATTTTCGTTATGTCCAAATATGCTACTTAAACCAAATGTCGTACGAATTGCAGTTTAACAAACAACAAATTTAACCCGTAAGTGAAAAATTGCATGCTTAAAATTAAATAAAGAAATAAGACAATAACTTACTATCTAAGTAAAATATTAGCAGAAGGAGATGAATACTTGCTTGCACTTTTTGTATTCGTTGAAAATTTAAACAAAAAACAAATAGGAATGCCATATGCGGCTGTGCCGAATCTTATATATCCTTCACCCTGTATGTAAACTCCAATCAAGAAAACAAATAATGCGGTGACAGTGAATTAAAAAAATAAGAATGCAAAAATTAATTACTATATAAAATTTTGCACAAAAATGTCACTGGCTCCTAATGGATTAATCATTAAAAAAAATTGTAGTTTTTTCGAAAAGATCGTACTTTTTATGAAAAGTTTGACGGCTCATTACTCGGAAAATATGGAACAGCGCCCATACATTTGTTTTCTTATTGGATATCCTTCATTGGTCCAAACGATATTAATAAGTTTGATGCAGGCGTGGTGTTTTGCCTGCCACTTTTAAGGACTAGGACCGATTTCGCAGATTATCAATAGCGAAATCTTCGAGACTATGTACATATTTAAATTGTTTCTAGCTTACCCATTGCCTTTGCATAGTTTATTTTAACACGGACGGACAGATGAACACCGCTTTCCTATGCATAAGGACTCAGAATATATACACTTTATGGGGTAGGAAATGGATATTACAAACGGAATGACAAACTTAGTTATACCCCTTTTCCACTTTTTGTGGTGAAGGGTATAAAAATCAAAAATGTACGATAGATATTTACTCATGCTGCTCTTAACTAAATTTTTGTTTTTAACTTGTTATTGTTTGTAATGCCATTGCTGTCATTGCCTTTATTCAGAGTTCGCTGCATTCATATGAATTAATGCGACACTTTTCTGAAGAGGCCATTTCCAAAAGTGAATAAGAAACAACACAGTTTTTCACTTTCTACATTACTTTTTATGAACGTTTGGATATGATTTTAGCCATCATCAAATGGTTTCCGTTTTTAATAAAATTAAATTTTTGGCTGCATAAAAGTAAATGTGGTTAGCATAGTTGCTTGCTTACCTTGCAAGAGGTGTTTCCATACTATGTTTTCTATATCTATACATATAATAAAACAGTAACGGGGTTATTTCTGTACACGAAATATTTTTTTAAAATTTTTAATGTTGGTGTAGATAGCAATTAATATGGAATAAAAACACATATTTTTAAATTTTTGTCTGTCTGGGTTCGCATCACGTAAAACTAACTGCTGGATAGATTTGAAGCAGTATTGCAGTCAGATTCTTTGTTGAATAAATAGTTTTAAAAATTTTTTATTTTACATAGCTGCTTAATAAACAGTCTTAATATGAAGTGGATTTTCTGCATTCAGCGTTATTATAAGAACAAATTTCATTGTACAACTAATTATGATATTGTAAGCGAAAATAAATCCTTAAAAAATTCTATAAAAAATATTATGAAAAAGATTATTGCTTTACGAAAAACGAGAAGCATTCTAATAATACAGACTTTTACTTAAACTGCTTTACTTTTTTATAAGTGAAAGTAAAAAATGTCCTGGAAACTATAAATTAACTTTTATTTTGTTGTATGTACAATTGCAGACTCACTTCTTTTTTTTTACTTTATTTTTATTTTTGATATTCACTTTTCCATTGGATGTAAGTAAAAATATCAATATCTGCCTTGAAGTGATGGAAGGTATGTAATTATATCACACGGCGAGGTACATTAGTAACAATATTTACGTGGAACTGCATATTTTATTTACAAAGTTGTTGTAATTCTTAACAATGCTCGTTTTCTTGATTCTTTAGTTTTTAATTATTTACTGCAACAAAAAAAATATATTTTCAATAACAAGTTGGTGTTTAAATTAGACGTGTAGGATGATATTATTTAGCTATTTTAGTTTTAAGTTTTTTTTTTTTTTTGATTTCACATTAATCAAAAAATAGTAAACGCTTTTTCAATAATATGGAAAGCACGGTATGTGTTTAAAAGAGTTTTCTTCATTTATAATGTAAACATGTTAAAGTGGCTGGCTCTTATTTGGTTATAGATCGTGTCTTTAGATCACTATCACAAGTAGGAGAAACTATTTTTTTTATTTTTATTTTTTTATCTTTAAGTACACAAGCACGTAAGTTTGGCGTTAAGCAAAACCAAGATCCAATAAAAAGGGAGAGTTGTTTAGTTTATATTAACGTATTTTTCTATTTAGTATGAAGGCTAGCGTTGATATTTTATTACTTTTAACCGAAATTGGTTTTTTTCTGATGTGCGATGTATACTTTTTTATGTTGTGTTTTACATTTTAACCAAAATTTAAATATTTGAATATTTTATTTTAATTATAAATTTTCCAAATTACAAGTTATTACTCGTAGACTTTAATACGCCACACACATGCTCTTATATGCAAATATTCTCTATGCGAAACCAGGCAACATTTATTTAACCTTCTAATAACAATCTATCTGTGTAAACGGTTTCATTAAAATCAGATGAGCCGTATAGAGAAGTTCGTTATCCCTTTGCGCTCTGGGTGTGGATTTTGAAAATGAAGATGTGAAAAATTTCTTTGAAACCGGTAATTGATACATTAAAATTTTGGTTATTATTTTCCATTGGTTACTTTTTTAACACATCTCAGTTGCAAAAATTTTTTGGTTGTAGCAACACTGATGAAGACGTAGGAGTTAAAGAATTTCGTTTAGGTGGTTTATTGAAAGTGTACTAAGGACTACAAGGAAGTTTAAGTTAAACTATTTTTCATAATCAAACAAGTAAGTTAATTTGGCTTAAGTTTAAGTACAATTGATTAAGTATTGTTGTTTCTGGTCCTTGTGTGTGTATGTATGCCTTCTTAAACAGACATATAATAAGTAGAGAGTGTTAAACATGCTAAATTAAAATCGGATTTCAGTTTGACCTGAAAATTTGGCTAATACGATTAAAATAATATTTTTTGTCTGCTCAAGTATTTCTGAGAAAATAATTTTCCATATAAAAAATAACATTTTTTTCTTTTTGAAATTTATTAATAAAACTGCCAAAAAAAAATGTATGGTACAACATTGCGATAGCTTTTTACTTTTTTACTTTTTATTTATTTATTATTAGAATTCACTAAATTATGTGAGATAAACACTATAAAATAAATTAAGTTTAACTGTAGAAGGAAAATATTGTCTGAGGAACCTTTGATTTATAATGAAATAACTCTTCGACTTACTTCTTAAAAAAGTTAGTCCTAGTAATAAAAAAAAAAACTTTATGGGTTTTTTTTTATTAATTTCGTTTTATAAGTTTCGTGTTTGTATGGAAAAATGTCAAAGCATTTGTATAAATTTTATGTTACTTAATATATATGGCAAAGTTTTGAATTCGTATAGACAACCGATTAGCATTTAAACAAATTAAATTTTACTCTGTCAGCAATAACAAGTGCAAAAAATTTAAGGGTGACCCCATAGCTGCTGAATTTTTTTGTACTCTAGCATTTACACAGAACATATACAATACTATGTCAGCTACACAACATATATAAAAGTTAAAATTAATGAGTCTCTCTGTAGAAAATTTAATTTGATCTATATGACATTTTCATTCGAGCCCTTATAAAAAAGTCTTGAAAATCTAGTTTATTGAAGTAACTCCGCTGAGGTCCAATTTTTTCACTTGATGTTTTTTTATTTGTTAATTCTACATCGCTCCATATATTATTATTTTTTGTTTGTTTTTTTTTTTTCTTTGATTATAGTTACTCATTATTGAAAATAATATGGACAAATAAAGGTAGGCGTGGTGTTTGGCCACTGTCTCGAAGGATATATACCGATTTTGCTGACTTTCAATAGCAAAATTTTCGAATCTATGTTTGATCGATTGTCGTATTTAAATTGTCTCTAGCTCATCTAGTGCCTTGGCAAAGTTTATTTCAACACTAACAAGGATGGACAGACAGGACTTAGAATATATGTACCTTATGTGGACGGAAATTTATATTGTAGAAATTACAACGGAATGACAAACTTAGTTATACCCCTCTTCCACTTTTTGTGGTGAAGGGCATAATAAAGGGTAAAGGGTGATGCAATTTTACTTATGTGGCGTTACCTTAAGAACCATTATATACAGATATTTGATATTAATACAGAATGCTTATTATTATGTCAGCTATAACGAGTATTTGCAGTCGCTATGTTTTTGTGGTTGCAGAAATTATTTACATATCTTTAAGTCATGAATTTTCCTTTCCATCGTACGTTATACTTGAATAATTGTAGTTTTTTTAATTTTTTCAATCGATAAAAAAAGTTGAAGCAAATTATTAACTTTTCTCATAAACAATATTCCTAATAATTTAGAAGTTACAGCAAACCGTAATTGTTAGTTCGTAAAATGCATCAAATATGCCAAAATGTATGTTGCTAGTATGATCTTCATTTAATTAATATCTTAAAGTACAATTTGCTTTAAAACAAGAGTTTCAGATATTTTGTTTTTTTACTGTTCGATTAATAAAACTTTAACTTGCTAATGATTCAAGCTTGAATTTCATTACATTAATATTTTTAAGTTATTTTAAGGCTACTGTCAAAAACATGAAAATTTCGACACACTTAGTAAAATGTATTAACACGAGAAGCTTATATTTTGAACTACAACGGTATACATCGTAAATTGATACACAAATCTCTATACATAAAAATAAAGAAAAAACTTATAGTTCTTGTCTGTCAGTAAATTTGCCACAACAACTAAGAAAATTTCAAACCGATTTGATTCATAATTTTTATGCACCGAAAAAAATTAAAAAAGATAAAATGAAAGATTGCAAATATAAGCTTTTAGTAATTGCATTGATGAGATAAGAGAGTAGCGAGTGATAAGTTAGACAAGTTTGTTATAATGCAGCTTTGCAATTTAATATGTACTACAAGCATTTTTGATATTGCTTTTTAGTTTAAGTTTTGTTTCACAATTTTTCTCACACATTGTTTTTATTTTTTTTTTATTTTTTTTTTGTTTTGTTTTTTTATGCATATATTTTAAAGTTAAGTGCTTTAGGGCTGGCTATTGATTAAAACATGGTGGTTATTTTAACATGCCTGGCTGACAATTTATCAGAAAATACAAAATCTTCAAAACTTTATATTTTAACAGGCATGAAGTTCAATTTAATACTAAAAAAGCCAAATATGCGGCACAGAATACATTTCCCCTAAAGTTTGTTCAGTTTAAACGTACACATACACCATACAATCATTTGTTAAGTTTGTTGGAATTACAAATAAGAGACTTGTCAACATATACATCCTCTCAATACTAGTTTAATATGAGGTGACATGCAAGTAATTGATTAAATTGTACATAAATAAAAGTAGCAAGTTACAGAAATAGTTTCTTTGCCTAGACTCCATTAACAAATATGTAGGTGCCATTGATTTGGATAAATTAAAGAAAAGTTTAATGGTTTTAAAGGTAAGCTTTAAGATTAACAGCTATAATCTTAAAAGTGGAAACAGGGCATATCAAAGATTGTTATTTCTACAATATACATTTCCGTATATAAAGTATGTATGTATATTTTGAGTCCTTATGCATAGCGAAGTCGACTGAGTGATATCCATCTGTCCGTCCGTGTTAGTGTTGACATCAACTTTGTTAAGACACTAGATAAGGTAGCGAAAATTTTAATACGCCAATCGATTAAACGTAGTTTCAAAAGAGTTGCTATTGATAATCAGCAAGATCAGTCCATTTCCTTAGAGGCACTGGACCTAACACTGCTCCTGCCTCTAATTTTTCCATATCATTTGGAACAATATAGTAACTCCAATCAAAAAATCAAAAATATTGAGCGTAATGAATTATGTAAAAAAATAAGAAAAACACATTAAGTAAAAAAATTGGCGATCGCCCATATTTACCGAGTTATAGGCCCATGAAATTTTCATAAAAAATTTCGATTAAAGATATTTTTAAGGTAATACTAAATTTTTTTTTTAAAGTGGTAATCCCATTAAGTGCCAATGACATTTTAATGAAAAATTATAAATAATTTTTTTCTTACTTTTTAAGTTTCTGTCACCACAATATTTGTTTTTTGGATAGGATCTTCTTTACTAAACTAGATTTACATGGTGAAGGATACATAAGATTCGGCATAGACGAATATAGCACCATTACTTGTTTTAATTTTATTTTTAAAGCTTGTTACAGCGAGCATAATAAAACAAACATTGGAAAAATTTAAGATAAAGCCCTGTGTAACTATTAGGACACCTTTAATTTTAATTGTTTATACTTGACTGCTAAGTCATTTACTCCGCATAAAATTATAGTTTCAGCCTATAACGGCTCAAAACAATAAGGACATACACATGATACTTAGCTTACTATCGGGAGACCCTTCGTTTTGATTTTTTGTGTTTATTCTTGTAGCAAACATTAAAACATAATTTTACATTAATGATATTAACTTACTTTTTTCCAAAGGGCCATGCAAAATTGGACACAAATTGTTTTTGTTGTAGCAGAGCAACACATAACTCTATTTATGTTTTCTTAATAATTCAACAAATCAAAATGACGTAAGCTTTTTTAAAATATTTGTAATAATTCTTTAATCTAAAGTACTGAATTTCCTACACAACGAACCTTTTATTTCTCTAAAAAGTCTCGAATATTTAAAGAGATAGCGGTTGTGCAAATAAATTTCTCCTAAAGCTGTTTGTCATTTTATATTAGAAGATAAGGTAGTTTTTATATAATTGCGGAAAACTTAAATTATTGTAATTAAATAAGATGTTTAAATTTAAAAACTTTTTGATATTATGTACTTCTTTATGTCTATACTCAATTACGAGTAACATTCTTGTATATTTACATACATATTATTATTAAACAAATTATACTTTTAAGCGCATGAAATCATATTTCGTTAGTTTTGATTTCACGTTGCCGTGGGGGAGAAATTTTTGGATTTTTTAATAACAAACAAATTGCACAATAAAAGTAGAAGAGAAAAAAACTGAAAAATTGCAAAAGCTAGTCTTGCATGATTTATCTATTATGTCACATCGTTTAAGGTTTTTTTAGTTTTATATATAAAACATATTTTTGTTTTTGCTGTTTTTCTTTTATGTTAAAAGAGCAGCACAATTTTTGATTTTCAATCTCTTCATATGGTTAAAGGCGGTGAATTTGTAGCCATACTTATCTATTTTAGTTACATTTTGTATATTTTTTTGGACTTCTCCATATCAAATATATTTATTGGTTGCCCTAATTTTAATTTGATTATTTTAAAATAATTTTCGTTTTTTTTTTTTTTTGCTTTTGTTGTAGTAATTTTTTTTTTTAATTTTACAGTTGCGAGCGTTTATACCATATTTTAACAATTTTACTCAAAAGAGTAAAAATTTAATACTTTAAGTTTTTTTAAGGTTTTGGTTGCTATGTGTTATTTAAAATTGATCGGTTTGCTTCAAGCAAGGCCTTTGACATATGTGTTTTGATATTTGATAATTTAGGGTTTAACATATGGACCACAACAAATTACAAAGAGTTTAATTTTAACAAAAAATTTTTATTAATAATTATTATATAAATGTTATTTTTAAATAAATTCCTTGAGTTGTTTGCATACCTCAAGCATTCGTGGTAGCCGATGTTTAAAAACTTAATTGATCAAAAAAGAAATATAGACCAAACAAATTAATTAAAGTGTAAAAAATTATTCTTCGGTTAAACTATTTTAATTATTCGTTTTTTAAATGGGGTGTTTTCACTTTAAATACTTCATAAATAAATGTCGATAAACGCATGCATCTAAAACGGAAAGAAGAAATAAGTTAAAAATGGAAATGTTCAGATAAGTGATAAAAAAAGTAAGTAAAAAGTGGATAGAAAAATGGAATGGAGCCTCCGTCATCACAAACCGAAAGCTTCTTGAGAAAAAGAGTTTCATGTTACAGTAATCTATGGGAATAGGTATTATATTCTTAAATCCGAAGAATGTATGGAATAACCGAGAACTTACTAAAAGTTTTTATAAGGTTTCAATATTTTTGCTTCTGTTATCGGAATTGCCATATTTTATATTGTCCATTTCATAACGACTGTGCTTAAAATAAGAACAACATCCATCAGCTTCTACTTAAGTAGCTTAGCAGCATTTACCGTCGGTATGCTTGCCTGACAGGTTTCTGTCAGTTATGATGCCCGTAGTTCAATTAAACTTAAGAAGCATTAAAGATGGAGTTTTACACAAGTTTGCTTTTACTTATATTGTCCGGTTTTCCCACTTTTTTACTTCCCAATATGAGCGCTAATTTTAGTTTTGTGGTACAGTCTATATGTGGATTGTCATTGGGATGTCGTTAGGTCCTAATATGTTGTTGTTTTTCTGGGTATTTAACGAACAGTTATTGCATTGCTTAAGGACTTATTTTTGGCTCAATTTCTAAGTAAATAATGTTTTTAATTGATTCAATTAATTACTTTAACAGAATTAGTTGCCTTTATTAAGTAAATAAAATCAAGAAAAATATAATTAAATTTCAATCTCTAACCAAACAAAACCTTTTAAGATGCAAAGACACTTTTCTTATGACGCAAAATATAACATTAAGTTCACATTCTTCTGCAAATGTTCATAATACTTCATTCTCCTGTAACACAGCCAAACAAAAAACAAATAATGTGTACACAATAATAAATAACTATGTGGTAATTTATTAACACCAATTTTTAATATTTACAATTTTGCTGCCAAGCTTTTGTTGTAAATTTATATGAATTTAGGAGTGAAAAGAAATTATTGATATGTGATGTAAAAGAAGAATCTGTAGTTATTGTTACTTAATAATATCGAAGTGTATAAGTTTGAAGCAAAACTCTTTTTTTTAATGTACTAATTTCATCCTGTGCTATTATCCTCGTTAAACGTTTAGTTACAAAAATTATGGCAGTTACCTTGTTTTGATTTAATGGATTAAGACAAAAATAGCTTAAAAAATTTTACTTGAAATTTAAATTTGTATTATTGTTTTTAACTGACTTTAAGAAAATAAATAGGTTAATAAATTGATCTGAATGTCGCTATTTTTGTTTGTGTCTGCAGAACTCAATCATTTCTGAACCGATTTAAACATTTTTTTATTTAAAATGTTATGATTACAGATTGATTCCGTTTCAAATTAGTTCAAAATATAAAAAATGAAAGAGTGTCCCATACAACACATTTGTTTTTTAAAAGTATGAAGAATAAACGCCGCCAATTCAAAGTTTAAAAATAATGCGTTTATTTATAACACCCAATACAACAAAAATTAATGATAAATGTATCTAAAATTTACCTATATTGGCCTATCTTTTGAACCGTTATAGGCTAACGATTGAAAATCAGACAAAATGTCGATTACTATAACTGTTATAATAACAAGTTTAATGCTCAAAATTTAAAACTAAAGGGTGTCCCAATATTTCATTTAATTTGAGGCATATGACCTTGCTTTAAAAGAGTTATAGGCAAGCGGCTTAAATTTACAAAAACAATATATTTCTTAATCTATTTAACAACAAGTGTAAAATTAGGATTTCAAAATTAAGGGGTGTCCCAATATTTATTGTAATTTGTTGTATATAATCAATCATTAGAACTGTTACAGAAAGACAGCTGAAATTTACAAGGAACCTCTACAGCTAAGTCCGCTTTTACAACAACTGAACACTTTTAATTAATTAAGATCTATTAATATTGTTGATGCAATTCGATGTATATGCCAAGCTGTTGAACAGTTCTAGATAGACTTTTGAAATTTAAAAAGAATCTGTGCTGCTAATTTCTCTAAAACATCAAGTGTGAAATTTTAATTTAGAGATTAAAGAGTGCCCCTATAGTTGATGCGGTTTTATGTAGCCAAACTTTTTTACCGTTAAAGACATATAGTTTGAATCTGATTCAAAGGCGGTTTTCATTTTTTTTAAGAATTATTCTAATGTGAAAATTATAACAAAACTGGATTAAACTATTTTAAATATAAGAATTGTAAAAAGATTTATAGAATTTGACAGATATAAAAAATATGTATATAGTATGCATTGCGGTGAATGCTAGTAACAATTCGTAATAAAAAAAACTAAGAAACTAAAAACTTAAATTGAAAAGCGGACATAAAGGATACGTTACAATATACACGTTACAAAAGAAAAATCAAGTCACATCCAGTTGAAACTAGAATAGTTAGTAAGTACTGTGGACTCTTTAGATACAGGTGATCCCAATGGAACTAACGATGTCAGGAAGATGTCAATGAATACCTTTTGTACGTAAATGAAAATAAAAGATGTAGAGCGTTCTTTTAGTTACAATTTTTTTTATCTTTTTCAGGCTGTCTTATGTATGTTGCTTTGATATCTAGAAAAAATCAGTACTAAAGCAGAAAACGTTCCTAAAACGCGATATATAAATAACTCAAAGACATCAAAAAGTTCCACTGGTTTTTCTCGTTTTTATTCCAAATTATTGAAAAACACACACTGGCGTTTTGAATGAGTAGTTGAGGCACAATCCAGTGCGTCGCCCTGATTTAGGTTTAGGTTTAAGTTTTATTTTTTTTTATTCTTTTCTGATGTGTTAGATCCTTAAATTCAAAAATAAACACGATTTTTAAATTTTTAATTTTTAAAAAGCAGATAAATACACACAGCAAGGCTTTATTTTATAAAGTAAATGAAATTAATAAAAAAGGGAGCTTTATTGATAAATAATTGATTTATATTTGTTAAGTCCTAATTCCTTTACTAATAGTCAACAACGAGACCAAAATTTGGAAAATTTGTAATAAAAATATTTTCCAAGACCGAATTTTCCCGTTTAAAAGTTTTAACATTTTCATATTAAAAAAATTTATCATTTCTTTAAAGATCTCTAAAAAAATGTAGTGCACAATCGTACTTTTTTAAAAAACACATAGACGGCTTTGCTATACATAATAAATCCCAATATTTATGGGGCAGAAATGGATATTGTAGAAAAAACAAACGGAATGGCAAAATTAGATATATCCTTTTCTACCTTAGTGAAGGGTAATAAAAATTACAGCAAGAAAGACAGACAGACAAGAAAATAAAATTAAATTAGCTTTAATATGATAAAGATTTTGACACATAACGTAAATTAAGCCAGTTGCTCTATAGTGTAAATAAAAAATCTTTTTTAATGAAAACACCATCTTTCAGTTTTAAAATGTGTAAGTATTTATTTAAAATAGATAAAAATACAAAAGTTAATTTTTAAGTTTTTAACCGTTTAAACTTTAAACATTAAATGTAGTCCGTTGTTTACTTGTAACACGTTCATGTTAAGCGGCTATTAGAGGTCAAATTTTGCATGTGAGGTCGGTTTGATGAAAGTTAGAAGAAGAGAGTTTTAATAGTAAAAAAAAAATTTGAAATTCATCCAGCGCCTTCCACAAATACGAATTTTACCCTATTACACGAGTATAATGACATGTCAACAAACTATGCTTACATGTCAAGTTCGACCGTCTTATAGCCGTTTTATCACTAGTCGCTCCTTAATTATCACGCTGTTACAATTTTGATATGAGTCCGTATTTACTCATCCCATTTAGTGTTGCCAGATTAGGAGGCTTATACCTAAAATGAGGGCCTAAGTTTATACAGGTATTAAAAATTAGATTTGGGGATGCCGATTTTTTATTTTTTTTTTTTCAAGTTTTAAATGTTTAAACGATTTTTCAAAGATTATTTATTTATTATTTTCAATACTAAATAAATTGGTTACAAATACTTACTTTAAAGGCGTTTTTAAAAATTTTGCAAATTTTTACTACTAAAATTAATAACAACACACACACACATATTTTTGCGTTTTGCAGCTGATGTTTTCCGTTTTAATTTAAAAGTGCTTTTTTATACATTATTTTTTTATTTTTGCCTTTTCTCAAGTCTAACCACACAGTCTCCTTCGTCGGTACTTTTTCATAGCAGATTCGCCGGCGAAGTAAAATAACTATCTATCTTTCTCCTTTCACCACATGTCTTATCTCTTATCTATCCCTTTCCTAAAGAATGTAGCACGGTTACGAAAAAATAACTAAATAGGTTTTAATGCCTGAATTGCTACTTCTCTTTCAAAAAAAAAAAAAAAAAAAAAAAAAAAAAAAAAAACACCACTTGTTTAAAATTATGGTAGTTTTTCTTTTAATTACTGGGTTAGAAAATTTAACAAATATAATCTTCTTGCTATATTTTTTTTAGGATCTTTAGGATTTTTAGAATAATTATAGAGATCTGTAAACAATTTGAAAAATTTTCAATTTAAAAAAATAAAATGTGCTGAAAACTGTTTTAGTACTTTCATATATGTAACTCTACTTTCCTTACGAAAAACATTCTTTTTTTGAACCAAGTTACCAAGGGACCCCCTCACAAGGTTTTTTTTTTTCAAATCCAACCAACAGTTTTTACGTGTTTCGAACACAAACAGACAGAATATCGATTACTATCTACACCAACCTCAAACTTTTCAAAAAATATTTCATGTACAGAAATTACCCCGTTACAGTTTTATTAAATATAAAGATTATTATATAATGTGATGTACTTTTATCTTTTCTGTTAATAATCCATTAAGTATTAACTCGGACATTAAGAAATTAGGTATAAAATGGTTTTAATATCAAAGTTCCTTTTAAAATATTCTGATGAAAAGGTCTGTCTTTATTTCTTTGTAGTCGGAGGCAGCAGGAGCTGATAGTCTATAGGGTTCAAATATCGTAACTGCAAACGCAGCACCAAGAAATTGAATACTTTGTTTTGCACTCAAACTAAGAGAAATAATAATTTTCATACAAAATTTTTATTTACTTTTACCTACGTATTACAAAACAAGATTCTAGAACTGGATCCTTTGAGTTACAATTTGATCGGTAAAACTGAAAAACGTATCCCATGTTACCTGTAAGGCAAATCTTCGATTAAAAGAAACCAATTATAGTTTTGTTTTTGTTCTCATTCTAAAATTTAACTTCTGCGACGCGTATTCCACGTAGAAACAATTGATCCAAAATAAAAAATTATTAAAGTATAACGTGCTATTTCTGTACTACAAGCGATTTGCTCGTCTTAAAAAATTTTTATGAAAAGCACTAATTTTTTTTTATTTTAAATCAACAACCTCAGCGCTGGTAAAATAAGAACGCATTTTTATTTTCTTGCGCTCAATTATTACTCATTTACATCACTGTTTATTATTATTTAAGTATATAAAATGATTTGTATATAAAAAATGTCTGCTGATATGTTCAAATATGCATGTATACAAACGATAGTTCGAACATAAGTATGTTCATGGTGTTTTTGTGAGTAAATCTAAGCTCCAGGCAGACACACAAAAAACTTTGCAATTCAGTTGCTTAGAAATATTTTTCTGTTTATTTTGCTTAGAAATAAAAAAGTACAATAAAAAACGAAAAAAGGCCAAAAAGATTGCAAGTTGTTGGTGGCCTGGCCACTGGCTTACGTCGTGACTCGTGTTATGCAAAATATTCAAATTCACCTTAAAAAAATTAATGGAATATTGTAAAGCTTTGCATATTGAAAACAAATGTACGAATAGTTTTAAATAAAAAGTTCTTTTCGATATCTGAAATAAAAATAACGCCTATTTTTAATTTTATGTTGACTTTTTATTTTTATATTTTTATATATCCGGTTTTAAAACAAAGTAAATAGCCTCTCTATGTGTTAATATATTTCAACAGTTTTTCGTTTGGAAAAATTCGCGCTCAAAACCCATGAACTGTATTTCATAGAAATTAAAGAAAATTTACTTTTAAATTCTTATTTTCGTTTTTTAATCCCATTTTCTAATATATAACATGAAAACTTTTAAAATGGTTTTACAAAATAAAATTACCAATGATGAAATTAATTGTCTGCAATATCTTATTCAGATCGCACAAGTTCAGTTTAACGGGAGAAATTATGTCTTGTTAGCAAGTCTTTTGTAAGAGCATTCTACGATGCACCGAAAACAATCATGTAAAACTTTTTAATTCATTAACTTATTAAGAGCCCTAAGAGTATCTTACAAAAAAACAGATTTAAGACCTTTATACAAAAATTTTTTTGTACTATGGGAGCTTTAATTCTAAATTATAAATTCAGTTAACAAAAACTATCCATTCAATTAGAAAATAAAAATATTTTAAGGACACATTTTAAATAAAAAACTCATAAATTAAAATAATTTTTCAGGCAAATCCCTTGTCGTTTTTTAGGTATTGTTTTTTTAAATTTGACGCTGACAGCGTCGTCGTTCGAAGAATTTTAAGCGCTACGTTTCTATAAAAAATTATATTATTCACAATAATGAATTTCATACTCATATTTCTTAGCACGTCGTTTAAATTAATAAAGACCGCGACACGTTTTTTAAATTTAAGAAAATCGAAACAACTTTCTTATAAAAATCTATATATTGGAATAGTAAAATGTATCGAAAAAATATTAAGCTAGCAGAAATATTTCAGTAATTTAGTTTAAAACGAAATAAGTTTGTCTAACTAACGCCAGAAAATTCAAGTTTCGATTGTGAAATTTCGTAAAAAAAATCGTGCAACAATCAATGAAACGGCCCGTTACAGCATCATTTACAAGAGTTAAATACGATATTTGGCTACAAATGCTCCTCAAAATACGTATGAGACGCTTCATTATTCTGTAAATCGTCAAAAGCATAATTTGAAAAACAAATTTTCTTGTATAATCGATCGATAAAAGAGCCTTAAATTGATGGCGCTCGTCAAACAAACTTCCGAATGCCAGTTGGGATATAAGATCAACAGTTTCTGATCAGTTTTCATTTAAGCGTCAAAAATGAAAAAAGTGACGATAAAAACTAGATAAAAAGACAAAATTGATTTCTTCGTGTGAGGTTATGTATACAATAACGTGAGAAAAGTATTTGCTCACGAAGTTTTCTTTTAGGCACACATAATCTAAATACACGGTCTGATTAATTTACGTGTAATATGTATAAGAATCATATACGGGAGCAATAATTTTGTTGGACTAATTAAATAAAAATTTCATTAACATTGATGTTAAATAATGCTAATAAAATTTTAGCATTACCATTATTAACGAAATAATGCTTCTTAATGCAAAAATTTTCATTAATAATTAGTAATCAGAGCATTACCATTAATAAACGTCACTACTTGTTTTTGTGCACTAAGCAGCGGCATTGAGGTAGTAGATCATTAGTTTTAAGCGGCATTTTTATCAGAAGAAAAATGGTAAAATATGTATATATTTTAACATACTCAGAAAAAATTATACACTATATGAACATATTTTTGTTTTCACATAAGTAGTAAGATCTTCTAGCTGGGATTTCAGCTCACTACAGCGCCAATTTTTTCACTTGATGCTTTTTTGTTTTTATTTCTCTATCGCTCCATACATTTGTTCTTTTCGATTGGAGTTACTTTATTGTTCCAAATGATATGATAAGTTCGGTTAGGAACGATCTTGCTGATTTTCAATATAACCTCTTTCGACACTATGTCTGATCGATTGGCGTGTTAAAATTTTTTTTTACCAGATCTAGTGCCTCGGCAAACTAGATATCAGCACTAACAGGGCTGGACAGAAAAAAAAAATATATACATACATACAACATACACACTAGAGAAATTAATTTGTGTAGGTTGATATTCATATTTATTATAAACATCATTCACTGGAGAGATCCGGCAAATTAATAAGGCAAAAAGGTATTAATTTAGCACCTTGTTATGAAATCAAGAAGAATCTTAAAAAAACCAAATAAAGACTGACATCTGATTTTGCAATAATGTAACCAGTAAAAGTATTAGAAGGACCCATAACCAGTTGTTTGTCCAGTAGCGAAAACCATGAAGAAGAAGTATCTTCTGCTGAAGTAATACACGCCCAAAACGCTTTTCACAAAATATAATGTTTGAAGACAGTGAAACAGATAAGTACTGATCCTGATCAACTATGAAGTTTGTTAATAAACTTTTAATTTTTTTAGTTTGTATTGTAATTAATACATATGTTAGTCTTTTGAATTTTATAATATTGGTTATTATATTTATTTTGTGTTTTATTTTATAACAAAGCCAGAATATTAATTTTCGAGTTGAGATATATGTGCGTCTGTTTCAGCTTGTATTTTAGTTAAAAAACCTATTGGAAGTTAACTCTCAAACTTATATTAAATCTATGACTTATTTAACGCGAATGTTTTGCTGGATAATGCTTGGAAATATGCAGCCGAAAAAAAGAACATGAATTATCTTACATTTATTGTAAAGGATGTTTTTTATCGACTGAAAATTTAACCTTCAGAAGATTTGCGAATGTTTTTGCCAAAAACTATCCACAATTTTCCGGGAAAATTTTGGGTAAGCTCACGATAAACGTGGAGTTTAAAATTATTACTTCAATTGAAATATTTTTTGAAAATTTTGATGTAAGTGTACATAGCAGGGATGAAAAAAAAACATTGATGTTTTTTTTGATGCGATGTATCGCAAACATACATCGATGTTGCATCGATATTTCATAAAATACATCGATGTTTTTTATACATCGATTGTTTTGTTTTTTTAATTATTTCTTATTAAAGTTTTAATGTTTTTTTTTTATTTGCTATTACTTTTTTTTCGAAAAATTTTAAGTTTATTTTACATCTCCCAATACTTTTTTTAATGCTGCTTAGAAATAAAAATTATAAACTTTCACCTTTCAATCTGTTTCTTTGTTAAGACGGAACCGATGTTTCCTTTGGAAACTGCGATTTATAATCTTTCCATCGGATTTTCTTTTAGTCTTCCAATAGGAGTCCTCATATAAACTGAAAGTTCATCCGACAATATATCTTCACCCTTATTGTTTTTCCAATTTGTATCAACACTTTTATGTATCAATCTACAAGTTCTATATACAATTTGTCATTTCGATGCATCGAAAGAAAACATCGATGTTTTCCGATTGTTTCGGAGCAAGAAAAAAACATTGGATTATATCGATGTTTCGACACAATACATCGAGTGTTTTTAAAACATCAATGTTTTTTGTCCATCCCTAGTAAATAGTAGTCGATATGGAATACAAAACACCTATTTTTAGAATTTTCGTATGTCCGTGTTCGCATCACGTTACAACTGTTAGACTTAAATAAAATTTTGTGAGGAGGTCCCAAGAACCTTGGTTTAAATACAGAATACTTGTTTTTAATAAAAATATGTCATTTCGTAAAGAAACTAGAGACCCAAATGTGAACTCACCTAGCTTTACCCAATTTTAATGGTACTAAGACAGTTGTCAGAGCGTTTTATTTTTGCAAATGGAAAGTTTTAAGTTTACAGAAATCTACAACAAATGTTTCTAAATTTTAATTTTAAGATAAATAGAAAAGATACTCGAAAGAAGTCGTAGGCACTGCTAGTAAAATATAAAACAGAAATAAAGGTTACAAATTTGGTTTAAAAGGAATTTGAGTCATTTGAAGCCAATAACATTAGAAACACGAACATGGATAGTTTCTATAACGCATTGTTGGCTACAAAACTTACCTCAGTGGAAAATGAAAGAGTTTTTTCTATTGTTGGAAATTTTGCAACGAAAAAAAGCAAAAGTTTGTCTAGTAAATTTTAAAATGCAGTACTAAAATCATTTATTAAAAAAAATAATTTGTAAAATACTTTTTTAGTATTTTTATCTTTGTTATATCTTGTTATTTAGTAAAAATATTCATATGTAAGTTTTGTCGCCTGAACTTTTTAAGTTTAATAAACAGTTAAAACTATTATTTATCAATTATTTTCGTTGCTTGTTTACGTTTTGATAAAACTCTGATTTTTTTTTAATATTGTTTCATCAAATAAACTTGGTTTCTTCAAGAATTCCGGGAAATCCAGGGAATGCGACAATTTTATTCCCTTTCCATTAAAAAAAAAAAAACGGGAAAAAAATGAATTTTAAATTTAAATTTAATCTTAAATGAAAAATCAAATTTAAGGCAGATTTCCTCTCAGGTATAAAATGATTTTAAAAGACTAAGATCGTGCTGAAATGCTGCAATATGTGCAATTGAAAATTTCCCCTAGCTCTTT
This sequence comes from Cistogaster globosa, assembly GCA_937654795.1. Classification (NCBI taxonomy): domain Eukaryota; kingdom Metazoa; phylum Arthropoda; class Insecta; order Diptera; family Tachinidae; genus Cistogaster; species Cistogaster globosa. The sequence goes on along the minus strand of OW569405.1, from coordinate 66,948,240 downwards.
TTTATAAATTACATTTTGGAAATTTAAAACTTTTCTGAGACAATGGGTTTTGCAACGTTTCGTGTAAAAACGCCTTACCAACTAAATGTTTTATTTGAATTTCATTTAAAAAAGGTGTAGAAGCTGTCACTTCTAAATATTTGCATTTAGTATAAGCCTTGATGCCTTGATTATTTTTAGTTATTTGTATGCTGCCGTAAAATTTCTCCTTTCATACTTGTTTGATCAAATACAATCAGTAAATAACTATGATATAAAATCTACAAGCCTCTTGGTACGAAGAAGTGTTCCGCAAGGTTCAATCCTTGGCCAACTATTATAAACGATTTACTCAAATGACGTACCTTCTCAAATAGACAACTTACTACAGCGCCAAACTTTTATCTTTTTACACAAAATTACTCAAACAAAACAGCCAGGTTGCAATTTTAAATTTCAAATAGAGGATAAAAATTAAGCTTTATTAGATACTAAAAACTGATATCTGAGTGAAATTTTTTTGTTACAGCTATTCTTTCGGGAACCAACTTCCATCAAGAAATTATTGTTTAAACCTAATTTTATTTTATTCTTGGTGCACTGAATTTTTAAAATATAATAAATAAATACATAAATGGATTAATGGAAAGTTTAAGTTACTTTTAAATTTTTTCCATTGGGAGAATTTTTTTTTAATTATGAAATTAAAACACTTACCATAAGTTAACGATTTGAGTTTTTCCTCAGTAATCTCTTCATCACTGTCAATGTGAGAAAACGAATTACCGAGACAAAATCTTGGCAACGCAGGTGAGTTCAGTTTATTGGTTTTTGTTTAAGTTTTTGGTACTAATGTGGCAGTTGTGTTGGTTTTTTTTTTCTTTTGTTATAACTGTTTTAATATTATTATTATTGTTGTAGCATATATTGTTGTTTATATTTTTAGCATTGTTGGTGTTAAAATGACTTTTGGCATAAGAATCGCTATCGCTTGAGGCCGCACTTAAACCACGTTCAGTTCATATTATCCTAACGATTGGTCAAACGTCTCAGCATGTACTTATTTTTGTGAAAGTTATTTTTGGTAATTAATTCTCTTCGTCCTTAAGCACATTTCGGTGAATTTGGCAATTGGAGTCTACCGTTAAGTCCACCACCATAACAATTTTTTTCATCTTTTGCTGCTGAGAATGTGAGTGTAGCGGTTGACGTTAATGTTTTAGTGTCACATGAATTGTTATCTTTTTTCCCATCATTAAAACTTATTTGTGACAATTGATTAAGTGATAACCGTTCAAGGCTATTCTCCACGCCTAAAAATAGACTTTGTAAGAATTGTGGCAAATCGTCGTTTAACATTTCGAGTGTTAATGTGCTCAGGTACAATGTGGGATCTTGGTAATCAAATGTACAACTTTTTAAAACTGACCCTGACTCCTATAGTTGTTGGTACTGATGTTTCGGTTAAAATGTGCTCGCTTGGCGTACGCCATACAGCATACCAATGTGGATTTTGGTTCGTTTCAACTAAAAACAAATAATTAAAACATAAAATACATTCATATATTGAATAATTGTTTTTAGATGTTTTGGTTTTGAAAACCATGGTGGGCCGAATAACAAACATACATAAGTATGTTAATAGAAAAAATTAAGAATTATTTGAGTAATGTTTGGGCAACTTTTAATTTAAAAAAAATAAAAAATCACTGAAGTACACGTACTTGAAATTGTTTTTTAAATTATTTTAGTGATACAATCTTTATAATGTGATTTTTGGGCACTTACAATAACAATATTTTCTGTGTACAGTTAAATAAAGAACGCATAAAACCAAATAACGGTGTTTTTTATGTACAGGGCTTATGGTAACTCATTAACGGATTGTCCGAGTTGATTTTTATTATTAGCAACGTATTTTACATTTTTCAATGCACCAATTCTTCAGCGACATAAATTGCCTTTCACACTTAACCTCAAAAAGTAGTTGGCCCAATTAAAGCTCGTTTCACACCTTTAAAAAAATCTTAAGACTTTAATTGAATTATGTAAGAAGAAAATTGAATAAAATCGTCGTGAATGCCAAAAAATCTTAAGCAGCTTTTATTTATTTTTATTTCTTCATAAGTAAAATGAAAATAATAAATAAAAAACAACCCCGATAAAATAAAATATTTGTAGAAAAATTATTTGACATTAATATTACATTTTATTTCACACTATTAAACTTTCTCAGGTATTTAACAATTGTTATTACTCAATATTTTAGTGTGAAACGGGCTTAAGCCGAGCTCTTATTTTCTATCTGTATTTTTTTATTGCGGCCACATTATTGTTATAAAATAATGTCGAAACAATTTTTTTTTAAAGGGTAAAAGTTTTAAGTATCTCAAGGAAAATATTTTAAATTTTACAAGGAAGAAAAAACCTAAGAGTGTGTGACCTTAAAAATATACTCATAAGGATCTTAAGAGGGAGTACAAAGTTTTGTATGAAAAACAAAGAATTTGAGCGAGATATGTGAGAGTGGTTTCTTCTTTTCGGATAAGAAAAATTACGGGTTACAAAAAATTATTAGTTCACGATTTTTACTTGTTATAAATTCATAAAAAACCGACAGAAATTGAATAAATTTCTTCATAAATATAGTTTCATGTCTTTTTTATTACGGAGCTATATTTAATTAAAATTAATAAAATACTTTCTATTTTATTTGCTAGTAAGTGCCGGTATTCTGATTTAAAAAAGTACTTATCAATTTAGCATTAATCATGATCAACTTGATAAATTCTATTCAATAATAACATGGAGTGTAAACGGTTGAGCTCACTGCTATTATTTTTCCGTTATTGTTTAGTTCAAGTTGTTTTGTGGAGATTGTTGGGAGCGTGAAGCCCAGCACTAAAGAACAAATAACTACATACAGAGAACTGAGGGGTGAGTGAAAATCCCTAGATATTATTAAAACTTAACCACTAATGTATTAATTAAGTTTTCATTCTCAATAAACTATATTCTAGGCATATTTTATATATTAAGAACAAAAAAATTGTTTACTAGTCGGTTGCAACAACCGTTAGGAAAGTTAGCTCGACCGATTTGTTTCTTTACTCTAATCAATTTTGTTAATTGGGAGATGTATTAAGATAATTGATTAGTTAATTATATAAATCGATTATGATACTCTTGAAAACAAAACCTCTTTTTACCATTATAAAAAAAATAAAGAAAAGAAAGGAGAGAAGACTAATGCACAAACTGAGAAAATAAGACAAAAAAAGCACAAGAAGAAATTTAAGAGCAAATTAAAAAATAAAAAATCAGGAGAAAATAAAAACCAGAAGTACTGAGGTGTTCATCACATGTAATTTCTGACACACGAATGTTTTTGAAATTGCATGTGACTTCAAGCCACTTTTGTTTTACATGTTCTAAAGCTCCACGTTATGCTTGCGATTTTCTTATTTCAATCTTATGTGTGAAAAACAAAAATTAAGTTTCTTTTATTAAAAAAATTAAAAGAGGAACGAACCTAGAACGGACTCGTAGAGATTATTTCAATTCAATGAATGTTCGAATCCAGTGGATATTTATTAATTCAAAACAATAACACAAAGCCACAAATATTTTAGCGACAAATGCATTTTCTCTTAGTGATATTGCACTTAGCATCTATAAGGAAAAAGATTACTTACGTCGTGAGTAAACAGTTCTTAAAAATTATTTTATTTAGTAAAGTATTTTGAATAAATATATTTAAGTACATTAACACTTAAATCATATATTAATTAAACAAAGAACATGTTTTAAATTTATTATTTATGACTTTGACTGAAAAAATAATTTTAATTTTTGTAGCAAATTAAAGAAAACAATGTAATATTAATTTGTGTATGATTTTATTTTCGTTTTAAAGTTTATTTGAGTAAAATTCATAACTTCACTTTAGTACGTGCTTGCGTTTTAAAGTCACCAAATTTCTTGCGATTGTGAACTTCAGAACACATTCCATACGATTTTAACTCTCAACGCAAGTTTTAAAAGATTTCCCATTGTCAGAACATAAATAAAGTTTTATATGAAAATATCAATATGTTTCATTTAATTCACAATAATTTTGTTTCGACTGCATCTTTCTTAAATCATTTCATAAAACGTTACTAGTATAATATTCATTCAGTCATTTCCATTAAATTTCAAACTATAGTCACAAACGACAATATTCGACTGGTAACAAATTTGGTTGTCTCAACGAATCTCTTCTCTCAGTGCACATTTAATTCTTAATGGCTAGTCTTACGTTGGAAACTATGCGCGTACATTATTTACCTCAACTATAATTAATTAATGCATCATTAAAACTTTAAGTTAAGACCTCGAATTAAGAAAGACAAAAAAACGAAAAAAAAAAACAACAGCAAAACTTTAAGAATGAATTAACATTGATTCTTTAATTTATAAAACGACCCACTGTGTTTCAACATAGATATTTCCTTACCTGCTTTAACGTATAAATATATTTCTGCTGGTTTAATTTGATCGTCATCAAGGCCCCCCAAATGAAGTATAACTTCGGCAAGCGGTGTTACAAGAGGCCATCCTTGACACCAAATTAAGGCCTACAAATAATCAAAAACAGAATAAATTTATTGATAACAATTTTATTATTAACTTTTTAAAATAAAAAAAATATGTTTGTTTACATACTTATGTATGTTCATATATAATTTAAGTATTAAATATGCATTCAGAAATATATGTTTGACATCAATATTAATCTACAGGTGGCATTCAGAAAAATAAAAATTTATGATTTTTTAAACTCATGAACATTCACAACATTTTCTGGATTCTAGTGTTTTATTGCTTAAAAAAATTTAAACTACAAATTTATTCAAATGGAAAACAGTTTTTTTTTTTTTTAAATTCATTGTTATATATATATATATATATATATATATATATATATATATATATATATATATATATATATATATATATATATATATATATATATATATTCTTTCTCAGCAAGTAACGCTTGATTAGGTACTTATTGTGTCAAATTTCATTTTCAATACTTGTTGTTATCTTTCAACTGCGTACTGGGTGGTTTCATTGTCAATATTTAATTGTTTTCGCAGATCTCGTTCTTTGTGCTATTAAATAACAATGTGTTTGTTTTTATGTGATTTTAATGATCATGATTTCATAGATATCAATGCAGCCTTAACGCATTATGGCGCCAAGTTTTTTAATTATTAATTTAACTATAATTACCATAAATATTATAAAAAAGTTAGAAGGCTATTGATTGAATGATAGTTTTTTGTGCGATGCCTAAGAATACGACCGTTACAAATGTTATAAAAAAAATAGATATCAGCAATCTGTGAAAAAAGCAAATTATAGTTTAATCTTAAGCAAAACTAGTTGCAATAAGCAGCGGGTCAAAAGCCTAGTGGCAATCTATGAACAAATTTTTAATAACTGGATGATAATTCACCGGTTTCCGAAGAAACCGACAAAGTAAGTTTATTTGAATTATATTAATTTGTGTGTAGTTTGGGAACATTTTCTGTAATTTAAAAACTTCTTCAATTAAATAGAAATGTTTTCTGCTTGGAGCTCTAATTGGTAAATAAATTATGTCCCATTGCAGTTGTGTTCGTTATTAGAAACAAGAGAAGTGAAACAAGTGACATGTATTTTGTCTAATGTTCTTTTAAGAATTAAAAATGCCTATGCATGTATATGTATGCTTTTATCCAATTGGCATATGGATACGTGTTAATCGTTTGTCTTGAAGTGTGGAAATTACAAAAGTGGATTAAAAAAATACTTTTGTGCAAGTAAAATAAAAAAACGTAAAAATTGAACAAGAACTAAACAGTGATATAAAAGACAAAATGTGTTGTGGATTTTCCAATGTAGATTCTATAGGATTCAAAACGGAAAGTCGAAGTTAAAGACGAAAGCAAGGCGGTATAAAAGGCAAAATGTGTTGTAGACATTTATATGCAGATTGTGAAGAATTTAAACGAAAAGTAGAATTTAGGGAAGAAACCAAAGAAACCATTTGTTTCGAATTCTGCCGACTTTAAATCAAACAAAATATTCAATTTAGGATAAAGGTAAAAAATCATTAAATTAATAAAAAGTAATTTTTATTCTGTTTCAGTTAATACTTACAATTCTGGATCCGACAATTTTCTGCAAACCAAACAAAGGGCACCACAAACAAGTTGAGATCTTTAAATATGAAAAATAAATAGGGAATGAATAGATGTAAGAACACTACACATTTTCAGTTTATCTTTTTTTTTTTAGTTATATTGTAGCCCTCAAAACGGCTTTTGAAACTGTTAATTTATCTCTTTTTAAAGTATTTCAGAGCTTTTTTAAGGTATTTTTGGTGCCCTCAAACCATTTTACATAAGTTGTTTAAGAGCCCTTACAAAGGCTTTTTTATTTAATTCAATTTTTATTTTCGGTTAATGCTTACCAATTTGTATCCCATTCTGCCAGTTTCCACTACCCAAATAAAAAATTTCCAGATATATTTATGTAGGTAAGTGCCTTTAGAAAAAAACATATCTTCGCAAGAATTAAAGAACGCTGTAACTGAAAAAAGATCAAAAACACGCTTTTTTGCATCATTTTTATCAGAAGAAAATACTGCGTCGATTGGTATCCACCCCATATTTGTATGATGAAAATAAAATAATTTTTTTTAAACATTTTCTTTTTAATTTTTAAAAATACCTGTCTCTTCTTTGTCGTAAGCTTAAGAAAAACTAGTGTTTTTTACATTTGTTTCTTACGACACTTTTCCGTCAGTGAAAATTTTCAAACTAACACTCACGTCATTCTTTGCATTTTGTTCAAAAAATATTTTTCTTACTTTATGTATTCACTTTAACTTACAGCTATTAAGTTTTACTTAAAAAAAACCAAATGTGTCACTTAAGCGTTTTAGAATTCTAAAATTTTGTTTATAAAAAAAAACATTGTAGTTACAGCATTTATGGGTCTGTGAAAGAAAAATCTTTTGGTGTAAGATGCAGAATCACCGAAGATAATAGACCTGAGAAAAAATGTCTACAGCCAATATATAAAGCGAGAAAAAAAATAAAAATAAGTTTTTAAAGTCATGTTCCATAGTTGTATAGTTTTTTTATATGAAATCATGCAGGCTTTTTGACTCTGGTGAACATTTCATGTTTTGTCAGTTACAGCGTTCTTTAATTCTTACGACGATATTGTATTAATAAATAAGTAATAAATATTTAATTTTCACCAAATTAACACCAATTTGTGCAGAGTTATGTCAATTAGTTAGGGATTTTGAAAGTTCTATTTGTTTTTTTTTAATATTTATTGAGCCCCCAAAAGGGCTCTTAAAAGTTTTAGTTTATCTCTTTTTCAAGTATTTTAGAGCCTTGAAAAGGGCTTTTGTTTATATGTAAGTGCCTGTAAGCAAACATAATACACGTTATTTTTGCAGATAATTCTTACAGGTTTCTGTCTATTTGTGCAAGTTAACATCAAATAATTGTAACATTTCCTTCTGCCAATTATTAACCGGGCAAACAAATCGTTTCCACTTCTAAGTACCTTTAAAAAGCACACTGTGTTAATAAAAAACTAATTCAGAAAAACTTACCATTCTATTGTTATTATTGTGCTAATGGAAAACTAATTTATTTTTTTTTCAAGCTGCTACTTACCATTTTGTTCACAGTTCTGCCAATTATCCACCAGCCAAACAAATCGTTTCCAACAACTGATTATGTTTTCAGCTAATTTAGTTTAAATTCTTCAAATTACCAGCAGCCAATACTTACCAATTTGCCTGAAAATAGTCAAATATTATTAACTTTCTTATGTTATTATTTATAATGTGTTATATTTTATTTTTTAAATAAAATTCTAAACATTTCTAAAATTTTCCAGCAAAAACTTTTGTTTATTTTGTAGCTGTCATTAGTTTTTTGTTTCCTTGTTGATGTAAGAAATGTATATTAAGTTACTTGTTTTTCGCATTATTTTTAAGGATGCCACTTTTCATTTTTTTCTAGTAATTCATTGTGGTAGTAGTAGTAGTAGTAGTAGATATGTAGATTTACCAAAGTTACTGGATGTTAAAGGTCTTCAATAGCAAACCGTGAATTTCGCTAATTAATAATTATTACCAGCGAATTTATCTCACGTCTTGAACTGTAGGCAAATATTACCTGTCGATTTCACTTAATGTATTAAAACCTAACATAAAAATTTGTTTTTTTTTCAATATAAATATGCCAAAGAAATGTTCATTATGTATATGAAGATAAATTCGAATTTAACTGGTAGATACTTGAACCGAATTTTTAACATAGCTGATTTTGCAGTTAACAGATCATTGTTAATCACTTAACAGTCGTTTATTAATTGAAATGCATAACTAGGGAATTTGGACCCTACGCCATGTTATGTACGATATGTTTGAATTGTGCTAGAGTGCAGTTGGTGAGACTTGTAAAAGTAAAATGTGAAAAATAATTCTCAAAAAGTAATAAATACAGAGTTTTTTTTAGCAAAGTCGTTTTTGAACATTTCGTGAGTAGATTGGCGGCCACTATGGAAAAATTAAGAATAGCTGGTTAACACACCCTATAAAAATGGAGGTACAGAGTCTACTCTATCGAACCTTGTTTGTAAGATATCTAAAATAATCTTAGACACTAAAACTAGCTTAACTGCAAAATCAACTGTGTTAAAAAGTTAGGTTTAAGTCCGCAGTAAACTTATCGCTTAATTTTTTGCTATTTTCCTTTTCCTTTCCTTTTTACTTAATCTTAACTGGTCCGCACTCAGACATAAACAGGTAACTTAAAAAAAGAAAGTTATAAAAAAGGAAACAATTGCGTGAACGGCTTTTACACATCAAACAATTCATACCATATACTGTAAATCTAGCAGTGTGTAATCTATGTCACCTTTACCAGACCGAACATGAAATTCAACTCATATGGGCCGATGCTTCAAAGATTGAAGTCACCCGATCGTGTATAGCAGATAGCGAATTCCTGAATTCTGGTCAAGGTGTTTTCCCGCTGGGTATTTAAGTATTTTAACAAAATTCTTTAAGTACGATTAAAATGGTTTTAAGCACTTTAAATTGGAATGTTTCAAAGCTACTGTCTATTAATGTCGTAATCAAGACGTCAAGTCTAAGTAACATATTACTGCCTGTCCCACGATGTTAAACGAATTTGTTCGTTCATATGATTTCAGTAAAAGCAAAAATAACTTTATAGAATTTATTTATGTTTTAAATGTAATTGCGAAAACGAAAGAACGAATACTTGTGACATCGTGAGATAGGCAATTATAAACAATTTAAAGTTCCTGTTTTACCTTTAATATACCCTAATGGGACGAAACTTTATCAATTTTATCGGCTTTATGGCTTTTGAATAAAAAACCTGGTTTAATCCCCTATTTATCGTTTGGGCGTTCAAGTATAGAAAAGATCCAAGCATGTAGATTAACTGTTTCTTCTTTGTCTGCTTTTAAGATACAAAAATATTGTTTTGAGCACTTTCCCCTTGTTTCCTCTCATAAAATAACACCTACATATTTCATAACATGTTATAAGCCAAGTTTAAGTTTCAGCTGATTCGATGGCAAAGTCATTTTTATAATAAATTTTCAATGTTCGTTGTTCAGTTTTGCCAACACAAAGGCAATATGCTGCAAACTGCAAAAGGTTTTTCTTTAACATAGTAACAATAAATCTATGGTATTTAAAACTTTGAGAGATCTAGGACATTTAAAGTCTACAAAGAGATCGACTAGATTGTACTGGGTACAAAAACAACATTCAGAAAAATATAGCTACATGTCTTTTTTTTCAAATATACAAGCAGATTTTTGGTTATTAAAACGGTTGATGTTTGTTTTTGTTTTTTTAAATGCAGAGCTGCCAAAGAATTTAAAGTATACTCACTATAATTTTTTGGAGGTGCATACCGACATATATTGTATGTAAGAGCAGATCAAGGTTAACTGATCAAATCTTACCTACACAAAATTTATACAAAAATAGACTTTATCTTAATCGACACCAGAGTATGTATGCTAAAACTAAAATTACTTGAAAAGTGTTGGCATCAAAATGAATTGACTTTAGGAAATTAATAATATTAACGTTTAAAAATTGAAAATGAATGCATGAAAAATAACTTTAAAAGAAAATTCTTTGTTTTCATTAAATACAATTGCACTATGAATGCTAAAGTAGTTATGACAAAGTATGTGTCTAAAAGTCTATATCGACAATTAATTCACGTGAATTAATTGTGAATGTACATTTCAAAAACACAATTGTCACGCGAATGTACATATATACGTAAATATGAACATACAATACCTATGTTAAGGTTTTCGTATATTTAATCATTTTACATTGTCATAAGAATATATTAATTTTTTCTTACGAGCTTAATAATATAAAAGAAATATGCATTCACAACAAGTATTAATTATTATATGTCACACAGAAGGTAACTTCATTAACAAATAACCACTTAATTTCTCTAGTGACTATTTGCTATCGAAGTTAGCATTGTTAGTCCATCCTAAGCATCTTCCGTGAGAAGTTGTTTGCAACTTGAACAGTTTTGTCTTCAGCCAATGATTTAAGGACACAACATATAAACTAGTAAGCCATAATATGAGGTTTCCCATCTTTTCCTTCAGTATATTAAGCACAATTTAAGCATAATGATGTATCATTAATGTTCTTACGTTCATATAATTATGGCCAAGAATAGTATTATAATGTAGCACTATAACGAAATCAATTCACAGAAACTTGTTCTATTATTTTCATCATCAAACTAAAACGTCTTCGGCTACACGTCTGCTTATCTTCCATTTATTTTAACACGAAAGCTTCTCGTTTTTCAAAAGCGATTTCCTTGTAATGTCTCGATGATTGCAGAGCTGAGTATAAGCTCGTTTCTTTGTGAATAAATCACATCAAAAATGGGAGGATAGCAGCCATAATATTGTCACCTTGAAACATAAATTCGTCATATTTGTGCCTTTAAATTCAAAAATTGTTGACGTTTTGATGTTGACTAAACATACAAAATTAAAGAATAAATGTGTTGTTGTTTGCAGATATTTTCTTTAATTATAATTATGAAATTTTTTGAATATGTTGCAGATCTTAAATTAGAGGGATATAAATTTTCGGTATATAACTACTCACTTTTCATAAATCCATTTTATATGGACATCGCAATAAAGTGCTTTAAAGCTACTGCCTATTGATGTATAAAATAAAAAATTCATTAACCCATTTGAAGTAGATGGTGTTAATTTATTTTAGTCGCATAAAAAATGAACGAGTTATAATGAATCTAATTTATATGATAATGAAATTTTTAAGGATTTTCATTTTTTTTAATTTCTGATTCAACAAATAATAAAAAATTCTACAGTTTAACAATTTTTTTTTAATAGTCCACTTGGTTTCAAAAATGTTAAGACATTTTAGACTGATATTTGTTGAAAAAATAAAACTGCTTCAATTTATAAAGAATAGTAAAAATGCTTTTGAATTATTAAATGTCACGAAAAACGTAGGTAAACATGTAAAACTTTCGTTGGTAAGCAGGGCACTTGAAATGATTATAGCAAATACCTTTGAAGTTAAATACTACTTATATTAAAATAATTTGAAACATAGGGCATACGTAAATAAAGAAATTATACGCAAATTGGATAATGAGAAAACATCCTGCAGCCACACGATCAAGTTTTTCTTTTAAGCTTTCCACGCACACTGCTTGTTAAAATTAATTAAACTGACAGCTTGTATAGGTATGTTAAGGAAGTTTTTACTATTAGTATAATTACCACAAGAATCTATTTAAGGGTCTCTCTTATTCTTAATGTTTCTCCGTGATCTATTTTGTATTTATAGCGTAATAGGCACAGTGGGAGAGAATCAAAAAGCTTTACATTTATGTAGCTCAATTGTTAATTTGGAGGTAATGTAATGATAAATAAAATATGCTACTATTTAGTTGTATTGAGTTATATAATGGTATGATTGGTTTTTATTTAAAAATGTTATCGCTACTTTTTAATAAATTTGCTTTCTTCTTAGTTTTTATAGAACATTTAAGAGAGGTTATCTATCATGTTTTACAAATCATTTAAGGTTTGGCAAATCAAACAGAAATATACAAATCTGAATTGCAAAATTGACTTCAGTATTGAAAAGAGCGTATTTAGTTAGAGTGATTAAAATATGCAAAGCTCTTTCTAGAGTTCTAAAAACATTTTCTGGTTCAAATGTTTTACAAAATGACGCCGGTTTGCATTTTTTTTAATCAAATTTTTTCAGTGAATTTTGTAATTTTAGTAAACTTTCCCCCCATAGGCTTTGAAGTCGTATTAAAAAATAAAAATATTTTCGAAGTTAAGGATTTAAAAGTTTTTAAATTTTAAGTGTTAAGTACCTTGGTAAGGCACATATACGACGTACTATTTTTAGCAAATATAAATACATATTTTATTGAGAATTATATAAAAAGAAACGAATTTAATAAAATGATAAAATTTTTATTAATTAATGAAAATATTTACCATTAGTTGTTTAAGCATTTTAAAATAAATTTTTCATTAAAAATTAAATTTATAAGTTTTGTCTGCAAAGGTTAATGACTTAATAAAGAATGTTAGAATACAAAATATGCAGTCAATGATAAAAAGCCTGCCCTATAATTTCTATTTATATTCTGCTGTGTTTTTAAAAACTATATCTACTTAAAAACATTCTTCTTTCTTGTGCATGTTATTTTTAAAGAGGCCATATTTTTTTAATTTAAATGCATCCATAAAAAAGATTAAAACACTAATAACATACTCTACGACCAGCATTCTTTAATACAAAAAAGACTTCAAAGATTAGAAGGAGAACACATAAAATATAGGAGCTGGGATTGTTTGTTTTTTGGGTTTTTACACGATAAATAATAAAAGCATGCAACAAAAATGTGTTATAATAAAAAAGATTTAAACTATATGTACATATACAAAAAAATGTTGCATCGTGTAAGTAAAGGACGTTCTCTGTAATGTCTGCACCAATTTTGTTTCCGTAAATTTTGCACGAAAGGTGTTATCGATACTGAGACCTTTATGTATACTGGATGTGTGTTGTTTCTTGAGTTATAGGCATTTTAATGAACATAGCTTTGTTTATGTAATTGCGGAAAGCTTTAGCTGCCTACACCACTAGATGACACTTCTCATACAAAGGTAATATTTGAAATCTTGTATAATAATGGTTCGATGGGAATAGTGAGCTTGTTAACCCTTCCTAATCAAAGTAAAAAAAATATTATCGTGTATCTTAAGAACTCCAACATGTAGAGCCTTGAACTTTTGTATAAATAACTCACTTATTAAGGTGCACAATTCAGCAATGTTGTGGTACTTTCTATACAAAGAGAAAAGTTATTATCCTTTACCTAGGAGACTGTAATAAAGTAATGAAGTTTTGTAAAAGTAACTCATTAATCGAAGAAAAAAAGTGATGAACTGCAAGAGTGGATGTGGTAGCGTTATTCAAATATCCTTTAAAAGAGAATTTGATTCTTATTTAAATAGTGTAACATGTAAAGTGACAATAAAACTTGACCAACTCTTTTTAAGTAGCAGTCATGCAATCACAGAAAAATATTGTTTAAATTCTTCCTGCACTTTGGCGTAGTGCACAAATGAAAACACAATTCAATTGAACTGTTTTGTTGTTTAAACGTCTGCAAATTGTTAAATGCTCTTAAATGATTTTCAAGAGACCGGAAATGAAACATTAAATGTTTTAGTGTTTATTTATTAAGCCAGTGTTATGTTGCGTTTTACAAAGGGGTACACAAAATAAATAAATGTAAATTATTCCGTTATTGAAGTTCTGCTGAGTTTGCTATTGTTTAAAGTATTTTTAATAAACTCTAATACCTTAACATCTTGTTTTTAGATTTAAAAATATCCTGAGTGTTAACAAATATTTCGCTGTGAAGTGTTCGTGCTTATGTTTACATTATTTGTTTTTTTATTTTTATAGTTTGCGCTGGCTTGTTTTTTTAAGAAAATCCTCATAAATCGTGGCTATTATTATGACACCATCTGTTCACAGTCATGTTAAGTATTTTAGAGTCGACATATGAATATAGCGAAAATACTTAATATTTGCGCAAACATCGATATGCAGGCTAAGACTAAGAATTGAATGTACATTATGTCCAAATATGCACGGTACAATTCTGTAGGAAAAATCATTGTTTTTCTATTTGCTCAAAAATTACAGTTTCTGAGATGACCAGTGGAAGCTGGTGCCGTTGCAATAAGAGCTTTAATATTTATGCTTTAAACTTAAGCTCGACTACATCTCTTCTACAACTTTAAAGCATGTAAGTAAGTTCTTACAAATTGTAAAGTTTTAAAAAATAATTTATAAATTCCTTAACTTAAATCGTTAAAACAACGCAAATCTTTAAAACAGATTTAAAAAATAAATTTTTTTTTTTACCGTAGGCAGTCTAATAAAAAACTGCCTTTTTCAAGGTTAATTCGGCAATGAGCGTAATTATTCAATTGTAGTATTCGTGAACAAATAGGTGTTTCAATGACGTATAACCGGCCGCCTTTGCAACGGCTCTGGAGAAACTGGGAGTCGAGAATAATGTCAGTAGATTTTTTATCACCTTCGTACTAAAAAAAATGTTTGTTGTTGAAGGTCGACAGATCTGCGCAGGTGGATAAAGTCATGTGTGGTCACTAGTTGGGGATAATGTGAATTCCAAGCTTACGTCGCCTAGCTTAAAGTAGATGTAGCGTTTACTGTAGTTTCACGTGGACGTGCTGAAGATCAGAGGCAATGATTTTTGTAAAAGTTTAATGCGTCAGTCGAAGAGGCTGTGTTGGTGGACTACCATTTTTAGGCTTATTGAAGAAATCTGGTTGCCTCGACTGAAAATGCAGAAAATAATTTATCTCTTAGTGCGTGCTATCACACAGTGGTCCCTGAATCTGGATCTGATATACTGACTGTAACTCAAGCCAAATCCTCCAAATAATTAGAAATTTAAAAAAAAAAAACAATTTATTAAAATGTTCTTTAAGGATTAAAACTCTGCTGGCAGTAAGGGAATAATAATACCCAAAAGTTTGTAACAAATGTTGTTTAAAGATTTCATCTTCTTCTATCTTCTTGCATAATGTTTTAAGTAAAAATTGCAGTTTATTTAAATAGAAAACAGCTTCAAATATAACTGCTTGGCGTAGAGTTACTACACTTGAATTATTTTAAATAGATCGACATCGCATATGCTTTGTAAAAACAAAATTATATTGAAATGAACATTCTAATGTTTATGCAAATAATAAAATGTGTTGATTCATCAGTATGCCTAATGCATTTTAAGTTCTTGGCAACTTATTTGGTTGCAGCTCCGCCTGATATTGTTTGTTTGAAGTCCGCATTACATTTTGGTCGCCAAGTTGTTGATTTTAGAAACTCAGAGCCAGCAATAAAACAAAAACAAACAAAAAAATTATTTCTTATTTACATCTAAGGTATGTGACCTAAACATAAACAATTTTAAATAATCACACAGTAAAAAAATTTAAGTTTGCAAAAGGCATAAAATTAAAAAGCACACAATACGATTACGAAATGATTTTAAAAGCTGTATTCACTTTTACATGCAAGACAAATGTTAGGCTTTAAACATGATTGTATATTCGTTGAATTTCTGCATCCTAGCGGTCTACATTTATCTTCATTTGTCTACATTTATCACACATACCCATTGATATGCTCATACACAAATATTATTATAACGAAAAAGCGTTTTTATGCAAATAAACTCCTAAATAATACAAAATCTAATAATAAATTTATATGTATCATAAAAACTTTTGTCACTGCAATATATAATGAAAAGTTTACAGCCGTTCAATTTCAATTAAATAAGGTCAGACAAACTAAAATACTTTTACTTGGCTTAATATTTAAAAAAAATGTAAAAGGTTTTTTAAAAGTTCTTTCCCATTTGTTACCACATTTTTAATTATTTATTTTTTTATTTTTTTTTTTTTTTTGCTATTTGAAACATTTTGAAATGCATTAGCTACCGCCAATCAAATGTCACAAAGTATCTGTGCTACCGATGGAAAAAGTTGTTCGTTTGAATATTTGCAAATTTGAACAAACACTTTCAATACCAACATGTAAGAGACAAAAACACGAACATGTTAGAAGTTACACAAATGTTGTAAAGTGAGTTGTTGGCGATAATGAATCGTACATATTTCGTCGTCTTGCGTATTGTTTAATTTATATGCACAGTTTCATAAATATTTGTATTTTCTTTGCTTACATTAGTGCCAGTATCTGGCGGATACTGTTATTGTGTTGTTTTGTTATGTTATTGCTTCATTCTTTATCAGGAATGATATTTCGACTTCAAATTTTTCATTATTTATAAAAATTATGTTAATAATGGATTTTCAGTATAAATTATATATTTTTATGAAATAACCAATCGGAAGTTATCATAGTTAATCGAATCAATCTAAGACCTAGTTTGTGCTATTGGAAATCGGCATGATCGGTCCATGTCCCTCCAGGCAGTGGGCTAAATACCACGCCTGCCTCTAATTTTTTCATATCATTTGGAATAGAGAAGTAACCCAATAAAAAAAAAAAAACAAAAATATATATGCGACAGAGAATTAAAAAAAAGCAAAACTTATCACGTGAAAAAATTGGTGCTCGCCCATATTTTCCGAGTTATGGCCTCTAAAATTTTCATAAAAAAGTTCGATAAAAAAAATGCTAAACCATTAATAGTCGATGACATTTTTGTGTTAAATTATAAAACGTACTTATTTTTTTTTTTCTTAAAATTCTCTGTCAACGCAATATTTATTTTTTTGAAAGGAGCTACTTCTCTAAACTAAAGTTACATATATGGTGAAAGGTATATAAGATTCGGCAGAGATAAATATAGCACTCTTACTTGTATATTATGTATTTCCTTTTTACTTTTCAAAAATAAAAATAAAAATAATAAAAAACCGAATTTAATTTATACGTCTGCTTTTTATTATTTTTATGTTTTCTAATTAAGGTTCGGCGCACTTGCACTGATTTAATGTCTCATTACATTCGGTTTTGCACTTTAGAAGCACGAAAATTAAATAAAAATTTTCCTTTTTTTAGAAGAGAGTAATGCTTTTTTATTATTGTGTCAATAATATCGAAGGCATTTCTGCAGATATTATATTGTTTTTTCTATATTCTTTTATAAACTTCTTTATATAACTTAATTTTTTAAACAGTATAAATTTAGATACATAATATTTAAACCAAATGTTTTTAACATTATATTATCATGTAAATTTTGTTTATAAATAGAAAATCAGATACTTAAAAATTATGCTAGCTAAATATTTTAGAAATGGTAACTGAGTGTGAAATTAATCATTTTTGGCGGAAGGACTTCGCAACGGAACCACCAACCTAGTGATTTTAATATGGCATGTGACTATTAAAATCAATTACTGGAAATTGATTAAATTAATTATTGCAGAAAATAATTAGAACCACTAGTAAGTATTTTAAAGTATTCTCTTTTAACTTAAAGCACTAGTTTAATTATTACTTTTTTTTATCGAGCTACTGTAATGTGTTTTGCAAGCGAGTTAAAAAAATATGGCAATCATAACAGTAAGTCTTTAAATGGAAAGTACTTTTTAAGGTTACGTCTAATTTTTTGCTGGGATGTATTCCCCAAGATTTTGTAGTGGACATTTATTTGCGTTGTGGGTTTGTTTACAGCCACAACACTATTTTACTCACGCACTGTGTTTAAAGAAACTCATCACAATTTTTGCAAAAATGCAAATTGACTGCAAATGTTTGACCGGGCAAAAATGTTGAAGTCATAGAACAGCGACTAGAGCATTCACGTTAATGTAAATACATGATGTTTTCGTATTTGTTAACAACAGTGCAGGTTTCTGATTTAAATATGTTTAATTTTAACTCCAGCTAAAATAATAAATAAGTATGTACAAATAAAAAATGCAGAAAAAATAACGCACAACAAGAAGCTGTTTGCCGCCTATCCGAAACAAATGACTGCGATATATAAAGGGTAAATTCTTAAGCGTGTTGTCTTAAAATAAAGAAAGAGAATTATGAATTATGAAAGTTAATAAGCCATGGTTGCCATTTACTTATCGCACTTGACGGGACTGGGACAAGAACTAATTATAAACATGTGGATTCCAATCTACGATTATGAAAAGATTTGGTGTTGCGAATGGTTATTTAAAATTTTTTAGCCCAACTTAAAACAGACCTATTTCTTATAAAAATATATCTTAAACCATATTTTTCTTATCGCATTACAATGCAATTAAAATTTTTGATCTAAAGTTTAATTTTTTGCAGAAATTTTCACTATGCGTCATAAATTTTTAATGAAATATTCGAACTTCTTGGCGTTAGCTTATAAACATCAAATTTACTACTTAGTTGTACAATTGTTGTATCTCATGCCTGTTGAATAGGAGTATTCAAGATAAAAGCTTACAACTTATGCTACATATCTAAAGTTTTCCAAAATCGCGATCAATAAAAATGCATTGTTGTAACGAAACAACATATTTAGCAGGTTTTTGTTTAATTAATATCAGCTCCCATGTGTTCTAAATAAAAAAGCGTTTAAACAAATTATTTTTCTCCTTCTATGGGCTGCGATAGTAATATTTTTCTTTGGTAGAAATTTACGTATACGAATTATTCCGGCTTAAGTCTCAACAAGAACTGAATTAGCTTAACCAGAAAATTTGAATTCGGCTTAATACAGCTTTTGACAGAAGACAGCAATTTAAAAAATCATCACAAAAATACTTTACAGAAGACCCACACACCAAAAATATTACAGTATATATTTATAAATAAACTTATTAGACGCTGTAACAGTTATTTTATAGCCTGAAATGAATTGATTATTACTTTCGGATTTTATGCACCGCAAAACTTCTGCCTTTAAAACTAACTAGTTAGTTTTCAATGTTAGGTTTTGAGACTTCTGTTAATTTAATTAATCACAAAGGACAAGTCTGTCGCGATAACGGAAAAAACCGATACACAATGCAAGCTGCAAGGTAACGGACCAAAAATTGGTCACAACAGTAGAAGCAATTATTTTACGTTCTTTGTCGCGCCATCGCATGTTGGAAACCAATTCTCTATTTGGTTTAATATTAACTTAAAAGCAAAATGACATTCAGATTTTGACAATATATTTGCACCACCCTGTACATTAAGAAAATATGTTCTCTTTTGCTTTTGCTGCTGTGTGTGTTTTTTGCATTGACCGGAAAGATGTAAAAACAATATTTATTGGTTTTCTTTAAAGATTTAATGTGCGGTTTGGTTAGATCTCATATTCAGTAAAATTGTAGACAATTTATTTGTGTAATAATTAAAATGCTCAACCAGTATTCATTTATTCATGTAAAAATTTTCTGTTTTAATGTATTTATTACAGAATTTAATTATAAATTTTATTAAGTAAATGTTAAATCCAAAAAAAAAAAACAAAATAAATATAGTTAAACTCCTCATATAAAGCCAAGAAATAGCTTTTTATTTGATATGTTTTGTAAAATAAAATAAACAGAAATATAAGAAGGTAGCTCTTTTTTGCGCTTAATTGAAATTTAATATTTAAAAGATTAATAGAGAAAACCCTCGGTTCCACCATTTAACCGCACTATTTGAAACCGACCCTTTGCGGCTACTTACGAAATTGTTATTTTAGCTGATATTTTTCTTTAATTAGCTGCATAAGCAATAATTCACATATTAAATGTATCGGATACATTAGCGAGCTCTTGCCGTATGTTTCCACTTTAAAGGGTAAAGACGAAAATTAATGTTTTTATACTAAAGTGAAAAAAAACAAAAAATGTTGTTTAAAAAAAATATTTTTAAATTTTTTTTTTTTTGGCAATTTTAAAACCGTTCTGATTGAAGCAGTGCTATGCGATGTATTCTAGTCATTTAATTTTTCTTATCTATTTAGCTAAGCTTAGTGTTAGGCTACTTCATTGCGTAGATTTGTAAGGAAACAAAAAATAAATGTGCTGTTTCTGTATTACAGGTGATCTACTCGTCTGAAAAAATTGTATGATAAGCACTGTTTTTTGAGTTATTTCCATATAAATTTTCCAGACAAGTTGATCGCCAGTAATACAGAAACAGCTCTGAAATATATACATTTCTTATTTAAAATGTGCTGCTTCTGTATTACAAGCTAGCGACTCGTCTAGAAAATATGTATGAAAAGAATTTATTTTATTGAGTTATTCCTATATAAAATTTTTTGAGGAGTCGCTCGCTTGCATTACAGAAACACGTACGTTTTTATTAAACACTTTCTGACTGTCCTACGACATTAAGAAAATATAAATCTTTTGGAATTTGTTTTCGTTTTTAATTTAATTGTGCGGACAAACAAATTTGCGTACATCTTGGGATAAGTAGCTCGTTCCGTTTGCTTGTGAAAGCAAAACAAATAAAATTTGTTTGTTAAACAATACATTACAGGGGTAAACATCTTTTTTTTGTTTGTTTTGCTATTTTTTCAAATATATTTTTACAAAAATATAAATTCGGTAATTAATGCCTGAAATATGTCACGTTAGCTCTATTTCCCTTAAGTATTAACATTTTGATAAACGGGTCAAACAAAATCATAAAAAACTTATTATTACAAGTATGAAAAATCCGACCCCAATAAATTACTTCTAATATACATATGAGCAAGACATACATTCAGAAAATATATAAATTATTACTTTCAAAATGTGGTTTCCAAATTTTTCATGTTCCGTTTATTATTTTTAATTTCAACGATCAAATTGTATTTAGAAAAAAAGAGTTTAAAGTAAAAAAGAAAAATAATCTGACAGCTAAATAAATAGGTCACAATTTTATATTTTATGCTTATTTATAATTTTTAAATTGTTGTTGTGAATGTTTCAAATAATCTTGTTACTTACAAATTCATTAAGCATGTAATAGAGGCACATTGCTACCAATAGAATACTTTATAACCATGAATAATTGAAAAATGATTAAGAACAAAGAATTTAACATATTTGTACATAACACATTCAAACTGTAAATTTCTTTACTGTATCAAAACATTCACTTCAGATATTCGCTTCCAAAAAATATATTTAAGCAATTATATGCTAATTATAAACTAACGTCTTCTCTTAGATTTAAGTATTTTTTTTTCTAATAAATAAATTATTTCAGCATAACATTACTTCGACCTAATTAGATATTGCATAAAACTAAAAGCTTAGAGCTTTAATTCTTCTTCGTTTCTTTGTTTAGCTGGAAAGAATAATGTGAGGGAACAAGCAACCGTACAATTGTTTTTGTCATACTTATTTGTAAAACTATACTTTATGGAAACATTTATTCAAAGACATTGGTGTACATTATATTGCTATGTGGGTCAGAAGACTAATTAAATAAGAAAATGTCTAAATGCCTTTTAAATGTCTCGCTTTATTATGTGAAGATTTTTATCTTGAATTTTGTGTGTCTTGAATAACAAATTTGATTGCATATTGCGAAAAAAGAGAACATATAAAAGTTTTATTCATGTGTGTAATTGAACTATAATCTGTAAACAAACAATTTTGTTCATTAAAGATGAAAATTGATTTTTCTTGGTAAATTTTGGATCACAGTCGTCAGTGTCTCGTTTAAACTATTTAGAGATAAATATGTTAAAACATATTTTTCATTATGGTAGATTCTATACATATGTTGAAATTGCAGTTCTTATATGTTTATATTAAACACAGAATTATTTTGTGTATTTTGGGATGAATTTATTTTACAGTATAATTAATTAATTAGTAGTTTTTGTAATTATCAGAGGAACTATTGATTGTAATTATTTTGCGATTATATTACAAATTATGTGTGTGAAGATAAATTTTAAAATTTATAACCCTAGCCACATTCGTTACGATAACAGAGTTCTGTTAATCACTTAACATAACCAATGTTAATATTAAAAATTTAATAAAGGAGTTTCAGAACAATATTTAAATATAATTTAAAGTGGATAGAACAAAACAAAGTATTTTAAATCACTTCTACTAATGTCGTTATTAAGCTCCAATAGTCAAATATATTAAAATTTTGTTTTTTAAGAAATTATGGAGGTTTTTCCAAAAACACCACTTCTGAAATTTGAAAAAGGACTTTGGTCCTTTTCTCGTAAATGAAAAAGAGTGGGCGAAAAAAATTATTGGAGAAGACTTCTAGTAGTGTCTTTATTAAACTCCAATGGTCAAATATATTAAAATTTTGTTTTTGAAGAAATTATGGAGGTTTTTCTAAAAACACCACTTTTGAAATTCGAAAAAGGACTTTGGTCCTTTTCTCGTAAATGAAAAAGAGTGGGAGAAAAAATTATTGGAGAAGACTTCTAGTAGTGTCTTTATTAAACTCCAATGGTCAAATATATTAACATTTTGTTTTTTCAGAAATTATAGAGCTTTTTCCGAAAACACCACTTTTGAAATTTGAAAAAGGACTTAAGTCCTTTTCTCGTAAACGAAAGAGAGTGGGCGAAAAAATTTTTTTTGGGAAGACTTCTAGTAGTGTCTTTATTAAACTTCAATGGTCAAATATATCAACATTTTGTTTTTTCAGAAATTATAGAGGTTTTTCCAAAAACACCACTTTTAAAATATGTTCATCTTCAAACGTCGGACAGATATTTTCAAAAGTAATAAATAAAAAAAATTTTTACATTTGATAAAAAGTAAATTTTATTTGATTTATGAAAATCCACGGTTCAACCTCTGGCTGGGAAAAAAAATTAAAAATTTGAAGATTTTTTTCGATAAATGAAGATTTTTCTATAAAATTTTCTATCAATTTCAATGTCAATGCAATTTACATTCAAAAGTCATTTTTTATAGCTAAACCTTAACCTTTTTTAACCGTTATTTTAGGTTTATTTAGGTTTTTTAGTTTTTGTATTTCATTATGATAAATTGTTAGCACTTTAGAAAGGAAGGAAAAATTAATGAAATACCATAAACAATAACAGCAATAAAAAAGATAAAAAGATTAACACTCTTTTAACTTTTTTATGGAAATTTCTTAAATTGGTTTAGCCTCTTGTTTTGTTGTTAAAGTCAATGTACGAGCAGTTTTTGCGTATTTTATAATTTGCAAATCGTGATAAAGTTTTAACACCCGCAATCCAAAACTTAAACAAATATGGTAAACATTCAAGTTTTTAATGCATTAAAATAATTAAAGTATTTGTTTTTCACTATTATTACAATGCACACACTCGTTTAGCTATTTGTATGTGAATGCATAAAACAAAAGTTTATAAAATACAAAGCAAATAACTTTTCTAAAAATTAAATAATAGTACGAACAATTATTCATATTTATTATTTTTTCCTTTTTTTTTTTTTTTTTTTTTGTTAATTATCTTTATTGTTTTAATTTCAAAACTTAATATTCAAAATCAACGACCAACCATAAGTATAAGTTAAATGAGTCAGCAGGTGTCTACAAAAATATTCACACTTAAATAGACTTTGCCCCTACACTTCGTACGAAAATATAAATACAGAGTGTGTTCATATCGAAAACAACTACGAATAAAAAAATTTTGAGGTAGGGCTATAAAAGTTTATTTGTTTTTCTTTTCTGTTTAGTTTTATTAATTTGTTATTGTTTGCATGTAAACTATAACATAGTTATTTCACCACGTGGAATTATATATTAAAGAATTCTCAACAGTAGTTTTATTAACTGCCACTGCACAGTGGGGCAGAATCTAAATATTTTGGAAATAAATCAGCCATTTGTAAAGGGCTAGGCTGATTGATCAAAAATTTTGCATGAGCATAGCAGAGGATAATTCGAGCTTAAGTTTTGGAGCTGGGTATCATAAAGTTTCCAGGGATGGCATTATGCAGTCTTAAAATTGGGTGCCTTGCACCTGAAAATCTTTCTAACGCTTGGCATTTCTTAAATTTTTGTCTGATTTTTAAAATTATACATGGTCCCAAAGGCCTAGTCATCAGTACCTATAAAATGGTGCTTTAAAATGCATGCTTATTCTTCGATAGCAAGGTTTAGTTTTTTCAAAATATTGGGTACAATTTTCAGCAAATTTAAAAAAAAAATTGTACCGTAGTTAGTGAGAAGAATTCGAAATGCCTTGGAAAAACTTTTAAGATTATACCCTTTTCTGCATTAAAAATTATACAACTTTTAATTTAAAAAATTCAAAATACTACATTTTAGACTAAATAGAGCCAACAATTCCAATTTTTTTGAAACTTCGAATTGTTGCTGAAAGTATTTCATGAGCCCTGGACTCCATATGTGAACTTTATACGCAAAAGAGCCAAAAATTTTGGGATTTTTTGGTCTGTATTTTGAGATTGTGTGATTTTCTTTTGATCAGAGTTGACCAACTACACAGGCACATAAAATAAATGGAAGAAGAACAGAAGTACCTTTCTATGTATATATTTATGCTGTCAATACAAGACGAAATTTTTTTATCGTTTGTGTCGTAGTCCATTGTTACTAATAGACGGCTGGCAACATCATTTTACCGTCGTTTTTAAAAGTGTTGGGTAATATTGTGTGTAAATAAAAACTTAAAATAAAGTGCAAAAAAAAAAATAAAAATGAAAGAAATTAAAATTACTAACCTCGAGAAAGAGTTAAAAAAGAGTACACCCTTTTGTCAGAGGATTTCGCAGACACGCAGTTTCTAATGATTATAAAAAGCAGTAGAAAGTGTTGCAACTGTACTAAACTCCTTGGCCCACCTAAAAGAACTGGTGATGAATAATAAAATATGCGAACAAAAGATGCGTTTTTAAATAATTTAATTTGACACATTTTTTACAGGTAAAAATACAACTAAACCCTGGGGGTTGGTTTATTGACTTATATATTACTATTTACACGTGAAAAATCTACCACCAGTAGCATAGCTTTTACAATATCAACAATAATTATACGAATAACAGCAAAAAGCCTTTAAAAGCAAAGTTTTGTCATGCCAAAAAGGGTTGAAAGTCCTTTAAAACATAATTAATTGCTTAAAAGGTGTAGTAATGGACAGGAAGAATTATCAGAAAAATTTGAGTGTTCATTTTCAATGAAAAACAGATATTGAAAGAAAGGAAAATATGTATAAGGCCGTTAGATATGTGACTTCCATTCTTTTAATTAATTTAAACATCGCCGTTAAACCGCTAGGAAGAAATAAATTAATGTTAACATTGCCTAATAGCACTGACTTAAAACTTACGTGGTTATTCAAGTTGTAAGCATTGAAGTTTAGCAAAGGTTAGCAAGGTGAGGTTTTTCCGTGAGGTAAAAATTTAAGCTACATTTACGGTTAGATGGCAAGTGAGTATTTTATATTCTTTGCGATTTAATAGGGGCAAATAAAACTAAAGTTTAAGCTTAATAATACTAACCTTTGTACAAAAATCCTTTTAAAGTATTGTGTACCGAAGGGTGTTGGTAGAAATCTATATCTTGTCGTTTTTGTTTTGTTGGAGTACATATTAAATAACTGAAGTGTCGATACATTTTTGAAATTTGACACCAACAAATGTACTTTAATTTCACAACACTTTTTTACTTTTCTCTCTGTAAAATCAGGACCTTTAAAAATATCTTTTCTAGCGAGTGTTTGCAGAGATCAAAGGAATTCTATTCAACTTCTATTCTATTCTATTCTATTCTATTCTATTCTATTCTGTCTATTGATTACCTTTATTCGTTTCTGGTAAGAAACTATGAAAACCTTTTTTACTATGTACTTGGATTTAATTAATGACAATTTATTTTGAATTCATAAACTTTTAATAAGCGAAAGTCTGGATTACAAAACATAACTGGAAAAATTAAGAAAAAAATTTTCTTATCATAAAGGAAGTATGCTGTTAGGGGAAGTATAAATTCTGATAGTATAAAACTTTATTGTCTTAGTGCCTATTACTCCGAAATACTGCATCTCTGTATCGGCTGGAAAGCTGATTGTGCCTTGGCTTAATTAGAAAATCATTTTCATCTTATATAGTTAAGATGTTATTATTTTTACAAAATGCCTTATTATTGTCAACCTGATTATGGATAATCTCGGGATCGAATAAAATATTATTATTATATGCGATTATAAGAGAAATAATAAAATAGGAAGCAAATAAAACTTGCAGTGCACCACAATTTTGCTTAAATCAGAGTGAGCATCAAACCAGCGTTCATATAGTTATTATTTTTTTTTTTATTATTTTAATTAAATTAACTTAACAGCAGAACAAAATGTTCCTTTTGATTTGCTAGAACCTTCGTCCACATTTTTCGTATTCATTACCAAGTTAGTTACCAACTTCTATTTATACAACTATTTAGAAAGAATTAATAATAAAGTTAAGACTAATAAGAAAATAATAACTAATTCGTACAAATATTTAGAACAAAATACAATTAAAAAAATTCAGATGAACAAAAAAACAATACTCATTTCTCAATATACTGTAAAATTATGTGTGTGAATATAAATTTTAAAATTTATAACCCTAGCCACATTCTGTTACGATAACAGAGCTCTGTTAATCACTTAACATAACCAATGTTAATATTAAAAATTTAATTTAAAGAGTCTCAGAACAATATTTAAGTATAATTTAAAGTGGATAGAACAAAAAAAAGTATTTTAAAACACTTATACTAGTGTCGTTATTAAACTCCAATGGTCAACTATAATAAAATTTTGTTTTTTAAGAAATTATGGAGGTTTTTCAAAAAACACCACTTTTGAAATTTGAAAAAAGACTTTGGTTCTTTTCTCGTACACGAAAGAGAGTGGGCGAAAAAAAATTATTGGAGAAGACTTCTAGTATTGTCCCTATTAAACTCGAATGGTCAATGATATTAACATTATTTGACCATTGGAGTTTAATAAAGACACTACTAGAAGTCTTCTCCAATAATTATATTAACATTATTTGACCATTGGAGTTTAATAAAGACACTACTAGAAGTCTTCTCCAATAATTTTTTTTCGCCCATCCTCTTTCGTTTACGAGAAAAGGACCAAAGTCCTTTTTCAAATTTCAAAAGTGGTGTTTTTGGAAAAACCTCTATAATTTCTGAAAAAACAAAATGTTAATATATTTGACCATTGGAGTTTAATAAAGACACTACTAGAAGTCTTCTCCAATAATTTTTTTTCACCCACTCTCTTTCGTTTACAAGAAAAGGGCCAAAGTCCTTTTTCAAATTTCAAAAGTGGTGTTTTTGGAAAAACCTCCATAATTTCTGAAAAACAAAATGTTAATATATTTGACCATTGGAGTTTAATAACGACACTAGTATAAGTGTTTTAGAATACTTTTTTTGTTCTATCCACTTTTAATTATATTTAAATATTGTTCTGAAACTCTTAAATTAAATTTTTAATATTAACATTGGTTATGTTAGGTGATTAAAAGAGCTCTGTTATCGTAACAGAATGTGGCTAGGGTTAAAAATTTAAAATTTATCTTCACACACAGTGCAGTTGTATATAATGGTGTAAGTTTCTTTTTTTGAAATTCTCAAATCACTAATTTTTCAATAAAAAACAACAGCTTTTTAATTGGAAAAATTATAAAATTAAAAAAGAAAAAAACTTCATATATTTTTTTTGTCAAAAATGTTTTTATGAAACACGTTATAACAGATGTTTATAGGTATAAAAGTATTCGAAGTATTAGCAAATATTATATGTTTAGTAAACTGACTCCATATTTATTTATTTATATAAAAACACACATATTAACAAAAAAGTAGTAAGAGTGCTATAATCGGCTATGCAGGATCTTAACAGCCTTTTCCATATATGAAAGAAACTCTTCTCTGCTATTTGTTAAAAATAAATAAACTTCGAAAATCTAAGAGTAATATTATGAAGATTTCAGATATTTTATTTTTAACTTCACTTGTGCAATTTTAATTTAAAAAAACAATCCCAAGTGTAAATGTTTTAGCTTCTGTTGTGAAAGTAAAATTTTTTAGAAAACTAAAAGTTTTCTTTAGTGAATTTTCGGTTTTGATTTAAATCTAAAATTTTTTATAGCAAAAATATAAATTTTTTTGTGAAATTCTAATCGTTTAAATTGGTTAAATTTAGATGGTTTAGTAATATCGCAAAAAAAAAAACACTTCGATTTTAAAAACGTAAGGAAAATTGAAGCGCTTGTCTTTTTTTGAACATATCTCCCACTACAATTAATAAATTTTCGGTAAATCTTCTGAGAACTTGGAAAAACTAAATTCCATCCTATTATGGACAGACGGACATTGCTAAAACTTCCCTATGTATAAGGATCAAGAATATATAATGTATGGGGTCGGAAATGAATATTTTAGAAAAAAAAACATCAAGTGAAAAAATTTGCGCTCGCCCATATTTTTCGAGTTATGGGCCTTTTTTAGCAAATACTAAAATTTTTTAAAAATGCTTAACCCATTTTGAGTCGCTGACATTTTTATATAAAATTATATGTATACCGTGTTTTTTTTTCTTATTTTTGTTTTTGATGCGAACTATTTTTGTTTTTTTTTTTTTTTTGATAGGAGCTATTATACTAAACTGGATTTATGTTCATACATGGTGATGGGTATATAAGATTCGGCATAGACGAACATATCACTCTTACTTGTTTTTAATAAATATGAATATAATAGCTCTCATATTCATATTCATCATTTATCAAAGTTTAAAATTACATATTTAAGAATGTAAAAAAATCGTATTACATAGAAAAAGTAAGAGAAGGATTGATATAAAACGAATAGCTTAGAACACAGTTATTTTTAATTTTTAATATTTGGTTTGTTCTC
Organism: Cistogaster globosa; assembly: GCA_937654795.1. Classification (NCBI taxonomy): domain Eukaryota; kingdom Metazoa; phylum Arthropoda; class Insecta; order Diptera; family Tachinidae; genus Cistogaster; species Cistogaster globosa. The sequence goes on along the minus strand of OW569405.1, from coordinate 66,919,196 downwards.
CATTATTTTTAATCTAATCTTTTAGAAATAGAATTGACCAAGAATTTCTTTTATTTTTATTCGTTTTTCTATCCATGTGTTTCCCAGGGGCAGTCTAACGTTTTTTTTATACCTGAGGCAAAGTCCGCTTCAAAATATCAATAAATTTATTTTGTTGTAATCTTATAAAAGCGCTGTTATTTTTATAATAAATAAAAACACGCTTTTTGAAGCAAAAATTTTTAGATTTTTTTAATGTTTGAGATTCTGAAAATCTCCTTTATATGTTAACTTTATTCCATAGCAAATATTAAAATAGGTATGAATAATAATAATAATTATAATTTTTTTTTTTTAGCTTTTCAAAACTTTTTTTATTAAATGCACTATTCTGGCTTGATTATATTTTTCTATTAATAGATATGAAATATTATTTTTCTTTTTTTTTTATTCTTAAACACATTAATATTTACCTTAAACACAATTTTAATTTTAATCCAATGAAAAATCCAATGAAAACAAAATCTATAAATTTTTGCATTGGTTATTTTCAATTAATTCCTTTAATTAGTCAAGAAAAAATTATTTTATGAAACAAATATACATTCAATGCACTTAACTTTTGTAATTAAAAAATTTACTTAATCTCAAAATATTTTTTTTTTATTCACAGTAGCAAATTATTTAGGAAATACAAACTTTAACATATAAATATTTATTTATTATTTTCTTTTGATTTTTTTATCATGTGTTATTTTACTAATTAAAAACATGTCACTTCTTAGCACATCAATTTAAATTTATTACAATAGTGTTCGATATATTTTCAGACAAATTTTATGTTAGATAATCAAACATTTTTCTAAAAGGCACTTTTTATCGTTTAAGACACTGCATTAAAAATTATAAACCGTGGTGATATTCTTTTTGAAATTTTATTCCAAACATTCGAAAAATACGACTAAGCACTGCAAACGCAGCTGGTAAACTGCATCAAATGTGGCAACATTCAAACCTAAAGACTTTATTGGAAGTACCGTCTCGTTTTTTTTATGTTTTACACATTTGTTTTTATTGAGAATATGTTATCTTTTCTCTTTGGTGTTATTCCAGACTGGAACTTCGAATGTTTATTTTGGAATGGAATATTATTTAACAGCACAATTGAGGGCTTAAAATATTTAGCAGTTTAAGTAATTATGTGAGAGCGTTAACAGTATGTATAGTCACTTTAGACGAGTTATAATAGTTATTCTCTGACACTATTATGTTAAGCAAATTTTAAAATGTTATCAAAATGCTAAAGTTGTTAGTATTGAGTTTGCATCAGACCACACAGTGGTTTAAAATTTTTTTTTTCAAAATTTGATATCTTATGAACCATTCAAGATATCTTAATGAAATTTTATAGAGGCAAAGCAGAGGTGAATCTACGTACGATCGGCCCGCTAAAGTGAAGGGTAGCTTCTGGGTAGGTCAACAAATTTTGGCACCTCGAATATATAATGTTTTTTAAATATCATAAAAGTTTTTTATAACTAAAAATTTTTTAATTTAATTAATTTATTAATTTTTTAATTTAATTAATTTATTAACTAATTAATTTAATTAATTAGACCTTGAATATATCTATAAAAAATATGCTTACATGTGTAGGTTATCACTTTTAGTTTCAAAGAAAATTGGCTTACATTTTTTAATTTTTAATTTAAGACATTTGCTATATTCTTAATAATTATTAGAGTAAACAGGTTTCAAGTTTTGTTCGGGCAGTACTTTTCGTTAAAAAGTTAGAAGCCTCTGAATTGAAAAGAATTAAAAAATACCGTTTTTTAAGGATTTTCTCTAAAGAGATGTTATTCTTTTTTTGCTTATGTAATTAAAATTCGGTACTGGCAAATTATTTTAAACCATTTTAAAGACAACCTGTAGCAAATGCAAAAAGGTCAAAAACTATAACGGTTCCCATTCCATCCCCGTCCAATTACAGGCAATTTTGAAACAAAATTTTAAGCTTCTCGGAGTGCAAAGCAACGATTAAAAATAGGTAAATGTGCCTTTAAGTTTCCAATTGTTTGCTATTAACTTCAAAAAAGATTTGACAGCCCCGTGATTAATAAAAGCGGGGTAGAATCTTTTGTAAAAAATCATCTTTAGGCACACTTTGTTCCCGTTCCACGAATTTATATATTTAAATAAAAAAGCTAAATATTCGCAATTTGATTAAAAACTCTTCTGTATATAAAATTTCAAAGTTTTGAAATTTTGTGGTAATTTTAATCCCATATATTATTTCAAAAAACAAACAAAAAACACCTTAACGTGATTTTTTTTTTTTTTTTTTTTTTTTTTTTTTTGGTAAATGTCATTGAAAAAATTAAGCGCGAAAAAAAATTACAATATTCTTAATCTGGAGGTCAAAAGCTTTCATTAAATGCCACCGACATGTATATCGAGATTATATTGAAGCTAAAGGAGCTTCCTAAACTTTGCCTCCTCATGATTTGTTTGCTCATTTTATATGCAAAAATTTATTTATTAATTCCTTTCTTTTGTGTTTGATGGTATTTGAATTTTTATTTAAAATAAAAAAATATTATTTTTTTAATATAGTGTAGAAAACACATTATTTATCTTTGAAAACCATAAAAAGTTTCTGTTTTAGATTTAAAGTTTACAGTAGTTATTGGATACTTTTCGTTTATTAAACCATTTTTGAAAATATATATATAAAAAACACACAATAACACAATAATCTTTTACATCTATTTTACGTTTTTATCTGCCAACACCGATTATCTTTTAACACTTAGTACACTTTTATATTATTCAGTTATTGTCGCTGCAATTTTTTCCTTTTTTTCTTTAAAATTGCATTTTCTTTTACATTGTACGATTTTTATTGCTGCTTTTTCTATTGATAAGAAAAACTAATTAAAATATCACAAAAATTCTGCACAGAAAAAAGTTTTTTTATCTATTAGTGTTTAATCTGTTTTCAGATAGAAATTTAATTAAATCTATAATTTTAACATGAAATATTTAAAAAAAATTTGTTGTTAGTGTAGACCAACGGTTCTCAATTGGGGGTCCGTAGCAACTATCCAAGGGGTCCGCATGAAGAACCGAAAAAACAGTGTTTTCAAAAATAATAAAAGTTTTATTATGAATTTTGGCTTCAGAGGGGTCCGCGAAAAAAGATTAGTTTACTAGGGGTCCGTGAGCAGGAATTTGATGAGAACCCTTGGTGTAGACAGTAATTGATATGGAATACATACACCAATTTTCGGAATTTTTGTTTTAATAAAATTTTTTGAGGAGGTCCCTTAGAAGCTTATTTCAAGGTACTATTTTAGTTAAACTAAGGCATTTCGTAAAGAAAATAAAGATACTAATGTGAAAGCACCAAATTTTACTGGTATAATAGTACTAAATTAGTTGTCAACATATTTTATTTTTGTATATCGAAAATTTTTAACACAGAACTTTACAATAAATATTTAAAAAAAATAAATAGTTTTTTAAATTTGAATCTAAGTGAGATACAGGCGAAGTCGTAGCCATTGCTGGATTTTACCACAACATGCCGTCTGTCTCAAATGTCGAACGCTTAGTTAACAACACATATATTTATTATATGTACCATATATTTACTCTATAAAAATTATCATTTAAAAAACTTTTAAAAAATCCTTATGAGATAAAAATTCGATAATAATATTCTGTGTATCATTCTAACTATGCTGCAAATACATATATGTATGTTCATTAAAACTACAGATATTGGTTAAAAGGCAATGGGTTTTTAATAATAATACAGATTTCTTATATATTTTACGGTATAAAAAGTATTAAAACAAAGTATCGGCCGATGTATCGGTATTGTTATTTTATTGCCGACACAATGTTAAGAGTTCAATTTTTAATAAGAAAGAAAAAATTTAAATAAGCCAATCTATGAAATATAGTTTCTTTCGAAAACTTTGCTATTAAAAATCAGCACGATCAGTCCATGCCGTTTGAGCAGCGGGCAAAACATCACGACTGCCTCTAATTTTTCCAGATAATTTTTTCACCTTTCGCGTGTGTTTCTGAATGGTGTTGTCTGAATTTTTGTAGTACTTAGTAAAAGCTTTTATTTTTAATCCTACTAGTGGCCGCCTTCACTAGGTGCGAAATCTAAGTACTAAATAGAAAAGACAACCAGCTGTAGGAATACATACGAAAGTTAATGGGGCAATAACCCTAATTCCCCTCTTACTATTTATTTAACAGAATTATTCTAGCTTGATTGATTTCCAGTCCTAAGAAAACTTACACTTTTCGCAGCTTTTTTGAACGGAAAAACTTAATGGTATAAGCTTACATATATAGTAGAGAATAAATAAGATTCGACCGAATATAGCACTCTTAATTGTTTTCTACTTAACTGCAACCGAAAATATTAGAAAAATCATAACCCCTCCATACAGTTTTAATTTTGGGAATCAAACAAAATCTGGACTTTGGAGCGCTTGTTAAAATCTTATTGCAGAGTTGATTTTAAATAATACCCTCTAAGGGTGTAGTTTGTATTTTAGTTATTTTGCATTAATTAAAATAAGGGACCAGTATTGAAAAAAAATATAAGAGACGGTATATTTTGGATATGTTACACATTCTAAATACTCCATTGACTAAAAGAATTAATTTTAAAGCAGATACAGACAATGTCGCTGACATATACAGACACTTAATTTACAAAATAACATAAAAGTTTTGTTTTTAATATATGTAAAATTAACATAGACTAACACAAAATACTTTTTTGTATTTTGTTTTTTTTTTTTTTTAATTTTTTGAAACATTGTTTTTTTAATTTCATTATGACAAGAAAATTTTTTCAACTGTTAATTAATTTTGTTATTTCCTTTCAATATCAATAGTAATTTTGTTTCCTGAAGAAGGTACGCAGAAAGTACCGAAATATTGAAAAATAATATGTATTAAATAAAAATATAATAGAAAATTATTTAATTAAAAAAAGGGTCAAATAATCATTATTAAATCACATTGAAAAATTTAAATTAATGATTTCTATTGATTGAATCATCATAATTCGATCAATTGAGCAACCGGCTAATTTTTAAATTTATTATTACTATTAAACACAATTTTAAACTGTTTTTATAAGACAACGCATGAATAGACCAGTGAATTAAAGTGCATTAAACTTATTTTTCACTTAATTATTAGTTTTTAAATTTTTTTTTAACAACAATCAACTTACCTCACCAACTCGATGACGTTCTTTTAGTACAATAGCGATTTCAATAAATTTACAAAAGAATTGCTGTTCAAATGTTGTAAGGTAACCACGATAGTTGTTCACGAGTACATCACGTGCTTCACGTATTAAAACTGCACGTGTTGTTTCAGTAAAGATGGGATAAACACAAGCAAGATGGTTGTCTATCAAAGCAGCAATATTAGACTCCTGTGAGAAGTAGAAATTGTAGTTTCAAAATTTAAGAACATGGAACAAATCAAACATTTAGAATCTAATTTTTTTAATTCTAACACAATTAATTCTAACACAGTTAAACTCAAGTAAAAAGTCCTTGTTTTAAGGTTCTGTAATGAGGACAATTTGTGAGAAATGTATTGGAATTCCAAAAAAAATTTGATTTATAAAAATTCGAGTTAGGGCCTTTCTACCTGGGACTAACGATTTATTTTTAACGTTGTCGTTTTTTTAAAATAAGAAATAAAACAAGTTGATACATAGCATCAAAAAGTACTTACTATTTGAGCAGAATCGATTAATTTTGCTACATTGTTTCCATTATAATCATCTTCACAATCTTGAGTCTTTTGTGATGCCATTAACTGGAAATATTTTTCATCTCGTTCTATTTTACTTTGAGCAATATTACAAACATTGTTGCTGTCTGTACATGATGTTGAATCATTACGACTGTTAGCCAATGCTGCACCCAAACCAAAATTAATGTCCTTATACAATTCATCAACAACTTCTTCATCGTCATCAACATAATTTTCATCCTCTGCTTGTTCCCTATACCCAGGAACATAATTTACTGTGACATGTCTAGAAGCACCACCCAAAGACGATTGCAAGTTTGAAATTACCGTTACTTCTGTCAATGTCTTTGATGACGTAGTTGTTGGTTTTGTATCTTGATTGACATCTAACTTGTTTGCTGCAGAAGTTGTTGGTTTTTTATCACGATCTGTATTATATTCTTGCCTTTGATTATGTAAGCCTACTGCCAACCAGCGATCTTTGCATTTTCGCAAATAATTACGTACACTTAATGATTTACTCACGGCACTATCACCTCCACCACCGTTCTTCTCACTCATGTCATTGATTACTAGTAGTTGTTGTAGTTTTTCGTGGTATTCTTCTCCTAAATTTGTGGCCTCTATTATGTTTTCCTTGCATTTCTCTTTATACGCTTCTTCGATATCTTCGTCGGCAACTTCTTCATATGCAATTGGTGCTGTTTGATTTGTTGGTGTTGTTGATGCAACTTCATTGTTGTAATGAATTGTTGTTAAGTTTCTAGTAACATTAATGGTTGCGGCAGTTATGATTGTAGGAGTATTGTTTTCTACCAATATTTCGTTTAAGTCTCGTATATTTTCAAAGTTTTCGTTGCTACTTTTTAATATTTTGGCTGGCGTATGTTCTGCGTTTTTTAAAGAATTATTATTATTCTGAAAGGTTAGATATTAATTAATTTATATAAAAAATAAACATATATTGCAAGTTTTTCTTATAACACAATAAATTTAAAAGTTAAAATTGGTTATTACGATAAACTTATCACAAGTTATTTTATTGATGTCTATTGTTGTGTAATTCATATAATGGCGAAATGGATGGAAGATGTGAACTTCAAAGTAAAACTGTTTTATTTAGACGAAAACGTATTTTATTTTCACTAAGTGGTTTAGTTGGAAATGTATGAAGTCAAAAGTCCGACTTAAGGCGGCACCCAGAAAGAAGTTTCTAATAGAGATACTTACTGGTTATACAAAACAGGCAGGCAGATTACACTCTGTAGGAAAATAAAGCTTGCAAAGGGCGAAAGATTAAACTCTACGATAGCTCAGTAAGAAAACTATGTAATGGGATGACTCCAGTAGTGAAAGGATCTGTAGAACCAATAGAAAAAGAGCAACGTTAGGAGATCGGCAAAAATTATATAGTAAGAACTCTAAATTCTGCTTTTCTTCTTTTCCTTCTTCTCCTTTAAATAAAGAATGCTCCCAATAAACAAGCTGTACTGCTACAATATGGCATTCTGCCGCACTGAATTCAATTATATATTGGGTTATAGAAAAGCAGTAAGAAGTATTTGGAGACGTCTAATGTTGCTTGAGGAGCATTTATCTAGAAAAGTAAATGAGTTCCTTAGATATTGTACCGTAAGCTAATAAGTGCTCTAAAATACCGTCTAAATGACTAATTAAGGAACATAATGTTTTTACGGTTTGTTTGCTAAAGACACATGTTGAAAGCACACTTAATGTGAATTTCCTGCACTTATATTACAGACAGCACAAATCTAATGCCTAGATCCAGTATAGGAAGAGAGGTCAGAAATTAGATCCTTAACAAAACGGTTAAGTCGTTAGTTGTGAAATATTGTATTACAATACATTTAACTTCCCACATGTAGAAGGGATGTATGTGCATGAAATTATCACACCCTTAATATTCGTCGGATCAACTGAAAAATCGAAAATAATTAATAATACAAAAATCGAAAAATTAGAAATCGTTTATGTCACCGGAAATTGTAGTTATCACCTTACTAATCTCAGTTTTACAAAAAAAAAAAAAAAAAAAAAACAAATAAATAAGTTACAAAAAATCGAAAATTCATAAGAAACCTTTTAACTTCTTTTGAATCATTATTAATTTTAAATTTTATTTTTCATACTATTAGGAAAAAGGGTATATCTAAGTTTGTCATTCCGTTTCTAATTTCTACAATATCCAATGTGCTTGATATTAAGGACTAAATAGTGAAAACAACATGCATGAATACAAACGAAAGTTAATGCGACAACAACCCTAAGAAATATTAAAAAATGTCTACGGTTTTTTTTTTATTTATTTATTTATTTTATTTTATTATTTTTTTTTTTTTTTTTTTTTGAACAAAAAAGTATTTATTATACGCAGATCATTTTAGAACGATAATTTTGAAAACATGAGTTATATAAGTAGTCTGGGTTAAGCTATACGTGTCTAGTAAGCAATCAGATAGATAGTCTTACTTTTAGAGGAATAAATAATTAATAATTAATTAAGGTAATTTATAATAATAATGAAGAGAATATAAAGAAAGACATTTTAGAAAATTACAAAAAATACTTTGTAAACAACTGCAACTAATTTATCAAATAATAAATAATTAAAATGCCTTTTATCGCTTCAACAATTTTCAAATATTTTTAAGCATTACCAATACTCAAGGTTTTTCTTTGCCTTCGTACACTAAATAAACACTTAAAAGTATACTACTAGGTATCCCACTGAAAATTGACGTATTAAATAATCTTCATCCACCTACAAAAATAGAGGTTAATTGATCTTTTGCATACTTTTTTAAGCTTCTGATATTATTAATTTTTGTTTCTTAAGAACAATTATATATATTTTATTTAATTTTTCCAGCAATTGATTTTTTTTCAATTGTAGTTAGCAATTTAACCATTTTATTGAGATCTTATATCAATTGTAAAAACAATATAATTGACAAAAATCAGTTGTGTTAAATAGTGTGTACAGTTTTGGTCATTATTTGAATATTGCCAATAAAATTTCAATGGTAATAAAAAACTCAAGTATAAAAGTTATAATTAAAATAATTTTATGCCATTATTTATATTCCCGGCTTTGCTGTCAGATCCGTCAAAAAAAATTTCTATATGTATTGCAAACATTTCACTTTCTAATTATGCTTAGTTTTTTCTTAGGCCGTTTGGGCCAATCCAGAAACGATGGTTTGATTCGTTTGAAAGTTTTTGAGTGTAGTTAACATAAATGTTGAATACACTTAAAAACTTAAATTTGAATATTTAAGGAGATTTCAAGTTCTGTTTTTAAATCGAGCAAAATATGTAGTTTTTTTTTGTTTGTTTTTCACTGTTTAAGCTCAAATTGTGACTGTTGTTTGAGTTGTATGATTTTTTTTTTTGCAGATTTATATTTACTTATATTAACTCTAAAATAAAATAATACCATTAACCACAAACACGCCTACATGCAAATAATAAAACATTGTTTTCACTGTATATTTGTATGTATTAAGTAAGAATTGAGGACATATATTGATCGTCTTTTAAAATGTTAGACCTATTAAAATTAAGAGAAAACAGCAAAAGCTAATAAAAGTATTTACTTGTATTCATCCAACACCATGTATATAAGGAACTTGTGTGGAATACAAACTTTAAAAACACAATGTGAAAGCCGTACAAAGAAAACATTAACTGCACCACCAAAGGCGCCATTTTTATGGTGAGGGTGGGTCCAATTTACAGTTATGATGTCGTACCTACTTGTACCATATTTGTTGCATATGAAATTATAGACTCCATAATAAAAAATAATATTTAAATGTGTCATCATACATTAGCCTGTTACGTTTGAGAATGTTAACGTTCTATTGATTATTTTTAAGGAAATTTAGTAATTACCGTAGGTTAAGGAAACTTGTTTCAATCAAAAACGAAATTACTTCACATAAATATTTTGGAAAATTTGACCCTTATTTTGCTTTAAAAATGTTTAAATATCTTCAATATATTTTAAATATCAATGTAGCTTCTGAAACTATTTTTATTTATTTATTACAATTTAATTCTTTTATTTTTTTCAATGCACCACTAGTAGCACTTTATTGTGACAGGCAATTATTTTTACTAAGTTTTTAATTTCTTATGCTAACACTCAGCCTGCTTATACTTGAAAGTTTCTTATTAACTGTTTTCTATTTAAAAGCTTTTCGAAATTGGTAATTTTAATGCATTTCAATAGATGGCGTCTTAAAATTTGACATGCGCACAGACTGGTATTTAAAAAAAATATACACAATAAAAAATGTCTTTAGAAACTGATCGCTATTGGAATATGAGAGTTGTTCAAGGGAATATGGAAAGGCACATATACATGTGAAAATTAATAAAATGTCGAACCAAAAGGACTAAGCCTAGGCCGAACATAAAAAAATGTTATTTTCACTTTATATCTGCGACTTTAAGGTTCTACGTAGCGAGTATTTGCTTTTTAAATATTTAAATAGGATTGAGTTGGTATTATAATTAATCTTTATACAAGATAATGTGGGTAATTAACAGAACTTTAAAAATGTCTGCGTATTAAAGACTCAGGAACCAAAGCAGTTGAGTGTTCATTTTTTGTTATTGCTGTTTTATTTAGGTACAATAAAGATTAATATAATGAAATTATGACATTTTTAATATGAATTTAATTTGGATAACCATTTTTAAAAGCTTTATATTTCATTTTACGCAAAACCTCCGAAAGTGAATGAGATCTGTTTTTGGACATGTCGCATTTTTTATTTCGTCTATAAAAGAGTTTTATTATAACATTTTACTCGAAAATTTTTAGTATAACGATTTAATAATAAAATATGTAAAATATACAGAAAATAGTTTTTTATATAATTTATTTTCACATTGAAAAATAATAAAATTTTTAATTGCCTTAATCAAAAAATCAGTTAATCACTTTGTTAAATCAATTAAAAATTTTATTAATTTTTAATCCTAAAAAATATAATGTTTATTACAAAAACAGAAAACAATAATGTGCTGTTCTGTATTACAGGTGATCAAATCGTCTAGAAAATTTTTTATGAAAATAACTTAAAAGCTGAGTGCTTTTCATACAAAATTTTCAGACAAGTTGATCGCACATTAAACTCTTAGAGTTGCCAAAGATTTTCTATGAAGTCTGACGTAGTATGATTTTTTTTTTTTTTTTTTTTTTTTTTTGTAAAATTATATGTGCTGTTCTGTATTACAGGCGATCAAATCGTCTAGAAAATTTCTATAAAAATAACTTAAAAACTGATTTTTCAAACTAGTCGATCGCCTGTAATACAGAAACAGGACATTAAACTTTAGAGTTTTCTATGAACTCTGACGTAGTATGATTTTTTTTGTAAAATTATAAATGCAACTGTAAAGTTTCGATATTCGAAAAACATCCGACTGTTTTGTAGAACTGATATCTTTAATTGAAATTCTTAAATTTTCTACCATCTTTTCTTTTGCTGAAACTTTGATATTCTTGTGAAATAACTGTTGTGTTATATTTTTTTTAAGAACAATAAAAAAATTATAATAAGAAATAAACAAAGGAAATGAAAGTGTAAAGATGCTGATATATTTCGTTAAATATTAAGTAAATGTAGGGGGGTTGTAATTACTTTTGATGCCAAATTTGAGAATATGTGCATTAAAATGTGGGTTCTTATTAGTTTGCATGAAAAGGCGATTTAAGTAACTGTTTAAAGATTTTAAAATGCTTTTTATTGTTGGACAATTTCTAATTGCAAGCATGAAGTATTGTGAGCCAGTCACTTATGTATAATTACTTCTTACTACTTTTTTTAAACCATAATTTACTACTGAAAGTTATTTAATTAAACTAACGTAAAAACGATGCTGTTGCAATAGAGAGACTTAAAATGTAATTTAAACTTTCTATCAATATGTGTGAAATTGCCTCATAATAAACGAAATAGGTTTTGGAAAATAAAATGATAGGAATTTTGTTTAAAGATTGTAATAGTTGATATTAAAATGTAAATTAGATTTGCAAACAGTAAAGGAAAAATTTATTAATATTTTTTTTATTTTCAAACTACATTTTTATTAAGTATGCGTCTGCAAAATTTATATCATCCAAATTTAATTAATGACGTCGATACGATTTTTTGAAAGTTCATTTCAGAAACAATTTTTTTTTTTTTGTACATTTCCATTTTCCTCAGAAATTTCAAACGCCATGGCCACACATCAAACTTCCAAAACAAATTTTGTTTATGTATTCGTTATTTTTGCTTTGTTTATAATAGGAATACATCAAATTAATTCCATCAAAATTAATTTCAAAAATGAAGGAACATATAATTTGTCGTTCACATATTATTTTAATATTTTTTGTTTGTAAAGGGTAAATTATTTTTTACTAAAATTTGCATTATGATGAAACGGTAAAATTTTTAAATTATCTCATAATTACGAGAGCTTGTGGGTTTTTAACATACCCCTTTAACGTGGTTAGAATAGATCACTTCTAAGTTGTTGCTAAGTCATATAGTTAAGGACGACAAATTTAACGATCGAAGCGTAAAAGTGTACGTAAAGAAATAACCAATGTATTATGTAAATTCGATTTATTCCGCCAGAAAATATAATACTGTTCGGTGAAAACCGTCGAAAGGTATGGCAACAGTACAAATAACCACGGGTTCAGTAATCAATTTAAGTGAATATAGTGACATGAGTAAATTGTTTAAGAAATTCGATTAATGTCTTTTTATATAGAATTAATTTAGTATGACCGTAATTTCTTCTTAAGAAATATAAGTTTAATATTTTCATAATAAAAGCCAGTTTCTTTTACCGATAGTTTTTGAAATTTGTAATAATATATTAGTATTACGTTTACATATTTTATATTGAATAAAATGATTCTATTATAAAAATTAGCAAATTTTCAAAATTAATTCGCTTTTAGTAAATTGTTGCAATTTTAATAAAAAGTTTTTATAAAAGAAAATAAGGCTTACCAAATTATAAATTATAAAATTTCTTTTATTATTTTGTATAAAAAATGTGCAGTAAATTTTTCTTTTTTGTATAAATTCCCAATTTCCAGCAACCAGGCAATTTAAATTGGTAAACAAATTAACAATTACATAAACGAATAAACTGCATTTTGCAGCGAAACATTCACTTGCACATCGCATATAACAAACTTATTTCTTTTTATTCACTTTGCCAGATTAAGTTTTAAAATAGTTTATACCTTTTTTTAAAGATATTTACTACATTTTAGCAGACTAAACTGACTGATGTGTTGTAAATTTAAGGCGCTCTGTTCTTATACAGAAATTATTTTCTAATTTATTTAGCAGTAATGTATACAAACATTCTTCTGCGAATAAAATAGAATAGTCAATAACCCTGTAAAAAAAATTGTAGTACATGCGAGCAAAGAAATGTGCCACCCAACTTACTCTTCATATGAAATAGATGTATAAACATTTTTCCATAAACTACTTACACTTTATGCAGTGCAATACATAGCAGAACATAATTGTAGGTATGAAAAAAATAACAACTAGCAAAATGTGTGCTTCACAAACAAGAAAATTATGAAAAAGTTTGACTGCAAACAATATTTTAATTTATTTTAAATTTATTTCCTTTTACACACAGTTACTGTTTATTAAGTCGCTTTACTTTATAAAAAAAGGTACCACTCATGCCCTACTGTGCCACCTTTTAATTAATAAATTTGATGTGCTTTATGCTTAGTAGTAAAAACACCATCAACCCACTTGTTTCTTCACCAAAACACACCTATGTTTGCAATTCATTCATGAGAAAGTCAGGAAAAAGTTAAGTGTAACTCAACAACTTCGTGTTAAAAATTCATCTACATCTAAGTAAAACATTGAATCCACTTTATGTATACATTTTAGTTAAGTTTGCGTGTTTAAAAAAAAAGAACTGAAATAGTGAATGCAAAAGTTTTCCGAAAACATGTTCCATTTCACACATTAAGACAGAATATATTTCTTTGCTGTAATTTAAATTATAATTGGAATTTTATGTTAAGAACAATCATTAGTTTACTAAAATGTATCGTGAATTGTGGGTTTTATTAAATTCAATTAGAGTGGTTGCAAACTCTATCTTATAACCTTCTGTTTTAAAAAATATAAATCTAATTCAAATAAAAATTACGAAATACAACAAACATAGAAAATATCAACAACTGTTGTAAAATCTGACGACGAAAAAATTTCTGTACATGATATATATTTTTTAAAATTTTGTTTTGTTGTAGGACACTGCTACACGTTCAATATATGGATCGCGATCCATATTGCAGAATGGCCTAAAATATGGATCCAGATGGCGTATTGCGTGATAAATATTGAACGTGTAGCATTTTTATCATATTAGATGGTGATACGTTAATACATAAGAAGTGGAATAAAACATAAAATAATAAAAGCATTGCGAAAGTTGGTTTTCACAAATTTTAATGGCAGAAGGTAGTGAAAGCGAAGAGGTTTTGAATTACTTTTTCTTTATAACGAAGAATTACTCCAAGATTTTCTCTCCAATTTTCTCTTCATCGAAAAAGCAAGTAAAATATCTAAACGGGATTTTTTTGGTTTTTTGCAACATTTTTTAATAAGCGATCTGTACTGCACAAAAATAACGTAAATACAGACGCGATAAATATTGTACATGCAGCATACGATAAACGATATGGAATACAAAACATCGATTTTTGGAATTTTTGTCTGTCTGTTTGTGTTGGTATCGCGTAAAAACTGCTGGATAACTTTAAATAAATTTTTTTGTGGAGGTCCCGCACAAAGTTGCTTCAAATATAGAATAGTTTTTATTTCATTTAATTTGTCATTTCGTAGAGAGCTATAAATATGGAAGCACCCAAATTTACCAGTATAATGGTAGTGAAACAGTTGTCAGTACATTATATTTTTGTAGATGGAAAATTTTTAACACTGTTTACAGATCGTTATAATAAATATTTAAATATATAAGCCTTTATAAAATACTCATGTATTTATTCTTTTTTTTTTGTTGATAATTTTTAGTTATCCAACAAAATTTTCGGTTTTAAGTGAAATTTCAAAGGTTTTGGAGAAATTTATATTTTAGGTGAAATTTTTATATCGTAACCAACTTTAAGGTAACTTTAGAATATTTAGTGAAATGTTAATAAAAATGTATTATTGTGGTAAAATTAAGATGGTTAATTGATATTCAAATTATCTAAAAATTTAGTTTTTAAAAATGAATTCTAAATGCAACAAATAGTGAAACAACAATAGCCAACAAAAAGTCAATTTATGGGACGATGTTGCTAAATCTCAGTAGCATGTCTTTCGAAACTCTGTCTGAAAGAATTGTGCTTATCTGGGGACGTAGCAAAACTGACTTTAAGCGGATTACGGACATAAGAAAAAACATCTGTAAATACTTTATGGGGTCGTAAGTGAATATTGTAAAACTGCAAACGGAATGATAAACTTCACCTGTGATGAAAAGTATAAAAAGAAAGTAGAGAACAAAGAAGCATCTAATATTCGAACGAAAATGTATCAAGTAGTCAAAAATAGTTTCTATTTACAACCCTGATTTCTAACATAAATTAATAAGTTTCTTAAAACGTTTTTAAATAAAAAACTAAAAAGTAAAGCTTACTTACAATTGTCAAAATATTTTGCGTGACAAGAAACTATAAAATCGCGGGGAGATTATAACAACCCCTAGAAATTCTATTAAACATTTTTTTGTCATTTTCTTATGAACAAAAGTTTAAAATATTTGTAAAACTTCCGGTTTTGCCTGAAGTATTGAGTTGTTTTATGGTTATTTTCCGCCATAAAACAAGGGAGTACAAAAGGAGCGGTTCGAAGTTGTAAAAACATGAGTATGTAAATATGAATGCTCACTCGGACTCACAATTTACTTTCATATAAATTTATTTGCGGTATTAAGTTGTTTGTATGAGAAGTATACTTTTTAGGGTGTGTTACTTTTACTTAAAAGGTTTAATTAATAAATAATAAAATCAATTAAAAAACATAGTATAATTACTGAAGTCAGACAATTTAAAGTGAAATTTTATTTATTGGAAAGACGGCAGTAAAATTACTTGGCACTGGATTGATTTTTTATTGTAAAATTATCAAAAACACACACAATGTAGAAATTCAAATAATTGTTTTGCTCTATCAACCTTGTTTCGTAAATTTCACTGTTTATAATAAATACTGTTTTAAGTTATTTTCCTATGAATTATGTGTTTAATTTGGCAATAAATATGCAAATCATGTTTAGATTTTAATATTTATGTATACCATCATTATATACACAACTTCATTTATTTATGCAACAATAAAAATGTTATATTATTTTTGTAGACTTACGTTTTAAAGAGTTAAAAAATCCTTAGTCTCAATAGATTGTTTACAAAATAATTATAATAGCAAAAATAATTTTTCTTAATAAAAGTTAAATTAAAAATGAACTAAAGCCGAAAAAGTAAAATTTTAATTGATTTATGAATAGCAATTATATTAATCTATGTTAGTTTTGCTTAGGTCCTTCAAATATAGACATTTCACGACATCCTCATTACTATGGGGAAAGCACACCCTAATGGCCATTTCGCCCATAAAGCTCATCATTAGATTCTTTCTACCCAAATTTCGTATAGAAAATGCAAGAGTCTTACATCTCAAGTCAAATTGACTAAATAACCAATATAATTAACAAAGATAAAACGCAACAAAACTCAAAAACCCTTTATACAATAATTCTTGCAAGAAGGAAAATCGACTATAAAAGAGATACCATCTGTCTGTCTACACGGTTCAAGAGTTTAGCCTCATACATCAAATTACAATAACTATTAAGTTTGGCAGCATACATTAAATTACAGCAACTATAGGGACACCCCTTAATTTATAGAGTCAAAAAATATACTTGAGGTTGAAGAAAACTTAGCAATCAACAGTCTGTCTATTACGGTTTAAGAGTTTGGCCGTATAAATTATAATACATAAACTATTGTAAAACCCTTTAATTTATAATTTAAGATATTAATACCCCTTATTATATTAAACAAAGTAGTGGAGATTCTGTCTAATTTTCAAGTGTTTGTATATAATGGGTTAAAAAATACGGAGATATAATAAATTACATTAATTTTGGAACAACTATCCCTTTGATTTCAAAATCCAAATTTTATACTTGCTGTTTTAGCGGAGTTAGCATTACAGGTTGTTCCTATACTTTAATCGTCTGTCTTTAACTGTTTAAAGATATGGCTATTAACGTCAAATTAAATAAACTATTGGGGCCCCCTTTAATTTATACTTGTTAATATCACGGTTATAGTAATCGACACTCTGTCCAATTTTCAAGCGCTTTTTTTATAACGGTTCAAAAGACAGGCCAATAGAGTTCAATTTACGGCACCTACGGGGACATGCTTTAATTTTTAGATATTTATTTGTATTACTTTTTGCCATTGGGACCTATAAGTTTTTTTAGTTTTAAAATGTTGTATGAAGACTCCCTTTAATTTTAAAGATTATGAACTGTTTTTAACCTTTTTCTTTTTTCGAAGGCGTTTATAGATTCGCAAAAATGCGCTTAAATATTTCAAATACAAAAAGTTTGGCAGCCCAAATTTTAATTATTATAAAGTAACTGTATATTGATAAATCAAGTGTAAAAAAAAAACAAAAAACAGAAGTTTAAAATGATATTTTTACTTAAAGAAAACTTACCCGTTTCGAAAATTTTCTGCGTATCCACTTAATAGACTCACTGCGTCCCAAAAACATGATGAAACTTTGGTAAACAAGTATTAAGAATATTAAAATTTGGTGCCATAAAACACCACAATCACTTTGAGAAATGTCAAACATTGATTAAATGAGGCAAATGAAAAGAAAATAACATTAGCAGTGATAAAGTTGAGATTAAAGAAGAAATGCACTCAAAGAAGAAGAAGGCAAGCGATTTTAGCATAATAATTAATACAATTAACCAACAAAATGCAAAAAACTGTTTAAAAAAATTACTTATTTACGAAAATATTTAATTATGACATGAAAAATTATTTAAAAATGAAAATTATAACACTTGTGTTCCATGATTGATTGGCACAATGAATGACACTAAAAGTACTAAACTAGGCAAACAAGTGTAAATATGATTTTCCTTTTATTATTTATTAATAATCTCAAAATTTTATATTATAATGTGTTTAAGGAACTTTTTTATTTTCTTCAGTTTTAAATATTAATTCACAATTTTATACATATTTTTTAAAATGCCTTCAATATTAGACTTTCGTTTGTTTCGCTTTTGTTTCGATTTTTTTATTTCTTAATTTTCGATGCACTTCTAACGATTGTAAGTCCGTTAATGAGAAATTTAACCAGCGTGTTAATAAAACGTCGTCAGCGTACGCTGCAAACACAAGTCAGTGTTGTTGTTTACATTCGTATACAATTAAATTTTTTTTTGTTATTATTGGTGGATGTTTGGAGTTAAAAGATAGTCGGTTACTTCTTTTAATAAGAAAAAAAAAAAATAAATGCAATTTTAATCTTGAATACTAACGTAATACGATTCGCAATTGGTTGTTGATTTGTGATAATTGCTTTAGTCGCAGGCGTGTTATAGGTTATGACTTAAATCCACTTGACGATTTTCAGTGGATCACTATGAAAATTATGTAAAAGGGTACTTAAAAATTGCGATATTAACTAAGACACTACAGAGCAAGCTGGTTATGGCTTAATTTACTAAAATTCAAGAATTGTATGAAACCCTAAAAATTAAATTTGTTTGCGGCGATGGCGTCTATAGTTGTAATACACTATAGTTTTTTCTAACAATACAAGTGAAGTTTGTTAATTCTATTATTTATATTGTCTTAAATTTACTGTGTAAAAGTTTTTTAAATTAAAATTAATTGATTATGGATATTTCTGGTATATTTGTTCACAAAATTAGATGGTTAAATAGATGATGTTGACAATGTACACGCTCTAAGGTAGATAGCTGCGAAGAATACTGATGACGAATGTAACAATCCAGAATATGCAGCATTACATTTTGCTGGTGTCTTATTTGTCTTGCTTTCTGTGAAAAGCGTCCGCATACATTTGTAAATAATTTTTTTCTTAAAATTTTTAGAAATTAAAATATAAATGATTTTTAGCCAAAATTTATTTTAATTCAATTATTAGTAACTTATATTTTAATGTCAAATTCTTACTTTGATTTACACATATTTTTCAACCGATTAATCGTTACCAGTCCACCACTATTAATGGCACAAGGTAATATCTCTGTTGTCTGTTAGTGATACAAGGGATTTCGATTGTTTTAGTTTGTAGCTTTTGTTTTTTGTATTTTTTTTTATTTATATTTGTTGGTTGTGTTGTTATTGTTACTGTAGCATGTCATGAAAATAAATAAATAATGCAAAAAAAGACATAAATATTAACAACAGCTACAATAACAAAAACAATAAGTAAAAAACTTTTATAAATTCTCCATATGGACTGACACAGAAACTTGAGAAAATAACAACAACTACACTAAAACATTTTTTAAATAAATATACAATTGTTAATAGACATGCATACTTTATTGTTCACCTACTCATTCACTCACTCACTCATTTGTTCATTCACTACCAACAAATACCGTTCCGTACAACAAGGTAATGCGCGCGCGTAATTTAAATTCGATACAGTACGTTTTATGTTTCTCACATTTTTCAAAACAAAGAAAAAAGATATAATTTTTTTATATATAATGGTGATTTTGTTAAAAGTACATTTGTTGTGGTCCTCTTTCGTGTCATATTGCAATGGCCTAGTCTTGAATTGTCAACATAATTGAACACCGTAGTGTATCATAAATTTGTTGATTTTACTTTATTATTAGTTGATTTCATTTCTACTTAACTATTTCAATCAGCACCTTCTGTTAATACGCAGAGACTTGTCATATATGTGGTAACCGCATGTGGTAACCTACAAGCGTAGAAAGCTATTCGATTTATTAATATCGGTAAGCGTTTACCCGTTACTATTTTGAATTAAAATCTAAAACATAACTCTTAGAACTTTTTAACATAGAAATCGATAAAAAATTTAGTTAGACTATTTGCTTAAAATATGCATGTTTTTTAAATATGAAAAAATTAAGAACTCCCTATAGTTTAGAAACCTCATCCTAAATCATACTTTTTCAAAAGAATTTATAAAATCAATTATTATAAAGTTTGAAAATAAATGGTCAAAAAGTCTTTTTTACTTTAACAATAAGGGAAATAGAAAAAATTAAAAGTTAAACGTAAAAGAAAAACTCCTTAAAGATCAAAAATTACAGCAACATTATAAAGTTATTCAAAAATTCTATATATAGCAAAATGAAATGCAATACAAGCTGCGAATTCCTAAAGTTTTAAATTTATTGTTCGAAAATAAAATATATATCAATTTGATGAACAGTCGTAGGACAAGTTAATGGTGGCGTACAGGGTTCTCAGTGATCAAAAGAAGTCACTTATAGAATCACTTGCAAAAGTGATTAAGAACAACTGGAGAGATTTTTTTGGATTATTTGCAGAAACTTTACGATGAAATAAACAAAAGCACAAGGAAGCTATAACACACTTTTAAAATTTCTAAAACATTATAATAAAATATTATTATTTTTATTATTTAAGTTATTAATATTTAAATGTGTAATTAAAATTAGTTAATTTAACGAAAAACTTTTTTGTGTGTTTCGGAAATAGGGAATCTAAAAAATTTTGAAATAAACTTTAAAATTATGATCTTAGGAGTTTTGCGACAAAAGTAATAGTTTCAAGTGGTAGATACGGATCAAAATAAAACGGCAGTATGTCAAAATATCGCCTCTAGAGAAACCTTTAACGGTTTTATTAATTTTCTACAATTGTTATCATACGAGTACTTAGGATCTGTTCATAAGCATTAAGACTTCACTGACATTGATATATTATTAGCAATGTAAAAAATTTAAGTACCTTCTATTGCTAATTTTTTTTTGTGATTTATGATTGTTTTTACTAATGATAATATAATTTTTAGTAAAATTGAAAAAATAATTTGTTTTTTATAAAAAATAAATCTAAGACAGCAGAGCTTTAAGAAAGATTTATGTATTAAACAAACGAACTTTATCTTCTTACACGTTCTACTTTTGAAAATTGTAATAATTTATTATTTTTAAGTGAGATGAGTGTAATACTTGAAACCGGTTATTTGGCCGATCTTATTAATTACCTAAAAACAAAATAATATTTTTGTATAGTGTCATATTTTTCCTGAGATTGTTAGAACTTACATTTTTCCCAATATGTTTGTGTTAAAAATTACATTTTAAAATAAAACCTTACCATACTTTAAGATGTTTATTTAGTGTACAAAGATAAGGAGTGAAGTTTATTAATAGTAATGCTTTGCAACCATTTATTCATAAGTCAATAATAATGACTGATTTTTAACTAATTATAAATAAAACCATTTGATTAAAAAGCATTATCATTAGTGAAAACAAAAGTAGGTGCCATCGTGTCGGACTCCGATATTTTAGAGAGTCTTCCAATTACGCTTCTGGTAGATACAAAAAAAAACGTTTAGTTTTTTTTACAAAAATAAAATAAAAAATAACACAAATTAGAAATTATATATACTTTTAGCTTAAGAACATACTCTTAAAATTGGCAAAAAAAAAAATGACGATTTCCTAAAGTAACAAAAATAACAGTTATATGTTTGAAGACCGTAAAAAATTTACTATTCTATTTTAATTATCAGTTATTTCGATATTTATATGTGCATAAAAATGTAATAGATTAGGAATTAAATCATTTAGTAGTTTAATGCTCATCTTTATGTAGTTCTGTGTCGAAGCCTTATACATACATACACATATTAATCTGAGTAAAAAAATAAATTTCTCCTCATACATATATCTAACGATGTAGAAATCTTAGACTTAGAGATGTGATATGTTTATTTGTGACTCATTGTAAACCTTTTTCGTGGTTATCACGTATAACCAAAGCTTCGGTGTTAATTCTTTCAAGTACTTTTGAACTGTCTTGTCTCTCGACTATTATATAGAGTTCTTAGTCAAGGTAAATAATTCTATAAATGAATATTCCACAAATTGCATTTTGAAGCAATGATTTGTTTCTAATATTATAAAATGATATTATAATGGCGAAGGTAATGTGGTAGTGAACTTTGTTTTAATATACAATTTGAATTCGGAGTAAATTCATCTATTTTAAAACTAAGTAAAACAGTTTGGAATATTAGTTTCACTTGATGTAAAATACTTCTAATTAAGTAAACTGGGAAATAATGGCAAATTTCTAAATATTTGTTGGTCGTGGTAAAAGTTGACTTGAGTAATCGAATTTTAGTATACAACACTGATGAGCATCTTCTGCATATTATGTTACAAATGGAGTTCCTCAGTATTCGGTTATTGGCCCGTTGCTGAAAAATACGAATATTACGAATAAGTAAATAAATGTTGTTTGTTGTGTTGGTGGTTAAGGTCCATCGGTCAGATCACAAAACTCAAACGGTCTGGATATCCAGTCGCAGTTCAATAGAGTTATTAGGAAATATCCTAAAAAACCTTTAACCCTTCTACATCCCTTGGATATGTGCCCTTCCTATGATCCTTTGGGTCAATATGACCCAACAATAAAATGTAAACAATATTTCATACTTAATATAGGAAATTTATCTGTTCTTTTATTCAGTATAATAAAATAAATGAAAACTAATATAAATAAGCCCTTCCTGAGCAATGATTAAAAAAAGTACATACATATATAAAATAAAATTAAATTTGAAATTCAGTCTAATGGATTTGTGTGACAATTTATACACAATGTGACCATGTGCTCTTTGCAAATAAATTTTTTACAAGAATCACATTTAGTGGAATACTTGTTTGAATTCCTTTCATGTAGACAAAAGAAACACCGCTGTCGTTTATTTGGAAAATTACTGGATAATGGTGAATTTGTGCTATTTTGTTTAGAACATTGCGGGGCAACTGTGCGATCATTTTGTTCTTGAATATTTTTAGCTGATGGTCCATGTGGAAAAACCTTTCTTCGCAAAATATGCTCCTTTATTAGCTGATCTGCCAATTCTACCAGATAAAGCCTACGTCTGAAATTTTTATTGCAATTCCAGGCAAGATTTATATCAGTCCATATGACGTAGGAGTTATATGCTGATACATCTATCATATTTGAAAATAACGCAACAGGCCATCGTTTAGTCATGCGCTTACATGTGTAATTAGCAACTAGTTTGTCAAGCGCATCAACTCCAGCTTTTGTTTGGTTGTAATTGTGTATTGTTTCAGGTTTTTTTTTGTCATCATCTCTTACATCGGCTAAATGATGAAGAGAACGTAAGAGGAGAACGTATTTATATTTTTTTGGAACATATGATACTATTGTTATGTCATTGGAAAACAAAAAATTTGAGTGCAATACGGGCTTTTTTTCATATCTAGAATTTTTGATTGCAAAAAGTTTTATTTTTACGGACAGTGCCAACTAATGTAATATTCCGACAAAGTAGTTGAATGGCAAGATTGTTTGTAGTAAAAAAATTATCACATGTAATTGTGCATCCCCTTGGCAGAGGGTCTGATAATGTTAGCACCACTCTCTCACCTAAATTAAAAGTATGGAAATATAGCAAATGTAGTACGAAGTACAAAAGTCTCACCTTGATTTTTTTCTGGCTGTGTATTTCTTGCTTTGCCTGTGTACACCTCTATATTCCAGGCATATTTAGTTGTGGAATCGCAAAGTGCCCAAATTTTTATGCCATATCTGGCAGGCTTTGATGGAATATATTGCCTGAAACTGCACCGACCTCGAAATGGAACCAATTGTTCATCTACAGTAACAAATTCATGTGGATTTTAAAAAGATTTGAGCTGATTACTCCACTTGTCCCAAACGTTTCTTATCGGTGATAGCTTGTCACGAAGTTTTCTTTCTTCTCTATCTTCAGAGCTGTCAAACCGTAGGCACTGTGATATGCTCGCAAATCGCTTTAGTCTCATTGTTGCTCGAAAAATAGGTCTTCCGTTTTTTTCGCTCCACAAGCTAGTAAGATTTTCTCCATGAGATTTATAAACTCCTGCCATTACTTGTAATCCAAGGTATGCGTCAAGCTCTATCATATCAATGTTTTGCCAATCATTTCCATGTACTTCGACACCTTTTTGATTTGAATTAACTCTCTTGTTTACAAGTGTCAATGCGTTACCATATCATCATAAAACAAATTTCAAGAGATACCTTTACTGGCTTCTTCACATCTCACCCACAGTTTGAGATAATAAAATTTTGGATAAAAAATGTATTCAATGAAAGCGATTTTATTGACTTTTTTACTAAAAAAATGATTGATCGATGATTCTAAATGAATATGAAATCAGTTTAATTATATTCAAAAGGAAAAAAATGGAAAAGAGGAATTAAACTTGCAATATCGCTTGTTGGGTCATATTGACCCAAGAGATATCAAATGATTGTAAATCGTATTTTGAAATGTGGAGGGGGAAGGACGAAACTAAAGTTTATTATTTTCGTTTGAAAGCATAATTTTCGTCCCTATAATGGATAAATTCAAGTTTAACGTTCATATCTTATTATGAAAGGAACAAATTTTGCGTCTGAAAATTAAAGTTGGGTCAAATTGACCCAAGGAGTGCAGAAAGGTTAAATATCATCTCCTATACTTTGATGGAAAGTTTTTAAAAACATGTACTGCCCTCTATCGGAGAGTGCCGAATAGCAAGAATGCCTAATATATACCTGCGCTATAGGCTTTTGTTTTAAGAGATTAAAAGGGTTCTTCTGTATGCATCGCCAATATGGCTTAGGGCTTTAAATTTAAAGATCTAAAAGAATATTATAAGCCCAGTGTAAAAACTGTTGCTCTGCGCGTTGGTTGCAAGTTTTAATGAGACAGCTTTGATGAGCAAGCACTGAATGATGCCCATCGATGAATTTTTCAAACCGCTAAGGAAGAATTGATGAACGAATTAAAAGATGTTTTCAATAAGGAAAAGAAAGGTGGACATTTTTGCTTATATAAAACTTAACAACCTTATATAAACGGACTAAGAGAGACCAACATTTTTACGTTAAGCAAATGTTAGAAGAACATGTTTGTTTACATGTTACTTGAAGAGATTTTAACAGGATATTTGTCAATGTTATTATACTTGTGATGGTAATATGGTAGAGAATGCAAATCATGTCAAAGAAAGGCCGCATGTTAAGTTTTGATAATAGCCCAAGTAACATAACTGAAGCTGTGTTATTTTCTGCGCTTAAATGAGAGTATATATGGCAATTTGCAAAATTTTTTTTTAATAATGTACGAAAATAAGAGAAAATCCACTATCAGTTCGAATTAGTAGTGACGATCCAATATCTTTCCTGCACCGCGAAGGAAGTCAACGTTTTTTTTGACGACTTCATCTTATAAATAAAGATATAAATGTATGTATTTATGCATGATCATACAAATATTTAGGTTGTTGTTTTTATTGTTAAAAAGCTAAATAACCCAAACCCACTAATTTCTATTTTTTATTTATTTTGTATATTTTTTTGAAGTATTTTATTTTGTATTCTATTTTGAGGAAAATGAGCATTTATTTCATAATTTGATAGAATATTAATGTATTGCATGCATCATGTTCATGTACAAGTACACTTTTTGTAGATTTTAGTTTTCGTTGCCTTGCTTAGCACACATGTATCATGCTCACAATCACTGTTTAATTTAATCGCTAATAAAATCGCTATTCTCTCACCACTTTAGTTTACTATTCTAATAATATAATTTATTTCAAAGAAAAATTTAACAAAAGAAAGCAGCTAAAACAAAGAACGATGTCAAGGATGAAATTAGTATTTACTATTCATTTGTAGCCCACTAGTCAAGCCGTAAAAACCTGAAAAAGCTGTAGGAATGTAGAATGGTTAATATAGTAGTTAATGATTTTAACTAACTGTGCAAATTGCCTTTATGCATCATTTACTATTGTAACCCTGTTACAATACATATGTTATTTCCAATGATAAACCAACATTAAAAGAATAATATAAAAATATAAATGAATTTCCGATGGTTACTGTGTTTTATACCCTTCACCACAAGTAAAAAAGAGAATATATAAGTTTGTTATTCCATATGTAATTTTTACAATATACATTTCCAACCCCATAGGTGAATATATTCTGAGTTCTTATGCATACCGAAGTCTATTGAACGATGTCCGTCCATTCGGGTTCGAACTTGAATCAACTTTGCCAAGACACTAGATGAGCTAAAAAAAAAATTTAGATAACCCAATCGATCCGACAAAGTGGCCAAAACTTTACCCCTGCCTCTAATTTTTCCATATCATTTCATCAAGTAACTCCAATCAAATATATGGGGCGTTAGAGAATCAAAAAATAAGAAAAATCATCCAGTGAAGATATTGGTGCTCGCACATATTTCATGGCCTCTTAACTTTTCACAGAAAAGTACGATTGAACACTATATTTTTTAAGATATAAATATAGGTATCACCTAAAAGCTTTTGATGAAATCTTTAAATTTTTTTAATAATGCTTTACCCATTAAGATTTTAATATTTGTTTGTATGGTGAAGGGTGTATAAAATTCAACATAGCCGAATATGTCGTAAATAACTTACTTGCTTGTTTATTAAGATTTAGTTAATTAATACCCACTTTGTTGCACATAATTCTTATTTGTTCCATAAAATTTAAGACAAAAGATTTCCATGTTTCCTTTAAAAGTTAGCTAAAACCTCTGATGTGCTATAAACATACTAGCGAAGTGGGCACATTGATAAGCTTTCCCACAGTAATTTATTTTACGGTTTTATTTTATAGAAATGAATGTTTAATGAGAATATTACAAATATTTTTTTTAAAGAATAAAATTTGTTAAATAAATAAAGCACACAAATTTTAGTAAGAAAAAATAAACAAATATTTATAAACCATTAAAAATATTAATTATATTTTTTTTATCAGTCAAGCTTGAAAAGATAAAGCAAATGAAGGGAAAAAATGAGATTGATGAAGAAGAAAAAAGGATTTCTTTTTTAAATGGTTCATTGGCAAAGTCCAGATATCATTCTACTAGTAGGTGTAATGTTATTTTACTACGCAAAAGGATAAACTTGTGCAAAATTACTACCAAAAGAAGCAATGCAATTAATTAAAATTTATAATGTGTGGTGCCAGGGTCAATTTCCTTATGTTGATTATTCTAATTATATCGAATTGCTTTCTGACATACATTTTGAAATAATTCTTCGATGGTGGATTCTAAAGTTAATGTAGTGGATGCAAGTAAGAAAATGCGATGTATAGTAAAAAGAAATCAAAAGGTAATCAGATATGCATGTTGTTTTCTTTTAAATTTTCGAAGTTGCTGATTTCTCATTTATTCCTCTAAAAAAGGATTGGTGGTTTTAAATGTTTTGAGTAAAAAATTACAATTCGTGACTTCTTTTAATAGAAAGTGCAAGAAATAATTTTTGTTTAACAATAGCGCACACACAGAGAATAATTTTTTCAAAAAAAAATACTATAAAGGCGGTGGAAGAACATTTGAGTTAGCTGCTGTAATAAATGAAAATACTGGGTAAAAAGTGATGTTATTAATCAACTGTATAAGAAAACTTTGCGGAAATATTACTATATTTTATAAAATAATACTCACAAAGTCTTCTTCTCTCTCGGATAACACCTGTATGGCAAATAGTCAATAAACCTATAAATTTTGTTTTAACTATATTTAAAATTGCAGGGCTTCACCACTAATCATATATTGCATTATTATAGCAATCCATCTCTGAAGCAGAATATATATAACTTCTCTTCTTGATATAAACTTAAATTTTTTTATATTTATATATATATATAGCAAATAAAAACAAGTGAGAGTGTAATATTCGGCTATGCCGAATTTTAATTATAATTTACCATATATGTGTAACCACATGTAACGTACTGCAGATTTCCTATGTATAGTTTCAATAAAAAAACGGTTCGTGAAGTTCTTTCCTACCATAAGGTTATTCTGTTAAAATTTTTTTTTTTAATTGTATATTTTGCTAAGGGTTTTTATCAGAGATTAGCAAATAAAAAGGTTTCTGTATTAGCTATAAAGCTCACCAATTTTTTTAACTTTTTAATAAGTTTTTATCATACGCCCGACCATCAGCGGGAATAACCACAAGAGTTGAAAAAAATATATGCAAAAATAAGATGCAGGCGTGGCGTTTTTTTTTTCAACAGCAACATTTTCGAAACTATGTCTGTACGATTGGAAATTTAAATTTTCTCTACCTCATCTAGTGCCTTGACAAATTTGATTTCAATACGAACATGTACAAGCAGACGGACCTAAGCTGAACCACCTAATTTTCTCTACGCTTGTACCTTAACCAAAAAATATAATTCAAAGATTTATGGAATTATAAATTATATATTATAGAATTATTATAAATGGATAATAATATTTTAATACATTTTTAATTTTTATTTATATTGTCAATATTTCGCTACCCCTTTCTGTAGCATCATCAGAAAAATCAAGTGTTTATTTAAACATAAAATAAAATAATGGCAAAAATGTAATAAAATTTTTTTTCAAACTAACATATTTCAAAAATAAAAAATTAAAATTGAGAGACAGAAAAAATTACAAAAATAGGTGTTTTGTATTCGATATCGATTACTATCTGTACCAACATCTACATTTTCAGAAATTATTTCATGTATAGAAATGACCCCGTTGCAGGTTTATTATATTCTTAGATAAAATTTTAGTTCGAAATAAGTTTTCACTTTTGACTGAATTGCTTTTAATTGTTTTTAATAAAATATTATGTCAGACTTAAATTGTTTGCTCATAATAGCAGTGTACTTGTTTGATTAATCTGAAACGAATAACGTTTGAAGCTTTAAAGCCTTGCTCGTTTAACACTCTTAATTTTTGAAAAAGGTTATGAAATTACTTTTGTTGTTTTTATGTTTTTTAATTTCAATAAAAAACATAAAGCAAAACCAACATTCAATTGAATTCATTCATTTCTGGATCGATTTTGATTTTTTTTTATGGCGATACTTACAGATTATTCCTGTTTTAAAAACAATCCTTTATCTTATAAATTAAAAGGTGTTCCCATACAACATACATGTTTTTTACGCGTATTGTGAGCAGCAAAGGTACCACCTTAAAATTAAAAAAAAACTGTGTATCAATATAGCTTTCAATGTCAAAAAATAATACAAAAATAAATTTGAAAACTAAAGGGTGGAAAGAATGTGTAACAAAAAGTGTAAATATCCTACGGTCAAACTGTTGAACCATAATAGTTAGTCGGTTGAAATTTACATATAACCTGATTGCTAAGTCTACTACAATAGCAAGTATAAACTTGAATTTATAAATTAAAGGGTGCCTTTATAGTTGTTGTTATTTTAAGTATATTTCCAAACTGTTGAACAGTTGTACAAGTATAACGTTTGGGGATGAAACATAAGGGTGTCCCAATAATTAAACCGTTAAAGGACAGATGAAATTTATTATGAAGTCGGTTTTATTTTGAAAGAATTATTAATTCAAGAAAAAAAGCTATAAAGGAATTACCATCTTTATCCAGTAATACTTTTTCCGTATTTTTAGTTTATCCAAATTATTTGATTAACAAAAAAAACAAAAAAAAAAACACAACAGCGAAATCAATGCTTCAGCGGAAGATTATTTTCGGATGCTTTTTTAAATTGTATGTTTTTAAAATACAAATTTTCTTAAATACGTATTATATTTTATGCACTACACTTTTGAATTCCGATATTTTTCAAAACCATTGGAAATTAGCATTCCTATGAAAATGCTGCCTTCAAATTAACTATTCTCCCTTCCGTGCTTGCTTTTGTTTTGCTTATTTGTTGATACTGTTTTTACCAAATATATATAAAACTATCATTTTCTAAATACTTTTACATACCACTCAATTTAAAAATATACTTAGCTTATTAACGAAAATTTTAGCTGTAAGCTATCATTTCAAGATGCTTTTCTGCCGACAGCAACGACTAGATCATCATATAAATGACATTTAAGAAAAGCAAAAAAACCTAAACGTTGAAAGACACTTTAAACAATTTTTGCTTAATAATTTTACCTTTAATTTAAAATATTTATATTTAACTGAATTGTGCCAAAATGATTTATTTGCTAAATATCAAGGGAAACAGCAAGCAGCTAGGCCTTGTTAAAAATAAAACTATGTTCATTTAACAAGCCTTAAAAACATATTCATTTATAACAAAACTTTCACAGGTGTATCACAAAGAAGAAGAAAAATAAGAAGTGGATGTATGCTAAAAGAAATTGTGCACCAACAAGAGATGATTATTGTATCCTTGCCATCGGAATTTCATGCGATTGAATGTGTTTTTATTACATACATGTACATGGGTGGGCTTTTCACATATTTCTTTTTTGTTTTAACAAAAAAATCTATATCGAAAAGAAATAAAACACATAGCGACAAACTTAGCTCGTACGATTGTATCCAAAATGTTTTACCAAATAGCATCTGCACGCACTTGCAAATATTTACTATCAAAATGTTATTAAGTTGCCGGTTAATCGATTAAAATGGTCAGGGGCAGAGGGGCGTTAACTTTATTGTTATTTACGCTATTAATATTTAAATTTGTAATTAAAATTAGTTAATTTAAGGAAGAATATTTTTGTGTGTTTCGGGATTAGGGAATCTAAAAAATTGTGGAAATAAACTTTAAAATTATGATCTTAGGAGTTTTGCGGCAAAAGTAATAGTTTCAAGTGGTAGATACGGTTCAGAAGAAAACACCAATATGTCAAAATATCGCCTCTAGAGAAACCTTTAATGGTTTTATTAATTTTCCACAACTGTTATCATACTTAGGATGTTTTCATTAGCATTAAAATTTAATTGACATTGATAAATTATTAGCAATGTAAAAAATTTAAGTACCATTTATTGCTAATTTTTAATTCTTTTTACTACTGGTAATATAATTAAAAAAAAAAATTGAAAAAATATTTTTTTTATAAAAAAATAAATCTTAGACAGCAGAGCCTTAAGAAAGATTTATATACTAAAAACTAGAAACTTCACCTTTTTACACGTTCTACTTTTGAAAATTGTAATAATTAATCATTTTTAAGTGAGATGGGTGTAAAACTTGAAACCTGTTATTCGGCAGATCTTATTAATTACCTAAAAACAAAATAATTTGTTTGCATAGTGTCTTATTTTTCTGGAGATTGTTAGAACTTACATTTTTCCCAATATGTTTGTGTTAAAAATTACATTTTAAAATAAAACCTTACCATACTTTAAGATGTTTATTTAGTGTACAAAGATAAGGAGTGAAGTTTATTAATAGTAATGCTTTGCAACCATTTATTCATAAGTCAATAATAATGACTGATTTTTAACTAATTATAAATAAAACCATTTAATTAAAAAGCGTTATCATTAGTGAAAATAATGACAATGCTAAAAGTAAGTAGGTTCCATCGCGTCGGACTCCGAAATTTTAGAGAGTCTTCCAATTACGCTCCTGGTAGATACACAAAAAACACATTAATTTTTTTTACAAAAATAAAATAAAAAATAACACAAATTAGAAATTATATACTTTTAGCTAAAAAACATACTCTTAAAATTGGCAAAAAAAAAAAAATGACGATTTCTTAAAGTAACAAAAATGACAGTTATATGTTTGAAGACCGTAAAAAATTTGCTATTCTATTTTTAATTAGTTATATCAGTTATTTCGATATTTATATGTGCATAAAAATATAAAAGTTTAGGAATAAAATCATCTTATAGTTTAATGCTCACCTTTGTGTAGTTCTGTGACGAAGCCTTATACATATATACAAATATTAATCTGAGTAAAAAAATAAATTTCTCCTCATACATATA
Organism: Cistogaster globosa; assembly: GCA_937654795.1. Taxonomy (NCBI): domain Eukaryota; kingdom Metazoa; phylum Arthropoda; class Insecta; order Diptera; family Tachinidae; genus Cistogaster; species Cistogaster globosa. The sequence continues at coordinate 66,887,246 of OW569405.1, read as the reverse complement.
TCTAACGATGTAGAAATCTTAGACTTAGAGATGTGCTATGTTTATTTAAGACTCATTGTAAACCTTTTTCGTGGTTATCACGTATAACCAAAGCTTCGGTATTAGCACTTTTAAGTACTTTTGAACTGTCACAAATTTCATTGTGAAGCTACGATTTGTTTCTAATATTATAAAGTTATATTATAATAACGAAAGTAATGTGGTATTGAACTTTATTTTAATATACAATTTTAATTCGGCGTAATTTTTTTTTTTTTAAACTAAGTGAAGCAGCCTGGAATATTAGTTTCACTTGATGTAAAATACTTCTAATTAAGCAAACTGGGAAATAATGGCAAATTTCTAATTATTTGTTGGTCCTGGTAAAAGTTGACTTAAGTAATCGAATTTTAGTATACAACACTGATGAGCATCTTCTGCATATTATGTTACAAGTGGAGTTCCACAGTATTCGGATATTGGCCGTTGCTGAAATACGAATATTACGAATATGTAAATAAATGTTGTTGTTGTTGGATATCCAGTCGCAGTTCAATAGAGATAATAGGAAATATCATAAAATACCTCTAAATATCATCTCCTATACTTTGATGGAAAGTCTTTAAGAACATGTATTGCCTTCTATCGAAGAATGGTAAATACCAAGAATGCTAAATATCTGCGATATAGGCTTTCTTATTTAAAGAGGCTAAAAGGGTTGTTCTTTATACATCGCCAATATGTTATTTTAGTTGTAATGGTAATATGGTAGAGAATGCAAATCATGTCAAAGAAAGGGCGCATGATAGGCCGTGATGATAGTCCAGGTTACATAACTGAAGCTGTGTTATCTTCTGCGCTTAAATGAGACCATATACGGCAATTTGAAAAATTTTTTCTTTATAAAGTACGAAAATTAGAGAAAATCCTCAATCAGTTCGAGTTAGTAATGACAATCCAATATCTTTTCTGCACCGCTAAGGAAGTCAGCGTTTTTTTGACGACTTCATCTTTTAAATAAAAATATAAATGTATGTATTTATGAATGATCATACAAATATTTAGGTTGTTGTTTTTGTTAAAAAGCTAAGTAACCCAAACCCACTAATTTCTATTTTTTATTTATTTTTTATATTTCTTTGAAGTATTTTATTTTGTTTTCTATTTTGAGGGAAACGAGCATTTATTTCATAATTTGATAGAATATTAATGTATTGCATGCATCATGTTCATGTACAAGTACACTTTTTGTAGGTTTTGGTTTTTGTTGCCTTTCTTAGCACATGTATCATGCTCATAACCACTGTTGAATTTAATCGCTAATAAAATCGCTACGCTCTCACCTCTTTAGATTACTATTCTGATAATATAATTTATTTCAAAGAAAAATTTAACGAAAGAAAGAAGCGAAAACAAAGAACGATGTCAAGGATGAAATTAGTATTTACTATTCATTTGTAGCCCATTAGTTAAGCCGTATAGACCTGAAAAAGCTTTAGGTATGTAGAATGGTTAAAATAGTAGTTAATGATTTTTACTAACTGTGCAAATTGCCTTTATGCATCATTAACTATTTTAACCCTTTTACAATATATATGTTATTTCCAATGATAAACCAACATTAAAAAAAAATCAAATAAAAATATAAATAAATAAATGAATTTCCGATGGTTACTGTGTTTTATACGCTTCACCACAAGTAAAAAAGAGAATACTTAAGTTTGTCATTCCATATTTAATTTTTACAATATCCAATTCCAACCCCATAAGTGAATATATTCTGAGTTCTTATGCATACCGAAGTCTATTGAACGATGTCCGTCCATTCGGGTTCGAACTTGAATCAACTTTGCCAAGACACTAGATGAGCTAAAAAAAAAATTTAGATAACCCAATCGATCCGACAAAGTGGCCAAAACTTTACCCCTGCCTCTAATTTTTCCATATCATTTCATCAAGTAACTCCAATCAAATATATGGGGCGTTAGAGAATCAAAAAATAAGAAAAATCATCCAGTGAAGATATTGGTGCTCGCACATATTTCATGGCCTCTTAACTTTTCACAGAAAAGTACGATTGAACACTATATTTTTTAAGATATAAATATAGGTATCACCTAAAAGCTTTTGATGAAATCTTTAAATTTTTTTAATAATGCTTTACCCATTAAGATTTTAATATTTGTTTGTATGGTGAAGGGTGTATAAAATTCAACATAGCCGAATATGTCGTAAATAACTTACTTGCTTGTTTATTAAGATTTAGTTAATTAATACCCACTTTGTTGCACATAATTCTTATTTATTCCATAAAACTTAAAACAAAAGATTTCCATGTTTTCTTTAAAAGTTAGTTAAAACCCCTAATGGTGTATAAACACAGTAGCGAAATGGGCATATTGATAAGCTTTCTCCGCAGTAATTTATTTTACGGTTTTATTTTTTAGAAATGAATGTTTAATGAGAATATTACAAATATTTTTTTTAAAGAATAAAATTGGTTAAATAAATTAAGCACACAAATTTAAGTAAGAAAAAATAAACAAATATTTATAAACCATTAAAACTATTAATTAAATTTTTTAATCAGTCAAGCTTGAAAAGATAAAGCAAATATAGTGAAAAAATGAGGTTCATTTTTGCAGTTTGATGAGGACGGAAAAAGTATTTATTTTTTAAATGGTTCATTGGCAAAATACAGATGTCATTCTACTAGTAAGTGTAATGTTTAATTATGCTATTTAAGACAAATAATTTAAAAATAATTTTTATCAGATTAACAACTCCAGGATTATGCAGTTTGCAATCGCTTACAGAATTGACTAAGCAAAAATGTAAAATTACTACCAAAAGAAGCAGTTCAATTAATTAAAGTTGATAATGTGTGGTGCCAGGGTCAATTTTCTTATCTTGATTATTCTAATTATATCGAACTGCTTTCTAACATACATTTTGAAATTATTCTTCGATTATGAATTGGTATAAATAATGTGGTGGATGCAAGTAATAAAATGCGATGTATAGTGAAAAGAAATCCAAAGGTAATCATAAAGGTTATGCATATTGTTTTCTTTTAAATTTTGGAAGTTGATGATTTCTCATTTATTTCTCTGAAAAATGATTGGTGGTTTAAAGCGTTTGAGTAAAAATTACAATTCGTGACTTCTTTTAATAGAAAGTGCAAGGAACAATTTTTGTTTAACAATAGCACACACACAGAGAATAGTTTTTTCAAAAAAATACTAAAAAAGACGGTGGAAGAACATTTGAGTAAGCTGATGTAATAACTGAAAAGACTGGGTAAAAAGTGATGTTATAAATCAACTGTATAAGAAAAATTTGCGGAAATAATACTATATTTTATAGAATATTACTTACAAAGTCTTCTTCTCTCTCGAGTAACACCTGAATGGCAAATAGTCATAATGGTGCATCTTATCACTGATACTGCATTATCTCTCAATAAACCTAGAAATGTTGTTTCAACTATATTTGATAACTAATTTCCAGTTATCAGTACATTTTACCGAAATTTAATTGAATTACCAGCTTATTAGAAAATATTATTCGAATTAGTTAGCAATGGTGAACAAAATTTTGATCATGTCTTTTTTGATGGGGCCATATGTTACAATTTATATATTTTAAAAGTTTCTTGAGATATCCAAAGTACACAAAGAGATCAAACTGCAACCTGATTTAGTTCATCAAATATATTATTATTTAAAGAAACTCGCTTGAGAATCTTTTTCGAAAGTGACTTGCAATTATCTTTGAACTCACCGAGTTAGTAACAAAATTTTTACGAGCTGTTATTTTCTTATGAGAATTCGAGTTGTAATACGTCATTACAAATGCATTTTCTATGTTCACAATTAGATTTAATTTCTCAAAATTTGGACTTCATCACTAATCATATACTGCAACATTACAGCAATCCATCTCTGACGCAGAATACATGTAACTTCTCTTTCTTGAACTAAGCTAAGATCTTTTTATATATGAAAATATCAAATAAAAACAAGTGCGAGTGTAATATTCGGCTATGCCGAATTTTATATACAATTTACCATATATGTGTAACCACATGTAACATACTACAGATTTCCTATTTATAGTTTTAATAAAAAAAGGTTCGTGAAGTTCTTTCCTACCATAAGGTTATTCTTTTAAAATTTTTTTTTAATTGTATGTTTAGGTAAGGGTTGTTATCACAGATTAGCAAATAAAAAGGTTTCTGTATTAGCTAAGAAGCTCACCAATTTTTTTAACTTTTTAATGAGTTTTTATCATACGCCCGACCATCAGCGGGAAGAACCACGAGAGTTGAAAAAAATATATGCAAAAATAAGATGCAGGCGTGGCATTTATTTCAACAGCAACATTTTCGAAACTATGTCTGTACGATTGGAAATTTAAATTTTCTCTACCTCATCTATTGCCTTGACAAATTTGATTCCATTACGAACATGTACAAGCAGACGGACCTAAGCTGAACCACCTAATTATTATTATTATTATAGAATTATTATAAATGGATAATAATATTTTAATACATTTTTAATTTTTATTTATATTGTCAATATTTCGCTTCCCCTTTCTGTAGCATCATCAGAAAAATCAAGTGTTTATTTAAACATAAAATAATGGCAAAAATGTAATAAAATTTTTTTTCAAACTAACATATTTCAAAAATAAAAAATTAAAATTGAGAGACAGAAAAAATTACAAAAATAGGTGTTTTGTATTCGATATCGATTACTATCTGTACCAACATCTACATTTTCAGAAAGTATTTCATGTATAGAAATGACCCCGTTGCAGGTTTATTATATTCTTAGATAAAATTTTAGTTCGAAATAAGTTTTCACTTTTGACTTAATTGCTTTTAATAGTTTTTAATAAAAAATTATGCCAGACTAAAATAGCTTGCTCATAATAGCAGTGTACTTGTTTGTTTAATCTGCAACGAATAACTTTTGAAGCTTTAAAGCCTTGCACGTTTAACAAACTTAATTTTTGAAAAAGGTTATGAAATTACTTTTGTTGTTTTTTAGTGTTCTTTAGTTTTAATTTTTTTTTTTGTTTTTTGTAAAGGACTTCAAAAAGAAGGCTGTCAATTCGACTGAACGCTGTTTTGTTTTTCATAACTCAGTCATTTCAGGATCGATGTTGATTATTTTTTTAAGGCTATACTATACAACATGCATGTTTTTTACGTGTATTATGACTATAGCTCTCAATGGCAAAAAGTAATACAAAATTAAATTTGTAAATTAAATTGGAAAGAATGTGCAACAAGAAGTGTAAATATCCTAAATTATAAATAAAAGAGTTTTATAACAATTGATGTAATCTGTGGTATACGGTCAAACTGTTGAAACGTAATAGTTAGTCGGTTGATATTTACATATAACCTGATTGCTAAGTCTACTAAAACAGCAAGTATAAACCTTGAATTAATAAATTAAAGGGCGCCTCTATAGTTGTTGTTATTTTAAGTATATTGCGAAACTGTTATTTATTGAAACTTCAGTAATTGAGTTTACAATAAGTAATCAAATCTTAAAACTAAATTACTATCACTAATTCCAGCTAGTGCTGGCAGAAGTGAAGGTGTTCACTTGTATAAGTATAAAATTTGGAGATGAAATATAAGGGTGTCCCAATAATGAATGTAATTTGATGTATGTGGCCAAACACTTAAACCGTTATAGGCCGACAGATGAAATTTATTATGAAGTCGGTTTTATCTTGAAATAATTATTGATTCAAGAAAAGAAGCTATAAAGGAATTACCATCTTTATCCAGTAATACTTTTTCCGTATCGCTAGTTAATCCAAATTATTTGATTAACAAAAATCTCACAACAGCGAAATCACTGCTTCAGTGGAAGATTATTTTCGGATGCTTTTTTTATGTTTTTAAAATATAAATTTTCTTAAATACGTATTAAATTTTATGCACTACACTTTTGAATTCCGAGATTTATGAAAACCATTGGAGATTGGCATTCTTATGAAAATGCTGCCTTCAAATTAACTATTCTCCCTTCCTTGCTTGCTTTTGTTTTGCTTATTTGTTGATACTGTTTTTACCAAATATATATAAAACTATTATTTTCTAAATACTTTTACATACGACTTAATTTAAAAATAAACTTAGCTTTTTAACGACAATTTCAACTACAGGCTATCATCTCAAAATGCTTTTCTACCGACAGCAACGACTAGATCATCATATAAATGACATTTCAGGAAAGCAAAAAAAAACCGTAAATGTTACAAGACACTTTAAATAATTTTTGTTTAAAACTTTTACCTTTAATTTAAAATATTTATATTTAAATGAATTGTGCTAAAATGGTTTATTTGCTAAATATCAAGGAAGACAGCAAGCAGCTAGGCCTTGTTAAAAATAAAACAATGTTAATTTAACAAGCCTTAAAAACATATTCATTTATAACAAAACTTTCACAGGTGTATCACAAAGAAGAAGAAAAAGAAGAAGTGGATGTATGCTAAAAGAAATTGTGCACCAATAAGAGATGATTATTGTATCCTTGCCATCGGAATTTCATGCTATTGAATGTGTATTTGTTACATGCATGTTCATGGGTGGGCTTTTCACATATTTCTTTTTTGTTTTAACAAAAAAATCTATATCGAAAAGAAATAAAACACATAGCGACAAACTTAGCTCGTACGGTTGTATCCAAAATGTTTTACCAAATAGCATCTGCACGCACTTGCAAATATTTACTATCAAAATGTTATTAAGTTGCCGGTTAATCGATTAAAATGGTCAGGGGCAGAGGGGCGTTAACTTTATTGATTTCACTTCATTTTCTGTTCAACGATAAGCACATCGGTGTCCACCAGTTGTACTTTATAATTTAGTTTTTATGTGTGCATGTTTCTTGGTCTTGTACCAGTAAATTTTTTTGCCACCTTTTTTATGTACATTTCTTTGTATTTATATTTTCGTTAAAATTCGATTAAAAGAATCATTTCATTTAACAGCTGCTCGCACTTGCATGTTTTGGTTTAAATAAATAATTACGTCACGAGTAGATGTAAAGTTCTCTATTATAGGATGTGACGAAAATCTTGAATTTCCTACTCACCTGCCCTAATCTGTTACATTGCACTTTGTTTTTAAAGTTAAGTTCTTTTTATTATCAAATTTGTAATATATTTGTTACGTTTATTTGATTAATAAACGCTTTGTTTATTGAATTAGTTTATTGCAAAATAATTCACACAACTTTGACAGCTTTAATTAAATTACACAATTTATATAAATTACACAATTTATTTACACAATTTATTATAAGATGGTAATTTTTCCAACTTGAATAATAGATAAAAACTTCTATATCAAATATTCGCGACGAATCTTAACGCGACAACTTTCAAAATGACTGAAGTGTCGGTATGGTGGTGTTTTCAATATACCGACTTCAAGGGGTTGTTGAATACCTGTGGAATGTTCCAATTTTTCCTTGCAGTTACTTGTTTTGTAAGTATCTTTTGTATAATTTTCGTTCTGTGTTAGTAAAAGTTTCTATAAAATATCTTTCTTTAGAGAAGCTCAAATACCAATGGAACTCATAAGTAGAAGGAAAATAGTCGAAGACTGCATAGTACACTCATTGCGGATGACGTTTGATATTAGCAGTTTTACTGATTGTTTTCTTTTAAATGGTTGATAAGGAGCAATTGTATACTTGACCTGAACCTTTCCTGTAGTCTGCTTTTGAGGGAGTACGTCGTTATTTATTAGGCAGAATTGCTTGGGTTGCTGCATGCGATGGATCACTTGCTGAAAGTTTCGTGTTGACAAGTGAACGCGTACTGTAGTCTGGTGCTGAGGTAATGTTTGTGTGGGTTAAAGGACACATAGTTACACCTGTAAATACTTTCAGATTATTTTTACAATTTATGAATTCTCCTCATAGATTTATAAAATACATCGCGTTAAGAATACAGTATAGACATTTAAGTATATAACTACTTTTTTACTTATAATTTTATTTTTGTTTAAAATACAGTATTAGAAAAGATTTTTTGACTAGTAGTTTTGAAGCTTTTCACTCTTTAAAAGACCTGATAACTTATATATGTATATGGCGCTATAACATTTGGTATGTTAAATAAACATAAAGAATGGTTTTTCCTACCAATTAAATCTTCTTATTTTCAATTTTTTATTTAAACATTGACATTGGTCTCAAGCATGAACGACAACAAGTGCATTTCTGAGAAAAGGAAATCCAGTCATCATGCCATAAAAACTTAATTACTTAATGTTAATAAAACTTGTTTTAATTTCGCTTTTCAATTTACCGGCCGTTCTGACAATTTTCTTTTTTATTTAAAGAATGTGACTGAAAAAGAAAACGAAGATCCACGATACAAAGAGTTTTAAATTTGTTGAAAATATTTCATAACATGTATTTAGCATTACAAATTAAAGTTAAGTTTAAGAAGTATGAGTAGAGTTGAAAGTAAAAGTGATTGAATGAAAATTTTAAAAACATTGCCTTTCGGATTTCTTGTTTTTTTTTTGTACTTTTCACATCATTTTTTTTTTTTATGCTTTATCAAAGTTAAAACTTTACAAATTGTCCACAGAACTTTAACCAAAAAGTCACCGCCTACTTCTCTTACAATGTAAGTTTAAAAAGAAAACTTTTTCTAAATGAATAAAACAATGTTCAGTTAGATTTTGATAGTGACGATCACACACGTTAGGCGGTGATCACTACATTTTTTTATGATGGGAAAACCATATAGTTAATTTATATATTAACACGGTGAAAGAAAAGCCTTATGCAGTTTAATTTAATGTCAAAACATTAATTAATTTGTCTCTTTTACATAATGATGATTTTAATAGCAGATTCAATAAGATTTAACATATAAAAATTCCACCTGCAAGAAGATTCGATGTAGATTTAAATCAATTAACTGAATTCGGAAGAAAAAAAGTTTAGCTATAGGCAAACTATTTTATACTCAAAAGTGGTAAAGTTACCATCGTGTATTTTGTGTAATAATCGAAAATAAGTAATTAATCGTCTAAATAAATTGTGTTATTTACATAAAGTAGTAAAAGAACTCAATAAATTAAGTGTTTATAAAATAAATAAGCGTAACAGTAGTACATGCATTAAAAGTTATTTTCTTAATTTTATTTTTTTTTACATGTTTTACTATGTTAAAATAGCATCAATGCTTAAACAAGCGCAATTCTGCATCAAGAGGACAGACACATTTAAACTTCAAATAAATTCGTTTTTACATGACGACCTATTGACAACTTTTATTTGTGTTAAAGTAAAAACTTCTTCACAGCAAGAAAATATGTCCATTGGTAAAGATATTTTATGACGTAGAGCCTATTTAAACTGTAATGTTAGTTTTATTTACATAAATTAAATTCTACTTTTTGTTTCTTTTAGATAACTGTGTATGAAATAAAAAAGTATTAATTTGAATTTCAACAAAAACAAGGGTGTAAGAGGACTTAGTTTATATGCTGGTCTGATTTCACATCTAAAGTGTAGTGGACTATTTATGTTCGGTTAGGTAGCGATACAAAACCTTTAAGAATATTGAAACTTGGTCGTACACAATAACAAAAGATTTAGGATAGTCCATGAGGAATACTTTAGAGCACTGGCGAGATAGAGCCAACAATGCAGCTTCTAAACTTTCATACAGAGACATATCCATTCCAAAACGCTCGAATTTTTCGGGATGCCAGTATCTTATCAACTTATTACGGCAATGAATATCAGTAAAAAACTTCATCAAGCTTTCTTACTGCTAGTTTTTATTTACAGAAAACAATAAGAAATTTTAAGAATGATATTCTTATAGGTTTTACAAATTTACAACGCCCGGTTAGTGTGAATGTTCTGTCTCACATTAAGTGACCAGATTCGTGTCAGTTCTATAACCTCTACCGATAATTATGGTTTCAAAGATTTTTGTTTTTAACTATGTTAGCTTTTACTTTTCAATAAAGACGTGTTTAATATTTTAAATACGTACATATGTATGTATGTATACATTTATGTTTGTACGTATTTTTAAATTTCTTATCTTTGTTGCGCGTTTGTTTTATTAATTACTTTTAGAAATTTAGCTTTTCATATTTTTTTATTTTTTCTGATATTTTTAGCTAAAATGAAAAATCATGTAACTGACCATAAGCAAAAAAAAAAAAAAAAAATAATAAAAAAAAATAGAAATAATAATAATAAACTAAAAAATAAATAAATAAATAAAAATTAAAATTTGTTTCTTGATAGCAGAAATTATATTTATTTATTTATTTGTTACAACAGAAAAACATATTTGAATTTTTTGTTAGTTACATGGTTTTTCATTTCAGCTGACGATATTAGAGAAACTTGATTTACCATTTTATCTTAATGATATCTTCAGATACTCTGAAGATTGGATTGCATTTGAAATCTGAACAATAAAAAAATTTGGACAATGACTAAAATATTTTCAATATTATTATTCATCAGTGCAGTGTTTATGTTTAAATAAACTCTGTTGACGTTTTTTCTATTTGGGAATATATTTACAATCAAACGATGAGCAGTCATTTCTTTTTTTACAGTTTTGTTTGCGTGTCATTAATTTAACTTTTTATTAAGAAACATAAATCATTTTAATGCCTGCTGCAAGGCTGACTTGTTTTGGCTGTTTTTAAATGTCGTGCAGAACATGTAAAAGGAAATTTTACATGCATTTTCGGTTTTTAATGAAATATAAAATTTTTTTATTGCAGGAAAAACTTTTTGATGAAGTTTTCGTATACTTTTAATTCTTAAGAGATTTTTTAACTTTTTGTAATTGTAGTTTATTTAATTTGCAAATTTGGATTAAGACAGAAATCCTGTTAGGTATGGGTAAGGATTAGAAAATATGGTCATATTTTATAGTTATTTTCTAAACAATACCACGTTTTTATTTTCCACTTCTGATTACCGAAACGATATTATAAACGACCGATAAAATACCTAGGTTAAACTACGTGTCCTTGTATTAACGTTGATAGGAATTAAAAAAAGAGAAAATAGCGAAAAGAAACGTTAGTATTGCAGGCGCGGCTCTGACTAACAGCAGATGAGCCCAGACTTTTTTGTTTGCTTTAAAGAATTAATCGTATATAAAATTATTTCCACATATTTTTAGCTGATCGTCAAGAAATTTCCAGATTAAGTAGAAGTCTTTCCATATACCGGATTAATATAGGAAGAAAAAGAAAGTAAAAACAAATCCGTCAATATAAAATACAACATTAAAAAATGGGTTTGATTTATTTTGTTTTGATTTATTTCTTTTAAAGCGAAAACTAATTTTTTTATCATTTTTCCTTCATAATTGCCGAAGTTTTCTCTTTGTTATACATTAAAAATCAAATTCAACTAAATTTTGCTTTCGAAAAAATTTCTTGTTCAAAAACCGAATATATACGCAATATATACATATAATAAAACAGTAACGGCTATTTTTGCACATTAGATATTTTTTTAATTTTGGGGTTGGCTTAGGTAGTAATATCTGTCTGTCCATCCGTCTGTGTTCGCATCACGTAATCTTGATTCAAATGTAGAAAACTTTTTGTTTCGTTAAAATAAGTTATTTCGTAGAGAAAATAGAAGTACAAATGTGGTCTGCTAAAACATTTGTCAGCACATTTTCTTTTTATAGATGCGAAATGTTTTAAAACTGTTTAAAGATCACTATTAGAAATATTAAAAAACACAAAATTCAAAATTTGAATTTTAAGAAAATTATAAGTGACATACCGACAAGGCATGTATTAAATAAAGTCAGTAATAATTTAATTAACATAAATACAAATATGAATAAAGTACAGAGAAACTATTGTGTTTTCTTTAAAGTTCAAGGTAAGTTTGTGAATTTATGGGTATGAAAGTAGAAACAATTGTTTTCTTGTCATATTAAAAGGAACAAATTCAAGATTAGTAAAACACTCAATTGATTTATCAACACCATTAAGCAAAACAATTATTCAAATATTCAAATGATATTTTCCGTAATATATATACATTTGTAGACCTTATCATAATTTTTAAAGGTAAATAAAGGAATCTAAATACTTAGGAAGAAAGGAAATACTAAATGACATTTTTATGTAAAATTATATATCGTACTTCAGTTTTTTTCTTATTTTTTAATTCTCTGCCACCCCAATATTTGTTTTTTTTTTCTTGATAGGAGCTACTTCACTTAACTAGATTTACGTACATGGGAGGGGTATAAAAGATTCGGCATAGCCGAATATATCACTCTTACTTGTTTGAAAATAAATGCATAGGGTATTGAAATTAAGAATTGTATAGAGGAATAAATTTTTGCACCAATTAAGAACTTTATTTTTTTTTTTTGTTTCAGACTTAAACTTAATAAAATTTTTAATTTACAAATTAAATAATTATTTTAGTAGAAAAGAAAAATAAAAATTTTTAAATCAAATAAATAATTAAGTCAATTAAAAATTAAAATAAGCCCTGATGGGTTAAAAACAATTTTTCTATGTAAATAAGAAACCATCTCGGTTTTAAGGAATATTATTAAAAACGATCACATGAAAAACAAAAAAGCATTGCTTTAGAAAAAATTGGATTTATGTGATATTTAATAATGACCATTAAAGAAAAAAAAATTCGTAGAGATCTTATCATTTAAGAGCCCTTTCCAAAAAACACGAATAACTAAGTGAATAATATAGCTTTTTTTTAGCAAAATAGTTAATCTTTCTTTAGTGCATTTATACTTCAACACCTATAAAAACGTGTTTTGCTGAGATTTTCATTTAATTGCCTAAATTAACAAAGAAGTTTTGGACATTTTTTTACACAAAATCTCTCTTTTTAAATAGAATGGAATCGTCATTTCCCCATTTAATTTAGAAATGACAATTAGAGGCAATTTTTTTCCTTATATTTGGACAACTTCTTTGTTATATGCAGATGACAAGCCTATTTTTCCTCGAAAGTGACCCGAAAAATTGAAGAAAAACACGATCTATAGTAACCATTAATGTTGTTTAAATACAATCAGTCTAAACTTAAAACAAGTAAGAGTGCTATATTCGGCTATGCCGAATCTTATATACCCTTCACTATCTATGTAAATATAGTTAAGTGAAGCAACTTTAATCAAAAACGCAAATATTGGGGTGACAGAGAATTAAAAAATAAAAATAAATTTTGGTACTGCATATATATAATTTTACATAAAAGTGACATCGAATCTTAATGGGTTAAGCATTTAAAAAAATATATTATTCCTTAAAGACCTTTTCAAAAGCTTTAAAATGATAACCATATTGATATTAAAAAACGTTGGAAAATTCAGAGCCCCGTAATTCGGAAAATGTGGTGTAGCGCCAATTTTTTCACTTGATGTTTCTTTTTATTTTTTAATTTTTTATCGCCCCGTACATACATTTTTTTGATTGTAGTTACTAAACTGTTCCAAATACATGAAAAAGTTAGAGGTAGGCGTGGTGATTTGCCTGCTGCCTCGAAGGACATGGACTGATTTCCAATAGCACCTTTTTCGACAATATTTCTGATCGATTGACGTATTTCATATTCCAACACTAACACGGGCGGACATCCTTCATTCGACTTCGCTGTGCATAAGGATTCAGAATATAAAAGAATATAAATACTTTATGGTGTCGGAAATGGATATTGTAGAATTTACACACGGAATTACAAAATAAGTTATACCCTTTTTTCACTTTTTGTGGTGATGGGTATAAAAATACGTACATAAATGCACCAAATTTTTTGTTGCGAAGTTGCGAATTTGTCGAGTTTGAAATCATTAACTTTATGTGAGTGATATATTTGTAATTTTGACATTTTCTATTTGATTTTGGTTTTCTCTTTTACAATGTTTTGAGTTTTATATATTTTTTGTTTAATTATACGCAATAATTTTTATATTCCAAAATAGCCAAAGGTATTTATATAAACTGCACTTCACAAGTTAGCGCATTTACTTCATTTTTAAATATTTAATAAGTTAGTAGCTAAATTAAAAGAAGCACACTCATACGCAGGAATGAAGCTCAATAAACGCAATATGTATAAATAAAGATTGCATAAATAGATGTGTGTACCCATAACCGTTATAGGAACATGCAGTGGCACCTTCAAAGATAAACGCAACCGCAATACAACAACGCCAATATTGAACAATATCAAAGTTTTTGTGGTTGTCGGCCGTTCTGAAACTAAATGCAACAAAAAGTTTACCAAAAATTGGTAACTTTCATTTTCAATTTAATGACGTCTGGTAGCTTCCAGTTTGTTGGAGTGCTTAGTTTATTTTTCGGTCATCGATAAAAGCAAAAAATGAGCAAAAGAAAAAGTGAAATTTAAATTTAATAAATCAAAATTTTGACGATAACTACGAAATAACAAAAGGCTCCATTAATTGATAAACGGTTGAAAAAATCCGCTGCAAAATCTGTTAGTGAAATGCACAAGTGTTATGAGAAAAAAATTATGTAAATAGTAAATAAATCTTAAAAGTTTTATGTCACAAGTTGTACTAAAAACACAAGCTTAAAATTTTATTACGGTAATATGCTACAAGATTTTTTTATGTAGAACTTTTATGTATTATTTATTTTCATTTTACTATTAGCGAATACTTTATTTATAAATTAGTTAGAACGTCATATTTTCCATTGTTTTTTAAAATGTCTACAATGTTAAAGAAAACCAGTATTTCTGAATCTTATAAAGCGGTAAACAGTACATTATTGTATTGAAGTTGCGGCAGGATACGTAATGATAGTTTGAAACTGACTACATATTAATTCCAAACTTCTATAAGTAAAGTTTTTGAAGCTCCCTCTGTATCCCATATAATAACTATAACTACTCATGTAAAATAGAACAAGTATAATTGAGAAACTTCTAAGTGGTTTCAAAATCGTGCTTAAAACATAAATATAAAAAATGCATACTTACATATTTTTCAATCGTTCCATTATTAACTCAATATATTTTGGTTAAATATATTATAATATTTTTAAATATTATAAATTAATTAAAATTTCCTTTTTTTGGGTTAGGTTCTTTTTCTACTTTTTTTTTAATAAAAAAATTATTTAAGTATTTGTGCGTAAGTTTTCCAAAGAAAACAAGATAAATTAGACACCAGCAAAATGTAATGCCGTATTTTCTGGATCGCTACATCCTTTATCAACATTCTTCGCATCTATCTACCTTAAGTTGTGTACGTTGTAAACATCATCTATTTAAACAACTAAATTATTTTCTATTTTATTAAGCTTTGGGTCCTTATATTTTTTTTATTAATATTATATTTCAATATTTCGGTACTTTTTGCGTACCTTCTTCAGGAAACAAAATTAATATTGAAAGCAAAATAACAAAATTAATTAACAATTGAAAAAATTTTTTTGTCATAATGAAATTAAAAAACAATGTTTCATAAAATTTCAAAAACAAAAATATAAAAAATTGTTTTGTGTTACATACATATATTAAGAACAAAACATTTATGTTATTTTGTGAATTAAGTGTCTGTATATATGAGCGACATTATCTGTATCTGCTTTAAAATTAATTCTTTTAGTCAATGGAGTATTTACAATGTGTAACATTTCCAAAATATACCGTCTCTTATAATTTTTTTCAATACTAAGAACTGAAGCATTTTCAAAGTTAGGATAGTGACCTAAGTCAAAACAATGAGTGGATAATGCTGTTTTTTGTGAATTAACATATCTTAAGTCCGACTTATGTCCAGCAATTCTAGTCTTAAGTTTATTTTTTGTTGTACCAATATATACCTTATTGCAAATCTCCTGATCACTACCTTTACAAGGTATTTCATAGACTACATTAGAAATGTCAAATTTATTAATTCTATCTTTAGTCTTACTAAATAATCTATTAAGTGTATTATTTGTTTTATAAGCCATGTTATATTTTTCCTTATTGAAGATTTTTGAATTCTTTAAACATTCTGAAAAACCTTGTACATAAGTTAAAGACTTATAAATCTTAGGTTCCAATGTGCTTATCTTATTTGTATTTCTTTTATGTCCGTATTGTCTAATAAGTTTATAAATAAGTCTTTTTGGAAAGCTATTATCCGCTAGTATATTTTTAATCTTTTCTTTATTCTTTTTACGAAATTCTTCATCACTTGTAGTTAAAATTCTTTCAATTAAATTTTTAGCTGTATTAATTATTATACCTTTGTTGTGCTTTGAAAAATAGTTAATAATTCTTCCTGATGCTGTTGGTTTTTGATACCAATCCATTAATATATTATTACCTCGTCGAATCAATAAAGTATCTAAGTAAGGAAGTTTGGAATCGCATTCATTCTCTATTGTAAACTTAATATTACCATCAAAAGAATTGAAAATCTTTAACATATCATCAATTGCACTATCAGAAATAATGCAAAAGAAATCATCAACATACTTTGTAATAATTTTTGGTTTTATAATTAGTTTTTCTAAGCAAAAGTCCAATAATTTCTCCATAACAATGTCTGCAACAATAGGAGATGCTGGAGATCCCATCGGAAGACCCTGTTTCTGTTTTCTATTATCCTCAATGCAAAATTGAAGAATACGTACAAATAAATCCTTATCAATTTTAGTGTGTGGTCTAATTATATCCCACTTTTCTTTTATTGTATCAATAGCTAAATCTACTGGTATACTAGGAAATAGAGATATCACATATAGATATCACATCACATCTAAGTTTTTTGATCTTATTCTTAAAATCTAAAGAATTCTTTACGTTATATTTTGAAAACTCAGTGATTTTCTTCAAAATATCTGTCACATATTTACATAGTTCATAAGAAGGCGAATTTACAAAAGAACAAATAGGTCTTAAAGGATATTCATATTTTTGGAAGTCCATATAACCTAGGAGCAGTAGCAATGTTGGTCTTTAGTTTCTTCTTGTCAAAAATAGTTATAATTTTTCGTTTAAAAAGTTCATCTATCAAATCATTGTTAATCTTCTGCAATTTGTTAGTCGGATCTTTATTTACTAATTGATATTTAGATATATCTTCTAAAATATTATTAATTCGAATGTTATATTCATGTTTCATTAAAACTACTGTTGTATTACCCTTGTCCGCTTTTACAATAAGCAAATTTCTATTCTTTTTTAAAAAACTCTCTGTTTTTCTTACTTTATCTAAAAAACAACAATATTAATTTGGTTAGACAATTTTCTCAAACAACTTAAAGCATTTTTGTGTTGTTCTCAACTAATCTTGTACAAAGTTTTTGCTTCGTATCGACTTTCGAATGGCCATTTAATCATTCATACTTGCTTCCTCACAATATTATAGATGCTGTTCCAGTATCATAATATCTTTTGTGTAGTTAAGTATGAATGTACATACGCTGTGCTTTATTTAATTTTTAATTTTTTTCTAATCAGGATTTGAATCGTGTATCTTATAAATGAAAGTAAATTTTTACTTTTTTTCAGCTTATGTTCATTTTTAATTTAGTTTCAATTTTTTTTTAAATATTAATAAAAAAATTGTTTGTTGTGACTTAAATCCTGTTTAAAATAACTGTAATTTGTTAGTTAAAACTATTCATTGTTACAGAGAACATAATATGGTTATTTGGGCTATTTTATAACAATGCTTTTTCTCTGCGAGTAGTTATTGCATAAAATTACTTTTTAGTTTTCTTACGCGAAATTAGCATCTAGTACTGATAATAAACTCTGGCTGGTTGCTGTTTTTTTATGATTGGAATAACTTGACTAAACAAGATTTGTTTTAAAGGATATGGAAAAAATTATAGGCAGGCCTGAGATTTCGGCCAGAACTTCGTAGGACATGGAAGGACAGACGGATATACGGACAGGCGGGCATTGCTCAATCGACTTCGCATAGGAATATATATATATATCTATATATATATATATATATATATATATATATATATATATATATGCTTATGCTTTTTGTAAAAAAAAATTAAGTTAGCAATATACTAAAAGTATGTATAGGTTTCAAAATGCATGTCAAATTTTACATAACGTTTTTGTGTTGACTAACACGTTGAACATTTTTAAAAAAATCACTTAAGTTTTAAATTATAATGATCATAAGTTAATTTAAAGGATTATAATAACTGTTTAAGTAAATGCTTATACTTTTCCTGTTTAGTTTGCTTATTGCAAACTTTTTCTTGCACTCGGTGATGAACAAAGATTTCATTTGTTATTTTGATTAATACCCGAAAGAAAATTTTTATTTTATTAACAACGTATTTTAAAACACAACCTTTAATCGCTGAATGGATGGAAGTCCGCGAGTTATTGAATGTATTCGCATGTCTCTTAAGTCTTTTGTTTTAATACACTTGACAATCACGTATCAAGAGAGATTGAGATTTCATTACGCAATATCTTCATAAACATTTTCCGCGATTCAAGGTCAAACTAACGTTAAATGTCTAATACGCCAATTTCATATTTACTTGGTTTCATATGATTTTTTTAAAATATTTTACAATTTTTCTCTCAGTCTGTAAAAATTTGTTAACATTCGTCATATTAAAGGAAATATATTATCTAATAGTCAATATTTTATTTCGATTGTTGTTGTTGAAATATGATGGAAAGAAATTTCGGAAGAAAAATATATATATATATATATATATATATATATATATATATATATATATTTTTTTTTTTTATTATTATCACGATTAACAAACAATACTTTTTTATTTAAGTGTAAGGAAACATCTGCAAGATTTGTGTAAAGGTTTTTAAATAATTTTACTCCATTTTTGTTTTCGATATTTTGTACGACTCATCCATTTATAGTTCCATCTTAACTATACAAAATAATATTCATATGAATGTAAAAAAAAGATTCTTAAGAACAAACAATTTTATTATTATAATATGTCTTATTTTGGAAAACGGAATTACAATTTCTATGCATTTGATACTTTAAGAAAAAAAAAATGTATCTTCTCAAATTGATAAAATATAAGTTTTAGACATAAATACATTCTAAATGCTAAAGAGAGCAGATTAAAAGCTATGCAACGGACTTTTTGAAGTAATTTTTTTCTATCAGTCAACTGCATTAAGGTAAAAGGCAAGTCTACCTACACGATACAAAACTTTTCTTAAAATAATATAGAAACGAATATAGATATTGTTAATTTTAAATATGTTTGACAGATAAATTTTCATTTTTAGATACTTATTGTTTGGTTAAAAAACTAAACGAAGGTATAATGAGACCTGCCATACCATAGCGCCATAGCTGTAACTAGGCCATAACCATAATTACATTTACTTTAAGCGAATAGTGGTGCCATAACCATAGGCAATTCTTATTTGTGTTGCCTTTGGTTAAAAAAGAAGTGCAACGAAAAATATAAATTAAACTCAACAATACAAACCAGCGGAGGTGGAAAATTAGTATAAAATTAAAAAACAAACAGTTAATACCTAAATTCAATAGTTAACTTGTATAATATTATGGTAAAAATTCAAAATTATTTGATATCGGTGGTTACGGTTATGACTATGTCAAATACAGTGTTTCCGATAAAGTTAGTTTGAACAGCTGTTTTATACGGATATGGTTGTGTGTTATAAACATAATTCCTATTTTTTTTAATCCACTAAACAAGTTTAGCCAATCCACTGCAAGTTTCATTATAAGTACAAAACATACTGAAAAATATTGACATTTTAGTTTGCACAGTACAACGGACGCCTGTGTACCACTAATAAATAGAATACATTTTAAACCAAAAAAAATAATAATTTCTAAGGCAACTCTTATTAAATCTTTAATGAAGTAAATCAATAATTTAAAAAATTTATAAAAAACAATAATTTATTTAAGTGTATTTTAAAGACAAGTACACTTTTTTGTACATCTGCATTTGGCAGTAGATTACGCTTTTTTTTGATGTTTTTCAGGAAAATTTAACCCTTATGTGAATGGCAAAAAAGACATCTTCTATAGTATAGCAAGGTACCCGGGTACGTATTAGAAAAAGTAGAGAAAATCTAAAAAGTTTGCCACAAAGTTTTATATAAAGTTTGGTAAGTAAGCATGAGATTTTTAATACATCTTATATGTATATTTCTGATAAAATTCTAACTTATTTCATGCAACTAAAGTTATGCAATATGTCACAACACAAGATTTTGAAAATATTGTAAGTCAAAAGTGGCAAACCAATTCAAGATTGATGATTCCACCTTAAAGAAGTATACACAACTCTTTACATAAATAAAACAGACTAAAATCTGTTGTTTTTTTTAACTGAGATCACATTTCAAGTGCAAGTTTTTACAAACACAATGAATATGAGTGCCAGTGTTCGTTCCAAGAGACTTACTTCAACAGATATAAACAACTTATCATCCATTCTAAGGCTGACAAAGAATATATTCCACCAGTAAATGAAGTAGAAGCTTCAGACAGTGAACCAGTAGGAACTTTAGAAACTGATAAAGAGTCATACGAATCTGAAAATAGCATTAATTATGATCATATAGAAAGAAACATGCTGAGGATGGTACGGTTTGGCAAATTTAATCATTTTTTGAATAACAAACAATAAATAGAAACATTTTACGAAAACGTGGTGGTGTAGCTGAAAAATGCAAACTACCTACTGCAAAACAAATATTAAGAAATATTTTGTCTGCTGGAATATGTGTAATATTTCCACCGTAAAGAGCAAAAAGCAATCAGGTACTATAACACAAAAAAGACAAAACACAAAATTCTAAAGTACTTGAGCTATTCAGAGAGGAAGAAGAAGTGGTTGCGTTTTTAGGTGTTCTTATATATGCTGGCGTTCACAAATCAAATAGAGAACATATAACAGAATTGTGGAAACGAACTTACTTTCTATTGTTCCGGGTAGCAATGTCCATCTGCAAATTCAAAATGCTCCCATAATATATACGTTTGTATAGTGCTCAAGCCCGTATTTTGCGCACTGAAACTAATAAAGCTGTCGCTTTTCGTAACATTTGGATGATGTTCAATGCAAATTTACATTATAGTTACAAACCTGATGAGTGCTTTACAATTGATGAACAACTGATAGCCATACAGCGGACGTATATCAAACGATTATTTCTGCACTGAAATTAAATTTTGCAACTAAGAAAAATTCACGCTGCAATAGTCCTCAAACACAGACTTGTTAAAGAGCTTAAGGCTAAACTGACGTAATAATTCAGATTTCTTCTACTCAGCAAACAATATCAACTTACGTTAACACCACTCATGTCACATGTAACAAACAATATTTCTTTATTAAATTGGTGCAAACATGCTTAACGTTTGTATTTTCATAAAACTGTGTTTTTTAATACATGTTATAAACAAAACTATTAATTTCGATTTAATTTTAAAATTTAAATGTTGACTTGTCATTCTGTAGACAGTTAGGCAGATAAGTTGACTGACAAGATGAGAAAGGTTATTGAAAATAATGATGGATGTATTAACGGATTGGTGACTAAGTGATGCGAAACATTAAGCATAAGATAAACTTTTGGCTTGGATAAAATTAAATGCATTACGGTCAGGTTGTATGGAATTTTTACCAACAATGTATCTGCATAACATTTTTATTACTTGAACTTGCAAAAGCATGAATAAGAAGGCATATTAGTGACAAACATAATGAATACCTTATTTTGTTTAACAAGTGAGCTACACATAAAATAGTTTTTGTAAAAATAGAGTTTTAATTACCACCGTATTGTCGGATATTAAAAAGAAGCTTCTTTTTAGTTTATTTCGGAAAACTGAAGGTTCTAAATAATTTAAAAAAGTTATTTGTTACGTAGTATAGTAAAATCGCAATAATTTGTGCCCGGATTTTTTTTTAAATCGCGCAAATCCATAGAAAAGCAGTCAACTGAAAAAATCGCAGTGAATCATAAAAACTTCTTTACATTGCGTTACCCCCGATATTTCGTAGATTTTCCAATGCTATAACACAAAGTTAAATTAAAATCCAGATTTAAACATGTTTAAACGTTAAATTAAAATAATTTTCTTTATTTGATATGCGCAATTTTTAGTTATACAAATTATGTAATAATTTATTAACGTACAATGCGAGAAAAAATTTGAAAAAAAAAATCTCATCGATTCTATCGAATCTATCGAATCTATCGATTCTACTAACTTTTGCCTCATTGTACAATCTTTGGTTTGATATGTATTTTTGATAATTGCTGTTTGCAGATCTGTGAAGTGAGGTAAAACTTCTAAGACATTTTCTTTCAAATGCGCAAATTTTTTCCATATAACATATCCCCAGTTATAGCAAACGTGATACCATATGCAAGTATGGGCCTGATTAAGGACATACTTATCTTAACCTCTGAATTCAGAAGTTTTGAGAAGAATAATTTTTTATACATAAAAAAGGTATTCCTGGCTTTTTTAAGTATAGGAACTTATCCATATGTACACCCAGACAACTGTATAGGAGTGTTATCTACGGATTTAACAATAAAGCTTTTCAAGTTTCGGTTAGTGTTGTTGTTGCACTTTCCTGCAGTTGGACGCATTCATTCAGGTAAATTTTCAATTGCCTCTTGATTGTATATTTTCCAATAATATAAAAATACTTTTGTAACTTAAAATTTATTTTTTCAATTTTATTATTAGAGTGATAAACTATAATATCATCAGTAAATCCAATATAATTTTCTTCTTGATTCAAAAGTTTGTCAATAAATAAATTAAAAAGTATTGCCACGTTAACCGTTCCCTGTTGAAGACCATTGACCATGATAAATTTCTTCGAACTAATTCCTTTTTCATCACAGACTTGAAATGACTTATTATTTAGCATATTAAATATGAGGTTAATTAAATGAAGTGGAAATCTATAATTCACTAGTTCATAAATTAATCCAGGTATTCAGACATTATCAAAAGCTTTCTCAAAATCAATTAAACAAGCCCCTGTATTCAAAGATTTGAACAATTTCCAATGTATATTTGAAACTAGCAGATGTACTGCATGAATTGTAGAATGTTTGTGTTAAGAGCCATATTTTTTATCACATCCTGGTTTTTTTCTTTACTACTACTTTAACTATGTTGTTTTTAATGCAAATTTCGAATACTTTACTTATTTTTGGGAGTTAACTTATTGTTCTCAAATTGTTAGGTTGCTGATGTCATTGTTTTTTTGGGTACAATAACCATTTTAGCTACTTTACATCCATACGGAAAGTATGAATTATTTAGCATATGGCTTAACAGGGTGGAATATTCAAGAATAATTTCCTCTGGAGTGTTTCTCAGTACAATGTTGGGAACATTATCCTTACCAGCAGATTTTTTTCTTAAGATTTTAAAAATATAAAGGATTGTACTTGTAGTTAAGAAATAATTCACAGTGCGGC
The DNA here is from genome assembly GCA_937654795.1 of Cistogaster globosa. NCBI lineage: Eukaryota > Metazoa > Arthropoda > Insecta > Diptera > Tachinidae > Cistogaster > Cistogaster globosa. The sequence goes on along the minus strand of OW569405.1, from coordinate 66,863,739 downwards.
ATCCACTCAAATCATTGGCCTTTTTACATACTCTAAATGTACCCAGCAAAAAATTTTACATTACCTTAAAAAGTACTTGCCACTTTGTATTTCGTTACTCGCTTACATAACACATTAGTAGCAGTAATTGAACTAGTTCTTTAAGTTAAAAAAATAAAATACATAATTATGATTATTATTATTATTATTTTCTGCAACAGTCAATATAATCAATTCTCAGTAATTAATTATAAAAATATCATGCCTTGTTAAAATCATTAGGTTGGTAATCCAGTTGGGAAGTCCTTCCACCAAAACTGCTTAATTCCACACTCGATTACCCTTTTTTAAATTTTTTGATGGGTAGTAATGGCTGATTTATGGTATTCATACCGATTTTTATCTCTTAAAAATCTAGAGAAACAGTTTTCAACTTGTACGTGCACGCTTTTATCATTATCAATTTCTTTATGAGAGTGAACCGATTTAAAGAAAGTTGCTATAACGTTCACTTTCTGGTTATTATCTGTCACTAAACAATTGCTACTATCTTTTTCCAATACCTATGGGTTTATTGCTGCATATTTGCTAAGTTTTCGTTTTCTTGTGTTATTTTAATAGTATTTATCTCAAGGTGTTGCGAGTTTTTAAATTGTTTTTTAATCTCACTAAACATTTCTTATGGGTTATTAAGTTTAATTTTAAAAGTTTATTCTGAATATTTTTATTGAGCGCCATCTTAAATTTTTCAGATATGAGCTTTTTTATTAGTTCTAGCTTTGTTTTCATGAGATTAAACTCTACCTGTGACAAGTTTATCTCTAGTCTATTTTATTATTTTATAACGGTGACTATTTTGGTTTTTTCAGATTGGAGCTTTTTATAGAAGAGTTGGTAAATGTTTCACTTGGGCTATTATCTTTATATTTGGCTATTCATTTTTGGATTGAGTTCTGAAAAAATTTATTAAGTCCTAGAAGATAAAAATCTATTTCTGAATTTGTTAGGCTTCTCTCATTTGGTATCAGTTCTATATTTTTCAGTTCATCTAACTTATTCTTTTTGAATTTTTTCAAATTTGCTTTATTATAATTAAGTTTTGCATCTATTTTTGCATCTATTTCAAAAAGGTGGGAGGGCTGTCATTTCCTGTTTTAACAATTTGATTTTTAATTGCACTGTGATCACTATCGTAATCTATAGATTCTAGACAATTCATAGAGGTGTTTACCTTGTGGATAATTAATCTTGCGTCTCCTAAACATAAATCTAAGTAGCAGCAGGATAAGAGGGGATTGAAGATGCGTGTCTACTTCTAAATATAATTTCATTACACGAAGGCAATTCTACTTATTTATTTCCCTGTGGGTTATTTGAATTATTCTTCTTCATGCTTAGAATTCAGATCCCCTGCTAGGATATAAAAGCTGTTTAGATTTGCTAAACTCAAAGTTCCAAAAATTTCGATGATTCCAAATTAGTTTTTTTCTGCTAGAAAATATGCTCATATAATATATAGAATCTTATTGGATTGCATGGGTATATTATGATAGTAGTTTCCAAATACTCAAATTAAATAATTATATTGTTAAAATAATTAATATATTTTAATAAGTATAAGGTTACAAAAGTTGTATCTTCTTGGCTAACATTCAAAAATTTTAAATTATCATTTTCAAATTTATTTTTTTCATCTAATATTTCTTTTGGTTTAATATTTTGACTTAGGCCATTTAATAAATAAGACTTCTTTTTTATGTCTGTCTTTGGGTGTAAATGAAAAAAATTTTGATTTTTCCAAATACGCTTTAATTCTAAAGTAGTCATTGAATGATGACTTGTATAGGGATAATTTGTTTTTGTTAAATTCTTTTATTTTAAGTTCTGTAATTTTTAGGCCAACGCTGAAAAATTCTACGAGTTTCTTAGATTCTACAATATATATATATATATATATATATATATATATATATATATATATATATATATATATATATATATATATATATATATATATATATATATATATATATATATATATATATATATATATATATATATATAGGTGGGTTTTTGTTATTGTTTTTATGACTCTTCGTGTTCTTTCTTTTTTCACTATTGTCTGCGATTGCAATGTTGTTTGCATTTACGTTTCATGATGACGTAGGTATATCTTTCTCTATTCATTCTTTATTTTGTACATATTTTTCAAATTTCATTATCGCAATTTTTGTAATTTTCGACATCACTCTTGTTTCTTTTCTTTTAAAGAATATTATTGTCATTTTTTGATTTTCAGTTTAGAGCATTAAGCTCACTTATATATAACAATTTTTTGTTTAAATCATGGAGTATACTTTTCTTGTATTTTTTGAAAAATTGTATATTTCAAGTGAAACAACAACGCACTGTATAATGCGCTTTGCAAAAATTAGTAAATTAACTATTAAAAATATCGATTGCCGTTGTACGGCCGTCTATCATGACAGTCACGAATAAAGTCCCAGTACTGTATCCCTTGGAGCAGAAGTACGAACATTTGCTTCATTGGTAGTTATGAGTTGAATATGTAGATATTAAATACATATCTAAAAGCTCTTGTTATTTTGAATAATCAAATTTAAGTACCTAAGTTTGTACTAATATCAGATCAAAAACAAAATATACGCCTAAATTTTTTTGCAAAAAAAGAGACAGCGGCAGAGTGATATTTAAAGCTACTGGCATTCTAAATAGATTATCGACTTGATGTGTGACATTTCTCTTTGTTGTCACTGCAATTAAATGCGGTCTATGAAAACCAGAACACCTTTTTCAAAAGCATATAACTCATTCTGCATCAAGAGCCTATACGTTTGTGGTCGATTGGCTAGTGTTAAAGTTATTTCCATTATTTTAAAGTAGGAATCAAAAGTCATCAAGAATTTGCAAAAATTTCTTCCTAAATCAATCTTTCTTATCATACTTCCGTTCTCCCTGGGTGCTACAAGTTAAGCCGAACAGACATAGTGCACTCGTGGTATAGAGGAAACCAGTCCCCCGGTTTAAAGGCACTAAATCTGGATAGACATTTTGGTACTTTTCGAAGGACTGACCACTGTCTATAAATATACGGGAGTCACAGCGCATACAGAGAGCCTTCTATCTGTGTAGCCGGTTATTAGTGAGGTCCCTTCTTACCCGTGGTAGCTGTTGGTCTTAATCACACTTAGCCTACTTTTGAATCCTACAAGTAAAAATAATGACTTTTTTCCAAAAAAAAAAATTGTTTTTTGTTAATACGTTTTTGTTTAACGTTATTCCTTTATTAATTGTGTATTTATTATTAAATCTTATGGGTTATTACTTGTTTTTCATAATAATGTTTTGTAAATTTAGAACTTTAATGACGTAATCATGTCAAGCCCTAACGGCTAAAAATATCTTTACCCGGAAAACAAATATTTTCACGATTTTTTATAAAAATTAAACGTTTTTTGCTAATTCATCGAAATTCCCCGTAAAGGAGATCTTTTTTATCGGTTAAAATAATTCTGTCGTCTACATTTCAAACTAAAATAAACAAATCTTTATTTAATAACGTAATTTTCTGTGTTAATTTAGAAATAAAGTGCAATTATAGTCTTTTATTAAAATTTTTAATTCTCATAATTTAGAGATTTTCTTGTTTATCTCCTTGCGCTGTTTTGGTCAGTTATTTGTTTCCAAATATACATAAAAATAAAACCATTTGTATATACATATATTAAAAATTTTTAAAGTCACGCGTATATTTAATAACAGCAAAGAACATGAATGAAGATCGAAATGGAGATAATCACCAATGAAGTGACAAAAGCTGCAAGCGTCAGCATGTATGGATAGAATTCTCGTGTCATTGTTTTTTCATAATTCGGTATTTTCATTCGAAATTTCTGAAAAATAATAACTCAATTATGAAATACAAACTAAGGTGGTGCATTACTGCCCCCAAGTTTACATTCGATATTTCGATAAGTTTTAGACTCGGCGTTTTGATTTTAGAGAAGGACGAATTGCTTAAGCTTTTTTGTTATTAGTATCCGATATTCTTCGTCACAATATACATATGTAATTAATGGATAAAACAAGAAAGAGTGCTTTACTGGCTATGCCGAATCTTTCTTATATACCCTTTATGGAGTCGGATACGAATATTATAGAAACTACAAACGGAGTATATATATATACTCGTATTCTGAGTCGTTATGCATAGCGAAGTCGATTGAGCGATGTCCGTCTTTCCGTCTGTCCGTCCTGGTTAGTGTTGAAATCAAAACGCTTAAATCATTCAGAGCCGGTGACATTTTTATGTACATTTATATATAGTACTCAGTATCGTTGACAAATAATTTAAAGTTTATTTCTTTGAATTTTCTCTACCAATAGTATGCAATTTTTCCAACTAAAAACCTCGATAGAAACAAGTGCAGTCATTTTTAATATTTTTTTTTGCGCTGCCATAAATCTTAATAAAGGTTTAAAGCCACAGTTTTTACAATTGCCATTAAATTGTTTTTGCTTATAAGCAAATTTCTTTAATTTTCAAACATTAATTTAAATTTATTTGTTATGCACATGTGCACAATGCAATGTGTGTATGAAATAATGTGCAATAAAGTCATGTAAGACATTATTTTTTTTTTTAAATCTGTTGACAACGGCTATTCGATGCGTGGGTCTTTATAATTAACACGAACTTAAATTTTAAACCTTGAGTAGTATTGTTTACAGTACGTATTAATAACAAAAATGTTCATGCATATGAAAACATGAACGTTTGTCCGTTTATTGCAAACATGTTAGCGCAATTACTTCCGCTAATAAGAATTTGTATGGATTCCTTAAGAAATAATCAACAAAAAATTAAATTTAACCAATATTTTCTGATTTGAATTAAATCATTTTAACTTTATTTTTTGTTTAAATTTTTTAAATTTCATTTTATTTGAGAGCAGGTATATTATGACTTATAGGCATTTCAAATCCACTTTTGATTCCAATGTATCGAATCTTTTAATACCGCTGACAGGATAAATTTGTTTTTTTTTTTATTAAAATATTGTGCAATATTGTGTTTTTTAAAAACTCTATGTTTGAAAGACAATTTATATTTGCTCAAGACAGCAAAAAAAAAACTGTATAAAATTGTGGTTGCTGGTTATACAATGCAAAGAAAATAAAAAAATGATACTTCTAAGCTTCTTTAAACTGCCTTAAAAGACATAAATACAATTATTCAAAAAAAGATCATATATGACAGACAATTAGCCAACTCTACTGAATTACAGGAGCATTTGCTTCGAATTGTGTTAAAAATAAGTGCTATATTCGGCTATGCCGAATCTTATATATCCTTCACTATATATATTAATATAGTTTAGTTAGGTAACTCCAATCAAAAATGCAAATATAAAGTTTTACATAAAAGCGACATCGGGTCCTAATGGGTTTAGCATTATTAAATAAATTTAGTATTTCCTTAAAGACCTTTTCTTTAAACTGATACCCATATTGATATTTTAAAAAATTTAAAAATTTCAGAGCCCCGTAACTCGAAAATTATGGGGAACGCCGATTTTCTCACTTGAAATTTTTTTTCTTATTTTTTTAATTCTCTATCACCCCATACATTTATGTTTGTGATTGGAGGTACTAAATTGTCCCAAATGACTTGAAAAAATTGGAGGTAGGCGAGGTGATTTGCCTGCTGCCTCAAAGCATATGTTGCAATAGCACCTCTTTCGACACTATGTCTGAGCGATTGACGTATTTATTATTTTTTTTTTTTGTGGCCAAGGCAAACTTGATTTCAACACTAACACAATCGGACAGACGGACATAGCTCAATCGACTTCGCTATGCATAAAGATTCAGAATATATACTTTGTAGGGTCGGAAATAGATATTATTGAAATTACACACGGAATGAAAATATTATATATATCCTTTTTCCACTTTTTTTGGTGAAGGGTATAATAAGCAAAGCGTTTATAATAAAGAGCACATGCTTTGTAAGCCAGAGACCAAAGGATCAAGAGTATAGCTAGAGTCACTGAGTAAGAAATAGAGAATTTGTAACGTAATAAATTGGTATTTGCAATGAAAACTCAATTAGCTGTATTCTTATAAAATGAAGGAACTTATTTAAAATGCACTCAAGTTTTTTATATGACATGCTCATCATTATGAGGTCAGATATTATTGCTTGATTTGACAGTAAATCTTTGAAATTATCACAGCAATAATTTGTTATTTAAGCAAACGGTTCGAAATAAACTCCAAGAAGAAGTGCTTGAACTCCACCTTGATCTAGTTTAAAAAATAACAACTACAAAAATAATTGCATAGCAATTACGATAAAGAAATAAACTTTTTATTGATAAATAATTGTTTAACTTTATATAATATTTAAAATAAATGCAATTAAAATAGCTAAATATGTGTATAAGTTTACAGCTTGTACGTAGAAGCCGGCTATATGGTGGAATTGTAAAAAGGGTTAACAAAATTATTTTTAGCTTACGAGTTTTTTGCCCGCGACTTTGTCAGCGTGTCATTTCTAGTTATACTAAAATTTAAATTTAAAAAATTTGTTCTTAAATATTTAATGTATAATTCAATAAAGAGTGTTTAAAATTTTTCATCTAAAAAACAAAATGTTCTTCCACTTTTTTCCCCTATTTCCCCTAGGAAACGACTTATTTTTATGAAAAAATTATTCTATGTTTGAATCAAGGTTTTAGGACCCTAATCACAATATTTTGTTCAAATCCATCTAGCAGTTTTACGTGATGCGAACACAGACAGAAAAAACTTCAAAATATAACAAATTTTTTTAAAAATGTTTGCTCAATGTCGTTGGTGGGAAAATATGTCAAGTAAGTAAAAATAGAAATATGTATAGAAAGATGACGATAATTTTTTACTTACTTGCCATGATTTCCCACCAACGATACTGAGCTAACATCTCTACATATCGCTGATCTCATGCGAAAAGGCTCTAATTCGCATAATCGTTACTTTACAGGAAAAGAAAGAAAAATACTAGGAAGAAAAGCGACAAAGAAAATTCTTTTTCGGTCATAGCACAACAATATTTTAAAAATTCGCACACTTACAAAGATCTAATTCTATCCAAAAAATATTAAAACAAATTTAAGCCTGCCTGGGTGGAAAGGTGAATTATTGTTTATCTTAGTCGAACTTCAGATAAATAACTATAATATAATGACAACGACCACGGTTTAATTATACCCATTTACATATAAACTTCAAACAATAAATTTTGAAAAATTATATTAAAACTTTTTATATCATATTTTTTTAAATCGAGAATCTGAAATCAAATTGCTCTAGTTAGCATAAAATGTGTTTTTTTTAACAAGTGTTAGATCTTTATATTGCTGCGAAAATAAGATTTTGCAACCCTGTACGTATATGAAAATATTGGATTGTGGTTCAGCTAAGAAAAAAGTAACATTCGCTTCCAACAAGCTTAGGGCGGAAAAGTTATTTAATAGCTGATGGGCGGACTTCTTTTTTAAGTTGATAGAGGCATATAATCACAAGTTCAAATCCCAACAGCATTTTGAGGTAAAAGAAAACAAATTGTCATCCAGGCGCCCCGATTAGCGAGTTGCTTAAAATGTGAATTAAAAAAAAACAATATCCTGGAGTCTTAAAAAAAATCAAACATCTTCTTAGCATCAGATGGGATTGCTGCTAACTGTTTATAGAAACAATAGACAAAATGGTTAAGATAACTTCACTGTAACGCTAGAAAATGTCGATAAAACATTAGTCACTGAGGAAAATAATAATATAACTATAGCGTGAGAGACCGTGATTGTTTAAGTCTTGGAGAAGTCTCAGCAGATTCTACAATATTGAGGCTGTGCACACTCCCGAAGCAAGTTTTCTAGACGAGACATAGCGTACTTCGAGTCTAGACGGAGCAAAATATTATTGTGTCATGGATGGCTGCCTGAGTTTTTAGAAGACCGTATGTAGTAAAAAAATTCTGGCAACAAATCTAGTCCATTATAACTGTACAAACTGTCATATAATTTCTCAATTTCAATGAATTTGAATTGTGTTTTAAGACAAATTTAAATGAAAATTTTTTCTTAATAATTTATAGAAAGCAAGTATCAAAATTTAAAGAAAAAAAAAACTAACTGCCGGTTTCTCTACATGCGAACGAACATGTAAGTGTACGAAATTGTATTTCTCCCAAATACCGGAAAAACACTACAAATTCGCCTATTTCCCTTGTTTTAATAACTGAAACCAAAAAAATCTAATTTTTATAAAGTACTTGATGTTTTAATATAACTAACTAACACCAAATTTAATGTAAATTTTGTTATACGTAATGTAAAAAGTGGTTTTTCATATACTGATTTTTGTTTTTGTGAATTAAGTAGATTCCCCATGAAAAAAAAAAACAAAACAAAAACATTCTGAATATAGTCGAGTTGATTATATTTAATTAATCTCTTTATAGAAAGCCAGGTAGGGAAACTTCTTGTGAGTAGAGGGCCAATCTATAAAGATGATTAGTTTTGTAATTGCTCGTTAAGAACAACTATAAATGGGTAAATTGAAAATAAAAGATTATGGGTGTTAGATTCTTTTATTTATCTTTTGGGAAACTGTATGCTCACCTGGTTTAGGATGAATTTATAAAATATGAGTAATTTTCCAATTAATAATTACAATTTGTTTATTAAAAATATTTTTTTTTCTTTCACAAAAATAGGGTAGGTATTTAAAAATTCAAAATTTCATTTAATATTTTAAACTTGACTTCAAGAGGTTAAAAAGGTAAGTAATAAATGTAGTGTTTAGGATTATGACCTAACTTCACAAGTGTAGAAAGATAAGTAGTTTAAATATTAATTTTAAATTCTTGTTTAAGCCTTTTTTATGATTTTGACGAAACTTGACTTAAATAAATATCCTTTTTTCGGGTGTTCTAAATTTAGTGCTGCCAGATGAATAAGCCGAGTTTAAAGCTTTAAAAGTAGTGTTGGTAATTTGAGTTGTAAGCTGACATTAAATGTTGTGTCCAAAGCTAGTTTGGACACATTCTATTATTTACATTTAAATATATAGGCCCATAATACAAGAAAAAATCTTTTGGTATTAAGTTAATTGGATTTATTCCGCCAGTAAATATAATACTGTTGTCATACCTTTCGGTGAAGACCGTCGTCACTGGCTGTTTATTTGGTACGATTGGCGAGCGCAAAAAATTTTTTAGTTGAATAGTTTAAAATTGCCTCAAAATTTTCAGCCAACGATCAATTAAAAAGAAATTATTAAACATTAAAAACAATTAAAGATGTACCAAACTCTTTTTTTTACGGGCCATCATCATATACGTCTGCCGATAAGGATGACTAACGTTTAAATTATTTTTAACTGCTTAAATTCAAAATATAATTCTCTGAAATATAATTCATCACAGATAATAAGAAGCATTTTCGAGGCAAAAAATTTAATGGCTATTAAAATAAAAACATACTACTGCTTTGCATCTCAGTGATTATAACCCTTACAAGCCTGTTAGCAAAATGTTAAGTTGACATTGAAATATTCATACAAGAAAAAAATAAATGTAAACTCTAATGAACAGCTCAAATGTAACAAACTGAGATGCTGGTATCGGAGTTAAATTAATAGAGCATACATTCGTATTATTTTAAATAAATATTTACGTATAAAGTTGTCCATTTAGTTTGGATGAGTTTATAGATCTCATAAACTTCAATAAAAATCAAATACCAAATTCTCCATAACTTAAACAAAATATAGATTTATGTATATTTTGTTAATATTATCTTTAGCATAAGCTGCCATAAACATAACAATTTTAAAGAGCCACATAAATATTTAATTTAATTTAATTTATTTAATTTATTAATATTTTCAAGCAATTCCTTAAAAACATTGTTGCTATTTTTGCATATCGATTGTCATATTTCAGAAAACCAGGTGCGTTAATAATTGGTTTCGGATATTTTACACAAAAGAACAATGCCTATTGTGTACAATAGAAAAAGAACAAAACAAAACAAGAAACAATTTTATTACGCTTTGCTATGATCACATTATACAAATTTAATTAAAATTTTATTACAATAACTTTTAAAGTGGGAGATAAAATAAAGTTAAAGACAAAGTAAAAATAATCAAAATTAGAAATAAATTATTTGAAAAGTATATTATTATTACTAATAAATTTGTGAACCTTTATCATAAAGAATTCTCACAGGTTCTAGTAAGGTTGGTACTGGGGTTATTGAAAAGATATCTCAAGATCTATGACACTATCCTCTACACATATGCTTTTAATAGATTCTTTCTTCTTCTTTAATCTATACCACTTATTGTTATTACTTACAGAACCACATGCTTAAATGGTATTTAAATAAAAATCAATAATTTTTGAAAAAAAAAAAAAAAAACAAATCACACCACAATAACCCACTAGATAACTGCAGCTCATGTCTAATTTTCTTTGATATATTTATTAGGCCAGGTATTATCATATTTACAAAAAGAAAATGTTTAGCGTTGATTTTAAACCGAATGCATTATAAGTGATACAACAGCTTAATTATACAAGTATTAAGAACTAATTTTTCTTGTTTTTCTCCAGGACGATGTGGACATTAAAGACGGTTTTCCTTATAAAGATGTGGTTTTCAGATTTGAAAAAAAGTATCATACATCCGTTACCAATCTCGCATAAAACATCTGAATATTAAGTACTAACAACCTTAAGTTAACAGCTTAAAGTTTAAGACTCGTTGTAATTTAAACACCAATTAAATGAAAAATTTCTGAGATCAAGTGGATTTGCAATTATTTTAATAATCCGCTAAGTGAAGATGAATACACTTCAGTACTTTTCTTAATCGTTTTCTAAGTTATGTAGTACCATCAGGTGTTATATAATAAATCAGTGTGAAACAACGAATTATACTTTTTATGAAAATTTAAGGCCTAAAGTAAAAACAAAGAAAATCGTTAGTCCACCTGTTACAGCCTTATTTAATAAAAAAATATAAATATTTTTTATTTAAAATTGATTTGATTATTTATTAATTTAAATTGCTTCAATTGTTTTTAATTGAATATAGAGCTGATGCAATTTATTATTTATTTAAAAATATAATTGAATTTTTATCTGAAAACAATTTATATTTTTTTAAGTAATGCAAAAAATTATTTTTCTTATGATTTTAATTGGAAAAATGTATAAAATATTTTGAGATCTTAGATATATCAAACAAAGAAAAACTTATTATTTGCTTTTATTAAAATTGCTTTTGTTAACTTGTACCAAATCCGTTAACTGCGTTAACAAATGTCGCACGGTCATAACAAAAGAATGAAAACGGGCAGGAGATAAAATTTAAAAGGCCATAAAAAACCTTCTTTTCAGATAAATCGTAACAAAAATTAATTAAGAGTTTATTTGTAAAATTCTTTTAAATGAAAAATAAAACGGCACATCTGGTTATTATTGCACTTCAGAAATATTTTGCTATTGTTTTATATTTATTACATTTTTCTTTTGTTTGATTTCTTTTGATTAATTCAATAATAAAATATTCTGTATACGAGTGAATATGAAAACAAAACAAATATTGGGCTTGTCATGTGAACAGAAACATACGTAAGTTTAACAGTTGACCTTGACACGAAAAAAAAAAAATAAGAATGAGTTTAGTAAGAAGTCAATCAATACAGCAAAAAAATCTTTATTCTTTGTTGAAATGTATATTTTTACATTTATTGGATAATTATACTTATTAAGCATATAATAAAATAATGATAATTTAATTGTGTGTAAAATTACAATTACAAATGAAAAAGAAATGCTTATAAATTAGAACAATAAATGTATCACTTTCAAATAAATATAAACATATAATAGTTTAAGAGTTTTGATCAAGAATTCTATTAGTAATTTAAAATATTAAAGGTAGCCATACACGACATGTTTTTTACATCTGACTTTTTATCTGTGTAAGTCATATGTAATTCTGCATGTGTGCCAAATTGGTATTTTACAGAAGACTTTTAATATTTGGTCACAAACGTACATGTATAATTACGTCCGACATAATTATTATTTGTTTACAACAGTTGATCTGCTTGTAAATTTTATTAAAATTAAAATGAATTTAGAAACTAAAACAATTGAAATGTGTAGTGTTATTTCAATTGTAACAGCAATTAAAATAATATCAAAAATAAAAGAAGAATTTTCTTTTTTGATTAATTCGCTTATTCACTGTACAAATATCCAAGCCGTCCGGTTTAAAAATGGCTTGTAGTCGTCTTAAAATAGTTTTGCGTGCGTTGCGGAATTACTGAAGACTTGTTAATTTAATTAGGTTTTTTACCAAAAAAAATATGCAGAAGATCAGTTTGCATTTAATAATGATACAAAATTTACATAACTGTTGCTAAATAGATAAAAGCAATTTCAAATTTTGGTCATATAATATATTATCTTCAGTCGGCTTATTATGATACCGCCAATGCTCAACCGCCGTTGACATGTCAGATGTAAAAAACATATCGTGTATGGGTAACTTTAGATTTATTTTATTTGTTTTCTATTTAAATAAAATTACCTTTTTTAATATGAAAAATTATAATTTATTTATTTTCAAATAATTTTTTTGTTTATTTTTTCCCAAATCAGAATTTGAGCCGTGGATTTTATAATTTAATTTCAATTTAATTTCTACAAATTATTTACATAAATATATGCGGACGTTTTCCAAAGAACACAAGAAAAATTAGATCCTAGCAGAATGTAAAGCCGCATTTTCTGGATTGCTACTGCCTTCATCAGCATTCTTCGGATATATCTATCTATAGAAAAGTACGATTGTGCACCATACTTTTTATGATATCAATACAGGTGTTATTTAAAAAGCTTTTGAAGAGATCTTTTAGATATAACTTAAGTTTTTAAAAATGCTGTACCCATTAAGAGCCGACGATATTTTTATGTGAAATTATATATAGTACTATTTTTTCTTATTTTTTAATTCTCCGTCATCCCAATTTTTTTTTATTGGATTTACTTTACTAAAATAGATTAACAAACACGGTAAGTTTATACAGATTCGGCGCTCTTATTACTTTATGTTGTAGATTTTATTTAAAATATTGTAATAGAAAATTAATTAGAGAATTTTTGATGAGTTAATGTCTGAAAACTTTTATAAACCTAGAGTCTATTAGAATATTATAAAATTTTAGATTTTATTTTTTTATATAATTTAAATGTCTTATTATCTGGTCAATTTTTAAAGTGACAAAAATACTGTTTTCGTGATCAACACCCGCTAATTAATCTACTAAAATGAAATAGAAACTTTAAACATTCTTAAAATAAAAAATTTTAAGCCAGTGTAATTCTTATTTTTTTTTAAACATGTGATCATATACATACATGCATAAACATTCTGCAATTTAAAAAAAAAAAACTGATATTTAAACGTACTCCCCATATCGTGTTCATAAATATTTTTGACACAGGAATTTATTGTAACTGTATCTGATAAAATAAACAAAAAGTAAAATATTTTTTAATTGTTTGGCATAACAATTTTTTATAGATAGACAATTCACTTCAATTGTTTATCGTTTGATGCAAATTTATATTTGTTTTAACTTACAAAACTCGTATGATGGATTATGAGTTTAGGCGGGCCATTGTTTTTTGCATAATTTTTTGTTTTGTAACAAATTGCTATTTATGTTGGTACATACATATATACATACCTTCCTAAAAGCACTTTTTCTGTTGGCAACTATTTTAACTGAAATAAATCACTCCTGTATATAAATATAGCAAAAGATTATAGAAAATAATAAGCGTTATCTTTACATATAATTTAATTGTAGCGGGATTCTTTCTGTACAGGAAAATTTACAAACTTTGTTGTTTTTTTTTGAATTTTTGCCTGTTTGTATGTGTTCGCATCATGTAAAAACTGCTAGATGGATTTTAATAAAAAAAATAATAATAAAAAAATTTTAATAAAAAAAGAAATTTTCTTGTTTCAAATATATAATTTTTTTTTGCAAAAAAAAATCACTTCTTAAAGAAAATAAAAATACAAATGAGAAAGCACCTAATTTTACCAGTATAACGATACTAAATCAGTTCTCAGCATATTTTACTTTAATATATGGAAACACTGTTTACAGAATTCTACAATGAATCGGGGGTGTCATAGAATCCATTGTTACTGGAATTGGATTTAAAACCAATAAAAAATTCGATTTGGTTTCATAGAAATAAATGTTATCGGTTTTATGTTCAAATTGGAATTATTGTCTGTTTTAAGTGTCACAGAAAATTATGTTTTCAGTTTTTGTATTGGGAATAAAACAAATAGCTGGATGCTGACAGAATTATTTTGCTGCTTTTAATGTTTTTTTCTTTTTAATTTTGGCTTTTTTATAAAAATATGTAAGTAAATTATATTATGTTTTGGCAAAATATGTACAATTTCATAATTTATTGAAAAACAGGGATAAATATAAAAATAGAACGCAAGACTCTATTATCATAGAGTTTATGGAAAAGTATCCAGATTTGGCTAATGGCTTCACCAAACGAGATAAACCAATTGTTAATTCCCTTTGGCAACTGTTGACTTAAGCACCAAGTAGTGCTGATCCTCCGAAAAACGATGTCAATGGTTGGAAAAAGGTACGCCTGGCTTGTACTGTCTAAGAAAATACCGTCTTGCGCTGCCTTTATTCCAAAACAAAGCGCCATGGCTGATAATCTTTTTATTGAAAAAAGAAAAAAATAACATGTTTTACACAATATTTTAACAGAAGTACCACATTTTACTAAAAAAGTTATAAAAAAAATACAATACAAATATTAACATATCAACAAGTACGCGAAATAGCCGATCCGATTATTAGTTTTATGGTTTTTCGAAAAAGTCAAAACCAAGACGATTTCATGACACCAAAAGAATGCAATATTGGATTTCAAGTCCAATAAAAAGCGAAACCGACTTGGATTCTATGACACCCCGAATATTTAAAAACGCATTTTTTAAATTTAAATTTGATACGAGGATGATGTCGTAGGTACTGCTAGTCAGAAAATAATCAGCAGTGACTTTTGAATATTTACAGAGTATGTGTCCTATGAAAACGTGATGTAATATAAACAGATAGAAAATTAGTGTGATGCCTTAGAAGACGTATTTATCATCCATTTGATTTTAATTATAAACTGTTATTATAATTAATGTAGAAAATAAAATTAATAATATGCAACTGTGATTTGAATACACAAGCAAAGGATTTCGTACTATATATGGACCACCCTTTAGTTTTTATGGTTGAATCATTTGTTGTAGAAAATTATTATAAGAGTTAGTGATTAAAATGAAATCGTGTGAGTAAAAAATTTTCGAAGGACTCTTACCCCAATGGTTTTAGCATCAAGATCAATCACATCGTTTAAAAATGGTATTAAAACCAATTAAAAAAAGCTTTTTGAACTTCAGTCTCCCGTGATGATCTGTCGTTTATTGTTTATCTTGTATTGCAATAACCTTAAAGCTGCAATAATGAATAATTTGACGAGCACTTACATGAATAAAATTTTAACGTATCCTTTTTTCAGGTCATTTGAATGCTTATAAAGCAAAAATTAAAAAAATCATTGGACATAATGGAAAAAAGTGGAGCCATACTTTGCCTTATTTGCAAGTATGAACAATTCAGTTATTCTGGAAGCTTGTAAAACTGATTTTTTGTCGAGGTTATACAAACACACATTGCTTTTTTTCGCAAAAGATTCAAGAAGAAAAGACCAATCATTTTGGCGAGCTATCGATTTTTGATCTTTTTGGAGAGATGTACTATTTTATCGTTCCGCATAAAACTGAGGCGAAAATTCAGTTGTTTTCTTTTTTTGTTGAAGGAGACAGCTTCCTTAGTGTGTCCCTTTTCTACTCCCCTTCCGAGCAAAGTGCTTATAGTTAACCAATTTGTAGTTTACAGCGGATTAAATTTAGTGATCTTAAACTGTTGACTGATAACTACTGGCCTTCTTTCTCATCACTGAGTTTCTAACAATTGAGATCCAAATCTAATAAAATTCTGCCTGTTTCTTAGCTTTACACGAGCCAGTATCGGATATTCACACAATATGTGTGCTACCGCCTCACAAGCACAGTCTACCAGTATTATCTTCATTGCATGCCATGCTGGCTTAAATTTCCATGATTTGGCTTTTATTTTTAAATTTATAAATAGATAAAATCATTGTAAATTATTGAGTGTAAAATCACTTTGAGTATTCCGCTTTAGAATTTTAAAAATATAAATATTTCAATATATTAAAAACTTACAATTAAGGCAACCAGAAACCTTTATGTTTTCCTCTAGAAGTCTTCTTCTTCGAAGGGAATGTATCTAATACCCAAGTAAGCCGGTGGGATACTTTTATCTTTATTTTGCTTTTTATTGTTGTAAAACCCTTCTTAAATTATTTTTTTTTAAAAGAAGCCTTATTTTAATTTGTTTTTTATTTTTTTATTATGTCTTTTAAAAATCACGTAGTACAATTAAAATTAGAAAAACAATCTTTTAACTTATATTTTTGTACTGTATGTAATATTTGAAATGTATTAGAAATTTTAACAATAAAAAAACAAGTGTTCAGTGTTACAATTTTAGAGTTTTCTCTTCTAAATATGGTGAAACGCTAATTGAGTTTTCAAATTATTTTGCAAACGTGAGCAGAAATTTCTTTTCTATCCTTTAATATGCGTTTAATGAGTAAGATTTTATTAAATAAATTTAATCATTTGAGTGTTTTGTGCTTAGTTTTGGCTGTTTTTAAATCTCATGCAAAATTTAAAGAAGGAAATGGTAAATTTTTTCTTTGTTTGCTGGTTTTTGTGTTGATTTTTTCTTACTGAAACTTCCCTTTTTATGTTTCATAGTACGCACCTTGAAGCTTTTATTTCACACAATTGATAATGTATAAAAAATGGTAAATTTAAAGTAAGATAAAACTTCCTACAGTTTTTCATCTTGTAGTTCCTTTGACACTCTTGCTTAAGCCACCATTCGTGTTGCTTAGATCATGTGTTATTAATATGTACTAAAAAATGTTTAATTTATGTATATCCTGTGCTACTACAAAATCGGGAATTAAAGAAAAACTAAACAATAAACGATGAGTTAAAAAACATCAGGAAACTACACAGGTTTTTTGCAAATGTCACTTCAAGGTGTGAAATAACAATACCTCTTCTTTATTAGATCCCTGATGATGACTAACGACGTAAGTCGAAATATTGGATTTTTGGAAAATAAATTAAACAATTAATATTGATAAAAATTACAATTTTATAAAAAGGGAAAGCAGTTTTTATTATATTAGACCTTTAGCCAGAATAAGCGTTATCTTAATGTTCCTTAAGTGTCTCCTAATACAACTAAAAAACTGCATAAAGAATTTGTATGAGAAATGCATGAAAAATTGTTACAGAAGTACTACATTTTTTTGTATCCACTACCACAAAAGTAAAAAAAGGTATATCTAAGATTGTCATTTCGTTTGAAACTTCTGCAATATTCACAAAGTATACATCTTCTGAGTCCTTATTCACAGTGAAGTCGATTGATCAATGGCCATGTATCCCTTCGTGTTAGTATTAAAATAATCTTTGCCAAGGTACTATAAGAGCTACAGAAAATTTAAATATGCCAATCAATCAGACAAAGTGTTGAAAATTTTGCTATTAAAAATCAACAAGATAGATTAATGTTTTTCAAGGCAGCAGGCGAAATACCACGCCCGCCTTTACTTTTTCCATATAATTTGATCGTTGAAGTAACTCCAATTCAACAAACAAATAAAAAGGTGACAGCGAATTAAAGAATTACAAAAAATACATAAAAATTAAATCGGCTCTTACAGGGTTAAGCATTTTTTTAAAAAATTTGGAAAATTTTATATTTTCCGAGCTATAGGCCTTTGAACTTTTTATAGAAAATAACAGTTGTGTACCATACTTTTTAAGATATCATTTTAAAAATTTTGAAGAGATCTTTCAAAAAATACAATATTAAAAAAAATGCTTAGCCCATTAAGTGCCGATGACATTTTTATTTAAAATTTTCAATAGTACTTCACTTTTTTTTGTCTTGTTTCTTAATTCTTTTTTTTTTTTTTTTTGATTAGAATTACTTCACAAAACTAGATTTACAAACATGGTGAAGGGTATGTCAAATTCGGCATATCCAAATATAGCAGTCTCACTTGCTTTATCTGATTGTAGATGAGAACGATGTTTTTTATTTTGTGCTTTGACCGTTAATTTTTTCGTTACTTTTAAATCTGGTGCCGTTTTTATATAGAATCTTAGCAACGATACACAAATATAGACGCGTGTCTGTCTATTAGAATGGAGTTAAAATTAAAATATTTAGCTTCTTTTTATTAATTTTTTCAAAGCTTACAGCAATTCGCACCCATACATTAAGCTAGAAGTCAGGTACGTTTTGAATAATAAAGTTCTCATACCTAATATTGCGTTGACCAGAGAGATCTTAACTTTATACAAATCTGACCGACATAGTAGTTTACGTCATCACTCCAAGTCAAAAAGCTGTTAAAAATTACATAAGGATTTTTCACTGCATTGACAATATTATCCGAAATATAGGAGTTCAAGGATCTAAACTGAGCAATCGAAAGTGAGTAGATTTTCCATTTGGGGAGCCTTGCACAAGTCATTTAAGAAGCGATCCTAAAATTAAACCTTACAATTCGAAAGGCTTGAAAATAAAAGATTGGTTGATGTGCTGGTAAACCTAAAAAGTGTCTCGATTTTTAAATTAGTTGGTCTACGTTTCGAGAATCTTACAACGATCTAGAAGCGAGTTAACTTAGCATTTTCCAATCCATGCCGTATATTATAGCAACTTCTAATAATGCTGATAATAAACAGCAAGCCACGTCGTTGACATAATATTTTTGCTCCCTACGCATTTAATCTTATTTGTGGCAGAAACATTTTTGGTATCCCTCTATTTTTCCTCATATTTTCCACTTTTATAGAGAAATATAAAAAATTTGTGATAACATATAAGGATTTTATTGAACATTTGAAGTCTTAAAATTATTAATCTTTTTACTACATTCGATTAGACAATAGTTTAAAACTTCCAACAAAGCTTTTGTTTATTTTTTTTTAATATCCCATATAATAACTTTTTTATTTAAAATTTTTGTTTGGTTTAAGTCGTCCATTAACCATGATAACTTGGAAGCTGGATAAGCCAGCCACATGCAGAAATTTTTTGCAGTGACAGTAAAACAAAGATAAAAAGCCCACCAGCAACAGTAGCAGTTAAAGTTGTACAATAAAAGATAACAAAAGGCAGTAGCAGTGAACATGAAAAAATACATAGTATTGTGAATATTGCTGGAAGTTATGAATAAACTAAATTTTAATGATAGAAAGATACGATATGCACACACTTGCAAATAAACAGTTTGATTGGTTACTGTTAATAATATTATATTTTTTACTACATAATGAGAATAACTATGGCTTGGTTTTTAAAGTGTTAATGTAAAGGGTGTTTTTAAAGACATAAAGAACTTCAAGTTGGCAACAGTTTTTTAACTGGCGGCCGCCTTGTCAGCTGTTAAGTTGCTTACGATTAGTTTAGTTTGGCATTTCAACATGAATAGAGATTCACCTTAAGACTTTGTGGAAAGGTTTTAGTTTTCGTTCTTATAAAATCTAACTTTTGCAATAACCAAAGTCACACGATTGCAGAGTAAGGCACGGATCACCATTAATATTTACTTTTATAGGCGAATTTTTGATTGATTGGTTATGTCAATAAAGAGAAGTGAAGACAAGAAGTGTAGGTTGAGACACCGTTACATCTACGAAAATTGACTGATAGAATAAATTCACCATACTTCTTTAAAAACGATGCTGTTCAAATGTTACAGTCAATGGTGACCGCTATAGAGCCATGATTACTGATTTTTTCGTTCATCAGTTAAACAACTAAGATTTGCAGGAGCTGTAGTTACAATAAGACGGCACAACATGTCATGCAGCTCGTGCCACAATTAATTCACTGAAGGCTATATTTGGTTACCGCATAGTTTTACGTTTCGGTCTCGTGACTTCACCTCCATGATCGTGAGAGTCTCTAGACTTTTGTATGTGCGGACATGTGATGTCGCTAGTATACGACGATAAGCCCGAAACAGTTGTCTACTTGGAAATAAAAAAAATGGAAAATTTTAAGTATAATGCAATTAGATCTTTTTTTTATAAACTAAATTAAATGTCAATTAAAAAAAAATTGTTTTATACCAATTTTTAATTCTTTACGTTTATAAAAAACACATTTTATATTATCACAAGTCGATGTATTTCTATAATTTCTACTTCTAAGATGTATAAAGCTTAACTTAATATTAAACATTTTAAGCTTTAGAGAATAACTAACAGCAGCAGACAGTGTTGCTGTTGTCCTCAACAAAATTTAATATTTAATAACCGTTTTAAATGAAAAATTATTGCTATTACCTCTTTCGGTTTCTTTAAAGTATTTTATATCATCTCAAAAATGTTGGCGTGTTTTCAGCGATTATTATCGACTGTGGTTGTTTTAGTTATTAAAATAATGAGTTTAATATTAGGTAATTTGAATTAATTATTATTATAGAAGGAAGTATTTTTCTTATATTTTTTACCTTAGTAGTTTGCTGTTTGCAATATGAAATTAAAATTATGACAGGTAAAATATGAATAGTAAATTTCAGCATTTAATAGTTGTAAATTTTTATATGTGTTTGAGTAAAACATTAAATAAAATAAATTTAATTAAAACACTCTGATAATTAATTTTAAATTATTTACTAATTTTGTAATGTATTGAGAGGTATTCAAAAAAGGGGAATACAATAATTTCTTATTGTACACAATCACCCCTTCGTCAAAATATTTTTCTTTTTTTTAAGTTTCATTCATCGGGAAATATCCCAAAAATAACGCGTTGCTTCTGTCGTTTGTAAAAGGGTAAAGGCTGGTTGATTCAAAATTTGAAAGGAACATAGCAAAGGATTATTTGAGCTAAGGTGTTGAAGCTAGGTAAGATCCCCTTTCTAGGGATGGCGTTATGTGGCCTTAAAATTAATTACCTTACACCTGTAAATTTTTGTTAGACATTGTCTTAAAGGCCTAGTCAATATCTACAAAATTTTTTGGCAAAAATGCTCCTACGTTCTCGGTGCTAAAGACCGTCTGTATAACAGAGGCAATGTCAGATATCTGAAATATTTTAGTTATTTATTTTATTTATTTATTAATTACAATAACACAGTTAATGTAGTTAATACAAGAAATGAGAGTACCTGCAGCTAAAGCTTTTGACTCAATCTGAAATATATTTAAAAAGTACTTTTAACTTATTTTTTGTTTGTTTTAGCATTCCAAAATCTTCCACGAGAGTTTCTTTCAATCTTATTCGTCCTTCTTGCATAAAAAAATTTTTTTTAATTAATTGACATGTTTTATTATATGCGAACAATACATCTAGTCAATAAATGTCTTATATCTACAAAGAAAAAAATAATTAGGACTTAATTAATAGACTTATTTTAAAAGCTTCATTAATTGAACTTCAAAAATTCGTTTTGAAGTATGACAACACATATCGTTTATGAAATTTACATTCCTCTCTTCTTCAATATAAGAGCTCAGTTTATTATATTTTTTTATCATCTCTTTAGTGTAATTTAATTTCTTTCTATAAAGAAATTGAGAACTAAATTGTTAACCATCGACCAGAAATCATTTTTGACAAAAATACTTTAAAGAAAGCTTTAAAAATACAAAAGTTAAAAAAAAGAATTATGGTAAAAACAACGTGTCGCGATAGTGGGATAGTAAATTATTGTCTAATTATATCATGTATTGTGTGCTTTATAGACATAATAGTCAGGGGTATATAGATTTTCAGAATAAATCTTTATAAGTCTTAAAAATAAATGGAAGTGATATATTGGGCTAAATCGAATCTTATATACTCCATAATATTTATGCATAAAACTATCATAAAATTTTTCTGTTCAAAAAAAAAAAAAAACATTATTTTCAAAATTGTAAGTTTTGCTGAGGATTGTTGTTCTAATTTAGCAAATAAAAAGATAACTGTATCAGATTCTTACATAAATAAGTTGTGACCAAGTAGTAAGTGGTGAAAAGCATACCAGTTTGTATAGCTTTTTCATTTTTCTTATACCCTTCACCACAAGTGAAAAAGGGTATATCTTACTTTGTCATTCCGCTTGTAGTTTCTACAAATTAAAAGCCGATAAAATATATATACATCTAAGTTCTTATGCACTTCACGATTGAGAGATGTTGGTCTGCTAATGCATCCGTGTTAATGTTGAATTCAACTTTGCCAAGACCCTAGATGCGCTAAAGAAAATTTAAATACATCAGTCGATCATAGTTTTAAAATATTTTAATATTGGAAATAAGTTAGGTCCATGCTCTTCGAGGCAGCGGAAAAAACAGCACGCCTGCCTTTAACTTTTCCATATCTTTTTTTTAACTTTTGTTTTTAATCATAGAGGGAAAAAGACCTTGTTTTAACAAAAAAGCACTTTATCAAAAGAATCAATTTCTTATGCCGATTTTTATATAAACTATATAATAGCTAATTTCCAGTATGGTACATTTGGTAATAAATATACAGTGAAGGGTATGTAAGATTGTACGATTCGGGATAGCCGAAAATAGCACCCTTCCTAGTTTTTCTTAAAAACAGCCACCTGCGGGAAAACAAAATTTTTAAAGTAAACATAATGTCATTAAAACTTATTATTTAGCATATTTTTTATAATGAATCTACGTTAACTTTGCTTGATTTCTTCATATATAAGTTTTTCATGATATTCTCATGAAATATTTATTATCTAAGACAAAAAAATGAAATGTTAATGCGGGGAAAGCAAAACCATATTGCTGTTTCGCTACTGCTTATATATGTAGCTCATCAGTGATTCTATACCAATTCTGTATAGAAAGTTAAGGCTTTTTAATTTTCCGCAACAAAGCAGCTAGTTAAAATCGAAATGCTTCAATAAACCATGAGGATACTTAGATAAAACTTCCTTGATAAATCAAACAATATTAAACAATATTAAACAAAATTAAATACTAAAGCCCAAAGCGCCAAGAGCTAGTGTTATAAACATAAATTTCTTCTAGTTTACAAGTATTGTAAGCAAAGGAATATAATCTCAGTAAATTTTAAAAATATCCCTTATCTTAGCTCAACTTTGAAATTTTGTTCATAGTATACGCAAATCCCAAAACTTAAGTGATAGACTGGTGTTTCTAAATTTTCCAATTATCTGAGCCTTATTACATGTTAATGCCTGGGAGGAGGAAAATTTTTTATAGTTGCAGATGTTCAAACGAACAAACTGAGCAAGATAAGTTATGACTAAAATTTACCTGTTTTTTTTCCTTATAATAGTTTCCTTTGGAGATCTACAAAATCAGTTTCAAGTAAATAAAACCATTTAAAGATCTACTTAATAATTATGACGATAATTAAGCAAATGATGTTTTGGTTGGAAGTTGATAAAAAATTACAGCAATATTATTAGTTGTAATTTCGATAGCAATAAAGATAAATGCATGAATACCCAAATATAACTTCAAAATAAAATGTAAAATTAAATAAAAAATGTAGCTTGAATTACTTTTTTTAAATTATACATATAAACAAATTCAAGGCATATACATAACTGTTTGCACTGTACCAATGCATGTAAGATATTTGTTTAATTTAGTATTTTTTCTCATATTAAGAGTAATTAAATAATATTTCTTACTTCTCTTATTAAATTATTAAACCAATGACTACGATATTTTAATATGTATTGTACACGAGATAACTTGATGCGTTTTTGCTGGATTTTTGAAAACATTTTATTTTAGATCCATTTTAAATGTTTTCGAATGCAATACTAATGATAGTTTTCTAATAAAAAAAAAAAAATAAATTTTATAAAATTTAACTATTAAACATAAAAAAGACTTATAATAAAATATAAAAAAACGTTAATACAACTTTTTCTTTGATAATATATTTGCAAATAGCAGACTCAAAATAATATAAAAATAATCGTATTTTAAAATTTTGAAAAAATCAAAGTAGAAATGTTTAAGTGCTGCGACAACATGACAGTAACAGTCATCTTAACTTTAAAATGTGTTCATCACTTAAACGAAGAATGGAAAACTTTAAACGAAAATTTTTTATTTTCTATTATTTTTTTTTTTTTTTTTTTTGCTTCGAGATTAAATTAGATTTTAAAATTTTTTCAAATTATTAGTTGATCTGTATTCTAAAAAATGAAATAAATTTTTCGGCTTACGTTTATATTTATTTGAATTTAATTTTAAATTTATGATAAAACAAAAGCTCAACCAAATAAAAAGAAAACTTGCCTTAAACATACTTGCCTGTATACATTCAAATATTTTCAAAGTAACCTAGTACTGATCCAAAACTGTGAGCAAGCAGAAAAGTCACACCAAATAAAGCAGTAGTTTAGTGAAGTTCAAGTCTGATGCCCTCTTTTGATCTTTTGTTATAAAATAATTATAACCTCCTTGCAGCTCATCCAACATACAATGTCATCATGTGTACAGTTTTAAAAGTTAAAACTGAAAAAAAAAAACCAAAAATATTTAAAAAAAAAAAAAATCATAGATCACCTACTAATCCCAATGATTTCAGTCTTACTGGAATTCTTGGTAATAACTTTGTTTTCTTATTTTGTATTAATTCTTTTTTCAAATTACATGAATTTTGGGAACACCCTTTAACTTATAAATTCAAACTGTATACTTGTTGTTATAGGGGACTTAATAATACAGGTCTCTTTTATGTTTCAACCATCTGTATTTAACGGTTTAAAAGTTTAACCACATACATAAAATTACATCAACATTAGAACAACTTTTAATTTTAAAATCCAAATGTTATACTTATTGTTATAGAGGAGTTAGCAATACAGTTTCTTTGTAAATATCAACCGTCTGTTTACACTGTTCAAAGGTATGAACATATACAACAAACTAAATAAACAACTGGCGCACCATTTATTTTATAATTTTTGATATTTGTTACTATAACGGTCAAAGCAATCGACATTCTGTCCAATTTTCAAGCGTTTGTCTATAACGGTGCACAAGATGGTCCCATATAGGTCAATTTACGTTACCTATGGCGGACTCCCTTTTATTTTTGTGATTAAGAACTAGAGTGAAATCAGTTTTCTTGTCTTTATTTTTAAGTGGTGCCCTATGCCGTTTATATTAACGTAAAAAACATGTATGTTGTATCGGGACACTATTTAGTTTTGAGAAATGTCTGAGATCTTCGGGCACACATAGTAAGAAAAGCGATATTTATACGATTTGATAATCTTCTTGTTTGTTGAAGTCGGTTTAAGATAAACGGTTGTTATGTTTTTAGGGCTTTAAGATCTGAGTTTTTGTTGTTTTTTTGCCTTGTTGGTTAAATGTGCATAGTTCTCATTAAATCAATTTGACGTTCTATTTTGTTGGCCACTATTGTTAGTTGTTTTTTTTAGAATGTTATGTTGTATTAAATGTTAATTTTACGACGTTTTATTTTTTATGTTTTGATTTACTAAAAGAACAAAATGAGTCTTTATAAGCTAATTTCAATGCAATTAATTTAATTATATATGCAAAGCTTATTTTATTATTTTTATATTAAAGACCAGGTTTATCGTTAAAATATCATACCTAAATAAAAGGGTCAACAGTGGGTCATGAACACTATAAATACACACCACTCAATAAAAAGAAATAAAATATAATACATATATTGACCAGGTAGTGATACCGTTGCCATTACTCTTTAACAATAACAAACACTTATAAACAAACGAGCAGCAACATATCTGCTTAACGCGCTGTCTAAGCTTAAGTTTGCTAATGACATTATAGATGAGCGCAAGAACTTTTGACAGTTTAAAGAACATACATATGTATGAAGTATTACTATGGAATTGACTGAAGATATGCTTATATATTTATATGAATAAATTCACAAGTATTTAAAATAGTTCTTGTTTAATATTTGTCAATCACAGTTCTTTGTAATCCGAATTACGTTTAATTAATGTGATTTGAATAATATAGAGAATCTTTATTTAAAACAAGGAAGAGTGCTACTTCATACTACATACATGGTGAAGAGAATATTAGATTCGGCATAGCCGAATGTATTACTTGTTAGTTCTTGTACTTGTCACACATTTAATCTGAACTACAATTAAGCTTAGAATGCAAATAAACATAAAATATGTATGTGAATTATTAAAATCAAAATGAACACTTGTTTTGAAAAAAATTCTGATTTAGTAAGTTTAATAAGTTTTAAAAAATAGAAATTAAAATTACCTAAGTTTGAACACGATCAATGTTGTCTTTATTTTTAGTATTGTATCCAAAATCCGTTCAAATAATATAAGTACAAGTGCCCTTCTTTTTGGTAAATAGAAAAACAGAGACCGAATCTAACTAAAAAAAGATTTAATATTTTGTATTCGCTTCAAAGAATATTCTTTCTTTTCTCTTTAAGAATTTCTTTACTATAGGAATTTTTTCTATAATTTATGAAAAGCAATGCTCATATTATCAAATCTAAATTTCCTTAAAATATATAAGAACGAACTTATTAAAAAAAAAAAAAAAAAAACGAAATAACAATATTAAATGATAAATGATAAATGAGTAATTTTGTTAGTGCAATATTGCAGAGTGTAGGTATGTTAAAATAAGAGTGGCAGTTCACTGATAGTAAAAGTTTATGCTTATACTAAAATTTAATGATCCATAGGTGAGTGATCTAGGTTTTAGAAAAGTCACATGAGATTGTTGGATTTTATATGAATCATTGGGCATTATTTTTCTAGTAATATTCAATAAGTAGATAATTTGACATCATAACATATTTTTTTTCTGTTTAAAATAAATAATATCGAACTGGGCTGAAGCTCGTGAAGTAACTTAGTTACAGAACAAGACATTTTCTGGAATTCTTTTATCCCTTTTTGGTGCCCTTAATTGTTATTATCAGACATGCCTCACGTTCCGATCGGGACGGTTTTAATATTGTATTTACTACTACGATCGATTTTGTTTATTTGTAAAAATGCTGAATCTCAACTCTACATTTGGCAATATTTTGCACACCAACTTAAACAACAAGGCACATAATAAGAATAAACTTATAGGCTGCAAATAAAAATTTTCAAAGAAACTAAATTCGACTTTGAAATTTAAAAGTATTTACATTCGGAAGCCACTTTCGATCTGAATTGAGTACTGCGACATGACTGTATAGATCGTGTGTTACTAAACTGCTAAAAAATTGGAAGAATCTTTACGACCATTTGTATTCAACTACAACTGACTTTCTTGGCTGCAGTTTAGTGAGGATCTAAATGGCGAGTTTTTTCAATCAATATCTTTTAATATGATTGATATTTTAATAAGTCATTCTTTTATCTGAAGCTTTCATTTTTAATTCGTCATTAATGTGATTTCATTCCACAACATTCTTTAATTTCTTAATTAACCAAACCTCCTGCTGGATTCGAGATCATTCAAAACCGATGAACAGTATATTTGTTTTTAAACTCTGTTTTAGTTGATTAAATTTAATGTCATTAAGAAGATAAACTCCAAGAGTAAAATATCTTACGTGCAAGTATACAAATGACAGTTGAGTTGAATAATATTTCAATTAATCCATTTTGTCCTTAAATAACTTGTCGTGCTAACTGCTCAAAGTAAAAATGCTTTATCTGTTCTGTCTGAGTAAGCTGAAATATTGCAAATTGAATGTTTTAAAAGTAAAAAAAAGAAACCTTGTTTTTAAATTCAATCAGTTTCAAGGTAGTCAGTGCAGCAAAAATACCTGTTTTTATGAATCCATCATGTATCATAAAGCAAAGTGATTAAAATGTGATTGCGTATGTATTTTTTCCTGCTTTATTTCCATATCTTTTCTGGCTTAAAAATTTTCATTTCGAAATCTCATTTTATTTTATTAAAAATGTTTAAAATATTATATCTATAACTTGTGTTTAAAATGAAGTAAATTAATAATAAGAAACTAACTAACTTCAATGCAACTTTTAAGAAACTCCTAAAAAAGCTTAAAATTTCTTAAACCTAAAATTTATAAAGTTCTGATAAGTATTTAATTTTAAGATTGTTTAATTAATTTCATGCTGCGTTTTTTTTCGTTTTTTGAAACATATCATTTATTGCAGAAAAACTCTATTTCGCAAAAAGCGAACTTTCGAAACTTTTATTTGAAGAATAAAAAAATGAGAGAAAAAAAGGGCTCTTTTAAATTATGTGCTTGGAAAAAAGATGAACAAAAACTAAAAAAAGACTAAAAATTAATGCCATTATTTGCCTAAGAAATGGCAAATTTAACTACGTTAATGTAGAAATTTAATATTCAGAATGGTAAAATGCTTAGTTTAAAACAGATGCTTAAACGCTTTCTGTTAAGGCAAGTAAATCTTCAGTTAGGCGCCAAAAAAGAGATATTGGAGAGAATTATGAATGTTCTGAAAGAAGGGATGCTTATAAACTTTCATAGTGTATTGTAAATAAAGACGAGTAAGTTACTTTGAAACTACGAAAGTAGTTTGTTTTGTATTTTTTCAGGAATTAACGCCTCAATACACTTTTATACGCAATGAACACTTTTATAGGGATTATTTTGCAGTGAACCAAGAGCCAGCTTAATTATTCGAACTTTTATTAATCTGCAATATTAATGAACAACTAGACATTTTTATCACATTGTTTTTGAGACTTTTGATTTGAATATTCCTTTCAAAAAGTTTAACCCTCAGAATAATGACGCTTAGATGGACTGCAATGAAATAAAAATCGCAAATAGAAATAGGAATCTAGCTTGGAATCCATTTATTTGCAACAGTTCCACTAAAAATCGTAAAATATGCTGCAGATACAGAAATGGGTTGAAGGCATTAATGAGACGTAAGCAAAGGTTATTTTTTAAACGTTATTTAGAAAATTGTTCTCAGTCTCAATATTGGAGACAAATAAGATCTGAAGGTGTTTTCGGAGATGAGCATGTAAGTGATTTTCTTAACGTGAATGAGTTTAACAACCACTCCGTTCTTTCACCAATTAGCTGTTTGGATAACTTTAATAACGTTTTTAATGCAAATAACAAATTTTATTTTAGAAATGTTGATGAACTGTTTTTGAGGCATTAAGCAATATTAAATCAAACCCCAGGGTCCGGATGTTATTCCAATAAAATGTTTAAAATATCAAAGTTTCTTACTTATTTGATCAACCCATTAATAACCTATTCAGAATTTCCTAAGCTTTTGGAAAGATCATAGCGTTGTGCCCATAAGGTAAAAATACCTCGCTCTCTTTTAGATTTTCGATCAATTAGTGTTCTTAGTTTAAGTTAAAAAATTCTAGAAATGGTACCAAAAAACCAAATTCAAGATAACCTTAGTTCAGAAAAGTTACTAAACCCTTTTCAGTCTGGTAACAGAAAAGGTTATAGCACAACGGGTCTAGTTTTAGATATTGCATATATATTAAGGCATAACATGGATAAATTGCACAGTTCTATACTTGTTAGATTAGATTAAGGCAAGAACTTTGATTTCCTAAATTGTAAATTACTATTACATAAACTTAGTAAAGAATATCAATTTAATAAATCGGCATGTACCTTAATGTCTTCATTTGTTAAGGGTAGACTGCAGCACGTTGAACTTAACGGTCAAAGATCATCTACACTAGAAGTGCTTAGGGGTGTACCGCAAGGGACTATATTAGGACCATTACTAATTTTATTGTATATAAATAATCTGTATCGTATAATATATTTTTGTAAATGTTACACGTAAGCAGATAATATTTACTTACTAGGTGAATACTTTGGTTTGGGGTTGAATTATCTTGCCAATAATATTATAAATGAGTTAAGAAATCTTGCAAACTGGATAGAACACAATTTTCTTGTTGCTCAGTGCGTAGTTTATTTCCACCTTCAATATATCTTAGAGAGGACCCCATAATATTTGTGTCACACCATAAAGTTCTAGGAATATACCTGGATTGAAAACTTAACTTTTTATATCAGGTCAAGAATATAATATCAGAGTGTCTTTCCTCCTGTCTTTCATAATTTTTGTATGGTTTTGAGGTTTTTTCAGGAATGTCACAACAAAATATTTCAAAACTTCGTATTTGCTTCAATAAAGTAGTTCGATTTATTTATGGTCTCAACTATAGGGACCACATTAAAGCTTATGTAATTCGCACATTGGGTTCAGACTTTCAAAATTTTATAGATCTACGAATAATTACACAGTTTTATAAAATAATAAAAATCGGGTAACCATCTTATATTTTTTTAAGATTTAACTTTGATCGTTCTTCTAGAACCAATATTTCGATATGTTCAATTCATTCTGCTTTATACATCAGCCGATCAATCATGGTAAAAGTAGTAAGAACTTGGTATAGTATACCATGAAGTTCGAGGGTTTGATAAAAATTTTTGTCAATTTATGAATACGAGGGCTGCTATATATATTTCTGATCTGGCAACACTGAGTACAATCTTACATTTGCATTGGAAAGTTTGTCATTTTTAAGCATAATCGTACTCAAAACGTTTTGACGTACGACCATTATTTGTGTTGTTTACAGTGACTTGAAAAAATTAAATAGAAAAAAAATGGAATTAACTCGTGAACATTTTCGTGCCATAATTTTTCACAACTTTCGACGTGGATTATCACGACAAGAGTGCATGGATGAACTTAAATCTTTGTATGGCGATGAAGCACCATCCTATAGCACTGTGAAAAATTGGTATAATGAATTTAATCGTGGCCGAAGCTCGGTCAAAGACGAATTCCGAGAAGGTTGTCCAAAAACGGCTGTTGTGCCAGAGAACATTGATGCCGTGCGTGAACTCATAATGCAAGATCGACATGCGACATACCGAGAGATAGAGTCATCCTTGGAAATTTCGTTCACCAGCATACATTCGATTCTTCATGAACACCTGGCCGTAAACAAGGTTTGTTCTCGCTGGATCTCGCACAATTTAAAAGTCGCTCAAAAAAAGGCTCGTGTCGATTGGTGCAAAGAAATGCTACAAAAATACGATTGCGGTGCTTCAAAAGACGTTTATAAGATCGTCACAGGTGACGAATCATGGATCTATGCGTATGAGCCCGAAACGAAACAACAATCGACCGTGTGGATCTTCAAAGACGAGCAAAATCCAACGAAAGTTGTTCGTGGAAGAAGCACTTCGAAGCAAATGGTCGCCTGTTTCTTCGGCAAAACTGGTCATGTGGCGACTGTTCCGCTTGAGCAACGTAGGACGCTCACTTCTGAGTGGTACACTACAATTTGTTTGCCTGAAGTCATCGGAGAAGTTCGAAAAACCAACAAGAGAAGACGAATCATTGTTCACCATTACAATGCGAGCTCTCACACATCGGCTCAAATCAGAGCCAAAACGTCGAATTAAAGGATCATCCGCCGTACAGCCCTGACTTGGCAGCTAATGACTTCGTTGCGTGGTCAACGATTTTCGTCGCCAGAAGAAGCTGTTGAAGTGTTCAAAAACCATGTTTTAGAGGTGTCTCAATCGGAGTGGAAAAAGTGCTTCGACAACTGGTTTGAGCGCTTGCAAAAGTGTATAGATCATGCTGGAGAATACTTTGAAAAACAATAAAACCATTTTTGATTATAAATATTCGCATTTTCACTATTAGGCCAGATATATATAGAGCAGCCCTCGTATAGTAAAAAATAACTATAAGCAAGTTGTAACGATACTAATTAAAATATTATCAGATTACTTTAATTTTAATTGATTTTATTTGTCAATATTTGTGCAAAAAAATTGAGAGGGGGGGGGGGTGCTAAATTATATTTATTAATTATAAATAATTATTATATTATTAATATATAAATCATTTATATTATTAATATTTTATATAATATTTTAAATGTAAAGATTAAATTTTAATTGTAAAATACTGAATTTATTTAGCCTTGTAGGCTTGTAATTCTTTGAAAAAATATATAAATAATTAGAAAAATAAGTAAATAAATAAATTTTTCTTTAGTTGACTGTAGGGAAGCTACTTTTATATCAAGATGAGGTATAGAACTTTTTACCGACTTACTGATAATTCACCACTAACTTATACAAGGATCTAATACAGTAACCTTTTTATTTTCTAAGCAAGGACCGGATGTAGCAATCTTGCTTGCTTTCTATTAGTTTTAAGGTTTACCTCCTTCTTATTAATTAAGTTAGGCATATCTTTGAACTGTTGAATTCTAATACCCTAAACTTTAAACAAAAAAGTACATGCATATGCTTTGCAGTAATAAATAAAAAATATATCATACAAACAAAATTTTTTGTGAACTTGTGATATTTATTTGTCTCCTAAGTGACAGTTAAACCATAATATACCATAGCTTTCACATAACGCACATATACAAATACACTATAACGCTGATTCAATATTATTCAGCATACGAATATATCCAAAATTAACTTTGAGTAAAAAAAGTCTTATATACAAAAATTATTGCAGTTGTAAAAAAAAATTATATTTCATTTTTTTAACAAGTCTTTTAAAGCTTCAAGTTAATAGTGCTGTAAATCTTGTATTTATATTGTTTTATAAGATCGAAAATTTTAATGCATTTCTTTTTTAGCATAAAATGATAACCACCCAAATACAAACTCGCATTCACTAATAAATTGAAAATTTTCAAAGTTTATCAGTTAATATCGCAGACAGCAAAAGCGAAAAAAATAAAAAGCTTATGTGCATTTTGTAGTGTAGCAACTGTCAAAGAACATGACAGAAACATGTGTATTTTAAACTAAGCAATTTGCTACTATAAAAAGGAAATATGACAGTAGACGACTTTATTAAAATTCGACTTACTACAAACTATACAGTTGAAAGAAGTTATACAGAAAGCAAAAAATAAAACCTAACAAGAAAGCAACATGATGTTATATTTTTTAAAAATGTCTTAATTAATACAGCTGAACTTAAAATAAAAATCTTAAGGAAAAACTTAAAAATATTTTTCAGGCACTGACTTAGTTACCGTCTTTTAATCACTAAATTTAATAAAACATCAAATATGACAATTTTGCGAAAATAAATGAATAATTGAACTCAAAATCAATTTTATATTTACTTCTTTTAATTTAACGGTGAGCAATGAATTAAGTTTGAGCACTAATGTGCTAATGTGGAGTTAGACTTCTTACCTTCTGATACATCTAAATATGAGCCTGTTAATGTGAATGCTAAGGATATTTCTTTCGCATTACTATATTAAAAATAAAATCAAATTTTCCACATCGTTTTTGTTTTCAATACACAAGACCCCAACGGATCCAAAAATCTTAAAGAAATATGATATTTACACTAGTATTTCTATAATAAAAGAAATATAGATATTTCTACAAAGAGAAGAAAAACGCGCCCAACCGAAATTACGAAAATCCGACTTTAAAGATATTTTGATTGCATATAGATAACTTATAATATCCAATGAGCATAATGAAATCTCCTGGTATATGTAAAGACTGTCTTATTTAACAAATGCGTATTAGCTGCATTTAATCACTTGCAAAAATTACACTTTTTTGTAAAAACTTTATACATAAAAATTTACCAAGTCTACATACAATTTGAAATTCCTGATTGCAAACCAATTTAAAGTCAGGAGCTACAAGAACCGTAGAGGTGGGAGAACAGGCTTACATTCAACGCACAATATTAATCTAAAAAGGACCAAGGATTCCAGTATTGACGGACTGTTTGGTTGTCTGCTTTTTAGAGAAAAATGTAAAAGCAAAATTATTCAAGTTTAATTAGTTGCAAAATTGTTTCTCGTTAAAAGGTAAAAGTTTTACGAACCATACTAGTAATATGTGAGAAGTGTTATAATCTACCAAAATATCGTCATATATACAGATAGATTATATTTTTACCTCTTTTTAATGATATTCCTTTGTCTAATTTAAATAAAAAGTAACATTAAAGCCTCTTGAAGGCACTTAAAATACAAAACGTTTAATTCTTTGTAATCAGAGAATATATGAATATATACCGAAAACCTTATTAACTGCGGTCAACACTTACAATTAAATATTATTATTTATAATATTTTTAATCGGTTATTCTGGAAATTATTAAAAACTTTGACCTGTGTTCATTCAATATGTGATACCTGATGTAAAATCCTGTTTTAAGATATAATTGAGGTAGGAGACAGTAAATTCTTCGACTTGCTAAATCATTTATAGTAAACAGATGTTGGTATACAAGGTTGAAAAATAAAAGCCCTTTAAAAACTAATTATTAATTATGAAGATCAAAATTAAATTAACTGCCTGCTATTTCATTTTAAATAAAAACGGAGTCTGGTATTATTTAAAAACAATTACAAAATTCTTAGTTATTGTTTCTGTTGTGTATAAGACACTCAAAGAACAACATGATGTTAATAACCAAACTAAAAATCTTAAAACTACAACATGTTATTCGTATTAAATTCAAATCAAATTTTATACTTGTGTACGTTTTAGTATCAAATTTGATAAATTTAACCTGATAGGTGACGTCTATCTGAGAATTTCAATATGTTGCCTCCAAAATAATACTTTCGTTTAAAAAATTTTGTTTCTGATCTGTTCGAAGTAGAGTCCAATAGTTAACTAGAGAGAACCTAAATTTAGACGCAGGCAAGGTTCAATAAGCTGTTTATTATGTAAGCATAAATTATAATCCATATTGTTTTATTATAAGAATGAAATTTACTTGTTGGTTGGAAAAGCTGTTATTATAATAATGAGCATCAGCAAAATATGTACAGTTTTTTAAACTAACAAATAAGTTATGTTTTTAATTACAAATATATGTTTAAAGCATAATATTTTACCAATTATTTTTATTTAATTTTTGTTAAATAAAGCTTTTATTTCTAACAGTTTTTATGCAGATCATTTATTGTAAGCATGATATTTTGACTCACCCTGTAACAGCATTGAGGTCTCTGTTTCTACGCTAATATAATAAAACTCTTTAATTTAATTCTTTTCAATATAACTTTAGCAATGTTTTAGTAAATAATAAATTAAGTATTTGGAAATCAATTTATGAATAAATCATTATAATTCGTTTAATGTAAATTTAAAATTATCTTTGGATTAAATCTTAAATTTTTATACAAATGAATATTTTTATTTTTTCAACTTTATTTGCGCAATATTTAAAGTTTATTTTATTGGGTAAACTATCTTATAGTTTAAGTTAATATAAACAAAATGTAATAAAAAAGCCAAATATTATGCAACCAAAAACATACAGCCAAAATTTGCCTGTTTGATTAATACTTTTTATACCATTTTTGTACTTTTTTTAGTTATGATTTTGTATGTAGTTAAAACCACAGTTGTTAATTTCCAATCTCTTTGTCAGTTTAAAGAAGGTAATTTTTTGCTGTTATATTTTTTATTTGTTTGTCTATTCAACATTAGATTTCCAATGCTTGTGCTTTTTATAATGCGAATATAGTGTAGACATCTACAATTTTTTTTATAGGTTATAATTAATTTTCGGTTCAGTTTTGCACTTGCGGTTGTTGATAAAATATTTTTTCAATTTTACTGTTTTGCACAAAGGTTTGAGATATGAGGTGATATTTACTAAAAACTGTTTAAAAAAACCATTTGAATTATACCTTTAGTCTGCTGCCATAAAAACATTTAATTATTCCTTGAATCGGTGAATTTTTTAATATTATTTCATTTAATGAATAAGCTTGTTTTCTTAAAGAATTGCTTTTTTCCCGGGGAATACCTGGAAATCCGGGATATGCTAAAATTTGTTTACCATTTCTTGGGAATGAAAAATCTCAATCCCTTATCTCATTTTCAGTTTAATTAAAATTTAATTTTATAAAAATGTGTTTTAAAATATTTTTTTTTTAGTCTTGTAACCAGCGTTTTTCGTACTATTACACCGGTTAAATTAGATGGTTTCACTTTTGTATCTCTATTTTTTCTGTGGTGACATATTTTCAAGAAAAAAAAGTATCCTCTAAGGGATTACCTTTCAAAATTTAATTCAAATCCATCCAGCATTTATTACATGACGCGAACACAGACGGACAAACATACAGACAAAAATTTTAAAAATAGGTGCTTTGTATTCCACATCGATTATTATCTAAATCAGCATTAAATTTTCAAAAAATATATTTACTGTACAGAAATGACACCAATAAAGTTTTGTTATATGTGTAGACTTTTATATATTAGCGAAATTTGGCGAGAAAGCTCGAAAAACTGGCCACACTGCCAGTGAGTAAAGAATCACCGGTCACTGCAGTGAATGAGTTATCCAGTAGCAGTTTCGTAAAAGAACGTTTTTTTTTTACTTTTTACTTAAATTTAAGTTTACTTTGTGGAGAGAAATATTATTACTTTTGGCCCTTTCAAATTCAAAGCTGCTTCTTTGCTGTGTTCCTTCTTCTTGCTTCAACATATTAACAACATTCTATTTTTTTTTTCGAAACTTGACACAAAAAAACAAAAAATCTTATATAGTTTTTCATTTAAATCCGTATTCAGTGATACCGAATTTTATACTTTTTACTAAATTTAATTACAGCTGCTTTGAATGTAAACATTAAAATAACTTTTGCATTTCGTTTTCTGTTTGCATAATTCATTATTTAATATACATTTGTTTTACATACTTATATATACATGTATGCTAAAATGAAATAAAAAAATGCAATCAGTTGTCACGGTTGTTTATATCGCAAATGCTGCGTAAGAGAGACATTGTGTTTTTGGGTTAGCATCACACTTTATCCTGAACAATAAAACACAAATGTATAATCTTATTTTCATAAAAACCTGTTATAAAATATTTCCAAGTATTTGGGAAACCATTGGGTTCGTTCATGACACGTTACTGTTGCGCAACCGTTGAGTGTTTCACCCAGAATCGCATTGTTAAGTTGTCCGGCTCATACAATTATTTAGCTACCTATAATTGACATGTTGTACTCAGTCTCCAAAGCTGATCGAAGAGAGCTATCCCATTTATATTATAATGTAACATTGTACTATTAGGTAGCTCCACAATTTCCAACTAATTCGTAGCAGTTGAGTTGAAAGAACATTAATCCATTAATTATACATACATACATACATACATACACCTTTTGATAGCATAGACCGACACCAATTTTTAGTTATACTCAAGTTTGAAAGTATTTAGTATAAATTTTTTTAAATGAAATTAATAATATCCACAGATGATATTATTTGCTTTTCAAATAATTTCGCTTTCATCACATCTTATCCAGCCCTTATATGTCTATTGTATACCTGTGAATTTATATTTACTTGCTTTGTGTACAGCAAAACTTGACTTGTAGCAATGATAATATACTCGTATAAATTTTTTTGTTTTTTAAATATGTTTACTTGTGAAATTAATAGTAAAAATTATTTTTTACTTTTTAATTATAAACAAATAAACATGAAATTTGCAATCAAAAATACTTATAAAAATAAACCGAAAATACAAAGAAGATAATGTTCATGATAACTTTTGTAGCAAGAATCATTGTAAAAACTACAATATATTTTTCATTTTCTATACGTTTAATGTAAAAAATTGTCAAAATAAATAATTTTTTTCTTTTTAAATTGCACACAGTGAAATTTAAAAATAATAAAAATAAAAACGTCTTAAAGCTCAAGAGACTTAAGAATAAAACTAATTGTATATACACACCCTATATGATATACTTAAAAACTAAGTGTTTATTAAATAGAAATATCTTCTCTAAACTTCTTATAGGATGCTAACTGAAATAAAAAGTAGATAATGTTTGGGGGGAGTTCAGCTAACCACAGAAAAAATTAAGGTTCTCTTTGAATTTTTTTTTTCTTTTAGAATTTCGTAATTTCCCTCAGAAACCACATTACTTCAATAAAACCGGCTTATTTGAATAAATAAAATATACACTTTTTTATATATATTAAGAATAATGCATGTACTTGGCATCGGCATAGCTAAACAGATTTTCTGGGGGCACAATCACAATCTCGCTTTAAGAATGGATCTGTTGACAGTCTTACGAATTATTTTTATTAATATTTACATATTTATTGCTCCGATTTATACATATATTCGACCTAAAATATTCAGGTCTCAAATATGACAGGTTGCTGATGACTGTAAGAACCAGATATTGTTGCTCAAGAATAAAGACACCATTTGGTTATAATACTCTTCTGTTGGTGAGTACCGTTATTTAAAATCTCTTGTGCTCAAGTATTTAAAAATTTTTTTGCCATCATCATTTGACCGTAATTTCACTTATTAAAATTGTTTTCAGGCAATAATTCTAATGGACCTAGAAAACCTTTTTATTGTAAAAGTGGTCACATTTCTCGAATATGAAAAATAAACCATGTGTTTTGCAATAGAAAATTTCCATGCTGGTTCCCTTAACCTTGGGAACATTTACTATAATATTTTCCTAAGGTATAAAAGCCTGACCTCCAACGGGTGTTTGAAATACTTTGTTAAGTAGAATAATCTCTGAGCAAAAAAAAAAAAATCTGATCTGATTTCAGTGAGTGTTGAAAATGTTTTTTTGATTTCTAAAAGGAAAAGGATTAACTAAGAACGCCAAAACAATATTATTTTTTTCAGAAAGCGTATAGATAGAAACTTAGTTTAATAATGCTTACACAAAGACGAATAAAATATTTTTTTAACAAACTTATACAATTATTTATAATTTTTGCAAAAAAAAAAAAAAAAAAATAATGGCTAAAACAGCAAACTCAAATCATATTTTTTAAGTACGGTAAGTATACATTAATTATATTATATTCGAGAAAGATTGTGTAGGATTTTTTATATGTCGTAAAAAAAAATATGAAATCAGATTAAAAAAAAAGAAAATTCTGCAGTTATGTGGTAACGCTTAGTTTTTACACTTTTTATTGCTGATACAGTAAAACAAAATTTTTTTTTAATTCAAAGCGTTGGTCTATAACCGTTCAAAAGGTTGCCCATGTACATAAAATTACAACCATAAGGGCACCCTTTAATTTCTTATCTTAAATATTTATACTTGTTATTATATCTGATACAGTAGTGGACATTCTTTCTAATTTTCAAGAGTTTGTCAAAGATAAGGTAAAATAACATCAGCTATAGAGAAACCCCTTAATTTCTATTATTAAATTTGCTACTTGTTATAGCAGACTTAGTAATGAAGGTTCTGAGGAAATTTCAATCAACTGTCTACAGCTGTTCAACAGTTTGGTCATATACATCAAATAACAGCAACTATTGTAACACCTTATAATTTTTAATATTTATACTTCTTAATATACCACACAAAGAAGTGGATTTTCTGTTTACTTTCAATTGTTTGTATGTAACGGTTAAAACGATAGGGCTATATAGGTCAAATTCCTTCAAATATGGGCACACCCTTTATAGCAGACTTGCTTTTACAGGTTCTTTGTAAATTTTAGCTGTCTGTCTATAACGGTTCACAAGTTTAGCCACATTCATCAATTTACATCAACTATTGGGACACCCATAAATTTATAATTTTGAATGCTTATACTTGTTATTATAAGGGTCATAGTGTCATAGTAATCGACATCCTGTTAAATTTTCAATCGTTTGTCTATTATGGTTAAAAAGATAGGCGCATATATGTCAATTTACGTCACAATTTTTATTTTTTTTTTTGTATTACGTTTTGCTATTGAGTGCTATAGTAATACGGTTTTTAAGATTATGATTTTTGCTATAAACGGGGCCAATCTGTAAGCATAATCTATCAAATCACAAAAAAAAATTCAAAATTGGTTCAGAAATGACAGAGTCCTACAGGCACAAGCATAAAAAGCAACATCCAGTCGAATTGATAACCTCCTTCTTTTTTGAAGTTGGTTTATAAGTAAGAGTGCTATATTCGGCTATGCCGTATCTTATATACTTTTCACCTTGCAGTGAATCTAATTTAGTGAAGTAATTGCAATAAAAAAAAAACAAATTTAGCATAACAGAAAATTAAAATTAATTACTACATAAAAAACTCACCGGCTCTTTAAAATTATGGTAATTTTTTTTAAATCTCAAAAGCTGTTAAATGATATCCATATGGATGTACTGAAAAATATGGCACAAAATCGTACTTTTCTATGAAAAGTTCAAAGACCCATACCTCGGAAAATATGGCCGACTACCAATTTTTTCACGTGATGTTTTTTTTCTTATTTTTTAATTTTCTTTCGCCTTAAATAATTGTTTTTTGTGATTGTAGTTACTTCATTAAACTAGATTCGTTCCAAGTGATATGGAAAAATTAGAGGCTGGCGTGGTGCTTTGCTCGCTGACTGATCTTCTAGTAAATTTGATGTAAACTTTTTTCTTCGTAAATCCTTAATAAGTTTAAAGAATTTTAAGTAAAATTATATTGTATTTTTTTTAGTTTCGAAACCGCCCCCCTGTTTAAATAGACGAATTTTTTGCATTCTTAAGAAAATTCAGAAGAAGAAGAAGCTTATCAGTTCGTGTGTATTTTTAATTTTATTGTTTGTTACTTCAAAATATCACCAATTTTAAACTATTTGGAAACTTTCTTTTTTTGAAAAGACGATGGTAACAGATTGGGCTCTCATACAACACACAAAATTATTACAAATTTTTTAAACGTATTTGGCAGACTCTTTAAGCCATATGATTTTTTTTAATACCAAAAGACAGCTTCTGCACTTTCTTGAATTATTATGTCCTATAAAAAGTAATATTAAAAACAAAAAGGTGTCTCATGAAACACGTGATGTTGTCCGGTATGTTCTTATCTGTTAAACATTAATATTAATAGGCAGACACTAGATGAGTTTATAATTTTAAGCGTATTTCATTTTAACTTCTAATGGGTTTATGTTTTGAACAGTCATTGGTAGATATTGATGTTGACGAAAAGAGCAAATAACTGTATCCATTACAAGAAGAAAAATATAAAATTTAAATGCTTCCCATTTTATATGTGGTCCTTTCTTTTCAGCCATAAGATATGTGCATTTGAAAAAGCAATTGAGTAATAAATTTCAATTTACACAGAAAGAGAAAATTATTTGGGCTTCATAAACATTAAAATAAAAAAGCACAAAATTTACGTTCCAACAAGAAAATAAATTTTCTACGATTTTTCGTTAGCTAAAAGATAGCAAAAAGATCAAAGCTGCGCTTAAATATGACACCAGTTACTTTACTACTCTACATAAAAAATCCATTTTCTTTTGTTTTTA
Organism: Cistogaster globosa; assembly: GCA_937654795.1. NCBI lineage: Eukaryota > Metazoa > Arthropoda > Insecta > Diptera > Tachinidae > Cistogaster > Cistogaster globosa. The sequence goes on along the minus strand of OW569405.1, from coordinate 66,822,111 downwards.
TATTTACTTGTATCTTATATTATGGACCAGTTGTTAGAAAGATTTTTAATAGCAGTTATCTAGTTAAATTAGTATATAAGAAAAAAGAAACATGTTTAAGCTTTGATAAATTAATCAATCATATTCTCTGCTTCAAATGATCAGATAACAGATTTTAGAATATTATAAAAACGCCACTTTAAACTGTGTTTTATTCAATATACGAGGTTTCAGGTAGAAATGCTAACAACAGATACAGTCAGTAATATGTGGCAATGAAAGAGCCAAACTCTTTAATAAACTCTTTTGCCATTTAGTTAAAACTAAAATTAAAATAAATTCAGACTAGAAGCACAATGTTTTTAGACAATCAGGTTGTAAATAAATTTTGGTTTCAAAACTGCTTCCTTTCTCACTATTATATATTTATATTTAACCCCTATTAACTAATAAGTGTTCGCTGCAACCACGTATTTAAAGGAGTAGTAGTTAATGTGACCATATATAACTTAATACTAGAAAAGAAAACCAGTCATGTGCATAACCTATACCTTCGGTAGCTCTTTTTATGATCTACAAAGGTGTTTTAAAACTTATAAAGTATAGTTTTTTAACGAAAAAAAAATCCTTGTCAAATAAAACATTTAGCTTAAGAGCAAAAGTATCTATTGCCTTCCCATCTGATGAAAGATGTTTGTTATTCAGACGAAGCAAATAAACATGATAGAAAAAAATGAGAATGGACAAATGGGTATATAAATAACAAAAGGGTTGTTCATTTTACCAGTTAATTAAGAAATTTTCAACTGACTTGAAGTCAACTAGTTTTGAGAAAACTGAAGTGTTTTCATTGCGTTGAACTGTTTTATAAATTCGAATTTGTAAAGCAACAATTTGTCTTATTTTCGCTTTTACTATACACTTCACTACTTGTGGAAAGTATAATATATAGGCTTGTCATTTCGTTTGTAATTTTTATAATATTTATTTTCCACCCTCTTACATAGGCGAGCCGTTATCGGGTTAAAATAAGTTTTATCACGTTCCCAGGCAAGTTATTGTAAATTTATTACCATCATTTTCCCGGACATAGAGATTTGCTTAAAAAAGGTGAAAGCCTGTGTTTTATTAGATTGAATTATGCTTTATTTCTTGTTTTTTGAGATTTTGTTTTTTCTCCAACACTAAAGCAAGAGAAAGATTATGGTCCTGCAAGCCATGTTCTTAAAATTGCAACTCTGTTAGCTACGCCTACAGGTGGCGCTAGTGGATGTTTTGTATTTCGCTCAGTGGTAAAATCACCGTCAGGTTAGGGCCACCACGGATAGGTATTGATGTTAATCGTGATCACATATGTCTGTCTATCTATGTTCGCATCACATAAAAACTACTGGATGGGTTTTTTTAAATTTTGTGAGGAGGTCCCTTAGTTTAAATATATAATTTTTTTTTTTTAAATAAGTCATTTTGTATGTGAAAGTACTTTACTTTACCGATACAATTATACTAAAACAGTTCTCAACACAATTAATTTTTGTAGATGTTAATTTTTAAAGTTGTTTGCAGTCTCCAATAAATATTTAAGAACACATTTAGACTTTAAGAAATTATACGCACGCAAGTCATGGTCAATCCTAGAATTATATATTTTATTGCTAGGTCCCCTTCAAAATATCAAATTTTTTGTAGTAGGTTTAACTAAAAGTAGAATTTTCAAAAAATTCAATCTCCTACGTCAAGTAGCTATACACCTCTTGAATCTAATATTCCTAGGCTAATTCCACTATGCGGGTGGCCTAAGTAATGTACATCTCAAATATTCTTCCCCCAAAGCAAGATATTCAAAAATTAATTTTTTTTTACATTATATTTCATTAAACAAACTAGAACGTTTTGATCAGTAATTATGTTAAAAAATTCTTTGTTTCTTGTAAAATTATTAAATATTTTTCACTAATAGTTTTTTTTATAATCTATGGCTACATGGATATACAAAACTTATTTTTATATAACTTTCTTGTTAACAGTGCAGTTAGCATTTAAAATTTTTGTTGATCGTATTTAACTGACGTATTTATCTTTACACTCTTTTTACCAACACCTATAACTTCCTGCAAAGTTCATTGCTTCTAGTATAAAAATCTTGTTACAGTTTTAATGAACGTAATTTAAATTAATTGTTTAAAACTTTTTCATTTAATGCTTCATTATTTAAACACTATTCATTTAATAGATATTTATAAGCAATTTAAAAAATAACAAATTGTTAATGAAAGTGAATATACCCAAGCATTTTTTTATTTACGTCTTCAAGTTTAAGTGCCGAAATTAAGGAACATAAAGGTGTGATAATCAGTGGCAATTAACACTGGCCTTTTGTGTTTAATGGCTAAGATTACGGTCTACCCACTGCTCTTCAGCAAAAAAAAAACACGTTAAAAAATTTCTATATTAAATATAAATAATGTATTTACGATACGAATAAATTTAGGAAAACGTTTAATGCAGAGTCCGTTTAGTACTTTATGCAAAAACTTGGTGGCTTAACAAAAAGCCCGTCAAATGCTTAAGCAACCCTTTAGAAATTTGTAATTGACTACAATGAACTAAATAACTAAATTGACACAGTTGCACATTTATGATTGATTCGTAATTTTGAAAAAGTAGTTTATGTATACATATAATAAAACAATAATGGTGTCATTTCTGTACATGGAATATTTTTTTGAAAATTTTGTCGTTGCTGTAGATAGTAATCAAAATGGAATACAAAACATCATTTTCGGAATCATTGTCTGTCTGTCACGTAAAAGCTGCTGGATTGATTTGAATAAAATTTTGTGTGGAGGTCTTATAAAACCTTAGTTAAAATATAGAATACTCTTTGTTTCATTAAAATAAGTTATTTCGTAAAAAAAGTAGAGATACAAATGTGAAATCACCCAACATTATCGGTATAATGGTACCTTAACAGTTGTTAACACATTTTATTTTTATAGATAAAAAATTTTTTAAATTGTTTACAGATCTCTGCAATAAAAATTAAAAAAAAACACACTTTTCTTAATTTAATTTTTAAGAAAATTATAAATGACACGTTGGCACTGCTAGTTTTTAAGTTATTTAAATTTGTAAATATGTTTCATAAGGCGAATTAATAACAGGTGGCCTTAACAGCCCAGGTGACTTTGTGATTTTTCCTTCTTCGAATGTCAAAAGTTATATTCTCCTATTGTACTTCTTTTTTTTTTTTTTTGACAGCCGAAGACGGTTTTTACAAAAACAAAATGTACATATTTCTCTCCCAGTGTTGTGTTCATTTTCGCCGTGAGTATACCTGTTATTAATTCGCCTTGTATGCTTCATGTTTCTTCATAAATGATGCCGATTAACCAACGACTAAGGCACCAACAGTTCTGTTTCCCTTATTTGACGATATTGATATGATTTGATAATTTTAACAGGATTCTGTCGTATACATTTTTTACTAAAAATACTTAAGCTAAACACATACTGTCTATCACTTCTATAATAGGAATTATCGATCTCTTCCGTGTTGTTTTGAATTCTTTTTTAAAGCTTATTCTTTATTAAAGGAGAAAACTCAAAAATTTCAACCTTGTTTATGTAAAATATTGAAGGTTAATTTTCCACATAGGTGCGTATGTATCAGTAAATTCTCTTGGGCAATACAATTTCGTGAACAGTTTTATTCTCTGAAATGTATGAGCAGATTACATTATGTACAAATTCACTCTCAAAAATTTGTTGATCACCAGATAGATTCTTGATTAATGAAGGTTAGGTAAAAATTTGCAATATTTGTCATTCGACGTCACTTAAACACATTTTATCACTTTTTGAAGCATCAAAAAATTTGTATTATCAATCTATGTTCCAATTGACTTAAACACTTTCAGCTAAAAAAGTTAGTTTGACGCTTTGTTTTCAATTTCTACAATATCTATTTTCTGCCCCATAATGTATTTATGTATGTATGTATATCCGAATTCTTATGCATAAAAAAGTCGATTGAGAAATGTCCGCCTGTCCATCTGCAATCGAGTTCAAATCAACTTTGTCAAGGCACTAGATGAGCTAGAGAAAATTAGAGTACGCCAATCGATCAGGCATATTTTTGAAAAATTTTTTATTTTATTTTTTTTTTTATTTATTATTTACAAATTAAAACATAAAATTTTTTTACTATTTACAGATTTTGAGTTGTTACTCAAAGTATTGCAGCAAATACTTATTTTGAATTTTTTATTATATAATATACATTTTAATACTACTTTTTACAGTGTAAGGCAAAAAGATATATAAAAAGCTTATAAAAGTTTAAAAAAAAATTCTTACATTAACCCTTCTATCAACTTTAAAAGAAGTTGGGGAAAATGTTAATATTACAAATTCCTTAGTTCCAATTCGCACGATGCAAGAAAATAAGACTGCTTATTTTCATTTTCTTCTTTGAACTTTCATTAGCGTTCGCACAGTACAAGTCTTATTGCTTAAATTGTTCAGATTTTTGCATGAATGTACACACACACATCTGTGTTTTTTGTTTTACGAATATGGAAGCAAAGCGAATTGCAAGTACAAGCAAGTCTGTACTCATTTAATTTTACCTCACCCCGTTGCCTACAACCTAATCAGCTCAGCTTAAATACTTGCATCGTGCGAATTGGGACTTATTAAATCATAACTTGAAAGCCTGTTGCGATTTTCAAATATTTGTGATATATTACTAATCACTGCTGTGAACATTTCCTGTTTCGAATTTCTATGTAGTCTATTAGTTAAATACCGTCAAGGTAAGTTAAATATAATCTTTAGGATTTAGCAGATCTTTTGGCCGTATGCACATTCTGTTAAGTAACATTTTATTTTTAAAATTTAAAATCAATTTACGATTTAGTAGAGGAAATTGAGCTCTACCGCATTGTACAGCTTTATCACGGGCTTGAAGAATATGATGTTTAAAAGTTAACTTTTTATCTAATACAATGCACAGATTTGGTTTCACTTAGAGGTATGACTGTTTCACCCAGAGACAAGGGAAGTGTAGGAATTCTTTGGGTGATTTATTGAAGGGGAAGATTATAGCTTGAGTTTTAGCTTCATTAATTTTGATTTTCCACTTTGAATACGACTTTTGTACATACAGAAGGCCTTTCTTGACTATTGCTTTTGATACTTTGCCACTTGTAATTAACGTATGGGCAAAAAAATACGGAAATTTTACAACAAAATATTACAAAGAGTACTTGATATTTCCAAAAAAAAAAAAAAAAAAAAAAGAATATTATAAAATATAACGGTATAATCATAATCAATATATCAATATAATTAAAAAAAGCATGTGTGTTTTAAAAATGTCGAGACTGTCAACCATTTTAAACACATGGGATTTAAAAATACATTTATCTATAAAACAATAGGCATGATTGAAAAAAATAAAAGGATGGAAAGAAAACTAGGTCAAAAGTGCCGCTTACAAGATTGTAAAAGTCGAGGTAAATTAAAAAAAGAAACATTGGGGCGTAGCGCAAAATCGTTTTGTGAGAAATTATCAATTCTATAAAAATACTGTTAAGAAGTACCTGGAGAATATGGGCATTCACAGGAGAAAGAAAAAAACGGCACCAGCAATAACTGAGAGGCAGAAAAAAAATCATAAAACTAGACTGAATTTACTTTGCAGAAATTATTTTTCCACAAACTCGGGTTACAAGTGTGTAATGGATGATGAGTCATATTTTACAGTGGATGGTAACGAGTGGCAGGAAAAATATTATTTTGAGTCTCCTGAACAAGAAGCATCAAAAACATCAAAATTTATTTCTAAGACAAAGTTCCCTGGAAAAGTTTTATTGTGGTTGGCGATTAGCGAGTGTGGCAGTTAATGCAAACGTTTATAATAAAAAATGTATTCCAAAACTTGAAAAATTTATCAAAAAATATCATTAAAATGATAATATAATTTTTTGGCCAGACTTAGCGTCATCTCACTACGCCAAGGTAACAATAGAAAACCTGAATAGCAAAAAAAATAAACTTTGTGCCGAAGGAAAGTAACCCACCAAACGCTCCTCAGCTTAGACCCATAGAAACCTTTTGGGCAAATTTAAAGAGAAGAGCCTTTAAAAATGGATACCGTGCAAAAAATGTAGAATGTCTCATACAAAAAATAAAAAAAGACTTAAAAGCATTGAAACAGATGGAATCCAGAGATCAATGGCTGAAGTACCAAAAAAAGTAAGGAAGGCAGCGCGCTACGGAGCCAATATATTTTTGTAAATTAAACATAACCAAATAAGGTTAAATAAATACAAATTTAGATTAAAATGTATCGCTAAAATATTTTTGTTTTTGTTTTTCGAATATCCGTATTTTTTGCCCATACGTTATAGCAGTATCATCTGCATACAAAGCTGTGTACTGATCATTTACTATTTTAAAATCTGACATATAAATTGATAATTCCGATCCTCGGGGTACTCCAGCAGTTATGTTTTTCTGGCAGGAGTACTCACTGTCAATGTTTACTACAAACGATCTTTCATTTAAAAATGAAATGAAAAATGAATGATATCGAAATATGCCAAGTTTGTATACGAGACAATTAGGCCAAAATGTGTCAAAAGCCTTTATTTTCTACATCCAGAAATACTATTCCGGTACTTTTACGCTGGGTTTTATTATTTGTTGTAAATTTGACTATTATCTCTACTTGGTGTATTGTTGAGTGTTTCTTTCGAAAACCAAACTGCTCCCTTTAAATAACATTTTTTCTTCAGTGAATTGCAACAGCCTACTTAGAATGATTTTCTTCTGACAGCTCAGGATGCTAATTGGGCGATAGCTACTTGGAGATCTAGCATTATTTGTTGGCTTTAAAATAGGCACCACTTTTGCCATTTTATTTTTTGGTTATTACCCAATACTTGCCAATATTTGCCTTTTGTGTACACTTTTTTTCGGTTAATTGACCCAACGGGTAATTGGTGTCCACGCTTAATTAAGCCACATGGTAGGGCAAAAATACATATTGCATACGAAAACCATGTACATTTCCTCGGATAATTGAACCCGGTTAATTGATTTTCCCGCTTAATTGGTTCAAAATTCACGTCATCAAAAAAAATAAATTTCCTCTTACTTTTACCTGCATTTCATTATTATTAAAAAATAATCTGGCATTTTTGCACATTCATATTATATTTCGTTTGTTTTTAGTTTTTTAATAGATTCTTCATAAGCATCGAATAAGGTATAACTTTTGTTGCGATTGACATTCTTTTATACTTACAACTTTCTCCTAAAAGTTCAAATACTAGTATGAAATTGTAGCTGCTGTCCACTATGACAGGCGAAATTTTCGACACTTTATTTTTTTAGCGTTGTTGTCTATACTAGGGATGTCCTCATCTTTAAGATCTGATAACAGGGGAATCTATTGTGGGTAGTCGTCCTTGACATTTTAAATTTAGGGTTTTGAAGTCATTTAAAATAAGCTTCTAAAATAATTTATTTTTTTATATAGAACAGCTGATTGGTAAAAAACACGTCCAATTGCTACAAAAGTCAGCAAACGAATGATTCAATTTTTTTATTTAAAATCAGCGATTAATTAATTAATTTATTTATATTTTTTTTTTCAATTTTCATTTGTATTCCATCAGGTATTTGTGTTTGTGATAAAAAGTTATTAAAAAAGTTAAAATAACTTGATGAGCTTGTCACCACTTACTCCTTACTTACCACTAAATTATAATAGAATCAGATACATTCATTTACAAAGCTGGGACAACAACCCTAAGCAAAACTTACAATTTCTCAAATGTATAATGTATATATATATATATATATATATATATATATATATATATATATATATATATATATATATATATATATATATATATATATATATATATTATAATTCACTTGAGTGTGGCACTTTTTATACATATATATCATCACTTTTTTTACTGAATGGATTAAAATAATGTGCATGATACGTTTATAATGTATCTAGAGGTTTAAAACACATGAGACCTTAAGTTTTGCATCAGAAAATTTCTTTTTAGTTATATATATAAGGCGTGGTACCTACCATACAATGTAAAAAGTTGTTGTCGTTTATCAAGGGAACTGTAAGGAGAATAGTTATGAATTTTCATTTAAGTAACTACCATATAAGTGCGCATAATTAAATTAAACTCTGACTGAATTGGAAGTAGGTGGTTGTAGTACGATTTTTCGACTGGATTAGAGAAGCACAACAGAATTATATAGTTATTAAAGAAGAATAGTTTTCCCTTTCTTATGAATTGACAATCTTTACAAAGTTTAAGAGTTTTAGCTTTAGAGTTTCTCCAGTACGTGAGAAAAGATGTTTACAGGTCTTTTAAAAAGAACTTTGTTTTCAACTGTGGCAATACCACAACACGATAGTTTTGAAATTTAGATTTTTGACGTATTCCTAATATACGGATTAGCAAATGCTCGCTCGAAAATTTCAAGACAATAACTAAAATCCAGGAAATTCAGGAATAACTCGCTAGTTTTTCTGAAAAAAAATTTGTTCAGACGAAGCCCATTTTCAGTTGTCAGGGTATGTCAAAAAGCAAAATTGCCTCATGAAAATTGTTACGCTGCCACGCTCAGAAAAAAGAATGTAAAACAATGGCCAAATTTTTCCTTCTTAATTCACTGTTATTATTGTGTCGGAGTAATTAAATTCTTGTTTAAATTAAATTGAAACGTAAGCAATAAAAATCGCAATTATTTTTATGCTAAACAGTTTTTGCTATAAAACAATAATTTTAATCAATAAAAAAAAAATTACAAAAACCTTAAACTTAAGAATTCATGCCATTATTACATAAATACCTGACTAAAATCGCGGTTAATATGTCAAATTTCGTTAAAGGAATTTAAAAGAAAATCGTAAGATGTACATGCGAATAAATGCACAAATCTGTACTTTATTTCCTATAAAATTACAAAATTGCGTTGGCCACAAAAACTGGTAAGAAAATAATGCCTTGAGGAAAAATTGATTTAAGATCTAAAGGTGCTCGGTGATATTATTTCTTTAACCACAAAGCAATTGACTGAAAATAAAAATACAAGTGCATATAAATACTCAGCATATATTTTTTCCACAGTTGATGTAGCAGGAACAGCTATAAACATAAACAAAACCAAAATATTATTATATAATTTTTTTTTTATTATACAGCTTGTAGATTTTTATCAGTTACGTTTTTGAATGCTTTTGAGGATATTAATGTTTAAAAAAAAAATAAAAAAAAAAATAAAAAAAAAACAGATGGGAAAAAGTTTTTTAGGCTAAAACGTAAATTTCGTTAAACGCAACAGGATTTGATTAAAAATCGTGTTGCAGATGATAAGAAAAACGTGGTCAGTACTTGAATTCTTAATTTTTAATAAATAAATTTTTAATTACACTTATATTCACTATTTTTTATGACTGATTGGGAAAAGAACAGTAAAAGTTGGATACTAGCAGAATGTAAAAGATTGTTACACATTGCTTTATCATTTCTCGTATTCAATTCAAAATATTTTGTTGTTATTTTAAAAAGGACTTTTGCAGATAAGTCAAACTTTTTTCTTATTATCAGTAGAAAAATATTAAACGCCTTAAAAAAAGAGGTTAAAAAAAAAACAAACAAAATATTTAACAGGGAACTTTATCTGCCGAATCGCTACACACATTCTTCACTAACATTAAATAATTCACTTATTGTTTCATTTAAAGAAATTAATGAAGGAATTTAAAATTTATATGAATTTTGGACATCTGAATACACACCCTTTTGTTTTGGTATAATTATATTTTCTTTAATAAATCAAGAGAATTTTTTTTTGTCATTTAATTCCTTTTACTTTTCACTAACATTGGTTTTGCAAAACCTTAAATAAAATATTGATTTAAAAATACCTTGCAAGATTGGTAGCTAATAAATTATGCTACTGTTAAGTTTTCAAAATCTCCGCTACTTCTTTAAGAATACATGAAGTTAACAAATAAGGTAACTTAGTAAGTTTACGCTGCACAGTGGTTTGAAAACGATTTTTGTACATAGTTAGGTATCCATGAACCATTGAAAATATCTAAATGAAATTTCACGGTGGCAAAACAGAGGCGTGTTCAAACTTATTTAGTTAGCCATTTGTTTTTTTTTCGGTTTGGCACAAAATGCGTTTTAAAACATTTCTAATTATTATATAGATGATAAAAACAATTATGAGGAGGCGTTGTTAAGAAAGATCCTGCACTTTAAATATATGATATATATACATGCATGGGGTTTTGGAGCAAAGCTTTTTACTTTTAGATTAACATTATTGTATCGATTTTTTCTCGCTCCATTTTTTAATGTCAACTACCTCAGAAAATGAAAAAAACGTTAAGCTGTTTTTTCGCCAATAAAATGTAGAACTTAAATTGTAACAATAATCACAAATCGCTTCGACGCATTCTTAGAGAGAAAATTTAAATTGTTTTTATTTTAATGTATAAATACGGAACGGGGAATATATCACAAAAGTTGTTTTTTTTTTCAATAGAGGCTATCTTGCCTTTTTATTCATTGGTCTGTCCAATCCCCTTTGCCGTATGTAACCAACAATGTACTAGTTGGAATGGAAAAAAGTGCTTGTAAAGGCAAATTTCAATTTGATTATAAATAGAGAATTATTAATGTATTCGCAAATTTTATAAAAAAATTAAAATAAAAATTAAAAAACAGGAATAATATAATTGTTTAAGTTTTATTTTATAATGAAAAAAGCACTATGTCAGTTTTAGAATAAAAATATTGTTTATTTCTTATTTTTTTCTTTCAATATTTCGCCACACCGTTGGATGGCATCTTCAGGAAGCAGGAAATAATATTATTAAAAAAATGTATGTTTTTCAAAAACAAAAAATTATGTAGTTCAATTGAAAAAAATTTGTCAAATTAACTCAAAAATTTTTCAAAAAACAAAGACAACAACATGGCGAAATAATTTACCAGGTGGCAGCATAGGCGAATTCAGTATTTTTTGCTGGCGTACACCACTGTCAAACTCCATATATAAAAAATTTGTGTACATTTTTTATATATGGAGTTTGACAGTCGTGTATACCAGCAAAAAATACTGAATTCGCCTACGCTGCCGCCTGGTAATTTATTCGCCTTGGACAACAAATTCAAACATTTTAAAATATACATACTCATAAACTTTTAATACTCAAAAAACACACATTCAAATTTTAAATTTCAAAAAATAAAAAATGCATAAAACATTATACAAATACAAACACATAAATTTACTTAATGAAAATGTTACAAACAACTAAGTAAAAATACATTATAATGTTCACTATTTTTTATGCACTAAATGTCTGTAACACTGCGCAACATTATCAGTATCAGCCTTAAAGTTTATTCTTTTTGTTGCTGGCACTTTAATTATTTGTAACATCTCTAACATATACCGACGTGTATAATTATTTTTTATATTTAAAACTGATGCATTTTCAAAATTAGGAAGATGATTTAATCTGGCACAATGGGAAGATAATGCAGTTTTTTGTGAATTATTAATGTCTCTATATCTTTGATCTGATTTATGTCCAGCTATTCTAGTTTTTAGTTTGTTTTTAGTTGTACCTACATATACTTTATTACAATCTTCATTATCATTACCATTACAAGGTATTTTGTATACTACATTTGACATGTCCCATTTTTGTATTCTATCTTTTGTTTTACTGAGCAATCTATTTAAAGTATTATAAGATTTGTATGCCATTTTATATTTTTTAGAATCAAAAATTTTTGATTTTTCTATCCTTTCTGCTATTTCTGGTACTTAAATTAAAGACTTGTAAACTTTTGTTGTTGTCACATTTCTTTTGTTACTTGCTCTTCCGTATATAAATTGTTTAAATAATCTGTTTATTACTTGCATTGGAAAATTATTATCGCTTAAAATCTTTACAACTCTATCCTTATTTCTTTTGTGAAACTCCTTATCACTTATCTTAAATACTTTTTCTATTAAATTTCTGCCCGTATTAATAATTATTCTCTTGTTATGTTTTAAATAAAAATTAATAATTCTTCCGGAAGCTGTCGGCTTTTGATACCAATCCATTTTTAATTTATGACCTCTTCTAATAACCAAAGTATCTAAATAATGGAGTTTAAAATCACATTCTATTTCTATTGTAAATTGTATACAACTGTTAAATTTATTAAATGTGTCCAACAGTTTGTTAATTCCAGATTCAGAAATAATACAGAACAAATCATCTACATATTTAGTCATTAATCTTGGCTTAATACTAAGTTTTTCAATGCACACGTCTAATAACTTCTTCATAAAAATATCCGCCACAATCGGAGAAGCTGGTGATCCCATTGGAAGTCCTTTTTGTTGCAAAAATATGTTTTTCTTATAATGAAAATATCTATTGTCTTCTATACAAAATTTTAAAATCCGTAAAAATAAACTTTTCACCATTTTTGTATATCCCTGTATAACGTCCCATTTTTCTTCTATTATATTTATCGCTAAGTCAACAGGTATACTCGGAAATAATGATACTACATCAAATTAAACTGCATCTTTTAAAACGACCAAATAACCAAAATGTGCCAACTAGCATCAATGTTTTTGCAGAGACATGTTTTAAATCATAAAATAAACTTTAAACCCATGAGAGAATAATATTTGTGTTAAGTAAAGCAAAAACGGCAAGTAGGAGCTTACTAAAAATAACATACCAAGACTATGAAACCAAAAATCGTTTAATATAGATTTGTTTAAATATTTTTACTTTATTTTTATTTTTTTATAACAAATGTATTTTACTTCTCTGGTTAATACTTACACAATTAGAAAATATTTGTATCTGCGCAATTTAAAACAATATAACAAACTTATAGAAGCAATGTATTTTACAGAATCGTCACCACTTCGATGGGCTAATAAGTCATGTTAGTTTGCTGAACGAAGGCACTAACTTAAAAAAATAAATACGAAAAGACCGCTGCAGCGCGCTGTAGTTAAAGATATGACACTGTAGGTACTCAAACACGTACAAATGAAACAGATATATCAACTTATAAAGATTTAAAGTTTTTAATAAAAGTTTTTTAATTTTCTAAACTGTATTGCAGCTTGTTAAGGTGCAACTTGTCAGCAAATATGTACAAATAAAACATTGATAAATACTTACTTTACACAAAGTCAACCAAAAGTCGGTCTGTTTTATTTCTTCGTCCTTTGAGATCGCTTCTTAGCTGATATTGATTAAACAATAGTTTTGCCACAAGATACAAAATGATATCATTCGTATCTTAATGATATCATTCATGATATCATTAATGATATCATTCGTATCTTAATGTTGACAAATTAGTGTAAAAACAGCATTTATTTAAAAACATTATGCATTCATATCAACACGTATGAAGTCAAAGAAGGAATTGCACAGAATATTTTTTTTTATTTTAATAAATTTTTTTTGACGCTAACTTTATGTTTTATACAATTTTTATTGCATTTATAAAGGTTTTTGTTAAACTTTATATTTAAATTATTCTCTAAGTTGATTTTTGAAGTGAAATATTTACAAATTTTTACATTTAATTTTACTCGTAAGTTTTTTTTCTTATTCAGGATTTGAACCGTGGATATTTAAATGAATTAAAAATCATTATTTTCTGGCTTATTTTATTATTATTATTATTTTATTTATTTATTTATTTTTTTTTTTGTGTAATAAGAACAGTTTCAATAAAAGATTAGTTTTATATATAATCTTGGTAATTAAGTACGAAATTTAGGACTGTTTCCAAAGGTACTGGGAATCGCTTTTTTTATAATTTATGAAGTGTTTGTTATGAACTTCTATGGAAAGGTGTTGTCATTTAATAGGCTATGCTAAGGAAACAGAATTATCTGCGGTTAATCTATATATTTAATTTATTTAATCTATGTACATATATGTATATTTAATATATGAATTATATTTTTTTTTAACCACAGGTGGCACAATTTTGCTATCTAATTTAATACACATGCTTTTGTTCTTTTGCGAACACAATTTGAGCAAACAACTTCAAGATGCACTATACAACATTTAAAGATGACATTTGTAAAGCGATTTTTGATATCTTTTTTATGCCTTGTTTGTATTAAGGTTAACCTAAAGAAAAAAGAAGATGTGTGAAAGAGGCATTTCATTTCATAAGGATATAAATAATAAATTTATATCCATATGTTTAAAAAATAGTATAAGTAATATTTTTTTCTAGAAATTTAAAAGATGTTTGCCTAAAGTAGAAGACAGCATGTTCAGATATTATTATTTATTTGCAGCATGTTAACAATTTTCTTGACGCAGCATATAACGAGATATATATTTTATCTACACTTTGTGTTCAATTTTCTATTAAAGTAATTTTTTCATTATTATTACCACAAAAACGATTAACTTTTATTTAAATTAGTCTTGTTATACTAATATAACTTATAAAAAAAAAAAACAATTTAGTCGGAATAATAGCAATTTGATAGTCGAAAAAATAAACTTCGATGAATCCTTTTCGAATTATTAGGAGAAGTCCCCTAAGTGCGAAAGTACATTTGGAAGTGACAGATTGGCTCCAGTTTTTAAGAAGTTGGTATATATCCACTCTTCATGGATATACGTTATTCGCGATCAGGGGAGTCCCCTTAATAGTTCGAAAAAGATCCATCGAAATTCAAAAACAATCATGCTAAGTTTCTACAATTAAACAAATGGTTGGTAAATACCTGCACATTTTTTCCGGACTTTAAGCAAGTATTCCAGCTGAATTTTTGTGATGATTAAAAAAATAGTTTAAATTTCTCTACATAAATTATTTGCATTTAATGCGTAATCGCAATAAAATTTTCGGAGTATAATTGGCAAGAAGGTAAATTTACATCACATTTTTTATATATTTATTTTTGTATTAATTTTTGGTATTGGGAGCTATAGCGATGCCCTATTCTTTTTTTAATTTTAAGTTTGTGCCTTTTATAGTTTATAATAACCTTAAAAAAAACATTTATGCTGCATGGGAACACACTTTAATTTTTAATATTATGAACTGTTTTTTAGACAGTAAGCATAGCCTTTTAATTAGAGAAAAAATTCCAAATCGGTTTAGAAATGTCTGAGTGCTCCTACTTATCCGTATTTTACATTTTGCAAAAAATGGATATTTTTGGTTGAAAATTAACAAATAAATTTTCTATATACGTAAGATGGCTGATGTTGACAATATACTGACCTGCCGAATTTTCTTCTGCGACGCTTTTGTAAAAAAATTAATCTGAAGAAATGTGCATTATTTAATTTTGAATTGGAATTTAATTTTGAATAAGAAGACAGTAATGCAGATACAGCACATGCATGAAACGCGCACTCTGTTCAATAAGTAAATATTAGAATAGGACCGCGGTATACATTTATCATAAAACTTGTCCATTTCCATATGACCCATATTTGCACTTTTGTGTATCTTTTTAAAAATAATAACGCTTAGTCGAAACATTAGCCACTTAAAAAAGTACAAATTTTAAAGTCAGTCACTTTCCCATTGCTGTAACATATTTATTAATTTTAAAGTTTCTATGTCAAACATATTAGTTAAAAAAAGTGTATAAGAAGTATTTTTTTATTAGTTTTCTCGGTGCGCTTCGCTACTTCAATATAAGTAATTGCACTCTGATCTTCTAATGTAACCTGCTTTTTAATTGATTATTCATCCCAAATTAATTTAGACACTTTGCCTATTATTGGAAGAACCACGTCCATTATTCCAAACAAGCCACGTGAAATGTAAAAAAAGAGCCTTTTTATACCAACCACATATATGGTAAGAACCTGTGAAAATTCCAGGTAGATCAGTCCAGTGGTGTAGGCAGCTATAACTATTCGAAATGATCTCATTGATTTTTTTTTTTTTTTTTTTTTTTTTTTTTTGAATTTTGTATACCCCGAAAGATAATGCGGCACGACTATATGCTGGCGTAATTTTAAAATAGATATTTTTCATTGCAAGAAGCTTGTTTACAACATGTAGTTTATCCTTTACAATTGCAAATAATTAGAATAATAAGCTAAAGTACTCAAAGAAGTTATAGTCATCTTCTTGCCAAGGTCTTTCCTGACACTTTAAATATAGGAAAATTTAAATCGAACATCCTACTTTCTACTCTATCTGTCCTCCTTCCTATAACATAGCTTTTGCGCAAAGCTATCTGTCCGAGATAAACAAGTAAGAGTGCTATATCCGGCTATACGAAATCTTATATATACTTCACCATATTTATAACTACATGTTGTCTTATCAACATTCTTTCGTATTCTTATTACTACGACCACCTGCAAGAATACAAACGAAAGTCTTTATTACAAACAACTGTAGGCATACAAACTAAAGGTGAAAAAAAGGTACAGAATAATTAAAAGCAGGCGTGATATTTTTTAATAGTAAAATTGCTAAAACTATGTCTTATCAATTAGCTTATTATATTTTCAAAATCTTCTAGCGCCTTGATAACTAACCGAACACAGACGGGTATCACTCAATTGACTTCGCTATGCAGATATACTCAGGATATATATACTTTATGGGGTCGGAAATGGATGTTGTAGAAATTACAAATGGAATTGCAAACAAAAAATCCCCTTCTTTTCCACTTGTATGGCATTTAACTAAAGAAACAAATAAATTAAGTAATTTATAATTCGTAACAATACAAAAAAGCCATTTGGTGGTACCTTTTATATTACAGTTCTTTCCCTTCGTTTGAGCATTACAATATAATACTCTTATATTGTAAATTTTAGATTACACGATTCGCAAATGTAATCGTCACAAACGAAGGCCCAAATGACAGCATCTTTTTAGAAATGTTATATAATAAATTTAGATTTTGGCATTTTATGGATTTTTAAGAAGTAAAAAATTTTTTTATTATTTATGGTGCCTTGCAACAGCTTATTCTGTCAATCTAATTTTCTAAAACTAAGTTGACGCTTCTGTATTTTTTGCATAACAAAACTTTAAAGGAATCAAATCACAGCTCTATGGCGATTGATATCGCTAAAGCAGCTTGTAACATAAGCTGTATTGCATTTCTAGCCATGAAAAACCCGTAATTTTAACTCTATTTTAGCTGTTTACTGAAATGTTATTTCAAGCAGCTTTTCTTCCTTAAAATTTGTTAATAGTACCATCACTCATATTTATAGGATTCTCGCATCTGAAGATCAAAATACCTATGTCAATTTTGTTTGCCGTCATAAGAAAATAATATTCGTCAGAAATCATGATTGTTTTGGTCAAATTTGATGTCCTATTAGATCTCCTATAAGACCCAAATTGATAAGCCGTACGGAAGTGGAGATAGACATTGTAAGTAAATAATTCCCGACCTTTGAGCAAACTTTCTCTCATGCTGGTGTATAAAATAACGAGATGGCTGGTCGACCTTACTCGATTGAGCTGCACAACACTTGTAACTAAGGCAGCTACACTCTAATTGGTACGAAGCGTATGACGATGGAAACCATTTTATTTCATTAACAAACGTCATATCCCCACGAAAAGGAAGAAAACACAGGATTTTCTTTTTCTTTTGTTTATATACTTATTTTCTTTTAATAACTTATTATAATATTCTGAACATTCATGTCATTTAATTAATTTAAGTTGACGATAACTTGTTTTTTTCAAACATTTTTACAATCTATTATTATAGTAACTAATTCTATTAAATTTGTTTTAAGGAGACTTAATACTTCGTTGTTAGGAAACTTTTTTGCTTTAACGGCAGCTGATTTCATCTTATTGTTGGTTTAAGTAGCTAAAAGCGTAATAACTTAGAATGTCAGCCCTTTTTTTTGCAAAATACGATTAAAAACGTTTTAATATTATCTGTTTTTTTTTCATTTCGATCGAGCAATTTAAACTCAAAACACCCAGATTGTAAAAAAAAAATTTTTTATTAATTTTTTTTTCAGAAAATTGAGAAAATGTTATTAAAGCTTTCTTGGACAAAAATCATATAACAGGTAAACTTGAATTATTTCATAGAGCGATCAAATTTCATTATTGTTTTTTTTTTTTTAATTAATTTGTAGATTCTTAAGCCTCGATTTTTTATGAATGTAATCTCTTTCGCTTTCACAGCGAACATACAGTAGTGAAATAAGTCAAGTTTCCTTGTGGAAAATTTTATTAAAGACTCACAATAACTAGTCTCTTTTTTTCAATATATTTTTGAATAAAGTTCCAAAAATTATGCGCATAATTTGTGAACAACATGCATAACATCATACAGCATCGCGGTCGTTTTGGTGTAGGTGTAAAGTGGAGTACAAAACATCTTTTTTGGAATTTTTGTCTGTCTGACTATCTGTCCGTCTGTCTGTCTGTCTGTGTTCGCATCACGTAAAAACTGCTAGATGGATTTAAGCAAAATTTTGTGTAGAGGTCTCCTAAAACCTTGGTTCAAATATAGAATACTTTTTGTTTCGTAATAATAAGTAATTCCGTATTGAAAATAGAGATACAAATGAGAAGTCCAATTTTATCCCAATTTTATCGGTATAATGGCATTAAAACAATTGTCAGCAAATTTTATTTTTATAGATGGAAAATTTTTAACAGTGTTTACAACACTGTACAATAAATATTTGGAAACACATTTTTCTAAATTTGAGTTTTTAGAGAATTATAAATCACACGCGGGCGAATCGTAAGCACTTCTAGTATTTAATATATCTTAATGATATGTCTGTCAGTAAAGTGTGTGTTTTTTATACATAATCACATTTCAAATGCTTTGTTTACTATCCTCCTTCTTAGGCACTAACATTTTTGAAATCATTAATCTACGACATGCAAAGTATAAATTTATATTTAACACGCTTTCATGCAATTAGCAAATTAAGCAGTAAAATTTTAAATAAAAATTTTTTTACTATCGAACAGCATTCAATTAAATGTAAGTGAATAATAAAAAAGAAATGCAATATATTTTTTGAGACGTTAATTTAAATTGATAGTTGAAATAATATAAAGATTGGTTAAAGACACAAATTTACTTTAATATATAAAACGAAAAGCTCTCATTTATTTAAAATGCAAATAAGGTTCAATGACACAGTATTGCATTTTAGCTTCAGTTTTAAAATTGTTAATATTATTTTATATTAAAAGAAAATGCAATCTGCATTTGCGTTACAAAGTTTTTAAAGAAAAGAAAAAACCGAATAAATGTAAACACATCACAATTTATAATACTTATCAATGGCATATAATCGATTTATATAAGCCATCAAGTAACACAAATAGCTAAATGTTCAAATAACGAGCATATTTATGATTGTATGTACTATATGTACTATATGCTTAATAAAAGTTCTTATGGAGATCACAAATATAGTTCTAAGTTTCTTAGGTTTTTTTCCTCGTCACAACAGACTGTACAAAGCAAAAAAAAAAAAAAAAAAAAAAATTAATAAATAAATGAATAAAATCTTACTCATTAACAAAGCGACAAAATTTCATTGTAATAAACGTCTGCGTAGTGATAGTGACTAGTGTTTTATGTTATGGAAGTACACGCAACTTCAAGTGAATGCTGCTACTGCTACAGCAAGATGTAAGCAAACATCAATTTGAGCAATGCCAATGAAAAAAATTTATGAAAAAAAATATTGAATGAAATCCCAAAAAACAAACCACACATGCACATACTTAATAACAAACAATGACAGAATAGTATGTAGTAATCTTAATGTGAAGTTTCACTTTCTTTTGTGACGATCGCTATGCTAATAATGTTAATGTTCAATTGATAGTCGAAGTAACTAAGCCAACTTCAAAGACACATCTGACTACAAGCGCTGCCAGCTAAGCTTTTTCGCGAATAAAAAAACAACGTTAAAAAAAATTAAATGAAGAAATTTTTAAAATTTCATTTTCATCACAGTTAAAAGATTTTTTTATTTCAGAGAAAAAATTCGCCAAAAAAATTTATACAGAAAACAAAATTTTCAAACTTTTTAGACAAATTGTTTGTCTTCCTACCCGAGAATATCTCACTTATATTATTTTCGAAAGAAAATAGCTTTAACACAGCCGACGGTGAAAGACTGCATCATTAAACCGTGTGAGACATTGATTTATAACCGCGTTAAACGAAAGTACGTTGCAAAAGGTAACACAGTTAAGAGCAAAGCTGTGTAATGAGCCGTTTTAGTCAAAGGCTGCTGTAATTAAATTTAAAGTAGAAAACTAAAAACTTTTTATTTGCGTACATTTTACATTAGTCGAGTTTTCGAACAGTATTAAAATTAATAATAATTTTTTAACTTTTCCACATTTTTATTTTCTAATTTCTCAATTACTAGGTCAGTTTTTAAAATAAAAATGTTGTTTATTATTATTATTGTTTTTTTGAATATTTCGCCCCATTAGGTGGCATCATTGGGAAATATTGGAAAAATAATAAACATTATTATTTTAAAAACTAAAATAGTACTTGAGAAATAAGAAAACAAACTAGAATTTAAAATTAAAACTGATTTTTATGAAATTGTTTCTAAAATATGTTTTTACCTAATTTTTGTTGCTCATTCAAAACATGATTTAAAATTAATAACTACTACTTTCCTGAAGAGGTTTTTAACGTTGGCATATATATGCATTATTTATTTAGCAGAGACAAAAACAAATTTAGTTTCCCAAATTGTTTTTTAGATTTATCTTTGAAAAACTGTCTATTTATCAGAGCAGGGATTGCATAAAGACTTTAAAACCGAATGTTTGCGCGATATCTTTTCATCCGTTTTTAAATTCTCCTTTAGAAAACTGGTAATAAAAAATACTATTCATTAGATTAGATTTTAATAGATTAGAGTTTTTAATAAAAATTTTTGTCGGAGCTTTATTTTTTTTGAAATTTTTGCTAAACTTAAAGGCTGTCGTAGCTTCCTTTATTTGCTTACATGGCAACACTAACGGCTCACATCCAACCGCAGCAGCCAAGACAATCTTAAAAGCAGTAGTAGTATATCGTCATCCGTTTACAACAACAATGAATGGCATCAATGTCAATTGTACAAAGCGGCTGCAGAAGCTAACCCACTTACATTTACATCATTTATTAATTTAATCGCTGTATTTGGTGTATGTTAGTTATAAAGAAAATAATTGAAGGGGAACTGGTATAGAAATGTTTTAGTAGGAAGTGTACGACCTTTAAAGGATGTACATTTTCCCTATACTTAAAGTAAGAAATTAACTAACAATTTGTTACTTGATGATATTTATTTGTATAAAGATATTTTTTATTCATTATTTACTTATTATTTCATTTTATATCAAAAGGGTTTCCATCTACAGTTGTGCTGTGTTCTTGTTATTAAAAAATTATCATCTGCAGAGCCTTATTACCATAAAGCCACGTAATAATAAATAATAATTTACAATTATTAACTCTTAAAGGGAAATATAAATAGTACGAGTAAAAATTACTAAATAAAGGCAATAATTTGTAGACCACAATAAGCTAATGCATTTAACAGTTATACAGTTTCTCCCTGTGTAAGCCATCATGTAAGTATTACTAGCAGTGCCCACGTGACCGTCCGCATATCATTTCCAATTTTCTTAAAATTCAAATTTAGACAAATTTTTTAAAACATTTGTTATAAAAACAGTGTTAAAAATTTTCGATTTACAAAAAAAAATTACTAACAACCGTTATAGTACCATTACACCGCTAAATTGGGTGCTTTCACATATATTTTTGAAAAAAAAGTACTTTGTATTTGAAACAATATTCTAAGGGATTTTCTCACAAAATTTTATTAAAACCCATCTAGAAGTTTTTACGTAATGCAAACACATACAGGCAAAAATTAAAAAAAAGGTGTTTTGTATTCCATATTTATTAATATCTACACCAAAATTTTCAAAAAATATTTCATGTGCAGAAATAACCCAGTTGCTGTTTTTTGTATGTTTTGATTTACTTACAGCGAATTATACTAAACTGTGGTGAGTTTAATAGCTTTAAACTCCAAAAATTATGCTAATTCAGTATTTGTTTAATCATTATTTTTTATACTCTTAAGCACAGGTGGAGTGGAGTTTATTTAAGTTTGTCATTCCCTTTGTAATTTCTACAATATCCATTTACGACCATATTGAGTTCTTATCCATAGCGTAGTCGATTGGGCAATGTCGATCTGTCCGTGTTCGGGTTGAAATCAGCTTTGCCAAGGCACTAGATGAGCTAGTGCAAATTTAAATATTCTGCAAATCGGACATAGTTTCGAAATTTTTGCTATTGAAAATCAGTTCCGTTTATGTCTTTGGAGGCATCCTAATTTTGAACAAATTTAGTGCTGATGTCAAGGTGGTAAGCACGTTGACTACAAATCTGGTTGGCCAGGGTTTAACCCCTACGACAACCAAAAAATAAAAAAATGTTTTTTCTGTTTAATGGTATAAATACCTATTCAGAATTTTTTATAAAGTAAAATATTAGCCAAAAACAAATGAAAATAAAAAAAACAAGTAAGCAAAACGCAATCAACAAAAAGTAGAAAGTAGAAAGAAGCATAAATACAACAATTTTTGGAGTATTTGCAAGAAATTAATAAAGTTGAGGTTTAATGAAAATATTTTGTTTCGAAGGCGACCGCACAAGTTTACTACTGGAAGCTTCTAGATAAAAATCATGTTGAAAGCACCAGGGTTTATAATAGTTAATGGAAGATGACACACCAAGCTACAAACGAAGCGAAAAAAATTGGCTGTTACAAAAGGATTAAATCCATAAAATCATTACATATGTATTTGCTAGACTGGAAAATTTGCTACGAGGAACAAGTTCCGCTATAGAATTCATGTGGCCTCAGAATATTGCGGAAGACAGAACACTTACGTACATTTCCTTTAAAAAAAATTTAATATGAACAAAATGTAAAACTTATAATAGCTTTTATTCCTTTTCCTGTAGATATTTGTTTAAGCAGAAATATGTAGCATATGAAAAAGGATATCGCGATACAGAAAATAAATATAAAGAAAAGTTTTTATAGAAAAACTAGATGTATATATGAAAAATATTATAAGAAAACATGTTAAGTTCCGATATTTTCCTTCTAAAGTAAGAAAAATTTAAATGAAGAGGCACCGGCAATCCTAGGTTTAAACAAGCTGATATGTAAGTTAAAATTTCGCAAGCAAGATTTGAAATATGTAAGTTTTTTTGTATCATAAGGCGTTTTTTCTTCGTAATCTTTTTTTCTATATTTAAACTAGTATCAGCAGCCCCTTAAAATACTATATTTATAAAATAAAATTAATTATGATAAGGGTGCAAAAATATGGAGCTACTTAAATTAATTTGTATGGTACAAACGTGACCAATAAAGCATATAAAGAAGCTCATCTAAGTAACCTATTTGAAATGTTGAAAACTACTGTTAACAAGTATGAACATATTTTATTTTTTACATACTTATGTATTCTTCTTGTACTTACTTAACTACTTAGCAGTGTACATTGACCTTTACTGTATTAATAGCCCATATTTGGTAGCATTTCGTGTTTTATTTTGATAGTATTGTTGCTTTGTTTATATAAAATCGTTTGACTTTAGCATTTCCAGCTACTGTGGCTATTGAAAAACAAAAAGATTTCACCTAAATGGTAAAAATTACAATTTCTTGCAATAAATCAAGGTGACTCGGCATCAAGATAAAATAGACATAACAAACTATTGAACAAACATTTGTTTTCGTTTTTCTCTAGTTACTACAACGATTTTCCTTGCTTAATTACATTGTTTTGTTTGTCTTTTTTTTTCCTTTTTCTATCTATAATTTTTCAGTTGCTAAGACCGCTAAATCTCACTAAATTATGCACCAGCTCAAAAGAATTGTAGGGTGGTCGTTTAAAGACCACCTTTGAAGACTAATTTAATTAATGTATATATTATTAAAAATGTATGCTTTAAACGGTAGGATGAGGTGAGCGAAGAAATAACGACGGCTTTTATAGATTTGAAAAATCCTTGCTTAATTCTAGAAGCATTATTCATAAAACAAAACAAACAAGCTAATAATTCATTTTAAATAAAGCAATCCAATAAATATGATTAAAAGCTGTCGTGGATAAAAAAGAAAACAATATTTTTGTCCTTAGCTACTAAGAGATTAAAACAAGTAGCGCTTTTAATTTTACTCCGACTAGGGGTATCAAAATTTCAAAATAAAAATATTCTTTATTTAAATTAACTACATTTATGAATGTCAAATATAACATAATAGTACAGTCATTTGGTAAAAAAAAAAATAAAGAATACCTAGAAAGCTTTTACGGGACTTTTGAGAATTGATAATTTTATAGATTTTCGACTGACCTTTACGCCACATTTGAAAAATGGCTCCCAAAAGCAGTTTTTTGAATATTACTTCTTTCTGATGTAATTTAGGAGAAAAATCTATACACAAAATAATTGTAGAGAAAATTTTCTGCAATTTCCTATCCGAATATTATATACCTATAATCAATAGTTACGTCATACGAGTATTGAATTACAGTTCAACACACCTTTCGACAAAAATGCTTAATTTCACACCACCATGAGGTAGAGAAACAGGCGCGATTTTTATTATTTTATCCCCATCTGACTTAATATTTCTAAATTTAGTTCAACCTCGCATCATTGTTGTTGGCGGACCAGGTGTTGTGCTTCCATCGTCCAGAGTATTGACGGAAGTTTCTTCTGCGTCATTGGCGATTGCATTATCAATCAATCAATAATGGAGTTTAATATATATGAAATAAAAATATTGCTAATCAGACCAGAATCGATGATACAAACAACAATAATGCAATGTGTAATAGCAATCCTTGTTTTTCTTTATTTCTCATTATTATTTTTCAAGATAATACCACCCAAGAAAATTCGCAAAGCTTCAGGTATATCTGATCCGATATCCTGAAAAAAAAAATCTGGTAGAGGATAATGTTTTGTCTTGAACATCCTAGATCGAATGTCCTTCGTAACAACTACTGCTACTGCTTCTGCCTTTAAAATACGCTTACGTTACAAATGGGGACTTTGGTACAATTTCTTACTTTAAATATTGTGATATTGTGCATTGGCTGCTACTAAATCATTAACCTGTTCTAGACGTTTTATGATTGCTTGGCCTCAATCATAATTACCAGCGTGAGCAGGCTCTGAAACACTGTATTTCATCTATAATTTTTGCACACTATACACAATATTACGGTCACATAAACGATTCTACTTTTGCTTAGACATAAACTATACTGTTGTCTCAGCAGCACAATGAAAACAATGATTCTTGTATGAGAACGTTGGACGCATAGATCGCAGTTGTACTTGCAAAGTCGTAACATCACATCCTTAAGCAAAGCTGCACCGTTTGATATCGTTTTCGACACACCTCGTGAAACTCTACCGATTTTAATCCCACTAAAAATTTTTTATCAATTTTTTTGTTTTTTATGTATAAAGCTTCCGGTACCCGTGCGCAGAACTATTGATACGTAGTAGGAAAGCTGAAATTTAGAAAGAGCAAATCAAATCTATAAAATTGCCAATTTTCAAAACTCCCGTAAAGTAAAAATACCCAATGACTAGGTTATTTACATATATAATTATAAATATAAATACTTCATGAATTCTCATGAATACTTATTATAAAATACTACAAAACGAAATGTATTAATATGGGAAAGACATATCCATAAGGCCATTTCTGTACTGTTCATATACCTCATTAGTGGATTCTACCCAAATCTTTTATTCCAAACTAAAGAGTCTTGCATCAAATGTCAAACTGATTAAATGTGATCTACATTAAACCAAAAAGCAATAATAAATTTCAGTTTGTAATTTTTTCATTTTAAATATTTAATGAGAATATCATGAAATATTTATTTTTGAAGAAATTAAGCACAATTGAAGTAAATAAAAATAAAAAGATTTCAAATAAAAAATTTCATATTGATATAAATATAAAATTCAAAATACTGTAAGAGCATCTACAACGTTATGACATAAAAAGTATGAAAGAGTAAAAATAAAGCGCAACACTATTTAATTTAAATCAGCCTCGCTCGGACCAATGTTATCCATGATTTAAAACCAAAAATCATTAATCTCTATCGACTATAACGCAATCTCCGGCCTTATTTTTTAAGAAATAAGATCTAATGATGCCCTGCTTGTATATGTAAGTATATACAACCCCATTTTGTATATTAAGAATCTGACCATTATTGGACTTTTAGTTAGTAACTAAATTTCAAAGTAAATATTGCTAATTTGGAAGCGCCATTCTATTCTATTATAACATAAGTAAATAAACGTAGGGCTTAAAAAACACTAACCAAACATATGATATTTTTCAAATGACTTATAAAAACCTCATGTCATTAGCTTATGGCCTTTCTTGAGTTCTACTATATATTTCGAATTTTTTTATTACTTCTAAAAGTAATTCCCATCGGTACTCATTCCATCATCCACCATAATCCAGTGGTAATGACGTATGGCAATGATATAAGAATCAAAAACATTTTAGAATGTACAATAACAATTATACAACGACATCAATATTAAAGGCTGTCAATTTTACTGTAGTTGCCGGCAATTCTAAAACTAAAGGCTCAAAGCTTTCATTTTCAAATCAATGTTGTCTGGTAAAATAACAGGTTGCTGCTATGCTTTATTTTGTTTTAGTTTGTATACGCTCATCGATAAGAAAGTGATGTGTAAGAAATAAAAAGTGAAAATTTTATTGAATAAATCAAAGTGGTTGGGATTATTCCGACGTAATAGATACCTAAATAAAATGGTAAAGAAATGTAAAACCACCGTAAAATAAAAAAAATAATAAATAAATAATTAAAAAAACATTTTATAATTTGCTCACAAAAAAAGGAATAATATGTGTGAAGTAATACAAATCTAACTTGAAAAATACAACAAATTTAAAACAAAATTTGCGATATAACAATAAAATATAAAATCCTGTTTTGGCATTAGAAAATCTCGGTACAATGTACATGTTAACAAATTAAACTTTTGTTTAGAATTCGACAAATTTTTATTAGTTTTCACATTTGAATTCCAATTTTTAACTTTTGAGTATTAAAAATCATAGTAATTGTCTTTAAGTAAGTTCAGATGTGAAAAGCCTAAAAATGTTTTATAGTAAATTTGCTGAATTCATAGGTTAGGTTAGGTCAGGCAGGCGGGCGTGTTGCCACAGCCGACTTGGGTCCATTGATTGGTTCCTTTGTATTACCTGCTGCTAGAAGGGAGAGAGAAGAAGAAACAAAGAGAGAAAATTAGGATAGAATTAGGGATGAAGAGATGAAAAGGGGCAGAAGAAGGATAGAAGAAAGAAAGAACCGCGGGTCCGAGAATACGGAGAATGCCCGAGAGAAAAATGCAGAGAAGAATCTGCTAAGTGGGTCCAGTCGACCAAATTATGCGCTCAACCCCTGAATGAGTCACGGTGTCCGGTTGTGGGCCGATGAACCACCCACTGTGCCTCAAAAAGGAGCAAATTCTGCCTGGACCCATTGAAGAAATATCAGAAAGGCCCTGATAGTACCGCTGACCAAGATATCTAAGTCGTATACACTCTAGCTCAGGGCATTGACAGAGGAGGTGTTCCACCGTCTCCTCCTCGTCCTGGCAACTTCTGCAGAAGTCGTTAAAAGTGATACCCATTCTCCTAGCATGGGTTCCGAATAGACAGTGCCCAGTGACCACTGCCACCAAGTCACGCAGTCAAACCCTAGGTAGCGGCAATAGTGCAGCCGCCCGGCCCCGATCCAAAGAGGGCCAGATTGTTTTAGCGGTCGAACATGTCGACTCGTTAGACCACCTGGTCTGGGCCAGTTCGTAGATAGCAGCGCTAATGCGCCGTCCGCAAGCAGAGAGGAGTATGCCACATTCCCCCTCTTTGCTGCTGAATTCATAGGTTGCCATTGAATATATTACCACAGCGATGCCAGGATGAAGATTTTACCTTTTTTTAAGACTTTTTAATCAAAATAAGATTTGAAGATCTTTTTCGCAAAACTAAGATTTTTTTGATTTAGTTGTTTGACAGGTAATATTGCATCTTCTTGTTAAAATTTATTAAACATATTTACCAATGTGAAACAATTTTATTGTAAACTAATACTCTAAAACAAAAATTGCATCTCTGCCGCCAACGGATAAATATGTAAATAATGATGACGTTTACCAGGTACATATTTGTAAAATCTAAAATTTCCGAGACAAAGTTTAATGCTACTAATTTAATCAATTCATGGATAATTGTATTGCCTTTTACATTGAGGTGTCTAAACAAATAACAAAATAATTTGGCTTTAACGACGCAACCTTAAAAAAGCTTAATTATATTTACCCTCCAAAGGTTATTAATAAAAAATTTTCTTCACTTGTAAGTCTAATAAAACTTTTTTCAATTTTAATTGCAGACAGCGTGAGACAAAATTTAGATGACGAACTTATGAATTTAATAAATATTTGAAGAATTTAAAAAATACTACAGTGGAAGAGTTTTGGTCACAATGTCAAACATTTCTAGAGCGTAAAATGAGTTTATATTTACAACTATGACGAAGTTAGCGATAGTTTGATATATTCCCCTTGTTCATCTGGAAACGTTGAACAGACATTTTTAAAAGTAAGCAAAAAATAAAAAAATTTAAACATTTTGTTTCCTAAATTAAGATTTATTTTTCGATAAATGCAGACTTTTCTATGGAAATTTCTGGTACCACTGTGTTACCATGTGGTCGCGATGGCGAATTAAAAATATTTATATATAAGCGAATTAATTCTCTATCGTTTTCTTTGTTTTATTGGAGTTACTTCAATGTTCAAAATGATGCGTAAAAAATAGATGCAGGCTTAATGTTTTCCTGCTGTCCCGAAAAACATTAACCGATTTTTTTAATTTTCAATAGCAAAGTTTTGGATTATGTCTGAGCGATTGGAATATTTAAATTTTCTGTAGCTCATCTATCGTCTTGGCAAAGTTGATTTCAACACTGACACGGCGGACAGACGGAGAGTCTACAATTAGCAGTTATTCACCCTTATTCTCTTTGGCGTCGTCAACACAAGACGACGTCGTTTTTCTTCGTTTATTGTAAATCGGTATTCCCGCTGTCAATATTGTCATTAATCGATGACTGTCGACATATGTTTGGTATTCCCTAAGAAAACAAATTGAATCATCTGTCACAAATATTAGATATGTGTGTTTTACTTATTTATATTATCGATAAACAGTCAACGTCGTCATTAAGCTGTTAGGGAATACCAAATTAGTATTAATGTTGTATTTAATTGATGTTGTCTTAAAATTGACGACGATGTTGACGACGCAAAACAGAATAAGGGTGATTAAAGGATTATGTGTAGCTCCTATATAGCAAAAAATAATTTAAGTCCAGGTTTTGTTATAACAATTATTTTGAAATGTTTAGCAAAGACGAATATTTCAACAAACAAAATAACCTAAAAATTTTTTAATAAAGATCTGTTGCCTGTAAAATGATCTGAACTACTTAAATTATTGGCTGTGCCTCTCCATTAACAATAATACGAATAATATTAATATGTAAATTTTTTTTTACTTACCCTCTATGCTGTATGAACTTTGACTGCCAAAACTTTTTCATATATTAAAAGAAAAACAGCGGGCAAGCACCTTAACAATGGTTTAATTACTATTTATCTATTACATTTTTTAAATATAAGATATCATTGTTATTAGTTTAATGGGTAATCTATGGCTATTTTTAAAAATAACTCAATGTAATTTTAGTACAATTGAACTAACAACAAGTATTCATAACTTAAACATAACAGCTATACTCCTCTAATCGATTTAGCACTAGAAAAAAAATATAATTTGTATTTTGATTTACTACTTTTTATTTCAATAAAGTACAATATTTTTAAAAAATATAAAAAAACAGACTTAACGTAAACAATTTCCACATTATTTATTTCCTTTTTAATTTCGTTAAAAAAATTTTTTTTAGTTTGAAAATATAGAAAATTTGGAGAAAATATAAATATTTCTGACCAAAGATATAGTTCTGACTAAAATGGTAAAAGTCATTATAAAAAGTGAAAATTTCATTATGTCCAAAAATGTATTTCTCAACAAGAAATTAAACCAATAATCGAAAATTGTGTGCCAATATCTAAACAAAGCAATGAGGCAATGAGTTAAAGTAAAGGTAAAACATAGCGGAAGAAGATGAAAGAAGTCTTTTTTTTTTTTTTTTGCTTTTTATGTTGTTATTATTTCTAATGCCATTGCATTCGAAAATTAAGAAAATAATACACAAGATGCATTTTCACTATTCTTCACTTATTTTCGTTTGCAGACTCAAATGCTTTTTTTTCTGATTAAAAGTGAATCTAAATTTTTGTTCGTATACAAATAGGTTTGATAAGCATAACGAATTGCTTAGCTTGCAAGAGCTATTCCCATAGTTTTTTTAATTTTCTAAAGGTATTTACTTATTACTATAGCCTCGGAGTTGTATTAAAATATATTTTCTGATGTGCAATAAGGATAATACCTTGTATAAAACTATTGAAAGGCATTTAAATGGTTCTCGCTATATCCTTATTAAACAGATTGAGGCAATCCAATAACACAAAAGGGTGCAAAATTAATACTTTGTAAAAAAACTGGTTTTTAACATACGCTGTTGAATGCTTCGTACGCCGATGGATTTATTTGACATTTTTGAAATTAGGAAAGTGATTTAATTGGAAGTGCGAGCAGATATTACGAAGCTTTTCTACTTTAAGGTTTATTTTTGTGGTGAGTATAACATACGAGTACCTTGTTGTTATATAAATTTTTAAATTCTGTACCATATATTTTGAAACTTAATTAAAAAAAAGTAATTTTTGAAATATTTTAATTAAACACAAATTTCTTTATTTCATATAACAATCATGGAAAGCATTATATATGTTGCTGACATTTTTCTGTCTTTAAACGTTAAAGTGGGTCACTGGGCGCTTTTGTTGTTTTAACATCGTGTCGTTGGGTGCAACAACTAGTTTTTTTTATTATAGTTTTAGAAGAAAAATAGCATAACAAAGGTTTCTTGATACATTTTATTTGAAATTTTATTTGCTTTAAACTGAGCACCGCAAATTTTAATGAAAAGTAAGAGTTGCTTAAATTATAATAGAGTTATCTATGTTATGATAAAAATTGTCCAACACTAACAGACGCAAGATTTAATGTAATTCGTTTTGGTGGATTTGTTTCTTCTGAAAACTTATTTATGAATTTAATTTACGTTGACAAAATAAACAAGTTTTATTATTTTTAAACAGATGTCACTCAAATTAGTTTTCTTTTTTCTTATAGAGAAATAAAAGTCGAAATAAAATTTCACTTAAATTTTTATATACTGAAAAAAATACCAAAAAAATGTGAGGTATATATGTATGTATATATATGTGACATTCATTATTTTCTCAAAACATGCTTGAGCCTGTGAAAGAAATAGTTTTTTTTAATTTAAAACAAATAATTATTATAAATGTTATATTAAGTTGTTTTAAAAATTTATATCCAAAAATAACATATATAAGACACATATATATATAACACATAAAATGTGTTTGTCAGAAAGTTATCGCTGCAGGCACTACTTAACCGATCTTTCTGGAATTTTCCCAGTTTGTTACCAGGTATGCGGTTAGTAAAATAATGTTTTGATATTTCACTTGGACCTGGCACTTCCTATACTTACTTGGTAACTGTAGTAGATAGAATCTTGAAATTTTGTTCAAATATTCATAATATCGAAGCGTTGTTGTTATTTACCCAGGGAACTGTAAGAAGAAGAATTTTAAAATTTTATACATGTAACTTCCATATTAATGTGCATGATCAGCTAAGAAAATAAAGAAAATATACATACGTATATAAACGAAATAGTTGTTTTCAAAAAAAAAAAAAATAAGAAACCTGTTAAACATATTCTCAGCAGTTATATAATCTTCAATAATTTCTTTTTCAGTATTTAAAATTACAAAATTTGAAAATCTGTGTTGTTGTGCCAAGTTTTAAGTCCACGCATCGCATATTTGCTCTTTTAAGTCATCGTAGAACTGATGGGACGACCAATTGCAACTTACATAAATTGAAGATAGAATTTTTGTTGATACAAACTTTGGATCTAAGCATCATTAAATTTGTTTATCTTCTTTCAAATATAGTTTTGAGCATATTGTATAAAACAGCACTTTCAGCTTTCATAGCTGATTGCAATTTCGGCTCAAGTATATTTTTGTTTTTATTTATAAAATTTTCTCAGAAAGAAAAGTTGTTTACAAATGTGTTCAGACGTTTTCTAATGAAATTGCACATCATTTATTTATCCCACTAATTTTGTAAATATTAATTTGGTTAGAAGAAGTCCACATACAACCTAACTCATTTTATAGTTTTTCTCTTTGTAAATGGTCATGTACATTTGTTCTTGCTTTCTTCCAACCATCGGTAGAGCCATAAACTTTTTCCTTACAGCATTGCAGATGCTTCTTTAGTTTCATATGCTAGGAATACAACTGGGATGAACAATGAACTTTGTGGGAATGAAACCATTTTCAAATTTCAAAGTGGAATTCAGTTTCTTTGGGGTTTTGTTATTTGGGGCTTTTAAATTTACTTTTAGTATGTGCCATCACTTATATAAGCCTTGTTGTTTATCCTGTTGTTTATCATGCGCAATATTGTCATATTTAAATTATAAAGTCGTAGATTAAACACTTTTTAGAAACAAACAAAATCGTTCGGAATCTAAAGAAGGTAAAATAAAATCGATCGGAATGGTTAATAAGGACTTAAAATCGTTCCGATCTAATATTTGACACGCCTGTATGTATGAAATATTTCATATTTTGTTATAACACAAAATGATGAAAACAGTTCATATCATTTATGTTTAAAATTTATTTCTGTAAACAAAAATATAATACAAACGGTTTCTTTTTTTCCTCTTGTGCTAATTTCTATTTTCTATAATGATTAATACACTTTGTCTCTTTTTACCGTGCTTAAAGCCGCATGTGACTGCGGCATGTCTGTGCAAAATCAAAGCATAAAAAAATGCACATAGTCAACAATAAACAAACACGAAATTAGATTTCTAATATTTTATTAAGCCGCTCTCACACACTTAGTACATAGCATACGAGTATGCGCTTCCCTAAAAATTTTACTGTTCTTAGTTAATAAATGTCTACAATTTTTTTAATTTCTATGGCAATTTTATTTTGTAAGAAAATTGGTTAAAATTTTTTTCTCTGTTTATGCTATTTATTGTGTTACCGTAATGAAGAATATATTCGAGAATGCCTCGCATAGTACTACTTCGATCAGTGCGCTTTATTTATGGTAGTACGGTTTTTGAAATTCCAAAAAAAAAAAAATTGTTCTTGGAAAATTAGTTCTAAAAAAAAATTATAAAATTTTTAAAATAATATGTTTAGTATTTTTTCTTCATTACGAAAACATAAAATATTCGGTTGTTTCTTTAAAAATGAATACTTTAGTATGAAAACGTACGGCAAGAGCCCGCTGATGAATCCGATTCATTTAAAATGTGATTTGTATTAAAGAAAAATAACATGCAAAACAATAACAATTTCGTAAATAGGCG
This sequence comes from Cistogaster globosa, assembly GCA_937654795.1. NCBI lineage: Eukaryota > Metazoa > Arthropoda > Insecta > Diptera > Tachinidae > Cistogaster > Cistogaster globosa. The sequence goes on along the minus strand of OW569405.1, from coordinate 66,788,254 downwards.
CATAGGACACGAGTACCTCTATTAGGCTTCAAATAATACGTAACTGCAATTACCGTAAAATATTAAAACGAAAATAAATTTTTGCCTATGGTGTTTGTTTGCAGGTATTTGAAGTTAAATTATTTTTAATATAAATAAAAATGTTTACTTCAGACAAAAAAAAAATTATATTCATGATGCGCTTAAATATCATAAACTCTTTTGAAATTTTATATACAAATTTTATATACAAATTTTCGCTATTTGGTTAATTAGAGTACCATTTCCAATTTTTCCTTGTGGTAATCAGTTTGTTGGCTTTTTCTGGTCTTTGCTTTATAATTTTTTGCACTCCAGTACATGTTTTTTAATTGTACTATTTAATTGTACGATTTCAATTTTTAAGTCGTCATGTAAAAACTGCTAGGTGGATTTGAATAAAATTTTATTTCCTAAGAATAAAGTATTTCGTAGAAAAAAAAAGAGATACAAATATGAAGTCATCAAATTTTATTGGTTAATGGTACTAGAACAAATGTTAGCACATTTTATTTTTATAGATGGAAAATGTTTAATACTGTATACAGATCTCTACAACATATATTCAAAAACTTATTTTCTAAATTTTCATTTTAAGAAAATTACAAATGACACGCGGACGAAGTCGTGATCCCTGATAATATAAAATAAAACCAACAAAAAATATTTATTAAAAAAGGAAACATTTTTCATCCTTCAAACATGTTTTATTCTTCATTTAAAAAATGAATTATTGTGCGGTTTGCAATAATGAGATAGTTAAAATATTCCTCATAACATTTAACATTTTATAAAGTACATGCCAGGAGATTTGAGCTATATTTGGAAATAATAACTTTTTTCTGTGGAACACTAAAAATTACTGCTTTTAATACCTGCAGAACCGTCATATCAACAACATCCCACTGTTTTACTTTGATTGTGTTCTGAAACCAGCAACAACTGTTACCACCCTGCAAACATTTTTATCGAAAAAGTCACTAAATCGTTACTACATTGAGTTGAAATGATCTTAATAGTATCCCAAATCAGGAAAGAACGTGTAAATGCAGCAATACAACTAACGGGAAACTATTTAGCATCTCTAGAAAGGAATAGAGTATTCTGGTAGTGTCGAATATGTGTCTGTTGGAAGCTTAAAAAGGATGTCTTTAACAGTATCGAATGTACAACTACTTAAAGTAACGAAGTTCTGCTTTATCAAAACGTAAATTTTATCATGATAAACAGGTTATACCTTTTAAGAAAGCTAAATATTAAATTTAAGTAGAATGAGAAATACGATATAGAGTTTAAGAAATTTCTAGCCTTAAAATATTTTCCATTTAAATTTATAAATAATTTGTTTCTTAAAATAAATCTACTTACAGTTACATATTTGCTTTCGTTTTTTATTTTTATCAATTTATATTTTGGAATTTTTTAAAAAAAAATTTCACTTGCATTTAACATAACCAAATACAGCACAAGTCAAACTAATTGACACTAGTGGTTTGTTTTTCTGTTACGTTAATTAATTCACTCTTACTAGAATCGAAGTTGTGACAAATAAGAGATCAATATGCGATTCCTATGCAATTTGTTTTTGTTACTCTTAATAAAACATCTTTTTTTGTATTAATATAACGGGTGTTTTTGTCCAATTAATTTCTGGTAGAGACGAAACAGTGATTGTTAAGGCCGGCGCACATAGAATCCGTCATACGTGGTACTTTGACGTACTCAACTGAAGTCAAGGTAACGACAGATATGTTGGCACAATGAGTACTTTGCTGACGGATGTTAAATAAAAGTTTGCTCTCTATTTTTATTCATTTTTAAATTAAGTTTGTGTTTTATTCACTTGTCAATTTAATTAAATATTTATTTTATTTTTCGCCACCAAAATTATTTTATTAAAATCACAGAAAACAATTGAAGCAGAGCAAGAATTAAAAGAAAACAAAGAAAAAGAAGCAATTGATAGCTGTCAAAGTATTCAACGGTCTTCAAAAGGTAAAAGTTGACCAACTTTCGTACTTTGCGTTGATGGACACGTATTGATTGCCACAACGCTCATAAGAAAACATGTATTTTAACTGACTTGTCACATGAATACGTCAAAGTTTAGAAGATCTTAATTTGACAATAATGTATTTTGTGTATTCAAAATTGATTTTTAATATAAATAAGTAATGAAAAAATGACTTTTATCTACAAATGCTCTGTAAAATGCTGGCAGGGTAGTGATCGATGTTGCAATATGATTACAGAGCTTATGTTAAAGTATGAGGTCTTAGTATTTTTCCGTTAGGATGTAAGTTGTGAAATTCTTCATAGTTTAGCATTAGTGTTTTTTAGTATAATCTCCAAACCTTCATACTCTTATTAATGATAAATTCGATTTTCGCCCAGTTTTTATAACAACCTGAGTAATTGCTGCAAAAAAATCTAAGTAGTTGTACTTTAATCCTATAATGTTACGATCTATCTTGTTGTACTAAACAAGAAGTAAATATTCATGCAAAGTTTGCTATTATTTAACAACTAAAGTGACCTCTAATGTCATAACATCATCAAAGACTATCATAAGTTAAGTAAAATATTTACCATAAAGGTGACTCTTGTGTAGATGATAATATGTTATTTTAATGATCTTAGTAAAATAATAGACAATTTACTACGAGTAGCGTTAAATTGGTGAACACGTAATACAAGTTATTCATAGAGTAAGGAGCTTTTTAATATGTATAATATCAGTTTCATACAGGTATTTTTAAGAAAGTAATGGTGTGTTAGTAAATACATACAAAATACTTACTGATTGCAATTGCCGCTAATATTTTTTCATAATTACACTCATATTTCTTCCAATCTTTATAACTTACGCTTTTGACCAGTGTAGAAGTGTTAACATTATTAATTAATTTTACACTTGTATGTCGTACATAATCATTAGTCAATCAATAATAATGTAAAAAATTTGAAAAAGTTTATTTTTAGTTCCAAGAAATGTAAACAACATTATTTTTGGGAAGATAGAAATGGAAAGTTTTGTTATTTTAGACAGTTTTATTTATTGAATGCAGCAATCAAAATATTAAAATGAATATCACTACAAACACAAAAAAAAACAGAAATGATATTTACAAAACAAGAAGAAAGTCATTTATCAAACAACTTACTGTGGTCGCTGTCATAGTCCAAAAAAGCAAAAGTTAGAAGCGAGACGCTAACTGCATAATTGCCATCTCTAGTAAAAACAAAATTTTATTAGTTGATTCTTGCAGTACAAGAAGATTATAAAGTGCAAATTTAAATAAATTATAACTGTATAAATATAATCTCTTTAAACATGAAATAAATAAATAAAATAAACATTAACTTTACTATAAATCAATTAAAATTTACTTTCCTGGTTTGGGTTCATTTTAAAAATTTAATTTTTTGCAAAAAAAATAAATATATATATATATTCATATGTATGCAGACGTTTTCCACAGAAAACAAGAAAAATTAGACGCTGGCAGATTGTAATGCCGCATTTTCCCGACCGCCAAATCCTTAACTTTATTTTAAAATAACTTTGATATATCAAGCATGATGTGTATTAAAAATTATATTCTCGGTACCAATGCTGCTGTTCACTTTTTATCTATTTGAATTTTAGCTTAAGTTGAGGTCATGTACATCCTGACTTGCTTATTAAAGCCTATTTCTTAATATGGTTTAATATTTAAAGATACCATTCTATCAATATCATCTGGTACCAAGTGCTCCTTTGCGTAATGAGCACAACCAAATATTTTTCATGTGTTCTTTGTCATAACTTTTTTTATTTTTACTTTAATATATAATTACGATTTATGTTTGTCGCTTAGAAAGTTGTTAGTGAGTAGGGCAAATAAAAAATTTAAAAGATTAACTCTTATTTTAAATTTTTCTCATTTTAATTTTTTTTTTAATTTTTTAATGCTTTCTATATTAATAATTTTTTGTTTTAAATAGGTACTAACCACTCCAATTTTATCCTTCAATAACTCGAACCTTTTTATAATGCCGTGACAAAAGTTTCAGGTAGCTATCTTGAATAAAGTTTGTTTGTCCACCACGGTAATATGCTCATATAAATTTATTAAAATGATGATATTTCTTTTACACTTCTTTACTGCTTACAGAACTGGTCATAACTTTGTTTAAAGCCATTTTAACGAATAATATGACTGGCTAATCGCTTATTTTTATTTTTTGTTTTTTATGATGTCGCAAAATTGTCGATTGTTACCTCTACTAAAGGTATGTTTAGACTATAATACTTTTGATTTGATTTTGTAGAAGCAAACGTGGAATGAAATTAGCTTCGTACCTAGAAAATGAAAGTAAAATCGGTTGTAAATCGTATTTATTTTTAGGCTATTAGTGCAAATAGCACAATTTCCAAACGTTGAAAAAACGTTAAATATATAATTGTTTATAGTAAGATTTATTTAAATAAGTAAAAGTCACACTGTTTACATTAAAATGCATTAATGAAAAATCTTAATTTTTTTAAATGGTTTAAAAAATAGAAGTTACCATCAGCTGGTCAAATTTTTATCCATAATTACTCTCCGTTTTGCCACATTTTCTGTTCTACTCAGTATAATTTGCTTTTACACTATTTTACTATTTATTTTTCTCATTCAACAAGAATTTATGACATATCTAAATACATGTGGGACAATGTAAAACAGACTTTAATCCTTTGTTTTATAAAAAAGAAAAGAAAGAATATCTCTACCATCACTTAAAAAAAATAAATGTTAATTAAAATATGGGAATTGAATGAATTTATTTCTTGAAATCATTTCTTAAAAATGTCCAAAAGCAGTGTTTGTTGTAAACACAGTTCTTAGTCTACAGCCGGCAGCAATGTGTGTGTTAAAGCCAAAGAGCCAAAAACTCACTATCAACATTATAATGTGTCATTGCACAAATTTACATTATTTTAGCACAAGCATACAAGAAAATAAACTTTTTTTATTTTCTTAAGTCCCTGGCCATTGCCCAGTGAAGGAAAAAAGCAAAATAATACTTGAACATAAAAGTGGTAGGACCAAATCAGCAAGTACCATACAAGGTGCAACAGTGAAATATACCTAAAATGGTAAAATGTGCTTGAATTCACACGCAGAACTTTCAATTTCAGTTTGACAGTGAAAGTTGCAAGTTCACGGAAAAAAGACCATTATAAAAGGTACCAACATTACAAAGTTCCATTTTGATAAATTATGCATATGTATGTTTCGCTACATAAGTGCTTTTTGTGTAATAACAAATTTTGTTATAAACACAATCCAAATGTTAATAAAAACAAAGTACTTGAAAAAACAAATTTAACTTGAAACTATACAATAAACAATTTAATATTCATCTACTGATAGCACATAAAGGATACGGAAGGTCACAAAGTTATATTTTTTTAAACGACTTCTAAAAATGAAAAAGGTTATTAATTCGTCTGAATGTTGCTTTTTTTGAATGATTGTACCTGCATAACTCAGTAATTTTTGAACCGACTTAAATAATTTTTTCTTACAGATTGGTCCCCATTTTAAAAACAGTTCATAATCTTAACAATTAAAGGATATCCCCATACAATATATATGTTTTTTTCGCGTATTACGAAATTTAAAAAAGTGCGTACCATCATAACTACCAGCATAAAAAAATAATATAAAAAAAAATCTTAAAATTAAGGGATGTCCCCATAGGTGATATAAAATGACCTATATGGACTTATCTTTTAAAGGGTTGTAGACAAACGCTTCAAAATCAAACAGAAATTCGATTACTAAGATCGCTATAATAACAAGGATAATTATTAAAAACTTTAAATTAAAGGGTGGCCTAACATTTCATTTAATTCATTTTTATGTCCCTACTTTTAAACAGTTGTAGACAGACGGTTGGAATTTACAAAGAAGCTGTTTTGCTAATTCCGCTATAACAATAAGTATAAACTTTGTATTTTAAAACTTAAGGGTGTTCCAATAGTAAATGTATTTTGATGTATTTGCCTAAACTTTTAAACCATAATAGACAGACAATTGAAATTTACAAGGAACCTGCATTGCTAAGTCCGCTGAAACAACAAAAAGTTCAATTTAAATAAATACTATTGTAACTCCAATTAAAATTCAGTAATGGCGAGCAGTATATGACACAGTCTGACCTACTTGCAACAAGCAAAAAAAAAAACAAAATAATAATAAATAAAGAAAAAATACGAACATTTTTTCCCCCATTCAAAATAAAACATTTGTATATTGTGGTTACTCTGTTCTAATCATTTACCAATTTATCCAAATTTGGCAATAGGTACATTTTATTGTTGCTCCTGTTTTAGGGTTACTGCTACAGTGTAGAAATAACTTCGTTTCTATGACTAATAGGCACTTGGGAAAACTACACAAAATTACTGATTGTTAGAAACGTCAACAGCCAGCAATAAGTGGTTTGTTTTTATAGAAGCCCAACTCAAGCAATGAGATATCAAAAGCGGCATGGTTACTACAACATAAGCATTTATTTGTATGTAGTTCGATACATTTTGTTAATATATTAATAAAAATTTTACATACGTGTTGCTGAAAAAAAAATATTTAATTTAATTGAATTTAAAAAAACAAACGTGGGCTTGCCATGCTGATACAAAAGAATTTGACTTTAACTTCAGACCCTGAAATGTAAAATATATAAAAAAAATATAAATAAATATAAATATATATATAAATATATATAAATATATTTATATATATATATATTTATATATAATATATATAAATATATAAATAAAAAAAAATAAATTGTATGTAATTAATAATCCTTATAAAAAGAATATGAAGTAAAAAATAGCGATTACAAAAATTATTTCAAATAAACAGGCATGTCACAGAACTCAATTCCGATCGAAAGTGGTTTTAATTCCGCACATAGCTTCTTTAAAAACTAAAAACGAAAAACTTCTTCGGAATGAAACCACTTTCAAATTTCAAAGTGGAATTTAGTTTCTTTGAAATTTTGTTATCTGCGTTTCTTAAATTTACTATTATGATATGTCCTACTTAGATTAGCCCTGTTGTTTACTTTGGTGTGCAAAATATTGCCACATTTAAATTAATAGGAATAAACAAAATCGATCGGAATCTGAAGAAGGTAAAACAAACCCGATCGGAATTGTGGATACGGAATTAAAACCATTCCGCTCGGAATGTGTGACATGCCTGAAAATTTATCAATCATAAAATATAAATATTGTTCTTTCCCCTACTCTGTTTCCTATTTTTTGAAATGAACTTCTTTGTCAAACTTTAAATCCAATTTACTCTTTTGAAGATGACAGCAGTATTTGCCACCCATATTCGTTCGGCAAACGGCCAATCCCTGTAGAGGTAAAGGCTATGCGGTTGAATATGAATGATAGGCTCAATCAGGATCTGGTAACATTTGATTGAGGCCGGGTAAATAGAGTCGATTTAAATGATCGTAAGACTCTATGTTGTACGCTTATGCACAGGTGGTAAAAATATCAAGGAATTAAGAGCTGTTAATGTCCTTGGCAGTGAAAATCCAGTGTGATGTTCCATGGACTAAACATATTTTTCATGTCTCAAAAGAAGCTTTCAAGTGCCTCGTCTTTTTAAAATTGTTTAAATGATATTTCTCTCCAACCGATCTCCTTACTACTTTTACCACCTACATCCAGAATGAAATACAACTCTCATGTATGGGCAGGTACTTCAAAGTCTGTTTTAGAGTAACTCGAAAACGTACAGGAGAGGGCGAAGAGATCTGTTTTGACTTTCAATGTAGAAAAATTTAAATCGAACATCAACCAGCACTACTCCCTTTATCCTCCTTTCTACAACCTTATTTCCTTTTGTATAGGAAAATTATAATTTTAAGTGAAATTTTCATGAAAAAAAATATTTTAGTGCAATAAAATATGTTATGTAAAATTGTAACATGAAATGTGTTACTGCGGGAAACAGCATATTCGTATGACTATTTCGCTACTGCGATTAATTACTGATTAATTTAAAACTACATTAAATCAACAAAGCAAAAAGACAACAAAAAATTAAAAATTTTTTATACAAAAACACAGTAACCATTGATTAACTATTTTTATTATTTCTTTAATTTGTCGTTGATTCTACAACAATCAGAATACTTAAATCTTTTCACAGAGTGCTACTATATTTGCTATAACAAAAAACACTTAAATTTATCAAAACTTAAAGGGTCTTTCCATACAAGATTTGACTTGGAATATAAGATATTGTCTTTAGAACCATAATCAGCAGAAGCTTTTTTTTAAGAGAAGCAATAAATTAGTTTTTAGGTAAATTTATAAAAAAAATACTACCTTATTGTATTCGGCGTAACCTGATCACTTAGTGACTACAGAACTCATATCTCACTTGCATCTAAGTTTACTTAAAAATAAGATTTACCCATTATTGGGGCTTAAGAAAACAATCAAACTTACTAAGAGTTTGAAGGTATGTATTACAATAACTATCTTCTTCGGACTTTTGAAATCAAGTATTGTAATTTTTATTAACGTTTTAAATTCGATTAAAAATGTATATACTTTTCTTCCCTCTGGCTCCGAGTTCTGAAGCCAGACACAGCCTTTAATCTATGTTTTATATTTAGCTAAAATCGGTAAAAGTATATACGATTTGTAATTTTCTTCCATATCTCTTCCTTGGATGAAAGTTTTAACAAAACGCAGCTTAGTGCTCCATCTACAAAAGGATCTGCTTATGTTTCAAATTTTCTTTATTTAGTTTGTGTGGTATATTTGATCTTTGAAAACAAAAGAGACTATTTCCTATTCTGTTAATAGTTTTAGGCTATTCTTACTAGGGATGAACGACTTTATGGAAAATCGTTATCAGTGAACGTAATTTTCAAGCCACCGTTCTTTTAAATAAGTCCCGTGATCACATTTTGCAGTACTTTTTTTTTTTTAGCATATATATTTATATAATATACATCTTAAGTAAATATCTTAAAGTAAATATATTAAATAATATATTATGCAGACAGTAACCATAACAAAAAAAATATTTTGATATCTACTTTTAAAGCAGCTGTAATTAAATTTGGTCAGAAATATAAAATTCGGTAACACTGAATCATTTTTGTTTTTGTTTTTTTCGTTACATATTTCATTGTTACATGTAAAAAGCTGTTGTTAACAAGTAGAAGCAACCTAGAAACGAAGCCGCTTTAACTTATGAAATAATGAAAGGGTCAAAAGTTTTAATATTTCTCTCCACAATGTAACAAAAATTTAAGTTTGTACGTGTGCAAATATAAAAGAACGTTCTTATTCGCAACTGTAACTTGATAACTCAGTCACTGTAGTAACCAGCGATTTTATCACAGTTACTGAAATATTGCTTGTCTCTAATTCTTACGTTACAATCAAGAAACGTGAGAATTCTGACACACGGGGTAAAATGTATTAGCAAAAGAAATTTATTTTTTTAAACAAAAACCCTAAATGAATACAATACAGTTAAAAAAACTAAACTTGTTGGCTATCAGTCAATTTGTCACATCAACTAAACAAAGTTCAAATATTGACAGATATGAATCTTCTACTAAAATTTAAAAGGTTTTAAGTAAATGCATCGATAATATTACAGGGGGATAATTGATAAGTAACATAAATTTTTCAGCATAAACATAACGATCAAGCTCTTTTGCTCTTGCCTCTGCGTGCAGTTCTTTTCACGACTTTTTTTTACTTAATTTAATTTAATTTTTTATTTTTTTGTTTGTTTTTTCTATGCACATTTTATTAAGGGCTTGAGAGCTAATGGTTATTGACAGTTTGTCAGGAATAATGAAATCTATTAACTTATTTTAAAAGCATACAGTTTAACATCAGAACAAAATGTGCGGCACAGAATACATTTCCATTAAAAGAATTTTAAGTTTATTGGAAAAAAATTATGAAGTTGACTCATATATTCATAAAATATTTATTACATTAAGATTACTATTTGAAATATTATAGATTAAAAATAGTAAGAGAAAAATCAGTATGAAATATTTACCTGGAATTTTCAACGATGCAGAAACCAAATATGAATATTTTGCTGATTTAGAAGGAGGTAACAACCATTAACATTATAATTTTCTTTAGATTCACCATGTAGCTAAATCTAATTTAGTGAAGTAACTCCAATAACCAGAAAAACAACAAATGTTAAGCTGACAGAGAATTAAAAAAATACATAAAAATGTCATCGGCTCTTTAAGGTTAAGGATTTTTAGTATTTTCTGAAAGATCTCTTCAAAAGCTTATAAACGATAGTCATATTGATAACTTAAAAAAATATGGTGAATTCTTTTTTATAAAAAGTTAGATGCTTCCAATTATTATATTAAAAATTAAAAAGGTGCATAAAAAACTTTTGTGCCAATCTCAAAAACACCAACAGCTAACAGAACGTGTTGCACATTTTTAATTTTTATATATAAAAGTAGCAAAAAAAATCGCTATTAGAACAAATTTTGAAGTAACAACAATCAAGTACTTAGAAATAAATAACTAAAAAACTAAAATCTAATAATGCTACCTAAAAATTGAATACATTTTAAGATATGCGACTGATCATAAATTGAATATAGATCAGTTCTAAGTTTTTTTTATTGTTTGTTTTTTATTGGTTTTATCTCTTGATCGTTCTTTTGAATATTTTTAATTTGCAAATTTATATAGGGCGAGGCAGATAGTGTATGGCCCGTCAAAATATCGTGTTTATTGGCTACACTTACTTTGCTGATAAACCAACTAAATTTTATATTTTTTACGGTGTCACTTACGAGTAAGTTACTATGTCAGTATTTGAGGTTGATTTTAATTCAACACAATTTATTAAAAAACAACATGAAAAGTTCATTAAGTTATGAATTAAATTTAGACAACATTGTTCAAGAATTCAAAAAAGTAAAATAAATAGAAATATAATAAAACATTTATCTAAAAGCTTTTGAAACTAACATTTTTTGTTGCATTAAGGCTAAAATAAAATATATGTTTTGATATCATACATGAGGTATATTTACAGCTTTACTGACTATGCCCTTGTTTAATATTTTTTAAATATTAGTTTGCAACACTGGTGATTCTCAATGATTAAAAACAGGGCTTTAGCGAATATGTTTAAAACTGTATCTAAAACCTAAATTTAAGTTTGGCTATATATCACACAACCATATATTTTAGTAACCTCAACAGTTTCGCGTCTTTTAGATATTATAAAATAAAATGGATAAGACTTTGACTTTTGTAAAAATGTAAAATTTTATTTGCATAATAAGTAGCATATTTTACTTTAAAAACTTCATAATAGATAGAAAAGTATATACCAATTAGAAAATTATAAAACTGTAGATTTTGTTACTTAAAAAAACAAATTCTAAAATGAAAACAATCGATATAAATCCTTTAAAATTTCATTTAAAATATAATTTCGATATACTACAATTCAGTCATTTTTATCAGTTTAAAAAAACTTAAGGTACGGTTAGATTAGTCAAATATTTGACCAAAAAGACGTAACCAATAAATAATGGAAAAAAATTTTTTTTCTTTTCAAAATTTTTTTAAGAAATTTAAGATTCTACTCAATATAAAAGATCACTTGGATGTTGATATAAAGGGAAGTATATATGGACGCTTTTTTCTTAACAGAAAAACTTAATTCCTATTTTTGTCTTCGGGCTGTACGCGACTTTTATGTATTAAATAAAACTCCTTTTAGTTATTAAATAATAAAAGCCGCTTAACCATAATTTTTACTAATAAAAGGTAGCTGCCGGCTTAACGTTCAGCAATCTTTAATCGACTATTCTTTCTTTAACTTAATCCACGACTAACACAATATCAACAGGAAACTAAGTCGTTATAAATTAAATAATAATTATGCCAAGACAGCAATCAAAATAATTAGTTAACGAATATTACTTGCAGTTGCGAACATCAACGCTTTGATTGTGAATATTAATAGCAATAAAAAGAAACAAATAAATATACAATAAAAACTTTAATTAAAGCTTTCTCTCCCAGGTCTCGGTGAAAAGAGCAACAGGTAATATCTTGTTGCCGCAGGATGCATTGCTGGACAAATGGATTTATATTTAGTTTGTTGGATGCTTAAGGCTTTGCAGTGATCAAGGCCACATACGTCTACGTGACAAGAGTAATAAAAAAAAAAAAAAATTAATAAATAAATAAATTTTATAAAAGCAAGCGCATGTCATGCAAATATATAACACCTGTGATCGTTATACAGACATTAATTGGATGAAAAGCTTTAATGAATAAATTCATTTTAAATTTCAATGAATTATTAGACCAAGACTTTTTTAATATTGACTTCATTGTTTTTAAATGCAATATAGTAATTGTTAACTTTAATTGATAGAAGCAAATTCATTACGAAAAACTATAAAACGTTTATTTAAAGGTTGAAGTTAAAAAATTCATGATCATAATGATATCTTTTAAAACAACAAAAAATAATTTTAACTCAATGATAAAATTATTTATTAAACGAAAATATTAATATATTAAGGTAAAATTTATTTTTATTTCTAAATTTTTAATAAATTTAACAAATTTTTTTTCGGATTTTTATTAAGTAAACGAAAATTGAGGCACCAGAAGAATGTAATGCATTCCCATCTATTTTCTTCAAGTACTTTATCTACATATCCAACTAAATTTTTAACAAAGATTACGAGTTATATTTGTAATCTATCAATATTAATTTGGTTAGACAAAGTCCATACGTATCCCAAAATTACGGCTTAATCTTGAATGATATTTTTTTATTTTTATTCTTATACTTATTTGAATTTTTTATATTTCCTTGAATGTGGAATTTAGCTGCAATTCTCCTTAAAACGTTAAAATATTTTCAGCATATAATTACGGTTTACAAAATAAACAAAAATATATATATAATTTAAGCTCTGCCTTTTATGGATTCGAATAAAAAACAATCTTTATTTTGCTTCTACTGGTAGCGTCATAAATCTATATTTGGATATATTTAAAACTATAAAGTTACAAGTGCTGAATTTAAGTAATTTTGATAGGTGGCCTGGTTCCTCGTTTTGTAAGCGGCAGTAGCATTTTTCATAGGCAATTTATAGAGTTTAAGTTTAGAAAAACAATTCGCCGACGATAAAACTCCTTTTTGTCTGATTTTTACTTACTAGCCATGTTACCAATAACCCTTGGATCATTGAAGAAGTCATGGATACATCAAGTGAGTCTGATCAAGACAACATTTTGGACTTAGTTGCTGAAGATTCTAATGGGGAAGAAAATCTTGTTAAAATTCTTGCTACTTTCGAAGTAGAAAAAAAAACAACATTAATAAAAATTTAGAAGATATGGTGTCTCAATACACAGAGGAAGTATTTAGAAAGCATTTTAGAGTTTCAAAAGAGTTGGATTTCAATTTGTGTAAAAGATTTGAAGAAAGTGAAGAATTTAATTCCTCTCTACTGTATCTAAAGCGCGAATGTCACTTTAAAAATTTTAAACAAATTTTTAAATAATTGCCTTGTACCTTTTTCAGTTTATACTCAATTATTTTCACAGCTGTTGGCAATGCTGCAAATTCTTTGTTTTTAAAATATTTTTTATTTTAAGCGTCTCAAATCAATAAAATAAAATTTATTTAATTGAGTCAGCACCATTAGCATTTTAGGATGTTCAATTGTGGTTTTTTGAGTTCCAGCAATTTCGAAATATTTTGTCACATTCAGAGAGTAATTTCCTTTTTACTGTCCAAAGCCCGGAGGACTATTTTGTTATGCATCTGGAACAGACCTATTTAAAAGTTTCTTAAAGATCCGAAAATATAGTTTCACGTCGAGAACGAAGCTTTTTTATTTATTTATATATTCTTAATACTGTACTTTTTCAATAACTGTTACAAAGCAATAAAAAATTAATTATTTAAGGTACTACTTGATGATGGAAAAATGTCTGTCCTTCTTTGTTACTTATTAAGAAATAAAGATCCTTCTCAATATTAAAGATAGGATATTAACATTATTAATTAAACATCGTCATTCGTAACAGTAAGTGTCAGAAAATAATGAAAAAGTAGTTATAAAATTTAACCTGACTACATCCTTAGAAAGCTTATATCAGGTCGTTTGTTTCTGTTCTAAAAGACGACCAAATTAAAGACATTTAACTGATTTTCTTGCATATTTCCTTAATTAAGAGGTAAATTTTTAATAATATTTTCCTAATTCAAAATATTGTTTGATCCTGCTTACTTTTTTCTTCTTTATCTTCTTTATTAAAAAAGGCTTATTTAAAAGCAAACTTGCAGCAAGCAATTTTGTCAAGAATTGTTATTTGTTAAATATTATTAAGCCATAAGTTAAATTATAAAGTGAAACTAATGATAACATTAAGTTATTAAATTTTCGGACATTTAAAAAATGAAAATATTATTACAAATTTTCAAATCAGTTCAATTAAAGTTCCAAAAGTTATTAGTTGAGTTGCTTTAAACTTTTAGATTAATTTTCAAATGTTTACTTATAAAAACTCATGGACCGAGAATTTTTACTGTATAATTAATTTCTCCAAGATTAAAAATTAGAAAAATTGGAGGTCAATAATAGCATGTTGATTTATTCCATCACCATCCATTATTTTTAGTAATTACCATTGAGGAAAAGTTGGATGACAATAAGTCATGTATGTTTATATTTACAGTCATTTAAATACTTTTATTTTGTTGCATTACTTTATTTGTGGTTTATAAAATTTATAAAAATAATAAAAAAAAATTCCAATATTAAGAGTCGACACAGAAAAAAAAAACGTTAGTGAAAAAATCATAACTTAAGAAATTAAAAACTTAACCAAGAAATCCTTAGTATTTGCATTTACGTATTAGGTATACTCTACATGATAAAAGTTAAGTTGCAACGACACGCAAATTATTATTATCCAATTAATATATTTTAACACAACTGCAAAGTTTCTGTACTTAAATAAAAATGTTATTGGGTTTTCTATAACTTTTGATAAAGTTGTCTTATGAGTTGCTTACACAACCATACAGAAACCAGCCTTTCCAACCAACAATTGTATTTTTATTATAAAACTTTATAGGTTCTTTAGCATAACTTTTTTTAATAATAAAAATAATTTTATATATAAACAAGTAAGAGTGCTATATTCGGATATGCTGAACATTACATGCCATTCAACATATATGTTAATCTATTTTAATGAGGTAACTCAAATAAAATAAAAAAACAAATATTGGGAGGACAAACTTTTTTTTTTAAAGTGTCATCGCATCTGGGTAAAGCATTTATAAAAACTGTTATTATTTTCTTCTTGTTGTTGTTTTTTTTTAATTCTGTATTGCGCCATGTATATGATTTTTTGATTGGAGTTATTTTACTAAGCAATCGTGCAATCGTGTTGCGAAATTAAAATTAGATTTGTTTTTGTTTTGCCCGTTGCCTCGAAGAACGTCGACCGATCTTGCTGATTTTCAATAGCAATAATAATAGTTTTCGAAACTATGTCTGATCGACTTAAATTTTCTGTAGCTTATCTAATGCCTTAGTAAAGGTAATTTTAACATAAACACGGACGGACATCACTCAAATGACTTCGCTATGCATAAGAGCTCAGAATATACATATTTAATGGGGTCTAAAATGGAAATTGTAGAAATTTGAAACGGAATATATACTTCGATATACCCTTTTTCCACCTGTGATGAAGGGTATATAAGGAACTAAATTAAAATTAATTTAAATTGACTTGAAAAATATTATAAAAACAATTACGAGAAAGCCAACAGCTATAAGAACACAATCAAGTCACTCAATTTGTAAAGCTATCAGATTTTATTCAAAGCTGTCGGTTGTTAAGAAAAATTAATCTAGTTGCTATATCTGAATTTCTATTAGTATTAAAAAAAATTAATTCCAGGTACTCATACATAGTTTTTTTATTTTTCCATTAACTAATTTTTGAAAGTAGTAGGGTGCTACAAAATTATAACAAATCAGCCGTTGTTAAAGGAAGTTTTAAGCTAAGCTAAGCTAAGGCTGTTGTGTAAGGTTGTTTAAACAAAAAACAAACCTGCATACATGCATATGTCGAACACTCACTCAATGGAAATAATGGCCGTTTTTCATAACATTTCTTTTTTCCTTCCTTTAATTTTGTTTTGGTTTTTAGCATTAATTGCGTCAGCATAATAGCCACAATATTAGATAAATTCTTTCATCATTTACTTTAACAATAATAAAGAAGATAAAACAACAATTACTTGGAACTATTTCAAGTAAGAGATATTGTCCGAACATTAAAGACTCTCGTTTTGGGGCAATAGTATAATTTTTTGTTTATTTGACTTATAAATAAATAGGCACACTTAGGCTCAAAAGTTATGGAAATTTCTTTGATTTTTTCTCAATACAAAAGTAATTAAATTTCTATGAAAAAAATTGCGAATAGTTTTATTACTGACGAACTGATTAAAAAAACTTAAAACTGATTTAACTACGTGTGGATATTAATCCTTGTCACTTATATTTAATAACTTGCAGTAGCCACGTCTTCGTCAGCGTGTCATTTATATTTCAAATTTAGAACAATATGATTTTAATAATTTATTGCAGAGTTTTGTAAACAGCGTTAAAAATTTTCCATCTACAAAAATAATTGTCCTGACAACTGTTGGGTCCTTTCAGATTTTCTCTGTTGTTCGAAAAAATGTATTCTATATTTGGACCAAGCTTCTGAGGGACCTCCTCACACAATTTTGTTCAAACCCAGTTATTAGTTTTTCCGTATCGCAAACACAGACAGACGGATAGGCAGACAAAAATGTCAAACCAAAACTTAAAAAAAAGTATTATCTACGGAAATGATGCTGTTACAGTTAAAAAAAAATTAACATAACTGCTTTAAATCAAATCTTTTGTTAATGCTGTTTTAGGTCTGATTTTATATGATGTGTTGTACACCTAAACTTTTGTATAAATAACTCGTTGAATGAAATTTTTTTTATTTACTTGGTACAACTTTTAATTATTTTCATCACTGTACATTAAAACTTAAGTATATTAAAGTAATTGCACATACGTTCAAATATGCACGTACATAAGATTAAACATAAGTATTAGTTTTTTATTTTTTGTTAAAGTTAATCTAAACCGCAAAAACACGTTAAAAGACGTAGCGATTTAGATGCATAGAAATATTTTTCTGTTTCTCTCGTTTTGAAGTAAGAAATGCATTGCATCAAGAAAACCCCCAAAAAATATTATTGATAGATTGCAAGTTGTTGGCCGCTGGTTTCCGTCATGACCTGCGTTATGCAAAATATAAAAAAATAAATAAAAAAGAGTTAAGTTTTATATTTTCATTGCAAATAAATAAAAAGTTTAAAATAAAACACCAAAAAATAAAACACTATTCGTTATTTAAAAAAAAATGCTGCCTTTACAATTAATCTATTAGTTTTCTATAATTGATTATCTTTAATGATAAATGGAAAAATCCATATTTCATAGTTGAGAAAACATTGGCATCATCATTAAATATTATTTTGTTGATTATTAGAATAAAATTACAACATTTAAATAGTTGCCTGCAGGATAAATATCCGATCAATATTTCAAAATGCTTCTTTAAATTAATTAGTAGATGATATATTTCATAACCTTTTGAAATATTGTTGTTGTAAGCTTTTTCTAATTACCGGTAAATTAGGATAGCATAGTCTATTGCACACTCTAGCTAAGAGTTTATCTGTTTAGAACTTCAGTTCTTCCTTTTCCCTCTGTTTTCACTCTTCTGCGTTCTGGTTTTGGAATGAGACAACCTATTGTAAATTCATAGTCATCAGAATAAGGTTATCTACATCACAGGTTATCATATCATTGGTTTACCTAAATTTTTTGTAGCATTTATGTTGACAAAAAATTTTACTTTTTTTGTTAAAAAGATTTTTGACTTTATATTGTCTTTTTGTTTTAGTAATTCAATAGAGTTCTCATTCAATCAATTTGGATTTTGATATAAGAATCTCAGGTTTTCTTTACAAAATTTTGATAGAATCTACAGATGAGCTATATAAGTAGCAGAGAAATGGCCATACGGATATGCTTTCCCCGCAGTAATACAGTTCATTATGTAGTTTTAAGTAACAAATATTTATTGAGAATATCATGGCAACAACAAAATTGTTTGCGGTATACAATAGATAAAGAAAAATAAAATCAGTGTTGCTGATTAGTGTTTTTGCTTGTCTACTTTATTGTTTGGCCATAAATCTTTAGTTTGTTTAAAATGTAAGTGAAAAGTTTTCTGAAGAGCTAAGTAAGCGGTAGCGAATTTGCCACCGAAACCTGCTTTCACCTTCAATAATCAATATCGGTGATTTCAGTAATTTTTTTCGGAATAATAAGCGCAATATTTTTAAGGTTTAATTGATGAAATATTTATGTTTGACGGAGTCAAGCACAATTAAAGTTAGTTAAAAAATATAACCATTAAAATTTAATTTTACATTTAAGTTTCACTTGCCACTCTATAACGAATTAAATGATGAAGCAAACATCCAACTTTATAAGCTAAAAAGACACTCCTTCATTTCTAATGTAATACTTGTTACAGTGAACATAGTATTAATACGTGCTGTATACACATCAAGTATATTTCTATAACGGTTCTAAAGGTGACACCACATAAGT
Source organism: Cistogaster globosa (assembly GCA_937654795.1). NCBI lineage: Eukaryota > Metazoa > Arthropoda > Insecta > Diptera > Tachinidae > Cistogaster > Cistogaster globosa. The sequence continues at coordinate 66,769,426 of OW569405.1, read as the reverse complement.
AAAATTGCCTAACTTATAAGGGTACCCTTTATGGTGGACATGGTAATATTCGCTGTGTTAGGTTTTCAGGAGTTTAACAGTAATTGCTCTAGGGATAACGTTATATAGATCAAATTTCGTTAACTATACTTTTTGTGTAGCGGACAGAGTATACAAAGTATAGTATACGTTCTGTGTAAATATCCAGTGTCCTTTTACAAAGGTTCAGAAGATAAGACAGTATACAAAAAATTCAGCAGGCATGAATTTTTTTGCACTTATTATTGCTGACAATGCAAAACAATGATTTTTTAAATCTAATTGCATGTCTATAACAGTTCAAACGAGTGGCCATATACATCACGTTATATCAACTATTAGGGCACCCTTTACATTTTAATTTTAAATATTTATACTTTTTATTATACTGGATAGTGTAGTCGCAACTTTGTCTAATTTTCAAGTGTTTACCTATAAATGAGTTAAAGATATCATCGTTTATGATGACATCCTTTAATTTCTAATTTTAAATTTGCTACGTATTAAAACACACTTAGCAATAAAATTTTTTTGTAAATTTCAATTATGTGTCTATGACGATTCAACATTTTGGCCACATACATAAAAATACATCAACTATTTGGACACGCTTTGATTTCCAAGTTTAGATTTGAAACTTTTTGGTATGGTGGACTAGGAAATGCAGGTTCTTTATAATTTTCAGACTTCTATTCTATTCTATTCTATTCAAATGTTTGACCATTTATATTAGATCAAACGAACTTTAGGGTACCCCTTAATATATAATTTTGAATATTTATACCTGTTACGTCACCTATGGGGATACCCTTTAGTTTTTAAATAATTTTTTGTATTACTTTTTGCTATTGGAATAAGTAGTTTTACAGTTCATAAAACAAGTTTTATGAGGACAACCTTAATTTCTAAAATTTGCAACTGCTGAAACTGCTGAGATCTGTGGACACAAAGACGGTAAAAAAACTTCTTCTCTGTCTTCGATAATAAAAGTACCTCTTCAAAGTAAAGTGGCAGCAAATACCATTTAGTTACATGCAAATCAGCTTAGTCATTCGGAACTTTCATATTCTTTATTCTAAATCAATACTAAGCCTCCATCAACATAATTTTGCTGCATTTTGTGATAAATCCAAAGTTTCTGATTTAACTACATTATTTACGGTAATGTGATTTAATTAATAGATTAAAGCGAAAAAAGCTTTATTTATTTATAAATATCGGTGAAATGGTGCACATAGGAAGATTACTTCTAGTGAACCCATCCTAGCCAGATTCCGACTGCATTAAACATCTTCCACTTAAATAAGGAAATATTTCAATTCAGAAGAATACAATCCTAAATATCCTAATTTCGTAATAATAAATGTATAGGAACGTCTTTAAAGAGTGTACACAAATGAGTTACCACTGCATTAGGTTTCGGTATGTTTACAACTTTTCGGATAACGTAAAATGTTAATCTTAAACTCTAAACTATTATGATGATTGAACTAGCAAATCATAACCTAGGACGGACGTTTCATGCAAACTGGGGATTAAGTACCTTTACATTTTACATTTACATTATTTTAGTTAAATGAAGGTACAAACAAATCTTCATTCGTAGAAAAAAATCTTAATTTGGGAAAAAAAACTTTTAAATTTTTTTATTTTTTTTACTTTTGCAGATTGATTGCAAACTTCGACAAAGTTGGATACATTAATTCACTATTCACTCACAGCATTTGACATTGTTTGCTAAAACTATTCCGCTATAACAATTTCTAAATTTTTAAAAAATTTATTATATTCATGTGAAGGAGTTCCATAAATTCGTCATCTAACTTTTGTCTCTCACTGTTTTCAATTAAATTTGGAAAAAAGTTTTATTAGACTTACTAGTGAAAAAACTTTTTTATTAATAACGTTTTAAGGTTCAATATAATAAAGGCTTTTTAAAGGCTTTGTCGTTAAAGTCAAATTGTTTTGTTATTTGTTTTCACATCGTAATGAAAAAGCAATAAAACTGTTAATGAATTCATTTAATTCAGTAGCATTAAACTTTGTATCGGAAATATTATTTTTTTTTTAGTAAAGGTTATCATTATTTACATATTTATCAATTAGCGGCAGTAATACAATTTCTTATTTCCAAAATTATCAGATTCTATTTTTATTAAGCATTAAATTTATTTTCCTGATGTCATTTTTATTTATTTTTATTCCTACTGTCCTGATGTTTTGTTACTTTTTTAACAGTTTAAGATTAAATCTTGTTACACGGCCTTTAAGACCAAACCAGGCGCCAATACACTACTTTTACATTTAATTTAAAAAGCTAAAGGTTTTACTACTATTAGCATAAGAAAGCAATGAAAACCTATTTTTTTTTTTTTTATATAACTACTTCGTCTTTCATGCTAACACCAAATTCAGTTAGTAATTTATTTTAACGATTAATTATTTAAAATTTTTCCTTTAATGTTGTTTTTTTATTATTTTTATATTATTTATATTATTTTATTTTTTTTTTTCATAATATCTCAAACTCTCTTTTTTATTAATAAAATTAAAAGGATGTTTATAATAAAAAATTATAAAATAAAAGAAAGTTAAGCAGTATATGAATACACAAAAATTAGTATTAGTATTAGTAGGCCATTAATTATATTTATCTACAAAATTTCTCCTTAAACTAATATCAGCTTAATTGCTTGATTTCAAGCTGGCTTGTATTTTTTCATTAAAAATTAATTATATTTTAATTATTAATTTACTTTATTGGCCATAAACAACAAAATTTATTTACTTATTTGATAAGTTGGGATAAAGTTTTTAATCAATATCTAATTGACAGATTGTATTTTCTTTTAAAGTGTAAGCATTTGTGTTTACTGTTAATAAAATAATAAACACCTGGCATCAAAACAACTGATTTTTATTGTTTTCATAACAACACAATAAACTATTTTAAAAATGTGCAATTAACAAGCCATTTCGCGATAATTGATTATGTGTTAAATAATAAAATCAATTTTTTGAGTAAAACAGATTTTTAAATCGTAAATGTTTAATTAAAAGTAATAATAAAACTAATTAAATAACAATCAAACAAAAGCATATTTTTGTACGCTTCTGCATTAATTATTCCTTGTGCGTATAGTTTGACTCTCTATTTGACATCGACGCAGCTTCAAAACCTTTTAACTTTTCGTTTATAATTTATTTTTTGCAGCAGTCGATCAAAACGGAATTACAAGTGCTTTATTGAAAAATGTTCTTTAACCTTTTCTGTCTAATTAAATTAAACACTTTTTGCTTAAAAAATTTAAATAATTTATAATATTCTCTAGCATGATAGTTAGATTTCAATATATACGAGGGCTGCTCTATAAATTTCTGGCCTAATAGTGAAAGTGCGAATATTTAAAATTAAAAATGGTTTTATTATTTTTCAAACTATTCTCCATCATGATTTATACACTTTTGTATGTCCTCAAACCAGTTGTCGAAGCACTTTTTCCACTTCGATTGAGACACCTCTAAAACATGGTTTTTGAACACTTCAACAGCTTCTTCTGGCGATGAAAATCGTTGACCACGCATTTTTTTCTTGATGCGCGGAAACAAGAAGTAGTCATCAGGTGCCAAGTCAGGGCTGTACGGCGGATGACCCTTTAATTCGACATATTGGCCGGTCAAAAACGCTCTGGTTTGAGCCGATGTGTGAGAGCTCGCATTGTCATGGTGAACAATGATTCGTCTTCTCTTGTTGGTTTTTCGAATTTCTCCGATGACTTCAGGCAAACAAATTGTCGTGCACCACTCAGAAGTGACCACCCTACGTTGCTCAAGCGGTACAGTCGCCACATGACCAGTTTTGCCGAAGAAACAGGCGACCATTTGCTTCAAAGTTCTTCTTCCACGAACAACTTTCGTTGGATTTTGCTCGTCATAGAAGACCCACAGGGTCAATTGTTGTTTCGTTTCGGGCTCATACGCATAGATCCATTATTCGTCACTTGTGACGATTTTATAAAGGTCTTTTGAAGCACCGCAATCGTATTTTTACAACATTTCTTTGCAACTATCTACACGAGCCTTTTTTTGAGCGACTTTCAAATTGTGCAGGATCCAACGAGAACAAACCTTTTTTACGGCCAGGTGTTCATGCAGTATCGAATGTATGCTGGTGGAAGAAATGTCCAAGGATGTGTCTATCTCTCGGTATGTCGCATGTCGATCTTGCATTATGATTTCACTCACGGCATCAATGTTCTCTGGCACAACAGCCGTTTTTGGACGACCTTCACGGAATTTGAGCGAGCCTCGGCCACGACTAAATTTATTATACCAATTTTTTACAGTGCTATAGGATGGTGCTTTATCGCCATACAAAGATTTAAGTTCATCAATGCACTTGAAAGTTGTGAAAAATTATGGAACGAAAATGTTCACGAGTTAATTCCATTTTTTCTATATTAATTTTTTCTAGTCACTGTAAACAACACAAATAATGGTCGTACGTCAAAACGTTTTGAGTACGATTATGCTTAAAAATTACAAACTTTCCAATGGAAATGTCAGATTGCACTTGGCAGCACTCAGTATTGCCAGGCCAGAAATATATATAGCAGCCCTCGTATATTAAATTTAAATTATATTTATTTATAATTAATTAGTACATATTTTATATTATTTACATAAAAATGGAACGATGTGTATTGCGTAAGGTTAAGGAGAAATAAAAAAAATCTCCTGGACATTTTTATACATATCTATATATACTAGAGAAATTTAAGAACAAAATTTGTTGGAAAAGAATGAAAACAATATTTATTATTTACATGAAAATTCAATTTCAATTAGGAAACCTGTTTTGATCACATAAGTGACAACATTTTAAAAAAATATTTTATGTACAGAAATAATCTGATTACAGTTTTATTATATTTATAGATTTTTTAACACTAAGTTTTTTAAATCTTTATTAATTTTCTATTAAGTCTTTCAAAATATACCAATTTTTTAAACCACAGAGCAAAAAAAAAAATTCCACTGTAAAAAGTTATTAAAATTTTTACGGGAATCATGAGACTTGCATTAGTAAATCGCAATATTTTCATCAATTTATCCACTTATGTAAGTTTCTTTTAAACTTCACAATTACGTTGCGTTAAAATGGTATTTTCCCCTGTTTAAGGAAGTACAACGTCTAGGACCGAAACTGTAATAAATATTAAAAAAAGTTTGTTGTCATACCATTCGGTGAAGACCGTCATCACTGGCTGTTTATTTGGTGCGATTGGCAAGCGCTATCAATGTAAAGACATCATTTTCAAGCCGCGTTTTTATTAGTACTAACTAGTAATAGTACTAGTGTAAGGTGTTTGTTTTCAACGTATTTACATACATACATACATACATACAAAATTTTTATAGTTTTCTAACAATGAATCTTGACGGTTGTTTTTTTTATTTAAAATCAGCAGTTTCAAAAGATATTAATTTTGTGTCAATAAGAAATATTTCTAATTTCTATTTACTATCATATTAAATACAATATTTCTTAAATTTTTAATAAATGTAAAAACATATATATTATTGAAATGAAATTCATACTTTGATACAAAAATGCGGCTTATCTGACAATTGACACTTAGAAATGAGCTAATGACGGTTTTTATTAAAAAAGTGACCGCAATATGTTTAACCGACTTTGAAAAAAAGGGCGTTATCAATTCGACTGAATGTTCCTTTTTTATATTTGTGCTTGCTGAACTCAGTTATTTTCGAACCGATTTAGTAAATTTTTTGTAATTTAATAGATTATATTTTGCTCCCGTTTTTAAAAAACATTTCATAATCTAAAAAATTAGAGTGTCCCCATACAACATACATTTTTTAAGTGTATTATGAACCGTAAAGCGCACTTCTTTAAAATTAAAAAAATGCGTATTACTAAAGCTCCCAATACAAAAAAAAAAAAATTCTGAAAATTAGAGGAGACTTAGCTTATACGCTTGAAAATGTGATAGGATGTCGATTACAATGATCCTTATATTAACACGCATACACTTTAAAAATTATAAATTAAAGGGTGTCCTAATATTTTTTGTAATTTAAATTATGTGACCAAACTTTTGAAGCGTTATAGGCAGACAGTTGAAATTTCAAAAGAACCTGTATTGCTAAGTCCGGTATAATAACAAGTATAAGAATTGAATTTAAAAATTGAAGAGCCTTATTGTTTAAATCGTTATATACAAACACTTGAAAATTAAACAGAATGTCCACGACTTTGGTGTATTAAGAAGTATTAATATTAAAAATTATTAATTATAAGGTGTCACAATAGTTGCTGGTATTTGATGTAGCTGATTGAAATTTCCTCAGAACCTTGAAATTAGAAATTAAAGAGTGTCTCTATTACTGATGTAATTTAACTTTTAAAGCGTTACAGACAAACTCTTAAAAATAAGACATAATGTCTATTACTATATCAAGTATAATAACAAGTATTAATATTTAAAATTATAAATTAATGGGTGCCTTAATGGTTATAATTTGATGTATATGGCCAATCTTTTCAACAGTCATAGACTAACGCTTAGAGTTCAAAAAAACTTTGCAATAAAAAGTGTAAAAAATAAAAGGTGCCCACATAACTGCTGAATTTTCTTGTTTAATCTGCATTTATATTTTGTTCTACGACATATAAAATATGCTAACACAATCTTTCTCAAAAATAGTAGAATAAAAATATTGTATATTTTACCGTCGTAGAGAAATACGGTTTTAAGTTTCTCTGTTTTGAAGTCGGTTTTTTTGCGATAATTATATTACTTTTGACATTAATCTTTTCTATACTATCAGTTGTTCAGTTGTTTATTCACGGCTTGCTAACACTTTTGATTACTTGTCTTTTGTAAAACCCTCCACCTTCCAATTTATCGTTATTTAACTTTAATTTATTTTTTATTTAAATTTTAAAGCTGTGAGCTTATCTTGTTAAAAGAAAATAGTTAATTGTTGCAATCTTTAACTGGCCCAGTTACCTAAACAATTCCGGCACCAATGTGTAATAAAATAATAAATTTTATTTACAAAGCACTTCAGTGCTTTGTTTACAAGCAAAGCTATTAAAGCGATAGATAAGCGTCTCTGTGACGATTAAAGGGAATAAAAAAACCCGTAGCACTGCCACCAGTATATATTAACTTTTTTCCTTTAATCGACAAAAATGTTAAGCAGCAGAAAAACTAATTTTGCATAAGACAACTTTAAAATATTGCTTCCGTATTACACTTTACTAAAATGTGTTATAGATATTTACATACTCTTTGCATAGTTGCTATTTTAATCACATTTTTTTAAGTGCAGGAAAGACTTTTTTGATTATTAAAAACATAAGATTTGTGCTGATAAGATATTTACATCCAACACCATATTTTAATTACTTGGGAAATTTTTAGCCATTATATAAAAGAAGTACGCTATTTATAACATTAAAAAAAGTTATACGTAGGAGAGCTATATTCTGCCTTATTGAATCTTAAATAATCTACGGCCATATTGAAGAAGTACGTTAATAAAACACGACTTTTTAAATCCCTAAAATATCTTCTTGGACTTTGACTATTTTTACAAGTTATCTTCCCTTTACCTCTAGCTAAAGAACAACTGAATGTTTTATGAAATGCGACAGAATGAAAAAATTTGTGAAAAAATAATGTCTTCTCATAAAATCTGTAAATTGAGAACATTGTGGATACTAAAACTATTTGTAACTTGTAAAAATATCTACTTAACGTAGTTGGAGTAAGCGATTTTAGATATGGCGTATTTCCAACAAACCTGGAGACATCTAAGTTAGTATTCAATTCAAGTTCTTTGATTAAGTGACACGGCGATTTATCGTCGATATTCTTGCCCATTTCGGCATAAGCCCTTTTAGCAAAAAAATTTGACTTAATAGATGTCGACATAAAAATATTATAGTTATTAAGAACGTTTTACCTTAGTAGTTTTTACGTTAACGTTATAATCTGGCACAAGGCCAGATTTATTAAGTCTAAAAAGCATTGAGTTTTACGTTTTTTATACCCTTTGACACAGGGGGAAAAAGCCTATATATAAGTTTGTCATTCCGGTTGTAATTTTAGAAATCAATTCCCGATCCAATAATTACATATATATATATATATATATATATATATATATATATATATATATATATATATATATATATATATATATATATATATATATATATATATATATATATATATATATATATATATATATATATATATATATATATATATATATATATATATATATATATATATATATATATATATATATATATATATATATATTCTGAGTTCTTATGCATAGCGAAGTCGTTTGAGTAATGTCCACCTATCTACCTTTCTGTCTGTCTGTCTATCTAAAATCAGCAAGTTCGGTTAATGTCCTTCGAGAGAGTAGGCAAAATACCACGCCTGCCTCTAATTATTATTTCGTCTGATTGCTGCTTCTTTATGTTTATGCTAACAGAACTCAGTTGTTTTTGAACCGATTTTACATTTTTTTTTTCTTTATTTTGAAGGTTTCAGATTGTTTCCTTATTAAAAACAGTTTATAACTTCAAAAGTTAGGTGTTCCTATACAACATACATGTTTTTTACGTGTATTTTATACCGCAAGGCGAACCATTTTAAAATTAAAAAAAATTCGTATCACTATAAATAAATTATCAAAATTAAAAATTAAGGGATGCTCCAATAGTTCATTTAATTTAATGTATATGGCAATACTCTAAATAGTTGTAGACATACGTGTTAAATTTTATAGACAAATAGCTAAATTGTTTTTGAAGTAAGTTTTTGTTTTTGCAATTATTCAATTGTTCCATATCTTTTTTATCTTTCATTTTTGTTCTTTGTCTTCATTACTTAGTACTTAATACATGTTAGTATTAAGTCATAGAGCCAACCTACCTGCAAGAATATGAAGGAAAGTTGATAAGAGTACAACCCTAATCAAATCTTACAATATTTGCAGTTTTTTTTTTTTTTTTTTTTTTTTTTAACAGAAAAATTTAATGCTAAAAAAGAATTTTATGTGGCAATTTATACGTATAAGTGTTTAAACATATATGGTGAAGGGAATTCTTACAAAACGCAGAAAGTACAGTTTTTTAAACATAAAACTGGCACAACCTAAAATTGTTTTTAAATTAACTTTTTAAAATGGGTAAAAACATAGCTTTATATTAAGGACAATATTTCGTTGGACTGTGATTCCAGAAATACTCAGTTGTATGAATTGAATTGATTAACAGCAATTAATTATTACACCATTTTCTCAATGGGTGAAATTTCACCCGAGGGACTTTAACGTAATTTTTCAAATAATTTCGAAATTATTTATTATGTAAAGAGAATTTTTCGTTTTTAAATACATACAAAATACTTACATACAAAATTAGAAAAAGTTTCATTTGCATTAAGTAAAATTTGTAAAAGATATAAGGCTTTAAAATTGAAAATGGGTGAAATTTCACCCGAAGACCGTATGAGGGTTGAAAACAATCTAAAGCAAAATATAATGAAAAAAGTATTTCAAAACTTATAACGGTTCCCTCTCCACCTTTATCCAAACATAACCAATTTTGAAACAAAATTTATAAATTGTTGAAAATTTCCTCGGATCGATAAAAAAACTGTGAACGGAATTTTTATGTCGCAAATGTTCACTACCTACTCCAAAAAAAATTGTTAGCCCCGTGATTAATAAAGGTAAAAAAAAACAATTTTTTGGGACATTTTTTCTCCGCTCCATAAATTTATATGTTCAAATATTTTTGTTTTCAAGATTCGATCAAAATATCCTTTATTTATACAATTTCAAAATTTTTTAAGAATATCTTGCTAAATTTTGATTTGTAGTAAATTTAGTTCTGTATTTTTACCCGACCCAAAAACAAAAAAAGGAGGTTATCAATTCGACAAAATGTTGCTTTTTTATATTTTTTTCTCAGTAACTCAGTCATTTCTTGACCGATTTTTAATTTATTCTTATTTGAAAGGTTGTGCTTACAGATTGGTCTCGCTTTAAAACAGCTTCTAATCTTAAAAACATAAGGGTGTCTCCAAAGAACATGCATGTTTTTCAGGCGTATATTCAATCATAAAGGGCTCCACATTAAAATTAAAAAAGATGCGTATCACTTTAGCTCCCAATGGCTAAAATTATTACAAAAACAAATTGACTTATATGGACTTACTCCTTAAACCGTTATAAATTAGCGCTTGCAAATTGGACAGAATGCCAATTACTGTAACCGTTATAGTACAACTATAACATACAATATTACAAGTTAAAAGGTGCAATAATATTTCATTTAATTTGATGTATATGGTCATACTTTTGAACAGTTGTGGACAAACGCTTGAAATTTACAACGAACATGTTTTACCCACTACGCTATAACAACAAGTATAGGATAAAAACTTGGAAACTTAAGAGTATCCCAATAGTTGATGTAAGTCGATATATGCGGCTGAACTTTTGAATTGTTAAAGACAGAACGCTCAAAGTTAAAAAAGGACCTGTATTGCTAAGTCCGCTATAACAACAAGCTTATAATTTTAATTTAGAAATTAAAGGGAGTTCCAAACTTAATATAATTTATAAACAAACACTTGAAAATTATTTTTTACTTTGCTTGGTATAATAAGAATAACAAATATTTTATATTATAAATTAAAGGGTTTTACAATAGTTGATATAATCTGATGTATAAGGCCAAACTGTTAAACCGTTATAGACAGGCGGTTAAAATATAAAAAGAATTTGATTGCTAAGTCTACAACAATAGCAAGTATAATATTTAAATTTATAAATGAAAGGGTTCTCCTGTAGTTGCTGTAATTTGATGTATATTTTAAAAATGTTGAACAGTTAAACAAGTATAAAGTTTGGAGAATGGATATAATACAATTTGATATATATAGCTATAATTTTGAACCATCATAAACGGGCAGATGAAATTTGTTTTGAAGACGGTTTTTGTGCAAGAATTATTTTTTTCAAAAAACCATCTTAACGTAATTTTTGCAAAAAAAAACGAGTTCAAAACAGACAAACTTAAAATCTTACTTCTTTCGGATTTGTATTCTGTTATATTCAAAAACGATTGCTTCAGGATTATATGTCGTAGAACAAATTATGAATGCAGATTAAGCAAAAAAATTCAGCAGTTAAGTGGGCACCCTTCATTTTTTACACTTTTTGTTGCCGACGCAGGTTAACGAAATTTGTTTAAATTCTAAGCGTTAGTCTATAACAGTTTAAAATAATGACCATACACATAAAATTAGAACCATTAGGGTACCCTTTAATTTCTAATTTTAAATATTTATACTTGTTATTATACTTGATATAGTAATGGACATTCTGTCTTATTTTCAAGAATTTGTCTGTAACAAAATTTTTAACTTGCTACTTGTTATAGCGGACTTAGCAATAAAGGTGCTGTGCAAATTTCAATCAATTGTTCAACAGTTTGGTTATATACATCAAATACAGCAATTATTGTAACACCCTATAATTTAAAAATATAAATTTTTATACTTCTTAATATACCAGACAAAGTAGTGGACATTCTGTTTAATTTTCAAGTGTTTGCACATAACGGTTCAAAGGACAGGGCCATATATGTAGGTCAATTTACTTCAAATATAGGAACATCCTTTAATTTCTAAATTTAAATTTTACACTTTTTGTTTTAGCGAACATAGCAATAGCATAGCAAAGTTCTTTGTGAATTTCAGGTGTCTGTGTATAACAGTTCAAAAGTTATGCCACATACATCAAATTTCATTAACTTTTGGGACACGCTTTAATTTATAATTCTGAATGTTTATACTTGTTATTGTAACGGTCATAACAATCGACAATTTGCAAGCGTCCATTACAGTTCATGAGATAAGCTCATATAGGTAAATTTACGTATTGTATTAATTTTTGCTATTGGAAGCTATAGTAACACGCATTTTTTTAATTAAAAAAGTACGCTTCGCGGTTCATTAAACATTTAAAAAAACATATATGTTGTATGGGGACACCCTTTAATTTTTAAAACATGACCTACAAATAATCAAATTACAAAAAATTTTCAAAATTGGTTCAGAAATGACTTAGTTCTGCAAGTTCAAACATTAAAAATAACATTCAATAGAGTTGATAACCTCCTTCTTTCTTTGAAATTGGTTAAAAAGGTTAGTATTACATTTATTATATTATTAAATTATGAATTATCATTCGTAATGATACGTCGAAGGAAAAATTGATTGGTTACGGTTTTTGGTCAAATATTTGACCAATTGGATGGCACCTTTAAAATTGTAATTTATTATGTTTTTTATTAATTTTTTATTACACTTTCACAAGTTTATAGTAAACGATGTACTTTTCTTCGACATATGCATGTACGAATGTGCATTTTTAAAATTTTTGTAAATATGTGCCGAGTTATTCTAAATTTCAGTATTTTATTCAATTTGGTAATACATTTATGGTAGTAATAGCTAGTACCATCACAGTAGGAGCAATGGTAAATTTGACGGCGTTTGATTTTAATTGTAAAATTCGGCAGTATTTGATAACTAGGATACCAACGAATTTTTGGTTTTGTTTTTTTTTTTGCAACCAATATTTGCTTATCTCTAAGCTTTTCTACTTATGACTTTTTTAGCAAGTGAATTGTGTTTTGTGTGGGTTTTTTATAGTACACATTTACTGGTTAGAGTGTGAAAAACAAGTTGAGAATATTGTTACAATAACCACCCATTTTTCACTTCCCAGGAACATCATTTTTAAGTTAAAGACATAAAAGTGTTCTGTATTTTATTAAGTGTGCACCATTTATTTTGAATTTTTAAATAATAATAATAATAATAATAATAATAATAATAATAATAATAATAATAATAATAATAATGAATACCTTGTTTATTAACTTTGAATTGTGGAAAATGACATACTTATAGTTTATACTTATCAGTAGAACAAATTAAAATAATGCTTAGAAATGCTTTAATCAGGTAAGTAAATGTCAATAGTTGATAGCGTAGAACTCAATAATTAGTAAGTATGGAGGTCGATAAGTGCATTAAAAAATGATTTGAAAAATACCCAGAATATACTGATTTCCATAAGACTCCCTTTGCAGAATTACACGAACTGCTACTTATATAAAATTCGAAACAAAAAACCTATACCAATCAAATATAAATCAAACAAAATGGCTGTTAATTATCATTTATTTTGTTAGACACATTAAAAATAGAACATAAATTATGCCGGTATTTGACTTAAAATTTACAAAAAATAAATAATACAAGCAATTCGATGTTCACTTCACTTCTAACGACAAAAAGAGGCCACAACCATTGTGGTGATAGGCAATAGCTAATATTAACCGGATCTGGAAGAAAAAATATGCACATACGCATATTTGTCTTGGGCCTGAAATATTCATTATGAGCAAAGTAAGTATTTTCTAGAGTTTCAATCATTTGGTAGGTTTGACACATCGCACGCATTTTAAATTAAGAATAATCCTTTAATAATCCGTAGGGAATTACGTTTTCCTGAACCTAATAAAAAACAAAAACATAAATAAAGTAAGGTGTAAAATATAATTTTTGCTTTTAAATACCCCTGAATATAATGAATATTACAAACAAAGGACAACTGCAATAAGAAAGAAAAGTCCAGCACCTGGGGAAAGACGTAGGAAGAGAGAAGTGATAAATTATATTCTAAAATTTTTGTAATAATTGAAATAGTTTTAATAATTGAATAAAATTTGTTTATAAATGAATCAATTCCACCGCTTAATACACTCGAAGAGCGCAATTAATGATAAGGGGTCCCTTGGAAATGTTGAACTCTTGTTTAAGGGATGTTACTCATTCTTTTACTTTGATATATACAAAGGGCTATTAGAAAAGTATATTTAGCTCACTTTACGAGATGATTTACGGTAGACGTATAAGAGGCCCTGATACGCAGTTTATGTTTTTCAGGTTGTTATACCTTATTTTACTTTCAAATACAATAATCATAGTCAAAAGCTATGGCATTGAACTTTGGTGAGCTTTCACTGGCGCACAAAGTAAAAATTCAGTTCAATTGGCCTCACTAGGATTATTGCCAATTGCATAAAAAAGCTAATAGTGGCCCACTCGGCATGCCCAGCGGACGATGGAAGGTTTTAAAACATAGAGGGGAACTATCTAGTCCATTTCAGGAGAGAGTGGATGCTGTAACCGCACCCTGATATCCAAGTTGATATAATTGATTTGACATTCAGTGTATTACAAAACTCCCATTTACGTTGAAGTCTATTGGAACACCTTGTGTCCATTGGCCTTTACATGAATTTCATTGGCCGTTTCGAGGGCTATAAAATATGCTCATTTGAAGTTCGTGTGGGCTTTAATTATCACTCTGTAACGCGCATTGATAACATTTAGGGGTTCGAGTATTACGAGAAATATAGCAGTTGCTTTTAAATTGCCATCAGAATGAGTAGTAACACTTTTTCCCTAAAAAATAATAAATAAAAGACTAGCAAAGAAGAAACAGAAAACATGCTTTAAAACGTTAAATTTTTTTCTTGCTGGTTGCGCCAAGTAATGCAACAGAAAGTTTTAGTTTTATACAAAATAAGTGAAAATAGCTCGCAAAACCAACGTGACGATAAGGCCAGATGCCAGAAAGACTAAACAAAATTTAGACAATAAGAGGCAAGGAAAGTTATAAAAATTAAAATTTTATTTCCAAAAAGTGTAAAGAAGTTTATTTATTTATTATATATTTCATGGTTAAAAAAGCATATGTCATGAAGCTACAGATATCCATCTTGTAAACAATTACGTAAAGAAACTACGACCAGAAAGATAATAATCTATAACAAAACACAAATTCAAGTCCACCTGAAAATGAATTTTTTGAATTGATCACAATTTATGATCCTACATCTATATCCAAATTTTACATGTTACATACATATTTAACAAATAAATAAGAAATATCTAAGAAGCACAGACATTTTTTAACAACTTGACTTGACTACTGTTCAGCATGAAACTGCAAATCAATATTAATGTTTCTAATTTCAGATGTAGCAGTGCTACAGTTCCAGTTACGGTGGATATACATAAAAATTCACAAGAGAAGAGTGTTAAGACCAAATTATTTATAGCAATTATAGCCTTCAAATAGTAGATTAAAATTTTTCTTTCGATTATCTTTTTAAATTTTTTAAATTGAGAATGATTAAAATATCGTTCAAGATAGAAATTTGAGCCAACACACGGTCATATCTAAAAAGGGAAGTCTAGAAATAATTGGTAATAAGTACAGCAAGTATGAGTACTATAATCGGCTGTGCTGAATCTTATATACCCATCATCATGTTTGTAAATCTAGCTTAGGGAAATAACTTCAACCAAAAAGAGATATATTAGACCGACACACAGTGGCTGAAAATCGTTTTTCGTTGGCCAAAATTCTGTAACTTTTGAACCGATCAAAATATTGAAATAATTTTTTTTTAATGGATAGATATTTAGTTCAGTTTGATTCAGTTTCAATTACATTAAAATTGATTGAGGACTTTTTAAGGAATTCGAGGTCAAAGTTGAACATTTTAATTTTTTCAACTTTCAGAGTGAAATATGGGTTTATTCTGTGTGTAACATAGTAAAATATCCCTCTAAGATCCAAAAAAGTATATATGTTCTCGATCTAAGACCATATAGCTATGTCCGTTTGTCCATACGACCGTCCGTCCATCCGGCCGTCCGTCCATTGGCCTGTCTGTATGAACACGATTCAGTCTAAACGAAAAGAGCTAGACCCTTGAAATTTGGTACATATATATCTTGAAGGATAGGGCAGGCTAAGTTCGTAAATGGGCCAAGTCGGACCAGGAGAAAAAAATTCCCCTAAGAAGAACTAAACGAACCCCTGAAAAACTACACATTTTTACAAGTTTTTTTTTATAGATTGCATAAAAAATTAATTTTTAAGCTTTCATGACGAATGGAAAATGTACTCGGATCTTCTGCGCTACCTTCACCTCACCACCCCCTTACCCCTCCATCATTCTATATAGTTGGAAGGTATTTAAGATTCGACTCGGTCGAATATAACGTTTTAACTTATTTTTTACTAATACAATGTTTTCCGTACTTAAAGAATAATGAAAGGCAATTATAATTTTTATTCGTTTGACTTAAATATTAATTGCAAATATTCCATATTTTGTTCTGTGCTATTTCTGTTCTTTAGCAGTTTTTTGGTTTCTTCAACTAAATCCCGATGGTACACTTTCCATTGATTTCGAATACTGGATATGAACGGATCTGACGTTGCCAATAATATATTAAATAGATCTTCATTTGTTGAATTCCGTGAAATTTTCCTAGTATTGTGCTCTCTATAAAATATGTAATCCTTGTTCCTTTTTTCCTGAGCCTCCTCTGATAGATCTCCAAGTGGCACCAAATGATATTAATTGACATCTTCACCATGATAAAGGATTTTGTGAACTGTTGCAGACATATTTCTCCATGGGTAGTTAGTTGTATATATTTTTGCAGTTTCCTTAGCATAATCTCCAAATTTTCTACAGTCAATTTCTTCATTGCACGCAAGTACTTCTTGTATTATTTTAAATCTGAAAATAAGGTTAAAATCCACTCCTGTTATTTCAGATGCTGTTTCTGGATCTGAAAAGAATCTTCTTGCGGTATTGCCATCATTTGTATTGCCTGACCCTTGTTTTGACGACATTCATCTTGAACATGTTTCTTTTTTGAAATTCTTAACTCTTTGTTGGTCTCGTTGTTTCTTATTGATCCTGAAGACCCGAAATCCAAATCATAACTGATTTTTAATATGTGTTCCATAAGTCGTATTCTTGCGTGTAGTGGTGATAATCCAAATTCATATGCATCGGTATTATCTAATGATTTTGCTGGGGCTTAGTTTAATTGGGTTGATGTTGCTTGGCATATAATGCAGCTGGATGCAGCTGGATGCAGCCTTCGTGTTAGTCAAAGCCTGACCCACTTTTCCATCTATCATTGTCAGGACTAACTGGTAGCTTACTTCAATTTGCTGCCCATCTAACTGTAATTTTAATGGCTGTAGTGTTGTAATTTGGGCCTTGATATCACTAATTTCTTTATTAATAACATCATTTGTTTCTTTTTTGAATTGAAATTTCATTGGCCTGCAGTATTTCGTAGAAGATGATGTCTCAATTTTTCAAATATCCATTGTTTGCGTTGTACTAGTCGAAGGCTCTAAATCTTCCAAAATCTGTTTCAATCGCAATAGTACAAATGATACCATGAACATATCTAAGTCAGAAATATTTTCACATACAGCTTGTTTATATTGTTTTTGTCCCGAAGAACCATCACATCCCCATTTACAAAAAAGAATTAACTTTGTGTTTCCGTATTTCTTCAACTCATTTCCTGTTATTGATTGCAGCAAGCGTTCGGCTGTGTGATCAAGTAGAGATTGTAGTTGTACCTCTGCCGAAATTTGTGTGATTATAATAGTGTCCTTTGATGGCAAATAGTCCATTTTAGCAGCGGTTATATGATGATATGCTGGATATATATTTGAGCCTTTTTCAATCGCACGCTGTCTGAGTTTAATATATTGCTGTTTTGTTAATTTAAAATCCAGAAATAATGCTAATGCCTCCTCATTTGTGTACTGTATTGCATCATTCGGAGTTGGTATACTTTTAAGAATCCGTTTTGTTCTCGGTGGACTAGCTTTAACAACCTTTTCAATGATATCCACTTTTGTAAATTGGTTCTGTGATCGTAATTGATGTAGGAAAGATTCTTTTATATTTGTAGAACCAAAGGCATCGTTAATATCTTTAAGCTTCCGCCTCTTAGATCTATCGCTGCAGTTGTCCACTAATGATTTGCGTGGTCTTCCAGCCTTATATTGCTTTGCTGTTTCTGCAGCGACAGTAGGTTGACCTTGTAACCACTTTGCACTTTTTATATAAAATTTTTGTTTACTGTACATAACTTCTTTGTTGCGTTTTTTTAGTGCTTTGACGAAATTATATAATTGCTCTTGCATTTCGGTGCTACACGAATTTAAGTTTAATTTTATTTTAACGTAACTAAGAACATCTTCCTGATTTTTGTTTTTAAAATACACTTCGGCCAGTTCTTTATAACTGAAGCTCTCCATTTTCTTCTGAATATTTTTATTTGCGTTTGTTATGTTTTATCCGTACACTTAAAGGATTAAGTTATTACTGAGTAATCCCTTAACGAATCCGTACCTTTATAAATTTTTAGATACATGTTCTTCACACACTGATCTTTAATTTCATAGCAGGTAGCGCTTAAATTGAACAAAACTGCGCTCATGCGTCAATATGGGGTTGTTTTTTAACTTTAGTGGTTTAATGTCGCAATTATTGTTATAAAATTGTTTATGACTTTGGTTGACCCTAACAGTTGATAACAGGTAAATTTAGAAAGAGATCATATGCTCTGTAGAGCCCATTGTGATAATTTTATTACTTATATTTTGCTGATCAAAACAAAGCCATTAAACCCTTTCGAAGGTATTATATTTATTTTTTTTAGTTATACGTAGCCTAAACTAAAAAAAAAATAAACTTTTAGGCAAAAAAAATGAAAATTTAATACATCATTGTATATGAATTTTTTTCCAGTAATTTCATTACAATGAAAAAAGTGTTCTACAGGCGGCTCGTGGCGGGTGCAAAAGTATATATAGCCTTAAAGAGGACACTTTCACCTTTCTCGTGGTTGTATACGCTTCTTGTTCCCTTTTGTTCCCTAGAAGTTCTATTCCACTAAAGTTTAAATTTGAGGAAAATAAAGTAGTTTCATAAATATTTCATAACGCCCCTAATATTAAACGCTAGAGCTGAGCCTACTTACAACAACTAAAGACAATAATCCTACCAACATTATAAAAAAAACCGCAGACCATTATCGATGATAGCTTGCGAGTAGTAACCATTTAATTTTGGTAAAAAACCAAAGAAAAACACCTTTTTCTGAAATTAAAAAAAAAAGTTGAGTTTGACAGCATGCCACGCCCACAATTATCAATATTTTAACATAATTTTTTGGCTACCTTAATTTAGATATATTAACTAAAAAATGACGTAAAATTTTAAAAATCGGTGACAGAAAAAAATTTACTTTTGGCCAACGAAAAACGATTTTCAGCCACTGTGCGACAGAGAATTAAAATAAGAAAAAATTAATTATTATATATAGTTTTACACAAAAAAGTTACTGACTCTTAATGGGTTAATCATTCTTAGAAACTTTTAGTGTTTCCTAAAAGATCCTTTTAAATGATGCCCATATTGATATCTTAAAAAATATGGTGTACAATCATACTTTCTATGAAAAGTTCAAAGGCCCCATCACATTGCACGAAATACTTTCTTTATAAGAGAATACTACATCCAAAATGAACGAATTTCAGACAAAAAGTAAGGTACCTTCCGATTCTAACAAAAAAGTTTATTGGTTTGGCAAAAACAAGTATCGTGCTTTTGATCTTTAAATAGTATTATTAAATAAAAGTTATTATTATTTCATTGTATTTCACACTTGTTGGGGCTTCATTTTAAATTTTGTTTCTTCTACAACTTACCCAATATAACGTACAGGTCATAAAAATATTTCCCACAAATCTCCTCCTAATAATGAGAATAACTTTATAGAAAAAGCTATAGCTTTCAGTGTCTTTTATGTCAAGTGCATTTTATTTTCGCGGCCTAAAGGTGTTATAAAAACATAAAATTTAAAAAAAATTAACGTGAAGTGCGTCGCTACAAATCATGTTGCACAGTCATAAAAAAATTTTAATGACTGCAACAAATCTAAAATCTTTAAAAAGAGTGTATTTTTAAAGAGCTGCTTAGAGCTTCTTTGATGTGAAGTGTGTTTTTTTTTTTACCCGACAGAAATGTCAGTCATATTCTTTTAACTACGTTTAAGTAGGAGGGCACAGTGGTTATTTGCGATAGAGAAATATGAGTGCAATTGGTTAATTGTGTGAAATTGAATTTTTGTAATTTTAATAACAAACCTATTCAAGGCTTAAGAAATAAGTCCTTACAACAGTATATTATTAAGATTTAAATTATATAATGTTCATGGTGGGTTTTAAACCCATATACGTATTTTCTATTAAATTAAGATAATTTTAAACAGTTTCTATTTTAAAGGTGTCGTTAATTACTAACATAACTTGCTGTTACAGTTTACATTGCTTTACCCTTGCTTCTATGATTTATTAAAAAGGTGAACTTCTAGAAAGCAAGATGGTTAATTAAATATTTTTACCTTTAAGAGTTTATAATATCTCGCTGTAAATGTAGCGATGCATTATACATACATTGACTGCAATATTATGACACATTTGAACCTGCTATCAATGTTGCAACTTTAGATTCAGTTGTCACTCTTGGTTATAGGTTTATTTCTGTTTTTAGTAACTTGTGAACAAAGAAAATAAAATTTCTTTCATTAGTTTCTGCTTTAACGTCTTTTGGTTGTGCACAGCCCTCTATCACTGTAACCCTAATAGGTTGACTCCGTCGCTATAGCATAAAATTCTTAGCAAGCTTGGAAAGTTACGTGAAATTCATAAAAATATTGTGTTTTCAGATGTGCTCTACAGACAAGGCAAGTTTGCACAGTTTCAAGTAGAAAAAAGTAAAACCTTAAGTTAAAGGGTGTCCCAATAGCTTCTTGATTTTCATACACGTGGCTTTGTTTTTGAGCCGCAAGAGACAGACACTTTAAGCTTAAGTAAGCTTGTGTCCCCGTTATAAGAACATGTATGTACAAAGAATTGAAAACAAAAAAATTAATAAAACTAAACTATAAGACTATTTCTGTAGTTGAGTGATTTTAACGTATAAGAGGTTAAGTTCATAAACTTTGTAGGTGTGCATTTAGAATATAATTCGAAAATGTAAACATATGTATGTCTACTAAAAAATAAACAAGCAAAAAAATTTTAAATAAAAAGGAGTTTCTAGAGAGGTCGATATTTTTGACGAATATGGCCTAATCTTTACAAAATTTAAAATAAAATTAAGAGTGTCCCGATACTTACGTGCTTTCAGGCAGAATTTGTATTGCAATTAAAAGAAGGTGGACATGATATGATACTTTTTGCTTGTGAACCTAACACGCACTTGGCGGAATTCTTTCTATTATTTGGTTGAATACATAAAAATTTTCATCGTATATTACACTTTTAATACTACTGTTGGCGGTGTAATTAGAGTTGGCTTTCTTGATTTTTTTTTTTTTTTTTTTTTGGCATGACATTCAATTTCAATACTTTCGGTGTGTAGAAAAAGCTAATGCATCCCCAATACGAACAACTAAATAGAGAGAAAATACAACAAAACAACATAAAATTTTTTGTATTTTAGTTGGGTTAAAATGCCTTTCATTCTTTATTATTTTGTTCATGAAAACTACCAATTCAATTTCTTTGACAGTTTTATAACAAACTTTTAAGAACGAGATGTGAAGTTTTATTTGGAATGTTTCTTTCACATGCCAGTATTGTCAAGTTCGTATCTCAAATTTGTATGTTGCTGGTTCAACAAATACAAGTTTAATTGTTTTCTGTGAAAATTTTTTAGTCACAAAAAAATTCTTTAGTTACTTCAAAAGTTACTTTGGCTTGTCAAAAATAAATCTTGTGATCCTATAAAAGATGCACATTAACTTTACAGCAGATTTGTGAAGAATTTAAAAAAAAGGTTTGTTTCAAGCATGAAAAGAACATATTTCTAGCGCTTGAATTGTAACGCACTAAGTTAGTAATATTTTAATAACACTTGAATGCCTAACCTGATATGTACACTGAATTTATGATAAATGTTTCAATAGGCAAAACAAGAGAGTTTCAAAAGATTTATTGTACTTCGAGAAACAAAAGTGGCTAACATTTTGTTGCGGTATGTTTCAGCATTTTTAGTTTTATAATTTTGTTGTTGTGCTTTATTTATTGCATAAATAGAAAATAATTTAAACGTTCATTTATTTTAAAGACATCCTTTACAAAATCAATTTTAATTAAATAAAAATTAAATTTTAATTCCTATTTTTCCGTAAAATTTCCAAATGTTTGAGGCAGGAAAGGTAAAGGCATAAAGTGGTTGTTCGTTTATATTTATAGCGCTTATATTTCAGTTTAGCCGTACGTAAAAATCTCATTCGTTGTTTTAAAATTTTTTTGCTTAATGAAAAATTTTTAGCTTGTTTACAAACGTGTATATAAGCTTATCTACTGAAAGCTAAATGATTAGTAATAGGATCGTCTAATTATTACGAACTCAGCACAATATATTCGACATTGTGTTAAATTTAATAGATGGCAGCATTTTATAACTATTTGAATTCTACAATAACATAACACTGGCGATCTTTTCAAAAAATCTATAACACACTAAATTTAATATTAAGGTATTTAGGATTCAAACGAAATAGATTTGTATTATACAGCGCCCTTGATGCAAACAATCTTTAAACAAATTTCTAGGACAAATCAATTACAACTTTATCTACTATAAGTTGGGTTTTATCCATGAATGGCATTACCATATTTAGTTTAGATTAAACTTACAATAATAAACACAAAATCGCTTAAGGTTTTAAACATTTAACTGTTATTTTAAATCAAGAATCAGCTTCGTACTGGAAATAGTACGATTTGCCAATAGTATTGCCATTTGCTGGAGCTTATTACAATATAATAAGCTTTTCCAGTCTGTAATTCTATGGTAGATATAAGATAGAACCAACGCAAAATAACCTTGCCTCAAGATAGGTTGTTTTCTAGTTCCTTTTCCATATAAACTTTTTATTTTAAGTTATGATTGGCATAAGTACTCTAGGAACTCATGTGCATTAAAAATTTAAATTGATGTGGAACATCAATTGACTGATCCAAAATCCTACCTGGACATAGTAGAGATTTAAAAAAATTATACATGTTTATAAAGGGCCAGTTAATAGGTACTAAATGATACTTTAAACATTTTTTAATACTCTGGTCTAGTTTTTTATGACCTTGGGAAACATTTTTAGCAGATTTTTTTTTTAATTTCTTATGTAGTTAGCAATCGAAATTTATAATATTTTAAAAGAAATTTATATCTTTTCTTACCTTAAAATTATACGATTTCCTATTTAAAAATCCATAATTGTTCAATTTTTGTTTATTTTACCATATTTTTTTTTAGGTAACTGAAGTTTAATGATCCTATTTACTATTATTACTTTTTGTTTTTAAATTATTTTGCTCTCAATATGGTCTAGAAATTTTTGAAAAATATGTTTTCTTCTTTTCTACATCTATAGAATTGGATCCTTAAAATAATTCTAAAATATTTGTCTTAGTTTCTAGTTTTATACATATACATATATTTTTCTGTTAAAGCAATGCAATATTGAGCATATTAATTGTAAAAATAATATCGCTTGCATTCTTTATATGATGGCTTGTTCACAAAAATAAGATTTTAAAATCTATTTCTATGTATAAACGTTTTAACAAATAAAAAAAAATTATGAGTAGCCTAAGTTCAAACAAACACATTTGTTTTTCTTAACTTTTCACCGAACTTCAGATAACGTAGGTATATATTATTTGTGATAATCAAACGTAGGCTGGTTTACGTCTGTAAATACGTCACGATAAAAAACTATACAGCATTTTGTCCAGACGTTATGCAATCGTAGTTCTTTTATTTTAGTTAAACTTGTTTAAGTTTTCTTTTGTTACAAACCGGCTGTTTTTATAACTTTTATTTTCAATGTTAGAATTTGGATGATAAGAAGAAAAAGAAAATAAAGACAAGGCAAGACAAGTTTGAAATCTCATAAGATGTTTTGTGCCATTTATAAAGGTTTTATGAAAGTATAAATTTTTAGGTAATTTTTTTAAATAAATTTTATTTTAATTTATAGTAGAATGGATAACAAACTTGCTAATATGTTTTTTCGTTTTGTTCTTTCCTCAGATATTCTTGTTAAATCCAAGATTTTTACTAATCTTATGAATATTTAAAATCACAGTGTATTTCATTACGCATATATTTATTTGAAATAGTTTAATTATTGTATATCCTAAGCTTATGAAAAAAAATTAAATCAAAAATGTTCGCTTCATTTCACTATTTTTAAGCCGTTCTTTACCACTAATTAATATGTTTTAAAATTTTGCGGCCAATGTGCACAACTTTAGGTAGATGAATGCGAAAAATGCAGATGAGGGATTTGGCGGTCCTGAAAATACTGCATTACATCTGCCAGCGTCTAATTTTTCTTGTTTTCTTTGGAAAACGTACGCATACATTTGAAAAATAATTTTTCTTTAAAAAAATTTAATTAAAAAATGAACCAAGCCGAAAAAGTAAATTTTAATTGGAGTAAAATTGGTTCCTCAAAACGAATATTATGTGATCAAAAGTTGTGACAAGGCACATTTATTTATATCAACTTCTTTTCTTAGTATAAGTTTACCCAGGGTCAAGAAGATACAAGAAATATGTTTGCTTGTTTTACTTTAAGTTTTCTTTTAGTTATTGAACAAAATCATTTTGAATCAGTACTCCTTCACTACTCTTTTTATCAACAAACTGCTAAACACTGCGTTTAAATAGGGTTCGGTGTGTGATACTAACAAAATAAATTTAATATTAAATAAACAATTTTATTTGTCAACTTGATCTAATGATCAGCTTAATATATGGCAATATTATAGAAAATATTCGTAAAGAAAAAAACATATGTATATAAATATGTCTTAATTAGATCCAAAAAATGTTTAACAATTATACTGATGCACACATGCATATGTACATGTGGCTTTGAATGTAAAATTTTACTTTTGTAAGTGAGGATTGCGATGTTAAGAATTGTTAGTGTTTAGTTTTATAACCACAGATTCACAACACACTGACAGCTTCAACTGTAGCAAGCGAAATTCCTTAATAACAGGTGCAATAAATGCCACCAGTGGTATACGTATGAAGCACCGCTAGAGCTCACCTACTTAAAATTTCATTATGTAACATAGTGGCATTAATTAACTTTAATACTGCTTGTTATACCCTTCATCACTAATTGAAAACGTGTTTTTTTTTTTTTTTTGTCTCACGTATTCAATTTCCACAATATCCGTTTCCGGCCCCGTAAAGTGTATATATTCTGAGTCGTTATGCATAGCAAAGTCGATTGAGCGATGTCCGTTTGTCCGTCCGTGTTAGTGTTAAAGTAAACTTATCCAAGGGACAAGATGAGCTTAAGAAAATTCAAACACGTCAATCGCTTAGACATAGTTTCGAAAATTTTAATAACTGAAAACTTAGCTTCTTTCCCGGGAATACCAGGAAATCCCAAAAATGCGATAAATTTTTAAACAAACATTTGTTTTTATTGCCACATAGTTTATATTATTCGCTTCATTTCACAAGAAAACGAATAAATAACATATGTGTCAGCCACTGGATAAAATCCTATTTAGAGCCAAATTTGTGTTAGAAAGAAAATTTTGCGTTCATTCATTCTGCAAACCTTTGTGTGCTATTAAAAAAATTATCTTGAGACTTAGTTTACACTTTCAAGTTTTCTTGTAACATTTTTTTTATACTCTAGTACTTCTATTTCTTTATTGCATGCATCTCTTTCTAACCCTTATTTATTATTCTTCTATAAACTTAGGATTGCTACAAGAAAATTTCAAAGTCTAAACGCATTTTAAACCTTTATCTCATATAAGGAATTTGTTATTAAAAATATTTATTAAAATTTAGATAAATAAAGTTGTTTACTCTCAGTTTAATATTTCAAATTTTTTGTGTTTTTATAATAGTTAGTTGGTTCATTGTATTTAGTGATCATTTACTGAAATAAAGTAAGTCACTAATCCTGTCATACAAGTGTTAAGATGGGTAATGACTCCCAATAAGTAACTACATACGGATAAATTGTTGTTGCTTGTATAGACCCACGAATATTATCAACAACAATACAATAAACAAATACTGAACAGCATGGCTATTAGCAATTCTGAAACTAAGTGCAACAAAAAAAAAAAAAAAAAAGCAACAAATTATTGAATATAAACTTTCATTTTTAATTCAATGATGCTTGGTGTTTCAAATGTTATTTTCTCATCGATAAAAACGTCATGAGAAAGAAATGAAAAGTGAAAACTATATTAAATAAATCAAAATGCTTTTAATAATTCGAAGACAATAGGCTTTTTATTTTAACTGACAAGCTGACGTACACAGACAATCATATACATAGCAAAATTTTTTTTTAATAGTATGTCGAAAAACATTACAAGAACAATAAATCATTTTAAAACAGTAAATTGTAGAATTTGTCCTAGTAATAAAAATTGTAAATTTTATTATGAAAATTTACTCATAGCTTTTCCGACAAAATTCAAGAAAAGGTAAATGTAGAATTTTTATACAATCCTTATTTATTTGCATTCTAATACTAAGCAGAATTTTTTTTGTAGTTGTAAATGTAATGTTTTCTTTCTTTTCTGCAATTTTTTAGAACTCTTCTACTGATTGGCTAAGAAAACAAAGTGCATCTTTCTTAGTGGAATGTAACTACAAGCATTAGGCATGTTGATGGCTACAGAGTTCGAAAGTATTTTTAGTTCCTTAAAAAACTGCAGCATGTATTAAGGTTTCTAAATATTTTACAATTTAAAAACAGGCACCTGCATTATATTCCAAACATTAAATGATGAATCGAAGAAGCTTGCAAGCTATTGATTTGAGGTGCATGTGTTCTAAATCAACAGCCTTACCTGAGTTTGCATTAACTGTATCGACATTTTTCGCTATTCGAGGTCAAATTAGCGCTGAATGTTTAAAAGCCCTTCCCGACATTTTACTGTTTTTATCACATACTTTTACGTAATTTGCATTTATTCTCTCTTTCTCTACCTTCACTAACAGCTTACGTCTATAGATTTTTACCACTTAATTCGACGGCATGAAATAAGTCCCCACGACATAAGTCCCTAAATTCAAAACGAAATAAGTCTCCAAAAAAATGTACAAATGGCAACAACAACACTTTTTGGAGCCTTATTTCTCCTTACTGGGGACTTATTTCATTCTGGTATTAGGGAATTATTCCATATGAAAAACCGCAAAAATATCTTCTTAAATATTTAAATACTTTTTATAAATAAATATTTTCATAAAAAAGTAAACATTTTTTTAAATTTTTTCTTAAAGAAACATGTTGTTTTTTGTTTGGTTTGTTTTATATTTTTGCTGCACTTTTTGGGCACACACACTCTTTACTTTTCACACAGGGGTTTATTTACACATTCACTATCTTATGAACAAATAATTTATTTAAAAATATTTTTTTACTTCAAATTTTTTAATCTTATTTCGTTCTTTTTTAAAGGCAACAAGATGTAAACAAATTTCGACTTTAGTTCTGAAAAGTTTGTACCTAGTATTCATTTTGCCTTAATTAAATATATTCTCAACCGAAAAAGCGATATTTTGAATATATATTCGAAAAATTAAAAACTTCATATTATCCGTTCTGTTTGATTTATTATTAAAGTGAACAAATTCATTTGAAAGTAAAGGGCAATAACTAAGGCTTCGATGCCGTTGCGGCAGAAACAAATCGTTATGTATATATAATGTATCAGCAACTTCTAATCAGTTGGACTTAATGAATTTAAATTCAATAGTTTACATAAAAATAAAATTGTAAAAATTCGGAGAATAATTGATCTGCCTTACTCATTGTGCTAAAATATTTAATGACTTATATTATTTAATTAAAGTAAAAATTATTTATTTCCTATAAAATATAATAGAAAATAAAAACAATTAAATTTCATCATTAAAAGCCACATCCTAATTTTCTCTATTAATATTAATTTTCATCTCAATGGAAGGGAGGCCAAATTTTAAGCACTTCATATATATTATTAGCTCATTTTTTATTTGAAATCTGCATTATATTTATTTACCTTAGTTGTGCTTGATTGAATATAAATATCACATGATATTCTCATTAAATATTTTATGAAAAACAACAACATGTAATGTATTACTGCGGGGTAAACATATCCATATGGCCACTTAGTTACTGCTCATGTAGTTTATCAGTGTTTTTAGGTGTTTGTCAAAAAAGTATTTGTTCACACTTCATTACACACTTAATTATAAAACAACTGAAGATTGTGACTAATCTTGTATATTTTGCAGGGACCGTAACTGTTATAACTTTTATCGTAAAAGTCAGAAAATAAAAGTTATTTTTTGACTTTTATTTTTTCGAGCAGAAATAACAGTTAGTTTTTGATTTTAATTTTTTTGAGGAAAAATAACAGTTATTTTTTAACTTTTATTTTTTTGAGCAGAAATAAAAGTTATTTTGTGATAAATTCATTACATTTATTAAAAAACTTTTTCAAACAAAGATAATTTTTCAGTAAAATAATTTGCATATGCTCAAAAATTAATGGAGTTGAGTTTTGTAATTATAATTGCCTCCAAATTTTCTTCCGATAAATTGTATCTCAAGTCTCCCAAAATCAGCTTTAATGCCGAAAACGATCTTTCTTTCTTTCTTTCATATTTTATAATTCTAAAATACGTTATGACCACGTTTATAAGTCATTTTTGTTCGACGTCAATTTTGGCGCGTTTGCAATAGTGAATCGTTAAATTTAATTATTCAGAAAAGAATATTTGAAATATTACATAATATTCCAAAGGGGTTGAAAACACAAAAATAACTTTTATTTCTGCTCAAAAAAATAAAAGTAAAAAAAATAACTTTTATTTCTACTCGGAAAAATAAAAGTCAAAAATAACTTTTATTTCTGCTCAAAAAAATAAAAGTTTAAAAATAACTTTTATTCATGCTCGAAATAATAAAAGTTAAAAAATAACTTTTATTTTTGTTCAAAAAAATTAAAATCAAATAATTACTGTTATTTTTGCCTGAAAAAATAAAAATCAGATTTTTAAAAAGCATCGCATTTTCTGACAATTTGGTCCAAGACTTTCAAAATGGCATACTTGGTTTCATTCTCCGACATTTCCTTGAGGTTGCTTTTTTTCATTAAAAATTCAAAAATAACAGTTATTTTCGGTCCCTGATATTTTGTCATTGGGTTGAAATATGGTATTATTATCCGCATATATAATAATAGTGTTGGCTTTTGTCATTGATTTGCGATTTTTAATTAATCTCATTTATCGGTATCCAACCTAGTTGTGCGTCGAAAACTAAATAAATAATTAGTTTTTAATAAATGGTAATTTTTTAAAACTTGGAACATTCCTAGAAGAGGAAACAAGCTTTATAAGCTACGTGTTGGTGTCCTATTAGATTAACCACAAGCGCAGGCTAGAGTAGGCCAAATTTTACTACCTTTGTATCCAAAAAATCTGATATTTATTAATATAAAAAAAAACTTGTATTAATATCTGTATCGCAAGAAAAAATATATATTTTTATCTTTATACATTTTGAATAGACAGAAAAATCTTTTATTTATACGCTGAAGCCTTATTCTAATAAGGCACGCATTTTTCCATCCATACGCTTGTAATTTATTTAAAAATCTGACTGTAGTTATGTAGCTGTATTTATAAAAAACAAATTTAGGACATTATGCATAAAAAGGAAAGATAAAATGAGCTAACACTTCCTTGTAACAGTAATCGATATTAAATATTTAGTAAAGATTTCGTGTTATTTCTACTACACCAGTATTATTTTTTTGATATTACGTTTGAAAAAACAATCATAAATAATATAGATTTAAATTGTTTTGTTTGTATGAACGTATGTGTGTAAATACTTGCAATTAATATATTCAAGAGTCCTTAATGCTTTATTGAACACCCTGCTGTTGCGGTTTAATTAATGTTTTGATTTATGTTTTATACATTATGTAACTGGTAAAAATTTAAAAAACCTAAGTTAAAATGAAAAAAATATGAATACTTAATGATGTTTTGTAATGAAAAGTTTAACATTTTGTTTTCTATGCGTACTTTGCCTTTAATTTTTAGAAATATCATACATTGCTTCTTGTATTTTTAACGTTTAAGTATTAAATGAAAATAAGTAACAAATACATAGCATATATTAAAATATTGATTTATAAAATACGAAAGCATTATTTTTAGCTTAAAACATGAGGAAATAACTTGATTTATGGTGCAGCCAATTTTATAAATAGATTTCTTTAATGTTAAACTGGGGTCAATAAGGCCTTCAGTGTCTGCATTCATTAATCGTGCAATGTATCATTTTTATTTTTTTATTTTTTTATTAAGAGGACTCTGTGACATGAACTGGCCTACAATCTTCTTTAAACGAGTACTTAACGCATTAGTCGTCGTAATGAAGGTTAAAGCAAACAATGAAGTAATAGTAAAATAATTAAGTCTTTATAATAAACATTATATTCCGTTTGAAAGTAATTATAAAATATCTTTCCCATGAGCAGTTTTGATTTAAAAAAAAAATGGAGATCATTATTTTTAAAACCTACATATTTTGTCTTAAGCATTGCACCAAAATCATTTACTATATTAGTAAATAATTTTTTGTAAGCTGAGGTACACTTTAAGCGATGTTTACCCCACGGTTAAGAGATTGGCAAGATGGTACCTAAACTTGTTCGTATATGTAAAGTTACAAATTCCATCTTGTATGGAAATCAGGTTGTACAATGCTGCAGCAGATAGCAAATATTTTGCTATAGCCTTTATATTAATCACAAAAAGTTTTTATCTATATGAAATTAAGCAAATATTTTTATTTTCCTAAATAGTATTGATAACATTGCTAAAATTATTAGGATTCTGTACGTTAATTGGAACATCTAAGGATAAATACCTTGGAATCAAAGTAAAATTCAACAAACATAATATCTATTTCTCCCGAAAATAATTAAACTATTAATCAGTTTTGGTTCTGTCAACCGATTTGATTTCCAAATATGATTTAAGCTATGTAGTTTTTGTTCATAGATAAGATTTTTTATTCCTTAATTTTTTTATTATTAATTATTTCATAATCAGAATTTGAGCCGTGGATATTACGAATGAATTTAAATTTACTCTTTTTTGACTAAGTTTTTTTTATTTAATTTTTAAAGTTATTTTAAAGAAAACAAGAAATGCTAGACGCTAGCAGAAGGTAATGAAGCTTTTTCCGGACCGCTACATCCTTCATCAACATTCTTCGTATTTATCTACCTTAAGTTGCGTACTACGTAAACATCATCTATCTAACCACTAAATCAATATTAATTTTATTATTATCAATATTATTAGTTTTACCTTAATTGCGTCGAAAAATGTGCTGTGTTAGTTCCGAAACGTTTGTTATAACCCAGCTCGATTTTTACTTTTTTTCTTACATTCATATTTTTAACACTAAGACGTACAAAACTCTTACTTGGCAACGCTTTTTAACTGGCGTCCATTTTGTAAGCTGTCAATTAATTTATATTTAGTTTTGTTTGACATTGCAACGTGCATAGGCTGACGAATTAACAATGCTTTTAAATTGGGCAATTTAGATACTAGTCAGAACGTTACAGTCATTTGTGACCACTAAAAAGCTTTCATTATTAACACTTTCATCTAATAATTTAACAACTAATGTGAAAGAGCTGTGGTTTTAACAAGACGGCGCTTTATATGACAAAGCTCGTGCCACAAATAATTTATTGAAGAAAATGTTTGGTTACTGCATAATTTCACGTTTCGGACCCGTAAATTGGCTTCTAAGATCGAGCGATTTAACGCTACTAGTCTATGTTCTGTCATGATATGTGGTACTTAGTCTACGCCGATAACATTCGCAGCCTTAATGCAAATGTACTGCCTCAAATGTTGAAGAAAGTGATCGAATTAGGTAACAAGGGAAGAAAGATATACGCAACAATAATACACGAGACAGATATGAAAAACTTATTCCAATAATAAGCGATAAAAATTATTTCAGCATCTACAAAGTAGTTTCGTGACGTTCTCTGTGAAGTGGCCACATGAATATGCTTTCTCCGCAATAATAAGATTCATTTTGTAATTTAAAATAATAAGCATTTTAGGAGAACATTATAAAATATTTATATTTGAAGGAATTTAGGGCAGTTAATGTAGATAAACAAATTTTATTTACCTTAGTAAATATGCAATGGGTTCTTAAATTAAAAAACATTTACCTATTGCCTTCTTTTAATGTATGTATAATATAGTTGCAAAAACCAGACGTTAAAACAGTACAAATATTTGTTACGTTATCTTAAGTGACATAAAACGAAAAAAAAAAACATTTCATTTATAATTACTTCCCTTTTCTTTAATGTGTTGAAAAACTAAAAGTTTAGCGATTAGCACATATTTGTAAAAAATTAAATTTAAACAAATAAGACTACCGGTGATGGAGCTTACAACAATGACGTTTTTTGTAGGAATGGTAGCAGTGTGGCTACCATGTTACGCCAGTTGATTATGTAAAGATTAATAGTGATTGAATAGTCTTTTTATTTTGCTATTTTATTTTCATTCCTTTCATTTTATTATTTTCAACTTTTCTAAAGTTATAAAATATTTTTAAGTGTAAAGTATTACACTAATGTAATTGTAAATATTTCTGAAATATTTGAGAGCAAGGCAACAATCAATTATGTAATTTTTTATAATAAAAATGTTTTTTGACCTTTATAAATAATTTTCTTTTTAATTTAGTAAGCACTAGGTCAGGTGTTAAAATAAAAATATTGTTTTTTATTTTTCAATATTTCTCCACACCGTTGGGTGGCATCTTTAGGAAACTGGAAATTAATTATATTTTATTGAAAAATAAAAAATAATATTTTTATTTAAAAACCTGACCTAGTGCTTAATAAATTTAAAAAAAAAAAAAACAAAACTTTAGTTTTCAAAAGTACTAATATTTTAGGAATACAATATATTGACATCTGCAGGTCACAGTGCCAAGCAATATTAATAATATTTTAACTAAATCTGCTAAACATATAAACCTCCACAGCTGTAAAGGGTATTTGTAAGCTCGCCATTTTATTCGTAATTTCAACCATATTAATTTTTGACTAGATAAAGTGTATATATTCTTGCTCTTTATACATGGGGGCGTTGATTCAGCAATGTCCGTTCATTTGTCTGTAATCGGGTTAAAATAAGTTTTGCCACACCACCAGGATAGCTACAAAATATTTATGACCAACATTCTCTTAGTTTCAAAAGAGGTTCATCATCGGTAAGAAGTTCATTCTCACGTTTCTCAAATTTAATTCTGCTTTTTGTAGGTTGTTGTTTTTCACTTTGTTTTACTGAAAACTAAAATTTGAGAAAATTAAACCATAATTTACCAGACAAAATTATTAAACTTGTCTAAAAAATTGGCTTCACAGTAAAAATTACAAATTTCAGTCAAAACCGTAGATCAGCAAAAAAAAAACTTTAGGTTAGCGAAACATTGAAATTTTCCGAATAATATTTTCATTAAAAAAATTTTACTTGCTAGAAAAAATTTGTATTTTTTTTAACCAAAAATGTCCAAAAAGTAAAACCCCGTTTTCACTATTGAGTCAAATTTTTACACTTCACCACGTGTGGAAAAAAGTAATCTCAGTATGTCACTCTGTTTGTAATTTCTACAATATCCATTTCCGACTTCAAATTAAAAATATTCCCAATAGTCGGCAGGTTTTTTATTTTTCTGTGTTTGAGCTGGTGCTGTTTTGAGTGTAAACGATGTATTGGTATATTAACTATTTATTACTGTCGTAAAATTACTTAGTTTTACACTCAATTAACTATTTTTTAATATATTTGCATGTATGTTCCTAAATCCTGCATTTGCTAACCCTGTTGTAGGCATGTTATTTTTTATAAGGGAAAGACAAAACTCCCACAAGAATTCAATAATTTTGATATTAAATAATAGCTATTTAAATTTCTTCATGTAAATAAAAACAAATTTAATAGTCTTATTTAAAATTAAATTTATAGGAACTTCAATTTATTTGGTCGATGATGATTTTTGGAAATACATATGTTTTTCAAATGTTAGAAGAATTTTTTTTAATTATAGTACCACCTACAGGATTTTAACAATGAAAAGGAATAAACCATCTAGAAAATTCAAGGGTTTAAAAAGTTATTTTTAAAGAACGTGCTGGTAATTGATGAGTCACTAGCCGTTTGGTTTAAATCTTCATAAGTAGCTGGCATAGGACTTGAGCCAAAATGTCATACAAATTTTCATTACTACATTTAAAAATGTTACTTTATTTTGGGATATCCATTTATATAGAATTTTCTGCCGACAGGTCTTAAACAGTCGACAGATCCTAAAATACTTAATTATACGTGTGCCGACTACTGGTAGAGCTCATTTTAAATTTATTTTCTTTATAACTAATTCCAAGAGAGGTGAGTAACAAATAATATTGCATAATTTATGTTTAACATAAGAAAAAAACTATTTTTCTACAAGTCAACACTCTCATGCCGACTACTGAAAAACAAGGCAATTTTTGTTCCTAATGTCGGCAGCCATGAAAGTTCGCACAAAATCAATTTTTTGTGAGAAATAACACTTAACAGTCAAAGTTTAAACATATTTCTTCCCTTAAAATCCACAATAGTAAATTTTTTTTATAATTAACATGTTAACTTGCTTGTTTAAGTTAGCTTTACCACTAAAAATTTTTTTAAAAATCAGGCATCTCTACACAAGTTGAAAAGTTGTTACTGAATGAGGCCAACAATAAGTAACAATACTCATCTCAGCCTTATTTAAATATTACAACGAGGGAAGTCAGTGTACTTTTTATTAAAGCTAAATCATATTAATGTATATAATCACCGATATTTTTAATTATTTAGAATTATTTAGAAATGAAAAATGCCGACTACTGGTGCATGCCGACCTTAGGATCGTTTACCCTAACTATTAATAACTTCAAACCTAAAATAAGAACTTTTAATAAATTGTGTCACGAAATTTATACTGTAATTTGTTCAAAAGATTTTTATTGCAAAAAACCTTTGTATATGTGTCGTATTGAAGTCGGCAACAGTGTGTGATTTTGTTATTTTAATGGCATATGCTTTAAAAAACTAAATAACTTTAAAAAGAATAATTTGCAATAGAAGTATTATCTTTATTTTATTACAAATATAACATAATTTTTAAAGATGCAAATCAACTCGCGTAAAGTACTACAAAAACTTGTAAAAGTATGCAATGTTTGAAACGGTGTATCATGTTTTTTAAAGTTTTGTACATTGCCAGCAAAAAATTTCAGAAAAGGGAATTAAGTGTGGTATTAATAATTTTTGGCTGAAGGACTTCCCAATTAGGTTACCAACCTAATGATTTCAAGAAGGCATTAGATTGAAATAATATTAAATTTAACATTGATAATTAGTACGTATTTTTTCTTTTAAGATAAAGAACTAGGACAATTACTACTTCCTTTGTTTGTGAACTAATATATGATGTTTTGTAAGCGAGTAACAAAATATGGCAATCACAAACGTAACCCATTGCATAGTAAGTACTTTTTAAGGTAATGTCTTGTTTTTTGCTGGGTTAAAGATATTCATAAATATCTTAAAAGACCAAAAATTATTAAGGCCAGGATTGACTATCATACTCAGTCGTAAGATCAGTCAAAAATTATATGTGTGCTCAAAAAGTATAATAGTGTGGATTAAAATTGTATGTGTGTGACAGACTTTTTGACAGATCTGTACAATTTTATAATCTTTTGAAATAATTCATAAAATGTTTTTTTCTATGCGATCATAGTTGATTTTTTTTAAAGATGAGGAGAAAAAATAATATTAAAAGAATCTGTTATTTGCATCTTTTTGTATAATAGTTTGGCACCTATGACGCCATTTTGAAACGATTTTTAAAGTAGGACAGAATTCAGTCAGATTTTTATGTGAAACTTGTTACAATCTGCGATGAAATTTTTTTTCTATTTGAATTACTACACTCGTGCTAATGAATAAATTATAAAAACAAAACGCTGTATAGTATTGCAATACTCAAATTATATATAAAGGAAATAAAACAAATAAGATTTAACTTTTATTCCGAACTGTTAAGTTAAAGCTCTAATTATTGCTTACAAATTATCAAAATTATTAAAAAATTTGTCACATAAAAACGTACGATTATCGTAAAAAAGTCAGTTTTTCCTTAGAAATCATTCAATTGTATTATCCGTTTAACAGCTAAAAGCTGTATATATTACACAAATATAAAAAAATTTTTAATGTTTTTTTGACATTTATAAATAATTTTATCTTCTAATAAAACAAGTACTAAGTCAGGTTTTAGAATAAAAACATTGTTTATTGATTTTTCAATATTTCGCTACGCCGTTGGGTGGCATCTTTACGAAATAGGAAGCAAAATTATTCCAACCAAATGTTAAAAAAATATATAATAATGAACAATATCTTTATTTTAAAAATTGACCTTGTGCTTGAGTAATTAGAAAATAAAATTTCCTTACAAATTTGATATTTTTTTAGATATATTTGAAAAATGGGCATGGTACCTCCCATAAAAGTAAGACTCTTCAAATTTTGCACCAATAACCTCCTATCAATTAACATAATTTAACAAAACACAAACTTGTTTAGAATAGTGGACATGATAGCCTTCATACAAAGTGAATAAATTTTTTTCGTGTATCTTAATAACCATAATCAGAGTCTTGAAATTTTTATTGTAGTGAATTATCAATTTAACAGCTGTCTAGATTAAAAGAGTGGATTTGGTATGGTGATTCCGTTTGGGGTTGCGAAATGCACCGGGTATAGTTTTATATAAATTTTTTGGACCAGTTCATTTGCCAGGCCATTAATTAACAGATATATTAAGATATTTAAAACTACTAAAAATTGGTAAACAATCACTAACTTTTACACCTATTTCTGGAATGTGCTCCAATTTGTTCTGCCAATAGTTATTAAAAACTCTTTTTAAGATATAAAGTCTTAATTGCCCTAATAAAAATTATCAAAAACAAATAAATGCACAATAGTGAAACTTCTAAAAACGCAAAAAATTTAAAAATTAAAAATATGAAATTTAAATTAAAATCTAAACAAAATATTTATAGATATATGGTAATTTGTTTTTAACTGAAATAACTTCATTCTTTATGTGACACTGTAAAATCACATTAAAAACATTGTTGTAAATGGTATAGTTGATATCTACCTAAAACTTACCAACAACTGTTGTGGAATCTGACGTCTTAGCAGACTTGACACTGGTTATGTGAATAGAACATATGTATTTACTTACTTTCGAGTTTTGTATGATTTGACGCATTCAAATTATGATATTTTTTTATTTATTTTAATTTTAATACCAATCTTTTAGCAGAAAAGCCTATTTATCATAAACTTTCACTCGAATGGTGTAAAAGTAAAAAAAAAATTGGAAGAAATTAAACAAAATACCATAGTCTTAAAAAATTTTTTTTTTTTACGTGAAAATAGCAAATTTTTTTGTTTTAAAAAAATCATAAAAAATCGAAAACGGCAAAAATCGTTCAGATTTATTGCTTTATCGCAAAGCCACATGTAATAGGAACAAAATGAGATATCGATCATAAAAATCGATTGATTTTTTTCGAATTTATTCACAATTAAGTGAATTCGCTCATTTTCACCAAATTTTAGTTTTTTGTCTGATATACATAAAATTGAGTAGTTAATGTTCTTCTTTCGATTGATTGAATTTTGAAAACATTTTCCCCATGCTATGTACAAATTTTCACATCAAAAATGCATTACATAGCAACATTCGTGTATTTTTTGGCAAAACCCTACCTAGAATATACTGATTCTATTCTTCGGAAAGACATTTGTGTTGGATGAGCTTAAATGTAAATAAATAAATAAATTAAATAGTAGAAAATTTATATTTTATTATTCACATTTATTATAATAAATAAAACAAGAAAATAAATAAATATGTATTATAAACTACAAACTCTGAAATTTTCTTTTAGTCGATTTTCTACTATTGTTAAATAACGAAGTGTTACTCTGAATACTCCAGCAAAAATCAGCCATCATGTGTGCATCCCAGCGACCCTGGTATCGTTCCTCCATTGTCCGGATATCTTGGTGGAATCGTTCGCCCTGTTCTTCACTCAAGTCTCCTAGATTTTCAGAAAAACGATCTAAGTGACTGTGCAGGTAGTGTACTTTGATGCTGATTTTGCATCCAAGATTCTGGAAGTGAGTTAACATCTCTTCAACGTGCGCAACGTAATCATCACCCTTGTTATTTCCTAAGAAATTTTGAATAACCCATACAAACGAATCCCATGCATTCTTCTCAATTTCTGACATTGAACTGCCAAATTCAGTATCGTTCACCAATTTGCGAATTTGTGGGCCATCAAATATGCCTGCTTTCAGCTTTTCCATACTTAGATTGGGAAACTTCCTTGAAATATACTGGAAACATTCACTATCTTTGTTAAGTGCTTTAACATATTGTTTCATCAGACCAAGTTTAATGTGAAGAGGGGGTAATATGATGCGATCTCGGGGCACTAGAGCCACATTTATAACATTTGGCGTACCTGGAACTAGTGTTTCTCTAGAAGGCCATTTTTTTCTCTTCCAATGTTCTGTTTTAGCTCTGCTGTCCCATAAACATATAAAACAAGGATATTTTGTAAAGCCGCTTTGTTGGCCTAAGAGGAAATTTACCATCTTAAGATCAACACAAATTACCCACTTATGTTCATCATACTTTATCTTCTTCATGACCAATGCAATTACATAGTATTCTTCTTTTACTTTGGTTGAATGTGCGATCGGCAAGGAGTGAAATTTATTTCCATTATGCAAAAGGACACACTTCAAGCTGCGTTTTGATGAGTCGATAAATAAACGCCATTCGTTTGAATCATATCTCTGTAAGCCCATGGTAGTCATCAAACCAGAAATATCTGTGCAGTACACAAAGTCACCCTCTTCAGCAAAATAATGAAGTAAGTCTTTTT
Source organism: Cistogaster globosa (assembly GCA_937654795.1). Lineage (NCBI taxonomy): Eukaryota > Metazoa > Arthropoda > Insecta > Diptera > Tachinidae > Cistogaster > Cistogaster globosa. The sequence continues at coordinate 66,730,165 of OW569405.1, read as the reverse complement.
CTCCAGCACGGTAATACGAAACTTTAGTTTCTTTAGTTATGAGATCTGTTTCTTTCATCCGGGACGCAAGTAATTCAGAAGATCTTTTCGACAATCCAAGGTCTCTAATTACATCATTAAGCTGATCTTGATTCCATGGTCTCGGCGAGAAATGTTTGTGTGGGATGAACTCGTCATTTTCAGCTGTAGATGGTAGTGCTGGATCTGACATATCTGATTGATATTGAGGTTGAGTGTCCTGGTGAAGATGAAAGCACATGACTACAGCTTGCACCCCGATCTTGAGCATATTCTATTTCTTGTGAATGTAGAACTGCAAGTGTAAACCCATCAGTAGACCTCGTGGGGTAAGACCATCGCATATGTTTTCCAAAACCGCTTTTTGTACTTAAACAAAAATAACACTCGGATGCGTGGTTCGCTGTTTCTCTCCATAGCATAGGCTTCAAAATTTCCAAGTGTCGTCTGTAAAATGAAAAAAAAAATTGAAATCAGGAATATGAAGAATTCAAATTTTAATTAAGAAATATTGTAATTATAAAATATTCCAAATCTATTAATTTATACTTACTTTACGTTAGAAGACTTCATAGATAAATTCAATCGACATGGAATGCATATAGTATTCGGTGTCCAATGCTGGTTCAAATTGTGCGGATAGATATTATAGCAATCTTGATATGACTTTTGCAATGAAGTTAAGAAGCACTTCCGTTTTTTCCCGGTGATATATTGGCCGCACACATAACAAAATAAATCTGGATCGTTTTTACATAAAAATGTTCTGGCTTTCTGGCTCATTTTTATTAATATTTGAAAATTGTTTTTAACTTCTAAGCTGTATGACTCTAATTTTTGTGTAGGTATTAAATGATGTTTGCGTTATCGCAAACACTTCTTGAATGAAATAAAAAGGGTCAAGGAGATCTTATAAATACTGATACTATAATTTGGGATAACCCTTTGTGTGGATACAGTTTGTGTGTGCTGCAAATTTTTTATTATTCCTAAGAATCCTAAAAAACATTAAGGACTTTTATGAGAAAAAAAAAACATCCGTTACAGGTAGCTAACGGAAAATAAGAGCACTTCAGCGTACACGCACATTTATGAGCGTTTTATTACTATCCTACGGCAATCGTAAAAATTAAACAATCTTTTGTTTATTACTTTTTTTTTTTTTTTTTAATTATTAGAATCATAAAAATGTCATAGAGTTTTTTCCCAAAGGGGTTTTGCCAAAATGCGTGTCGTAAAATGCACCTGAGTTTTTATGTTCTGCATTTTCATTATATAGTAGGTACAATTTTCTACAGTGCTTGTAAATATGCGATACCTTCAATTAATGGTAAATAAAAATGTAAAGCATGCATCGATTTTTATGATCCATATCTAGTTTAATTTCCATGATATGTGGCTTTACTACAAAAAAATAAAAAGTAATATTTTTTGCAGTTTTCGATTTTTTCCAGATTTTTGTTTTTCAAAATTTTTTTTTTTAGCATTTTTTTTTTTTTTTTGCTAACAATTTGTTTCATAACTTTGAAACTATTCATCGCATTAAAAAAATTTGTACACGTTATTTAAAGATATTGTAAACCTTAATTTTTGTAAATTTAATTCGACAAAATCGGACTAGTTGTTTTTGAGTTATGACAACATAAGTGGAGAAATGTCTCAAAATATTGTCAATTTTACTTAAAAAATTAAAAAAAAAAAAAAAAAACATTATCCATAGAATTGAAAAATTTTACCATTTTTGTACTTAGGCAGCCATGATGCATCAAATCTATATAGTGGTTAGTCAAGCCTTTTTTTGCTGTTGACCTGTGTAATCGTTCTGATGATTACTATTATTTCTTTATTTTATTTTAAGATATTCTCTTTTAACTTATAAAACTAGTTTAATTTTTACTCTCTTTCTTTGCAAATTAGAGTAATTTCTTTTGTATGTTACAAAATTTGGCAATCACAAAAGTAAGTCATGTTATGGCAATTACTTTTTAAGGTAATGTCTAATCTTTTGCTGGGATTTATTATAAAAAAGAATCGAAAGACAATAAAAATTATTGTTCCGCCATAATATCTTAACCGCAACTTTTTTAGTTTTAAATCAAATTCCCCTCCTTTAATATCCTGTTAATCAAACCTCTTTGTTTTACTTATCAGCAATTGTAGCAAGATTATTTCTTGTGAGCAAAATATAATAAAAACCAAATTTCGAAATAACCTTTCAAATCAATATTTTATGATCTTTAAAACCAAAATCCAGTAATTAATACTGTACCTATAAAATTATATTGATATATTTCAAACACTGCTCTAAAGAAGGAACCCTTACTAGTTTAACGTCCGTTAGTATAAATTTTCAATAGTTGAAGTCAGGCTTTTGTGGTGCAAATATATCGATTTCGGCTGTTATTTAAAAATTACCCAGAAGATCTGTAGCTTATCGGTATCTGATTATACGGTGAAAACAATATTAACTTCAACTATTTGTAACTCATAATAACAAGCCTAAATCCATTATTAAAAACGAATAATTTTCTTGTCATTCGTTTTAACTCGTCCAGAAAATTTGTATAAAAAATACATTGCTTTTTTTAATTATTTTACATTTAAGTTAACTTTATTTTATACACATATGTATGTACGTATGTTTGATTGATTCTATCATAATTAATAGCAAAACTTGGTACAGTCGATTTTAATTTCATACAATTGTTCCACTTGTCAGATCCCAACAGCGTTAAATACTGTAAAAAATATTTCTCAAGGCTCTATATATTTTGCTGATGTTAAACTACAAAGACCCACGTTTTAATTAAATATCCATTAAGAATATGTATCCGAAATCTAATGTTTACCGTGACTTTGAAGTGCATTCCTTCATACACACGCAGATATTATGTACATGGACTTAACAAATAAAGCTAAATTAATGTTCGAGCATGAATAAAATTTGCTTACAAGTTAAAACAGTTTATTGACAGTTGCAAAAATTATGGTTTTATATTTTCATTGAGATTTATGACAGCATAAATAAAAATAAAATAAGAAAAAGCAACCCGGCACACTTGTTGTTAACGCAAGTTGTTAGTTAGCAAATTTGCATAAACATAATTGGAAGAGAAAAAATGCAAAGCAAAAAAACTATGGATTATTTGTCAAAAAAGCGAGTAATTCAAACAGCAAACATTTCTTTTAAAAATCTTGCAAACAATAGATAAATTTTAATGGCTTTTTGTTTTTTATGGATTTTGTTGCCTAAAGTGACATTTATTTCGGAATATATGTGGATTATATCTTTTTATATCAAGAGGTAACATCCCAGATATCAATTTACCTTCTTCTCTATTTAATATTTTCTTTAATTAAAATACTTAAAAAGAAAGTTTTAAGAAAACCTTAAATCATGTTCACATCTTTGTTGGACAAAAATAATAAAACTTAGTAAAAATATTATTGAACAGTATTTAGTAATTAACCTAAAACATTTTATCATACACAATTACCATTAAAGCAATTAATACGTTTACAAATCAATTTATTTATTTATTGATCTTTTCTATTATTATTTAATAATTCAATTTTTTAGGGTACAACGTTATTTTTTAATTTTTATGTATTTTTGTTAAAAAAATAAAATTGTTATTAATGTATTGATTTTGCATGTTAAAAACAAACGTTCTTTTTTATCTAGGTACCACGCAGGAACTAGGCTATGGGAAACAGGACATGGAGAAGGACTCTAGCTCTATATAAATAATTTATCAATTTATTTGTTTTATTTATTGTTATTATTTATTATTTATTTATCGAAAAATATATTAATTTAGTAAAAAAAAATTATTCTTTTTAGTTTTGAAAATACCTGTTCAACGTTTGCAGATGAACAAGGGAGACATATCAAATTTATTAGAAACTTCGACAAAGTTGATAAAATTAACTACTATCCGCTCTAGAAATATTTGACATTGTGTGCCAAAACTATTCCAGTGTAACATTTTCTAAATTCTTTAAATATTTATTAAATTCATGTGGCGGAGTTGCCTTAATTCGTCATCTAAATTTTATCTCTCGCTGTCTTTAATTAAATTTAGAAAAAGTTTTATTAGACTTACTAGTGAAAACAAATTGTATTTATACTGTTTTGAGGGTCAATATAAGAAAGATTTTTTAAGTTTGCATCGTTAAAGTTAAATTGTTTGGTTATTGGTTTACACATCTCAATGTAAAAGGAAATATAACTATCAATGAATTAATTTAATTCAGTAGCATTAAACCTTGTATCGGAAATATAAGATTTTACAAATATATGTACTTGGCAAACGTCATTATTCTTTACATATTTAATCGTTAACGGTAGTAATACAATTTTTTGTTTTAGGGTAATAATTGAAAATTAAATTGTTTCAAATCTGTTTTTGGAAATTTTAAAACTATTGGTACCTGTAAAAAATAAAAAATAAATCAATTTAGTTTTTTATTTAAAATAATATTTTAGTTTACTTTATTATACATTATTAAGAAAATTGACACTAAGTACCGGCAGTCAAATTTTGTCCTAAATATGTTGTTGTTAATTGATCAAAGTGCAACTGAAGGTTGCTTTAGTTAAAGTAATCTGAAATGTTATGTTTATTAAGGCCGAACTTTAAATGAAACCTTGTTGAAGTGCAGTTAAAATCTTTGTTTATGTATATCAAACTAAAAGGATTTAAAATTATGCTTTATTTTCATTCCTTTTCCTGCTTAAAGTTCTCAGTTTCGCTTGGTGGAATTATCTGAATCTGGTAGTTGGATTTAACTAAGTTCAAAGGCCAAGTAGCATAAGGAGATCAAAGAAAATGTCTGCATCAAAACTACAACGTAATTGACAAAGGTAAGAGGGCTTGAGAATCTTAAGGTCATTGTAGCTTGTAAGAGAACTGCAAAATCGTTGCGATTCTGATCATTTCCCTATAACAATACTACTGCAGGAATCTCCAGCAGAGGGAGAGCAATGGTGTGTTTTATATTTCAATAACTTAGCCATTTGTAAAGAGCTAGGCCGATTGATCCAAAGTTTGGCACGAGCATAGCCAGGGATGGCGCTCAAAGTTGGGTACCTTGCACTTGAAAAATTGTCAAACGGTTGGCGTTTCTTAAATTTTTGTATGATTTTTAAAAATTATACACCGTAAAAAAGGACTCATCAATACCTACAAAAAGTATATGATACCCAGCTTCAAAAATTATGCTCGAATGCTCCTCTGCTGTGCTGATGTCGAAGTTTAGGTCAATCGGCCTAGCACTTTACAAATGGCTGCGTTATTTCCTAACTTATCTCTTAAAATTTATAAATGATATTGCAAATTTGCTTAAAAGAAACAATCTTACAAGAGATTAGAAATAAACATACAAGAAGCAAAAATGGAAAAAAATTCTAGCAAATATGAAGCAATAAAAATTACAAAATCGAACTGAGACCTTAGAAAGAAAAAAGAAATCATAGATTTTTAAATAATGCATTAAATAACAAATTTAGAGTAACGCAATTGTCCGAATACCAATTACAATCACAAATTGCTTTAAAACTGGCGTCTTTTTGCTGACAAGCGCGGGTCTTCAAATAGCAAAACTTTAAACTTTTTTAAGCATGTTTTTGAAAATGTTTATCTAATATTAACAACTTGCAAGTAAGTAGTTGCGTTGACAATAACAAAACAGCCAGTTCTATTACGATGGTCACACCTAAAGACACAATCTTTTCAGTTAAAAGTTATCTATATATTTGTAGAGATCATAATGAAATCTCTTCATCGGTAGATATAAATTTTAACTTTTTTTTTTGCAAATATCTTTCCAAATAGAGATTACATTCAGAAAATTCGAAAAACTTAAGGACAAACAAAATATTCCTTTTTTTAACGACACCAGATATTGGTCCTTACTTCAATTATGTAAAAATAAATCTAATTATTTTTTTTAATCTACTGCAACTGTTGCTGTTGCTAAAATTTTCATTCTCCTTCATACTTTTATTAAATCAAAACTTCTAACAGACTTAAAATAAATTTTTATGTCAACAAGGTGTTCAATGTATTGCGGTTTAATAAAACTGACTTAAATCATCACACATAAAAACTTTTTTTCTTTTAGACTTGTGCTATTTTGGGCATAGCGCTATCTAACTGATATATGGAACTGTAATGTCCAAAATACCATGGCTTCCATATAACTCGCAAATGTATATATCAGCGCTGCTTTTAAGGTACATAACTCAGAGAATGTCCAAAAATTACTTACGGACAGCAGTTTTGATAGATAAAAAATATTTAGGGCAATAAAAAAGAACATTTAGTTTTTATTCTTTTAAACAGGTCCCTTAATAATTAAACTTAGTATTGTGCTAAAGATTTTATTAATGTAATTACTTTATATGGTCGGAAATTTAAATGCATTATATTTTAAACTAATATATGAATGACCCTAATACCCACTCGCATTTCATTAATCGAATGAAAATTGTCTTATCTTATTGGTGAGTATCGCAAAGTACTAAAGATTAAGTTTTGAAGAAATAGCAAAAAAAAAAATTTATTAACACGTGTATTAAGCCTTATTAAAAAGTTTGCAATAATAAGAAAGCAAAAATAATAGTTTGTGACTTTATTTAAACATATTTTGCCACAACTAATACAGCTGAACTGAAAATTAAGTAAAATAAATCTGTAGAAAAAACTTAAACACATCCAAACTGACACAAATATTTTGTTGCTTTAAGGCAGCGGCTAAGGAAACGTCATAAATCACTCAACTATCAAATATGACAATTTTAAATAATTAATGTAATTTAAATTGACTTACCTTGAACTTAAAATGTATTTTACTTTAAATTCTTTAGATCTCACAGTGAACAACGAATTAGGTTTCAGCAATAATGTGCTTGAACTAAATAGTTTACTGTAATGAGTTTATGGTCGTTACGGTAGATCAAGCAGAAGTTATGCATGATCGATTAAGTTAGAAAATAATAAAAATTGAATTTATGTGAATATTAGTTCTTTACAATTTTGTTTTTAATTTATTTGATTCAATGTAGTTGAGTTAAAAATATGGAACTAAACTTTATGTAAATTTTTGTAACATATGAAAAATTATCAAAATTCACCTAAAAATTTCCTATGATTGCTTTTTTTTGGAGTTTTGGGTCTTAATAGTTATCTAATAAGGTTTTAGTATGTAGATAATCATTAAATCATAAGTTATATTTCCATTTGTTTAAGATGCAGATTATTTCTTCTTTGACAACCAAGTTCTATAACTACACAGCATGGTTAGTAACTTTAAGTTTGGAATCTTGTATCAATTCCGTCAATTGTGCGCTATATACTTAGTTCATCATAAAGCTTAGTTCGATTAACAAGTTTTTTTGTTTCTAAAAAGATAAATAATTTTTAAAACATTTTTCATGGATATCATTTATAGTAAGAAAAGAATTCTGTCCCACTGAGAAATGCCCTTGTATTCTTTACTTCTATGCTTAAATTACACAACTATTCTTTTTAATACAACATTAGCAATAGTAAATAACAAACAAATTGTTTGTGCAACAAACAATTTATAAAATTCATAAAATTTCATTTAAAATTTTCTTTGAATTAAATTCATAAAAATTAAATTTGCCAACATATATTTGCCCAACATTTAAAGTTTAATATAATGGTGCGTTACATTTTATGCGCCTAATGTTTCTAATATCCCCGTGGGGGTGAAATTTTATCATAAACGAAATGTAATAAAAAACCCAAAAAAAAAAATTCAAATAAAAAATTCAGATAAAATTGCTTGACTTTTGCTCTTTTTTATTATTTTAAAAAAATTGCAAAGTTTTTGGTTTTTATTGCGGTTGCGGTTGTTAAAACACAGTTGTTGATTTTTAGTCTCTTTATGCAGCTATTTTTTTATTTTTACTTCAAATATTATCAGATTATTAATGCTTGCGCCGTTTATTATGGGATTGTACTGTAGACATATACAATTTTTGTAGCTTTTCATCAATTTTGGGCACTTTTGTTGTAAAAGTTATTTCAGTTTTGCACTTGCGGGTGTTGATACCGTAATTTTACTTTTTTTCTATTCATTTTTTTTCTATTTTGCGTTAAAGTTTTAGATGTAAAGCTGAAATATTTACGTCTAAACAGCATGTAATCAAACATTAGTTAAACACTGTTGATTCGCCGCCATTTATAAAAGCCTGCAATGATTTATGCTCAATTATCCATTTAAAAGGTAAACAAATTCACGTTTTGTGTGTGGATATAAGCATTATCATTATAAACAACACCTTAACAAAATTGTTTTCAAAAAGGATATTATCGAGCGTATTCCAGTGATTAAATCACTCATCGTTTGTTTATATCACGATAGCAGATATGAAACCTCTAAAATTAGGTTCATTTAACTAAAATTGCCAAACAGTTTTTTATTGATGCATAATTTTTTATAATTTTGAAACTGATACAAATTTTACTGCTTATAAATAACTCAAATATTATTTTACATTTTTAGATTATTAGTGGAAACAACCAGTTATAATGTTTAGTTGGGTGATAACACAGCTAAATCTGGCTGTTATATTGAAAAAAACATTGGTGAATGATTATTGGACCAAGAATCGATTATCAAGAGCTGTTATACCTTTCTTACTTCATACATTTTGATCGATTTTTTCAACTCCAATTAAAAAAATAATTAAAATAAAAACAACTTCAAAATACTTTTGCACAGGAACTTGTAAATTATTTTTTTTTTTTTAATTCTTTATATCAATTAACTTTCTAGCGTATTAAGAACTTATTTCTTCTTGATTTAAATGTTGAAATATTTTGTTGTTAACTTAACAATTTATCACAATATACTGTGTGAATCATTGGTCCTCACTAGACATCATCAACCAAAAAATTGTTTTAAACGAGAATACTGTAGATTTTGCATTGAAGAACATATCTGCGATATTATTGTAGTAATTGCAAACGCTTTCAATTAAGAGTTAAAAACTGTATAAAAATTAATACTTTTTCACTTTCTTGGTACATTTTTGTTTATTTGCACAGTGAGAATTTCTTTTATGGTTTTATCGTGTACATGATCCACGCGACCTATTTTTCACTATGCTGGGTCCTTTTTTTTCAAACAAGAGGCCGGCTAGGACATTGCCATCAACGGTGACCTGTGACCATCTGTGATGACCTATTGTTTGTGGCTCTAGATGGACTTTTTCTGATAGCGAAAGATGCAATAGAGTGCTTAAAAATACAACTTGACTAAAAAAATATTTTGCGATCAGCTATTTTTCGATATGATCTTGCCAAACTGGCTACAAAGATCATACTTAAAAAAATTTCCTGGTTTATTTGATTTACATAATGAGCTACATCCAAGTGTTCTATTTAAGGGAGAGTAGTAACGGTCAGATACTAGCATAATTTAATTTTTATTAACACAACAAATGTCGTTTAATTACTTAGATAAAAAATTGTATTTTTATAAATGTTGTTAGTAAAAGGTGACTACATATACTTAAATATGTAAATAAAACAGAAAAAAAACGAAAAAATATAAACACTTTGAAATTATTAAACACAACTTTACAACTTCGGCAGCAACTTAAGTAAAGAAATGTTAAATATGAAAAGAAAATAAAACTCCATGAACTGTATAAGTTAAGAAGTTAAAAAAATACAAGATTAAAAAGCCAAAATTTCATTACAAGACAAACTAGTATTGTACGATAGATTTTCTTTGTATGTCACATAAATAAGATAAATCAATATTTCAAGGTGCTACCTGTTATAGTGACACGATAATAAATAAAAGGTTTTTAACCTTAGTTTTGTGCCACGCTTGTGAAAATTACAAGAGGATCGGTCCACTGGTGTAGACAGGCATAACTTTTCGACAAATAAAGAAACACATTTTATATAATAAATAATAAATATAATAAAAAATTTAGATTTCTTAAAATAAAATTTATAATAACTTTCGTAGGTGATATATGTATAAATATATATATCGTAGGCTTAAAAGTAGTGCTAGGGTATTTCAACCACGACAGCAAAAATAGAAACCATCAACCTTCAAGTGCTTACATTGTATTAGATATTGCATTTTTAAAGAGCACATATTTCAATTTTAACTCAACGTCAAGTCTTTGGAAAATTATTATTATATGAAATCTGAATTACTGCCCTTGGTAAATTTTTAGAATGCATATTTGTTTTTCTTAGTGGAAGTGCGCTTTGAGAGCATGTTTTTTTTTTTAAATCCTCTCAAAGTCTATTTTACCAAAGAACTTCTAGCAAGACTCTTCGAAATAAAATCGTATGATACAAGAACTAAACCTGCTCAGCAAGATCCACTATTAAAACAATGTGTCACTTTTATTAGTACTAATCCAAATAAAAACGAATTGAGCATATTTTGATCTTTGGAGAATTGGTGCTTGTGTACCTACGAGCAACGATTGTACTAAACTTTTTGAATTTGTGTATTTAAATTAAGAAGTATATGTAAACTCCGGCTTTCTATTAAATCTACATATACTTATGATCAAGGCTACACTTATTATTTGCCACTAAAAGTTTGACGAAAATATGTGCAGACTGATAGGGAATTTATATATTTAGTATATAAATGATTACCTTTTAATAGCTGGTGCCCAGTAGATAATTTTTTGGTATTTAATAAGGCTTATTGATAGTAAATTACTGTTAATTTAAGTAGGTACTTTTTAAAGAGGTACTTTTCAAAGAGGTACTTTTTTATAACATGTATACGATAAAGTCCTAGTTTTTTAGAGATTTTTTTTTTTAAATTAGGACCGGCACTCAGGGGATGACCCCTACTTATTCAATGCATTGTGCTAGAACTAGGAAATTGGGTTGTGGGATGGGGGATAGAGGAAGTAGTGCTTATGAACATTTGATTTGAATCTTTGCACATTGAAATTGGCAGGAAAGATCTTTGCAGGGAGTTTATTCCACATACGAACTGTTCGGCTAAAAAACGAATTTTCTCTGTAATGCGTTGTGCGGTTCACTGGCCAATCGACCACAAAGTAATGCACTCTTGATGAAGTTCGCGTTGCGCGTATGAAATTACGGTTTTCAGGAACAAGTTCCCTGATTTCATAAGAGCACATTCCGTTGTAGTAACGATAAAACAGTGAAACACACCACACATTGCGTCGGTGCTCCAGTGAGTTAATAAAGCTGGATACCTACTGTCACCGATGAGTTTCTTCGCTCTCTCCTGTATTCTATTTTCGGTCTGATAAAGGTGACATAGATAGTAAGGAGATCAGATGGAGTGAAGTATTTCTTACACCGTTTTAGAAAACCTAGGCACTTGAATGCTTCTTTTGCAAGATGAAAAATGTGCTGGTTCCAACGAACATCGCACTGAATTTTTATGCCAAGAACATCGAGAGCTTCTGATTCCTTAATGTATATATCACCCATAATTACAGATGACGTAGCAGGTTCAGCAGTACGCCTATGCAAAAGCACACAGCACTGGGTTTCATAAGCGTTAAACTGAACTCTGTTTGCCAGACCCCATTCGGAAATTATCAAAAGGTCGCCATTAAGGGGATCGTCCATGCGCTTTCTCATAGCCTCAATTTCCCGAAGGCTTGGTTTACTGCGAAACTAAAATGAATGGCATATGCTACTGTTATCTGCAAAAGAAGGGATAGGGTTTGAAGTCTGACGTAGACGGTCATTAAGAAAAATAAGAAATAGGGTAGGGGAAAGGACCGGACCTTGCGGTACCCCTGAATTTAACTTGAACTCGTTTGATGAGATCCCATCTATAACAGCTCGTATAGTGCGATCCCTGAGAAAGCTCGATATAAGTCGAGTGAAGCTATTACTGACACCAAAAGCAAAAAGTTTTGATATGAGGGCACCATGCCACACTCTATCAAACGCCATGGAAATATCTAAAGCAGCCACCTTACTTCCGCCGAAATGGTGAATGGATTGACACCATTTTTTCCGAAAGGAAGGCCAATAGGTCACCCGTAGGGCGTGCCCAACGGAAGCCGTACTGCCGGTCATTAAGTAAACTGTTGGACTCCAGATATTTCACAAGATGAAAATAAAGCATTCTTTCCATTACTTTGGAAAGTGCAGAGCAAATTGCGATTGGGCGGTAATTTTTAGGGTTGCTTTTTGGGGATTGGTGTTACATTAGCAACCTTCCAACATGATGGGAACTCACCAACATGGTACAAAATGTTGAAAAGTTTTGTTAACGGACGCGCTAACGTCGAAGAGCACTATTTCAAGACCAGTGATGGAATTCCAAAAATTAAAATATTAAAGTATGTATATGTAAGGTAAAAAGCCCCCAGTATTTCAAAACGCCGTTTTCCAGCGTATATACTCTACCTACCAAAAGGAATTCTTTCTTTGCTTATCATTATATCATATCTAGAAAAATATTCCACAGAATTTTAATCCTAATATCCTTTAGGCTGTAAGGCAGCAGGCTGAAAGATTTCAGATTTAAAAGCAAACTCAGTATTATCGAACAAACCAACAAATCAGTAATCGTTTGAAGAGAGACCTTTAACATCATTGACGATCATTCTCATGTTAAGTCATATTGAAGCTTGAAAATATTAACTTGAAAAAATGTATATATGAGAACAAGTATAAAATACACATACATATTTTCAAATAAAATTTAAATTTTCCATACATGTCTATATTTCTTGGTTGTCTTTTTTAATGATTTTGCTTTCATTGCAGCTTATTCAGCCCTTTTAGATAGTTTGTCCAGCAATACGTGACCTGCAAAAATGTACATACTGATATTTTTATGATTTTAAATATGTTTTTTTGGGAAGTGAATAGTAAATTTTATATTTTCAGTTTTTTTAAAACTTTTTTTAAAATGAAATCGAGTCTTTAAAATAACTAAATCTAAACAAATAAACATGAAATGTACCATAAAAAAACCTTAAATAATGAAATAGAAAACACAGTTCGTGTCAACTTTTGTGGCAAGAATAGTTTCACCAATTGCAATATATATTAGCTGTCACACATTTTAAGTAAAAATTGTCAAAGTAGTTTTTTTTTTTTAACTATAAACGACAAATAATAAATAATAGAGAGAAATAATAAAAAACTAGAGGACTTAAAGGTATGTAAAGCGTTTTAGGAACCAAGCTAATTGTATAAACAAACTCTTGTATAGTACAAACATAGTTATAATACACTCAAGAAATGAATGTTTGTCAAGTAGAAGTATTTTGTCTAAGGGTGCTGACTGAAATATGTATATCATACACATAGTCGTATATAAGCCAACTACAGAATGAATTTAGTCCCTCCCTAGAACTTTTTTTGCCTTTAAGAGTTTCGCAGTATCATCTTCTTAGATTTTAACAAAATCAAGATATTTATTGTACAATAATTATATGTATGTAAGTTCCGCAAGTTGTGGCCTTTTTTAAAGCATAATATCACAAATAGGATCAAACATAAGCCTCGCTGAACACCGCATAAATTTTCCTAACAAGCTTAAACGTTCCTTGTCGTTGTGTTAACACCAACTTATCCAAAAGTATTGCTAAATTGCGTGAGAAAACACTTCCAGGTTTTAAATTCTCCTGAAAGTCCACACTTCTATGGATCTTTTAATAGTATATTATAAGCCTTGTAGAGTTTAAATCTCCCACAAAGATTTAAATGAAAGCAAACGAAAATCAAATCTAAGAGCAGGGACGGAAGGACTAATATAAGATCCTCATATTGGTCTTGAGGCCGAAAATTCCGTAAGAGTATAAAAACAGTTTCTTTGCATGAAATAACACAAAGATGCTGACCATCGCAACGATGATAAAGAAAATAGATCAGTTGACGGATTCGAGTATCTTAAAATGAACTTCAATGCTCATTGAGATGCAACTATAGCTGTACAGGATGGAGTACAAACGGCAAACATGTGTGGTTTCTCCATCTAAAACTTTGTATATCATCACTGTTTTCTAAGTCAATAAAACTTCATTTCTACAGAACATTCAGAAGAAGAATTTTAGGGATAGTATTTAGTGCAATGGAATTCGAACGATAATATGATACTGAGCTAGAAGGGTTTAATTCAGAATACTATGCAAGTAAGTTATATAAAGGCGAAGCGAATACAATAGTTGGACAACAATAGAAAAAAATTTACGAAAAGAGTTGCGATTACTAGAAGTTGAAAACTGCAGGCAGAAAGCTATACACAGACAGCATTAAAGAACAAGAGCATCAGAAGCACTAGCCCATAAACGATTGTATTTCGTAAAATCAAATGTTATGCTTCTATTTTAACCATTTTTGTTTTCTTCTAACAAATCAATTAACAATTTGCTGAGTGCATTCCGATTTTTTGGGTTTCTTAAATTGATTTTAAACCCTCTAAAAACCAAAAATTATTTTTATTTATAAATGTAGCCGATTAAAATTTTACTTGCCTTCTTTTTCGAGCTAAATTATATAAATATCTTTTAATGAAAATTACAACAATATGAGTCAAGCTTAAATGACAACAAAAGTGTACAAAAGTAAAACACAAAACCATAACTAGAAAAAGTCTACACAATGTTGCCAGCTATTTTTTATACGAGTATACATAAATGCAAAAATTTCGGTTTGTGAAATAGAGCATCAAAAAGTCTAGTTTTGGAAAATAACGTTGGTGTCGGTTTTATAAACTATTTAATCGACTTCAAAAAGAGAAGAAGATTATCATTTCGACTGAATGTTGCTTTTTTATGTTTGTGCCTGCAGAATTTAGTCATTTCTAAACCGATTTTGATTTTTTTGTAATATAATAGATTATGCTTTTAGATTGGTTCCGTTTTAAGAGCAGCTCTTAAACTTATAGGGTGTCCCCATACAACATACGTGTTTTTTAAGCGTATTATGAACCGTAGAGCGCACTTATTTAAAATTAAACAATAAATGCATATAACTATAGTTACCAATAGCAAAAAGTAATACAAAAATAAATCTAAAAATGAAAGGGTGTTCCTATAGGTGACGTAAACTGACTTATAAGCGCCTATCTTTTCAGCCGTTATATACAAACGCTTAAAAATTGGACAGGGTGTCGACTTCCATGACCGTTATAATAACAAGTATAAAAATTCAACATAATCAATTATAAGGGTGTCTAATAGTTAATATAATTTTATGTACATGACATAACTGTTATACCGTTTTAGAAATACGGTTAAAATTTACGAAACTAAAAATTGTATTGTTAAGTCTACTAAAAAAGCAAGCTTAAAATTTGGTTTTGGAAATTAAAGGGTGTTCTAACAGTCGATGTAATTCGATGTACGTGGCAAAACTCTTGAAGCGTTATAGACAGACAGCTGAAACTTACAAGTTCCCTATAGGAAAAAGTACACAATAAATTAAAAGGTGATACAATAGTTGATGTAATTTGATGCAGGTACGAGTATGTGCCGAAATTTTGAAGCGTAAAGATAAAATCTGTTTTGAAGTCGGTTTTTTTGCAAGAATTATTTATTAATTGATATGTATTTAAAGCATCGAACCAAAAAATTCTTGTGGTGAATGCTAGGCGATGTGAAGGGAAAATAAGATGTGTCCAATATTTTTTTAAGTCAATAAATAATAAAATAAACTTAAATATTAAGTAAAAGAAATGAATATATCTTTTTAAATTGAAAAATATGCACTAGTCGTTCTGTTTTCCATTTGTTTAAAAGCAACGTTCCTTAGGTCAACAGAGATTAAGTTATTGTTTAAAATAACATGATAAGTGTGGCAGCACTGCAACCTTTCAAGTTCAACATCCCATAAATAAACAAAAGTTATCGTATGTATATTAGCTGCTTTTTGCCTGTGTGTATTTTTCCTCTTTGCTGCTTTGCTTTAATTGCTTTTGTTGTTTAAGTTGCTTTTGCTTATGCAGTTTGTTGTTGCTATTTGAACCATTTTTGATAAAATCTTGTGACACGATCTTCTGACCCAAGCCAGGCGAAATTAACTCACCTTAATAGATTTTTTTGTCTTATTTTTTAGTATTTTCTCCTTAATAATGAAAAAATATATATATATAATTAACAAAAAGGGTGTTCCTTTATTTTGTTGTCCCGGCTATGGCCAAATACAGCATGAATATAATGTTGTGTTCAATGGCATATATAGGTACCTCCGCTTTATTATTTTTTTATATAATATTGATTTGGTCTAGTAGAGCTTTTCCTTTATTAATTATGATTTTATTTTTTTTTTTTTCCAAGATAAACTGTGTTATGTGTCAATGCATTTGGTTTAAAAAATATCTATCTACTTAATGGAAAAATGTTACATTTTTTAATTATTTCCAATTAGTTGATAAGATTTTTTCACCATTTAATTTTCGATTACTTAAAATTTTGTTTATTTTACGTAAAAAATATATACGAGCATTTTAAGAAAATTAATTAGGTCTGCAAGATAAAGGGCCTTTGTTAAGCGTGCCGTTAGTTAAAAGTAGGATTTGCTTGCTAAATAAATAGCTTCCAATGGTTTTTGTTATTAATAATAATATTTAATCGTTTAAAAAGTATTAAGTGAAGCTTTTATAATGCAGGTCCTGTTATTGGTCCGACAAAATCCTGGCTGTTACTACCTAGCAAAAATTGGACATCACCTTAAAATTTTGTTACTCGCTTACAAAAAACATTACATTTGTATGCAAATAAAGGAAGTAGTAGTGTTGATTCCTTCGCATTATTAAAAACAAATTGGTCTACAAAAATTTTTGGTATTTGGGGTTGTGATGAATACAGTTTTTATCATGTTTATAATTTCTTAATTAAAGTCCAATTTTGCTGGGTAACGGCAAGTTGTAAAAAGGACTCTTAGTGTAGCAATGAGAGTGTGTGCTCTTTCGATTATTTGGAATTTAGAATAAAAGGTCACTTACGCTTAAATGTTTTAAATCATAGTACACTTCAAAGCATTTATAGTTAAATATAAACCGTGAATTCCAACAATCAGAAATTGCAAAACATTCTAAATGATTTTTGTACTCCAGAAAAGAAAGAATTATTTTTTCTGGTTACAAATAAGGCACAAATATCTCAGCAACTTTTAAAAATATTTTTTCTACTTTGCCGAAAATATTTTGACTAATTAATAAAGTACAAAAGAATACGAGTTACCTTTAATTCTCTTGCCATGTTGATCCATTTATGTAATGCGTAATGCCTTTGAAATTGAAGTCAATATTCACAAATAAAATTTTTAAATATTAAATATTGATACCCGAAAAAGTTAGACAACTTTCTGGCTTTAAAACGCTAGATCTGTATGTTTATTCATTACAACAGTTAGAATGCTTGTCGTGAGCCAACTGCAAAACATGTTTAACCAGTCGCCTAAGCTACAAAGTAGTGATGTTTTGCAATTATATATTTTAATATTTTATATTTTACAAATGGCAACGAAACTATACATGAGCCAACTGT
Organism: Cistogaster globosa; assembly: GCA_937654795.1. Lineage (NCBI taxonomy): Eukaryota > Metazoa > Arthropoda > Insecta > Diptera > Tachinidae > Cistogaster > Cistogaster globosa. The sequence goes on along the minus strand of OW569405.1, from coordinate 66,712,632 downwards.
CGCAGCATAATTCTTCAATTGTTGTTAGCAGTGCATTTAGGTAACCAACAAAAAATTCTTAGTTTTTTTTACAACATGACTTTTATTTTACTCGTCATTCTCATGCTACATGGCGCACTTTTTCAATACATATAGTTTTAATAGAGTATTGGATCATTTGATATTATGTAAAGTTCTTAAGCACATGGACCTTAAACTCTCATATTGAAGTGGCCATTGACGTGAAAATTATAAGTCGTTCTCCTTTTGGTACTACACAAGTTGTATCTAAAAAATAATTTGAGATCAGTGTTCATTGCATAAAATTGTTATTTATTCACGTAATAACTAAAATTTTTTTTAAATTTATCCAGTTGTGGTTTAATAAAAACATTTTCTACGGTATGAACATATATAACATACATTTACTACTGTTACTTTTATTAGGAATATAAAACTAAATTGAATATTCCAGATACCCTGCAGAATAGTTAAAACAATTTAGGTGTTTGAGATAAAAAACACTACAGCAAGACAAATTTTCAATTATGCAGTTTTTGAACAACGGCAATAAAAAAAGACATCCTTATAAACATTGATTTATTTTCAAGTCTTTAACGATAACGAGTATATTAAACCACTTATCCCTAGATTATATTTTATAACGAAAACTTGCCTTTAAAAGTGTTTCAGTACAATAAAAATTACGTTTCTTTTTAACATAAAAATACAACTGTTTAAAACATAATATGATAAAAAAAAATGTTCTTAAAAAAACAATGTAGTAAGTTCCGCAAAAATATATTCTTACTTTTTTACTCTATCGAAACTTCACTACTTCTTCTAAACTAACGGCCATTGTTTAAAACTTTTATTCATATGCTTCCAAAAAAACCATATACCGTAATAAATTTGCTAGATTCTTGTCAAGTGCAAGCAAAGATTCTGTAACAAAAATAAACCCATTCCATTAAAAGATGGCATAAGTTCCACGTTTTGTATCTTCTGTATAAAAAAGAAACAGTTATTATAAATCGTGTGTGGTGTTTCTAGTTTGAAGTTGATTGGCCCTTGGAATCACGCAAAATTTATACTGAACAAAGGGTTCTTCGCTTATACCGAGTTCACACATATAAATTTTTCCTACGTCAATTCTTACTTTTGACATTTAAAATAGCACAGCAGTTCTTTTATATTGAGTAGACATCTAACATAAATAAGTTCTTAAAAGTAATCAGCTGTGTAACTGCTCTCCCTTGGTAATTTATCACACCATGATAATTTATTTCTTTTAAAAATGTTTTTCAAACTATTTCTGTTTTTATAAAATGTAAGTCACTTTTGAAATACACTGTGGCTATTTTAAACAAATTATACATTAAGAAGATATCTTCGCACATGTATTCGCCAAAAGAGTAACAAGTTAAACGGGGCTGCGTTATATATAATATGGAAAAAATTTATTTGACATATGCTGGAGTTTTTCAAAATTTTAGATGAATGTGTTACACTAGGGAGTAGTGTTTTTTAATATTTGAAAACCGCACACTTTAACAATTTGCTATCGTTAAAAGTCAATTTGTGTTGATGTTGCTTCAATTGTTCATTGTTTTGTATAAATTTTAAATTTTTTTAACAATCCTGCCTTTGTCATCTAACAACTAATAAAATTTATGCAGTAAGTTTGAAGTGTGGGCGGATGTTGCTTTCTGCTTTTTTTTCAAATTACATTTTGCTTTGACAATCACAATTATGTTTGCAGGTAGATATGTGAGCACTTTCTCTGCTGGCGAACGTTTCATAACAAATTAAAAGAAAAAATTTGCTTACTACTTAAGTAAACACATATAAAATCAGAGTGGTATAATTAACATAATCGTGCCGATAAATGTTCCTTTTATTTTTCTTGAAAATGTACTTCTGATGGCTTTTGTTAAATATGTGAAGCGTGTCTATGTATTGTGTCAAAAATTTTTTTATTTTAACTGAAGGCAAATATTTAAAGAAAGAAAAATAAGAGATAACAGAAAGTTTAATATGCTTTAATCATATTTTCATTTCGCAAAAGCTCAATTATTTCCTTAACTTAGGTGTATTAAAATTTTTTTTGGTCTGCAATATAACACTGCCTAAAAGTTGTACGATGGAATACTGACAAACATAGGCGAAGACTTAAAAAACATAAGAATTTTGGTGTCATCAACTTTTTTTCTTAAAATTTCGTTTAAGTACGAAAAAAGCGACTTCAATACGATGTAGTTACTCGAGACTTTTTCCGAAAACAAAAAACAAAAGTAACTACTGTGACTTCATCATGATTGGTAAAAAGACAGGAATTCAACCACATATATTAGATGAAGCAGGTTAACTTAATGGGATTTTTTATCACAATTGTATGAAAAAAAATATGAGGCATTATTTAAATTTAATTTTTTTTCCCTTTCTGATTGCTTAGCTGTAATATCGAAAAATACAAAAAAAGCACAAGCATTTTTATTCCATTGTACTAGCCATACTCTACGATCAGATGGAGAGATAATCTTTGAAATATAACATGCGCAGAATGCAAATGTAATAATTTTTCAAAATTGAAATAATAAAAAATGTATACCTCTTTTTGATTAGTATTTCACTTTTTAAAATCCTACATTATGATTATTTTTATTAAGGTGGAAATTCCAAATGAATCAAGATACATGCAAAACAAATTTACCTTTATTCTGTATGGCGTCGGCAATACAAGGCGACGCCAATTTTAATCGGTTTTTAAAAATCGGTATTCTTGTTGTTAATATTGCCATTTGCCGGTGACTGGCAATATAAATTTGGTATTTTGTAAGGAAAGGTGACGTTAATAAAGTCATTTGTGATCTAAGTGTTGTGTATAAACAAAAAAGTTTACATAAAAAAAAATTAAATAAACTATAAATAACGGTAGAAATAAAATTGATTATGGACAAACTGAAGGTTACCAACACCAACCAATTTGAAATATAAGTTGAAGAGTTGCAAAAAGACCTATCACTTGCCAGAGGTTTTCGAAAAGGCACAGTTCCTTTTAGTTTTAAGGAACAGTGACTGCTTTAAACGCCCTTGGCCCACCGAGTAGGAAGAGTGATTGATGGTAAAAGGTATGTTATATATTGCTTTACAAATTATGTTTGGCAAAATTCGCTTTACAGATTAGCGCGAATTTAAATTTTAAGTAAAAAAAAGGTAACAAGCAAAATAGAATGTTAAGCTACTGGAGGCTGTATATTTAAGCCCCTTGGAAGAAACTATAACAAATCTTTTCTAGTTCCAGAGCAAGTCAACCCTAAGGGTATGGTTTAGTTCAGTGAATGAAAACTTCCTTAAGTCATAGACATCGTATATCTAAATGTCCTTAAATTGTTTCAAATGTTAAGCCATGTTATCCCAAGAGGTTCACTTGCATTTATTGATACTTTACTATGTTTAGAGGAAAAAAAAATTAGTTTAGCATTAGTTTGAAATGGATAGCTTTGAATTTTAAGTGACATCTGTTAAGATTTTAAATTTCTTTCTAAGAAGTCTTCTTTGCACCATTAATTTTGTACTTTCTTATTTTTAACACAATCAAAAATAGTAAAGAAATAAATCAACTGACTCAATAATTAGATATGTGTATTACTTTTTATTGACATTTTCGATAAACAGTCAGCGTCTCCATTAAGTTGTTAGGGAATACAAAATACTCGTAAGCCTTGATGTTGTGTTAAATAAAGTTGCCTCAAAATTGATGACCATGTTGCCGAATCCAAACAGAATAAGGGTAAATGTAGGTCTTACCGTTGTTCACATCAATTTGCAAAGCTTGAATAATTACATATATGCATCTCATTGATGTTATTTGTGTTTGTCTTTTATGTGTCCTCCTGTCATCAGTTTAGTTGGGCAAGAATGAAGAAATGGTAAATGGCTATGTTGAAATTTTTTAAAAAAATATGCTGATAGGATATGTTTACAGGCCAAATATTCAACACTTAAAATTCTTAAAACGAAATAAATATGTCGACATTCACATTTCTGGTAACTGCAATGAAAATATTTGATTACAAGTTTATGAACTTGGTAATATGCTATTTCTGGATCTTTTACCGATTAACAGGATGCATCCGGTACATCGTAACTGGATTTATTGACCTTTTCTTTGGATCCATTGAATCGAAGATAACTTTTTACTATCATAACTTATTACTTTCAAGTCTAACACGTTAAACAGTGTTATAGATATTATGATTTTAAAAACTAATTTTTATTGATCTGCCTACCCGTGATCGGATGTTGGCGACCATACAATGTTAAATTACTATTTTTAAATATAATCGCATTGCCATGTTTGTTTTTTTGTTTGTTTTTATTCAAAATAAGACTATTCAACTGAATGCTATTTCTGATAAGTCCATTACGTATAACAAAACTGGATATATATATATATATATATATAATATATTATTTTCTAAGAATCAATTTTATTTCTTTGTAACGTGCCAATCTGGCATACAACAATATATATGTTATGCCACATATAGATAAAAATTTTTAACATTAAATTATATCTAATCTAATAAAAATCTGTGGCCACAAGGAATAACAGCTAAACTCGTTTTTTTAACGTTTTCAAAAGCATTTTTAATTTTAATATTGTTGCGTTAAATCAAGAAATATCGACCTTAGCTGTTTAGATTTTAAGGTAAAAAAACTTCGTTTTTAAACTACAAACCTGAAATTTGACTTGCATTACAGATTCGAGTGTCAGAAGTATAATATTAGCAATAACTCAATTTTTTCTTAACTCGACTTTAGCTGTTATTCCTTGTGGCCACAGAAATAATAATAAAAATAATAATAATAATAATAATAATAATAATAATAATAATAATAATAATAATAATAATAATAATATATAATATATTACGAATCGAAGCTTTAGATTCAGGTCAAACTCCCGGTTTATAAGAACCTTCTTGTATTTCGTTTTCGATGCGAGTTTTATTTCCACTGAAGGATCCCAGCTAGCATTGACCCAGAAACCAAGATATTTAAATTCGATTGGCTGGTTTTTTTATATTCGAAAGACCTTCTTGAAATATGCGTTAAAATTATATATTAAAAAGTAATGGTGACAGCATGCATCCTTGTCGTACTCCGCTATGTGTAGCAATTTGTCTAGTCACAGAATTATCAATCTTCACTTCAGCAGTTTGATGCCAATATAGATTTTGAATGCATCTTATTTCTTTGGAATCAATGTTTATGAACCGTAGGATGTCAATTATGTGCTGTACAGTATCAAATGCCTTCTCATAATCAATGAAACATAAAAATATGTCCTTAAGAATGTCTTTATAATCTTTTACCGACACATTTACACAAAATAAAGCTTCACGAATACCATGGCTTCTTTAAAGCCGAATTGACATTCGCCCATTGATGGTTCACATTTCTTGTAAATGCATTTATGTATTATTTTTAAAAACAATTTGAGAGTGTAACACATTAGACTAATAAGTCGATATTTATTACATTTTTTGCGTTGTTCTTCTTTGGTAAAGAAATAAAAATAGGTTTTTGCCATTCGGAAGCGTAAAGCACTGTTTCATATATTTTTTAAATGTTTACTGGAACTGGAGTATTACTGTCATCAACTAAATTCAAAATTTCAGATGGCAATTCATCTGGCGGTGGAGATTTGTTCTTTGCATTTCTTATGACTTTAATGATTTCATCTTTTAATATTGGCGGGCCTAACAACTCATTTAAGTCTCTCTCTTTATATGTAGATCCAGATATATCGCCAATGACTTCAGCAATATAATTTTCCCGTAATAACTGTTTGTCTTCTAGCTCAAAAACAATGTAATTATTATCATGAGTAAGAAAAAATGGAACTGCTTTACGATATACTCCGGCGACTTCTTTGAGTTTTTTGTGTAAATTGAAGTCATCATGCAATATCTGCAATCTTTCAATTTTGTCACACTCTTTGTTTAGCCACTCTTTTTTCGCGATGCGAATTTTTGCTCTTATTTCCTTATATAGTGCTTGATATTGATCACTGATTGATTGATTGGTGTTAGTATTTTTATTCTTCCTGCGTTTTTTTCATCATTTGCAGGATACCGTCAGTCATACATTTATTCTTAGGCTTGTGTTTTCTGGTTCCTAGTATGTTCTTAGATGATACAACAAGAGCTTTACTAAGAGGCTCAAATGTACATTCTGTGTTTTTATTAGTACTATATCTGATCTGGTTGTTAATTTGTTGTGACAATGTGTGGTGTCTAATTGGATCTTTTAACTTGTCCATATTAAGAGCAGTGGGTTTCCAGTAAATTGCAATTTTCGTAGAAATCGTGGCAACAAGCAAGGTGTGATCTGATGGAATATAAGCACCGGGGTATGTCAAAACTCTATTAATTGATGAACTGAATCTTCGGTTAATGAGAATAAAGTCTATTTGGCTTCGGCCAATGTTAACACTATTGTATTGGGGCGGCTTTTAGGATATAGTCTTCTGGGAGGTAAGCAAAACCAGGTATTTGTAATTTTAAAATGATTATCTTTGCAAAATTGAATGAGTCTATCACCTCTTTCTTTTCTTATTTGAAGACTTAAATCTCCCACAATTTTATCGATTTTGCCAACCCCAATTTTGGCATTAAAATCTCTCTGAAAAATATAGACTTCATGATTTTTTGCATATTTTAAAAGATGTTCAATTTCTGAGCAAAATTCTTCTATCTCATTCATTTGTCAGCTGTTGGTGCACAAACTTGTATATAATGTATATTCAAGAGTTTCGCATTTATTTTTTAAAGCAGTGATTTTGAGACTAAAGTTCCAACACCATTCCTGTGATTCTTCATTTCAGAAATAGTGATCGTAAGCTTACCTAATATAGGCTTTTCGCATTCATGTTCCAATTTTTAAGTGTGTTTTACCTCCGGGGATTCTTAGCACCCTCTTATTGCCGGAGACTGAAGCCCATTGTTCATATTTCTGTATTTGCATGTTTGAATATGTATGGTTTTCATGGGAACTTTGGATGCTTTAGTGGTTTCCCGTTGCCTTCTAAAACTTGTATTTCAGATGCTTCTACTAGAAAAACAGACGCTGTTTGCGGTTGCCCACTATGGGCACAGACACCGCTACCTTGTGGTTCGCGGGAGGTATTTGATTTCCCTTTTACCAAACATATCAGAGAGGCATTCCCCTATGCACCATCTAGGGACGCATCCTTTAACCCCCTTAAAATTCAAATTTAAATTCAAATTAAATTTATTGAGCCTTTTTTTCTTTTTTTAATATGTACAAACTATAATGTTACATTATTAGGAGAAAAACTTAAGACTATTGGTTTGTTGGTTTGCAGGAAATATTTGATTTCACTCCTACTACACATATCTGAGAGGCATTCCCCTATCCACCATCTGGGGCGCCTCCTCTAAGCCCCTTCAATAATTTGTGTAGATATTTTTATCAAATTGATTGAAATGTTGATGTTCAGTCTTCGTATTGTAAAATTAACAATATATTCTTATAACCAATAAACATAATTTTTTTAATGCTGTGAAAAATGCTATAAATTAATGAGAAGCCAAATCTAGATGGACGAGATTTAAGACCGACTTTAAACTATTGTGTACTGTTGCCAGAAAAATATTAAATATGCAAAAATATTGCTTCAAATGTGTCGGCCTTGCTATCGAATTAAAGAAAACTTGGAAAACTTTATATAAAATGGAATTGTTGGTTCGATACTGATTAGCTATTATTGATGTTAATTGATTGATCATAATAGAGTCTTTACCAATATCCCTCCGATTTATGCAAATCATAATTTTTGCAATTTTTTCCTCAAACTTGCTAAATAAACTAATGGTTTGACAAACTTAAAATAGTTTTTATGTTTTTTTTTTTTTGTTTGTTTTTTTGGATATTCAACCTAAAGTGTTAATAGAGCGAAATGCGATGTATTATGATAATATACATCCGAAATTTGTAAGGTTATTTGTTGCCCCTTATCCTTTCGTAAATTTTAAGCAAAATAATTAGACACCACTTATGTATGGATATTTGTATACATAGGACAATTCAATACTCATTATACATTTAAAAAAATCTTAGTATTAAGGATATATGTATTGAAATGATTTTAGTTGCACTTCACGAACTATCATCATAACTATTTCAAATATTCGACGTGTTATAAATTAATATCTTTTACTGCGACAGTGTATTTTAGTTTAAGCTAACACATTTTTAAAATTAATTTTGTAAATACTCTATTCCGGTTTATAATTTTAACTTCAAAATTTCAAATGATTTGATTGTATTGACAAAAACTCTTTAAGGCAATAACTTTTATCAATAGCAAAAGAAAACTTAACAAATCTTTTTATTATTAAATAACTTTTAAATATCGGTATAACATATTAGACACAAATGCATTTTTTCTTCCTTTTCGAATGAAATCAGCATTTTGTCTAACAAGCAATGTCTTACATACTTATTTATTTTCCATAATATGCTTTTGGTCTTAATTTGTGTCAACAATTACATGCGTCCTCGTCATTAACATTGTTTTCGTTGCTTTGCTATTCAGGCGGAAAAGTTATCTAAACGAATAAACAAAAAATTAAATTTGGGCTACACGCAAAGGATTCCTTACCCTATATTTTTTTACACTTTAATTTTTAAATTAAATTTTTTAACTTGTTACAGCGAACAAAGAAAAAAATATGATGTAGATAAATTTAAACAAGTTCTTGCTGAAATCACGTAAACATTGGCAAACCTTACTATTAAAAATATAATAATGCTAAACATTTGAAAAACACATTACCATTGGCAAATCCTTCATTTTTTTTAATTTTTAGCCGACATACCAAAATAACCATTCGATCATTTCGTCTAAATATTAATTTTTGTGTTTGTTTCCGCAGAACACCCATTTATTTCTGAACAAATCTAAAAATTTTTTCCTTATTTAAAACGTCCCTATAGATGTCCCCCTATTGGCGAGGTAAGCATTTGAAAATTGGACATTACTGTAATCGTTATAATATAAAGTATAAAATAATTGGATTTATTCCGCCAGTAAATATTATACTGTTGTCATATCTTACGTACCAATAAGTAAGTGATGACGGTCCTCCCCGAAAGGTACAACTACAGTAAAGAATATATGTGCAAAATTATACATTAAAGGGTATTACAAAAGTAATTGTGAGTTAATGAATATGGCGTAGCTGTTGAACAGTTTTAGACAAACACTTAAAATTTGGAAAGAACCTTTGTTATTAGGTCCGCTATAACAGCAAGTATAAAATTGAAAATTGAAAATTAAAAGGTGTCCCATTAGTTGATGCAATATGATAATTGTGGTGTAACTTTTGAATCGTCATAAACAGTCAGCTAAAACCTGTTTAAAAGTCATAGACATACGTGAAAATCACGTCAATATTTGGACACCCTTTAATATAAAGTTTTAAGTTTTCTACTTGTTGCAATAATGAACTTAATTATGCTAACATTGTGCAAATTTGACGTGTTTGCCTATCAAAGATCAAAATATAATATATTTTTATAAATTTCACGGCCCTATCAGAATGCCCTTTAATTTTTTATAATTGCTGTAGTTATATCTGCTATTATAATAATACACCTTCTGTATAAATTTTAAGAATATACCTATTACGGTAAATCTGTTAAATAATTTTTACTTTCACACATGAATTTGGGAAATAACTTTTGCTTCGGATATTAAGGTTTAATGAACACGTCTTAGAAAACTAATTTTAAAGAAGATATTAAACGCTGTTAGCAAAATGACTTCTGCTTATTAAAATATCTTATTTATTTGAAAAAGCGTTAGTTACTGTAAATCGAAAAATATTTTAACTTTTTATGAATGAACCACCTACGTTTTGCTGCCAAAAATAGTTTAGCTTCTTTAATTACTAAAACACATTTGCATTCATTCAACGCACATAATTGTTAAAATAATTCTGCACATAAGAAACATTTTTGTTCGAGCAAATATGTTGTGTGTTCGTAACGTACAAAGACAATAAATTTATGATGTTGGATTCTGAACATTAAAAAAAGCAGGAGTTATGAGCTGTTTCAAAATAGCGGGAGTATGAGACAAGAAGGAAGATGTTCTGTTTCTAAGGCCAAAACTCAAAATATCACAACACTATATATAAAAAATGAACAGATTAATAAATTTTCTTTAGTAACATGTTTTTTTTTTTGAGCGTAGCCAGTAGCAATCATCCTTAAATTGTTTAGTTAAATGTTTCACACGCATACATACCTGCAGCGTTATAATTGTGCGACTCTTTAATTTTAATCTAGGCAAAATACTGGTAGTGTAGAGGATGTGGATACTGGATAACCACCATGCAACGCAATTATTAATTATTCTGCTTTGATTTTAAATCAGGCTACTTTTTGCAAATATTAGGATTAAGCTGTGGCTTCTAGAAGCTAACGAGCGCTGGAGTGTACAAAAAATGTTATTTTCTTACAGCTGTTCTACAGTAATAAATATTCGGTGGAAAAAGCAAAAGCCATCGGAGCGTGGATACTTGCACCTTTCCGAAGAAATTATTTAATAACCACAAGAGTCATTTCATTAAATTTATACAATCAAGTTTATAAGGCTGCAAACTGAGAAAACATACAGTGATTGCAAATGGAACATCAACATATGAAAACTATAAGAATGAGTTTTTTATACATAGTTTTTTTCTTAGTCTATCTTTTCTTTAAAAAATAACATTTAACAAAATCATTATTAACTTTAAAACTTTTTCATTTCTAAACTTGCGTAAAATCTGAATCTGAAACTGCTTCCTCTGTAGCTGAGAACTTCAAAAGGGCCTGGAGAATTACACGAGAAAAATCTCTTCTTTATTATATTTCGAAATAAGTGTGTTAAAGAACCGACATTTTATTGCATTTTACTTTTATTAATATATAACTGGCAAAACAGTGACAGTTAATATATTAAAACCCTTTTGCTAAATTTGAGCGAAAGAAACCACAAGGTGTGTGGTATGTTTTTATACTCAATGTTTCTTTTTTTCTTCGGCCATAAAATACACAACAATTCTACTTTAAGTATCTTGCATTTAGAGTTAGTAAAACTTAAAGTAATTAACTTATGAATGAATTTTAGTAGAAGTAAGAAAGTATACCGCCCATCCAACATAAAATTTTAAATAGATGGTTAAACCTATCACCCACATACACTAGGTGCGTTAATCATAAAAGCTTATTGCCTTCTCATTGTTAAAAAAGCAGCTTTTCTTTAAAATCTAGTTGTATTTTTACTTCTCCTGCTGCTAATGAAAAGTTAACATAATGTATTAACCTATGTTGATCCCCTTCTTCACATAACCAGTAACCTTCGTATTGCTGTAACTTTGCATATTTTTATTCACTAAAAAATATATACATATATTTTTTTTGCTACAAGTGCGATATATTTAACTTTTTAATATGTTTTCACCATAGTCTTATGCAGTGTGTCTGGAAGAAAAAAAAACACAAAAACTTTGTAAGTAAGCGCAACGTTATTTAACCGACATCAAAAGGCAGGTTATCAATGTTTCTTCTTTTTATGATAATGCCTGCAGATCTCAGTAATTTCTAAACCAACTTTGAACATTTTTTATTTGGTAGATTGGTCCCGTTAAAAAAAGGGTGTCCTTAAAGCGCACTTCTTTAAAATGTAAAAAAAATGGGTATAACTATAGCTCCTAGTAGCAAAAAGTTATACAAAAATAAATCTAAAAATTAAAGGCTGCCCCCATAGGTAACGTAAACTTATTTACATGCGCCTATCTTTTGAAAAACAAACGCTTAATAATTGGACTGGATGTCGATTACTTTGTCCATTTCATATGCAACGTCTTTTGCTCAATTTGGCATCTAGTTATCTATTCTTATAGATTTTCAATTATTTAGAAGCAAAAAAAAAAAAAAAAAAACAGTTTATATAAGAAAGTTTAAAGTAAATGCCAACATTGATTGAAAATTTTAATCCGTTTTGTTTTAATATTAAATCATTAAGATATAAATATATCTTAAAATTTTTTGTTAACGTAAATTTTACAAAACAGACAGTTACGGCAAACAGTTCCGTTTATATAATTTATTGTGTGAATGTATGTATTCCTTTTGTGATCTATGTAAAAAAGACTATTTTGTGCTCTTTGCAACAAGTATTGAAAGCATCATTTCAACCTCTTAAGGATTTTTGAATCGAGATAGGAACTTCTTTACAGAAGATGGGTCTTTCCGCTTTCCTTTAAAGAATTTGCTAACTTTTAACAAATATTTCTTACTAAGAAAGACTTATGTATAAATCAAAAAAAAAAAAAAAAAAAAAAAAATTTTGCAAAAAGCTTAAAGGTCCAAAGTGTTTCTTTTCATATAAAAAAAATATGTATTGTAAATAAATTTTTTTATTATAAAAGGAATTTTGACGTTTTTACATTATCTCAAGTTAAAGAAAAATAGTCAAGCTTGAGGCCATTATAATATTATCATTATTATTATAACATTATATATTATTGTTTTTACATTATGTTAACAAAGGCTGTTTTTGAAGATAGTAAAGTTTGAGCTGTCAGCAAACAATTGTATAAAGTTATAGTTCTTAGTTAAATATTATTGATCGAGGTTCGGTGTTATCAATTCGAATTATCAGTTAGCTAATACTTGTTTGACAATAAAACCAACGACTTCATATTCAACTTATTCCAAGATCATATTAATGAAGACAGTAGTCAATTAACAATGTTTAATCTCCGTAAGGTCACACTCACGTAACCACAATTTGCTACACAAAAAAAGCTTCAACTGAGCTATCATAAGAAAGTACGGCTGAATTTTTAACTTATTTTTTTATATTTGAAATTTTTTTTGGCATCATAAAAGAACATTGTAAGGAAAATATTATTTTTAGTCACCATATAAATTTAAATTTGTTTTGCTCTTTAATTGCCTGCTTATTCAAAATCGCACACTTCATACGCGATTGCTTGCATATCTGAGAGGTAAATATATATATTTATATCATATGCATTTCTATTAAACTATATATGCACATATGTGTATATGTACAGGTAATAGATATTTGTAACTTCTTTGTATGAGTAAAATTCCTTTTATATTTTATTATGAAACTACGAGTATTTAACAGAATTTAGCAACAACAAAATATAGCGGGAATATTACTAATTAAACCATCAAATTAAAAACTCAGAAACTTAAATTAGGAAAAATATACAATAAAATGAATCAAAATTTATTTTTTTGTAAAAAAAAAAAAACTTTTAGATCATTAATAAATGCAAATAAATTTAAGCTTTATAATAAATAAAGAAAAAAATAACTATAAAGTGCCTATATGTCGCAGTTAAGAACTAGGGCAAGAACTAAGGGTTTTATGTGTTTAAATGTTTATTTTAATACTAGTGTTTGGTTTAAAATCCTATATTTTTTATCACCTTTCCCAATTGGGACATTGACTCCACTAAGTTTTTACACACTAAAATAACAGGTTTCAATTATTCTTTCTATAAAGCTCATTTAAGGTCTTTTCTGTTGAATATAGCGTTATACCTTAGTTGATTTATCAATGTGTCTACAAATCCTCTCAGCCATTTATTAAGGGCTATACCGATTGATCCAACATTTGACATAATCTTAGCAGAGCAGTATCTTAGCTTACTTTTGGAAGCTGTGTACCGTCAACTGGCCAGGGGTAGCGCCATGTGGTTTTAAAATAACCGAGTTAAAAACATTTTAAAAATTAAATTTTTAGCAAATTATTTTTGTAAGTTTTTAGAGAGTCCCCGCGTTTGTTGAATATAGCCCTAAGGCTCCACTATCCATCTGATTAATATGAACATAATGTCGCACACTAATTTGGCTGATGTAGACTCCCAATGTTCATGTTTTGTTTATGTAAAACTACCGTACGCCGAAGAATTGTCTAAGCAACGATGTTCGGCATGAAATATGACTTTCAAACTGAGATCTCCACTTCGAATTTATGTCAGCTTTTGATCAACAGATATTGAAACATCCGTAACGACACAAAGCCGATAATGCTCAGTCAGAAAGTTAACATCAACAAGTTTTTGTCCCATACAAAAGCATGGACAAATTAATATCGCTGTTCTGCCGGCGTTATATGCTTCTCTTGGAAGGAAGGTAAGGAGAATGACTGCGAGGTATAATTTCAATATGTTAATAAAGTTTTTATTAAGAAAAAAGAATAAAACTATGACTAAGAGTTCTTAGTTTATTTGTCATATGAAATAGTACTACGCAGAAATAACTCTTTAACAGTTGTAAAAGAAATGAAGTAGATATGTATATAAAAAATGATTTATGTTTGTACATAGACATGTAATTGTTCAGGATTTTTTATATAAAATAAAACTTACATTGCATTTTTTTAGTTACTTCGCACATAATTTGTCGCGATCTGTTATAAATCATAAAACTAATTTTGTTAATCAAGGATTACAATAATAGCTTTATACAGCCAAAACAAAAACGGTAAATAAGACTTAATTAAAACTAACATACCAAAACTATCAAACCAAAAAGCGTTTAATCAAGTTTTGTCATATTTCTTAAAAGTATTTATTTTTTTTTTAATATAAATTTATGATTTTTTTTAGTTAATACTAACGAAATTGGAATATGCGTATATGTGTGCATTTTTATTAATTTGACTAACTTATGAAAACAATTTATCTTTATAAGTTCGTCACCACTTTGATGGAGTTGCCAATCAAAGGCACTAAATAAAATAAAAACCAAAAACTGTTACAGTTCAAGATATGTAAGACGACGAAAGAAAATAAAAATATAAAAGTAAAACAAAAATAACAACCAACAAAGCTTTAAACTTTTTCATTAGAAAATGTATTTTTATTTATAAAAATATTGCGACTTGTTGCGGTGCAACTTAAACAAATGCACACAATTTACTTAAAGTCAATATTATTATTTTGCATTTCTTTTAGATTGTTTCTTTATCTACTCTTTAATCAATAGTTTTGTTTCATCAAATAGCCATTAGATATAAAATATCATTCCGTATCTTAATGTTTTTCTTATTAACTACACGTTTGAACATATTTAATGTACACTGATAACTCATTTTACAAATTTAAATTTCAATACGAAAGCGCTGTACCTATAACAAATATGTTGGCATCATTCAGTTATAAAGATGTGCTCTAAAATAAATGTCATTAAAAAGGCAGTGCAAAGACATCAGGCTACTAAATTAGTTAAATGCAAAATAGCAGATATATTTAATGGATATATTTAATGGCTCAACTTTTAAGTTCGTTTTGAATAGCTTCATAAGCAATTTTAAATCAAGTCGGTATGGAAAGTACAGCAAATTTTCCAATTTTTATCAAATCCTCCACTGTCGCTGATTCCACGTTTTCCTTGATGTAAGTAAATTTAGCTTAGCCTTGTCATATTATTAAACATGTAAATTATTTGACGCCTCTTAAAAAAAACTGTTTTATTTGGGAGACACTATTTGCTTTATTCAATTAACCAGCCCGACAGATTTAAAGGAGCAGGTAGGTGTATTGTTCTTTTTTGGCAGTTAATTTTAAATTTTATAATATTTCTTTAATTAATTTTGTTGCTTATCTTTTTCTTAAACACGCTGATTTTGACTTTGTGTTCGATAAGTTTAAAAGCAGTTTAACTTCTTGGAAAGGTGGCAAATAACAGTGACGCTGATGTTAATAATGATTTACAGAGTCAATTTGGATGGAAAGTGACGTGATAGCGAAAAATGAAAGCAAATGTCTTAAGTTTTAATTGCAGTGGGAAAAACTACAAATGGAAAAAAATTTTATATCGAATTTAAAAAAGGAATAATCATATGAAGCATGGTTTTTCCAAAGTAATTGCTTTGTAATTAGGTGTAGTTTTGTTTTTAAGTAAATAATTATTAATTAAATTAATGCAATTAAAGAAAATATGTCTTTTGTTGAAACGGACCTTAAAAGAGCATGTAAATTTGATTTAATTGATAAATAAAAATATAAAAAATATTGAATTTCTCTACATAAATTGTTAGCATATTAAAATTAAAGTTTTTGCGGGTTAAATATGCAACATATGTTACACTTTTTCCTGCGACATATTTTCAAGAGAACATACTTTTAATTTACTCTCTCAAGCTTTTTTTTTTAGAAAAGAACACAAAGGTGTAAAAAGTGTTGAACATATGCAACATTTTTGTCCGAAAAGAGAACGTCATAAGTGATTGTTGGGTAATATTTACTTTCAGAAAAGAAATCGACATTACTTAAAACACGAAACCGTTTTAAAACGGGTTAAGCAATATTTAAAAAACTTAATTTTACACACAATCGTACGATTCATTCACAAGACAATCTAATGTAGTTCTGTCCTACATAGAAAAATTGCAAGAAAAAGGGTGTTTAGTTGTCACACTGTCACATTAGAAAGATGTAATTCAAAATGAAACTCTGATCGTACAGAAACTATTATTTTTCTTAAAGATTTTAAAATCATACAAACCTTTGTTTCATGCACACACGTCTAATCCTCATACTTTGTTGTGCCACCGTCTATTGATTCAAATGTTTTCGCACTAAAAAAAGTTTTATTCACATCTGCATAACATTTATTCCCTTTTTCCAACAAAACTCTGTTTGCATTTTCATTATAATGTATCTGCTCATTTACTATGTGTCCTTTTGAAAGTTCTACTTTCTCTAAATTGGCTGCCAAGCGATTGATGAATTAGACCAAAAAATGGCACTGCCTTCATCGAGTTGGTAACAAATTTTGTAATTGGTTTTTTCAAAACTCATTATTTAGCATCGTCATTAAAACATATTAAATTTGGATTCAACATTTAAATTTTTTTACTAAAACATTATGAAGCTTCGCAAATTCGACCTGTATTCTGAATATAAAGTTTGTTAGGCAACTGTTTGCGTGTGATGCGTAAAAGTGGATTAAATAGCATAAACCACTTTATTGTCTGGTGCAAAACAAAATTGCTGATCGCTGTTTGGTGGCATGTCGGATTTATAAGAAGAAAATGGCATTGTATTTATTCTCTTCTTTCTTATTTTGTTTTGTTACTTTATACTAAAATTTTATCTTTGAACATCTCATTGTAATAGGCTCCATGTGTATTACAAAAAATTATTTAAGTTGGTTTGTAAAATAATTTTTTAGTTTTCACATTTTTTGTACTTTCTCGTTGGCAAAGGCAATATTTAAACGGATACAATCAATTGAAAATTAACAAGTAGGGTTTTTTGAAACCAAAGGTTAATTAATCATGTGATTATACAGTTATTGCTTTTTTCTTGTAATTAATTGTAATTGTAATGTTTCTGTCAGTAAATAAAGTGTTACGCATAAAACACACTTTGGAAATAAATATCGAGCGTATGGCGATTAGTTTTAGTTCGCAAACGTATAATATTGACGAAGTCAAATTATCAGATAGAAATATCTATCTGTTTCAAAATAGATACTTCTCCTTGGACCACCCTGTATATATTCAATATAGGGTCTTATTGTGTTGTGTGTTCCCGTACTATTTCTTGCACAAGTTGTTTCACATATTGTCGAAAGTCTTTAACCAAAACAAGTAAGAGTGCTATAATTGGCTATATAGTTTAGTAAAGAAGCTACTATCAAAAAAAAAAAAAAAGCAAATATTGCGGTGACAAAGAATTAAAAAATCCGAAAAATATTACAAACAAATGTTATCGGCTCTTAATGGGCTAAGCATTTTTAAATAGTTTTAGTATTTTCTGAAAGATCTCTTAAAAGACGCTCAAATGATCCCCATATTGACTATTGTGACAATCGAATTTTTTATAAAAATTTTAGAAGTCCATAAGTCGAAAAATATGGGCGAGCGCCAATTTTTTAATTTTTAATTTTTTGATGTTTTTCCCTCTCTATCGCTCTATATATATATATATATATATATATTTATTTTTTGATTGGAGTTACTCCATTGTTCCAACTGAAATAAGAAAATTAGAGGCAGGCGTGGTGTTAAGGACATGTACCATTCTTGCTGATTTTGATTGGAAATGTTTCGAAACTATGTCTGATCGATGGGCGTATTTAAATTTTTTCTAGCTCATCTAGTGTCTTTGCAAAGTTGATTTCAACACTTACATGGACGAACAGACGGACATCGCTCAATCGAATTTCCTACGCATAAGAATTAAGAATAAATATTCTTTATAGGATCGAAAATGGATATTGAAAAATTACAAACCAAATGACAATCTTTGATATACCCTTTTTCCCATTTTTGTTGTGAAGGGTTTAAGAAAGGGAAAAATGTGATATTTTTTGCTCTTCCTTTAACAAGTTGATAAACAAAAATCTACTTTCTACAATTATTTCGTTTTGATTTTTTATATTGGTATATTATATTTTATACAATTATATAACTAATCAAATAGTGCAAGATATGTTCATTGTGAATTTTCTTACAAAGCATTACTAAAGAAATAATAATTTAATAAATATAATAAACTTGTTTTAATTTTACGTTACTATTTGCTGTCTCTTTTTATAATAGCTAAATGAATTTTTATAAACTCAAGCTCACTAATGGTCTTAGCTTTTAAAGTTGAATCGAATTTAGTAAGCCCATCTTGAGATTATGATTTAAAGAGTATTTTTTTTTTTTTGCAAGATAATCGTACAGTTTTTAGGTAAGAGAACTAGCGTATGCAAAGGTGAGTCAAAAATCAAACTCAGTTTTATTTCTCAAAAATTGAGAACATGTCCTTTAATACGATACATTATTTTACTGACTCTTCAAATTTTATTTCCATTGCTTACAAATTTTTGTCTAAAAAATGTTTAAAGATTATTATACTTTTTTCTAAACACCGAGTACTAACCAAGAAAAAATAACAATATTCTATATGAATTAAAAATTCCTTTTTTCGGCTTAGGTTCGGTTTTTAATTAAAATTCTAAAAATTTTAATTTTAGTCTGCTAACGTCTAATTATTCTTGTTTTCTTCTTGTTTTCTTCTTGTTTTCTTAAAAAAAAACATCCATATTCATTTGTAAATGATTTTTCTTTCCTAAAATTATTAGAATTTAAATTAAAAACTAAACCTAAACCAAAAAAGGGAAATTTTAATTTATTAATAATATTCATATTTCAAATCCTGATTTAGAAAAAAATTAAAAATTAAAAAATATATGATAAAGATATTGTCAAAATTTTCAAACGGGTGATATATGCATATTTCCTAACAAAGAAACTTAGATTTGTGCAAGCAATTTACACCTAATACTTTATTAAGAAGCTTAATAATTTTAAAGATATTATAAATACAGTTCTGTGTTGTTAATGTCTTCTTTTCTTGGGAAGAATGTATAAAAATCATTCACGCATCAATAAAATTTTATTCTGTTAAGCGTCTGTGTGAATATAGTGATCAGTGTATTATGTTACCGAGTTCAACGCAATATTCAGTTC
Organism: Cistogaster globosa; assembly: GCA_937654795.1. Taxonomy (NCBI): domain Eukaryota; kingdom Metazoa; phylum Arthropoda; class Insecta; order Diptera; family Tachinidae; genus Cistogaster; species Cistogaster globosa. The sequence goes on along the minus strand of OW569405.1, from coordinate 66,693,056 downwards.
CATTCGATCGAGCCAATAAAAAAAATAAGAAGACATATTTAATTAACTTGCAAAAAAAAAAAAAAACAAACATGAAAAAAAGAAACATGGAAAAACTTAATAGCAATCAATGACAAAATTGTAAATATGTAGTACTTCTGAATGTAAAATTTCACTTTCTTTTGTGACGGTCAATACGTTAATGATGTTAATGTTCAATTTATACACTAAGTAATGTAAAGGAAAACTCCAAAACAAGTTATTTACCTTTATTGTGTTTGGCGTAGCCGTATTTCGACTACGACAATTTTGTAATAGAATAATAATAACTGTTACGAGCTGTCTTTAATCTATTACAACACTTTTAAAAAACGGTTAACTTTCGCTACAAAAACGCCAATCACGATAAGGGTGATTATTTTTTAAAAGTTTATTTGCAAGACCTGGCAACACCGGAAACTACAACTGTCAGGACTACCTCGATAACAATATCCATAAAAGTTCGTAGTAGTATAGCAGCATTCGCCTAAAACAACAATGAATGGCATCAGTGTAAATTGTGTAAAGAAGCACTAGTAGCTCACCCACTTACACTTTCATCATTTAACATAATCGCCGTATTTGGTTTATGTTAGTTGTACAGAAAATAAATCAATGAACATTGGTAAAAAATAGTTTTAGTAGAAAATGTATGACTTTTGAAGGCCGTAAATTTATTCTAGACTAAAAATAAATAACAAAAACAAAAATTAAAAGCCACGATTACAATTCGTCACATGAAAATCTAATAGAATTCTGTCCCACTTAGAAAAATTGTGAGGAAACCCGTGTCTATGTGCCGCATTATTCTACACGTAAGTATGCAATTTAAAATGCCTACAATTTAAAATGCCTATAAATTTTGTCGCTTTTTTTAATAAAAAATAAAAAGTTTTTCTTCAACTGCCTAATAATAGCTTATTATTATTATTAATTATTGACTTTTAAAGGAAAATAATACAATTAAAAATGTCATGATTCTATTACATTAAGCTAATAACGTATAAAAAAATATTAATAAAAAACAATATAAAAATAAAAACACAGTTTTGACATTTCAAATTTAAGGGACAATCAATCATTTGTAGATCGCAATAGGCTTAAGAATTCAACTGTTATAAATTCGCCTTCCTACTGCTTGTGAAACCCAGCACTTATATATTATTTTTTACGGTGCCTAAATGTGGTAAGTAAAAACGCCGGGGCACATAGAATCCGTCATATATTTAAATTTGACTTATTTAATTGACAAGTCAGTTAAAATACCTGTTTCCTTATGAGCGATGTCACAATCAGTACGTGCCTGTCAAAGCAAAGTACGAATGTTGATCAACTTTTTACTTTTGACGTCAGTGCGTAAAATTCTTTGACAGCTACCAACTGCTTCTTCTTCTTCTATGTTTTTTTTAACCTTGCTGCGCTCCAAGTGTAATTTGTAATCTGTAATTTTAATAAAATAAGTTTGGTGCCAAAAACTTAAATACAAATTAAATTAACAAGTGAATAAAATACAAAGTAAATTTGAAACTGAATAAAAAAAAAGAGCGATCTTTGATATAATATCCGTCAACAAAGTACTCATTGTGCCATCATCATCCGTCGTTATTTCACTTTAGTTAAATACGTCAAAGTACAAAGTATGAAAGATTTTACGTGTAGCAGCAGAGAAAAGAAATTTCACAGAGAAAAGAAATTTGTTATGACAGCATCAATTAATTGTCTTCAGCTTTGTATATTATTAGATATTTGTTTGAAATTACTGAGGAGATCGAGAAAGATCAGCATAATTTTACTTCTTTTGAATGAAATACAACACGTGATGTTAACATTTATATAAAACATAAATTCTATAAATAAATATAAAGAGTTACATAATTTAAACTACTTATTTTGCTTGATTTTTTTCTTTTTTTTTTTACATTACTTCCTTTTCACGGGGAAATATCAACTACGTCTTTTGCAAACGGGAAATAAGAATGTTAGGTAATTTCATACCACTTCACCTTATCTTTGTTTGTTTAAACTATTTTTTATTTATTTCATTATGTGTATAAGCTTTTTCGCCTTTTTTGTAAAAGAAAATATTTCAGAAAAAGTGACGCATGTAATCCATTTGTATACATTCCAAAATGCCAAAAGTTTGTTAAAGTCTGTTACTTCAGATATGCACATATTTATAACTTATGTTCTAAAGCATAATTGGAAGACAGTCCAAGCTTTTATAAAGTATGTTTTGCATTAGTTTAAACCTTATAATTTCTATTATTCTTCTTTCTCTAGATAGTTGTTTGAATTGAACCTTACGCAATGATAAAGCAGGCTGTAGAAATCAAAAAATTAATTAAAAATGATGTTAATAAGAGTTAGAAGAAATATGTATCAAAATATAAGAAAAACAAAAACAAAAGCATTACATCAATTTAGTTTGGGTAGCAAAATTATACTGCTCTTGCCATAGTGGTTCTGTTTTTTCTACAAAACGAATGCATTTAAAATTCTTAAAACATGTTTAGAAGCAATGAGTGGCAGTCTATAAGTTTAAAAAAAGCTGCTTTAATGACCACGATTTTTATACAGTAACTTGTAGGGTACAAACGTTGCCAAAAAAGCTCATCTTAGTAACACATTTTTCAGCGTTGAAGGTTTCGGTTAACAAGTAAAAGCATATTTTTTTATTTACTTATTTCTCTACTTCTTACTTACCTCTTTAGCAGTGTACATTGACCTTTACTGTATTGATAGCAAGATCGTTGTGGTAATGCTCTATTGTTTGTAGAAAATCGTCTAACTTAACTATTTCTAACGTTTGTGGCCATTGAAAAACAAACGAGATTTTCACTTAAATGCCAAAAATGACAATTTTTTGCAATAAAACAAGGTGACTAGGCATCTAGATAAAACAGACATACAAACGATTTAACAAACATTTGTTTTCATTATTTAGTTACATTGTTTTGTTTTTCTTTATATTTTCTATATTTGCTTTGCTTTTAAGACAATTAAACAAAATTATGCGCTAGCTTTTTGGAATTTCGGTTGGTCGCTAACTTTTGTAACAATACTAGAGTTTAATTGAGAAGTGTTTTGCCATAACGAACTTAGTCAAACACAAAATAATTCATTTTCAATAAAAAAATAATCTTTAGTCTTTATCAAAATCATATAAAAAATTAGTGCCAGAAAAATTAAAAAATTAGTGCCAAATAAATAAAAAATAATTTTGCTGAAGTCAATAAAAGTTTCAGTCAGATTAATGCTTTTGGAAACAATTTTTTCCAACTGCGAAATATATGCTGAACTTACCTCTTACGGAATTGTAAAAAACACCAACAATGTTCCAAACTTAAGGCAATAAATCGAAACTTGCTAGTAAAGTTACTGAACAGACCTAACTTTACTAGCAACGATCGAGTAAAGCCGAAAATTTCAAAATTATTCCCCCACATGTAAAAAAGTAAATGAGCAAAAATTGGCAAAAAAAATTGTTGTGGCTTAGGGAATGATATGTAAGACTTAAAAGCTGTACGGGACGACCATTTTTTAATTAACTGTACTAGAGCGCAAGATTGTTTACAACGAAACAAAGACCACTAACAGCAAGCGAACTGGTAATCGTACGAAAAAGATTGAAAATAATAATAATATTGAACTTAATATCAACATTTATATTTTTTTTAGTTATAAACAACTTTCTGTGGCTTAGATGTAAAAATATTTGTGTTAAAAATAATTTCAACTTGATACACGCGTGTAACCTATTTAAAATTATACATAATAATTTTACTACTCTTCTTTAAACTGCAAAAGGAAACATTGCATTGAATGTTTCATCACTAGGTTGTTTACATTTAATTCTGAAAACAGTACAAATACCTGCAAAGCTCAAAGATAAAAAACCAACTTTGTGTTGCATTCCTCTTCTTTGATGTGTACTTCCAGGGCTCTAAATTAAAGAAAAATAGGTAACAATATTGTTTTTATATTCTTTTAATTGCCAAGGACTTGCATTTTCGTAAATGTTACAAAAATTTCAAACTTAAAGCAAATTATTTTGTAAACAAAAGTTAGAAACAGCTGTTTTTCAAATCCTTGCTAGTAAAAATTCTACAAGCCAAGTATTTTTCTCTCTTTAGTTTTTACACTCTTTTTTCACTCTCTACTTGTAAGTTTTTTACGTACGTGAACACGTTCTAGTAACAATTAACAACAATTAGTAAACAAAATTTTTGTTACTGAACAGTTTTCTTTTTTTCTAAATTATCTTTATACCGCTAGTGGTCAATTTTTTCGATAGGAATAAGTTAAGTGCTAAACAATTTTCCCAAGCTTAAAAAGACTACTTAATGAACAACTTGGCTAAATTAGCCACATAAATATTAAATTTCTATGAAAATGATTTTTTTTTTTTAAATTAAACTTTTAATTTTTTAATTTGGCACCTTTATAGACGAAAACAATTCGATTAAGGCAATTTAGTTTTATAAAAATATTTTATTTATTCTTTTATTATATTTTTAAATTATAAATGTTGTTTGTATATTTAAATTTAAAACACAAAATAAATATATAAACATATTAAAGAAACTTTGAAAAAGTTTTTATTTTTAAATCATTAAACACAACTAACGACTAATAAAAGAAATATATTTGAAATGCCTAAAAATTGAACAAAAGCGAACAACAAAATTTTCAAATAAAAGTAAAATTTTAAGATTAAAACAGTAAAAATTTTTAACTAAGAACTAGAAACTAAACTTGAAAAAATGTAAATTTTAAAAAAACAAAAATTGGGAAAAAAGTTACATTTTAAAACCATTTTAAATTTTAAAAAGAAGCCAACAATTTTAACCATAAAAATCAAATACAAAACGTTTTATGTGCATATAAAAAACTACCAACCTAACAAACAAGAAAAGCAATCACCACCATTAGCCACTCATTCGCTGTTTGGACACTAAGAACAGACGACTCAAGAACAAATAATTTCATTACATTAATGCTAAGCCAAGATTTTAAGGAAAACGTATACATTTTTCTTGTGTACGGCTTATTCAAAGGAACAGATTTAAACAGAGTACACGGAGTTACAGGGTGGGCCAAGGTTTTTTTGTACCGTGGTCAGTGTATTATATCCTCGTAGTTTTTTCTTGATCTAAGAAAATAGTAAAAATTAGGTTAAATAAAAGGTGCATAAGCGTTTAAAAACTTACCCAACAGAAACCCTTAGCTTAACTTAACGGACGGACAGCTTTCACCTGGAAGAGAAGGAAATAAAAATATATGTAAATAATTACTATTTTTTTAATTCTTTTGCATAAACAAAATTTTCATCCATTTTTATAAGAACAATTATAATTTATTCATTTTTATTTCTTATATCGGAATTTTGTTTTGCTTTGGCCAACCTATGAATGAAACTATAAGAGAAAGTTTATTTGCGATTATTCGGACGTAATAAAAACCTTCATAAATTTTTAAAGGAGATAAAAAATATGTATTTATGTATGTAGTAATGACATAAATTTTTTTTAACTGGAGTCAGTATATTAAAATCAATATTTGATTGTATTTGGTACATACGATTTCTTTTAAGTTTGAATACTTAAAAGGAAAACTTACTTAAAGTAAAAAAGTTTTCAAATGATTTATATTCTCTTATTGATCATATTTTTGTCATTATATTTATATTTATCAATTGAAAGTTTTTCTGTAGAAAACAAAAAAATAAAAAGGCATATACTACGGCGGGTTTGCATATTGATGTGGCAACTTCGCTGCTGCTTATCAGTGGATTCTACTAAATTTACTGGAAATGGAGTTCAAGACCCTTCTTTCAAAACCACATATTAATAACAAAAATTATACAAAAAACAAAATTATTTTTAAGAAATATTTTTTTTTAATTTTTTATTTATTTTTTAGAAAGAAATATTTAATGCAGAAATAGAAATTGTAACAAAATTTACAAAAATCAATGTGCAAATACAATACGAAAAAGCTGTAATTTTTGCAATGGATTACTTTACCAATTGTCTATAAACTCACCAAATATTACCTTAAAAATTTTAATTTTAAAAATCGAATATCCTCCAAGTCTTTTGACGTAGCGTTTATCCCTTACTAGATTTTTTACAGATCTCTAGTATGAAGTACAAAAATTAAATATCGCATAAAATATAAGTGTCTCAATAATATCGATAATATTTCCTTCAATTCACCAGGTAATTCTAGCAATTTTATAAAAACCGATGCACTCGCTAAGAAAATGTAGTTTTTTTCTTCCTTTTCTTTAAAGTCAACCCCTCCAAGTTATTTTTTAAAAGATATTTTTACGAATCTATTTAATTTTGCATTCTTTATACCTTGATAGGCCATCAACTGCGAATAGGTTTTATTCGTGATACCTGAAATATATTTTGTTTTTGATAAAATTTCTCTTTCCTGCGAATTTTTAAGACGATTATATATTGTAACCTTAATACAGAAAATCCTTAACTAACATTTGTCCCCCTTTACAGGAAAAGGAAAAAACTTGATAAAAAGTACGGTTTTGTAGTTGGAAATTTTTTATTAACAAATTTTGTTATTTAATTATTTAAGCAACTTAATACTGTTACAACTTTTTTAATCTTTTAGTGGTGCATTTGAGAACCATTATAAATCTTGAATTAAAAAAATTTAGGGCCGTTCTATATTAAGGTAACGATATACATGTTTAGTTTTATCTAGTAGAGTTCTGTAAACAAAGTTAGGAACTTTCCGTGAACAAAAATAATATGTACTGACATGATAGCTGTTATAGTACCATTAAAACGCTAAAATTGTGTGCTTTCACATTTGTATCTCTGTTTCTTTACAAAATGATATATTTTTTTGAAAAAAAAAAAAAAAAAAATATATATATATATATATATATATATATATATATATATATATATATAAATATATATATATATATATATATATATATATATATATATATATATATATATATATTCTATATTTGAACCAAGGGTGTAAGGGACCTCCTCATAAATTTTTAATCAAATCCATCGTGATACGAACACAGATAAACAGACGGACAGACAAGTTGTGGAAAATTGATAGATGTCAGACTGACGGTGGTTTATCGAAAATGTGTAGGGATTATTTATGACGTTTTTCTTTTAATTTATTTAGTAGTTTTATTAATGTTGACAAACTCAATAAATTGCACTGCTTAAAACAAAATGCTTCTCAAAGTAAAGTTGGTTTTTTCTGATTGAGCAATAACAGACGACATAAAATTTCATTTAAATTTTTAATTACTGGCTACTACAACTACTTGAATATCAAATGTGTTTTACATCATAGCAAAAACTTGTATCAGACTTATATTATAAAAAATGAAGAAAAGTTAATATTTTTAATAAAGAAAAAGGTTTCTTTAAATTTTTTATAGTTCACCTTGCACAAGTTTACCCATAATGTGCTTTCGTCACTGTTTTAACGACGACTAAATAGAAAAACATAAGAATGGCTGCAACGCAATCAATGACTCAAAGTAATATTTTTAATTTCATATTAAAAAATGGCTTCGCAACAAATAGCGGTAATAAAATAATAAACTACTTCGAGCATTTAAAATTACATATGTATTTTTTTATGCGTATACAGTTAATTATATTTTTATTTATTTTTTTCTATAAGGAAATAATTATATATAAGAAAATTAATTTATTTTTCAACGCATTAATGAGACATTTGCTGATGTTAGTGTCTCTAATATTTTATTACTATTGTCCTCATATTTCTGTAAATCTTTTTAACATAAGTATTTTATATGTGTAAAAGTGTAAACATTTAATAATTATTTTAATACTTTTACTTAAGCGAAGGCATATTTTTTCACTTTTATTGGCGAAAGTTATTTTAAAATTTTATTAAATTAATATTTTTTATTCCAAGAAATGTATAAAACTTTAATTCTGGGAAGATAGAAATCAAAAGTTTAGTTATTTTGACAGTTTATGAATTTCATGCAGCAATTAAAATATTAAATTCAATATTATTACAAACACAAATTATGAGTTTAAAAAAAAATAACATTTACATTCATCAGACTACCGGCAGATAATTTTATTTAACTAATGCAGAAATTTGAAACAGTTCGTTAATTTAATGTTGAACCAATTTTCAATTAAAAACGACAGGAACAATCTTTTTTAGCGTGTCTCGCCATAAGGTATCAGCGCTTATCGATGTAGACATACGCCTTCATCTTTCTAACACAACATGTCCACATAAAAGTTTTCTAATAGAGGCTCGAAAAAATAAATAAATAATATTGATATAGTGGTTCAGTTAAGTTAATGATATACATAAATGGCCCATGAAACAAACCAATTCGTAACTTTTTCTATGTGTGCCAAATAAGTCAAAAATTTTATTACTTAAATATTTAAATTAAACCATTCCTTTAAAAAATGCCTAAAAGCAGTGCTTGCTTTTAAATACGATCTTTATACTACAGTCATCATTTATGTGTGTGTGTTTTAATGTAATACTGCCAAAAACCCACAATAATCATTACGATTTAAAAAAATGCATGTCATTGAACAAATTTACATTATTTAAGCACAAACATAATAAACAATTGATTGTTCGTTTTATTAAGTCACTGACCATTGTTCAGCGAAAAAAGAAAAAGCATACTCAAACGAAAAGGAGGTAGCAGCAAGTCACATAAGTACATACATATATGGTGTAAGAGTGCAGCATGCCTTAAATGGTATAAAGAGTATGAATTTTAAAGAGTTCGCACGCTTTTCAACGCAGAACTTTCAATTTCATTTTTACAGTGAAAGTTTCAAATTCACAGAAAAAATAAATACAATTATAACAAGTAAGAGTGCTATATTTGGCTATGCCGAATCTTACATACCCTTCAACATGTGAGTAAATCTAGTTTAGTGAAAAAAAACAATACTGCAGTGACTAATAAATAAAAATTTAGAAAAAACATTAGTACTATAAACAATATTCATCGGCTCTTAATAAGTTAAGCATTTTTAAAACACTTTAGTATTTCCAGTAGATTTCTTCAAAAGCTTTTAAATGATAACCATATTAAAAATATGGTGCTCAATCGTACTTTACTAAGAAAAGTTCAGAGGCCCATAACTCGGAAAATATGGGCGCCAGTCTTTTTTTCTTATTTTTATACCCTCCACCACAAAAAGTGGAAAAAGGATATATCTAAGTTTGTCATTCCGGTTGTAACTTCCACTATATGCGTATCCGATCCCATATGGTATATATATTCTGAGTTAAGGCGAAGTCTATTGAGCAATGTCCGTCTGTCCGTCTGTCCGTCCGTGTTAGTATTGAAATCAACTTCACCAGAGTACTAGGTCAGCTGGAGAAAATTTAAATACGTCAATCAATTAGACGTAGTGAAGATTGAGGTGCTATTAAAAATCAGCAAAGTCGGTCCATGTCTCCTGAGGCAGTGGGCTTTAAACCACGCCTGCCGCTAATTTTTCCATATCACTTTGAACAATGAAGTAACTCCGATCAAAAAACAAAAATTTGGAGCGATCTTTTCATAAAAATGTTAGATTGTCTGTAGGGTCAATATGGGTATCATTAAAAAGCTTTTAAAGAGAGCCTTCAGGAAACACTAAAATTTTTTAAAAATACATAAACCATTTAGAGTCGATGACATTTTTATGTAAAATTTTATATCGTATTTTTTTTCTTATTTTTAAATTCTCTGGCACCGTATATTTTTGTTATTGAAGCTGTTTCACTAAACCTTTGCCGAATATATCACTCTTACTTGTTTATTTCTCTATCGCCCAGAATATTTGCTTCTCGATTGCAGTTTCTTGAATTGTTGCAAATGATATGGAAAAATTATAGGCTGGTGTGATGTTTTGCCCAATGCCTTGAAGGGCATGGACTTATCGCGGTGATTTTCAATAGCAATATTTTCGAAACTACGTCTGTTAGATAGACAAACTTAGATATACCTAGATATACTTTTTTCCTACTGTGGTGATGGGTATAAAAACACCAAAAATTTCAAGTAATTAATATTTATAGCGGTTTTTGTAGAACATCAAGGCGACGTCGTTATTTTGTGAGAAAATTTTGTAAATTATAAACCAAAAAAAAGAAAATCAAAAAAAATTCAAATCTCATTTTAATATCTCATTTTGTGTTGATCAATTTACGAATTAAACGACCAAGATATACGATAGACTGACCTACTTAAAAAACGACAGACATAGATATATGTATATATAAACTTAATAAGGACTTTAATAACGTTCTTGACTCAACTAGCAAACAAGAACTCGAAATTATATACAACAACGTTGCTAGATACATATATATACTCAAAATATTATGTAAGTAAATTTAAATGAAAAATCACTTTTAACTACTACTTTTTCATTTAAAAAACGGTCCATGTACATTTTTTTAAATTAAATAAATTTTTCAATTGTTCAAAAACTATTTCTCACAAAATATGTAAAAACAAATAATTTTCATTTATTCCAACGCACAAAAAAAAAATAATTTCAGAACAGTAAAAATTACTGTTTCTCATTTATTTAAACTTACAAAATATAACCTATTAAATCATTTGTAACAACTGTTTTTGTATTATTTTAATTTTTAATTTATTTATACCTAGGAAAAGAGTAAACTAAACCAAATTTTAATTCTTTCTTACCCCCTAAAGTTAATCTACAAAAACAGAAAAATAAATATTTTTATCATATAATTCAAACAAGAACAAATAACCTACGAAAACATTAAAAAAATTAATTGTTTCCTAAAGTCTTTAATTTCTTCTCGTACTCATATGCAAGAATTCTGTCCTACGTAGAAAATTTTCAATGCTTTTGATGTTTCCTTTTTTATTTTATTTATATATTTATTTTATATTATTTTTTTTGTTCATTTTATTTTTTAAGTCAACAAATATTTTCTACTGACAAACTTCTTTTATAAATATGTATTTCTTTTTACTGCAATAACGTACAAATTAACTGTTAATTTTGACTACAACGAAAAACAGTATATTTCTGTCGTTTCTTTTTTTAACAACAGACATAAAAAGTTAAACAAATATTTTCTTCCTAAAATAACTATATTTTCATTTATGTTTAACTAAACTGAAAACTTCTAAAATAAACTACAAACAGTTAATATTAATTTTTTTTGAGTGTTGTGGAAAAAGATATAGTAGTTTTTCGGACTATTCAAAATAAATTTTTAACATATGTTTTGCTAACTTGTTGCACTTCTTCTTTTGCACAAGAGCAACACAGCCTGAATATTTTTTTCAAAGATTACAGTTTCTTATCTTAGAGAAATTTTTTTTTTTAATTTCAATTCATCTATGGAACCAATTTCCCGCAAATATTCAATTGTTAGGCAATGCAATATAGTTTAAAAATGCTATTCTTAACTATATGACCAAAAATTAATTATACTAAAATATATACACATATTTCAGTTTATATACAACTAATTTTATTTTCCTCCACAAAGGATTTTTTTATAACTAAGGTCAGCCAATTATAATAAGTTATTATGTTAATATTATATTAATGTTAAACTTTTTTATATTTAAAACTTGCATGTTTGTATTGTTACTAATTTCATGTGCTCAGAGTCTGATGCCAATGTCTACAAACTACTGTCATATAAGATTGTTAATCTTGTTCTTCTGTATTCTCGCTAAATAAATAAGAGTACAAGTAAGTATCTAATAAAAATTTAAAAAATAAAATGATTTGGTTGAATTGAAGTTCCATTTTTTTTTTATTTTATCAATGTATGATTTTTATTTTTCTGATTGGAGTTACGTCACTAAACTAGATTTACATACATAGTGAAGATTGTGTAAGGATTGGCGTAGCCGAATATAGCACTTTTAATGGTTACTATTATTTTTTTTGCTAAGCTCAAACACTTTTTTCTTAAAATATTTGGTATTGAAGAAGTCTAAACAAGTTGTCAGGGTGATTAACATCACCATGACAATGGTATGATTTTTAAAACAATATGAAATATTTTATATGCAATTATCTAGTACAGCACATCTTTTAGAACTTGATTTAAGTGAAATATTATGTTTACCAACAACTTTTAAAAATCAGGCGTCAGTTATATGCTTAACGTTACGCACTTTAAGAATCTGAATTAGTTAATATGTACAAGCTTAGAAGACTTACTTTTAATGGCTGCTGCAATTTCTAAATTATTAAATGCAATAGCAATCAATAAGTTGCGAGAGTTTAAATAAGTAGTGGTAGCAGCATTTTTAACCTTAATTGCCAAAGCAACCTCATTCAAAGTCAAATTAGTCACAAAAACACCATCTTATCATCATTAGTATCATGGAAAAAGGCAGGAGCATTTAATCATTCATAAAGCTTGAGACGATCATATTAGTGTTTAGTGAGAAAAGCAAACATTAACACGACAACTTGCTCTTACAATTATTGAGACTAGTCAATGGAGTGAAAAAATGTTTGCTGATGTTTTCTATTTCTTTTCAACGTTTTCAATAATAATGAATTTATCATGTGGATTTTTATGTCATATCCTAATGTTGGGAAGAACTTCTTGCATTGCAATCAAATGTCACAAACCTAAGTGAGGCAGAATAAAAAGATATTGAAATATCTATTTCTATTGAAAAGAAGTTTAATTTAAAATATGTAAAGGAAAAAAAAAATAAGATATTTTATTTAGAAATTAAAATCTTTGCTCAAAAATCTAACCATAAATCTATACAGGTTTAGTTTTTTAAAATATTATGATGTTTTTCAGTGTGCAAGGCTACATTTTACTACATTAACAATCTAATAAGCGAATTTCTTTTTTTTTTTACCATCTCAAACCTTATATGACACACAACTCTTTTACATGACTGCATTAAGGTGTATGTAGTAATTATGTTCACACGCAACTTATTTAGTTTAAGGGAGTATGTATCCACACAGATGTTTCATGACAAAAACACTTGTTTTATGCTCAGCAGCATTTAAACAATTTTGCTATTAACCTTTGTTGGAATCCTAAGAAGGCAAAAAAAGGTTTTTTAGTGTTCCAGCATGTGACATTTACAATTTCGCCAACCAAATCAGTTTCCAACTACAATAAGTGGTTGTCATAAAAGACTGTTAGTCCGGTGTAGAATTTAAGCTTTATATTACTTTCTGTCTTATCCATTTACTATAGGTTAATCTCCTTAAATATTTTACTTTATTTTTAATATTTTTTTTTCGGCGTACAGTGGTTCTACTTGTTAAAGCCTTTGATAAGTAAAATGTAAAAATAAATAAATGTAAAAGTAAATGTTTAAATGTTAATCGTCTTATTATCTTCAACTAATCAATTTTTAATGATAATATATTAAAAACAAATCAAATCAATGTCTTAAGTATTTTGTTTAATTCTAAATTAACTTTCAAGTTTTATTTAGATAAGTTTATACTTTAAGCAAGCATAGAGGCATTTATAAAAAGGAACAGTGCATAGTTGGTAGGTTCATATACAATTAAACTTCTATTTTCGGCTTACGTAAGATCTAAATTGGAATATGGTGCGTTTATTTGGAGTCATCATATAGATCATATTAAAAAGATACAAAAACGTTTTATTCATTTTGCTTTGCCTCACCTAAATTCACTTTAAAAAAAAGACGCAAAGAACAGTCTATGCTTTTGATGTTTTGCAGAAAATCACTTTTTATATTTCCTTCAGAGAGTATCGTTTCGTCATAGAAGATTATGTACTTAATAGCCCAATAATTAAATCTTCAAAATATTTGAATTATTTGCTTAACAATATTACTGTAAAATTAAGTGCATCAAATACTTGCTTTAAAGGTGATTTCTTGTAAAATTTTAACAAATATTGAATAAACTTTTGCATAAATTATTTTATATAAAAATAAAATATATTCTTTGGAAAACGTCCGCAAACATTTGTAAATAATTTTTCTTTCTAAAAATTTTTAGAAATTAAAATAAAAAAATGAACCTAATTGGTTTAGAAAAGGAAATTTTAATTCATTTATAAAATAAGCTATATTTAAGTATTTTATTTCATGTCTGCTTTGGATTATTTCCTTAGATTTAAATAAATAAATTAATAAAAATTAAATGAAAAGTACCTTTTCATACGAGGAAAATAGAATAGTTGTAAATCAGATTGTAATAAGTGGAAGAAAACCAGTATCATAATTTTCATTTGAGAAACGGGTATATATTAATGTTTATATAGTTTGAAAAAATAAAGTCATTTTATTAGATCTAAGTCTTGATCAAACCGCGGTTAAGAGTAGACGTATAGTGTGCTTTATCAAGTAAAATATTTTTCAAAAGTTATTGTCATTAAAATATCAATAATAAACAATTTAAAACAAAGGGATTAACATACCAATAGTGGATTTGCTTAATCCCCTTTTTAAAAGTAAGAACAAAGTTGTGAACTTTTTTTGCAAAAAGAAAAAAAAAAATAAAAAAACAATATGCCAACGTTGAGTGAAGATGATAGTGATGAAAATGATGGTATTTGGCAGCAAGTACCTGAAAGCACAGCAAACAAACGGCGGTCTTGTGGTTCACCTAATATGCATGTGCATAAAAAAATAAATTTATCACAAGAACCAAGTACATCTGGTGCAAACAGGTTTTAATTATTAAATGTTGATGACGACAATGATACCAACAAATATGAAGAAGATCAAGTGCCAAAACCACCGCCAATATTTATTCCTAATGTAGACAATATAGGTATAATGATTAAGGCTTTTTGTAAAATCATATCAGCAAGTGATTTTCATTATAAATCAATCAGAGATAGTCAAGTAAGGCTAATGATCAAAAATATTGATTCTTATAGAAAGGTGATTAAGTACCTTGAATCTAAGAATATTTCATTTCATACTTATCAGTTAAAGCAGGAAAGAGCTTACAGAGTAGTGATTAAAGGAATACATCATTCAACACCTACTGAAGACATTAAAGCAGAACTGCTTCTGTTAGGTCACCAAGTAAGGGATGTTATCAATGTGAAAAGTAGTGTAACTAAACTACCGCTTCCTATGTTCTTCGTAGATGTTGATCCAAATCCCAACAATAAAGAAATCTATAATATTCGGCATATCAATAATGCAATTGTAACTATTGAACCTCCTAAAAAGAAAGATTATTTAGTTCAGTGCTTTCGTTGCCAGCAATTCGGACATACAAACACATACTGTCATAAACCATTTAAATGTGTAAAATGTGGATGTGATCACCCTACAGCTAGTTGCGCCAAGGATATTAATACCCCTCCAAAGTGTGTCCACTGTCTTCAAAATCATACTGCTAGTTACAAAGGATGCAAAATCTATCAAGAATTAATACACAAAAAAAGAACTTCATTTCCAAGAAATCAATCTGGAACTCAAAACTTTGGAATAAATCCTAATGATTTCCCTAATTTAGGCCCACAAAATAATAATAATAATAACAGTAATAATAATCCACAAAATATTTCATTCTCTCAAGCTGCAAGAAGCGGCTTAAATAATAGTGAGTCTCACATATTGTCACGATTAGAATCCATGTTGGATAAACTAATGAATTTGATGACCGTTATTATAACCAAATTATGCAAGTAAATATAAGAATAGCAGTATGGAATGCCAATGGTGCTTCCAATCACACGAAAGAAATTGAGACTTTTATTAAAATTAATTATATAGATGTTTTTTTAATTTCGGAAACTCATTTTACTTCCAAAACCTATTTTAAAATTCCAAACTTTGACTTGATTGAAGCTAATCACCCTGATAACAAAGCACATGCCGGATCCGCTGTCCTAGTTAAATCGACGTTAAAATACATGGTCTTAAATCCCGTAATCAAACCATCTATACAAGCAAGTGGAATACAATTATGTTGTAACAACACTAAAATTGCACTGTATTCAGTATATTTTCCTCCAAGGCATAATGTAAAATTTGAAGATTATAATATGTTCTTCAAAAATCTTGGCAACAGGTTTATAGTTGGCGGCGACTTTAACGCAAAGCATCCCTGGTGGGGATCTAGACTTGTTAACCCAAAAGGAAGAGAACTTTATAAATGTTTAAGCGCAAATAACTATAAAACTATTTCAACTGGAAGCCCTACATACTGGCCAAGCGATAGAGATAAAATTCCAGACTTGCTTGATTTCTTCCTTTTTTCTGGTTTATCAACACATCTTTTTGATATCAAAGGGAGTTTTGATTTAAGCTCAGACCATACGCCAATAATTTTAAATTTTAATGCTTGTTTACAAACGAAGAATATAAGCTCAAAACTCATATCAAAGAAAACTGATGTTGAATCTTTTCAAAATTGGATAGATAACAATATAAATCTAAACACATCAATTACAACAAATTTTGAAATTGATCAATCTGTGGAAAAGCTTACAGCTCTTATTCATGAGGCATCGTTATTATCTACTCCACAAACGATAGAAAGTAACGGAAGGCAGGTTAAACTATCAGCAGAATTAAGGCAAGCAATCTTACATAAAAGGAGATTGAGAAGAATTTGGCATCATACGAGAAATCCTATTGATAAAACTAATTTTAACCGTGCATCAAATGATTTAAAAAAGAGAATAAATGATATCAAAAATGTTGAAATCACGCACTATTTGAATCAAATTAATACAGCAAATGATAGCGACAAAAGCTTATGGAAAGCTACAAAATGCCTTAAGGGGCCGGTCAAGAGAAATGTACCAATTAAAAAGGAGGATGGCACTTGGTGCAGATCAGAAAAAAGCAAAGCAAATGTATTCTCCAAACATCTGGAAAAAACATTTCAGTCCTTTCCATATACTGACGATTCAGATGAAAATAAAGTTTTAGAATTCTTAGATTCACCGTGCCAAATGGATTTTCCAATTAAGCCATGCTCTCCATCAGAAATTAAAATGGAAATATCCAAACTAAATAACAATAAATCGCCAGGTTATGACAAGATAGATCCAATAGTTGCAAAAAACCTATCAAACAAAGCCATATTATGCCTAACCATAATATACAATGCTATTTTGAGATTATCTCACTATCCGACGCAATGGAAATGTGCAGAGATCATCATGATCCCGAAACCAAAAAAATCAGACAATGAAATTTCGTCATATAGACCAATAAGTCTGCTTCCTTTATTTTCAAAAATTTTTGAAAGAATACTTTTACATCGGCTATTGCCTATTTTGGAAAAACAAAACGTAATACCAGATCATCAATTTGGATTCCGGCATAAGCACGGTACACCGGAGCAATGTCACCGTATCATCGACATAGTTACTGACGGTTTGGAAAGAAAACTATATAGTTCAGCAGTGTTTCTAGATGTTAAACAAGCGTTTGACAGAGTCTGGCACCAAGGCCTGATGTTCAAACTAAAAACTACTCTACCAGCCCCAATATATTTGCTGCTAAGATCTTACCTAAAAAATCGAACTTTTTGTGTAAAAGTGAATGATGAAATGTCTGAAATTTGCGAAATAAATGCTGGAGTGCCTCAGGGAAGCGTACTTGGTCCCACATTATATACAATATATACATCTGACATGCCAGTTCACAAAGATGTTACAATTGCTACCTACGCTGATGACACTGCTATAATAGCTTCAGATTATTCTGCTGTTGGTGCTTCACAGCTAGTACAAAATGAGCTTAATGCTTTACAGCAGTGGCTTAAAAAATGGAAAATCACTATTAACGCTGATAAATCAGTTCATATTTCATTCACGCTAAGAAAAGGGGACTGTCCCCCAGTTTTTATCAACAATGAACAAATACCAAAATCGGAAATTGTAAAATACTTGGGAATGCATATTGACAAAAGGCTTACGTGGAAAAATCATATTAAGGCAAAAATAGAACAACTAAATATTAAAACCAAGAAAATGTATTGGCTTTTGGGTTCTAAATCAACTTTAAATCTTGAGAATAAGATTAAAATTTATAAAGCAATATTGAAACCTGTGTGGACATATGGTATTCAGCTATGGGGCACCACAAGTAATTCAAACATAGAAATACTACAACGTTATCAGTCGAAAACCTTAAGACTCATAGCTAATGCTCCGTGGTTCATCACAAACAAAAATATTCACAGAGATCTTAAAATTCCATTCATAAAGGACGAGATAAATAAATTTAGCACAAGATACCTGAACAGACTGAGTAATCATCCTAATTCGCTGGCTATTTCTTTACTTGATGAATCAGAAGAAGTAAAAAGATTAAAAAGATTCCATATACTTGACTTACCATATAGAAAATAATGTATAAAGAGCTTTAAAAATTTAAGTATAGAAATGTAAATATGTATGTATTTATAAGTATTGTTGTTAGGATTTAGCCTAATGACGCATGTAAAGTTTATATTATCATGATTCTAAGTTTAATCAAACAATTTACTTAATGTTTTTTTTAAATAGATTGTAAATAAAGCAAAATAAAAAAAAAAAAAAAAAAAATTTATTAGATCTGTGTGTGTGTGTTTTTTAATGTAAACAGTGCTACCAAACATTAAGATTTTTATTTTATTGTATTTAAGATTTTATTTTTTTTTTTTTTTTTTATTTTTTATAATATCCTTTATTTAAGAAGATGTTTTTAAAAGAAGAATAGAACTTTATGATTTAATATATAGAAACCTATGATACCACTTGGCGTTAAACAAAACTTAATAGAATTTTGCTACCATTTTCTTAACTAAGAAGTCATTGATTTTTACTGTTGCTTTTACGAAAGCAAATCTATTGCAAATACCTTTAGTCAAACGTTTGTTTTTGCTCTGCTGTTTTGTTCTTATGAAACTTCAGCCAAATAATTAAATTCCAAGTTTATTTTTATTTTAACAGAATCTTTAACAATTCAGTAAATAAAATTATAATGAATTTCCTAAAATACATCACCCTGCTCGTAAATTTGTTTCTTTTTCCTTGAGAAAATATCTCAAATAATTTTGCACTACAAAACAGTCGTAAAAGATGTCAAATTGTTATTTTATTTCTTGTATATTCCATTGCACTCTAGCCTTGGGAGTAACATGAAAAGAATCGTTAACCTTTTTGTCATTTTGTTTTGAATGCATTGATCATTGTTGGTGGTCTTATATTGAGGTTGTTGATTTATATGTAGTAGGCAGCGATAGAAGTGGTAGTAGTTCAAATTATAATGGCAAAGGTTGTGATTTTGTAACCAGGCAGCCTGTGAATCATGTTTTTTACAATCAGCTCAAGTTTATTATAACATTTTGTGGTCGTATTCAAAATTAAGGTTGTACGTAAATCGAATTTATATTTTTATTTAAATAAAGTTATGTTTTTTATTTTTTCTCTTACTGTCTTGGTGGCTTTTAGTTTGTTCTGATTTTCGAATAAAGTTCTAAAAAAAGCATCAGTTTATCACAACACTTTTTTGTTTGAGTTTTAAGGCTAAATCCAAATTTTCTGTATTAAAGTGAGTTCAAGTTAAAAAAAAATCTGTATTTATAATATTATTATTGTGTTGCCCGTGTGATAAAAATCTGAAGCTGTTAGTTTATATATTAATTTTGTTAGAAAAAGGAGTTTATACATGTATCTGACAATTTGTGTTCTTGATTTATTTGTCATGATGATTTTTCTCAGACAAATTTTAAAAAGCAATTGTATTGTACAGACGTATCCCAGTAAACCACTACAAAATATTAGGCAAACACACATATTTTTTTGCTTTTTATAAAATTTCTAAAGCTATATACGACCTACAAATAATTTTTTTTTTAAACTTTAACTAAATACATGTTTTTTTTTTAATTTGTCTCATTTTTATAATAGGACTCAAGATATATATAGTAACTAAATTAACTATTATTTATTTTATTTCGTAATGGATTTGTTTTGATAGTATTTATAAACTGTTTTCAATATTCCAATTTGTGACTTAACACTTATATTTTACCTGAAAAAAAGACAACCCCTATTTTTGAATAAAATAGTTTTCATTTCTAATTTGACTTTTGCCTTGCACATTTTTTTCATATTACTTTAAAAACAACTTTCAAAACAAAACAATTTATAAAGCTTAATTTATTATTTTATTTATTTATTTTTTGTAAGTTTTAGATTAAATGTTACTTTTTCAATATAAAAACAAAACAACAATAAACATCCATTGTGAAAAGATAGCACAGAGCCTAATTTTCATATCCCAGACGAAACACAGGGTTGCAATTACGATAGCAGTTTTCGAGCCTCTATCGTATATAGATTTTTCTTAAAACAAAGTTCTTAATACCTTTTGATTTCTCGCTTAAGTTTATTTCTTTTAAACTTTGCTGTTGGAGTTCTGATGATTTTCAAAATTTTCGTTTTTTTAACTTTAATTTCTGGTACGTTTTCATTGATAGGTGTTGCTATTTTCTGTTATTCACATTTTATTTTAAAACTAAATTTACTTTTTGAGGAATAGCAAACATTGTTAAAAACCCATGAAAATTATACTCAAGGTATTCTAAAGTTTGAATACGTTCGGCTGGTATATGGCAAAGACTTTCTCGTTAAATATAATTTATTGATTTTTTATTGATTAAAGTTTTACCCAACAAGAAAGCGATATGAAACAGAGATATATTGTAAAATTACTCCAACCAACTCGCACCACAGTTAACCAAAGTACTCAAAAAATTTTAAGAAATGGATAAAATAATGTGCTGAAACTTAAACTCGTACAAAACTCCAGCGTTCCGCCAGCAAATTAAACAGCATATGGCAGAAGAATTTTGCTTATTTGATTAAAAGGGAAAACGGATCATTTCTTCTTCCAAATTGTAGTTTTCGAACACGAATTAACTGATTACTTTGTGAGTCGCGACCACGCATAAAAATTTTTTATATTAATTTAAGTAAATACTTTTTCAAAATTACATCACGACAATAAAATTTCTCCAATTTTCTCCTTGAATTCTTAGATTTTGTTTTTGCTTAAGCTTTCGATAACAAATTAAAAAGAATCGTAGGTCTGTACACTATTCAACTTTTCTTTCCACGGTGGCCAATCTGTCATTGATGAATGTACGATTTGTTCCTTGTTGTTGAGGTTTTCTGTAAAAGGTTTAAGAGAAATCGGCATTAATAACAATGCCAGCGACAATGTCATGTAAATACCTTATTTTTGGACGTCCGTGACAAGCTAAAGGAAATTGTTGCTCTTTTGGTCTTACACCAAATACTTAGCTAACTGGGTATTTTTAAGTATTGAATACAATTTTCTAAAAAAAAGAGTTTTTTAAAATACAAAATATGTTAATATTAAAACTTGTAATTCATTTGTCAAGACTTACCGTTGCACTTTGACGTGAAATACAAAAAATCGATTAAAAGTCTGGAGCTTCTACAATATTTACCCGATTTTCATACAACAAATAAATTTTTTGTTTACACTTATATTATATATAATCGGATCTAATTAAAATAAGTAAATTTTTATATAAAATTTTTCGATTCTTTAAAAAAATTAATCAAACATCTTAAACTTACTTTTTAGTCAATCAAAAAGTATAAAAAATCTTAAAATTATAAAAGAGTTTAATTTAATAATTTAAGATAAGCGATCAATCAACAAAACTCCTCCCAAAACTAATATAGGTTTAATTGCTTGAATCTTTTAGCTGGTGTGTTTTTGCAATTAATTAAACAATTTTGCAAGAGGTGTGTTTTTATTTATTTTTCTTTCATAGAATAATAATTATTTTTTAATTATATTTTTCTTTATTGGCCATAAACAACAAACACTATTTCTTTATTTTATCCAACATTTAAGTCTCTGAATATTTGATAACCTAGCAATATAAGTTTGTAGTCGCTGCTTAAGTGTACACATTTTTATTAACTATTAATAAAATAATAAACACCTGTTGTTTAATTAATTGGTTTAATCTTAAAACTTATGTATTTTGTAAAAAGAAAACTGATTTTTTTGTAAAGTATACAAATCACAAATAAGTGTGCTGCATGTGCTTTATAACGGTGTATTTAAATATTAACTTTAAGCCAATTTATCCAAAATAATTTTGCAAGTATATATTAATTCAGTTATATATTAACTCGAAATAAATTTGCAAATAAGTTATTATTTTTCAGTTACGCTTAAGCTTGTTATTGAAGAGATCGACACATTCTTCGTATCTGTCCATCTGTCTGTATTTTTATTTATTAAAATCTAGTAAATATTTCATAAATATATTTTAACTGATTCATAAAAAATTGTTTAGATTAAACGTGCAATTTAGTTTCTATCATTTTATATTGTAATTTATTACAGTTTAATTCTTTACATTCTTTAATTCTTTATTGTGTAATATACCTGCCATGCGATTTCAATTCGAATAAAAATCTGATTTAAATATTAGAATAGAATTGGAAAGAATGATGTGGTATAGGATCGTAAATGTACATTAAGTATTTTTTGTGCTGGAGTTCATCTATTTAGAATAAAAAGTACCAATTGTTTTGTCTTTTCGAATGCCTTTCTAACGCATTAAGTAAAAGGTGTCCAAAACTTTTTATAAAATTTTGTAGGTATCCCAATCGATATTCAGCACATTTTTATTTCAAGTTGGCAACTTTAACAATTTAAATAATACTGGAATACTTGACAGCGTCTAATATTTGTTTAACAAACCTACTTACCGCAGGATTTTAACATCCATAAGCCTTTTAGCAGGGAACGGAAGTTGCTTCTTCGTCCTAGATCTTTTGAAGTAACGATTTAATCCTAATGGGTAAAAATAATGTTATATTGATGTGTAAAACATAAACACAAACCTACAACTCCAAAAAACCAACTACAGAAAAGCAAGGCAATGCTTAAGGAAGAATTGTTCAAAAAATTTTGCGAAACCCAGAAGGCATATTAAGGAGTTACACACACAAGCAAAAACATGAACTGAAATGATAAAACGAGTTTTCATTTTCTTTAAGTATCACAAAATATGAATAATTTAATACACGGTTTTAATTATATTTTTATCTTTTCATTAAAAAATCATTCTTGAACAAATATACATGTAAAACTTTTTTATTTTCCGATATTGTAAACATAATTTTTAATTCAAATATTTTAAAAATATCTTTTTTTACGCGATCATTTCTTTGCTTATTATTGTAAAACGGTATTTTTAAAAGTATCAGTTATTAAGAATTATGTATGAAAAAAGATTTATATATAATTAACTATGTGCAAATAATATAAGCAGTTCAATTTTATATCTTCAAGCAACTGCATAATCAGCAACTGGTGACTTCTTTATTGTATTTGTTATATTGCTACCGATGGAAATAGTTACACGTGCTTTGGTTCACACTCGGATACAAATAAGTTAACTTTTGAACTTGAAATTTGTCTTTCAACAGAAGCAAATATTTTGTGAAAGCATATAGAATTAAGCGATGCCTTGTTTTCTTAAAAATAAGATCTTTAAAAATTGCAACAAAATGGTTTTATTTAATTATTTGATTGAAGCTTCACGAAAAAAATAATCTCTTAAGACAAGATGTTTATGAAAAACAGAATGTAATCAAAAGAAAGTTTTTAACACAAAATAATGAAGTCGCCGAAAAGAAAATGTATAGATGTTATTGTATTTAGTTGGTTTTTTTTTTCTTTAATGCTGTTTTTTACTTTAGTTATAACGTTATAAGGAGTATACACTGTAGTTCATTTCAATAACAACAATTAAAGTCATTGCTAAAAATTTACATTTCGAGAGAAGTAACAAATATAGAGACCTGAAGATCCTTTGTACATCCCTTTTTCAGACAACATAAAGGCACCATCTAGAACCAAGTCACTCGGTTTCTCATGCAGGCAGCCTGTGAAACTTAACATAACTTATATGAATAACAACACTTAATCGTGTTTAACAGACTTCAAGACAGGCAGGAGGTTATCAATTCGTCTGAATGTTGCTTTTTTTAAATGTTTATTTCTCCATAACTCAGACCCTTCCAGGTCGGTTTTGAATTTTTTTATTTGATTACAGATTGGTCTCGTTTTTTAAATTAAAGGGTGTCCCCTCCAACATTCATCTTTTTTAAGTGTATAATAAACCGTAAAGTACATATCACAACCGAATAGCAGAAAGTAAAACAAAAATAAATCTAAAAATTAAGGGGTGTGTACATAGGTGACGTTATAGGTAAACGATAGAAATTGGACAGAATGTCCATTATTGTGACCGATACAGTAACAAGTTATTGCTAAGTCCGCAAGGATTACCCAAGGATAATATACAGGCATGTCACAGAACTCAATTCCGGTCGAAATAATACGACCGTAATAATAATAACGAAAGTTATTAGTAATAATACTAAAAACTTATGTTTATAAAAGCATATTCGACAAAAGATAAAAGAATGACAACCGGTGAAAGATTAAACACAACTGCAGTATTAAACTTTGCGACACGTACGACCACTTTATGCCAGGACTTTTGTAATACAAAATTTAGGACATAAAGATTTATAGGTTGAGTTAAGACCATTACTGGAGGTGAATCAAAGGCTTCGTAAAAATATATTTTTTTTTTTTGTAAAGTGTGTAATAACTCTTAGTCTGTTGCTAATTTAAATTTATTTTCGAAAAATGCAGTTTTGATGAGTTTGGAATACATTCTGTAGTCTGACAATATCAAAAGAAAGATCAACAAGGCTTTTGTGTTGAGTAATCTACAGATTGCTTTTTCTTAAATACTTTATAATTCGCAATATTTTTTAACCGACTTCAAAACAAGAAGGAAGTTATCAATTCGACTGATTGTTGCCTTTTTATGTTTGTGCCTGTAGAAGTCAGTCATTTCTGAATCGATTTCGAAAATTTATTGTAAATTGATAGATTGTGCTTACAGATTGGTCCTGTTTTTCTTAAAACGGTTCATAATCTTAAAAATTAAAAGGTGTCCCCATACAACATACATGTATCTCAAGTGTATTATGAATCGTAAGACGCTCGTCTTTCAATTAAAAAAAAAATGCTTATTACTATAGCTCACAATAGCATAAATTAATACAAAAATAAACCTAAGAATTAAAGGGTGTCCCCATCGGTGACGTAAAGTTACTTATATGCGCCTATCTCCTGAACCGTTATAGACAAACGCCTTAATCTTGGACAGGATGTCTATTACTATGACTGTTGTTAAAACAAATTTAAACATTCAAAACTCTAAATTAAAGGGACTTTCAATAGTTAATGTAATTTAATGTATGTGGCCAAACTTTTGAACTGTTATAGCCAGATATTTGAAATTTTCAAAGAACCTGTATCGCTAAGTCCGCTATAAGGATGTTCCCATATTTGAAGTAAATTGACCTATATGGCCCGTAAATTGAACCGTTATATATAAACTTTTGAAAATAAAACAGAAAGACCACTACTATTTCAAGTATATTAAGAAGTAAAAATATTTTAAATTATAAAATATATGGTGTTACAACAGTAGCTGTTATTCGATGTATATGACCAAATTGTTGAAAAGTTGTAGACAGTTGATTGAAAGTTGCACAGGGCCTTTATTGCTAAGTCCGCTATAACAAGAAGCAAACTTTAAGTTAGAAATTAAAAGGTGTCCCTGTAATTGATGTAAGTCGACCTATATGGCCCTGTCTTTGAAACCGTTACAGACAAATTTTTTAAAATTAAACAGAATGTTTATTACTTTATCAAGTATTATTAAAATTAGAAATTAAAGGGTGCACTAATGGCTGTAATTTGATGTATATGGGCAATCTTGTTAACAGTTATAGGACTAACGCTTAAAATTAACACAAATTTTGTTTTACTGCGTCAGCAATAAGCAGTGTAGAAATTAAGGTGACCACATAACTAAACAAAAATAATCTTAGACAATGGTGGGCCTGATGCCAAGTGATATATAAATAAAATACTAAGTGTAATTGTGATTTCTTTTAAGCAGAATTCGTTTTTTGTTTTATTCTAGCAGCAATTAGGTCACAAAATCATTTAAAATAAACGTTTTTAAATATACAATTTGTCATAATCAACTGAATACTTACTACTTTTTTTTAATATTTGTTATCCAAGTAATTTTTGTTTTAATAAAATACATAACTGTCATTTTTCATATCGATTTAAAAATCGAAATCGTATTTTGAAAAACTTAACAAATACATAAAGTTTTGAAAATAAGTAGTTCAATAACGTTTCATTTTTCGTTTGCAATTCTGATGGGAACAGACCTTATTGTTGCAATGGTTTTCATTTGAAGCATTTCGTTTTAAAATTTAATTTTGCTTGCTGCTGTTTATGGCAACATTGTCGTCAGAGGTTATAGTAATATATAATGTTGACAATTAACTGGTGTCGAGGCAAATGGCGGATAATTTATGCCTTGTAAAAAGTTTTAAACTTTGGCTAATTAAATCGATTACGCACAGGTGTTTCGCTTTTTCGATGGCAATTAAAATTATAAACGTAACTTGATAGTTTTGTTTCTGCTGTCATTGTTGTTGTTGTGTTTTTAAAATTGTAGTTTGTCGGTGCTGATAAATGTAGTTGTTGGCTTTGTTGTCTCTTAAGGAGATAGTACATGAAGCTTTTGTAGATTTTTTCAGCGTAGTCTTCGTTGGCAATTGTGTATTTGCTGCTGTTGTTGATGTATATTGCGATATTATTTGACATACATCCGACATTATTTTATCATTTAAATGTTAATTGCTTTACACACACATAGCTTGAGATAATAAGAAATAATTAAAATAAATAAGTTTATTAAAACCGAAGCAAGAAAATCAATATTATAATACTGGAAACATTAAAATATCTTTCCAAATTTACAATCGTTGTCAAATTATTTTTTTTTTCGCGCATTAAACACTGTTTCCATAATACTGGCAGAAGATAGTAATAAAGTTTTAATTTGGTTAGAAATTTAGTACTTATTTGAGCTTGAGGTGAAAATTTTGTCGTTCGCACAAATGTTTATTGTACCTGAACTCAGAGTACTTTTGACGAATGTTAATGTTGTAAGTATAGGTTTCAGAATAGTTTTATTTAAGAAAATGCAGGCAAACTAATATGGTACTCAAGATGACCTTAAGCTATGCATTAAAAAGGCAGCGAGCATTGTATACAAATGTTCAATACTGGTTGGCAGTAGAGTGAGCACTACAGGCAGTCAAACATTCGATGCCATAAAGGGCATCGATCGAAAGCAAATACTGGCATTTAAGCAGAATCCATGATAAGAAGGGAGCACCGAAAATTATCAGTCAATAGTCTGAAATACTGTTGAATGTAAAGGGCTTAAAAATGGGAACTAAAAAGTTTATGATCTGCCATAATATTCCCTCTTTAATGCTACACATTATTAATGCTATTTTCTGGAAATTTTAAGAAACAATATGAAAAAGGTTTTTAAGTAGACAATTTACTAAGAATGAGTTTTCAAAAGCGCAAAGATTCTTGTTTCAACTAACGCAACAAATCGCAAGAAAATCTTTACTGATACCATTACACAGCACTTCTTTGACATGTGCCAGTCCTGCCACTTAATAATTTGGATGCTTCTAGATTACGGACGATTTAAAATTATTACAATCCAGACCAATTGTTTTTATGAAAGATTAAATATATAAATTCGAGCGGGAGTTTCTCGTTTTTACTTACATTTGTTAGTCGTACTTTGATTTACATTTTGCATTATAATTTTTCAGTTTCTGTTTAGTTTTTTCGATACAGAAATAGTACAATACGCTAAAGAAAATGAGTTGTTACTGAAGTCGTCATCAGTGTTACCAACTCTGGAAAGAACAAAAGCACCGAAAGTAGTGCAAAAACGGGTAAAAAAGGGTAAAATATTACAGAAAAAAGGGTAAAAAAGCACCAAATAATTTTTTTTAAATATATTTGAAAAATAACCGTAACTAATGTAAAACTGGGGAGAAAATTCTATAAAAACGGATAAAAAGCACTAAGTCTAACTGAAATTAAAAAAACAAATGGTCTTAAATCGAAAAATTCCATTTACTAACATAAAATAAAATAACAATTCATTTAAACATAAAATAACTTTTTAAAAAGAACATTTACAAAACAATATGTTCAATTTCAAATAAATCTATTTCGTCTTGGCATTCATTAGGCCACAAAACAGTTTTTATAAAATATTTTGACTTTTTGTAAGTATCATTAGTTTATTTTATTATAAACATTTGAAGGTAGTTTATAACTGCTACAACATCCATTTTCAAATTTAAGGCCATATTTAATGTGTAATAATGCTTTTGCTGAATTTAATGACATCCGGTTTCTAATTTTTGTTTTAAACAAATTCATCAAACTAAATGTCCTTTCGACCTCCGCGTTTGAATAAGGCAATGAAAGTAATCTCAAAACAAAATTTGTAAGTTGAATAAATGGGTTTTCGCCCAAAGAATCCTTGAAGTTGTGTACTTCTATCCAGAACTCATCCGTCCTTTCTGTATTTTTCCATTTATGTAGCTTAAGATACGATAGACAAACTTCGATTTTACTAATGACATTTGAATCATTTATAAATTTTTTTATAAAATCTATAATATCATTTGCATTGTTTCTAAATATATTATCAACACTAAATAATGATAAATTTTGTAATAAATTAAAATTTTTTGGAAGGTTTCGTCTTAGCTCTATTACAAGATTTTTTGTAAATTCTATTAAATTATTTGTTATGATTTGTTTGTCATTTGCACTTATATTATATTCTTTGCATGACTTTTCAAATATGTAACCAAGATGACAAAACTCGTTTATATTTTCATCATAATTACCTTTTAAATAATCAAAGTCTTCATTTGGCATGATTATTTTGTTTGTAAGACTTTTCAACAAGCAATATAAGTCGTTGTATAATTTTACGTGGTCCGCGTTGTCAGCCTCAAATGCCAAGTTCACCCTTTGAACATCTTCCAAAATAGAACCCAAATAAACCAAATAAATTAAATTTTTGTTATCATTATACATGTTTTTTAGCAAATTGGAAACAAAACAATTGTCTTTTAGCAAATTAAAATGAGTTTTTAGCTCCAGCCACATTTTTAAAATTGCCTTTACGGCTTTTTCAATGGATAACCACCTAGTATTGGATACCATTGGAATTTTTTGTGGATTCATGTTGTCGTTATTTAACAGTTTGAAGATTTTGGAATAAGCTTTTTGTCTAATTGGGGAGTGAGCAAACCAGTTGTGAGTTTCTTTAACAAGAAATTCCAAATTATTTGGACTAAAATCAAATTTGGAAGATGGTACTTTTGTTCAATTTTTCGATGCAAACCATTGTGTGCTTCCGTCATTACTGCAGCATTGTCTGTTCCTATGGCTACTAAACATTTGAAGTCCAGCTCCAAAATATTTAGTAGCCGCTCCAAACCATAAAGGATATCGTCAGCAGTACCTCCTTGTAAATCAATTAAGCCAAGGAATGTTGTAACAAACATGTTTTTTTTAGCGCTGTAATATCGAACGACGACACCAAGCAATTTTTCAATTGATATATCCGTTCCTTCATCTAAAATAAGGCTAAATGGAACACCTTTTATATCTCCGACTATATTTTCAATAAAAAATGGAGCTATAATATTTGTTATTATGTTTGAGTACTTTGTTCTATGCAATTTAAACTGGATAGCTTTACTATCCGAAAAAGTGTCAGTACAAATATCTGACAAATGATCGATACATGAAAATGATGTATGTACTGCTGCATACAAACATAAAACGCCTTGGGCTTTTTGATTTTCCTTAGGCTCCCCTTGTTGAAAAGATAACTCCGGTTGCAACGAAAAGCTATTGCTTGGATTCATTGCCTTTTCATGCTTTTTCGTTTCACTATGTCGTAATAAATCGCTATACCGTGCCATAATTTCACAATGACAGCAAATACAAAATGCCTTTGAACTATCCTTTGCAGGTCTTAACCATTTCTTAAATGCAGCGGTAGTCTCCCAAACTTTTCTATACTTTTGTCGTTCCATCCTAAAAACAAAAACGGCACAGTTTAATAGGTGAACATATACAAAAGATTATTGTTTACTTACTTTTTATCATTTACTAGGCAAATTTTCTTTAAAGTTGTTAAATTATTTCGTTTTTCTTTTTAATTTGTAAAAAAAAGTGTAAAAGTATAATTTGCTTTATTTTACGAAACACGTTTCTCTTTTGGTTGTTTTTTTTTTTAATATGACAGAAAACTCCAGAAAAGTTTATTAACAGTCAAAAGAAAAATTGCAGAAACTTCATGGTTGCACAAAAAGTACTATAAGCACTGAGAGAAAATATTAATAAAATTTTAAAATTCAATGGAAAATAAAAAAAATGTCATCGTTGTACAAAAAAGCACTAAAAGCACTGTCAGAAATTATAAAAAGCACTGCAAATACCCGCTTTTTAAAAACGGGTATTTTAAAAAAAATACCGGGTACGAAGAGGTAAAAAGCACCAAAAAATACCCGAAAAGCACCGAAATGGCAACACTGGTCGTCATCCACTTCATAATTATGGATGCAAAAACAAAGATTTTTAATGCTGCTGCAAAGAAATCATTTTCATTTGCAGTCAGTATGCTGAGGAGAATATTTGGATATGCAGGATATTCTATAGTTCTATTCTATTAGTCTTTTCTGTACAAGAAATTTTTTTTGGAAATTTTAAAGTTGGTGTAAATAGCACATATGAGAGTTATTAATTATTTAGATACACTAATTAATTTACAATTTATTAAGCATTGAATGATAAATAATGCTAATGATTTTAAGCATTATTATTATTTTCATTAATAAAAAGGTTTCATTGTTAGTTAGTTAAAAAACAAAATCATTACCATTGACTAATGATTAAATGGTCTTTAATCATTATCATTAATGAACGTATTTCTTCTTTGTACAAAAAACGCAGATCTTAAAGTTTAATAGAGCATCATTTTAAAATGCCATTTTGATTACA
Source organism: Cistogaster globosa (assembly GCA_937654795.1). Taxonomy (NCBI): domain Eukaryota; kingdom Metazoa; phylum Arthropoda; class Insecta; order Diptera; family Tachinidae; genus Cistogaster; species Cistogaster globosa. The sequence goes on along the minus strand of OW569405.1, from coordinate 66,661,975 downwards.
TATATTTGATGAAATATGTACGTTTTAACTTTCTCAGGAAAAATGGGAACATATTTTTGTTTTCCTGTAAGTAACAAGATCTGCTAGCTAGGGTGTTATGTGACTTCAAACTTCAGATATAAAGTTTCACACCAATCTCACTAAAAATTTATAAGTTTTTAAAATTTTCTAATAAAAATCCATCTACAAAAAAAATATTTTTCTAGATTTGAATTTTGAGAAAACGAGAAATGACACGCACACAAAGTCGCGAGCACTGCTTGTAAGTTAATATAATAATTAAATGTAATAATTTGTTGTTTTTTAATAAACCATAGTACAAGGCATGTATGTACTTATGTACATACAATTTAATTGACTTCGATTACTTTAATACTTTCGCCTACCATAGTCCGGAAACATAAATTCATAGCTGTATACATTGTCTTTTAATGTTTTTTTTTTATATTGCAAATAAATCAATATACATAATATATGGATCATAAAAATATTTCCCACAACACTTTTGCAGATTTGAGAATGATTTTACTTTAAAAATTAAATTCCTGAAAATCCTCAATATCTATTGTATTTTATGTTGGCGGCCTAAAGGTGTTATGAATACATAAAATTTTCAAAGAAATAACAAGAAATGCGCCGCTACAAAATGCAAAGTTTTAATGTCTGCAACAAATCTAAAATCATTTGAAAGAGTGTATTTTTACGACACAGTCTAAGTTTTCTTTAATGTGCGGCTTACTTTTTCTTTTTTTTTTTTTTTTGTTGGATAACAAGTTGTATTCTTGATGCTCCTTAAGTGTCAGTCATATAATTTTAACCGCTCTTAAGTAGAAGGACACACAGTGGTTAGTTTGGAAAACGGAACTTATAAATAGGATGAAATAGAATTTAAATATTAGTTTTTTATTAAAAATGAAAACTGTGTTATGGCTCCCTAATTTTAATTTAAAGTACATATTCAGCCGAAGCTACAGGCAAACGTTTTACAGCATCTTTGTAAAGATGCTAAACCAAAGTGTCTTAGGTCATTACAAAACAAGGTATTAAGAGAGCTTTACCACGTTGTAGACATTTGGTTAAATATTATGACATTTTGACATGTGTTCACCTACCATCAATGTGAACTTTGCCCTCGTAATGGAATTAGTTGCCTTATACAGTGTTGCCACGGTTTTTTTAGTTAAAAAAATGTACATATATAAAAAGATCATATTACCAACATTTTATAAAAAAATTATTTTATATTTTTTCAATATTGCTGCTTAGAATTAAAAAAAAACCTACGTATTTTACACTGTAAAAATCACTGTTTGACGGTGTTAATGCAATTAGTTATTTCGATTTTTTACTTTGGCACTCTATAAAATTTAAATATTTTAAGTGTTAAGAAATACGTAATGGCATGAAGTATACTAACGTCAATGCAAAGAATCACGTAAAGAGAAAAAGTTAATAAGACAACAATAAATTCTTTGTATCTTAAACGTTTTTTTTTTCTTCGTTATCTGGTTTCATAAGAAACACCATTAACATTTTTGACAGTTTTATAACAGACTTTGTATAATGAGATGTGAAGTTTAATTTGACATGTTTCTTCCTTATGCGAGTATGGTGTAGTTTATACCTCAATAAAGTTATATTTATTAAATAAGAGTTATGCATGGCCCTTATTGCATACTGATATGATTTCTTTTAATAAAACAAGTTCTCCTTTTGCCTGTGAAATTTTCTGAGCCACGAAAAATTCAATAGTTTCAACTACTTGCTTTGGTTTGTCAATACTAAATCTTACAAATATATAAAGCTGCCTCTTGTATGCATGACTTAAAATGTACACAGAATATTTGCCATGATTGTGAAGAGCTAAAAATATAGCTTACGTTATGTATGACTAGGAATCACAAGAAAGCTCGCAATGTGCTATTCGAAATTCTCCTTATCGTTTCACTATGTGGTTGCTCAACAATTTTATTTATTAAGCGGTTTATTTTTATTATTTTAATTATAAAAAGTTTATTTTTTTAAATTGAATCATTGTTATATCCACTTATTAAAAGTTGAAGAAAGAAAGAAGGCAAGGCTTTATTGTTGGTATTTATCAATAAATGTTATATATGTATTTATTGGCCTTTAAGCGGAATTCTCATTTTGTTTTTTTATAATTATTGTCTCGGAACTCTGGTGATCATTTTATAAAAATTTATAAGATACTAAGTCTGTAATTAAGGTTATCATTTAGTGCTCTCAAATAATTCAGAGATCTTACAAAATAGTTATTTAGATACTTCGCCTTTGGTGCAAAGAAATATTGAACAAATTTCTATGAGGAAGCAATTGCCAACATTTTTGATTAAGTGGAGTTTTATTTAAGAATTTCTCCTTGAATTCCAGATGAATTTAGATCGAACAAATAAAGTATTTAAATAATGTCAAGCTCAATTTTTGCGATTAAAACATCGTTTTTGAAATATCTAACTATCATTAAAAATTAATTTAAGAAGCAGATTAAAGATAGCGCACAATAGATTACATAATTTTGGGTGGAACAAATTGCATGCTCGCAATCAAATTAAATTTTAAGATGTTATTCACACAGTTGATACAAAAAAATTACTATGTCAAAATTATGTTAGGAAAATTTCGTAAAAATTATTCTAAAAGCATTTTATTCCAAAACTAGATTTTTAAGAAAACATTAGTATGTTTTTACTTTTAAACAAATTTTGAAAGTTTAATTATTTAATTATTTGTGATAAAGCTTTTAAATAACAGATTTTGTGAGCATAAAATACACCCTTTTTAATAAATTTTTTTAATTTCATATAGCTGGAATAGTTCATTTACATTACGGCTGGCTTTCAAAGCATCAATTGCTTTGTAGTCAAACAAAGCATTGTGTTCCATAATGCCGCAATACAAAATATTGAAAATGATGCTATACAAATTTAAAAACAAATTATTATTAGTAACCCAGTAAAAAGAAAGCAGGGCAATAGTTTTAAAGTTAATGCTTAGCCTCGCATCTTTGCATACGTAACTTTATTTAAGTCAAGCAACTTAAATAAAGTTATTTTTGCTGATGTGTGACAATATAGAAAATATAAGATAAAAAATCTTACCAGGTAAATCCATGCTAAAAAAAGTTGTTTTTAGTTAATCGAAAGTTACTAATAAATTTTAAAAAAATTTAGCAAAGTCTTAATATTGCATTTTTTATTTTCTGCTATTTTTAATTTTTTCATTAGTTTTGGCAAAGAAGAATTTGCCAAATATTTCAGAATAATTAAGTAACTGATGACTTAATAAAAAATTATGCCTGAAAGTATAAACTGAAACTGAATAAACCGTTGTCGTCATTTATCCTGTTTTTGTTTAAAGGTGGATTTCTCTGCAGAGAAAGATAAATGTGCCTTCATTTTATTATTCATTAAATTTATGTTTTTTGTTTATATTAAACAAAATAAATAAAGCGGCAAAAAATCTAAAACATTTAAATACATAAACAATATACAGTGGGGCAAAATCAAAATATTTTTGAAATAACTTAGCCATTTGTAAAGGGCCAGGTCGATTGATCCAAAATTAGGCATAACAACAGAAGAGTAGCGTTTGAGCTTAAGTATTTAAGCTAGGTACCATCCACTTTACAGGGATGGCGCTATGTGGTCTCAAAACTGGGTACCTAGCGCCTTTAAATTTTTCTAAACTTAGCATTTCTTTAATTTTTGTCTGATTTTTAAAAGTTATGCATGGTCATAAAAGGCGCATCAATATCTAAAAAAAGTGGTTTAATCTGTATGTTTGTGTTTAAAAATGATCAAGTTATAATAATTTTAAAATTAAAATTTTTGAATTCTTTTTTTTCAAAAAACTGGATACAATTTTTAGCAAATTTATTCAAATTTTTTCCCGTAATTACGAGTTTATCCTTATCATATATTTTATATTGCAATTTTTTTAAAATATCTCCAAATCTTAATAATAAGACCCTAATTAAGTTTTTACTTCGTGGGAAACGGTTGACTGACTACAAGTTGGTTTTAATATTCAACTCCTTCAGCTAAAACTCGTAAATAGATATATTTGTTAAGCCTTTTTCTTACTTCATTTAAAAGCTATAAATATAAGTATAATAAAATAATTTTTTGACCATCCTCCAATATTATGTTCTGTGAAATTTATTTCCTATTAGCTACTTTTTATGGTTAAAATAAGGAAAGAAAGTTAAATATGTTAGAAACACTTGTAATTTAATGTGTTTAAAAACATACAACTTTATTGGGTGCTGTTTCTTGCAAGTCATAAAATATCTTCATTACCTCGTTAAAGATTTTAAAATTGTATTGATTGCATTTATAATGTTTGCAGGGCTTAGACTTAATAACTTTATATTCAAATTGAGCTGTCGCTATTTTAGTTTAAATTATTTTTTAGAAAACAAAAACTACTTATTACTTGAAGCAATGTTAATTTTATTCTAACACTATTGCTCATTGCAGTCAGATTACAAAATTATATTTTTCAGTTTTCAATCCGACGAGTGTCAGAACAACCAAAATGGTTTTCAAGATATGAGCTTATATTTTTTGTTTCTTGTAAAGTTATGAAAGCAGCATCTGAATTTGTGTAGAAAAATCATTTAAGGATTATGTTTTACATCTGAACATTTTTCTTATAGGTTCTACTGCTATCAAGTATTTGTAAAAGATCTTAGGACAAAAAAAAACTTTGTAATGTCCATAATATTTATCTGGAACTGAAAAAGTATCCATATGTCGATGGGTTTATCCCATTATCAGAACTAAAGGTAAAAGAACTGATTAATCATCGAATTGCGAATAATAAAGTAGTTACCTAAATTGAATTGCAAAATTTTTACTGTTTTTGAAAGCAACGCTTTTTTATAACTTTTATATATTTTCTTAAGTATTTTTCACAGGTTTCTGTAATTAATTAAGAAACCAAATATAAATGCTTTATATTAGGTTAGTTTTATTCCAAAAATTGTTAGTTATAGTACTCGCTTTATCCGCAGACACATAGTTTACTTCGATTACAACTTAATAATAAAAATAAATGTGTAGTTCTTCCTTCAAAGCAGCGAATATCAAAAAAAAATGTACCTATCTAATTTTTTTATGTGTTTACAATTTTTTTTTCGCATAAATATGTTTCTTAAGTTTATTTTCATCAAAACCACGAAAGTGAATTATAACTTTTCCAAGCAGAAGATATAAAAAATAATATGAAAAAATATAATTTCCAGTACATTAAAAAACATGAATGTTAACGTAAATTTATGAATTGTATTAATTTAAATGCATTCAAATATATGTATATTTGACATAAATTAAAAACCGCAGGAAGTATTTCGAAAAATTATATCCAATGACTTTTTAGCTCTTATTTATTTTAAACCACGTCTTAAAATCTGTTCAAATGGAAAACAGTTGCTGTTTTCAAAAAACTTGCCATTTGCTTAATTTAATTCATAATTAAAAATTTTTTGTTTGTTATGGTTAATTTGTTTGTTTTCACAGATTTAGTTTTCTATAAATGTTGTTAAACGAAAATTAATCTTTAAATATCTTACGTGTTAATATTAACATTTTTACCTGACTACAGACTGTTGCATGACAGTATTCTTACGCAATACATAAGAAATATAAAAGTTACATTTAAAAAGCACTTACTTTGATACCAGAAATATTCAGTAATCACTATAAAAAGCATAAACCGTAGCAACCTAATGTGCCACAAGCTGCCGGTCAAAAACTAAAAATGGGGTTAAAAAAAATTCTTTAATATTGGGTTACGGTAATAACAACATAAGAAATATCATAACGTGATTTACTCCAATGAGTATACATATATACAAACATCAGCTCCTAATTTTAGATTTATTTCGAGAATTCAAAAACTGTAAATATTTTCAACAAAAAAGTAAGAGTGCCATATTTTTTTTACCCTTTACCATATATGTATAATCACACATACCAAACTGCTGATTTCCCATTAAATAATTTAAATAAAAATCGGCATTAAAAGTTCTTTCCCACAATAAAGTTTTTCTGTAAAAAAATTTTTTTTTCAAAAAAACAAAGTTTTGCTTTTTAACTGGTTTTCAGTCTAGATGAGAAATCTAATCTATGGGTAAATTACGGCATTCGATTTCAACCAAAATTTATACATAAGTTCGATTCTAATTTCGGTCGATATGAAATGCCGTAATTTGTCCACTGAATTATGTAAGAAGAATATTTGCATATACATATATTTATCTACATAAAGAGTCCTTCAATAGAGTTACACGTAAAGAGACAATTCTTTTTTAAGACACATTGAAGCAAAGCAAAGTTTTAAATAAATTAAAACACAATTTAGAGAAATTTTTTAGTTGTTTAATCTACTGCGAATTGTTAAAAATTTTAAGTGTTTTTTTTTTTTTTTTTTTTTTTTTTTTTTTTGGAAACAACACTAAATGCTAAAATGTTTTTTTTTAATAACTAAATAACTAAAACAATAAGTTCTGTTTAGTTTTCCATTGTTTAATGTAAAATAGAAGTTTTTACAGTTTCTTAAGATCTTGCTTTGAGATGCAAACATGTTCTATATGTTAACATTCAATCATTTCGTCATGATTTTTTTTTTTTTCTTAGGTTGCCTGCATGTTTTGTTATCAAAGTCTTATTAAGTATTTTGAAATAAAGATATAAATACAGCGAATCCACTCAACATTTGTCTATACAAATATGCAATCGTATGAATTGTAGTGTATAAAGTTGTCAAAAAGTAAAAGACATTAGTAAATTATATTGTGTTTTAAAGCCAAGCCCGTTTTCTCTGTGTTTGGGAAGGTCGAGTTTGAAGCAACAGCCCAATGATGTAAAATGCTTTTAAAACGTAATTTTCTCCCACTCACTGCTTGTATTTGTTAAAGTTCTAAAAGTGCCCATGATTATTATATCTCCTTGAACTTTGTTTGTAAGATTTGGCTAATAGTAAAATTTTAAAGAAGAAGAAGGTAGTTTTCAATGATGCAAAACTGAGAAATAAGTGGTAATTTGTTTATATCTCTCTTAATTTATTGTCAATTTTTTGCACATGCTTTGTAAAAGTAAAATTTTATTGAAATAAACACTCAAATAATCATATATACAAACAAAATGTGTTGATATATCCGTATGCTTAATGCATTTTTAGTTCCTGATATATTCTTGTTTTTGATTTTAACTTCGCCCTTAATTTTCGTTGCATTAAAAATAAATTTCTTACTTCATCTAAAGTATTTGACCTAAACATATAAAAGTTTAAATATCAATGTACTAAAAAACATTTTGCAGCCTGCAAAAAACATGAAAGGATGTTAAAGAAGTGGTTACGAAACAATTAAAAGTTGCATACACTTTTATAAGCAAAGCAAAATGTTCTTTTGAATATGATAGTAAATGCGGTAAAGTTCTGCATCATTGAGACAGAACAAATGATTTATGATACGAGTAGTTACATATTAAATCAAAAGAGAAAACTAAAGTTTTTGTTTTTTCTAAAAGCTAAAACAAAAACAGTAATTCTTATGTGTGGGGAATAAAACAAAATATTTGGCGTAAAGCACTTTTTCCTAAATTATTCTGATTCTGATACTGAAACTATCACTTTATTTAATTTTAAAAAATTTTCCTTTAATTAAAGTTTTTGTCTATTGCTTGTAAGTAAAAATCCTAATAAATACAAATATTTTCAAAAAGAAAAAACTAAATTTTTTTAACAGAAAAAAGATATACCTATTTTTCTTCTAATCTCCAATCTTTCCCTTTTCTAAAGAATGTCGTACGGTTACGAAAAAATTAAATAGGTATTATTCCGTGAAGTGCTACGTCTTTTAATAAAAAAAGGCAAAAAACTCAACGATAACAAGGACGTTTAGACTAAAGCTCTGTACAGACGGTTGTCAGATCGTACAATATTTTCAGAAAAATGTACAGACAATATCGTCAGAAAATCCATTGCCAGATAATTGACAGACCTCTAACTGAAAATAACATTGTCAGATATCTTAAAACTGTATAAGCACTTTTATTTCCATTGTAAGAACATTGTCAGTTCAAAATATATAGTAATATGTTGGAAATTTTAAACATCTCACTATGAAAGCATTGTCAGATAAAAGAAACTTTATTGCTAAGTTCTCTATAAGAGCAGATGTACAATTTGAATTTAGAAATTAAAGGGTGTTCTCATGACTGACTTTATTTGACATATATAGCCCTATCCTTTGAACCGTAATATACAAGCACTTGAGAATTAGACAAAATGTCCACAAATTTGTATGGTATATTAAGAAATATAAATAGTTGAAACTAAAAAATAAAGAGTGTAAAGAAAACGTTGAGGTTTAGATGTGAAAGCATCCAATTTGACCGGTATAATCGTACTAGAACAGCTGTTAACACAATTTATTTTTAAACACTAATTTTTAGAACTTTACAATAATAAAAAGATGATTTTGAAGATGGTGTAGCTCTTCTACTAAACTGTAATTGGATTGATAGTGTGGGTTCGTATCCCAGCAATTGCCAGCTTAACGATGCCAATTTATATGACACTTTATTTATATAAAGTTTGAGTAGTCTATATAAACCTTATTTTATGTTACTCAATTATTCAAGGATTTTATACAAATGTTTATTTGTATTGTTGTAATATAGTTTTAGTAGTTTATATAGTTTTTATAGTTATGACTTCTTTGTCTTTTTACTATTGATAATGAAGTCGTTGTTACATTGAGCAATTACGATAAACTTTTCAAAATAAAAGAGGAACTTACTAATTTTTATATTTAAGATTTAAAATAACTGCACAACACATTCTTATTGTAAGCTTATTTGCTGTATTAAAATTTTTAACATTCACTCAAAAACGTAACTAATTTATGTTATTTTATGCTAATTATAAACTAATTGTTTTCTAAATCTTCAACTCAATGAATTATTCTTGCATAACATTACTTCGACCTAATAAGATGTTACATAATTAAAAATATTCGTTGTTTCTAAGTCTTTAAATAATATGAAGAAACAAAAAACCTTTATTTTTGACGTATTTGTGAAAGGATTTTTCATAGTAACAATTAATAACTTTAATGTAAATATTACTGTTTGTGGGTCAAAAGAGTAATGAAATAGGAAAATGTTAATATGTCTCGCTTTGTTATTTAAAGATTTTTAGCCTTTGTTTGTTGAAAAATAATTATGACTGCATATTGGATATTATTTTGTGAGAAGACATAAAGATTTCATACAAATATTTAAACTTAAATTCAAAAGAATTATTGTTTTTCTAAGCTTCAAAATAAATATGTAGGAAAAATATTTCTTACCACAATTCTGTTTTATTGTTTTTACCCATTACGATTTGATCGCAATTCCTTATTAAATGAAATATCTTAAAAGTTTTATGATTATTTTTTCTTAATAAAAGAATATCAATAAAATATCTTAGTAACAGTATTAAATTTATTTCACACACAAAAAGCAGTTAATTTTTCGTACTTTTAATATTGTTGCTTCTTATGATTCCTTAATAAATGGAATTTATACAATATATTTTATTATTAAGAAATTTAAGTAAAATTTTAAAATCGTTATTAATTTTTTGCCTACTTGTATGAATTACGGAAAAAGGGTACCTAAAAACGCAACAGTGCATATTAAATATTAAAAGCATTTAAAATAATGACGAAATTGACGAAAGAGTTGCAGCGCTATTAGTCTAGAAAATTTTTGGGAAACAAAATTTTGTTTTCATTACACCGCAATAAATAAGAGTTCTGATGATTTTGACACATATACTTAAATATTTATCTTTAATGTTAATATTTTAGTAAATAAATAATTATTACAAAGTAAAAATATTAATAAACAATTAATAAAAGAATACCTGGTAAGTAAATGCAGTTTAACAATCAATTAAATCATAAAGTTATAAGATTTAAGCAACATTCAAAAAGAAGAAAGTCTCCATTCGAAATATGTCTTGTTGTATAAATGATTGTACGGAATCTGCGATCAGTTTCGGACTTTGCTAAAGCTGGACGAACAGTTTTGTTACGTAAGGCTTAAGTTAGATTATGCAAGCCACTATATAAAGGAATACTATTTTGTGTAGAAACTATGAGGCACGTCACACATTCCGATCGGAATGGTTTTAATTCCGTATTAACAATTCCGATGATTTTGTTTTACCTTCTTCAGATTTCGATCGATTTTGTTTATTCCTGAAAAGTATTGAATCTCCGATATTTAATTTAAATATGGCAATATTGTGCACACCAAAGTAAACAACAAGGCTCATCAAATAACAAAATTTCAAACCAACTACTTAAATTCCACTTAGAAATTTGAAAGTGGTTTCATTCCGAAGAAATTTTTCGTTTTTTTGTTTTCTGAAGAAGCAATTTACGGAATTGAAACCACTTTCGATCGGAATTGAGTTCTGTGACATACCCGTATAATTCATTTTTTATACCAACTTTAAATATGTACTTCTGCTTTAAACTATTGTGCCATGTCGATTTTTTCTTGCACAAATTATGTCACTTTCAATTTCAATGGAATATTCATACAAAAGTCAGTTTTGATTGCTAAACCTTAAACTTTTTTTTGCTATAAATTTTTTAATAAAAATTAATAATGAATAATAAGAAAAATGAATAAAATATAATTAATAGTAAAAAATATTATAAACAGAATTTAAAAGTTTACCACCATTTTAACTTGTGGATGGATATTTCTATAATTCCGTTTCCCTTATGTTTTATTGGTAAATTTAATTAACGAGCAAATAAGATTCTTCGTTTTTAATAATTTCTCAACACCTGCAGTTTTACCAAATTTATAACCAACCAAAATAACTTAGGTATTTCTAGCGCTATTTTTATACCCTTTAAGAAAAAAGGTGAAAAAAGGGTGTATCTAAGTTTATCTTTCCGCTTGTGATTTCTACAATATCCATTTCTGACCGCATATATATATATATATATATATATATATTCTGAAATTTAATGCATAGCGAGTTGATTGAGCGATGTCCTTCTGCCCGTCTGTGTTAGTGTTGAATTCAACTTTGCCAAGGTACTAGATGATTACGCCAATCGTTCAGAAATTGCTTCGAAATTTGCTATTGAAAATCAGGCAGCGGTCACAAAGAAGTAACTCCAATAAAAAAAACATATATATATATATATATATATATATATATATGTCCGTCTGTCCTTTAGTGTTTGTGCTGATTTTAACTTTGGCAAGGAACTCATGAGGTAGAGAATATCTAAATATGCCAATAGATCAGTCATAGTTTCGACAATATTGCTATTAAAAATTAGCAAGATCGGTCCATGTCCTTCGAGGCGGTGGGCAAAACACTACGACTGCCTTTAATTTTTTCATATGCTTCGGAACAATGAAGTAACTGCCTTAACAAAAACAAATATATGTGGCAATAGAGAATAAAAAAAAAGCAAAAAACATCAAGTGAAAAAAATGGCGCTCGCCCATATTTTCCGGGGATGGGCACCTCGACTTTTCATAGAATAACAAAATACATTTTCAATCAAAAATTAAATACGTATATATATATATTTAATCTTAGTTTAGTTATGGCCAAATATGAATTGTTTTTTTTTTTTTTTTTTGTATAGGTTAAAGCTGTTGGTGCCAGTCTTGTTTCTTTCGAAGGCTGCGTAACTTAGCCGCATGTTTATTAAACAAGATATCGAGTAGTTACCCAGTAACAGATTATAGTGTATGGATACCTGCGCAAGCTTGTTAAAAGCTTGCTATAATTAAAAAAGGATACAATATTACAATTCTTTTAATTCTAGAAAATTTTGTAAGTAATTTTAACTTCTTAATATCTCTACTAACAGCTTCACTTTTTATTTTTTGAAGTGTCTTCTGTCCAGTCATCTCTTGCTTGAGTTGGTTGATATTTATTAAACAAATTTTTTTCTTTTAATTTTTTTCAGAAGTATAATTTTTAAAATTCCCATTTTAATAACTTCTTTACAAGTGATACAAATTTTAGCCAACATTATATGTATGTATATGTATGTATAAAAAATAAATAATGAAGGAAAACTTTACCAACATCAATGGCTCAATATGTGTACAGTGAATTTGACGCTAAAAAGGTGCTTGCAGATAATGAGGTTTTTACATATGACTTGTCAAATTTCACATTTCAAAACACATGCATGCCGTGCGAACAAATTACAACGCGTTCTGTTTTGACTTGACAAAGCATCTGACATCAAATGCTTTCAATAAAAAAAGGTTATGTCAGATGTAATTATATATGAAAAAAATGATCTCTAAAAACAGCTTTAAAAATTTTTTAAAAAACAACAAGAAATTGATATATTGGCATTTATGTTTAAGTATTTGAGCTTATATTTTGTTTTTATAAATTTTAAATTCTTTCACAAAATTCCGACAGGGCTTTTTACCTTAATTGTAAACGTGTTAGAATTTATATATGGACTTCTATATGTTTGCTTAGTTAACGTTCCTATTATAATCAGTGAAGTATATTTAATAACTCATATATCTTGCCATCTCCCAATAAATGTATTTTTTTACACTTCTTGGATAATTTGTTGATTTTGCTATTTATTTAAAATTTATTATTGCTCCAGTGTAGTAGTTATAAATGACCATGATCTACGAATTGTTACTATGTATACATTTTAATAACAATAAACTTGCCATTGTGACTATAAATACCAGTACACGAAATGTTATTAAGGGTATTCACACCGAGTCTGTTAATCCGGTAATTTGTTAGTTGGTAATTTGTTGAAACAATTTACTTTGAACACACTTTTTGTTCTATCTCAGTAGTGCGATAACTTTTGCTACAAAACAGATGATTTAAATTTATTAAAAAGCAAAAATGCCTCGAGAAAGTGCAAAAACAAAAATAGTAAAAAATTTAATTGAAAATTCTTTGGAGGAAATAAAATTTATTACTGGTAAGTATTTAAAATAGGTAATCAGAAAGACATGGAACTAATTTTATAATTCTTTTAAGACGTATTTAGTGATGATGAAGATTTGGTGGAGGATACCATTGACGAGCTATATGATGACTTGCTCATTGTACTTACATGTCGAAGAGGTGTGTAGCGGCTCCACTGAAAATTAGTTAATAATCAAAGCGAATGCAACAATTTTGTTAAAAAAAAATAGAAAAATTACTTACTTTTGCAAAAAATTTTTTTTTTGCAGTAATGAGAATATAAACACAAATAAACACAGCTGTTGTTTTTTGTTACCGAGTAACAAGAAAATTACCAAGCTTGCCAGCCTGGTACTTTGTTACTCGACAGTTCGATAATTTGTTAATTTTACAAAAACAAAATACACGTAAAAAACTATCGAATAACGACTAACGAATTAACAAGGCCGGTGTGAATAATCCTATTGTGTTTTGGACAAATAATTTGTAATAGAGTTCGCTTGTTGTAGTGGTAACAGTTTCAGGAATCATTCATTCCTTAAATTCTGGACCGAGTTAAATGTGATAAAGACTGTGAAATAAAGCTCGATAAAATCTTAAATCGGTAAAATAATAAACAGAATATAAAACAGAGGAAACAAAGGGTATCGAAAATATTTTCTTCGCCTATTTATATTTTTATAAATGTTCTTTATGCGTCTTGTCATTTAATTTGCTGTTTACTAATTAATAGTTCAAAATGTCTAGTGTTAGGGAACACGTATTTGACAAGTATTATATTTGAGTGTTATGAATTTAAAATCTTGAAAATAAATTTTATGTTATAAAATGTCTGAAAATAAATATATGTTTATTAAAAATAATTTAAGTGTAAACTGAAAATTGGGAAATTTTTTTTTTTTATTAAAGAGAAGTAGCACTTCAAGCATTAATGCCTATTTAGTTATTTTCGTAACCGTGCTACATTCTTTAGGAAAGGGATAGATGAGAGATAAGACAGGTGGTGAAAAGAGAAAGATAGAATAGCCATTTATTCGTTATTTTACTTCGCCGGCTAATATGCTGTTAAGAAGTACCGACGAAGGAGGCTGCATGTTTAATGTTAATTCTGAATATGTATTTATACCATTAAACAGAAAAAAACATTTTTTTTTGTGGTTGCCGCAGGGGTTGAACCCCGGTCAACCAGGTTTGTAGCCAACGTGTTTATCACTTAAAAGTCTTTTATATTATTAATGCTTGTTCTTGCCGATGAAGTCCGCACTTACCAGTAGGCTTAACTGTGATTTTAGTATAGGATAACCTGAATTAATAATAAAACAAGTACAGAACGGAAACATTTAAGATTTTCTTAACTAAAATGCAATAAAGCCTACTAAACTAAAACTATGACAGTTTAAATATGAAGTTAATCAATTAATAAAATGTTTATTAATTGCTTTGGTGCTTCTAGCATGATTATTAATAAATCAAATATTTATTGATCAATGAAATTGTTGGTTGATGTTTTAGTTCTTCTAGAATTACGGTTGTATAATTATCTTAGAAAAGTAATTTAAATAAATTATTTCGATTCAGAATCAAACTTGAGACATCTTATGGGAACAAAACAAGACACATTTTGTCTATGCCTTTTTCAAAAGAACAATAAAAGAAACAAAGTAAAACCAAATTTATTACGAAGTTTTGATCACATAGTCTAACTGTATTCATTTTGAAAATAAATATTCATTATAAGGGCATAAACTATACGTACATTTAAAAACATACTTAAAATTAATTTTATTTCTTAATTTTTAGATACACTAAAAATTACAAAAAAATACATGAAGAACATACTTTTGACGACCTTGCGCTTTAAACGTGCGTATAAAGGTAATAAATAACAAGCGATTGTTTTTTAGCGAAGCGGTTGATCAAGTCTTAATATACAGTGCAAGCGTAATACTTTTATTTTAATAAAACTTGTTTCTTTTTCATTTTGTTATTAACGGGCCGTTCTGACAACTTTCATTTTCACTTGAAGAATGTTGATGATGAAGATAAAAAGGAAATAAAAACCCAGGTAGAGTTTTAAAACTGTAAAGATATTTCGTGGGTGTATTTAACCCTAAAAGTTAGATTTTTTTTGTTCTTAAAAACGTATATTCCACTTTAAAATAGGAAATAGTTTTAAACACCACTAATCATTTCGAGGCCTCCTACTAACTTGTTTTGGCTGTTTGAAGTGGCATGCCGAGCTTATAAAAGAAAAAACATTTTGTTTTAGATTTTATCTTTCGGTAATACTTAAATACAGTCGACGCTGTATGTGTTAGAAATTATTACTGGTGTTAAAAGGATAGAGCTTTTTTTGTGTTGAGACCAATTATTTATATAAAGTTATTTAATGGGAAATTTAAAATCAAAGTATGTTTTATAGTCCTCAGGTCAAATGTGTATGTAAATACATATCATTATGCATTCATGTACTTAATATAGTTTAAGTTTTGTATATCCTTTGCTAATACAAAAACGGAAATAAGAAAAAAAGATATAAAAAAATATGTCGATTGAAAAATTTAAAATTATACGGGGCTTTTAGTTAACGCTACACCTTTGTGTTTGTTTAAAAAAACCACATGTGTAACAGATAAAAATATATATCATATATGGCCTCAGAATAACTTTTTAAATAAATTACATGAATTACAAATCACATTAATTTTTACACACAGTTTTATATATTAATTTACAATTTAAAGGTAAAATTTTGAGTTTTTTCTTAGAATCTATTATTTTATTGTAAAATCATAGTTTTTCGAAAAAATTTGGATTTTTGTATTCTTAATCGTAGATGCTTATAGAACAACAATTGTACCAAAAATTCAAAATAAGCTTTTCTAGCGCCAAACAAAAGCTCATATTTAATCTATTCAATCTTCTGACCAGAAATCTTTCAAATACATTTAATTGCCTTCCAATAGTTTTCGATATACATAAAAAAAATAAATAGAAAATAAAATTTGCAAAAAAACCGTTTTCAAAACAGATTCCAGCTATCTGTCTATAACAGCTCACAAGTTTAGCCACATACATGAAATTTCATTAATGATTGCGACTTTTTTTAATTTTTATATCCAAATTTAATACTTGTAGTTATAGCGGACTAAGCAAAACAGCTCTTTGTTAATTTCAACGGTCTGTCTACTACTGTTCAACCATTTGGCCGTATACATCACATTAACCATTGTAACACCCTTTAATTTATATTTTGAATACTTGTTATCACAACGATCTTAGTAAGTTCTAGCGTTGATCTATAAGGGTTCAAAAAATAGCCTCATGAAAGTTAATTATTGGGACACACTTTAATGTTTAAATTAAAAGGTGTCCCCATAGTGAAATAATGAACTGCTTTTAAAACGGGACTAATATATAAGCGTAACCGTTCAAATAAAGAAAAAAATTTCAAAACTGGTCCAGACTGTGTTCTGCAGACACAAACAATAAAAAGAAACATTCAGATGAATTGATAACCTCCTTCTCTTCTCTGTTTGATCTTAAAATAGAAAACTGTTGATTTAATTAGAGATTTCCGCATGGCTGTCAATGTTGAGTTGCGCTTAAGTTGCCAATTTAGCCATTTTCTCGCCAGATCTAAATATTTTTTTTCATTACCATGGTCGAACGAAGACGTCGAAAGACTATTCAGTCTAATGAATTTAATCAAGAACAAATTTAATAATCGTATACAAAGCGATATGGTCAATGCAATATTACAAGTTCGGTATTTTTATATGGTTCTGCATTATCTGTTTTAAAAACCCTTAAATTACCTAAGTAATGGACTAAAAGCTGTTATAATTTTAAACCAGACATGGATTGTTTAAAAAATAGGAACAAATTCTTTACATGATAAGGTCGAACCAAATGGAGAAGACTGGGTTGATATACCTTTTACGTAAAACTTTAGTTGTTTTACGCTCAGTTTAATAAGATGGAGTCATATATTGAAAGTTTTCCATCCTCTTTTACTTCTAATACATATTAATTCATATTATGCTGATGTTTAATAAATAAAATCATATAACTCAAAATTAAAGGCTTAGTAGTTTGGCAATTCTTATCCATTTTTAAATCTAAATTTAGCCATTTCATAGTCTAAAAAGTTGGCAATCTTGTACATAACTTGGGTATGTTTGAGCAAATGAATTCAGTATTTTACATGGCAACTAAAATATTAATATATATTAATTTAACCCCCAACATTAATGTTTAATTGTTTAAATTGATATATAAATGACTCTAAGTCTAATTATTAGAGGTTCTCTCTGGAGCTGAGGATTTATTCAATTACTTACTCTAACAAAATCGCTCTACTTCAAAACTAAAAGACTATCAACAAAAGTAGTAAAAGCACTCCTAACGGACGTTTCAATATTTCGTCGTTTTGAAGCTATCTTGACGTAGCTCCAAAAATATTTTTTTGGGAAATTGAGTTTAAAGTTTTCACAGCTTATAGAAAAAAATGAGTCGAAAAAAGGGGATCAATATTTTTGCCAGATATTACTTTAATTATCCTTTATCGAATAGTGGAAAAATTTTTTAAGTCATAGAAAAAATTTTTAAGTTTTAGACATTATTAATTCTAAGAAAATAATAACATTTGTCGTAAAAGTCACCTTTTGGAAAATATTTTTCAATAATGGCGCATACGTCAAAATAACGCCGATAGAAATTTTAATTTGTTTTTCTTTCCGAAATTATATTGACGTATATAATACATACAAAAGCAAAATTCATCCAAATACCATTTAATTAATAATATTAAGTAAATAAAAAGTACATACAAAAACCACTTCACTCATTGCTTTTGCATATTTTTCTTTGTTAACGATTACCTACAGTGACGTAGGTAATACTATTGCCGTGTTATTTCAATACGTTTTTTAGTTATCGCCCCCACGACGCTAGCAACTTAAACACTTTATTTAAAATTAAGCAATGTTTACCGTTAGCAAAAATAAAAAGGAGAAAAAAACTGGATAATTTGAACACTTGATTAGTGATCACATTGAATGTAAATGTTATTTTTATACATTTGGTGGCATTTTTTACATTAATTTGGCAACATTTTTTATTTTTTAAGTAAACTTGAAAATTAAGGAAGATGGCTAAAAATAAATTAAATAATCTAGTGGAAGTCGTGGGAGGATTCGTATTTAATAGGTATTTATGAAAAATTATAAATATGAATATAAAAAAAGCAAAACTTGACTCTTCTTTTTCAATTTAGAATCTGATCCGTTCGACTTAGACGACTCAGTACAAGATTCAGACTATAACCCTAACAACGATATACTGTTCGTGCAAAATAATAGTATCTTGTTTTTAATTTAATTAAAAGGAGTTCACGCTTAGAAATGTCTTCTATTTATAGAAATAAACCATTACTTAAAAGAAAAGGAAAAACTGCATCCGATTTCAATATTTCAAAAAGAAGGAAATTTAAAAATTTACGGAGAATAGTGAGGATACCAATTCGATTTTTATTTCATCACTAGAATATAATTTTAACAATGACACGTTTCAACGCACAGGGAATCTCTGTAATGGTAATGTAGTGTTTCTTTTTGTTATTTCTGTCAAATTATAATTTGAGTTAAAAAATGTATAGTATTAAGTCAAAGCATCATCTCGACAGTGCTTTCCTAATCTCTTAGTTCAGAAAAACCCAAATCTTCCCGCGAAAGAAAAACTTGTGCCGACCAATGGAAACAGAATGAACGTAAAAAGAAAAGACAGCACGGCGAAGAATATATTACATCAAATGGAATGCCAAGGGAGGCAAAAACTATTAGTCCTCCCTGTAAGCCAGAATGTGCTTTAGATTGTTCAAACAATTTTTCCGAAAGTTTGCGAAAAAAGGAGGTTAGTAAAGACGAAGAGCTAAAAGTGCTAGAAAAACACGCAGTTTTTCGTACTACTTTGAAGAAGACAATTTAAAAATAAGAGTATGTAAAACATTTTTTTTAAATACAATCTCAGTGTATGATAAGCGAGTTTATCACCGCTTTAAGTATCATTCGGATAAAAAGACAGGAATACCCAAAAACTCGAGCCATGGAAAGCACACAAAACATGGTTTAGCACAAGATGTAACTGAACAAATTATTGATTTCATCAGTAGTTTTCCTACAGTAGACTCCCATTATTGTCGGTCGACCACTTCAAAGCTATACCTGGAAGAAGTGCTAAGTGTCAGTAAATTTGATAGAAAATTTCCTGCTATAAAAGTGATTTTAACAATATTTACTACAATTTTTAATACTAAATTTAATTTAAGTTTTTACAGGCCAAAAAAAGATCAGTGTGATAAATGTTGTCTGTATATAATTCTCATCTATACATAAAAAACATATAGATAATGTAAAATTGATCGTGAAAGAGGCAGACAGATAACATCAAAAAATACAGTCGAGGTGTGCTTCGATTTGCAAAGCACCTTTAATCTGCCTAAGGGATTTTCATTCATATTGTATTATAAAAGAAAATTTTCAATATTTAATATGACAGCAACAGTATGTGCTTAGTATTCAAATGAGTCGTCGCTCTGGCAATGATATCGCCAGTTCTGTTATTAAAATCTTGAAAAACATAATCAAGGATTTTAAGAACATTGAACATTTCATTCCTTAGAGCGACTCCTGTGTACCACAAAACAAAAATAAAATATTGACGTCTGCACTTCTTGCCTTTTTATATAAAAACAATAATATTAAAATAATTACTCAAAAATTTTCAGAGCCGGGACATTCCATAGTGCAATAGATCGATTTCTTAAATAAAAAGAAATTCTTACTCCTGTAGATTTAACAACTAAATTAAAGAATTATCACTCCCAAAAGATTAAATTAAATATAATAGAAATGTTACCTACAGATTTCAAAATTTATTCGAATCTTGCACAACAGTTAAATCTTCAGAACGTTCCTTTTACTAAAATTAAAGCAATTAATATAATACATTCAATTTATTTTCTATATTTTATAAAACATCTATAAAAGAAGATGAATTCTAATCATAAAAAAACAAAGCAGAAAGGGGGTTCTATCAACTTAAGTTAATTTAAATTACAAGAATTACCCCCATTATTTGTAAAAGATAATTTTGCTTTATAAAAAGTTTATGAAACAGAGTTTGTATGAATATGCGTTTTGTAAACTTTTAATAATAAAAATTTTATCATTTTTATATTACCTGTTTTTTTTCTTCTGAAAAATTCTTAAAATGTATTTTTTTATAAAAATACGTCAAGATAACGCAACATTTTTGTATTTCAAAAATTTCTTACATTTTTTGACGTATATCCACAAAAGTATCGCATACGTCCTTATAACGTAATATTTTTTGGGCAAACTTGGATATACGTCAAAATAGCTTTTAAATATCTTAGAAAATACAGATGATAAGCCTAATAATTTAATGTTCAATAATAGTCGAAACTCATTTTTTGTGATTTTGTGATATACGTCAAGATAACTTCGGAACGACGATTTTTCTTTAAGCACTGCGTGTATATAGGGTTCGGTGTATGATGCTAACAAATTAAACGCCTTTCCAAATCAACTATATAAATCTGCTACTTTATCCTTCAAGTGCGAAATTATGATTTTGAAAGGATGCAAATTCGATGGACTTTAACTTACCGCATTGTTTCTTCTTCGGCTGATAACGAAAACTGAATTTAGTGACATTTGCCTTTTCAAATAATTAAAACGTTTGTTTCGATGAGAATAAGAAAAATTATATCATAGAAACTGCCCAAACAATATTAAAAACCCTCTTCTTTATTCATTACATTGTGGTACGTCATTCCAAATAAAACTCAAAATTTATACTTCAAGGTAATTTTTGTGAAACTAATGCGTATAAGAGCATATAGAGAACATTAATATAGTAAAAGGGTTGTAACGTAACTACGTTGCAACTACCATTAATGTTTCAGGAAAATTTCTAGAATAATCAGTAATAGTAAAAATTTTGCACAATTTTTATAAGACAGTCTTCCGTTTACGTTCATGTGGTTTGTGAGTTTTTCTTAAACTATGATTTTTTTATTTCTTGTCAAAACTATGACAAAATTTAAAAATATTTTAAATTTAGTATGGTTTTTGTTAAATTATACGTCATAATTTATGATTTCCAAAATAGCCAAAGATATTTATTAAAATTTTTCTTTACAGTATTTCTGCACTGAAATCAAGTTAGTCACTTATCTGGTCATACAAGTGTTAAAATGAGGAAAAGTGCCCAATGAGTAAACTACGTATTGTGTATGTGTACATGGTCGTTGCATGGCTAGATGAGTACACCCATAAACATTATGAGAGCGAGTTGTGGCAGCTTGAAAAACAAATACTACAACAATACAACAACACAAAAACACAAAAAATGAACGGTATCAAAGTTATTGTGGCTGTTGGCAGTTCTGAAAATAAGTGCAACATGAATTTTATAAAAAATTATTTAATATAAACTTTCATTTTCTTCTCAGTAATGTCTGAAAACTGGAAGATTGGTGCTGCCTCCTTTGATTGTTTTTTATTCATGGATAAAAATGTCATGTGAACTAAATGGAGAGTGAAAACTAAATTGAATATATCAAAATGCTTGCGATAATTCGAATACAACTAACAGCTTAATTAACTTACAAGCTCATGTAAAAAGGTAGACAAAAAAATTTGCAAAATATGTCAGTAAAGCACGCAACGCAAAGGTAATTATGAGAAGAAAAAAAGGAATAGTAAATAAAAAATCGAAACGTAAGTATATTAGGAAATTGTACCCAAAGAGATCTCCTGTTAACAATTCTAACAAAATTCCTTGTTTGTTTGTAATTAACCAATAAACAAATATTTACCGCCACTTGGAAACGCCTTTTTATTTACACTGTGTTTATTTTAAGCCACTTAAAAATATAAAAAATATTTAGGGGTTAACCCCAGTTGTGAATAAAGAGTTTAACAATTGCAGCTTTAAAATGTAATCTTGATTATTAAAACTAAAACTGAATAAAGACTAGGAAATAAAATCAATTATATTTCAATTAGAAAAGATTTTTATAAAGAATTTTATTTGATAAATATTGAAGGTGTGAGTTATTGAATTATTGTGGTTGGTTAGTCTTTTGATACAGCACACACTCTAACACAACCAACAAGCCAGATTGAGTTTTTATTGAAGAAAAATTCCGCAATTCAATGTCAAACTAACGTTGAATGTTAAATACCCCAACTTTTTACTTACCTGTTTCTTTACGAATATATTTAAATTATTTTGCAATATTTCTTTTTTTTTAAATACAAATTCGATATCAAATAATCGCTTTGAGTATGTTTGGCTAATAATTAGTGGTTTTTATTGCTTTTTCCTTACAAAATTAAATCGTTGAGTACGCAGTAATAAAAGAATTTTTGTCTGTGTTAAAAATTAGAGGAAATATATTATTTAACAGCCTTTTTTTACTAAGAATATTTAAATTAAATTGATTATGTTTACGGTAAGTGGTTTTAAAATAAAAAATAAAATTTAAGTGTTTTTCTTAAAACTAATTGATTTCATGTTAGTAGAAACCTAGAATAATAATACTTTTTTAAGGAAAACACATCAAAGTGTTTCCACAGAGCTTAAGTGCTTAGAAAATTAGAATTTCTATTGTAACACTGGGGGGTTACTCTGTATTTCGATGCGAAAGAAAACAATTTCGAAACATACGGTATAAGGCAAAGAAATTCGAATGATTTTCTTTTCGAATCGAAATAGAGAGTAACCCCCTGATATTTTCTTTGTATAAGACAAACAAGTCATATTTTATTTATGAAACAAATCTTATTTGTTTGCTTTAAAACATTCTGTAAAACAATTTTTTTTCAAGATTATAAAATTACTTTAAGATAACAACATCTAATATAAATTGACAGCGTAGAGTTGATCTTTTATATCCCAGTCACAATACAGTGTTATAAAGACAAAACCAGTTCACATAATTCTTGCAAAAAAAAAACCGACTTCAAAATAGATTTTAGCTGTCTGTTTGACCACATACATCAAATTAAATCAACGACTGGGACACCCTTTGTTTTCCAAGTACAAAATTTAAACTTTTTGTTATAGCGGACTAAGTAATAAAGTTTTTTTTAATAAATTTTAGACGTCCTACCATAACAGTTCAACAAATTGGCCATATACATCAAATTACATCAGTTATTGTAACACCCTTTTATTTATAAATATAAATAATAATAATGAATAAAATAAATAATAATTTATGTACAAGACAAATTAGACGACATTCTGTTTAATTTTCAAGTGTTTGTATGTAACGGTTTCAACGATAGGGCCATATATGTAAAATTACATATATGATGGGAACACATTCTAATTTGTAAATTCAAATTTTATACTTGATATAGCAAACATAACAATAAAAATTTCTTGTAAATTTCAGCTGTCTGTCTATAATGATTCAAGGTTTGGCCACACACATCTAATCACATTAACTATTGAGACACCCTTTGATTTCCAAATCCATACTTTATATTTGTTAAAGCGGACAAAGCAGCACAGGTTCTTTCTAAATTTCCACCGTCTTCCTACAACTGTTCAAAAGTAAAGTCATATACATAAAATTTAATGCACTAATGGCGCACCCTTTAATTTATAATTTTGAATCTCAATACTTGTTATAGGCCGACATAGGTAAATTACTTCACCCTTAATTTTTGATTAATTTTCGTATTAGGTCTGGCTGTTGGGAGCTGAAGCGATACGCAGTACTCCTTTTACGGTTCATAAAACACTTAAAAAACATGTACATATATTGTATGGAGATATCCTTAGTTTTAAAGATTATGAACTGTTTTGCAAACCGGACAAATATGAAACATAATCTATCAAATTATAAAAAAAAATTCAAAATCGGCTTAGAAGTGACTGAGTTCTGCAGGTACAAAAAAAAAAAAAAAAATAAAAACAAAAACCAACAAATTGATAACATTCTTCTTTTTTGAAGTCGACTAAAACGAAAACACATATTTGACATATTTAGATCTAAGCTAGGTATTTTATTTGCTTTTGGTAGCATGAAAATATGTGAGAAATCTAATAGCAATACAATTAATTTGGCAAAGTTAACGTTAGCCTAAGCGCACTATTATAGACACTATAACTCAAGAAATTTTGAGTTTCTGAAAATAAGTTAAGGTTACAAGCAAACAACTCACACATCGGCTTTTCTGTTATAATTTTATTTCATTAATTTTTAATTTACTGAAATTATTACTGTTAATTCCGCTTAATTTCATTCATTTTTATTTCTAAGATTTTTATTTTGAAAGAAAAATTATTAAAAAATTTCTTTGGAGGTTTTTCAAAGAAAGCAGGCAAGAACTAAACACTAGAAAAATGTAAGGCAGCATTTTCTGCATCGCTAAAACCGTTATCAGCAATCCTTGCACCTATCAACCTTAGACTGTGCTTTTAGTATACATCGTGTTTTTAACCAACGAGTTCCAAACACAACAAAAAAAAAAAATAAATAAAATAATAAAAACTAAAATTGCATTTCCGGGTAATTTGAACTGCTTTTTAGGCCAAAACTTTGGCTGAAAAGTTTTGGATCGATTTGGCTGAGTTTTTTATTATTACTCACATCAAAGTTTTATGATTTTTATAATAAAGCTTAGACTTTTATCTCGTATTAATAAAATATTAAAATAGATTTGAAATGCATTTTACGACAAATTGGTATGAACAATTTTTCATAAAAATCGTTTCAAAGTTATTTTATTTAAAAAAAAAAAGCATAGTGAAAAAACTCCGTTTATAAAATAAAAAACGTGGTAGTTAATTTGAGACTTGCTTGTAAAAGTCGTTAAGTTTTTCGCGGACCTTGTACCATTTAACAAAAATTTTTACAAAAAGAATGAACCTTTTGCTACAACGAAAGTAAATCTTGTTTAAAAACTTCTTTAAACCGATTTTATGGAAAACAAAGTTGTAAGCAGTAGCAGATTTTTTAATTGTTTCCTAAACTCAAAAACTTTAAGGCTTACTATATTTCAAGATGAGGCTTTCTGAATAAGAAATTATATAAATCAACATCCAAAACGAAAAATAAAAAAAATAATTCAGAATTAATTTCTTAACGTTCATGAAGGAAAAAACACAGGTCACGGCGCTTATTAAGAAGATATTTAATGAAAAAATCATTTATTTTAATTAAGTTAAAAATACACATTTTGTTAACAAAAGCAATAACGTCCACTAAAATATAAGGTTTTTTTTGTTTTGAACCATTTCCATCTTTTTTTTACAACTAATGAAAAACGTTTTTTATGTTGCACAGAGTATGTTGCTTGCATACATACTTACGTCAAATTCAAATATCCCTTAATGAGCTGATATTTATTTTTTACAAAAACTAAATAAGCAGTTGTTCGCTTTGATATACATAATTTTAATCAAACATTTTTATTATTGGCCAAGATTTTAGGACAAATTATCTTTCCTGCTTTTGTTAGCAGAAAGTGCATATGAACTTGAAAAAAGGTTACCTCCTGTGGCTCTATATCGCTACAAGATGATATCGCTCATTTTTTCTAGGATATTAAAACAAACGGCATACAATTTAAGAAAGTCGCTGCCAGATATTATACAGCCGCGTTCAATTACTGCGACATTTTATGCTTTCATTTTGGAGATCCGAGTTGAGATCCGAGTTTAACCTTTTATGAAGTTCTTTGAGCCAAATTTTAATACAAATAAGCCCACAGCCAAAAGTGTAATACAAATACAGAATTTAATTTTATCTATGAAAAATACATTTCTTTTATGTTAAATTGCATATGTAATCCAATCCTGTGTGCATTATAATTTAAAAAAAAAAAAATATATATATATATACATATACATATATATATATATATATATATATATATATATATATATATATATATATATATATATATATATATATATATATATATATATATATATATAAATGTAAAAACTTTGCTTTGAGCTGAACTGTATAGAAACTTGGGATACTACCATATAAGAATCCCATTTTATGCGCCTTAAATGTCTCAGGAGTGAACTGTAAAATATTGATAATATTGTTATGCAGATATTTAATTTTATTCAAAACAAAAAATATCTCCTATACTAAATATTTGGCTTATCACTAAGGCTCTATTTCATCAATCTTATCTTTAAATTCATTTACCGATCGAATATTGTCAGCCAATTTCTCTGGCTAGCTGTCTGCAAATTGACAAGTCATCCAAACATTTTTAAACTCAATTGAAAACGAAAGTTTAAGTCTACAAAAAATTAAAAGGATTCAGATATAAACGTGCGGATTGGTATTAATGCATAGTTTTAAATACCGTAGTTTGTTAAATGCGATGTAAAGATTGACAGTTTATGTTATTGTGACTCCCAAATACCGGAGCTTTTTTTCTTGCTTCAAGGTTTCAACAGTTATCTGTATTTAACGTTATATTATAGTCCCTGACCTTTTCGTATGTATTTGCAGACCTCTTCTAGCCACTTCATCTGTGATTAAAATTAAGTTGCGTTGAAGTAATTAGCTATTAACACAAATTTTATAATTTAATACTTAAACAAAACAACGTTACATATTGATTTTAATGCAAAATAAATTTTCATAGCTAAGAAAAAAATTTTAATTGCTCATGTACTTAAGATGTGTGCAACAAACTTTAATTCAAACCTATAATACCAAATAAAAATACATAACTTTTGTTTGCAGTTTAAATTTTTTTTTATTATTGTTGTGTTAAGTTTCACTGGTTAATAGTATTAACTATGTAAGTGTAAATGACGCTAGCAATCTTTCACTTACTTAGTTACTAAGGTTATACAAACACGTAAGATATGCTCAATAATATGCCTAAACATTTAAATGAAAATTTATTTAAAATACCTTGTTCAGATAAAAGTGTCCAAGCGGCAGATAAGCATTTTGGCGCCGAAAAAAGGGATGAATAGGAGAAATTAACATTAATTTTTCGCAAATCAACCAATCAATTAAGCTTAAAAGTGTATCTTAAATACACAAAAAAAAAAAATTAGAAAAAACATCTACCGTACTACACTTAAGTATGTTACCAAATACTTACAAGCTGCAAAATTGATTTTAATGTGTTATACATTTTTTGTTAAGTATTGCATACAATTTCGAAATAAACTAAAACTTTCTCTAAATTCGAAAACTTTATTAGATCTGATTATATATTTACAACTTACTGAATATTTAAATTAATTATTTGGTAAATTAAATGCAATTTTTGCATGGTTATATTACGTATAATGTCACTCAGAAAGAAAGAAAATTTAACTAAGTTTTGTGAATTTTTGTTGTTTATAAGTTTTATTAATCTGCGTAAAAATCATCTTTAATATTTAAAAGTACTGAGCAGAAGTTTGGCTTACAAACATAAAAATGTCATCGGCTCTTAATTGGTAAATTATTTTTAAAAAATTTTGTTATTTGATAACAGATTTTTTCAAGAGCTTTTAAATGATACCCATGTTGATATCTAAAAAATTTGGTGCACATTCGGACTTTTCTAATAAAAGTCCAGATGCCCGTAACTCGGAAAATATGGGCTAGCGCCAATTTTCTTACTTGATGTTTTTTATTTTTTAGTGTACTATCGCCCTATTTACTTATTATTTTTATTAATTTTTTTTTTTTGAGGTGTGACTTCACTAAACTAAATTTGTTCCAAATGATATTGGGTAATTCGAGGCAGGAGTTGTTTTTTTTTCTGCTGTCCCTAAGAAAATATACCGATCAATCGATTGGCGTATTTTAATTTTCTCTAGCTCATCTAGTGCCTTGGCAAAATTGATTTCAACCCGAACACGGACGGACGGACATCGCTCTATCGACTTCGCTATCCATAAGGATTCAGATTAAGGTTTGGGATTTCCCGGAATTTTTTATTTTCCAGGAAACGAGAAAAAATTGTCGCATTCCCAGGATTTCCCAAGAAAAAAGAAATTCTTGAAGAAAACAAGTTTATTTAATGAAATAATTTAAAAGAATTCATAGCTTTATTGAAATATAAGCAAATAATAAAAATAATTGTAAAATAATAATTTTTACAGTTTATAAAACTTAAAAAAATTCAGGTCACAAAACAGGATACAAATAGTGAAAAAATATTTTATTAATTATTTCTTGAAATGTATGAGTTTACAAATGAATTTAACAAATCACAAGACATGCTGTTGCTTGTTTTTGTTGCAAAATTACCATCAATAGAAAAAACCCTTTCACTTTTTTCTGAAGTAGGTTTTGTTGTCAACAATGCGTTATAAAGATTATCCAGGTTCGTGTTTCAAATGTTAGTGGCTTCGAATAAATCAAATTCCTTTTTACAGTGCCTACGACTTCTTTCGAGTATCATTATCTTACAATTAAAATTTGAGTTTTTAAACATTTTGTGTATAGTTCTGTAAACAGTGTTAAAAACTTTCCATTTACAAAAATAAAGCATACTGGTAACTGTTGTAGTATCGTTAAAATTAAGTGCTTTCACATTTGAATCTCCAGTTTCTTTACAAAATTAAATATTTTCATAAAAAAAAGTATTTTATAGGTAAACATTTCTCAATTATTCAAATCCATCCACCCATCTGTCTGTAATGCGAACACAGACAGACACACAAAATTTTTTTAAATAGGTGTTTTGTATTCTATATCGACATAAAAGTCTTCAAAAAATATTTCATGTACAGATGTAAAGATGTAGTAGATTTCACACGAAACGAAATATTTGAAAATTTAACAACCAAAATATTTAAAAAAACAATCAGTGTATTTTTATACCCTTCACCACAAAAAGTGAAAAAAGTGTATATATAAGTTTGTCATTTCGTGTGTAATTTCTACAATATCCATTTCCGACCTCATAAAGTATATACATATATTCAGACTTCCTATGCATAGCGAAGTCGATTGAGTGATGTCCTGCTGTCCGTCCGTGTTAGTATTGAAATCAAGTTTGCCGAGGCACTAGATGTGCTAGAAAAAAAAAATTAGTATGTCAATTGCTCAGACATAGTGTCGAAAGAGCTGCTATTGGAAACCAGTACGATCGGTCTATGTCATTCTAGGCAGGAGGTAAAACACCACGTCTACCTCTAATTTTTTTATGTCATTTGGAAAAATAAAGTAACTCCAATCAAAAAAATAAATATATGGCGTGTTAGAGAATTAAAAAGTAAGAAAAAACATTTTGAAAAAAATGGCACACGCCCATATTTTCCGAGTTACGGGGCTCTAAAATGTTCAAATTTTTTAAAATATCAATATGGGTATCATTTTAAAGGGTTTGAAGAGATACCAAGATTTTTTAAAAATACTTAACCCATTAAGAGCCGATGGCATTTTTATGTATATATATATATAAAGTGTCAGGCCCTTTTCATATTTAGGACTATTGTAAATTGTATATATGTTGTATTTAATATAAGCAGGGTAGTTGTGAACCCGCTGTTTTATACTAAAACTTCTAAAAACGTTTAAAAAATAAAATTGATGGGAATATGTTTTTCTGCAATTAACTTTAAATAATAATCTCTTATTACATGTAGTTAATATATGAAAAAATTAGGTAAGCAACTTTGTACAACTTTTAAAGAATCCTAGAATTATATGCAATACATATATACGTTTTTATTTTATTAGCATTATTTACTTCATTTTAAAATCCTTTTTTCCAAAAAATTTTTTATCATAATTCCTAAATGCTTTTTAAAGAAACAAAAAAAAAATTAATACGTAAAATGTCTGTATAAAGTATGAAAAAATTACGAAATAACAAAAGTTTTAAATACCAATCATCAACAAAATACAATTATTTTTAACTTATTGTAAATTGTATGTTGTTTGAAACATAATCAGAGTGGTTGTATACACTTCGATGTAGTTCCTATTAAAAAGCTTCTTTTAAAAATATAAATAATTAATTAAAATTCAGACAACAATGTGCAAAATAACTTCATTCATCCTACGATATTTAGTAACCCAGATAAAATTTTTAATCATAAAACACTTTTCCACGCTCCTTGCGGGCGATGAAATTAATAGTCTGCAATGCATTGCAATGTCGTATTTCGATCGTGGAAGTTCAGTTTAACGGGATAAACTGTGTCCTAAAAGCGATCTTACATAAAAGTTTTCAATGATGCAAGTTAACAATTGTGTAAAACCCTTACTATTCCTTCAAATGATTCGCGTGATTTGTAGGAGCTTTTATTAAAATTTATATATCTAGTGTTAAGAACGAATCAGCCCAATCATGAATACTCTCTCGGAAAAAAATTTTCTCGAGAAAAGATTCCTCCAAACATAAATTCCGTGGGGACAAAAAAATAAAAAATTGGCATCACCGTAATCTAAAGGGCACTATTTTGCTTTTTTTTACATATAATTTCTCTTTCATAATTCTGCAGGAAATAAAAAGTGCAAACAATTTTTAATAGAAGAAAAGGTAAAAGTGAAAAAACTCGCATCGAATTTCTGTTTATAATTGGGCAGAATATGTATTTCATAAAAAAGCTTAACGGGAACTTAAAAAGCAAAGTCTTGAAATTTAAAGTTAAAATTTAGCCAAATTCCTTTACAAGGTTCCGTCACCTTTTTTGGTGGGGTCACCCTTTCTAAATCTATCACTAACATGAACAAAATGTTTTTAAGAAACGTTATTACAGCGTCGTCAGTTTTCTAGAATTTTAAATAGCAGGAATCCATAGAAATATTAAAATAAGGGTTCTATAAAAGCACGTCAAAAAAGTACTTACGTATAATAATTAATACTTTGCAAAGTGCCCGTGAATAGAAATAAATTATCGCAGCGTAAAAAAAAAAGAAAAAATAGGAAATAGAAAATAGAAAAATAGAATCATTGTTGGTTATTGTTGTTTTTGTTTAAATTAAAATTTTTGTCTTTAATTTATTGTTTGGACACAAATCTTTAATTTATTTAAAATGTTTGTGAGAAGTTTTCTGAAGAGATAAGTAAGCGGTAGCGAAAAGGCCATCGTGACGTGCTTTCACCCTCAATAACCAATATCGGTAATTTAATTATAAAATCGGGATAATATAAAACAGCACAAAAGAGATTTTTTTTTCAAAACTTATCGGTTGTGGATTACATTAAAAATATATGTGGAAATAATTTTTTGAAATAACTCCTAAAGAATAAAATACATATTTGTTTGTACAACCATCCAAGCGATTAGAAAAGGAGTTGTAATTTATTCAAGCTCGTAAAATGCCAATTGGAAAACAAGTGATATATTTAATTAAATATTTCCATATAAATGTTGTTGAAAAAGATTGAAAACATTTGAATACCGATATTTATTTTTAGTTTTAATAGGCCTATAAGTCACGCACTTGCCTTAGGGTGATATTAAATTTAAAGAAAGACACCAGAAATGTCTGGAATGCAAATAAAATTTTTTTTACTAAAACCATAAAAAACCTAACAAGCGGAAATAATTACACCTACATACATGTTTTCAAATAAACGCACAAACATTTATGTTTTCACACGCTTATACTACTGTTATTAATACGTACTAAAAATAATATTTTTAAACTTTAAAAATTTTTGTTCGTGATAAATTATAAAGACCTACATTTTGAATACCTAAAATCAATTGTTTGACGTGGCTTTAAAGTGCATTCCTACATACATCGGAATTATGTACATGTGCATAACAAATATACTTAAATTAATGTTTGAGCATAAATAAAAACTTGCTTACAATGTTAAATAGTTTATTGAAAATTGCACAAATTATGACTTTAAATTTGCATTAAGATTTATGGCAGTGTTAAAGAAAACAAAAAAAAATTAAACAAAATTAAAAAACATACTTGTTTATTTCTCATTTGTCAGTTGGCCAATTTGCATATACATTTTTGGAGAGTAAAAGTGCAAAGAAACAATATTTAGATCATTTGTCAAAAAACATATAATTCAATTCAGTAAACATTTTTCTTTAAAGTCATGCAAACAATAGACAAATTTATTGGCTTGTGAATGGCTTTTTCTTTTTTTCTTGATATGTCTTCGTCAAGTGGAGTTATTTGCTTGCTACACTTTGAATAAAATTTAAATTTTTACATAAGTCTTATTTACATAATACTTAAAGAGAAAGAGCGTTGAAGTGGGTCTTGCGTTTATACATTTCTTATAATTTTCTTTTGCATATGAAATGGAAAGCTTAAAAATATTATTAAACAGGCAACTAATTTTTCGAGTTATAAGTTGGCACTTAAATTTATTTAAGAAAAAAATTTTTGGAAGTGAAAATAGTCAGGGCCAAAATATGTAGCTTTTTTTTAATGTAGCATCACTTAAGGGAAGACCGCTAGTTATATGATGTAGGAACGAGGTTATGGGAAGGCGGATATGAGAAGCAGTGTTTGGAAGCATTCGATTTGAACATTACCAATTGAAAGTGATGCGAAGGACCTCTGCAATAGGTTTGTTCTATCTATAAGATTTGTCTGACTCACCGTCTTGTCGACTGTAAACAGATGGGTTTTAAGTGAAGAGTTTGTTATACATTTTTATTAAAAAGTTTCCAGATTTCCATAACAGTACCGATAACTAAACATTTCGCATACAATTTGACGCTGTTGTGTATCAATTGTATTACCCTTTTCTGGTTTAACTCTTCGTGATCAGATAGCTCCAAAGTATAATTTAAGTTGTATTTTGCTTGCACTCTTATTTATGTGCTATTTATGGCAGCTGAGAGATACTTTTGAGACTTTCCTTAATACATCACACCAAATTTTAATGTCAAAAAAATTAAGATTCCAGCATGTTTTATCAAACTGCTGTTTTAATGCGTACAAAAATATATTTTGACTAACCTAAAGTCAATACTGTTTGCTTGGCGCTATTCAGATATTTTTAGATCATCGTGATGAGAGGCTTTCTTCTCTGGAGAATGAATTAGTTTGTTTGCATTCTAACTGTAGTAAGGCTTCTTTTACTTGAAATGATCTCTTGCTCTAATTTTATAAATAAAAGAGTAAAAATATTATAACATTGACTGCCACTTAGGACACGGTAAATAGGATTTTATTACCGTAATATAATGTATGGCCCCCATGAAATTGCTGTAATGATTGTTTCATCGCAGCTCACAAATTAATTGAAAAAAATTGTTTAAAAAAATGTAATTCATTTTTTATCAGAACTGTAATCTTCATATTTTTCATCACTTATTTTACTTTCAAGTATTTTTTCTAACTCATTTTTTTAACGACAGATTTTATTTTCAGTATATAAAAGAAATTTATAGAAATTTTTATAGCTAATAAAAAACTTCTCAATAATAGTCAATGAACATAATTGTTGAAAGTGTCTTGCTTTCCTCTAAGTATAGATTGCTAAAACACTTCAGGCCAAATTGGCATATTAAAACATATTTCTTCTACACGGTAAACAGCAGCCTTTTATGTTACAAACTTTAATGTCACATGTCACATTTGAAACACGAACCTGGATAATCTTTATAACGCATTGTTGACAACAAAACCTACTTCAGAAAAAAGTGAAAGGGTTTTTTCTATTGATGGTAATTTTGCAACAAAAACAAGCAACAGCATGTCTTGTGATTTGTTAAATTCATTTGTAAACTCATACATTTCAAGAAATAATTAATAAAATATTTTTTCACTATTTGTATCCTGTTTTGTGACCTGAATTTTTTTAAGTTTTATAAACTGTAAAAATTATTATTTTACAATTATTTTTATTATTTGCTTATATTTCAATAAAGCTATGAATTCTTTTAAATTATTTCATTAAATAAACTTGTTTTCTTCAAGAATTTCTTTTTTCTTGGGAAATCCTGGGAATGCGACAATTTTTTCTCGTTTCCTGGAAAATAAAAAATTCCGGGAAATCCCAAACCTTAATCTGAATCCTTATGGATAGCGAAGTCGATAGAGCGATGTCCGTCCGTCCGTGTTCGGGTTGAAATCAATTTTGCCAAGGCACTAGATGAGCTAGAGAAAATTAAAATACGCCAATCGATTGATCGGTATATTTTCTTAGGGACAGCAGAAAAAAAAAAACAACTCCTGCCTCGAATTACCCAATATCATTTGGAACAAATTTAGTTTAGTGAAGTCACACCTCAAAAAAAATTAATAAAAATAATAAGTAAATAGGGCGATAGTACACTAAAAAATAAAAAACATCAAGTAAGAAAATTGGCGCTAGCCCATATTTTCCGAGTTACGGGCATCTGGACTTTTATTAGAAAAGTCCGAATGTGCACCAAATTTTTTAGATATCAACATGGGTATCATTTAAAAGCTCTTGAAAAAATCTGTTATCAAATAACAAAATTTTTTAAAAATAATTTACCAATTAAGAGCCGATGACATTTTTATGTTTGTAAGCCAAACTTCTGCTCAGTACTTTTAAATATTAAAGATGATTTTTACGCAGATTAATAAAACTTATAAACAACAAAAATTCACAAAACTTAGTTAAATTTTCTTTCTTTCTGAGTGACATTATACGTAATATAACCATGCAAAAATTGCATTTAATTTACCAAATAATTAATTTAAATATTCAGTAAGTTGTAAATATATAATCAGATCTAATAAAGTTTTCGAATTTAGAGAAAGTTTTAGTTTATTTCGAAATTGTATGCAATACTTAACAAAAAATGTATAACACATTAAAATCAATTTTGCAGCTTGTAAGTATTTGGTAACATACTTAAGTGTAGTACGGTAGATGTTTTTTCTAATTTTTTTTTTTTGTGTATTTAAGATACACTTTTAAGCTTAATTGATTGGTTGATTTGCGAAAAATTAATGTTAATTTCTCCTATTCATCCCTTTTTTCGGCGCCAAAATGCTTATCTGCCGCTTGGACACTTTTATCTGAACAAGGTATTTTAAATAAATTTTCATTTAAATGTTTAGGCATATTATTGAGCATATCTTACGTGTTTGTATAACCTTAGTAACTAAGTAAGTGAAAGATTGCTAGCGTCATTTACACTTACATAGTTAATACTATTAACCAGTGAAACTTAACACAACAATAATAAAAAAAAATTTTAAACTGCAAACAAAAGTTATGTATTTTTATTTGGTATTATAGGTTTGAATTAAAGTTTGTTGCACACATCTTAAGTACATGAGCAATTAAAATTTTTTTCTTAGCTATGAAAATTTATTTTGCATTAAAATCAATATGTAACGTTGTTTTGTTTAAGTATTAAATTATAAAATTTGTGTTAATAGCTAATTACTTCAACGCAACTTAATTTTAATCACAGATGAAGTGGCTAGAAGAGGTCTGCAAATACATACGAAAAGGTCAGGGACTATAATATAACGTTAAATACAGATAACTGTTGAAACCTTGAAGCAAGAAAAAAAGCTCCGGTATTTGGGAGTCACAATAACATAAACTGTCAATCTTTACATCGCATTTAACAAACTACGGTATTTAAAACTATGCATTAATACCAATCCGCACGTTTATATCTGAATCCTTTTAATCGTGAATAAAATACATATGATATGTAGATCATGAAACAGCCACTATAGAGCAGAAATCTCTACACTGAAAGGCAGAAAGAGGTCTGAACTTAGTAGATTAAGTAAAATGAAAATAAAAAACAAAACAATTTTAATGACACTAAATTATTCAATACGTTACTTGGAAGCATTGGAATCCGTTTTTCTTCTCTTATTTTTATTTATAGATAACAGTTAATGCACATTTCATTAAATGCACACGAACACTTCTCTCGCAACCATTATTTTCGATTTTTCTAAGGAAAAGTAAACCACAAAAGCAAAATGTTCTTGTACTCTGTAAGCAGGCATAAATTCTTACTAAATGGGTGTGTGACAAAAGGGCTTATGGCTCTACATTTTATATATACCAGTTAAACACAAAAACATCGTCACCAATTTTTTGTATTTTTGACCATGTGCTAAGAAAAAACTATTAAATCTTGAAAATTTAAAAATTATAATAGAAAATATTTTAAGCATATTAATTTTTTAAAAATATTTTGAATTAGACTAGGCAAAAGCAAATTCTTTAAAAGAATTAGAAGTAAGCCCCTGGTGCCGCTGCTGATTGACTATAACAGACAGTTAAACAGTTTTTCTGATGGAAGTGGAGTATTGCTTTACAAAACATTTGTTAAATAAATTTTTATATTTCCCGTCCCTGAAGAAAAATTACATTTTCTAGTGTAGTCTATTAGTTCCTTACATAATTTTTAATATTTTCCCTATCAGGATTTGAACCGTGGAATATAATAAATAAATAAAAATTTACATTTTTTGGCTTAGGTTTATGTTTTAATCTAATTTCTAAAAAATTAAAAAAAACAAATTAGCTACAAATGTATGCAATCGTTTTCCAAAGAAAACAAGAAAAATTAGACGCTAGCAGGATGTAGCGCCGTATTTTCTGGACCGCTACATCCTTCATCAGCATTCTTCGCATCTATTTACCTTAAATTGGGTACATTATAAACATCATTTGTTTAACCAACTAACCAATATTAATTTGGTTGGACGTAGTCCACACACAACACGAGTTGTAGAGAAAACAACAAAGAAATGCTTTAAATTGTGGGTGGACTTCGTCCAAGCAAATTAATATTGATTAAAGGACTAGATTCCTTTCATACTTTAATAAATTTATGAATTTATAAAAATCTTACTTGTGCATAAGTAATAACTGCTACTATTACTTTATAAGATTTAGTAGTAATAACTAATTATTATTAAGTTAATAAATAAATAAATAAATAATACTTCATTAGACTTTTTTTAAGTCAAATTATTGATATTGTTATAGATATTTTCTTCTAAGATTTTGATCTCCTGGTTTTTTGTATATGCATCTAATAAGGAAAAAAATTTTAAGAAACACACGAAATTATCAATTTAAATTAAAGATCAGGAATTTTTTTTAAAATAATTAATTTAGAAAAAAATCTTTTTTTTTTTTGCTATCTTATATTATCCCGATTTTTTAATTAAATCAGCGATTTTGGTTATTGAGGGTGGAAGCACGTCTCGATAGCCATTTCGCTACCGCTTACTTAGCTCTTCAGGAAACTTCTCACAAACATTTTAAATAAATTAAAGATTTTTGCTAAAACAACAAAGTAAGGACAAAAATCAAAATATAAGCAAAAAAACAAAAAAAAAACAATAACCAAAATTATCATTTATTTCATTTATATCATTGAATTCATTGTGCTTTTCAAAAAAATCAAAAACTCCATAGAAAGCGTTTTTTGTTAATATTTTGTTTGATAAGTTTTGTAGCTAAATTCAAAAAATTTAAGGGTACTAATAATTATTTGCGCTATTTATAATCTAAACGAACTATTTGCAACATAAACGAAAGTATTGGGATATTAAGGTGTTTTAAAACCTTGTTAAATCGAAAATATTTTTCTATTAGCTTAAATTCTTTTGTCTAGCTCTAAAAGTAAATTTAAATTATAGCGTAAAGTGGCAAGTATCATAAAATATTTAGGTGTAAAATAAATAGTTCAAGTCATTGACAGTGACAGCAATTACTTACTCTTTGTATTGTTAACATTCCTGACTTTTAAGTTTAAACCCATACAATTTTCATACGTATCTGCATAAATATGCACACAGTTACACGTATTTATGCAAATACAAAGCTCAATTATCTATTTATTTGAAGCAATGGTGAAACTGATTGAGTATGAGGATAATTTGCTGGAAAACGAGAGTGTATTTTTATTACAAGTAAGACTGATGCAACTGTTGGACCATAAGATTGAAGGTGTTGATGGTGGCATACTAAAATAAAGAGAAATACATTCGATTACGTGGTGTGAGAAAGTCTCTGAGGTGGTTTATTTTTGCACCAGTGTTGTCAATGAAATTTTTTAGAATAGAGATTGGCCAGATACCTGGTGATAAAAATGCGAAATTTCGGATATTTGTTAAATAATTTTTTTACAATAACATTGCATTAAAAGAAGTATTAGGTTGACTAAAAATGACTTCTCTTTTTAGTACGTATCTTTAAAGTCTGCCTTGTATTTGCAAAGAAATGTTGTGTTTGATTATTAAATGTCAAATGTAGCGACGCTAAAAGAAGAACCAGTGTGAAATATATTATATCCGATTTTAATAAATCTCATTATAAATCAAATATAGAGTTTAAATTTAAATTGCCAATCTAATTATATGGCAGCAAGGTGTCTACATAAAAACCTTAAAACTTGCTTCTTGATTTCGAAGAAACAATTTAAAAACCCAATATATTAGTTAATACGGAAAACATTGATGAATTAGTCAGAAATTAAAAAATAAATACTTTTAGAAATTACATTTTTATACAGATTACATTGATTTTGGGCTTAAATTAGTTACACGTTGATTTTGAAAGGAATTTGTGTCTATTAAAAAATTTACTAAAGAACTGCTCTATTTAAAATTTTTTACTGCTCGATATATCTTTAAAAGACTAGATTCCACTAGTAATAATAATAAATCGTTTTTCATATATTAATTTCAATATTTTGATTATAATTTGCGAAACATTATATACGAGTGCAATGGCCTTTTTATTAAGTTCGTTGTTTCCAGCAATAATGATTGTTTCAAAAAAATCCTTTCTGTAATAAACTCTATTAAAACTAAATCGACACATAAAATGTAATACGAACTTCTTAATTTTCTTACTGATTTCTACAGAGGATATGTTAAGTGGATTTAATACAAAAGAACAAAAATACTAAAATATTTTGATATTCCATTTTGGTTCTGAGAAAAACCGGAAGGTTTTCTTCCGCATAGCTTTCACGCTGAAATGCCATACCTAAACAAAAGCGGCAACGCTATCTCAAAACGATAAAAACAGGGTTATTCAAAATTAGATTTTACAATTGCAGAGTTACCGTTGCGTTGCCGCCGCGTTATTTCGGTGTGCTACATACAAAATGTACGAGCATGACAGCAAAAAAACGTTTTCCGCTTTTGTTTAGATATGGCTGTAAGTTATTTATTTTTATGTTTGTTATATTTTTATACCCTCCATCACAGGTTTGTAAAGTCAACAATATTCATTTCCGACCAAATAAAGTGTATACATACATACATATATGAATTTTGAATTCTTTTGCACAGTGGAGTCGATTGAGCGATGTCCTTCTGTTGTCCGTTCCTGTTGAAATTAATTTTGCCATGGTTTAAATATTTAATAGTAATTTATAAATTTCAATGGCAGGTGTTCGTTTTAGGATGACCTACGGCTAACTGTATTTACAAATTTTACCCATGTGCCTTTTTAGATTTTTACCTTGCTTTGCTTCTTTTAACATTTAAGTTCCAAAATTGTTGATGACCTGACCACGCATAAAAATAGTCCCATGAATAACTAAAAAAAACCATCATGCCGATCACATAAAGTTTGAGACATTGTGTTAATTTTTGTGGTATAATACTACGAAAGGACGTAATAGAATAAAGACCATCAAGAAATTAATTAATACATACAAGTCCAAAGTTGATGTCATTGGCACTGCAAAACAAAATTTTAAATTTCTTGATAAAAAAGGAAATCAGTTGGCGGAAACAAAAATAAGTTTAAAGTGAAGTATTTTACCTGCATGGATACATTTACGAAGTTCTTAACCTACATCGCATCAGGTGGAGCTTATAATTATTTATGTTTAAAGTCTAGGAAGAAACATTTGGCCAAAAAACTTTTTCTTCAGTTTAAAAAATTACTGAAAAAAAGAAAACTGGCCTGCCGAGTCAGTACTCATAGTTAGTATTCTTCCTTATGGTCAAACACTTACAAAATCGAATATTCTACCTCTTGAAAAAGTAACAGAAAAAGCCCAAGAAGCAAGAAACTGCGAATTCAAGAGCATTCAATCAATCAGTTCTCTAAAGCTTATTTTTATCTTCTGATCCTGTACTCACGTCAATGCGAAAACGTTGGATTAGTTATGAGGCTTCTTCCCAATATTCCTAAAATAGAGACAAAAAATCTTAAAACTAGGATTTTTTACTCTTTTGTCCATAAAGTCCACACATAGACTAGGGCTCATGAAATACTCTTTTACAACACTCTTTCTTTTTCGATTCCAGGCTTGGGATTTTTTAACACAAATAAAATTTGAATATAAAATAGTTCAAATTGAATGACTTAATTTTTCTATAAAAATGATCAGTTTTGTTTTTGGTTTAACCGTACACACATAGAGTTAGCTAGCAAAAATAAGATTGATGGCCCTTTTTAGGCCAAAATACACAAAAATGCAATAATTTCAGAATTTTGAGTTGACAACAGTATAAATTCTAAATCAGAAAAGACATAACCTTCAGATTTTTCAAAATACTGAAAATTTTGCTGGCTAAATATGATATAAAATTAAAAAAAAATTTTAATTTGAAAATGCTTAGAACTCGATTATTTTAAAACACAATTATGCACAATTAGGGCACCGTTTTATAGCTATTGACTAGGGCTTTAAGACCATGTATAATTTTCCGAAATTAGAAAAAAATTTAAAAACCTGCAGGTGCGAGGTACCTAACTTTCAAACCACATAGTGCGAACCCTAGAAAGTGGATGGTACCCTAACTTAAGCTCAAATACTCCTCTCTTATGCTTGTATAATATCTGGTTTAATCGGCCTAGCCGTTAACGAAGGACTGAGTTATTTATAAAATATATTTTGATGCTGCCTACTGTGCAGCATAGCAACCATAATTTGAGCTATTTTATTTCAAAGTAAAAACTTTTTATTTTTGCCGATTTTTCGGATTCGGGGTTTTTTCCAAAATCATCCAGCTATTTAATTTATCTGAAAAAAAAATGACGATCATATTTTATTTAAACATATCGCAAAAAAGTCGGAATTGTGGCAAAATTTGTTTATAATTTATTGTTATATTTTTTAAATATTTTTTTGCCCAAAAACGAAGTAAATTTCAACTTAGTTATAAAGTAAATTTGATCTAAGACTTAAGCTGAAAATAACGTTAACTCAACTGAGCAGTTAAATCGAAAGCAATAGAGTAACTTTAGCAACAACTTAATTAATCTAGACTTAAATAATAAATAAAGGCGACTACGACAATGAGTGTGAAATAGTCAAATCAGCAATAGCTGTACCAACCGAAAGCTTTTTACTCATGCAAAAACTTTAGAGCAGCAGAACTGTTACAACAAAGAATATGCGCCAACAAAACTCAATAAAAATATATACTTGGTCTCTTGTAAAAACACCCAAACTCGAATTTTAACGAAATGGAGTTTTTATGTGATTCCAATACATAGCAAATAGCATAACAAATAACGGTTTGCATTTCAAATATAACATTGTGATAATAATATAGTACGAAATTTAAAGTCCACTCCCCTTAAAGTTTCTTTGGTTAACGCCTATTGTCCCAATCAAACCAGTATTTCAAAAGACTAAGCGTATTAATATGGAAAAATTTCAAGGATCTACTTTCTGCTAATTCTCCAGATACAACATAAAATATTTTATTTGTCTGAGTCCAACTACAATCTGATAATAAAATGTGAAAAAATGACTACATTATAAACATTATGTCCTTGGACGTTGTGTTGTGGTACCTTTTAAACGTGCAAACAAAAATTTTATAATTAAATATATTCCTTAAGCAATTTTTTCTATCAAACAAAAAAAATTTTATGGCCGTTTTTGGCTAAAATACAAAAAAAAATTAATCATTTTGGTCTTCAAAATTGAAAATCGTCCAGTTTTTAAATTAAAAAAATATAACCTTCCAATTTCTTCAAATTATCTTGAATTTTGCTTGATAAAAGCAAAAAGAAGAAAATTTTCGGAAACCTGTACATAATATTTAAAAATCTAGACTAGCTATAACTCAAAATTGTTAAATATAATTTACAGATTAAAGCACCATTTTGTGGGTATCAACCAGGCCTTTAACTTGATTAACCTGCAAGCGTTTGTCTATTACGATTCAAAACATAAGCCCATATAGGTCAATTTACCTCACCTATGGGGACACCTCTAATTTTTATATATATATTTTTGTAATACTTTTTGCTATTTGTCAATTACTATGACCGTGTCCTAATAGTTAATGTAATTTGATGTGAAAATTGTTTTGAAGCTGGTTTTTTTGAAAGAATTATTTTGATAATTAAAAAGATTTTTAAGAACTTAACTACAAATAAACTATAAAATTTTTAAAGAAAATATTTGTTGATGTTTGCGAAAAGGAAAAATTGTTCACTTAAAATATAAGAAATGCAAAAGATTTTAATTTTTTAATTTTAAAATCATAGTTATTAAATCGAACACATTTTT
Source organism: Cistogaster globosa (assembly GCA_937654795.1). Taxonomy (NCBI): domain Eukaryota; kingdom Metazoa; phylum Arthropoda; class Insecta; order Diptera; family Tachinidae; genus Cistogaster; species Cistogaster globosa. Next base: position 66,619,486 of record OW569405.1, on the reverse strand, counting down.
CATATTTCTTTGAAATTTTAATCATAAAAATCCAATTTAATTTTAATATTTATTTTTAACTTTAAATCATGTTGTGAATTAATAGCCCATTCAGGCTAACACGAAATTAAGTCATTTCGTGATTTCGGCCGAAATCAACTTGAAAGTTAAATAATTTTAAATTTACCGGAACGATAATTAAAAAGAAATAATTAGAAAGTCACCAAAGCCTGTAAAGTTGGCAATATTATTTTAAGTATTTAAATAAGGAGTATGTGCTATAATTTGAGCTTTTTGATATACAATAACGCGAAGTATAATAGATAAGGAGTCAACAAAAATTAACGAACAGAAATTTTTGAGATCGCACACAGATTGATCGTATGACATTATGCAATAAAATAGTAAAAGTTTTGGAAATTCTAAAACCTTGATACCAATATTTTTGAGCAGACTTCTTTAGCCACGATTAATGGTAGGAAATAGAAAGACTTTTTAGACTTTTACATTTATTCTATAGTAAAAATAATAATAATAATAACACTACTAAATTTATCTTTACACGCGAAAAATAAAAAGTTAACATTTTTATAAAATTCTTGTTTTATTATTAACTACTTCAACTTATAATTACAGTAATTAAGTAGTAAAAAACATAACGATATGAGATTAAATTAATTTCGAAGGTATAATAATTAGTTTTTTATTTGCACAAATAATTTATAACAACAAATAAACTTGTATGACATCTTGATTTAATACAACCTATAAATAAACACAATTTGTGGTTGTTGCTAAAAAAGCGTTAATAAATGAATGTATTCCATTTAATGCTTATTCGGCAGAAAAAAATATTAGTATATCTTGACAGTTAAATCAATTTTCGATAAAATATTTTCTTTAGGAAAGAAAAAAAATCCCAAGTAAAAAATTGTTACGCGTTTTAAAATTCGAAGTATTCGTTGCATGCTGAACACTGACAAAAAGTTAAGTTACAAGTTGTATTGCATAATGCGCTTTTATAAATGATTTTTAATAAAAACACAAAATCATGTTTATTATAATTGCTACATGATTTTAAAAGAAAACAAATCAAGTTCAAGCAAATTATGCAAATAAATCAGCATGCAACGAATACTTTTAAAAACCTCAGATGCAAATTTTAAAATACGTACCAATTTTTTACTTGGGAATTTTTTGCTTTCATAAGATGCTAAAAATTATTTTTTGCTACTCTTGAAAAAAAAATATTATATCGCAAATTGATTTATCTGCCAAAATACACTCATATTTTTTTTTGTTGAGTTAAGCGTTAATTGGAATACATTTTACTACAATTTTATTTAGTATAGGAAAGGCGTATTAAAACAAGATGTTTCGCAAGCTTATTTGTTTAAAATTTAATAGTTCACTAAAAATAATATTTGTACCTTGAGATTTGAGGTTTCAGTAGTTGGGATTTATTTATGCAAGCAAATAAATAATTACTATATTTTCGAAATAAATTTTAACTCTTATCTTAATACTTAACTTTTAACCAATAAAATAATGTAATTATAGGTTTAAGTAGTTAAAAATAAAACAGAAATTTTAAAAAAATATTACCTCTAAAATTTTTTAACTTAAGATATATTTAGCAATGTAAATAAAAATATATTTATTTTATACTAAAGCAAATACATCCAGTTTGTTAAATATGACCGAAATTTTTATAGTATTTATAATCTTAAGCTGTAGCACTAACTGCTCAGGTGTTATTCTAAAAACCATTTAAAAATTAATAATCTTTGTTTAATAAATAAAATCTGTTTATCCATGTTAAGTGGCAAACTTTTTAATAATATTATTATTTGAGTGAATCAGGAGAAAAAAATTTGAAGATAAATTAGAGCCAAACCATTTATAACAAACTTGCATTAATTTTATATAAAAAAATAGAAATTAGTGCAATTTATTTGGAATTTTATTGATGTGATGTGATGTGAAGCTTTGGTTTTTTATTCGACATCAATGTCATTTTATGCTCCAATATCTTTAGCGAAAATTCTTTATTTTCTTAGATTGCATTAATTATTTAGGTTATTCTATGCTTGATTTAAAAATCTAATGGATATTAAATCATAACAAATAAGCTTATCTTCCTGTATTTATTAAACAAACCCAGCCAACTATTTAACGAGCAGTCCGAAAAAAGTCTCTTAGAAGAACCCATCTATGGAACTTTTTCTGAGCATGTCTTAAAATGGCTCACATTTACATGTGTAACTTCGAAGCTATAAATAAATATATCGTTTAGAGGAAGGAAAAATGTATCAAAAGGGAGTATTTTCTGAAATAAATGGAGAGTTCCTTAAGGTTTTGTGAGGGCAAGCGATTGTTTTTTGTACCCTTTAGCGTAAAAGCTCTGAGAAATGAGCTAGTAAAGTATGGTATTAATATGGTTTGCTGGGAAGTATTGATGCCTCTAGAATACGACTATTAAAAATTCAGTAGCAATAACTGAATGATATTAAGAAAGAAAAAAATATCTGAAGTACAAGTCGTCTCAAGCACTACTCCATCTATCCCCTATTCCATAACCTAATTTCCTAGTTCTGGCACAATGCATTGCATAAGTAGGGGTCCTAATTAAAAAAAAAGTCAAATGACGACAAAGAAAAATATACTCTACATGAAAAATTTTTACAACTTATGTACAATTCGTTTTGTCTGGCTTAAAATAAATTTAAAAGTAAAAGCAAAAATGCACTTACGAAAGAAAGTTACATCTGCACCATCTATGACAATCCTTTTTGGATATTAAGCAGTGATGAAGAATTTCTTAAGGAGGAGTCAAGTTTTGGAAATCTTCATCTTCCCAATAAAATTCTTTTTTTAAGATTAAAAAAATCGTTGTATAGTTCTTAGCTCTGGATAAGGACCTTTACTAGATTCTTAGGTTCTGGTATAATACCAATTCCTACACATATTTTTATGAATACGTCCCAAGAAACTTATTTTTACAATTATTAAGTAAATAAATGTGCCTTTCTTTTTGAATGCTAAATACGAGATATTAATAATAGCCACAATGGAACATGGTTATAACTAACTCGAACGGATCGGTATTTTGGATTTCTAACATTTCGAATTTTTAAACAAAAAAACTTATTGACTTTTCCACCTGCGGTGAAGGGTAAAATTATTATTTAAGTGAAATTTTATTAGCTAAGGGTGTCTGACTTTTTTGACAAGTCTTGTATCATAAAGACATTAAATACCTGACAAAACGCTTGAAAATAACCTCAATATGGCTACAAGAATCACAAGAAACAATAACGTTGATTTTATAACTATGGTTGTTTGGTTGCCCTTCATGCTATTAAAAGTACCTTAATGAAATTTATACAGGCATAACTATCTTATTTTTGTGTTTATTTGCAATCTCGCGGCTTCTAATAAAAAGGGATATAAGAAAGTAGGGAAAAATGTTTATCTCAGAGAAACACAACAGCTTGATGTTTGTCTTTGCATAAATGTATCTCAGTTCGTTAAGATTGCACTAAATTTAAATAGTGCACACAATTTCAAAATACTGCCAGTAATGTAAGGTGCAACAGTCATTAATACTTTTAAAACCTGAATCATCAATTAATCCTTTTTTGCTTACTATTATGACTACATATTTCCCATATTTAGAGGATGGCCCACTAGCACCCAGCCTGATAAAATATCACAATATCTATAGCAATTCAAGTCATACTGCCTTGAGTTACTTCAAATGTCTGCAAAATAAATTTAGAAAATTTGTGAAGATAAAACAAAATGATCTTGAAGAATCTTTAAAATCTAATACTCCCTTTTGGCAAACTCGTTTGTATAGATTCTATGCAAATATCTTAAACAAATAATATTTTGTGATGACAGTAAAAAATTTTCTTACTTTTGTAATTTTCTTTAAACAAATTTCTACTTAAGCGACCACACATGAAAGCACGAATATTTATAGTCATAAATTATTGTTATTATTATTATTATTATTTTTTTTTTTTTTTGTACTGTAAAAAAGCTGTAAATAATCGTTTATTTAGGTGGATTGTAAATATCTCTTCATTTATTTCTATTAAAGTTAATTTGTTATTTTTGTTAATTGGTTTCAAAAAAGGCATTCAGTTTCTTTTTATCTGGATTATTTAAGATCTTCCAGCTAATTCAACTTTTAATATTTACTTGTATTTTGTGTTAAATAAGGACAAGATTATTAACTGTTAGTATATTTTTATTTCAATAAGCCTTATTTTTGTTAAACTTTACTTTAACTACCTGTTGCTTATTATCATACAATAAAATAGAAGATTTTAAGCCTTTTTTATATATTTCATACATACTCCCTTTGCTTAAAATAAACCTACCTTTAATGTCACCTTAATATTTAATAAGGCAATAATACTGAAGATTCAACTTTACAAAACACTCAATAAAATATATTTAAAAATATTAAAGCGTACGTTTAAACGGTAACAACCGCCAAAGAACATGACAGCAACATGTGTAATTCAAATTATCCTTACACATTTTTATTATTAAAATCAAATTGATATCAGATGACTATACCATATATATTAAAAATACTGTAATAAGTTCACATTAAGTTGCAAATTACACTAAATTAGAAAAAATTTTATTTATTATACGACATTTACACCAGGCAACTTTTTATGAAACCAGCATGAAATTTTTGTTCGTTGTTGAAGCAAGAGGGGTATGCAAAATGGTATTGCTTGAATGTTGAGGGGATGTTAGTGCTGCTTATGTTTTTTAATACCGCATATCCCTGCAACTTAAAAAGAAAATTGAAACAAAAATCCTAAAAAATATAATAGTGTAAATATGGACTTAGTCAAAGTTATATTTCATCTTCAAGGGACTTATTTTTGGTGGAAAAACAACAGCCAGCAATTAAATATAAAATTGGGAAAGATTAGAATTCTACTCAAGTTTTTAATTGTTTCAGAGATATAAATTAGTAAAAGGGATGTATTTTAAAAAAAATCTTAAAATTTGAAAATTTATAAATAGAATTGAACAAGAAATGACAAGCCAAAGGTTTGTAGCAGGGTAAAAATATACAATGTAGTCCCGTTAGCATAACAGCTACAAGCACATGCAGTTGTTTGTAAAAAAAACACATACGCAATTTTTTTTTTTGTTAATTGCAATGATGTCTTAGTTCTCAAAAAGCGTTAACATTACTTTTGTGTTAAGACAAAAAAATATCCACCCATTTCAATAAATGGAGAAAGAATCCGAGAGCATAGCCAAGTTAGATACTTCGGAATACATCTCAACCTTTGTCTCACGTGCGTCCATCATATTGCAATCAAAATTAGACAAATAAAAGTAGAACCACCCAGTTCTTCTGGCTCATTGGGCCACATTTCTCGTTAAATTTAGACCTCAACGTCTCCTTATATAAATCAATCTTAAAAACAATATGATAGTATGGTATCCAGATGTGGGGTTCCGCCTCTGCATCAAATGTTGAAAAGCTACAAAGAAGACAGTCGAAGATCCTGAGAATGATTACGTACGCTCTTTGCTATATACGAAAAAATTGCATGCACAAGGACTTCTTAGAAGAGATTAAAAAAACGTGCACGAGCTACGTTGCTAAAGCTACTGATCATTCCAATCCATTTGTGAGGGAGCTGCTTTTATTTGAGGGTCTTGGGCTCCTCAAACGGTTGCAAACTTTTTATTTGACATTATAAGTTTTTTGGAACTAAACGTTCAGTGCTGCAGTGGCCGTACCTACTTACAATTTTAATACTTATTGTAAATGTCATACAGACAGATTCAAAAATAAAAAGAATATTTAAAAAAATCATCCTCGTCGATTGTTTTCTCCTTGATACCCAAGTTTTATCAACTCTTCGTCGGGGATACTTAAGATTGTTACAAAATTTATTTCACTTAAGTTTTTCAAAAATACAGCTGGTATTCACCAGCAATAAACGCACACTTTGTCCAGTGCACGGATTTATATGGATATATACACCCGACTGGGTGTTTCTAATGATTAGGAAGAATTTATTTCCTGTAGATGTTAGCAATTGCTGTATTTTTATCTATGTATTTATTTTTTCTATTTTTTGGTATCTCATTCTTATTGTTCTTTTTTTTAAAGCAATTAACAAAGTACCAAATCTTATCGGTATAACGGTACTAGAATAATTTTCAGTACAGTTTATTTTTGTAGATGGAAATTTTTTTACATTTTTTTCGTTTTATTATATGCATAGATAAGGCATTACTTTGAAAGATTTCGTGCATAAGAATTATCGTTTGAAAAAACTGAAAATATATTTCTGCCAAGAATAAAGTGCACATTTTTTCTAGAAGATCGGCCAATAGATGCATTAATACATCCCTATTAACACATATTTCACAAAAAATAATAAGTAAACTGTTCCTAATACACTATTTTATTAAAAGTTAATTTATTGGTAATATCAAATTTGATTTGGCTTAAAAGAAAAAATTTTAAATAAAAAATTACTTTTTAAATTTACGCGTACACTTACGCGACACTTAAATTTTAATGTGTTGCATGTATTACGTTTCATGTTACTTAAATCAAATTTTCTAAAATTTTGATTTCATATTCCCGTGGGGGTGAAATTTTTTGGTTTAAATAATCATAAACAAAATCTTATAACAAAACCGAATAAAACACAAACAAAAAATAAAACTACAAGAAAATTTTACGTGCCTGATTTAACTTTTGTGTTTTGTAGATAATTTTGTGCGTTGTTTTTTTATTTATTTAACAAAATTTTAAACTTTGTTATTTTTTGCAGTTTATGCTGTTGTTTTTTGCTTATGTTGTACATAGTTGCCAACTACAGTTGTTGACTTTCAATCGTTTGGTGCAGTTTAAAGAGGGAGATTTTTAGTTTTTTTATTTTATTTTTTGACTATAAAATATTAGATTGTTAATCGATTCACTATTTTATTGCTATTGTAGAGCAGACATCTACAATTTTTTATGAGTTTTCATCAGTATTCGGCGCTTTTGTTTTAAACGTTTTTTTTTAATTTTACACTTGCGGGTGTTGAAACCATAATTTTGAAATTTTAGCTTAAAGCTTAAAATTGCAACTATCTTTTTACCTTGCACAGAGGTTTCGGATATAAGGTGTTATTTTCTTAAATATTGACTATTTTATAATTTTTAGAACAACAATTAAGTAATTTCATTAAATTAAAATAAAACATATTATCAACACTGATCTTCTACATATAATTAATGATTTAATTTATGCATCAAAAGTTTCAAAACGACCAGAGGCCTAAAGACTGACGAAAGGCTTAAAAAAAAGTTTGTCTTTCAGACCAAAGGTACATAAAGTTTATTTCTTTAAAAAACCCAAAACGAAAAGCTGTTATTTGGATAAAAGAACTATGGCCAATATAGGTAGTTAACGTTTAAGCAGGCTATTTGTCGATATTTAAGATTTAAAAAGTTGATTTCGTTTGGCCAAACATTTTGAAGCCAAAATTTGCAAATATTTACGGGAAATATTTTATACTTCACACTGACTGTTATTTTAGTTCCACGAGAGATATAATCATGAGAAAATATATTTGTTTACATACAAGTACATAATTAAGTATATAAATTTAATTTAAGTTTCATCTAATCTGTTTTCTTTCATTACACTGTAAAATCAACTCTAATTGATAATATTTTTTTTCATTCATGTGACTTGGCATGTGACCTTTTCTGACTATGTCACACAACTGGGTCATAGCTGTATGGCCTTAAGGTTATAAATCATTTTGACATTGCTCGTATATCCCACAAGATAAAGTATAAAGCGGTCAAAGTGCATCTCTGACACATTAAGTGGACATCGTCCAGACGAGTACTGAACCTTGTGTACAAAATTTGTCAAATATTATTCAAGTTAATTTCTTTCATTACATGCCATGAAAAATCGCTTATCATGTTGCTGTAGCAGTCGCTGTTGTTTCAAGAGAGTTTCTAACATTAATTTCTAAAAAGGAGGCCATTCATTCAGTCGCCTTTAAGTCCATAACAAACTGTCACTCTCTGTTAACGCAATGGCTTCTTGAAAATGATCCGAGCGTTATACGATTCCCAGATGTAGCCTAGAAAGAAAAAATAATGGTACGTGAAATACTGAGTCCTAAAGATAGATCAAACTTTCTGTCACTGCAGCAACATTGGCGTTGGTACGCACAGTTTGACCCCATGAGTTTTAATCTCTAACAAGCCAGTCTCAGTGCGTGATATATCTCTGCCATACCTTTTTTAAAAGGCGCTGGAAATCACTTTGGCCTGCTGAAGTATCATTATAATAGTAAATATTTTGAACAGATTAAGTCTAATAATATCAGAATATCCCTAAAAATAATTTTGTATTTGGACAATATTTTGTAGTCACAATATGCGACTTTTAACAATTTTCAATATGTAAACATCATGGCCTTTTTATACCCTTCACTTCAAAAAGTTGAAATAGGTTATATCTAAGCTTGTTGTTCCGTTTGTAATTTTTACAATAACCATTTCCGAACCCATAAAGTATATATTCTGACTTCCTATGCATAACGAAATCGATTGAGCGATGTCCGTCTGTCCGTCCGTGTTAGTGTTAAAATCAACTTTGGCAAGGCACTAGATGAGCTAGTGGAAATTAAAGTATACCAATCGGTCAGACATAGTTTCAAAAGTTCTGCTTTTAAAATCAGCAAAATCGGTTCATGTCCTTGGGGGAGCGGGCAAAGCACCAGGCCTGCCTCTAATTTTCCATATTATTTCAAACATATCATTTTAAACAGTAAATATACAAATATATGGGGGTGAGAATTAAAAATTAATTTAAAAACTCGCCAACATTTTCCGACTTATGGGGCTCTAAGCCTTTCATAGAAAAATCTAATTTTGAGATATCAATATGGGTATCATTTAAAATCTTTTAAAGAGATCTTTAAGAAAATAAATTTTTTTATATGCTTAACTCATTAAGAGCCGATGACATTTTTTTTAATTCCCTGTCATCCCATATTTTTATTTTTAATTTTTTAATGTAGTTCCTTCATTAAACTAATTTTACATACATGGTGAAGGGTGTGTATGATTCCGCATAGCCGAATATAGCACTGTAACTTTTTTACTATTGTATATAAGTATGTACCTTTGTGAAATCAGTAGTGAATTTTATATTTTCATACTTTAATACCGTTTTAAAAAGGGATCGATTTTTCAAAAAGAAAAATAATACACAAATATAAAAAGTACAAGAAAAATACCAAAACAGCGAAATCGAAAACAAGCAATACTTGTTGCAAAAATCATTGAAACAAATTCAATATATTTATCTTTTTGCCATACGAAAGTCACACACTGAATGTTAAAGTTGTCAAAGTAAATTTTTTTATTTATTTTTATCCTATTTTTGCTTTGAACAGCAAACAGCACAGAATTTAGCAAGCTACATATAGCATAAATAAAGCCGACTTAAAGGTGAAGTCTCGTAGAAACAAAGCTAAACTTTGTAAAATATAAATACATACATATACTCGTACATAAACATATACATATACATCACGCTTTTAAGCGAACCATCCAACATTGCAGAATGCTGTAACATCAAACTGAGGGTTCACACGTGCCACTGTTAATGACATTACATTTTATAGTTGCTATATACCCCCCAGATATACATTGGAGGAGTTTGAGGACATTGTTTTTAACATTTCTTCTGATGCTAGTACCAGAAACTCAGTTGTGATTACTGGAGATTTAATGCGTGGTCAACGGAATGGGGCTGTCCGAGCACTACTGCAAGAGTAAGAATTTTACTTGAGTCGTTTTCAGCACGTGACGTGGTATTATTGAAGAGGAGGAAGGTACATACGTTTACAAAGGATGGTTTTGGATCCATTATTGGCATTGCATTTGCTAGCAGCGGTCCATCGAATCGTATCACATTGAGTTTGCCTGATTTATATACCCATACCGATCACCGTGCTATAACTTTGGAATAACTGGAATGTCTATTCAACGAGAATTTCTGCCTGGAAAGTTGATTATATTGATAAAGAGGCCTTTCAAGCTGCTATTGAAGATATGAAACTACGTGGAATACCCGAGGATATGGCAAAGAAATTTGTGCAAAAGTTATATCAAGCCTGCGATGCTTCAATGTTGAGAAGAATGTACAGTAAAATTAGGAAATCTGTTTACTAGTGGAATGAGGAAATCTCACGGCTGCGGAGTGAGTGTATTTGCGGAAGAAGGATTTTTACAAGAACCAGACGTAGACCTGATGACGCAATTTACCAAGAGATCTATAAAGCTAAGAGGAAGTCTCTTAATTAAGCCATTTGGAAAGCCAAAAGGAAATGCCTTCTGGAAATTTGCTATGAGATGGTGGAAAACCCTTAGGGAATGGCGTACAAGCTTTGACGAAAAGCTTAAGTGCCAACTGCACCCAGGGAAGATTCAATTTTGAAGGTAATTATAGAGCACCTTTTTTCACAGCAGGCTACGATTACTTGGAATGGTGACGCACATAGGAAGCACAATGATTTTCCGATCACGAACGAAGACGTTGAATCGGCAGTTATGAGGTTTAACAACAAGAAGACTCTAGGTATGGATGGTATCCCTAACGTGACGCTAAAAGGGGCATTTAAATATTACCCTTACCAAATGGCTATAATGATAAACAATTGTTTGACGCATGGTATATTCCCATCAATATGGAAACGGCAAAGACGTTCTGCTTTCAAAGAACAGAAAGCCGTTAGATGATCCTTCATCTTATCGTCGTCTTTGCATGATTGATACGAGCGGAAAACTCTTAGAGAGCACTACCTGTAAAAGATAAGAGGCATTTTTTGAGAATGTTAGGGGTCTATCCGATAAGCAGCTCGGGTTTAGAATATCGCGGTCGACTGTTGATGCTATGCGCGTCGTAGTAGAAACGGCAACTGAGGCAATTAACGGCAAACGCTGGAGACTTGGCTCAATAGAATATTGTGTATTTGTTACATTGGATGTTAAGAATGCCTTCAACACAGCGAATTGGGAGGTTATCTTAAATGCATTTACCAGCTTACATGTGCCAGAGTACCATCTTGCTATCATAAAGGATTATCTTCGTAACAGAGTTCTTTATTTTGAAACAAAGGAAAAAGTGTGACAATACCAAGTTACAGGTGGTGTGCCATAGGGGTTAGTCCTTGGACCATTATAAGGGAATGTGATGTACGGTCAAGTAATGGGACTTAAGCTTCCGGAAGAAGTTAAGATCATTGCTTTTACAGATTACATTGCAACAGTATGCGTAACTAAACAGCTGACGGAAGCAGTAACGGTTACAAATGATAGTGTACGAATATTTAATACTTGGCTCTCATCTTTGGGTCTCCAACTCGCTGACCATAAAACTGAGGCAGTATTAATATCCAGCCGAAAATCAGTGGGGACGAAAACACTAGACTTTGGTTCATGCTCCATTAAGACTAAGCCATTTCTCAAGTATTTTGGTGTTATGATTGACAGCCGTGTTTCATTGAAAGCACACCTGAAATACGTTTACATTTTCCAGTATCATCACAGCATTGGCCCGGATAATGCCGAACACCAGAGGTCCGAATACCTTCAAAGGAATGTGGGTACCGGGGTCTTTCGGTGATTTCATCTCATGTAATAAAAAATACATATACATATGTACATAATTCATCTAAACTCCTTTATCCTTTATTTATAAATTTATGTTTAAACCTATTTTTTTTAAATCCGTGATAGGTTAAATAAGATAATATATTGAAATTTTAACACAAAAAATGCAAAATACAAGAAAATTAATACAAGTTTATTATAAAATTAAATTTAAAATTATATTGTTGTAGTGTCGATGGAGAATGCCAAGCAAAACAACAAACTGAAAAATAAGATTCATTGGTTAAGAATTTACTAAAAATAAAAAAACGAATACTTATTTTTTTACTTTAAATATGAGAACTGTAAATACATACACTGAAGATAAAATTAAATTAAGTGAAATGCAGTTGAGATGTGTTACAGACAAATAAGGAATTTTCGAAGCTAAGGACAACATTTGCGTGGTTCAGAAGCCCTGTATAGAATACCTTGAGGTAACAGTGTTCCCTGTGTTTGTGAAAAAAAAACGGCAAATTTAGATATCTTCTTTTTGCCGAGAAACATATTAGCACAATTTACAATCTTGGCCTCTTTGGTTTATTTAAATTCACATCTGATTGATAAATTAAAGAACAATTTTCCACTGATTTTCTAAAAAAAGAAAACATGCATAACAGAAGCTTTAAAGAACAATTAGACAATAAATGGAGCTGCTGAAGAGATTACAACCGTAGAAGGTAATAATAATCACTAGAAGATGAACTGGTGGAGAGCAGTCGAATATCTATGCAAATAAAAATACTGTAATGGGATCAATTCTGCATATAAAAGATATTTTGAGAATTGATGTTGTTGTAGATGATAATCAATATCGAATACAAAACACATATTTTTAAAATTTTTGTGTGTCCGTATGTCTGTGTTCTCATCGGATGGATTTTAATAAAATGTTTTGAGGAGATCCCTGAGAAATATAATATTTTCAAAGAAAAAATAAAGACCCAAATGTGAAATCATATGATTTTACTGCTAAAATGGTAGTTAAATAGTTGTCAGAACAATTTATTTTTGTAGGTGGAAAGTTTTAATGTTTAAGAACATATTTCTCTAAATTAAAATTTTTAAGAAATTAAAAATAACATACTGATGTACCTGTGGGCACGGCTTATTTTCAACCAATAAAATATTTGTCACATCAATATTTTGACACCGAAGGATGAAGATAGATTTCGATCGACGTGATTCACTAACTGTCAGCTGATGGTTTCCATAATTAGATTTACATATATATATATATATATATATATATATATATATATATATATATATATATATATATATATATATATATATATATATATATATATATATATGTATAGAATAATCATAATACCAATTTTGCAAAAGCTATGATATTTATTTTTGTTGAGAATTGTGCTCACTCGACCTTACAGTTACGAGAATAAAGCTGACAGCTTGAGGAAGCTTCTTTTAACATGGGACATTATATTCTTGCCCGCCGGAAAGCTTTTCTAGGAATGCATTAGAATTTTTCACTCGCTTGGCCATCACTCTGTTGTTTAACTCGTGTTGGTACCGGCACATCAGAAGCAAGCTTAATAACATAACAATGCGACAGAGCTTATTCAACTTGATCCAGCAGCTGGTATATTTATAACCTTCAGCACAGATGATAAGGTTTAATATAAGTTTGTCATTGCAATTTCTACAATAGTCATTTCTGATCCCATATAAACATAGGAAAGTCCATTTAGTGATATACTTTTATCCTTTATCGTGTTGAACTTATGTAACGTTTTTCAGTTTTAAAACTATTAATTACCAGGTGATTGGAATGTCACTTAACTATCTGAATTTCACCAAAAATAATAAACTTTTAGTAAACATACTCTAGATTAGAAAAAACCGAATTTGACTAAACGATTAAAAAATCACAAAAAAAATCCTAAATTTTAACTTCTTAAAAAAATTTTAATTGCAGTATAAAAGTCAATTTATTCAAAACCGAAAATACAGAAACAAAAAAACGAAAAACTACAATCAATTTAAAATTTTTCTAGAAAAAAACTCCGCTGTCGCGCAAAAACCCACGCAAATGGGTTGAATAATTTTTTATATTATAACTTCTTCTTTGATGAAGGAAGGACAAATAAGCAGCTCAAGTTCACCCCAAATATCTTCGTTATATTAAAGATATATACACATTTTCCGGATAAAAAAACCTACGTATGTTGCACTCTTAATAGTCTTATTATAAATAAATCCAAACCGTGAACTTGTTTAGCAAGACAACTTTGTAATTGTTTTATAAAAGACTAGCAGTGCCCACGTCGTTCGTGTATCATTTCTTATTTTCTTAAATTTAATATTTAGAAAAATGCGTTTTAAACATTTATTATAGAGTTTTTTTTAACAGTGTTTAAAATTCTTTATCTACAAAAATGAATTGTGCTGACAGCTGTTCTAGTACCATTATACCGTTAAAATTGGGAGCTTCCACATTTGTACCTATAGTTTCTCTACGAAATGACATATTTTTATGAGAAAAAAGTATTCTATTTTGAAACCAAGGTTCTAAGGGACCTGCTCACAAATGCGATCACAGACAGATAAACGAACGAAAATAGCAGTTTTGTATTCCATTTTGATTACTATCTACAACAGCATCAAAATTTTAAAAACGTATAACTGTTTTATTCATTACTGTTTTATTTTATGTATTGATTAGTGCTTATCTTGCTTATTAAATATCATTTAATAGAAAATTAAAAACTTAAACCAATTATAAAAAATTCCACAAGTTTGTGCTACACAATTGATAATAATAACAACGCAAGAACAGCATTTTTTCCCATACCAAGAATACGAAGACAGAAATTCAGTTTTGTAACTTGTCCAAAAAGTAATGCAACTTATTTAACAAACTTGTACAATTGTAAAAAATAAATAGGGATTAAACCATATTTTGCATTGGTACATAGATTTTAAAAATTTTCCCTTTTTTTGTAAGTTAAAATCTCAAATTTGAAGTATGTGATGTTGTAGTATATTTCTAAGCAGCTTTATAGTTTATTTTTCCATTTCGTTTTTTTTTTTTTGATGCTTATTTTAAAATGAATTTTTCCTTGACATTGTTTTTTGTAGTTTGTTGTTGCTATTTGAACAACTTGTGATAAGATCTTGTGACACGATCTCTTGGCCCAAACCAGGCGCCAGTAACCCACTTTGATAGATTTTATTTCATTTTGTATATATGTTTATTTTCAGGTTTTTCTGTCTAGTTAATTTAAAGAAAAAAATAAATAACTAAACTAGAAGGGAGTTCCTTCGTTTTGTTGTCGCGGCTATTGCCAAATACAAAACATGTAAGATACTAATTTATTTTGATGTTTGCAATTATGTTAAAAATTTTTCAATGAAAAGATCCCGACCTCTTGTACAAACTTTCGCTTATATACGAGTTTTAATTAACCAAAAAATTTGTTTTCTCTGTTTCATAAAAAGAATATAAACATTCTACCATTTAAATTAATTTAGCATGAAGTTGGCACTGGTGAAGAAATGACGCAGTCTTAGGTTGTTTTTAAGTAGTTTTTACACTTAAAATTATTTAAGAATGAAGTGGTTACCTCTATGTCTCATGGCTGCTTTTGTTGTCAAATTGTGTTGACAGGCTTGATGAAATCCTGCACAGTTTCGACACTTAAGCTAAATTTTTGCTCTGTATACGGTCGTAAGTAGTTAAGCATAGCGTCGGCCTCATTTAAAAAGGCCATTGTATAATTTTAACTTTACAGGAGAAGGTAAAAACATATTAGAAATTATATTTATCACAATTTACATAATAATAAAAATGTAAATTCTTGTGAAATCATTAATTTTGATAGTATTGCATTAAACTTTTGTGTCGAGAACTTTATCGGTGTGAAATGAATTGGAATCGCGAAAAAACTCAATTTCGTAAAAGGCCCTATTATACATAAGACCAGCGATATATGAGAACTCACACAGTTTCTTTTTTAATTTATTTCATTAACGATTATGCCACTAAATGGCTGCTTAAAGACCTAAACATAATGTGCATAAGTTAGCTTAAGCGAAATTAATCAACTACACAAATATACATAAGTCATGTGTGGCTAACTATAATGTTCCTAAGAAATCATTTCAAGTTTCTTTACGTGTCGCTTGCTTAAGCAAAGTACGAAAGAAATTTTATGTACGTTCCAGACGGAACGTACATAAAATTTTCATAAAAAAAATTTCAATGACAGATCGACTGCGATATATAAATTTTTTTTAATTTAATAGAAAATGTTAAAAAAGGTTTTTTTTTTATTTCTTGTCCATTTTTAACAAAATTTAAATTTTAATTGTTTAAGAATTAAGTGATGCACAACGTTGCATTTTTAGTTTTGATGTCCAAAAATACCTAAACAGAAAAACCTGTAATTTTGTTTATTGAATTTTTTCTTAGAACTAATGAAAAAAATAAATATATGTATATTTACGTGCATGACATAAATTGCATAAAATATTTTCTTTCAGTGTCATTTTGTTTTTTGCTTTCATTTGTTTATAAAGAAATTTTGCTTGTCAAAGTAATTCGTACAACTGTGAAAAATTAAGTTTATGTAAGTACATTGTACTCTTCAAAAATTCTCTAACGTGTTGCTTAAGACATTTAACACTTTTTTCGTTAACTTTTTGAAATTAGCTAAAGCTAGCTTATGAATATTTTAGTTAAGCCTTAAGTTTAAGAATAAGAAAAGCGATAAACTTTAGCTTACGTGAAGAATAGTAAGTGTTAATGTATATAATAATCATAGATTAAAACTTAGATCAAATGGCATAGTTTTATAGCATTAAATAATTACATAAAGACACTGTTATCACTATTCAAATAAATAAATACAAACTTGACCACCCATTTTTTATTTTTCGTTGAGTAAAGATAGAAACAGAATTAAAAGAGATCAAAATATTGCACCAGTAAATTAACTTTTTTTTTGCAATAAATTAATCTTTATTTGTGTGTCAACCTCAAACTAGTTGTTAAAAAATATTTTTTTTTTGCAATTGCCTATTTGCATTAAGGTGCAGTCAAATGCAACCATATTTTTTTTTAATTTTTATTAAATTTTTCCTACTACTTTTCAGTAACAATGACCATTTACAATGTAATAAATAGATATCTTGCATAAATTATTGAGTAAAATCCTAATATTTTTAATAAGTATTTGAGAAGGGCTAACATATTTGACTTTTTGGTCAAATATTTGACTAATCTGACCGTGTTTTTAGTATAAAATAAAACGGATACTTTTAAAGTATAGATTATATAATCAATCTTCTCCTCTGCTTAAAATGATCAGTTAACCACTTGTAACTGAACACGGGAAGGCAGTTAAGAATTGAAAAGGAGTCAGTAATTTACGTCACTGACCAATTGAATTTTTTAACACTTGAAGTTAATTTTTTTCCATACAACAAAATAAACTGATGTACTAAATTAAAAAACAAAAAAACAATGTTTTTGAGATAATCAGGTTATAAGAGATCTAAAATTTTTAAATATTTTACTAACAATCTTCATAATTTTCACTAAAAGAATTTCTTACTTTTTAGTTTTTTGCGTGTTTTACTTACATCTGTCTATTATTTATCTAAAACATTTGATTTGTCTAATTATACATAAAATTTCAACAGAAATGAAAATGAACTTTATAAAAAAAAACAATAGTTACTGTTTACGTACGTTTCTCTAAAAAATTCAAATGTCGGATAAAAACTTTTGATGTTATATTACAAATGTAAAATACCTTGACTTCTCTTAGATAGACGATTAACATGGAGTGAACACATTAAAGCAAATCGGAAACAGTTAAATTATAAATAAAAAAAATGTTTTGGCATTTAGAGGCTAAATCAACATTAACATTGGAAATTAAATTGTTGTTATACAAAACGATACTATAACCAGTTTAGACGTACGGTATTCAGCTTTGGGAAACTGCTAGTAACTCAAATATACAAATTCTTCAAAGGTATCAATCCAAAACGTTAAGAATTATTGTTAATGCTCCATGGTTCGTCAAAAACAAAGTAATACATCCAGATCTTGGTATAACTACGATCAAAGAGGAAATTAATAATTACAGTGATAGATATCTTTATAGATTAAGTCATCATCCAAATATTTCACCACAAAAAGTGGAAAAAGGGTTTAACTAGATTTGTAACTCCGTGTGTAATTTTACAATATCCATTTCCGACCCCATAAAATACGTATATTCTGAGGCCTTGTGCGTAGAGAAGTCGATAGAGCAAGGTCCGTCTGCCTGTCCGTGTTAGGATTGAACTCAAATTTTTCAGGGCACAAGATGAGCTTGAGAAGATTTGAATACGCCAATCGATCAGATATAGTTTCGAAAGAGGTGCTATTGATAATCAGCAAGATTGGTCCATGTCCTTCGAGGTAGCGGGCAAAACACCACATGATTTAGAACAGTGATGTAACTCTAATCAAAAAAAACAAATATATGAAACAATAGCGAATTAAAAAATTAATAAATATCAAGTACAAAAATTGGCGCTCGCCGATATTTACCGAGTTACGCGCCTCTGAAACTTAAAAAATTGTTTATATATCAATGTGGGTATAATTTTAAAGCTTTTGAAGAGACCTTTAAGGATTGTTTAACCCATTAAGAGCCGATGGCATTTTTATTTAAAACTATATACTTACTTTTTTATTTAATTATTAATATTTTTTTTTAGTTTTTAATTCTGCTACCGCAACATTTGTTTTTTTTTTTTTTATAGGAGCTACTTCACTAAACTAGATTTATATACATGGTGAAGGGTTCATAAGATTCGGCATAGCCAAATATAGCACTCTTACTTGTTGTTGTTATAATTTACAAAAGCAAAATATTTAAACAGCTTGTTGTAGTTTTAATTAGTTGTTAATAGCTTATTTTCAACAATTAATTTTTGACTCCTTTTACACCTTTCATTTCACATGATAAATATTTTCAAGCATCTTTAAAAAACTAATAAATTTCAAATGAAAGTCCACACAAGTTTAAGTGCTGCAATTAAATATATAATAAGATGTGATAATTAGTTGCAATTTAAACACCAGCTTTGCTTGTTTAATGGCCAAGATTACGGTCAACCCACGGCTTTTGAGTAAACGAAAACAAATTAATAACAAATTTTGGTGTCAGAGTAAAATACGTATTAACAATATACAAGCTAAGGACAATCTTGTGTGCAATTTACGTTTCTTAGTTTCTGCAAAATTTTCCGTACCAAGATGGCTTATTGGCAGCTTAATGGTCTTTAAATTATAAATAGAGTTGTGTCGTTTATAACTTTCAATTAAAGAATTCTGTAAAGAGAGGCTCTAAATTTACTACCCATAACAACATTTAAAGTTCTTATAATGGTTTTGTTACACATAGGATTTTTAAACATTTTAATTTAGTTTGTAAAAGCTTTTTTAATAATGTATGTACATATGTACTTTTATGAAAATAAAGATTCTGGTACTCGTGTTGAAAGAAAATGTATACTTAAAGAGCAAATCAACACATAAGTTATTTTAAAAGAACTTAAATAAATTTACTCTGCAATATTTTATAAACTGATTTTAATTTTGAATTAAACTAGCATTAACCATTATGTTCTTAAAATTTAAATTTAGAAAAATTTGTTTTTAAATATTTATTGTAGAGTTGTGTAGACAGTGTTAAAAATTATCCATTTACAAAAATGGACAATCACTGATGGTGGAAATTTCCATTACTTCGTAGAACAAAGTTTCTATCACAGTCTTAATGGAAAAATGAAAAAAATTATATAAGCATTTGTATAAGTGTGAGGTCTGTAGCAAACAGCGTTGCCAATGACTTTTTTTTACAAAAAATATAATAAAAATTTTGCTTAATTTTTAGAACAGATTTAATTACAAAACTTTTTCTAAGCTGCTTTTCAACACAAGTTAAAAGTTAGATTTCACGAACAAAAAAATTCATTTAAATTTAACCCTTAACGGACCATGGACGCCTTACAGGCAACATGATACTTTTACTTACTGGGTCCAATTGCGCCAAAAACTATTTTATTAATTTTATTACAATTACTGTTGCTATATTTACGAGTGACGCATTAAGTATTGTGTCATGCCCTCTGTGTTATTTTTTTTTCTGCTTGTTATCTATGTTCCGTTATGTTTTTCTATTTTTTTTTACATTCACTTTTGTATTATTTGAATACAAGTGCAGTATTGTTTTGGTATTTAAAGAAATCGTTCACATTTCAGGAGTTATTTTACACAATTTAATTTATAATATTTCATTTTATTTTAAACTGTAAAATATAGCAAGAAATACTGAAAGAATAATACACGATAGTAGCAATAATTCTGATAATAGCAGTAGTGAGGATGAGCTTGAATTCGGTATTTCTATTGATGAAAGTGAAAGCCGCGATATTGGCTATATTTATAAATTAATATAATTAATATTTTAAATATTTATTTTTCTATATTTGATTTATAAATGTGTTAAAGCTTCTCTTCGTCTGAAAAATAGCTGGACCTGGAGAAAAGTGAACTTGAAATTCTTTCGGACCGTTAGGGTTCATACGAAAAGCCGTACGTACAATGGCAATGCTGTTTTAATATAAAATAATTACAAATATGTTAATAGATATCTGTGTATGTATAAGTTTCCCTCACTCATTTCTTGCTGGGGTACTTAAGTTTAATGATCTTAAAGAGTTCATGTAGTGAACTTTAGCGTACTTTTTATTATTCTTTAATGTTTTCATAATTATTATTAATAAAGGTTAAATTATAATTTTAAAATTATTTAGGTAATCTTAAATTTGTTGAAATGTAAAAATCAGTAAGAAATATTAAAAACTAATTGTCAATTTTTAGAATTAAAAATATGCAAATTGCTTTTATTACAGCATAAAGAATGTTTATAGCAAATAATTTTATGAGCAGATAAATACATTTTTATATCTGCCTACAAAAGTCATTTAATTTGTAAGAATTATTTCTTTGACTTTGTAGAGTAGGTAGAGAATCTTGAATCTACTTTAAAGTAATCTATTTTTGTGTTAATAAATTGTCGGCTCAATAAATTTTTATTGGGACAATAACGATTTGTGTGTTATTTTATAAATATAAACATTGTCATTAAATTTAAGTTTTTTTTTTTTATTTTTTTGTTTAGAGATATTTAAGAACGAATTTTATTTTGGTTCTAATGTTTGAAAGAATTTGGTTTGAATCTAAAATAATAACAAGTAAAAATGTATATGATAAAAGAATAAGCACGTAAGTGGCAAAGACAAAATAGCAGAAAAGCAACTGTTGATGAATAACGTCGATGATCCTAAGCCACACACCAATCTGTGTACACAAAGAATGTACCGATCTAGATAATGTATTGTGGGTATGTGTGGTAAAAATTTAATAAGTGCATATCTCAAAAAACTTTTATGCCAAAAATAAAAAAACGTCACAAAAGATATCGAAATGTGTTTTATGACAAATTTTCTTTACTAATTTGTCTTTAAAGATATTTAAAATTCATTTTAATTTTTTATGACTACGGCACCATATGTACAAGATTCAGCAATCAAAAATCTAGGAACGATGCAGATTGGAAAACCAAAACAGGATAAAAAGAATTATATTAGACCAAACAAAGCACGAAAGTCATAAATAAAATAAAAGAATCAAATTTGGATTAAGAAATTAAAATATAACATCCTTAACGGAAAATGTCATTAAAATAAAAGTTATAACCTCTTACACTTTTAAACGATCAAAGAACAACAAGAAACTCTTTCTTTAAACACTAAACAAATCTGTTGGCTAGGCTTTCAATGCTTCAGAAGGTTTCACAAAAATCTGTTATGTCTGTTTTTATTTTTTTTTTAAACCTAACCTATTTAGTTATTTTTTGTAACCGTGCTACATTCTCTTAGGAAAGGGATAGATTAGAGATAAGATAGGTGGTGAAAGGAGAGAGAGAGAGTTATTTATTTAACTTCGCCGGCGAATCTGCTATGAGAAAGTACCGACGAAGGAGACTGCACGTTTTTTTGTTCATTCTGAATATGTATTTATACCATTAAACAGAAAAAAACATTTTTTTGTATTTTGATTGCCGCAGGATATGAACCCTTAAACAACCAGGTTTGTAGTCAACGTGTTTACCACTTTGACTACAGCAATAAAAGAGATGTGCTGCCCAACAAGTCGCTCTAATAACACAGGTGCTTTTATCCAGGATTAGGCATCACACATTAGCTGAATATTTTATTAAGACACCAGACAAACATCTGAAAGAGTCCATACAGTCCACAATCTACAGTACTCCATAATCTCTCCCTAAAAAGGTTTTCGAAAGCTCAGATAAAGACTGGGCTGGTGGTGCTTAAAAGGGACATCGTTTGTGATCATTTAAACGCATTGGAAAGAATAGTTAAGCTGCTACTAGTAATTGCTGAAAGGTCTGCTTTCTTATTGCAACTTAATATCCAGGACATCAATAATGCCATCTCAGAACAAAACTCAAAAAAAGCTCTAGGCGGTGATAAAATCGGTTAAAGATGCTTATGGAACTACTCAATATAGAAAATAGGATACTAAAATTTATTTATTTGCAATCTTACGAGGAAGCATTCCAGATCATTAGCTGCCAATACAACAAAGCGGTTAAAACTGGTCTCGAAGAAAACAAAGACTCTTCATCTCTTTTTCTCTTCATATGTTAGTGTTCTTTACTTGTACTTTTGTGTTAGCTGTTGTTTAATTTATTAGTGGTGAAGGTCACGAACTGTTTTTTTTTCTACCTGTTTTTAGTCTAGATCGGGGTCTTGAGTTGTACATTCCCAATGAAGTCGTGTACCATAGCCAGCAACCATTAGACACGTTTAATACTAAATTTAACAGCCTTTGGTTAAAATTTTAAGTCTGATCACCCTTTTTGCATATCGGATTTTTACATAGAAGGGCTAAGGGATAAATCTTTATCCAGTTTCAATGCCAGATTCCATACCGAAAATTCTAGAAAGAAGTTCGAATAGTGACGTGGCGAAAATTCTTGTGAATATTATTTTGCTTGGAATGAAAACTTTCATTGCATCTGAGCGAATCTGTGTTAAACCCAAAACGAATTCTTGGACGTGCAAAAACACAGTCAGATCTAGAAAGAAAGCTGGCAACAAAAACGCAGGTACTGATTCGCTACGCCAAAGCAAGAACTTCGGTGTGAAAAAACATTATACGAGCAGCGCCTTCGTGCTAAAGTTCTTGATGCTTCTCTGGGTATCAAGATCTTTTGGTCATTTATTATAAGAGTGAAGGATAATGCTATTTGTTTAGTTCTTATTCTCAAATTTTTAACGTTCCGCTTGATAAAGCTAACCTCTTGTATGTAAATCTAACTTTCCAGAAACAAATAACCACTGCTCGTACTGGGAGGATTATTAGTAACTATGCATGATACATTCTTTCGAGCAAGTAAAGTTTAAAGGTTTTTGGTGGATTCCAGTGTAAACAAAACTTCTAGTCCGTGGGGTTTAGGCACTTGTCTTGAAGCAGTGCTCTTTATTGGCAATCTTCGAATAAAGTCTTACAAACAGGGTACAATTTAACGCTCGTAAAACCCAGTGCTTTTGCGTAGAGATATTAAAGAACTAGAAGCCGTCGATGTTCTTGGTATAAAAATTCAATGCAATGTTCGGTTATACAAGCATATTTTTTATGTCTATTCTTCTCGCTATCTATGTCACCTTTATCAGAACGAAAATTAACATAGAGGCCAATCCGCCACATAGGAGTGCGCTCTTAATTAAGAGCGTGCTTCAATGCCCCTATTAACAAATGTTATTTTTTACCTACTAATGCAAATATATTACATGAATTTATACTAAAATAATGTTTAAGGACCACTTTGCATTACATAAAATGTTAATTGAATAATATAATCTTTAAAAACATTTCAAATGATCATGTCATTTCTGACACACACACATGAAAAATAAAAACATAAATTTAAAAGTTTCTACTTATTATTTTTGCTAGGAATGTAAAACTTAATTAAATATTCCTGATAACCCGCAGAAAATATTAAAATACGATTGAGGTGTTAAATAAAAAACATGAAAATAACAACAACAACAAAAACAACAAAAACGAAGCAAACTTTCAATTATGCAACATTTTACAATTATTCAACAACATAACGAAAAAAAAACCGAAAAGCCATCCTAATAAACATTGATTTATTTTCAAGTGTTTAACGATACCGTGTATATTTAATACACTTATCCCTAGGATATTTGATTTAACGAAAATTTGTCTTTTTTAAATTTTGTATAAATAGAAGTTGGAATATTTAAAACATCTATGTTAATATAAAATTATTTTTCTCCAATTCCTATTCTCGGTGTAGGAAAAAAATTTTTGCACCACTTTATTCTGCCACAATATCACAATGAACGAAGCTTCTCATTACTATTCATGAATTACTAGTCATTCTCGATGCGCTTCGCTTCCCTAATGTGAATAATAATTATAAACATTAAGACGACTGTGGCAAATTCAAATAAAAATTATCTCTTAGTACTCCTAGCAGAAAGAAAGATAACGTAAAAATATTTGAATCGTATAAATTAAAAATTTATTGGATTACACAAGAAACTGACATAAGCAGCTTAAAGTCCTTTAAGTAATAAATGAAAAAATTATTTGTTGTTATTATTATTTGTTATTCCGTTTGTAATTTCTACAATATCCATTTCCGATCCCCAAAGTGTATATATTCTGAGGCCTTATGCATAGGGAAGTCGATTGAGCGATTTCTATGTGTCCGTCCGTGTTATTGTTCAAATCAACTGTGCCAGGGCACTAGATGAGATAAAGGAAATTTAAATATGCCAATCGATCAGACATGGTGTTGAAAGAGGTGATATTGAAATAAGCAAAATCGATCCATGCTCTCAAGGCAGTAGAATTAACACCACGCCTGCCTCTAATTTTTCCATATCATTTGGAACAAGGAACAATAAAAACAAAAATATAAAGCGATGGAGAATTAAAACATAAGAAAAAACATTAAGTGAAAAAATTGGCGCTTGCCCATATTGACAGAGTTATGGGCCTCTGAAATGTTCATAAAAAAGTTCGATTTTCAATATGGGTATCATTTTAAAGCTTTTATAAAAAGTAGCAAATACTAAAATGTTTTAAAAATACTTAACCCGTTAAGAGCCGATGACTTTTTTATGCACTAAGTTTATTTTTCCTCTTTTTAATTCTCTGTGACCGCAGTATTTGATTTTTTTTTATAGGAGCTACTTCCTTAAACTACATATATACAAGGGAAGGATTCGGCATAGCCGAATATATCACACTTACTGTTTTTTTTACAACACTTTCATACTCAAATTATTCTATTGATGCATAAAATTATTTATTAAACTTAGCCAAAAAAGTTACTTTGTTTTGAGAGTTAATTAAAAAAGATCTTCATTTTTAACAAAAATCGGCAAATCGTCACTTTGATAATTTTGAGACAAAAAACCTGCAAAATGAGGATAAGTCGGCAAATATTGCTGGCATAGGTATCTTCATTGGATTTGCTACTTCTGCTAATTTTTTTTATGATCTCTTCCTATCTTAACAAAACACTCTTTTAATTATAACTAAAGCATTTAATTATAACTAAGCATAATATAACTAAAGTATTCTATCAAAAATTTATAAAAGAGCTGTCCACCGAACATAGTAAGAAAAAATTCATTCCCGAAAATGAACATTAACAGCATGACAAATTTTCGTTTGTAAAGAAATTGTCAAAATTGATATAAGTTTTGTTACAACTGAAGCTGATTTTATAAGTTAGAAATTTGTTGTTATTATTTTTTTAAGTTGGAATGACTTGGTTACACTAGGGATACGTGTTTCTTTATGTTCGGTAACCACACAATTTACCAATTTGTTATTGTTAAAAGACAATTTGACCTGATGTTGCTTCAAGTGTTTATCTTTTGGTGCAAATTTAAAAATTATTTTAACAATCCTGCCTGTATTCTCTTACAATGAAAAAAAAACCATACAGTAAGTTTGAAGTGTGGGCGGGCCGTTGCTTTCTGTATGTTTTTCATACTCTTATGGCAGATAAAACTTTTCTTCCACAATTACAATTATGTTTGCAGGTAGTTATGTGATCACTTTCTCTGCTGACAGACATTTCATAACAAATAAAAAGGAATAACTGATAACGTTGTTACAAATAGATATTTAAACGAAATAATTAACATAATCGTGCTGAAGTTTGTTTCTTTTATTAAAAAGAAAATGTATTACCTAAGGCTCTTGTTAATATTTGGAGCGTGTATATGAGTTTTGTCAGTGCTTTTGTGTGAATTTAACCTATGGCAAAACATATATAAAGAAAGACCAATAAATGCTAATGGAAACTATTGAATAGTTTTCTTTATGCAATTCATATAAATCAATTTTGTCATCCGGCACCATCTCATTTCTGATATCTGATAACTGACTTCTTGTCTAGGGCTTAGTTTAATTGAAAACGCTTATGCTAGAATTGGGTCTCAAATATCATTTATATGTAGCACGCTACTGTCGGTCATCCTTATTTCCATCTTTAAAAAAATGGCTAAAAAACTCTTTTAACACAGAAATTAATTTTATATTTTAAAGAGATTAGGGATGGTACGAACATGGTAGATAAGCCATTTCATAAAGGAAGCAAAATTTCAGTGACTATCAGTATTATTTATTGTTATTATTGATACAACAGCTATTCGCTTATTTATAATTTAAAAATAAACATAAGAGAAAAATCTGCGAGGCCATCGCTATGAAAGCACTTCCATGAGAGACCAATGTCATTCTCTAGTATTGGCCAGTTCAAAAATACCACGAATCAGTGCATAATGGCCAATTTGGTCAGCCATAGAATGCATCTTAGGTAAAAACTTAAAAAAAAAAACAGAGAAAATATATCAGAGCTATACTTTTGAACTGAAGCACTTATCGCTACGGATTAAGATGCTGATTTTGAGGCAAATGAGTTACTAGGAAGAGGTGCATCTGGGCGTATCAAAATAAAAGGGAAATGTTACGTACTCTTGCGTTAAATGTAAGAAGCCAATTTGTACGGAACACAGCGTTTGTTGAACTAAATGTTTCAAGGGCCGCATCATCATCACATTACATAACCGTTATTAATTAACTGCAATTGAAATAAAAAATTAATGAAAAATATAGTTTTATACACAACAGGTGGCGTATTGGTAAATTTTAAGAAAAAAATTATAAAGTTAAAAAAAAAAACCTTTTAAAAAATTATGTATTTTCCCAACCGATTATTTGGGTCTGTTACTTTGATATGAGTCTGCAGTCGGTCACTACCAGTGGTATATAGTCAACCGGCAACCAGCTTAAAAGTAAATAAAGTGTTTTAAAATTATCTTTCAGTTGTATGCAAAGACTTCTTGCAATATCTTCAAATAAAAATACATTTGAGGTAAAATGTGTTAGAAGTAAATAAAATTATGGCAAACTTCTACAATAAAAGAAATATATTTGACATTAAAAACTACAAAAGTTTTAAAAATTGCTTATTGCAATTATTTAATTAATTTAAGTGAATTTCTAATACATAATACATCAATTGTTGTAGGTTTTGAAAAAAAAATCAAATTCATAAACTACATTTTTTTTTAAATACCGCTTAAAATTCCTCTAAACAGCAAGACATTTGCAAACCTGCCATTAGTTCGAAATTTTTTTTCATCACTAAACAAAGGTTATAATTTAAATATACAGTTCCGTCAGATAAGGGACCCAAAATTATCAATCCAGTTTTTTTGCATATTTTTTTCCATTATTAACTTATCTTTTTTAATGAAACAATTGAATGAAAGTCTATGTATGGATCCAATTTAAATTATTTTAAAAAACGTATTAAAGCATTTTATAGAGACAAGTTTGTCTGTCATTACCTTGATTAACTACAAAGTTATTCTGGTTTGCTGGACACAGGCACGAACTTAAAAAAAAACAAAAGTCAAAAGACCACATACATTTATAAAAGAAAAATTTATTTAATTAATTAATTACCTTTTTCTCTTATATATAAAAATGATATTGCAACATTTTAAGGTGTAACTTCACTAAATGCATATAATTAAAATGAAAAACTATAAACACTTAATTCACATAAAGTCAATCTGTCTTAATTTTGGACCTTTTGGGGTTGTATTTTCTCTGTAATCAATAGTTTTGTTTTATCACTTGTCTATAAGATATAAAATGATATAATTCGGTATTTTAAAGATAACAAGCCTGAATATATTTTATTTACACTAACCACTCTTTTGACAAATATATTTTTTTAAATTACAGCACGTGAATATTGATATTGTGTTTTTTTTTTTTTTGTTTTTTTTTTTTTTTTTTTGCTAAGACAAATTTCTCCTCTCAAACCATTGTAACAAACAATTGTATTTTAAAAAATTTTAACAGTCATATTCGGCGTTTTCAAAATACTAAATGTAGTTAAGGTAAGGAATTACCCATCAGAATATCTTCAGTTCACGATTTAATTATAGAAAAATAGTATAAATATTTTAAGAACATCGCTGTAAAATTAATTTTACTAAGTTTAAGAATATGTTTAATTAAGTGTCAAGTGTCAAATTTCATTAGGTAAAATAAATATATTTTGCTTTTGTTTAGTACTTTTAAAGCATTTAGCTCAAGCGGGTTAATTAAGAAAAACCTGAAGGTGTAGTACGAAATATTTAAGATGTTTCAACGGATGATAATATGAATATAATAAAATATGTTTCACCTAACTTTCGCCATGTAATTAAATATACGAAATTTTTAACGTCAGTTTCATATCGAAATCACTATTTTCTTAATAATGGTTTTTTTTAGGGAGAGATGTATTGATCTTTTTTGCTGCGTTTAACTTATGTATTATTATGTCGTCTCATTAATTAGATTTTTTACCTGCTTTTTAAGTTTTCAAGTTTGAAAGAAATAAAAAAGCGCTTGAATAGAAGGAAAATGATTGTCACTATAATGTTAATAATAAAGAAAAGAAAGTTAATGTTTATACATAGTTGTAATTACAGTGGGAAAATTACCAATGTAGACATTACACAAAAAAGACACTATTTTATTACAACCAAAAAGAGTAATTTTATAAAACTTGATTTTTTCTAAAGTAATTGCTTAATTAGGCAAATGCATACACATAAAAACTGATTTTATTTTTAATTAAATTTATATAATTAAATAAAATATTTCTTTTATCGACCGACTAGTAAATGAGCAGATTTTTATGAAAATAAAATAAAATTTTTAAAATTTCTCAAAGTTTTTTCAATTAATTTTTTAATATTTCAACATACGAATTAAAATTGAAAACTTGCCGAGTTAGTAATAGAGATGAAATACTATTACAATTGAGTTAAATACTGCCTTACTTTAGTCATATAATTCCCTTTTGTAATTTAACGGCTGAATGAGAGTTAACATAGAAATGTGATGAATAACTTATTCTGTAACCATGTGGTTACTAAGAGTTTGTTGCACTTTTTAGTAGTAAGAAAATTTATCGATTTACTCCGTTTCTTTTGGTAAGAATTTTTTATTTTTTTTTTTTTTTTTTTTTTTTTGTTAAAAATATAAAGTTTATCTAATAAATAATAATTTAAACGGTGTAAAGTGTCTTTATTATGGCTTTTACGTAACAAAATTTAAAAATTTAAGATAAATATTATCAAATTAAATTCAAAATTTCTTGCAAAATAATGAAAATATATATCAGAGTTTAAAGGAGTACTACATATATTTTTATTTCTTTTTTATCTTTTTAATTAAAAAAATCTTTACGCAAACATATTCTATAGTTTTAACTTACCACATTAATCAAAAAATTGTTACTACAGGAACACAAATGGGTAAAAAGCTAAAAAAAAACGTAAAAGAAAACGCAAAACGTCAACGGGTAAAAAATTCTATTTGAATTGTCGCTTTTTATCGTCTATCATGGTCCGACTTTCTAAATATGGAATTGTATATGTAATTAACTTAATATTTTTGTCCAAACAATAAAGTAAAGACAAAAATTAAAGTTTAAACAAGAAACAAATTTAATTTATTTTTAAAATAATCAATACTGGTGATTTAATAATTTAAACGGCATAAAAATAGCACGATATTTTTTTTAAATTATTTAAAATAATATAATATTTTTGTCTGGCAACACTGGCAGTAATGATTACCCCAATAATAATATCCGTTAAATTTGATAATGTCAGAATCCATTTACAACAACAATCAGTGTCATTAATAATAGTTTTACAAAGCGGCAGAAGTAACTCACCCACTTACATTTTCATCATTTAATATTATCAATGAATTTTATAAAAATTTAATTCAATAGACATTAGTAGGGAAAAGTTTTAGTAGGAAATGTACGAATTTTAAAGGACGAAATAAATCCTTATATTTGTTAGCTGTGTTTTTTTTTTTATTGTATAAAAACATTTTTTTAAGTACTAGCTATTTCCTATGCTTTTAGCTACCCCAGTGCAAATAGTAGCAATATTCCAAATATTAAGCGCAGAAGTCGAATTTCAACAGTCTTGTAAAGGACAGTGAAATGAGGGTAACGTGTACAAAATTTTAAGACTCTACCCAAGGGGGTTTAAACAGGTGAGCGCTCATGCGGTTTTCTGTTATACTTTTTGATTTGTCAAAATTGTTGCTCTTTCTCTTATTGTATGTGACTTTGCTAATATGCAAGTCCGTTTTTGACAGCACAAGAATATTTAAAAAAAAAATACCCGTAAAAGCCCTGGCTCTCCCCAACGAAGTTGTTTGCTGCAAATGTTCAACTTTGTCCATTTTTCGACTGAGGATTTATGTTAAACAGATATATACAGATGATTTGTTTTAACTATCAAGTCATTCAGACCAAATTCAGAACCTTTAGAAACAGAAACATTAAAAAGAAAATAAATTTGCATGCAGAGAAATCTGAACATCAAATTGATTTATAAACATTGAAGCAATAATTTTTGAAAAGTGAAATGTTTTCTAAAGTTAAAGTCTTAAAAATAAATGTGAAGAAAATATATAAAATCAAAAGTAAGAATGACAGACAAAAGCAAAATTTGCATTCGTGATCAATCGATGATTGATACAGGATTGCAAACAAATGTATAAAACAAGTTACAAAGAGAACAGTAAAGAAAAACTGTAGTTTGTGCGTCGACTTCGTGTAACCAAATTAATATTCATAGGAATATTCCTCGTATTCTTATCTACAAAATTAGTTGGTTAAATAGATGATGTTTGCAATATACACAACTTAAGATAAGATAGATGCAAAGAATGCTGATGATGGGTTGGCGATCTTGTTTTCTTTGGAAAACGTCGGCATACATTTATAAATAATTTTTTTTTCTTAATATTTTTAGAAATTAAATTAACAAATGAATGAATGAATGAAGGCAGAAAATAATAAATTTTAAATCATTTTAATTTTAATTCATTTTATTAAGAATAAATTATTAAGTGACATGCAATTTCTGGATCGATAGACCCGTTACTACCATTCTTCGTATCTACCTCGGTAATGTACGATATAAACACATTCATTTACCTTACCAATTTAAGTAAGAAAAATAAGAAAAAAATGTTCACTTACAGCTGCACTACCCAAAGCTTTTTCTTTAATTACACTCTTTATCATAACATGCATATTTAATAGTTTTAACAACCTTTTGCGTCAGACATCAAACCATATCTATTCTTTCGCAGATGACAGTAGCATATGCAATTCATTTTAATTTCGCAATAGAATAAGCCTTCCGGAAATTAGGACTATGCGAAAGTACATGGATGATACCCTTATTCGCAACCTTTTTGTAATCTCCGAATGGGGCCTTGCGAACAAGGTTCAATTTAATGTTTGTAAAACTCAGTGCTGTGTGCTTTCGCATAAGCGTATGGCTGAAGATGCTACTTCCTCTGTAATTATGGGTGATATGTGTTTTAGGGAAACAAAAGCTTTCGATGTTCTTCGCATGGAAATTCAATGCGATGTTCGGTGGAGCAAGCATATTTTTCATTTCACTGAAGAAGCATTCAAGTGCCTAGGTTTCCTAAAACGGTGAAAAAAATGCTTCACTTCATATGATCTCCTTACTATCTATGTCAACTTTGACGTATTGGCCGGTATTTCAAGGTCTATTTTGGAGTTATTGACCGCGTGCAGGAAAGAGTGAAGAAGTTCGTCGGTGACAGAAGAGTATCCAGCTCTATTTCTTCACTGAAGCGTCGACACAATGTGGGATGTGTTTCACTGTTTTATCGTTACTATAACGGAATGTGCTATTATGAAATCAGGGAACTTGTTCCTGAATACCGTAATTTCGTACGCACAACGTGCTCTCTATCAAGAGCGCATTCTTTGTGGTCGATTAGCTAGTGAATTGCACTACGCATTACAGAATTGTTTTTTAGCTGAACACTTCGTATCTAAAATGAACTCTCTGCAGAG
The DNA here is from genome assembly GCA_937654795.1 of Cistogaster globosa. NCBI lineage: Eukaryota > Metazoa > Arthropoda > Insecta > Diptera > Tachinidae > Cistogaster > Cistogaster globosa. Next base: position 66,587,161 of record OW569405.1, on the reverse strand, counting down.
GTCTTTCCTGCCACTTTCAATGTGCAAAGATTCAAATCAAATTTTCACAAGCACTACTCTCTCTATCCCCTCCCCCAACCTGGTTTCCTACTTCTGGCACAATGCATTGCATAAGTAGGGGTCATCTCCTAAGTGCTTGTCCCAAAAAAGTTATAAGTTTGATTCTTTTACAATCTTTTGTAGGGTAAAAACGTAAACGTGACCAACAAAGCGATGAAAAATCTTATTTTAGTAACAAACATATTTGCAATGTTGAAAGCTTGTGTTAACAAAAACAAGATTATTGTATTTTGTTTACTTTTTCTCCTACTTAGCTTCTTTGCAGTGTTCATTGACCTTTACTGTTACAATATCCATTGTTGCCTAGCGTCTTACCTCCTGTTGTGGTTGTACTGTTGCATTGTTTATATTATAAAAACGTGTGTCGCTTGTATTTTTAGCTACTGCAACCATTGAAGAGACAAAGAAGATTTTTACTTTAAATGGCTAAAAATGGTCATCAAGATAAAACAAACATAGCAAACGTTTTAACAAACGTTTGTTTTCATTTGCCTTTACTAAAAAGACTTTCATTGTTTTTTCTTGCTATATTTTTCTATACAATCAAGTTATGCTCTTGCACACAAGAATTCCACACAAGATTCCAATAATTTAGATTACAATAATTAAAATATAATAAATAAATTTTCCTTCTTATAATTTTTATAATTTAAAATAAAAAAAAAACTAAACTAGAAAATAAATTAATTCATTTGTTATACGTTACAAACACAACCGGAAGGAACGACGAATTTTTGGTCGCAAATATTCTGCGTCAAAAAAGAACACAATTATGTGTATGGAAACAAACACAATCATGTTGTCGGACGAATTTTGTCATACGCGGCAAACTTTGCAATACGTTAATTTATATTTCTTACACCGGCGAACGACACGCAAATCAGTGCAATGTGACCATGTTAGTTTTAAAGTATTTAAGCAAATAAATTTATTTTACTTAAATAATTAATTTATTTATATCTTATGCGTTAAATATAAAATTAGTTATTAGTTGTGTTTTTTAGTGTTTCACTTTTTAAATATATTTTTTATACGGTCACTATCAACTAACAAAAAGCAAATTATGACGTCTTTTCTCTGCACCATACGACAAATTTACACAACAAAGTTTTAATAATAAATTCGTTGTGTTGGGAGAAATTTGTATTCTTAGCAATAATATCAAAAAGTTTAACAAAATTTTTTTTAAAAAACATTCAATATGATACTGATCTAAATATGAATATAGTCTATAATGTTATCAGAAAAAAAGCATGAAAAAATAAAAATAAAAGTGTAATTCGTAGCTATACCAATAGTTGGCAGAAAGCAGGAACAAATGTATATGACGATTCGCAGAGAGTACAATAAAGAAATGCGTTGGGTTGTGTTTGGTATCAGTGTAACCAAATTAATATTAATTATGAATATTCCTCGTATTCCTATTTACAAAATTAGTTGGTTAAATAGATTATGTTTACAATATACACAAATTTAGGTACAACGATGCGAAGAATACTGATGACGAATGTAGCGATCCCGAAAATATAGCATTGCATTCTGTTAGTTTTCTTTACCCAATTGTACATAAAAATTAAATTAAACTTTGGCTTCAAAATATAATTAAAATAATAATAATTTCGCCACGGTATAATTTGGATGGTATTTAAATTCTGATATTTTTAAGTGTCGATTCACACGGTGCAATTTTGTACGCATCTAGCTTTTTTTTTGGAAGAGGTACATTTACGAGAAAAATTGCGCGATACAAATAATAACGAATAATAACGAAATTCAAGTCAATAAGAGAAAAAGAAATTACAAACCAGATTGCTCATAAAGCGCTAAAACGCACAGTAAATAATAAATTTTTTCTGGCTACATTGCAGATGTCTCCGTATGTTTCAAAAAAGTTACTTATCGTTAATATCAATATCATTTTGTACAGGCAGATACAATTGTGTTACATGTAAATTTTCGAAACCAGTATTTAATAGTGAACTTGATATTGCAACAAATGTTGCTTAATAATGAGTTCCCAACACTTTTGTCAATTGAACTTTGTTAACAAAAAAACGGAGGTCTTAGGCGAGTGAGCTTGCCTATATTTTTCCAGATGGAGAATTGTTGCTCCCGGACTCTTTTCCTCACTCAGACGCAGGCGATAAAAAAACCGGGTTTGTTCCTTTTTTCGGACCGTAATTATTTAAGTCATCAGCTGATCCAGTTTCAGTGAATTATTCAACTACTTATCTCTTAATAATCTTCCGATCATATTTGGTACAAAGGTTTCTGAAATACTGCAGCAATACTATTTTTTCTTTGAAATTTCGCTCAACAATAAAAGCGCATATTATAACTAATTTAAAAATTGCGTTATTATTGAAGCTCCCCTTATTCCTTAAGTTTACGCGGTTAAAGCAATATTTGGAATTTTTCATGCTTTTTTCATCGAGTGCACTTTTTTCAAAAAAGAAAAAAAAACAATTTGCCTGTTCTTTTACCAATTAAAATTTTTGGTCGTACGTACACAAGCAATTTCGTTTAATTTTTTTAATTATTGCCAGGAATTAAAGTAAAATAAATTTAATTTAGATCAATAAGCAAGATTAAGAATAGCCTTGCCTATAAAAAATGTTTTGAATGGTTTTTATGTTTACAAAATGTTTAAAATAATAATTCCACATAGAAAACTAAAAATGGCTTCATTCTGAAATTTTTTTTCGTTTTGCGTTTTCTATAAAAGCAAAATAAGGAATCAATTCCACTTCTAAACGGAATTTTGTTCTGTGACATTGCTGACAAACAATCTTTTGTTCTTAAACAATAAAGAAAATGTTACTTTTTAAAATTTTTAAGCAAAAACAAAAAAAAACATGTGGCAGCATTTTACACCTTATTTGCAAATAATACCGTTAATCAGGAATTGGTTTTGTGAGTAAGCTATTCGCGGCAAAATTTTCTGTTCACAATATTTTTATTTGCGAACGACACGTGAGTATAACCGTTGTATATAATAATTATTTTTTGCATTAGTAATATAAAAGATGATTACAAGCAAAGTTTTAACTTAAATCTTGCTAATCGATTTATAATTTTTATTTTCAATACTTTTACAATGTTTATTTTTTTTTTAATTACGTTTTCTTCGAACACTCTTGTTACAACAATAATATTACTAATTTGCAAAATTTAAAACTTAGAGAAGCTCACTATTGAAATCTGTCAAAAATTGTAAAAATCATTTTAAAAAGTGAAATTTTCGTTATGTCCAAATATGAAACTTTAACAAAATGCCGTATGAAATGCAGCTTAACAAACAACAAACTTAACTTGAATTTGAAAAATTGCATGCTTAAAATCAAACAAAGACAATATAAGACAATAACTTATTATCTAAGTAAAATATTAGCAGAAGGAAATGAATACTTGCTTGCACTTTTCGTATTCGTTGAAAGTTTCAACGAAAAACATGTAAGAATGCTATATTCGGCTATGCCGAATCTTATATACCATTCACCATGTATGTAAATCTAGTTTAGTGAAGTAACTCCAATCAAACAAACGAAAATTAGAATGACAGTGAATTTAAAACTAAGAAAGAAAAAGTTAAGTCTACATAAAATTTTGCTATTTTACCGGCTCTTAATGGGTTAAGCGTCCTTTAATAAATTTTGTATTTTCTAAAAAATCTCTTTAAAAGCTATTAAATGATACATACCCATATTGATGTCTCAAAAAATATGGTGCACAATCGTACTTTTCTTAAAAGTTTAAAGGCTCATAACTCGAAAAATATGGGCGAGCGCCAATTTTTTCAATTGATGTTTTTTAGTTTTTTTCTTTTTTTATTTCTTTATTCCCATAATTTGTTATTCTTATTCGAGTTACTTCATTGTTCCAAACGATATGAAAAAATTAGATACAGGCGTGGTGTTATGCCCGCTATTTCCAAGGACATGGACCGCTTTTGCTGATTTTCAATAGCACAATTTTCGAAACTATGTCTGATCGATCTAGTGCCTTGATTTCAACACGAACGGACAAATGGACATCGATCAATCGACTTCGCTGTACAGAAGTCAGAATATAAATACTTTATAGAGAATATAAATACTTTATGAATGACAAATCTAGATATACCCTTTTTCCACTTTTTGTGAAGGGTATAGAAATCAAATACGTGCGACAGACATTTACTCATGCTGCTCTTAACTTAATTTTTGTTTTAAGCTCGTTATTGTCTGTAATGCCATTGCTATCATTGTTTTTATTCAGAGTTCATTGCATTCATATGAATTAATGTGACATTTTTCTGGAGAGGCGATTTCCAAAATTGAATAAGAAACAACACAGTTTTTCACTTTTCTACATTACTATTTCTGTATGTATAGATATAACTTAAGCTATCATCAAATGGTTTCCTTTTTTAATAAAATAAAATTTTTGTCTGCATAAAAGTAAATGTGGTTAGCATAATTGCTTGCTTAGCTTACAAAAGGTATTTCCATACTATATTTTCTATTTAAAGTTACTACTAAGCTTTACTGACGACCGTATGATTCTATTGTAATTTATATAGATATTTATTTTAATTACAATTTTGGCTTCCTTACTCATTATGAGATTTATTTGCTAACTTCCTATGAGCATTCAAATTCAGATTTAATGTAGAACTACTAAAATAAGTTCAAAACAGCATTTTTAAATCTCTCGCAAAACTCTACAAAAAACAAGTAGGAGTACTATATTCAGATATACCGAACCTTATATACCCTTCACCATATATGTAAGTCGATTTCAGTAATGTAGCTCTTATCAAAAAACAAATATTGTGCTGACAGAAAATTAAAAGTTACAAAAAACCTACAAATGGCTCTTAATTGTTTAAGCCTTTTTAATTTAATTTAAGTATTTTCTAAGTAATCTCGTCAAAAGCTTTTAAATGATATCCATAATGATATCCTAAAAAATATGACGCACACGCGTACTCTTCTTTATTCAGAGGCCTATAACTCGAAAAATATGGTCGACCGCAAATTTTTTACTTGAACTTTTTTTCTTATTCTTTAATTCTCTATTGCCGCATAGTTTCCATTTTTCTTGATTGGAATTACTTCATTGGTTCAAATGATATGGAAAAATTAGATGCAGGAGTGGTGTTTTCCTTGCTGCCTCGAAGGACATGATGTTGATATCAAAACGAACTTGGTTAGTATTTAGTAAAGATGTACAAATGAAAGTTGATAGGACAACAGCCCTGAGCAAAAGTTACAAGCCTCGATGCTTTTTTTGAACAGAAAAACTTATTGATCGAAAAGAATCTCTTATGCCGATTTATGTGGTTATATATTATGGTAAAAGGCATAAATATAAGATTCGGCGTAGCCATATATAACATTCTTACTTGCTTTATACTAATTTTCTCAACTATCCATTTTCTCGATTTGTTACGGTAATTATAGCTTTAGAGTTTTTTGAAATATATTTTAGCTTGCGGTGGTTTAAAAAATGTTAAGCAGTGTTGCCTTTAGGCTCTTGTTGAACAAATAGTTTTTAAAAATGTATAGTCCTAATATAAATTGCATTTTCTGCGTTCAGAGTTATTATACGAACAAATTTCATTGCACAACTAATAATGGTATTATAAACAAAAATGTATCCTTCAAAAAAAATCTATAAAAACTGTTATGAAAAAGTTTATTGCTTTACAAGAAACGAGAATCATTAAAAAGTTAGAGACTTTTACTTAAACTGCTTTACTTTTTGGAATTTTTAAAATTAATTTTATTTTATTTTTAGAATATAGTTGCTATTGATTTACTTATTTTTTAAACCCCTCACCACAAAATGTGGAAAAAGGGTATAACTTATTTTGTCATTCCGCTTGTAATTACTACAATACCCATTTCCGACCGCCTAAAGTATTATATATTCTGACTTCTTATGCATAGCGAAGTCGATTGAGCGATGTCCGCCTGTCCGCCTGTCCGTCCGTGTTAGTGTTGATATCAAGTTTTCGAGGCACTTAATCAACTAAAAAATAATTAAATACGCCAGTTATTCAGATATAGTGTCAGAAGAGGTGCTTTGGAAATCATCAAGATCGTTACATGTCCTTCAACGCAGCGGGCAAAAAAACACCCCTACCTCTAAACTTTTTCTATATCATTTGGATCAATGAAGTAGCTCTTATCAAAATAACAAACATATGGGGCGATAGAGAATTGAAAAATAAGAAAAAAACATAATTTTCGAAATTTTTTCTGAAACTTTCAAAATTTTTAAAATATTAATATGGGTATCTTTTTAAAGCTTTTGAAAAGATTTTTAAGGAAAAACTAAAATTAAAAAAATGCTTAACCCATTAAGAGCCGATGGCATTTTGTGTAAATTTTGTTAATTTTTTTAATTCTCTGACACCTCTATATTTGTTTATATTTATTGAAGTTCCTCACTAAACTAGATTTAGTGAATGGTGAAGGGTATATGAGATTTGGCAAAGCCAAATATATCACTCTTACTCGTTATATTTACTTTAATTTAGATTTTTAAGACGGGGAAGTACATTTTTAACAATTATTGACGTGGATCTGCATATTTTATTTACAAATTGTTAATGATTCTTAGCAATGTTCTTTTTAACGCAATTCTTTGTTTATTGTTATTTACTATTACTAAAAATATTATATTTTAAAAACAAGTAGGTGCTTTAATTAGAAGTGTAGGCCGATATTATTATCTATTTTAGTTTTCATATTAACTTTGTTAATCGAAAAATAGTAAACACTTTTTCAGTAGCCAAACCTTAACATTCTGATTTTATATCAATATCATGGAAAGCACCGTATGTGTTAAAAATATTTTCCTCTGTCTGTACCTCTTCATTTATAATGTAAACATGTTAAAGTGGGTTACTGGCTCTTATTTGGTTATAGATCGTGTCTTTAGATTACTATCACAACTAGGAAAAACAACTTTTTTATTTTCACTGTATTATACATTAGGTTTTGGAAAAAATAAAAATTTATCTTTAAGTACAGCAGCACGTAAATTTGCCGTTTAGGGAAAATCAAGATTCAATAAAAAGGGAGAGTTGTTAAGTTTATATTAAAGTATTTTTCTATTAAGTGTGAAGGCTAGCGTTGGCATTTTAGTTACTTTTAACCAAAATTGGTTATTTTTTCATGTTTACATTTTAACCAAAATGTAAATTTTTGAATAATTTGTTTTAATTATAAATTTTTTCAAATTACAAATAATTACTTGTAGAGATTAACAAGCCACACACTTGCTTTTATATGGATAGGTTCTCCATGCGAAACCAGGCAAAGTTTTTTAAACCTTCTAATAAGATTCTATCTTGTTAAACGGTTTCATTACAATCAGATGAGCCGTGTTTTGAAAATGAAGATGATTTAAATTTCTTTAAAATCGGTTATTATTTTTCATTGGTTACTTTTTTAACACATTTTAGTTGCAAAAATCTTTTGATCGTTGCAATACTAATGATTAAAAGAACGAGTTGACAAGTTTCATTAGATGCTTTAAGAGAGAAATCCTCAAGTGCTTTATACTGACTACAAGGACTTTTTTTGAATCTCAATTATTTCATTAATTAAGAAAGAAAGAACATTGACAGTATTGTTGTTTCTTGTCCTTGTGTATGTATGTACGTATGTGTGTAAATTAAGTTTTTCCTTTCGAATAGAAATAAAAAAAATTTATTTGTTGTGTTTTTTGGCCAAAATAGTGTTTAAATGTTTTGGTGTTTTATTAAGATAATTGGGCCTAATGAAAATAAATGTAAGAAGATTTATTACATTTTTTATGCTAATTAGAATAAGTAGTGCAATGTCTAATTGTTTGTCAATTGTAAAATTCTTTTTATTGTTTAATTTTAAATGTAATATATCTTAAATTTATAATGAAAACGTCGGGATAAAAAATGTAATAAATCTTCTTACATTTATTTTCATTAGGCCCAATTAGCTTAATAAAACACCAAAACATAAAAATATTTTTTTTTGTTTTTAAATTTTTTTTATTTCGTTTTCTTAAGTTAAATTTAATATTAAATTTTAATGAGCCGTCTCAGGGAGCCGCTTGTTAGGCTGGTCTATGATCAGGATTTAGTGAGGTTTGTTCTACAACTGACTTACTAATTTGCAATGACCATATTCTTATTCTAATTCATCTGTGGGAAAATGCTTTGTCAGCAATTTTATTTTATTTAAATATTTTTTCTTATGACAAATTCATAGACGAAATCTGATCCTTACTTAAGCATTAGTTAACACAAAAAAATTTATGATTTGATGGGAAGCGCAATGTCAGCAAAAATTTATTGTAATGCAAAACATACGAAATAATTTATTAATATTGTTTTTATTTTTGTTTTCCCACTTGTATCTTAACTCTCCGCGCTGTTAAATCAATCGACCCGATTGATCAATATACTGGAAGCTCGTTTTTGCTTCGAAATTCTATCGTCATATTGCTGCCTGAACTTTCCATCTCTTCAACTTGCTCTTTCTACGTTGTTTTGTTTCCTGAATATATGTATATTAGTTACTAATACTTGAGTTGGGTTTTTTCTTAGCTTGATGATGTAAATTGGAATTATAATAGTAATAATAAAAATAGATATTTCTATGTTGGTAAAAGAAAATACTTTCTCTTTAATGTTCATTTTACTTAAAGATTTAGTTTTTTTTTTTTTTTTGTAAATGTAGTTCTTTGATTCTTTGAAGTGATAGTATTTCTTCTGTTTCGTTTAAGTTTGATAAAAGTTGCGGTACTGCTGGAAGAGGTATAAGAGTTGAAACTTCTTTTGCTGTATAGTTACTTTTATTAATTATTAGAGTTTCATTATGAAACTGAATTAGAAATGATACATTCAATTTCCATGACTGCCCACCTACGGCTGTAATTGTTTATTTAATAAGATGTTTCCTGGTGATATTTCGTCTATAGTTGAAGAGTTCATTATTAATATTGGGCATTGATGATCATTGCTAGCTAACAATTTTGGTATACAATTATTATTACTTATATCATTAATTTCATTGTGATAACAAATACAAAGATCGTTATATTCTTTACAGGTTTTTACAATATCAAATATTTTCTTATTCATACATTTAATTATGTTTTCATTCGATATTTTTGCAATTGAATTGTGTCTTTTAATTGGCTTAAATAATAGTTTTTCACAAGATACTTCTTTTATTATTGATAAACTTAATATATATATTATAGAAGAATTTTTATGACAATTTTAATCTTAGAAAATTCAATGTTCAATGTTCATTGTTCAATGTTTCCAAATGGGAAATTTTCAAAATTTATTGACATTTTTATTTTTTTCAACTCATCTTCAGATAAGATAAATGAACCTGTTATACCTGCCTATTGATTCCCTATTGATTATATTTTGTTGGTCAATTTTTTTTTTTTCAAGTAATCCTTCAATCTTGTCTGTCACTATTTTATGGTCGTCATGATCGAGCGTTCTGGCTATCCATTTCCAAGGTATTCTTAAAAAGTTTAATGATCTTCTAGTACGTGGTTTCCTTCTAGTAATTATTGCTTGAAGTTTTCTTAATTCGTGTGTTAAGAAAGAAATAATAGGATTATTTGATGTTAGTCTTTGTTTTATTTCGTCCTCTATTTTAGTCAAAGCTTCCTCATAAATTTGTAAATTTATAATATGTATTATACTAAAGCTTCCGTTCATATTGAAATTAACTGCGTATTAGTATAGTCCGTATGTCTGCCTTACAATTCGTCAAAGTCATCACTATTAGTATTATTATGATTTGCATTTTCTATAATAGGAGGAAGTTACGTTTTAATATTTTCTTTGTGTATTACCCTATTTCTAGGTTGAATCAAAACGTTATTGCCAAGGTCTTCCCCAACTTTTTAGTTTTTTGTAACGAGACTGTAATTTATTCCTTTGCCCTACTATTTTTTCGTAAATAATATCTCCTGGTTATAGTTCTTTACATTCGTTTCTTTGTTTCTTTGCAACATTTTTTTGTGCTGCTTTCAGTTTTTCTTTAATGTTTTTATGAGAAAGTCCATTATATAAAACATCCGAGGGTTGTTCTCCCGTAACAGATTGAATAGTTTTGTTGTATTGTTGTGCTGCCTTATAGAATACTTTGGCGTCATCTACTTAGTAGTATTCTGCTTTAATGCATCCCGCTATTTCTACGAGTGTCGACTCTTTCCACTTGACCATTTGTGTTACTATGACGTGGTGTAAAGTAATATAATTCAATTACTCATCTTTGGATTAACGTTTTGAACTACGTTATTGTAAGTCCTGGTTCATTGTCACAGGTTATTTTTCTTCCATTTTGAAAATTTTGTTAAATGTCTAATAATTTTTCCCCTAAATTCATTTTATCATTGATAGGTTTAATTATGAGGTATTTCGAATAAGATTCTATACAAGTTAAAAATTTTAGGTGTTGTGCATAAAATATATCTACATTGAGATATTCCCCACCGCTAATGGGAATCGGTGCTTCTTCGATTTTTAAATTTTGTGAGTGTCTAATAGATTCTTTGAAATGGGAGACCATTTAAGGCCAATAGTATTGTTTATAAATTTGCCTATAATTTTCTTGAAAGCTTTGCTTTCATGCGTTTGCTGAATGATAGCTTTTTGATCGTTTGTTGTGTACTTCTAGGAAGTCACGTTTTACACCCTGATTGTAACCAAAAGGTTTTCTTTTTATAGGAAGAACGATTGAAATTTCGATTTGTATTTGTATGTTAGAAGTTATTGGTGGGTCTGTGCCAAACTTGAATAGAGGAATCTACTTCTATTGGTTCGGGTTTTGGTTGAATTTGTCCATTTTGGAAATAATTGCTTCTTGGAACTTTTCTTTCATTGCGCTGAGGAAAACGTAGTACATTTTGTGATTTTTGATTATGATTAAATTGGGACATTCGATTGAATTAAAGACTTTGGTGAGTTACGTTTCACAACTGACTGACTGACTTGCAATGGCCATATTTTTATTCTAATTCACCTGTGGGAAAATGCTTTGTCAGCAATTTTATTTTATTTGAATATTTTTTCTTATAACAAATTCGCAGACGAAATCTGATCCTCACTTGAGTATTAGTTAAAACAAAAGAATTTATGATTAATGGGAAGCGCAATGTCAGCAAAAATTTATTGTAATGCAAAACATACAAAATAATTTATTAATGTTGTTTTATTTTTTCAACTGGTATCTTAACTTGTATGTATATACTTAAACAGACATAGAACAAGTACTAAGTATTTAACATGCTCAATTAAATTCAGCTTGGCCTACAAATATGGCTTATACGATTAGAACAACGGTTCTCAAATGGGGGTCCGCATGAAGAACCGAAGAAACAGTGTTTTCAAAAATAATAAAAGTTTTATTTTGAACTTGGGCTTCAGAGGGGTCCGCGGAAAAAAAATAGTTTACTAGGGGTCCGTGAGCAGGAATTTGATAAGAACCCTTGGATTAGAATTTGTTTTTGGCTGCTCAAGTATTTCCGACAAAACAATTATTGTTGTTATTTTTGGCCACCAAATCTTGATTTTTGTGTGTATGATCTTACATTTTAAGCTAAAAAGGCCTAAATTGATCCATGTAAATAAAAAACAATTTTTTATTACATATTTCCCCAACGTTTCGTGAACTTTTTGTACACTTTCTCAAGGAGTCGTAGTATGACAGTACAGTTCACATTAATAAATTAAAGATTTTTAATAAAATTTACAATAAAAAACAATATTAAACATGAATTAATAAGCACAAAAATTTTTTAATTTAAACTGTTGCTTAAATTAATGCAAGTTTATAACTGGCCTTGTCAGTTTACCTTTGACAATCCCACATGTGAACAATTTTGTTACTTGTGTTGTTGTGTTTTTTGTGTGATTAGGTACTAAACCATACGTCCTGCATGATAGTAAAAATCGAAGTCTTTGTTGTTTTTGTGCCAGTCTTTTTATCTCATTGCAGTATTCCTTCATAGTTCTGCAGGTCTCACCATCATATTTGAAAAATATAAAATTACATGTGTTTTCTTTTCGAAAATAATAAAAAATTGTAAATTCTTGAAATCGTTATAAAGCGATTATTCATTCTAGTACCCAAAGTAACAAGTACAAAAATAAGTACGACTATATCAAATGTTAAATACCCTTCACCATATGTGAAAATCTAGTATATTGAAGTAACTCCGGTGAGCACCAATTTTTTCATGTGATGTTGTTTCTTTCTTATTTTTTAATTCTATATCGCCCCAAACATTTTTTTTTTTTGTTTTTGATTGGAGTTACTCATTGTTGAAAATTGTGTGGCGTCACCTTTAGAATCATTTTATAAAGAATGCCAGTGGAAACGAAAGTCTGTTTTGCAATTATTATTTTTATAATTTTAATTCATGGATTTTTCTTTACATCTTACGTAATATTAAAATAATTGTTTTTCCTTAATTAAAAATATCTTCATCCCATTAAAGAAAGTTAAAGTAAATTCTAAACTGTTGTGATAAACATCATTCCTATTAATTTAAAAGTTACTTTTGTATTGCAAACTGTAATTACTAGTTCGTAAAATGCATAAAATTTGCAAATTTGATGTTGCTGTTTTAATTAGAATGATATTTCGGTGTAAAATCTACTAAACTTAAAATCATATTTTTAAATGCTTTAAAACAGGATTTTTCAGATGTATGTTTTTTAATATATTGTTCGATGTCGTGGGTCTATTAATTTACTAAGACAAACAATAAAACATATTTTTGAAATAGAAATTTTAAAAAGACTTTCTAGCTTATATTCCAAAATTATCACCAATGGGCTTAACTTGCCAATGATTCAAGCTAAATTTCATAAAGTTAATTTTTCTCGCAAATTATGTCAAGCTTCTTTATAATTTTACCATATTTATTTTTAACTTTTGCAGAAAGCTTGAATTGATTATTTAAAAGATTTTTATTATATTTTGTTTGTGTATCAGTTGTCTTAACATGTTTCCATGATACCTTTAGGCAAAACTTTTAATACTTTTAAATTTTTTAAGGTTACTATCAAGAAACGTGAAAATTTCGACACACTTAGTAAAATGTATCAACACGAAAAGTTTAGATTTTGAGCTACAACGTTCTACACCGTACATTGATACTCAAATTTTTAAACATAAAAATAAAGAAAAAACTTATAGTTCTTAGCAGTCAGTGGAATTTGCCATATCAACTAAGGAAATTTCTAACTGATTTGATTCGTAATTTTTATGCACCAATAAAAAGCTAAAAAAAGATAAAAACGAAAGATTGCAAATAATGTTAAGCTTTAAGTAAATGCATTCGTGAGATAAGAGAGTAGAAAATATTAAAACACACAAGCTTATTATAATGCAGCTTTGCAATTCAATAAATATTATAAACGTTCTTGATATCGCTTTTAACTTAAAATTTTTGTTTTACACATTGTTTTTACTTTTTTAATTTTTTTTTTTTTTTTTTTTTTTTTGTTTGCTTATAATATTTTTGTAATTTAAGTGCTTTATGGCTGGCTATTGATTAAAACATGCCTGGCTGACAATTTTTCGGAAAATACAGAATCTTCGATACTTTATATTTTCAAAGGAATGAAGTTCAATTTAATAATAAAAAAGCCAAATATGCGGCATAGGATACATTTCCATTAAAGTTCGTTCAATGAAATGTACAGGTAAGCCATACAATCATTGGTTAAGTTTGTTGGAAACATAAATAATAGATCTGACAACTAATACATCCACTCAATACTAATTAGTTTAGTATATTTGCAAGTGTAAGTGATTTGGATCAATCAAAGAAAAGTTTAATGGTTATAAAAACTAGCTGTATGATTAACAGTTATAATGTTTAAATTGAAAATAGGGTATATCTAAGATTTTCATTTCTTTTTTAATTATGCAATACCCATTTCCGACCCCATAATGTATATATGAATATTCTGAGTCCTTATGCATAGCGAAGCCAATTGAGCGATGTCCATCTGTCCGTCCGTGTTGGTGCTGAAATCAACTTTGTCAAGACACTAGATAAGATAGCAAAAATTTTAATACGCCAATAGATCAAACATAGTTTCGAAAGAGTTGGTAATGAAAATCAGCAAGATCAGTCCATGTCCTTACAGGTAGTGGGCCTAACACCACGCCTGCCTCTAATTTTTCCATATAAATTGGAACAATGTAGTCACTCCAATCAAAAAATCATAAATATTGAGCGATAGAGAATTAAAAAATAAGAAAAAAACATCAAGTGAAAAATTTGGAGCTTGCCAATATTTATCGAGTTATAGGCCTATGAAATTTTCATAAAACAGTTCGATTGTGAATATGGTCGATAGCAGACATAGCAGTACTTGTTAGCCTTCCGGAAACACCCTTTAATTTTTAAATTTGCTTATAATTTTTTTATTTCAAACAAACTCTGTGTAAATTGTTAATGCCTGCCTCTTAGAAAAATAAAGCATATAAATAAAAATCACATTGGGAGATCCTTTAATTAAAATTTTTATTTTTGCAGTGTGTTACTATAGCGCACGGATCACCTTCAGAACCGTTGTTAACTTTTAGCTTTTTTATTATAACGGATAAAGTAATACACTTCAAGGGTAGACTTCAAAAGTCTATCTTTTAAGGTTCCACAGATAGAGGAGGGCTGAGGCGTTTTTATACTTTGTATACAGATCCCTAAAAAATTTAATTTGCCGCTATTTGTACAGCAAAGTTCTAACAGCTCACAAATAAGCAATTTGAAATAAGCACTGAAATACACTTTTGTTGTTGAATAAAAAAACAAATTAATAAAGTGTTACTCATTAAACCATAATTCAACAAAATTATTTACAGCTGTTTCTTAATAGAAAATTATTATATTAACGTCATATACTTTTAACAAAGCCGTGCCACACGCCGTTCAGCCTGCTCATTTACTTCATTAGGGTCATCCAAATGTGACGCCTAGATGTCAGTACTATATAATTTTTACACGTGACATCTTTTCTTTTAACCATGGACAGGTAATTTCGCTAGTTGCATTATTGAACAACGAACAACAGATCCATTGTTTTCAAGCAAAATTTTGTTTAGTGACGAAGCTCATTTCAGAATGGATGGATTCGTCAATAAGCAAAATTGTCGCATCTGGGGTGATGAAAATCCTCGTGTTATTCATGAAAAATCTCTACACCCACAAAAAGTTACTGTTTGGTGTGCATTTTGGGCAAATAGAATCATTGGGCCATATTTCTTTGCTGTTAGTATGAATGCTGAGCGATACCAATCAATGTTGAGAGACTTTTTATGAACACAGTTGAATCATATTGATGTGTCTGACGTCTATTTCCAGCAAGGCGGTGCTACATATCACACAACTCGAGAAAATATTACGCTTTTGCGATCAAAATTTCCTCAACGTGTGATTTCACGAAATGCAGATTTCAATTGGCCTCCAAGGTCATGTGATCTAACACCATTAGATTTTTTTGTGGGGTTTTTTGAAAAGTCGAGTGTATGCTAACAAGCCACAAACAATTAATGATCTAAAGAACAACATTCAAGTTGCAATTCGTGAAATAACACCAGCATCATGTCGGAAAGTCATTGAAAATTTCGATATTCGGATTGATGTCTGCAGACGCAGTCATGGTGGACATTTGAATGATATTCTATTCCACTTATAATTGTAATGGATCATACTTTTAATAAAAAAAAACAACTTGAAAAAATTGCAACTAGTTTGTGTTTTATTTCAAAGAAACATGTAGGCGCGTTTTTTGGATGATCCTTTGTAAACCTAGTTTTTTCAAGAGACCATGAAAATTTGGACGCAATAGTTCTTGCTTTAGCAAAGCAACACATAATTTTATTTATGTTTTCTTAATAATTCAACAAATCCAAAATTACGTAAGTTTTTTGAAAATTCTTATTAGAAATATTTAATCTAAAGCACTGAGTATCCTACATAATAATAATAAATAACTTATTTCTCTTAAAAGTTTAAAATGTTGAAGAGATATCGGTTATACAACAAAATTTCTCCTAAAGATGAAGTAATTTCTATCTAATTGCGGAAAACTTGAATTATTGCAAATAAAGGAGATGTTTAAATTTATATTATGTACTTCTTTATGAATACACTTAATTACGAGTAACATTCTTGTATATTTCCATAAATATTATTATAATAGAAATTATACTTTTAAGTGAATGAAATCATATTTCGTTAATTTTGATTCCATTTTGCCGTAGGGGTGAAATTTTTGGTTTTTTTTTTTTAATAACAAACATATTGCACAATAAAAGTAGAAGAAAAAAAATCTGGAAAATTGCAAAAGTTTGTCTTGCATGACTTATCTATTATTTCACATCGCTTAAGTTTTTTTTAATATAAAACATGAAATTTGCTTTTGTTGCTTTTCCTATGATGTTAAAAGAGCAGCACAATTTTTGACTTTCAATCTCTTCATATGGCTAAAGGCGGTGAATTTTTAGTCGTTATATTTTTTTTTTTTTTAGATTTCTCCATATCAAATATCTTTAATGGTTACGCTAATTTTAATTCGATTGTTGCCTAAACATCTGTAAAATTTTTTTCTTTTTTCTTGGCTTTTGTTTTACGAGGGCTGCTTTATATATTTCTGGCCTAATAGTGAAAATGCGAATATTTATAATCAAAAATGGTTTTATTGTTTTTCAAAGTATTCTCCAGCATGATTTATACACTTTTGCATGCGCTCAAACCAGTTGTCGAAGCACTTTTTCCACTCCGATTGAGACACCTCTAAACCATGGTTTTTGAACACTTCAACAGCTTCTTCTGGCGACGAAAATCGTTGACCACGCATTTTTTTCTTGATGTGCGGAAACAAGAAGAAGTCATTAGGTGCCAAGTCAGGGCTGTACGGCGGATGACCCATTAATTCGACGTTATGGCCGGTTAAAAACGCTCTGGTTTGAGCCGATGTGTAAGAGCTCGCATTGTCATAGTGAACAATGATTCGTCTTCTCTTGTTGGTTTTTCGAATTTCTCCAATGACTTCAGGCAAACAAATTATAGTGTACCACTCAGAATTGACCGTCCTACGTTGCTCAAGCGGAACAGTCGCCACATGACCAGTTTTGCCGAAGAAACAGGCGACCATTTGCTTCGAAGTGCTTCTTCCACGAACAACTTTCGTTGGATTTTGCTCGTCTTTGAAGACCCACACGGTCGATTGTTGTTTCGTTTCGGGCTCATACGCATAGATCCATGATTCGACGATCTTATAAACGTCTTTTGAGGCACCGCAATCGTATTTTTGCATCATTTCTTTGCACCAATCGACACGAGCCTTTTTTTGAGCGACTTTCAAATTGTGCGGGATCCAACGAGAACAAACCTTTTTTACGGCCAGGTGTTCATGCAGTATCGAATGTATGCTAGTAGAAGAAATGTTCAAGGATGTCTCTATCTCTCGGTATGTCGTATGTCGATCTTGCATTATGAGTTCACGCACGGCATCTATGTTCTCTGGCACAACAGCCGTTTTTGGATGACCTTCACGGAATTCGTCCTTGAGCGAGCTTCGGCCACAATTAAATTCATTATACCAATTTTTCACAGTGCTATAGGATGGTGCTTCATCGCCATACAAAGATTAAAGTTCATCAAAGCACTCTTGTCGTAATAATCCACGTCGAAAGTTGTTAAAAATGATGGCACGAAAATGTTCACGAGTTAATTCAATTTGTTTCTATATAAATTTTTTAAAGTCACTGTAAACACCACAAATAATGGTCGTACGTCAAAACGTTTTGAGTACGATTATGCTTAAAAATTACAAACTTTCCAATGAAAATGTCAGATTACACTTGGCAGCACTCAGTGTTGCCAGGCCAGAAATATATCTAGCAGCCCTCGTAGTAATTTTTTATTAGTTTTTGCGGGTGTTGATACGATAATTTTACTATTTTTCCCAAAAGGGTAAAAGTTTTATAATATTTAATTATTCTATAGAGGTATTGGTTGCGATGGGTTATATTAAACTAATCAGTTTGCTTTAAACAAAACCCTCGACATATTTCGATATCTCACAGTTATGGGTTAAATCAAATGGAATACAACAAATGGCAAATAGTTCACTTTACAAAAAAAGTTTTTTTTATAACTATTTTATGTAATTTTGTTTTCACCTTGTTAAATAAATACATTAAGGTTACTTTTATACAAAGTCCCTGAGTTGTTTGCTTACCTAAATGCTTTTAATACGTAAATATTCTAAACTGATTTGGTTGCATGGTGCCATCATTCTATGTGCAAAACTTTAGATAAACGAATGTAGTTAGTATAACTCTGCAATTATTTTATTTTATTTATTAACTAGCATTTGATAAATACAAAGAGTGCTTATAAAACAACTACAGGCAAAGGTTGTGGTTGGTGAAAGGTCTCTTCAGAAAGGAAAACAGATGAATGTGGACCAATGTGTATAGCACCTGTTTTGAGTTTTCTGTCTCTAATAATTTTGTATGCTGTATTTACTTTTTTTAAATATTGCGTCAGCATAATAGTCACACTAATAGACAAGTACCTTCGTCATTTAATGTAATACCAAAAAATAAAAAAAACAACTGTCGAAGCATAAGAGATACTCATTTTGGAGTAATAAGCCAAAGATTTTCTAAATTGACTTTTTTTCAAATAATAATATACACCCATTGACACAAGTAACCGACATTTTGCTGCTTCTCTGTTTAATGAATTCTTGACCAGAAATAAAAAGCAACATTTAATTTCTATAAAAAAACATTTAGACTTTTTATTCTATAAATCAAAGAAATAATAAAATTCTAACGAGATAATTTTTGAACATGAATTATTTAAAAAAAAATGTTTGGATTTTTTGTTCGTCAGTCTGTGTTTGCATCGCGTAAAAACTTCTGGATATTTTTGATCAAAATTGTGTAATACGGTCCCTTAGAACCTAAGCTTAACTAAAGAATACTTTCTTTCATTGTAAAAATAGAGAAACAAATGTAAAATCACTCAATTTATAATGGTACTAACTCGGACTTAGATGGCTATAAGATGTTTTTAATATGAGAGTTTTAAAAGTAAAAATGCCTATTTTTAATAGAAGTCATAATCAATTCTTTATTTAATCTTACAGATACGTTTTAATAAAATTTCTTTTAAAATATTTTGATTAAAAAATCTGTCTTTATTTCTTTGTAGTCGCATGCAGCAAGACCTTGTAAACTATAGGGTTGTGATATCGTAACTACAAGCACAACACCAAGAAATTGAATACTTTGTTTTGAAATTAAATTAAAAAAATTAGAATAATTTTTACACAAAATTTTAATTTAAAAAAAAAAATTTAATTTTCTACAACTGAAGCCTTTGAGTTACAGTTTGATCAGTAAAACTGAAAAACGTATCCCATGTTACCTGTTAGGCAAATTGGTTGATTGAAAGAAACCAGTTAAAATTTTGTTTTTGTTTTCTTTGTAAATTTTTACTTCTTCGAGTCGTTGTGCAGGTAAAAACAATTGATCTAAAAGAATTTAGCCAAACACGTAAACCACTTTTGCTTTATAACTTAAGACCAAATAAAAATTATTAATATATAACGTGCTATTTCTGTACTACAAGCAATTTATTCGTCTAAAGAAATTGTATGAAAAGCACTATTTTTTTTTTACTTTTTTCATTTTAAATCAGCAACCTCAGCGCTGGTAAAAAAAAATGGGAGATCATTTTAATTTTCCTGGGCTCAATTTTTACTCATTTACATCACTGCACTTTATTATTTAAGTATATTAAATAATTTTTATGTAAAAATGTCTGTTCATATGTTCAAATATGCACGTTCACATATTCGATAGTTCAAACGTAAGTATGTTCATGGTTTTAAGTTTTTGTTAAAGTAACTTTAAGCCCCAGGCAGACACACAAATAACTTTGCTATTCAGTTGCTTAGACATATTTTTCTGTTTATTTGTTTTAGAAATAAAAAAGTACATTACAAAACGAAAAAAGCCTAAAAAATTATATTGATAGATTGCAAGTTGTTGGTGGCCTGGCCGCTGATTTCCGTCGTGACCCGTGTTATGCAAAATATTAAAATTCATCTTAAACAACATAAAAAAATTAATGGAATAAAGTAAAGTTTTGCATATTGAAAACAAAAGTACGAATAGTTTTAAATAAAAAGTATTTTTCCATATTTGAAATAAAAATAACGCGGCTTTATACTTTTATGTTGACTTTTTAATTTTATATTTTTATATAACCAGTTTTAAATCGATTTCAAAAGTTTTTCGCTTGGTAAAATCCAATTATCGTTTTTTAATCGCATTTTTAATACATAACACAAAAATTTTTAAAATGGTTTCACAAAGTATAATTGTTATTTGTTTAGTGGAAAAAAATATTTGCTAATTTGTTTGTTAATATTTTCTACTCACTTTTTGGTTTTTGAAAATTTTTCAGAATTTTTTTAATTAATATAATTTTTAATTTTTCCTAAAAGATATAGTGTTTAACTGTTTTATATCATGCTTTTGTGAAAAAAGTTATTAACATACCATAAATCAATATTATTCGTAAAAGACACTTCCACGATTGAAGCAGCCGATGAAATTAATTGTCGTATTCCGATCACACAAGATCAAGTTAACAGGAGAAATTGGGTCCTGAAAACAATCGGCTTTATGAGTATAAAATGAGCTCATTATGAGCCCTAAAAGTATACTATAAAATAAAACTGATATTTGGGAGTTTGGTACTGTTCTTTTTCACATCCTTCAGCGCAAAAAGTTAAAAAAGGGTATAACTAAGTTCGTCATTTCGTATGTAATATGTAAAATATCCGTTTCCAATCCCATAAAGTATATATATATTTTAAGTTTTTTTAATCAAACTTATCAAGGCACTAAATCATCTTGAGAACATTTTAATACGCCAATCGATCAGACATACTATCGAAAGAGTTGCTATTGGAAATCAGCATGATCGGTCCATGTCCTTCGAGGCAGCGGCCAAAACACCACGCCTACATCTAATTTTTTCACATGATTTGGAATAATGAAGCTACTCCAACAAAAAAAAAACAATTATATGGGGCGATAGAGAATTAAAAGATAAGAAAAAAACATTAAGTAAAAAAATTAACGCTCGCTCATATTTTTGGAGTTACGGGCCTCTGAAATTTTCAACATTTTTAAAATATCAATATGGGTATCATTTATAAGGTTTTAAAGAGATCTTTAAGAAAATAATAATCTTTTTTTCAAATGCTTAACCCATTAATAGCCTATGGATTTTTTGTGTAAAAGTATATTTATGTAGTACTTAAAATTTTTTTTTATTATTTTTGAATTCTCTGTCAGCCTAATTTTTTTAAATTGAAGTTATTTCACTAAACTATATTTACATAGATGGTGAAGGGTATATAAGATGCGGAGTAGCCGAATGTATCACTCTTATTTATTTATTTATTTTTTATTTTTTTTGTAATGTGAGAGTTTTAATTCTAAATTAATTATAATTACTAATTCAAGTAGAAAATAGAAAGATTTTTAATACAAATTCAAAATAAAAACGTGATTAATTAAAAACAAGTTTTAGCCAAATCCTTTATCCTGGCTCTGTAACTTTTTAACTTTGGCCTTTTAAGTTTGCTCCCCAACAGCGGCAAATTTAAAGAATTTTAATAAAAATCGATATATTGGAATAAAAAAAATTAGCTGGCAGAAATATTTCAGTTATATAGTTCAACATGAAAAAAGTTTGCCTAACTATCGCCAGAAAGCTCGAAAAACGATTGTGGAATTCCATAAAAAATAATCGTTTAACAATCAATAAAATGGCTCGTCACAGCATCATATACAAGAGTCAAATGCGATCTTTGACTTCGAGCAATCTGCCAATGCTCCACAAAATGCGTATTAGACGATTCACTCTTCTAACAATCGTAAAAGTGGCTCCCAAAAGCATAATTTTAAAGAATAAAATACAAATTTTCTTGTACGATCGCCTGGAAGATCGAAAAAAGAGTCATATAAAAATAGCGCTCGTCAAACAAACTTTCAAATGCCAGCTGGGATTACATTACAAGGGTTTCTAATCAATCCACATTAACTAAGCGTCAAACGTATATCTAAGTTTGTCATTCCATTTTTAATTTCTACACTATCCATTTCCGACCCCATAAAGTGTATTTATTCTGAGTTTTAATGCATAGCGCAGTCGATTGAGCGATGTCCGTCTGTCCGACCCGAAAATTAAAATACGCCAGTCAATCGGACATAGTTTCAAAAATTTTATTAAAAATCCGTAAGATCGGTCGATGTCCGTCAAAGCAGCGTGCAAAACACCACGCCTGCCTCTAATTTTTCCATATCATTTAAAATAAATCTAGTTGAGTGAAGTAACTGCAATCAAAGAAACTATAGAAAATTTAAGTACGCCAATCGATCATAGTTTCGAAAATTTTACAATTGAAAATAAGTAAGATCGATGCACGTCCTTAATTTTTTCACATCATTAGGAACAATGAAATAACTCCAATTAAAACAACAAATACATAAGGCGATAGAGAATTTGATTTTTTTTCGTACTTTTTAACTATCACCCTATTTTTGTTTTTCGATTGGAGTTATTTTACTAAACAAAATTTACATATGTGATGATTTGGCACAGTCGTATATAGCACTTTAACTTGGTTTGATTGACATATTTTCAAAAAATGCCAATGAAATTTCAATGGTAATAAAAATAATCAATAGTTGGATAGATAGGCAAAATCAAAACTTCGAAACTCTCTTTCTCCTCCTTTGGTGCGCCGTCTTTATCTCATTTTAATAAGTATTTAAGAAACTTTCAAACCCCTTAAAATGCTACGAAAACACGTACGAAAGTTAAATATTCATATATTCAAAACAGGAGTGTGTGCTCATGTTAAACATAAAAAGCTTTTAATAAAAAAAATTGGTAAAATTTTGCCGACAAGGCAAACCGTTATGTGTAATTTTCTGTTCTTTTTTAATAACAAAATTTTGAATTTATTGCAAAAATTCTTATTTTTATTTCCTGCTGCATGGTTTTTGATTTTCATTGTAGTAAAACTGAAATCATGAAAACATATATTCTGTTTATAGTTTGTAAGAAAAAGCTACGATATTTTAAATTTGGAATATTGTTAGACCATTCTCACCAAATACTGTTGTTATTTTTTTTATTTTTTTTTTTTTTTTTTCTTTGGATGTATCATTTTTGCCAGAAAAGAAAATGAAATAAGTTTGACATATTTAAATGCGGAGATAAATAAAAATTATAGAAAAACAAGTACAAGTGCTATATTCGGTTATGACTAAGTAACTCCAATTAAGAAAATAAAAATAAAGGAGACAGAGAATTAAAAAATAAGAAAAAAACATAAAGTACTATATATAACCGGCTCTTAGTGGTTTAGGCTTTTTAAGAAAATGCATTTCCTGAAAGATCTCTTCAAAAACTTTTAAATGATATTCAAATTAATGCCTTAAAAATAGAGTGCACAAACGTTTTTTTTTATGAAAAGTTTAGAGGCCTATAACTCGGAAAATACGGTCGAAAGCCAATGTTTTCACTTGATGTTTTTTTCTTATTTTTTAGTTTTCTATTACCTCAAGTATTTGTTTTTTTGATTGAAGTTACTTCATTGCTCCAAATGCTATGGAAAAATTAAAGGCAGGCGTGGTGTTTTTTTTTTTTGCTGCCTCGAAGGACATGGGCCGATATTGCTGATTTACGAAACTATGTCTGATCAATTAAATTTTCTGTAGCTAATCTTGTGCTTCCCAAATTGATTTCAACACTAATACGGACGGACAGGCGGACATCGTTGAAGCGACTTCGCTATGCGTAAAAACTTTGAATACATATACTGTATGGGGTAAGAAATGGATATTGTAGAAATTACAAACGGAATGACAAACTTTTTCTTTTCCCGCCTGTGGTGAAGGGTATAAAAATATAACATTTTTTACGAACTGGCTTGTTTGAAGATACGTGTCAGCAGCTAACTACATTTACATGGATAGTTATCTTTACTAAAATATTTTCGATGATAATTTGAAAACACTGCAAATAAAATTTTGACCTCGCGAAAATGGATTTTCTAACGGAGTATCGATTCCAAACACACATTACTATTTAAAACTTTCGTATACTTATGATTCCAAATACATAAGTTATACTCCTCAATCACTCGATATGATTTCGATTGAAGACCCATGGCATCAAGTAGACAGGAATGTCTGAAAAATAAAACGTCCAGCAAATAAGATCGAAGCAGAATTCTACTAAAAAAAAAATTATAAAATTGCTGTTGGCTTTGCTTATAATGCTAAGAAAAAAACATGATTTTAAGGTGTTCTAACCAAGTATTAATTTATCCTTTTTTTTTAGCTAAAACTTTCTAACCAAAGTAGGAATTCGAGTGTACGAAAACTTAAGAATTAGTAATATTTTTGCGGCTAAAGTTTATTTGTTGTTTTTTTACTTCTAACTTGAATTAAAAGAAAATTTGAGAATTGTATTTTTAAATAACCTTTTAAATAAATATAATTTTATTAAATTGAACCATGGGAATATTAAATTAAATTAATTAGTTTTAAGAAATCGTGCTATTTTTTATTAAATTAATAAATCACCGATATTGATTATTGAGGAGAAAAATACGTAATGTATTGCACTGTATGTAAATTTTATTGGGCTACTGTGTTCGATCTTTTATTTCATTCAAATTATATGTTAAAACGACTATTTAAAATATTAATTTTATTTAGTTTATCAGCCATAAATAACAAACTTTGCTTGCTATTGTCCTAAATACGTTTTTAGTCAATATGTATTTTATTAACTGCAAAGATGTAAGAAGTTGTATTTACTATATTAAATACCTGTTGTTAAAGCAATTGACTAATAGTTAAAATGTTTAGTTTTTAAAATCAAACACTCAGCTATTAACACTTATACAATTAACAAAAAGTTAACTTTATTTGTCTACGCTGATTCATCCTGATGTAATCATTATTGAGTTTAATTGTACAAGTTTAATAAAAACATTAATAGAAATAACCGCTAATCAATAATATTATTACCTTTCGGATAGTTTAATAATTTTTTGTCACTTATACCTATTAATATTGATTATTGTATTTAAACAAAGTTTTTTGAACGACCGTAAAAAAGTAGAAAGTTATTAATCTGTCTAAATTTTTTTATATTTACGACCGCAGAGCTCAGTAGTTTCTAAAAAGATTTTTAATTTTTTTATTGAAAAGTGAGGTTTTTTTATAAAAGAGAAGTAGCACTTCAGGCAATAATGCCTATTTAGTTATTTTTCGTAACCGTGCTACATTCTTTACGAAAGGGATAGATGAGAGATAAGGCAGGTGGTGAAAAGAGAAAGATAGATATAGCCATTTTATTAATTATTTTACTTCGACGGCGAATATGCTATTAAGTACCGACGAAGGAGGCTGCATGTTTAATGTTAATTCTGAATATGTATTTATACCAATTAACAGAAAAAAACATTTTTTATTTTTGGTTGCCGCAGGGGTTGAACTCTGGTCAACCAGGTTTGTAGCCAACGTGTTTACCACTTCGACTACAGCAGCCATGTATATTGATCCGTAACAGACAACCATATACAAATTTAAAATAGTTGGCATCACTCTACCTCTTAAAAACACAAAAAATAAATTTAATTATTCAGTATTGTCCCATAGTTGAAAATTGCACAAAATGAGTACTTCTGGGTCCGACATAGCAACAAGTAAAAAATTTTAAATAAAGTGTGAACACAAAAAAATATTCCTTGAAATAGAAATAAATATGCATTATCTTAAAATAACAATTTTTTTGACTCTATTATTATTATTATTATTATTATTATTATTATTATTATTATTATTATTATTATTATTTTATTAATAAATTAACTAATTTCTTAGTTAATTTAATTCCTGAAGATGGTACACAGAGGAGTACCGAAATATTGAAAAATAAATTAAAAAATATTTGCAATTTTTTAAATTAATAAAGGACTCTCTCAGCTAAGAAATTAGTTAATTTATGCATTATATTTTTAACTAGGGTGTCAGACGATCAAGTTTTCATTCAAATTTCATTCAAGTTTTAAAATTTCTCTCATTTTTTAACCAATACACTCACACTTTAAAAACTTGCTGAGAATTTGATTTCAAGTTTTCGTTCAATTGAGTCTTTCAAATTACATTCAAGAAAACAGCTGATTGACGTTTTTCCCTCCAAATTTGTGTTAGAAGTTCTGCTGTCAGTGTTTTCTTGACATCTTGCTTAAAAACTTGCTTTGAAATTGCATGCAGCCTACGTCACAGCTTTCAATTTTTGTGAATTTTGACAAGCAGTATGTGTAAATTTCTTGAAAGAGAATTGAACAAAAACTTGACCCATAGGTGAACACGAGCCAAGGGAAATAGATGAATGTGTGACATCAATACTTCCTATTAAAAAAGACGAAGACTGGGCATTCTTGAAAACATGGAATTATACAAAACACGACGTTTAACGGAGTTATTACGAACGAACAGATAAACACAATCTCGGACACAATTTTTACACTACTAAAATTATTAAAACATTCTTACAAACGGAAAACACCCACAGATAGTCAAACTTACCTACCTAAAAATAAAAGACTGAAATATTAAAATTATAAACCTTCAATAAACATGACAGATACCAGACAATCTACCTGCACAATACCATTTAAATAGACACCATCCTAACGGACAAAACTACCTGAACCCACCACAATCGATGCAACAAACATCTTACACTATCTCACCAGTACTAATCAATACGCGGCCTGAAGTTGATGTTCTCACATCAAAAGCGCTCGCCAAACGTACCAAATAAACAGCCAGTGACGACGGTCTTCATCGAAAGGTATGGAAACAGTATAATATTTACTGGTGAACCAAATCCGATTTTCATTATCTTTTTGCTTTGTCGATTTTATGTATTTCTTATTTAATCAATTTGGCTTTTTGATATATGACTCTTGAGCTTTCAATAAAAAATTTTGGTATGAACAGTAGCGAAATGGCCAATGGCAGTAAAACATTTAATTTTTTAGTTCTTTAACAATAAATATTTTATAAGAATATAATAAAATAATTATATTTAAAGAAATTAAGCACAATTAACGTAGAAAAGACTCCAAATAATAAATTTATATTAAAATAATTTTATTTTTTTATATATCGATTTTTGTAATTTTTTTCAAACAAAGTTAGTTATTATTCTAAATTAGAATTTATCTTTTAATGCAATCCATTATTCAAGCTCTAACACACTTTTCGCGCTTTGTAATACGATCCAATTGACATTTTTCGAATGGACCACACTTAACATTGCCACAATGTACTGATCCAGTACCTAAAGAAAAGTTTTAAATTGATCATATGTTGAAAAAATTATTATTAAATTGATTTAATATTTATTTACCATATTTATCAGGTCTTGTGCCGTATTTATCACCACCATTTGCCAACATGTGTGGAGGAACACAGGATTTTTGGTTACACAAATCGGGGCAGCATTTTCCACCCATTAAAGCACAATCGCTGTCTTTATAGCAACGTGGAGTACATGTATAAATTTTCGAAGATGGCGGACACTCTTTATTTAATAAAAAAAATTAATTTATTTTTTTTTTGTGTAATAATTTTAAATTATAAACTTTTTTAACTAAATGTTCTTACCCTTTGCTTGAACAGCCAAAAATAAGTTCAAACATAACAACAAACAGGTTAAACAAATCATTTGAAATTTATCTGTTAACAAAAACATATTTTTTTTTCTTTAAATAACACTTTTTTTATACATCTCAATAAATTACGTGTATTATTTATTTTATAAAACCATACCCATCATTGTCTGTTTTCAATTAATTTTTAACGTCAAGACAAAAACGCTAGTATATTCAATGTCTAATAAAAAATGACAGCAAAATAACTCAGTTTACAACAGATTGTGTTTTGTATGAACGAGAACTGCAACTACACTGAAGAAACAATTGTTTGGTTTTAGATACAAACCCTATTTAAAAGTAGACAAATGCTGTTTTGTTTATTTTTTTTTTTTTAGAGAGGTTTTATTATTTTTATTTTTAAGGTTTTTTTATGACGATTTGTTTACATGAGTAACCTAAAACCGGTTGATGCACAAAATTCACCCACACAAAAAGAAATTTGTTGCAAAAACTCTTCTTTATAATCACATACGAGTATTATTTTCTTTACAGAGGTGGAACATAATTTATACATATAATTATGTTCCACTTTAGTTTTAGAATGTTAAAAGTTGAGGACGAGTTGCAACCACGGAAATGCAATTCTGGGCTGCCTATTAATACGTTACTTATTATTATTATTATTATTATTATTATTATTAAATTTTTTTCACTTTCAATTTTTCGAAGAAAAGAAGAGATCACTGAAAAATTAGTAAATTATTGTTTTCATATAAAATTTCATAGGAAAAATATAAAATGTTATTATCTGTTTCAACTTAAATATATTTTTAGCAGTAATTTTGAGGTAAATTAAGTAAGAAATTCTAACAATTGTTTTTACCTTTTTTTGTTGTTGAGTAATTTTATTATTTTGACTTTTAAAATGACTTTGAAAAACTTTTTATGTAAATAAATAAAAATTAACGAATTCACTATTTATTTAACTTAATAACTAAAAGTTTTTGTAAGTCCATAAAATATACTCACTAACATATTAACAAACATTTTTAATAGAAACTTGAGCTGAAAATACTTTGCTGGTATGCGAACTAAATTTTCCTATCAAAATAGTACCATTTTTTGTTCTAGACTTTATGAAGGAGCTGGCTAATTAAAACTAAAAATTAATAATAAAGATAAGAAATCAATTACACAATATGATCTTGGTGTGTTTTCAATTCAAATGAATCACTCCCATCATAGATGTAAGAAAACCTTAAAATAAATATATCACATGTCAAATACACAAACATCATAAAATATTTTTTATTTATTTTCATTATTAAGGATTTGCCGTCCTTAAACATTAAGCAAAATTTTAAAGAATATTTAATACACTTTTAAATAAAAAAAATCAATGAAAAACTGCTTTCCTCCTATTTTAGTAGTGGAGTCTTGTATCCGTTGTTGCTTGGTTTGCTACGCTTCTGATGTTTATTATTAATTAATTAATTAAAAGTTGTATGTAAGTTTTTATCTTATCTTTGTTGTAATCAAACAGTAATTTTTAATAGTGTTTAGAAGCCTGCAAAAAGATTCTTATTAGTTACAAAGGGTGTCCCAATAAAAATCAATCTAGAGTTTTTATTTATCGAGAATAAAAGTGAAATTCTGATTAATTCTTTGACTTTAAAACTGCTTAAGAAAAACCGCTTTTTTATAGATTTACCAGCAAAATCAGGTAAATGAAACTTGCTAAATTAGCCATTTTTAAACTACTTATCCAATCGCAATAAAACTTCACTTAGCATCGGGTATTTCCCCATTTATTTTGGACATAATTCGGTGGCTTTTGAACCACTGAAAATATCTTAATAACATTTTGAAGAGGAAAAGCAAAGGTGTTGAGTGGAGGATAGCTGCGAACAGTCGGCCCCCTAGAATAAAGAGGGCTTCTGGGTAGGCCCCCAAAGTTAGATACCTCGCGTGCATAATTTTTTTGGAAATATCATAAAAAGTTTATTTTTAGTTACACGTTTAAATTTAATTAGACCTTGAAAATATCTATAAAAATGTGCAAACATGGCTAAGTATTTTTTTAATTTTGTTCGACGTTCTGAATAATGAAAATCTATTTTTTATTTCCCGAATTTCAGGCGCACTTGCATGCAGATTTCAAAAATTTGGTCATATTGACAAGCATATAATAATTTCCAGAAATAAAGGAATTTAGTTTTAAAAACAAAAAAAAAATTAATTTTCTCTATTTTATCATCCAAAAAACTACAATGATTTCTTTTTTTGCTTATAAAGGAAAAATTGTACACACGATATTATAATTTTTATCTTTATAAATATGTTTGCAGGTCTGCTATTTAGTATCGACTAAAGACAAATTTGTAATATAAATCATTTCTAAATAAAAATTACTTTGGACGAAAAATAGCCATTTGCAAATATTAATTAGATAAGGTATTTTAAGATATATTGAATTTTTTGGATTAAATTTTTTATGTAGAAAAAAGAATATATTTTAAACTTCTTTTTTAATTGTAGTTTAAAGTTAATTTTTTTTCTATTTTTTTTAAATAAAATGTCAGAATTACAAATACTTGTTGGACCCCTATCAGTCATGGCGCAAAAATATACGGTGGGAGTGATGGCGAATTCGTTAATTTTTGCTGTTACTTGCAAAAGAAGTAAAAGGCAGACTGTTCTTAAGAAATCATGAAGAACTACAATTGTATATTTTAAACTAAATAACTTAAATTGTCACCTGTCAATTTCTTAGTTGGCCACATTATACCTTCTAAACGATACGATTTTTGGCACACCCTCTTACACTGATTATACATTTCCTAACGATATTTATATAAAAAAAATAAATGACTAAGACAGCGATGCCAGAATGAAGATTTTACCTTAATTTTAAAGATTTTAAATCAAAGTAAGATCTGAAGATTTACAACTAATATTGCAACATATTTTTAAAATTTATTAAACATATTTACCTGTGTGAAACAATTTTATTGTAAATTTGTACTCTAAAACAAAAAATTGTATCACGTTTACCAGGTACATATACATGTGCATATATTTGTTAAATGCTTGTGAATTTAATTAATGAAATCATTGATTTTTATATTGCCTTTTACAATGAGTGTGTAAACAAATAACAAACCAATTTGACTTTAGTGAGGCAACCTTAAAAAAGCTTTCTTTTATTGACCTTCAAAACGTTATTAATAAAAAGTTTCTTCAATAGTAAGACAGCGGAAAACAAAATTTAGGTAATGGGAATTCCGCCACATGAATTTAATATTTTAAGAATTTAGAAAATGTTACTCTGAAAGAGTTTTGGCACACAATGTCAAATATTTCTAGGGTGGATAGAGAGTTATTGTTTCCAACTTTGTCAAAGTTTGCAATTATTTGATATGCCTCCCTTGTTTATCTGCAAACGTTGAATAGATATTTTCAAAAGAGAATAAAAAATTTTGAAGATCGATGAATCAAGATTTTGCTATAAAAATTTCTGGCACCACTGGACTAAGACATTAAAAAAAATGAAAATAAGTTTGGGTTTTTCATTAACTTTCTATTAAAAACTTTTGCGACATAAATTATAATAAAAATAAAAAAACAAACAAAACAAAAGTAGTAGAATTACACCTGGTAAATTACCAAAAGGTAATGAAGCAATTTTTCAAAATTAACGAATATAAGGGAAAATTATAATTGAAATGGATGGTGTTAAATGGTAGTTAAATTTTTTTCGTTGTTATCACTTTAATCGTAATGAAAAAGTCCCAAGTATGATTTTTATTAAAAAACTCTTGATTTTTCGTTACGGAAATTGTCGCTTTTAAATAAAAGTGGTGGTTAATCATTCCCCTTGCTCTAAAACATTTCTTAAATTCAAAAGGGTAATCTCAGAGATAAATAGTTAAGATCTTAGAAACAGCTTCACCTTCTTTTTTTTAACCGATAAAGTCTGTAATCACTGGTATATAAGGAAAACATTCCATTAAAAGTGCTAAAATACTCGCGGAATATTACAGATATAAATACAGTCTCTAGTGATTTTTGTATAATAATAGCGTTTTACTACTTTTTCTCTCCTATATATGCAGGTCTCCAAAACAGGTAAAGTATATTTAAATTTTTAGATAAGAATCTATCAATGCACAGTGGGGCAGAATAAAAATATTTTGGAAATAACTCAGCCATTAATAAACAGCTAGGCCGATTGGCATGAGCATAGCATAGGGGCATTCAAGCTGAAGTTTGGGTATCATACACTTTCCAGGGATGGCGCTATGTAAGTTGGGTACCTCGCACCTGCAAAATTTTTCAACGCTTGGCGTTTCTTTAATTTATGTCTGATTTTTAAAAATTGTACATTGCCCAAAAGGGCACATCAATGCCTACAAAATGGTGCTTTAATCTGCATGTTTATGTTTAAAAATGATCGAGCTGTAAGCATTTTAAAATTAAAATTTTCGATTTTTCGATACCATGGCTAAGTTTCTGCACGCAAGAATGATATTAAGGTGAATCTTTTTTTGTTTGATGCGAAATTGTGTCATCTTTATTCATTTACATACAAAGATAAAATAATTGAACAAAATTTTAACATTTGTTGCTGATTTCAGAAAATTTCGAAAAATTATGGTAAAAATGGTCCAATTAGAGAATACAATTTGCTGATACAATAGTAAAGGGCAAGTATATACCTGCGCTGGTATTATTTCTAAGGTTCTTGTACCATTGACCCATTGACTTAACAGTTAAAAGTTTCTGTATTAAATTTCCACCGATTTTGCAAGTACTCCTCTCTTATGCTCATGCCAAATTTTGGATAAATCGGCCTAGTTATTTGCAAAATATTTTTATTATGCCCCACTGTGCAATGTTTAAAATTTCTGAGTGTTTTAAATTCGTTTAAAATCAGTTCCATATAGCCATCGTAAATCAGCGCATAAAGCTTTTTTATGCTCAAATTGGAAAATCTAACTTTTAAGGAAACTAACAATCACCCTTATTCTGTTTGGCGTCGTCAACACAAGACGACGTCGTTTTTCTTCGTTTGTTGTAAATCGGTTTTCCCGTTGTCAATATTTTCATAAATCGACGACTGTCGACATATGTTTGGTATTCCCTAAGAACAATTGATGTTGATGTTGCCGTTTAGCTTGTCGTCGCCATTTTTTGGTGTTGTTTTGTGTCGTGTGCTAAAGAAAACTTAAAAAAAATAGAAAGCGTACGGCGACATTAAAAAAAGCCAAGTAAGAAACATATAAAATTACATAAAGGAAATGTGAAACACTAAAATTATTAACCCCTGCCAATTTGAAAAATTAATGGAAGAGTTAGAAAACGTCTATTCCTTGCTAGAGAATTTCGCAGGCGCATTATTACAACCTGTCATTAAAAATTGAAAGTTTTATTAATGCAAAGCTCTTTATCAAGCAGCTAAAATCATACCTTTAACTAACGGCAAGTTGCAATAATGGCCCTTAGACTACTTAATTTAATTGTTTTTTTACTTTTTATTAATTTTTCTTAAAGAACTTAAACTTTCCACAACACCTTCTTAACATAATAGAAACAAATTGAATCATCTGTCACAAATATTAGATATGTGTGTTTTACTTATTTATATTATCGATAAACAGTCAACGTCGTCATTAAGCTGTTAGGGAATACCAAATTAGTGTTGATGTTGTGTTTAATTGATGTTGTCTTAAAATTGACGACGATATTGACGACGCCAAAGAAAATAAAGGTGAATAACTTAAAAGCATCAATTACCTCACTTGATTTTTTTAAGTATCTTATGGCGCTTTTGGAATAAAAGTCTTTATTACAGCTTTACTGAGATAACTTCTGTCGGACAAAATCAAATAACTTGTTAATGATATCAGAATTTTTTGCAGAATTGAAGCTTGCAGAGCAAATACCAAAAAAATTATCTAAAGCCACTTAAGTAAATTTGTTCAAAGAAAAAACACCGCGTTATTTGTTTAATCAGAATTTTAAATACGATTCTTATTAGGAATTCAGTGTTCTCATTTACCAACTTCGTCAGTGTCGTATTCATTAAAAAAAACATTTGCATCCTTTTAACCAAGTCTTACTTTAGCCATTTTCTGTGACGTGCCTATGTGACACCGATTTGCTTATCAATGAAAATTTCTAAACAAATTCCTCAAAACAAGAACTGACCAAACAAAATTTTTTAACTATTTGCATTTAAAAAGATTTTATTTATTTATCATCATATTTTTATGTTCATAAGTTCAATTATTATTTGAATGATGTTTAAAAACGATGAAAGTAACAATTTTATTTCATATCTTTTTTCTAAATTATGAGCCCCAGTGGGTTCCGAAACCATCAAAACTCACATGAGATACCATTTCAGCTGGAGAATAGTGAACAGTTTGTCTGGAACCATAGGCAGAAATTTTTGGAGAAGTGTGAGTGTATGTAGTAGCAGCAGGGCTTTGATTGTATGAAATTGTAGCAGGAACTTTGTCTTGATGGGTATGACCAGTAGTAGAGGGCGTAGGTGAAGCATAAAAGTCATGGACAGGTTGCTTTGGAGTATAAATTGTATGAGGGGCTGATGATGCGTAATTAGCACGAGTTGGTTCTTGATGAGCATACACAGTCTTAGTTACAACAGGATTTGAATGTGTTGTATAAAAAGCAGCAGAAGCGGGAGCAGAAGAATAAGACACAGTCTTTGCAGCATCATGGACAGGCTGCTTTGGAGTATAAATTGTATGAGGGGCTGATGATGCATAATTAGCACGAGTTGGTTCTTGATGAGCATACACAGTCTTAGTTACAACAGGATTTGAATGTGTTGTATAAAAAGCAGCAGAAGCGGGAGCAGAAGAATAAGACACAGTCTTTGCAGCATCATGGACAGGCTGCTTTGGAGTATAAATTGTATGAGGGGCTGATGATGCATAATTAGCACGAGTTGGTTCTTGATGAGCATACACAGTTTTAGTCACAACAGGATTTGAATGTGTTGTATAAAAAGCAGCAGAAGCGGGAGCAGAAGAATAAGACACAGTCTTTGCAGCATCTGAAGCAGTATAAGTAATAGTCTTAGCTGTAGCTGGTGTATAAATATTGTTGTTTACTCGTGTATCTTCCTTGTGGACACTGGAGTAAGGAGCTTGAACTAATTTAGAGTGTTGTGATACAGTTCCGCCAAAAGAACGGATAACATTTTGATGGCTAGAAGCAACAGCATCAACAACCGGATTAGCTACTTTAGCATTAACTGCAGGAACCACATCATAGTGTGTACTAACTGGTGCCAAATAACCAGCGCTGACAACAGCAAAAATCGCGAACAGGATAACAAATTTAAATGGCATTTTTAACGTTTTTTGGTTGTTGGTTTTCTATCAAAATGTATACTTCTCTTACTTTCTTGAGGAACTGTTATCAAACTCTTAAAATTCAACGTGTTTTATACAAATCTGGAATAAAAAAGCATAAAAGTTACGAAATTATTAAAAAAAAACTAACATAATAAAAATATGATCAATGAATTAAAATAATAACAAAAAACTTTTAATCCATTTCAATGTTAATTTATCGAATAGCATGCTTTTTTTTATTGATATTATTCGAAGTTGCAGGTTTTGCTAATGAATATTTGTATGATTTTGTTTTTTTTTTTATTGTATGTATGACTTGCAAGCAGATCCATGTCTTATTTGCAATTTTTTACAATTATTTTGTTTCATAACTAGAGTCTTGTTAAATTATAATACTTTGTTATTGCTGTATACAAAAGTATTGTTTGGATAAATTGTTGTTGCTGTTAAGCGAATATCAATCAATAATAACGAAAAGCTGAGAGTCTTAAACGTAGCAGATTAAAGCGTTTGTCATTCCTTTTATAAGACACAAAACAGTTATCAAATTTAAAAATACGCGATGACCTAGAGAGATAAAAATCACCATAGCTATATGTAACAAAATTATAATTAGACCTGTAAACTCTAATTCTACTTGTTGCTATTAAATAAACTTTCATTTATTCGTAATAGAAAACTAAATTAATCAGGTGTGTCACGACATTAGTGTAACTGAACTATATTTTGTCATTTATTAGAAATTTTAGGGAAAAAATTTATAGAACCAAAATTATTCTTAGCCAAGCGGACTTATCTACATAAATCATAAAATAGCACAAA
Organism: Cistogaster globosa; assembly: GCA_937654795.1. Lineage (NCBI taxonomy): Eukaryota > Metazoa > Arthropoda > Insecta > Diptera > Tachinidae > Cistogaster > Cistogaster globosa. Next base: position 66,551,083 of record OW569405.1, on the reverse strand, counting down.
AAAAGAAGATTTTTGTCAAAGTTAATTAATTTAATAAAAAAAATTCCGTTGTTTATTTATCATCTTTTAACTGTATAAAAAAGCCGAAAAAAGTTCAGCCGTATACAGTGGAGAAATAAAATCATTGTTGGTTATTATTGTTGTTTTTACTTAAATTTTGATTTATGTCTTTATTTTATTGTTTGGACAAAAATCTTTAATTTATTAGGAATGTTTCTGAGAAGTTTCCGGAAGAGCTAAATAAGCGGTAGCGAAATGGCCATCTAGATGTGCTTTCACCTTCAATAACCAATATCGGTGATTTAGTTATAAAATCAGGATAATATAAAATAGCGCAAAACAAAAGACTTTTTTCAAAAGTAATTTATCTACACTAACTCGTAACGTGTCTTATTTGCTTTTTCAGCTTTTATACTATTTTCTAAGTCCAAATGCATAAAAAAGCTTTTTCTTATTATTAATTATGGTATTTCTATTGAACAAACTCTTGGTTAATTAACAACTCACGGTTGGTAAAGTTTTGCCACAGCTTTTAAAATGCAGGATTTTTGCATGAAATTTAAATAATATTTCTTAAATCATTCACCTTGTATTCTCGACTATACCGGAAGTGCTTATAGTAAACAATAACTAAAACACGTAAGAGTGCTACATTCGGCTATGCCAAATCCTATATACCATTCACCATTTATCTAAATTTAGTTTAGTGAAGTTAATCCTATAAAAAGAACAAATATAGAGGTGACAGAGTATCAAAAAAATACACAACAATGTCATTGGCTCTTAATGGGTTAAGCATTTTTTTAATTTTAGTTTTTCCTTAAAGATCTCTTCAAAAGCTTTGGAACGATACCCATATTGATATTTTAAAAATTTTGAAAATTTTAGAGGACCATAACTAAGATAATATAGGCGAGCGCCAGTTTTTTCACTTGATATATTTTTCTTATTTTTTTTAATGCTTTATTACCCCATATATTTGTTTTTTTTTTTTTTATTGGAGTTTTTTTATTGTTCCAAATGATATAGTAAAATTAGAGGTAGGTGTGGTGTTTTTCTTGCTGCGTCGAAGGACATGGACCGATCTTGCTGATTTTCAATAGCACCTCTTCGACATTATGTTTGATCGATTGCCGTATTTAAATTTTTTCTAGCTGAAATAGTGCCTCGGCAAACATGATTAAAATAGAAACAGGGACGGACAGACAAATATCGCTCAATCGACTTCGCTATGCATTAGAAGTCAGAATATATATATTTGATGGCATCGGAAATGGATATTGTAGAAATTACAAACGGAATGACAAAATTCCAGCTTTTTGTGGTGAAGGGTATAAAAATTCAATTGATCCCGTGAACTTCTAGACAGTGGTGTCAGGACTGTACCGTCTGTTTATCAATTTTAACAAAATAGAAAAATATGCTATAGCTTCAGCCGAAATAAAATTCCTTATAAAGCGACAAGTTAACGAAAAACTGGAAAGTTAGAATACTGTTGCCAAGGCCTCTACCTTCTTAATTAAAAAGGTGCTCGGCATTTTTCCTTTAGAAACGTTCTTCAATGAAATAAACTGTTAAAACCCGTTTCATGCTTTAAACAATTCTAATGTTTTGCATTGGATTTTGTGAGAAAGAAATCAAATGAGAATTGTTGTAATTTATATTACATTTTATTTTTTCACAATCACAGTTCAAATAAGATGAATATTATTAATAGAAAAGCAACCCTAAAAAAATGGGAAATTATAGCTTTTAGAAAACTTTGTAAAAATGAAGTTGTATTATGGGCTACAAAATACTTTTTCGCATTACTTGCTTTCACAATTCTCCTAATACCTTGGTGTTTAACAAATCCTACTACTCAGTTTACTAGTGGTCAATGGAGCACAATCAAAATATTTTGCACGAAAAAATATTTGTTTCGCTGCATTGTTCAATCAATTTTCAATAATGGATAGAGAGGGAACATTCAATCTGATGAGTTCTCTGTAGATAAAACTTTGCTTATTTTGTCTAAAATTGCACTTGTTGAAGCGATTTAAGTACAAAAAATTAGGCTAAAATAATGAGCGTGCTTCTTTTAGTTATTCTTTTTGAAACGAATTCGTTAGTGTTACATTGTTTTTCCTTTTTTATTTAAATAAAAGCTATTTAGTTTATTTATGTATCACATACAGTGGTTTTTTCTAACACTCTAATAGAAATACTAAATTATTTATTATATCGACTAAAAATTATATTTTAAATCTTCACATTTCGATCACTATAAAGCAATCAATTGGACTAAGAAAAGCAATTTCTCAATCAAATAGACAATAATCATCAAAAATATCAGGAATGTCGCTATGAAAAAGTTTTGGAAATCTAAGAAAAAACAATGTTCTATGTTGTATTTATAACAATGTCTTTTTTATTTATTTATTATAAATATATGTAATAACTCTATTATTTGTGCATACCACAGTATCAATAAACTTTTCTTTCATTTTCAATAATCACAGTTTAAAATTCGGTTGAAAAGAAAGTTACGGGTTGAGAAAATGCCCAAGCATAAATAAGGTCGCTACGTCCATGTATTTATTATCATCGGGCATGTTACACATTTCGATAGGAACAGTTTCAATCCCGTATTTATTTTACATTCTTCAGATTCAGATCAATTTCGTTTGTTAATTTCTAAAAAGTGCTGAATCTCCACCCCTTAATTGAAATATGTACACCACATTAAAAAACCAAGCTAATCCAATTAAGGACACAAAATAAAAGAAAATTAAAAACAGCAAATAACAAAATTTCGAAGAAACTATAATTTACCAGCAAAAAAAGACATGCAAAAGAAGTAGGTATTTCATAACTTCTACTTAAAATGAACTGGTTTAATTTATGGAAAAAACGGATGATTTTAACATTAGCTTGTCATTGGGTTCAAACGGCTTGGCGTTTAAACGAATGCTTAAAACCAGTGAAAATTCGATCACAGTAAGACGCTTTTTTATTAATATTTGTTTTTTATAATTTCTTTTCTTGTGAACTTTCATGAGCTTTTCATAAGTTTAAAAGTTATAACTTAACTTAAAAATGCATGGTATAAGTTCAATAGAAGCAATGAAAATACCAATGATTTTTGAACTACATCATTTATTTTTTTCTGGGAAGTTTTTCGTTTATCGTTTTTATACCCTTTATCACGTGTTAGTGTTGCAATAAACTTTGCCAAGCTATTGCATGCAGTAAAGGAAATTTAAATGTGTCAACCCATAAGACATAGTTTATAAAATTTTGCTAATGAAAATCAGCAAGATCGGTCATGTCCTTCGAGGCAGCGGGAAAAACATTACGCCTGCCTCTAATTTTTTCATATTATTTGCAATAATGAATTATTTCCAATCAAAAAAGAAAAACGGCGATAGAGAATAAAAAAATAAGAAAAAAAAACACATTAAGTAAAAACAATTGGCGTTCGCCCATATTTTTCGAGTTATGGGCTTACGACATTTTCATAGAAAAGTACGATTTTGCACCATATTTATTTAAGATATCAATATATATATATATTTCTGATTCTAAACTTAAATATATGACTCGCATGAGAAAAGCTTTTATGTAATAACATGGTTATTTCTGACAAAAAATTAATTTTCTTCTAAAAAATATAATATTCTACTTCTTTTACACTCGAGATACACAAAAGTACATAAATAAGGTTAAATTAGAACAACGAGGCAATCACTGAGATCAGACAATTGCTCTAATGTCAAAAAGATCATTGAAATCTTAATAAAAATATAATTAAAAATGTATCTTTTCATTATTATGAGTAAATACTAAAGGTGGCAAATATAAGCAAAAAATGTAAGTTAAGTGTGTATGTAGCGAAACCAAATTTGCATGAATTTCTTGAAAAGAAAATTAATGGTTGTACTGGCCATGTACTGTTTCAATAACATTTTAACAACAATACAAACATGAAAAAATTCACATACCCGATATTTTTATATGATCGTGTAGATAAAAAATCAATGTTTGTTTACAAAGATTAATCAAATTTACACACATTTTTTGCCTGCAGCATTATTTTGCTTATATATGTATATATGTGTGTATTTTTTGTAATCTTTAACATATTGGTTTACGTTAAAAATACTTATTGATTCAATTCATTTTAAAATGTCAATTTTATTAATCTTCAAAAAAACTCCAGACGTTCAACATTTAAACTGTGTTAGACTTACGTAAATTTAATTAATAGAAAGAAAGTTACAAGCACCTGTTATTAAATTTTTCAAGTTTTAGCATTTTAAAAATCGTACGATTTTTGACACCACAACGACATCCGTAATAAGGCTGATTATTTAGTTTCTCTAAAAAGTTGGTTTATAAAATAAAGTATTTGGTTTCCATATACATAATTATAGACACAATGTCAATAATAATAAAAAATATATATGTTTTAAAATTTTTACAGCTGGGGTGTTATATGGCGTTCATTATTATATATTACCGACGTGTTTAAGCGAGATTTTTAACAAACTAAATAAAATCGTTCACACTGTAATTAAAGCTTTTTACTTTGATATTTAGTCAGCTGTTTAAACAGATGGAACATATTAAATTAAATTAATTAAACTTAGATTATATGTATAAACAATGGGTGATATATATTGAAGAGTTACTAAAGCAAGAATAACAGAGGGATAATTGGAAAATTTGTGCCTTAATAAAAAATAAAATGAATTTGAGAATGGAGTTACATTTTGATGTTGTCAGATCATTATTGTGCCAATTGGTAATAAGTAATTTTATTAGAACAGCACAAAATCATTTTTGGACTTCGATTGCAAGATGCTAAGAGAAGAAGGGTTTAAGTCACACTTTTCGGGTAAATCGCAAAACATTTCAAGTACATTGCAATAAATTAAGATGTTCCCAAGGAGAACAAACGCATTTTTGGGCAACAGTATCACTTAAAAACAAGTTGCTATCCTTCTCCGCAGGGGATCCTAAAGAATACAAGCAGTTTGTGCAAGGTTGCTAGAATTTTTCAAAACAGCTTGAAAATATTAGACTCACAATATTTCAATCATTTCCCAATAAGCAAAAATAAAATAGTAAAATAAAATTACTTTTAATTATTGCAATTTATTTTCTTTGAAAATATGTTTATATGTAATTAATTTGTTTACACTTTCTGACACGTCGCCTTATTTTTTCGTTATTACACTGAAACACCAAAAAACGACTAAACAGTATACCAGGGCTGCTTTATATATTTCTGGCCTAATAGTGAAAATGCGAATATTTATAGTCAAAAATGGTTTTATTGTTTTTCAAAGTATTCTCCAGCATGATTTATATACTTCTGCATGCGCTCAAACCAGTTATCGAAGCACTTTTTCCACTTCGATTGAGACAGCGCTAAAACATAGTTTTTGAACACTTCAACAGCTTCTTCTGGCGACGAAAATCGCTGACCACGCATTTTTTCTCGATGTGCGGAAACAAGAAGAAGTCATTAGGTGCCAAGTCAGGGCTGTATGGCGGATTACCCATTAATTCGACGTTTTGGCCGGTCAAAAACGCTCTGGTTTGAGCCGATGTGTGAGAGCTCGCATTGTCATGGTGAACAATGATTCGTCTTCTCTTGTTGGTTTTTTGAATTTCTCCGATGACTTCAGGCAAACAAATTGTAGTGTACCACTCAGAAGTGACCGTCCTACGTTGCTCAAGCGGAACAGTCGCCACATGACCAGTTTTGCCAAAGAAACAGGCGACCATTTGCTTCGAAGTGCTTATTCCACGAACAACTTTCGTTGGATTCTGCTCGCCTTTGAAGACCCACACGGTCGATTGTTGATTCGTTTCGGGCTCATACGCATAAATCCACAAATCGTCACCTGTGATGATCTTATAAACGTCTTTTGAAGCACCGCAATAGTATTTTTGCAACATTTCTTTGCACCAATCGACACGAGCCTTTTTTTGAGCGACTTTCAAATTGTGCGGGATCCAACGAGAACAAACCTTTTTTACGGCCAGGTGTTCATGCAGTATCGAATGTATGCTGGTGGAAGAAATGTCCAAGGGTGTCTCTATCTCTCGGTATGTCACATGTCAATCTTGCATTATGAGTTCACGCACGGCATCAATGTTCTCTGGCACAACAGCCGCTTTTGGACGACCTTCACGGAATTCGTCTTTGAGCGTCCACGATTAAATTCATTATACCAATTTTTCACAGTGCTATAGGATGGTGCTTCATCGCCATACAAAGATTTAAGTTCATCAACGCACTCTTGTCGTGATAATCCACGTCAAAGGTTGTGAAAAATGATGGCACGAAAATGTTCACGAGTTAATTCCATTTTTTTCTATATTAATTTTTTCAAGTCACTGTAAACAACACAAATAATGGTCGTACGTCAAAACGTTTTGAGTACGATAATGCTTAAAAATGACAAGCTTTTCAATGGAAATGTCAGATTGCACTTGGCAGCACTCAGTGTTGCCAGGCCAGGAATATATATAGCAGCCTCGTATCTGAACGAGTATATCTGAATTCTGAATTTAAAGTGTTATTCAACGTGTTTAAATCTAAAACATATTCCGGTGTTTTGCAAAGCAAATAACTGGAAAAACATTTCAAAAAGAACTTTATTGCACTTAAACACTTAAAACCTGCTTAAACACAAGAAAACAAGATCCTTAAAATTCTTAAAAATAGAATAGATCCACATACAAAAGGCTGAAGGGTTTTTTATGCATTTTCTTTTGCTCCGCAATCATAAATTTATGTTTCATGAAAACAATTCTCTAATTATAATTAAAACAAGTAAGAGTTCTATATTCGGCTAAACCCTTCACCATTTATCTAAATCTAGTTTAGTGAAGTAACTCCAATCAAAAAACAAATATAGACAGAGAATTAAAAAACTAAAAAAAAATAGAATTTAAATAAAAATGGGTTAAGCATTTTAAAAAATATTTCCTTAAAGATATCTTCAATCTTGATGCCCTTTTTATTTTTTAATCTCTATCGCCCCATATGTTTGTTTTCTTTTATTGGAGTTACTCATTGTTCCAAATGATATAAAAAAATACAGTTAGGCGTGGTGTTCTGCTATGCATAAGAAGTCTGAATATATGTATATACTTTATGGAGTCGGAAATGGATATTTTGGAAATTACAAACGTTTTGTTGAAAACGCTTTTCTTTGCCTGGAATATTATTTTCAACTTTTTCGTGTGGTTACCAGTTTGCTGGCTTTTAGTGGTCTTTGTTTTATACATTTTTGCACTCCAGTACATTTTCTTTAAAAATGGCACTATTTAATGATCATGCTGTACAGTTTCTAAGTCTTACATATTATTCTCGAAGCCACAGCCACTTTTTTTGCTTATTTTTGCGAGTCAACCGTTTATTTACTTTTTTACATTTGGGAGAATAATTTTTGCAAGAAATTTCTGTTTTACAATCTCGTTGCTAGGTTAGTTACTAAACAGACCTATTATCAGCATTCTTCGCATCCATCTACATTAGGTTGTGTACATTGTATTTAACTAACTTGTTTGTTAGATAAGAATACGAAAAATATCCATAATTAATTAATATTAATTTGGTTAGACGATATCCACACACAACCCAAAACGTCCGCATACATTTGTAAGTAATTTTTCTTTATTAAAATTTTTAAAAATTAATATAAGAATGAACTTAAGCCAAAATCTTAATTCATTTGTTTATTTTCAAAATAAAAAAATGGTAAAAAGTCTTTTAAATTTATTTCACAAATTTAATTGCGAATTTGTTTTTTTTTTTTTTTTTTGGTATTCTAGTTTCCTCTTTTAAAACACAGTTCAGCAAGAAACAATGAATTAACCTTGCATACACATAGTTTAATAAGCCTTGTATTGCACCATAACATTTTCCTTCATCATTTCAATTTGACAAGTCCTATTATTCAGCTTATACTCTAAGAGGAAAACATTCAAAACAAAATTTTGTTGAAAATTAGTTTGAATACTACTCAATAACAAAAGCAGTAGTTTGAAGCATTAACCTAACATTATACAAAATTTACACCAATTAAAAAACTACAAACACAAAATAATAAAAAAGATCTTTGATTAAACGACCGGTCTGATTATTTTAAACAGAACATGTTGTATTGCGTAGGTTTGTTTTATTTCGTGTGAACTTAATGCTGAATTTATTAATAAATCACAAACAATAATTAAAGGTCAAGTCTGTCTGTATATGAAAAACAATATTATTCTCTACATTGTACAGTGGGACCAATCGCAGACGGAAAAAAAATATCGCTTGAAAATATAAACAGATGAAGCAAAAGTGACGCTACAGTAGAGTAGATTGAAAAACTTGGGGTATAAAAATTTTAATTGAAATTTTATTTAATAAAAAAAATTAAGCGCATACTTTGTTTTTATGGATTAACAGCTTATAGCTTATTCATTGCAGAAAAAAGTTTTAAACACTTAAACTTCTGATCAGTTTTTAGTTATAAAGAAAAAGATTTATAGTTATCTATTTTAAAAAGGCTCTAAGAATGTGATTTAAAAGCTTGAAAAGCGCCACCATGCTTGAAACAATAGATTTATTGCAGTAGCGCTTTCCGCAGCAAATAAACAAGCTTAATTGTAATGTGATCTGGATAATAAGATCATGCGACTAAATTAGAACAATTACAGCTCACAAGACTAAGATCAACGCGAAATCGGTGGGATACAATCATATCTTTGGCAAAACGTCAAGAATTTTTTAACCGTAGGATAAATGATTCCGTACTTAAGCGTTACACGACTCTTTTAAGATGCAATCAAAATATTATAACTCGTATAAAAATTGGCTTTTAGGGCTTCGTTCACAAGGTGTAAAAACGTAGATTCTAAACAGAGGGTTCTTTACTAAAGCGGCTATAAAAACAAATACCAAAAATTAAAGGGTGTTAGAAAGTGCCGTGATATTAATAATATATTTGTACATCGTTAATAATTCAAGTGTCCTAATAATAACATAATTTTTACCTATGTGTTCCAATTGTGATGGGATTTTTAGTTTTCAACCGTAGTAGATACATATTTCAAATTTACACAGAGTATGTAGAAATATGTCTACCAAGGCGAATTAGTTTTACCAGGCGGCATCGTTGCGGAAGCTGACAATTTTTTGCATAATTTTGTAATGTGTAGAATAGCTGTCAAACGTAAATCATATTATATTACGAAATATGTTTTATTATTATTCCTCATAAAACGATTGTTAAAAGAGTTTTAATTAATTTAAAAAACAAATCTTAGTAAAAACATTATTAAAAAGGGTAAAAAAAGTGAAGTAATTAATTGTGTTCTAAAGTTTACCATACACTTAAGTGCCTGTTTTTCTTTTTATTGTTGTATTGTTGTAGCGGCGCTGCCACCTTATATGAATTCGCTTTGATATCTACCATAAAAATAAGTGTGAAAAATAAATTTGAAAATTAAAGGGTATTTGCATAGAGGTGGTGATTTTGACGAATGTGGCCTTAACTTTTAAACCGTTATAGGCAAATGTTTGAGATTTTACAAAAAACTAAAATTTAAATTAAATATAGGGTGTCCCGATAGTAACAAGATTTTTGCGTATGTAGCCTTTTGAATCGCAATACACTGAAACAATAAATTTACGCTGAAAGTATGTTGTAGTTCTCTATAAGCGCAATAGTTACGTGATTTTCATGGGACCTTATACAAAATTTACCGAAATTATTCATTACAATGTGCTCTGTAACAAGTTTTAATAAAATTTAAAATTTCAGGGTGGCCAATACAAAGTTCTTTATGTCTGGAACCGTAATAGCTACTAAACGCTTGAAATTTTTACAAATGGCGTCTCGCAATTAAATAGAACTTAAAATGAAAGGGGGTATCATTGACCCATCAGTGATCACAGGCTACCTGATAAGCGATTTTAATAAATCTTAGCAGGTGTAGTAATATTTGTATTCTAATTCCAATTTTTGTACCGTCTTACCTCTGGGACCTACCAGGTCCGCCCCAGGAGTGCCAAATGGCACTTTTGACCAATTCTTCAGTAGCTGTGTTGCATATATGTAATAAAGAGTTGTAGAGTTATTTCACTAAATTATTCGATTTCAGTTTTCTAAAGCACAATGACGTCTATAACATAATTCACATAATGAGCAACAGCATCGTAACGAGTACCTGGATTAGCAATAGAAGCATATAGCCGATTAGTGAACTCTGAACGGAACTCATCACAACAAGTTTTCAATAAGTGTTGGGCCAAACTTCGCCTAAATTCTAACTGCAACAGCTACGCATTCTGAATTGCGACATCTATAGTCCAAGTAAAAATTGACAGCTAATCGATAATTGATGACATTTTGATCTAAACGATCAACTCAACCCGTATTTCGATTATATGCTGACACAACAGCAGGACGTGAAATGTTTTTTGTTTCACCTCCTGTGAATAACACTGAGCACTGTCTTTGGGTTCCTCACCATATAAAGTCGACGCTAACAAGACTACACTATTGTCTACCCATTTTAGTAAAATGATGTCGTTACCTTGAATTTGCCGAGATACCGAAAATTCTCGCTTCTGTTTTAGTATTTCTTGTTTTACTTCCAAGGGGCAAGATTTAGAAATTTTGTTCTCACGTACAGTACCAGTTTCATTATAGCCATGATATTTAAATTAATGTAAAACTGGAATTTCAGTTAACACATGGTCAAAATAGAAACAATATGGCAATGTTTTTTATCTTGTGGCAAAGAATGTATCATGTATGTCATTGGGGTTAAACACCTTCCGAAATAATAACTTAAAGCTCAAAGGGTGTTCCCATACAAGAGCTAATTTTAAATTCTATATCTTTTCTTATCTTTAAATTCTTAATGACAAAAAATAAAAAAGACAAAATAAAATAACATGATCGGCCATACATTTTATAAAAAATATGTATTCTTTTACTTAATGTTTTTGATTTGAATAAATGTATACATATATACATAGAGTGTATTTTGTACGAGGGCTGCTATATATATATATTTCTGGCCTGGCAACGCTGAGTGCTGCCAAGTGCAATCTGATATTTTCATTGGAAAGTTTGTAATTTTTAAGCATACCGTACTCAAAACGTTTTGACGTACGACCATTATTTGTGTTGTTTACAGTGACTTAAAAAAATTAATATAGAAAAAAATGGAATTAACTCGTGAACATTTTCGTGCCATCATTTTTCACAACTTTCGACGTGGATTATCACGACAAGAGTGCATTGATGAACTTAAATCTTTGTATGGCGATGAAGCACCATCCTATAGCACTGTGAAAAATTGGTATAATGAATTTAATCGTGGCCGAAGCTCGCTCAAAGACGAATTCCGTGAAGGTCGTCCAAAAACGGCTGTTGTGCCAGAGAACATTGATGCCGTGCGTGAACTCATAATGCAAGATCGACTTGCGACATACCGAGAGATAGAGACATCCTTGGACATTTCTTCCACCAGCATACATTCGATACTGCATGAACACCTGGCCGTAAAAAAGGTTTGTTCTCGTTGGATCCCGCACAATTTGAAAGTCGCTCAAAAAAAGGCTGTGTCGATTGGTGCAAAGAAATGTTGCAAAAATACGATTGCGGTGCTTCAAAAGACGTTTATAAGATCGTCACAGGTGACGAATCATGGATCCATGCGTATGAGCCCGAAACGAAACAACAATCGACCGTGTGGGTCTTCAAAGACGAGCAAAATCCAACGAAAGTTGTTCGTGGAAGAAGCACTTCGAAGCAAATGGTCGCCTGTTTCTTCGGCAAAACTGGTCATGTGGCGACTGTTCCGCTTGAGCAACGTAGGACGGTCACTTCTGAGTGGTACACTACAATTTGTTTGCCTGAAGTCATCGGAGAAATTCGAAAAACCAACAAGAGAAGAAGAATCATTGTTCACCATGACAATGCGAGCTCTCACACATTGGCTCAAACCAGAGCGTTTTTGACCGGCCAAAACGTCGACGATTTTCATCGCCAGAAGAAGCTGTTGAAGTGTTCAAAAGCCATGTTTTAGAGGTGTCTCAATCGGAGTGAAAAAAGTGCTTCGACAACTAGTTTGAGCGCATGCAAAAGTGTACAAGTCATGCTGGAGAATACTTTGAAAAACAATAAAACCATTTTTGATTATAAATATTCGCATTTTCACTATTAGGCCAGAAATATATAGAGCAGACCTCGTATTATGTACTTGTAAAGAATTTAATATGTTGTAACAACAATCAGTTTTGGATGTAAAAATCAATCGTATACTTACTCCCATTTCTGTGTTCAGTCCCACTGTTTATTGATATTAAAATCAAAGTTTCAAATTCTGTTCAATCTTATTTAATGACTTACAAAAAAAAGAATAGAATCTCGTGTATCAACTACAGTTCGTTTGTTTAACAAAAATTAAAAATTCTATATTCAGTTTTATTTAAATGCTCAAAGTGCGAACAACATAAAGTTTAACAGGTTTCATATTTGAAAAAATGGGTTAGTTTTTTAGTAATTTTGTGCTTAATATTTTATATTCTTTTTATTATTAAAGTTAAGGTACGGTTAAACTAGTCAAATATTTGACCAAAAAGACGCAAACACTAAATTAGGAAAAAAAAAAATATTTGCCCTTCTTAAATAAAAACGGTAAGATATCAAATTTATTATATTATAAATCGTCATTAAAATAGTGGTTGCGCTATTTCGCACAAATATTTAACTAACCTGACCGCACCTTTAGTCTTTGTATATTTAGAAAATACTCAAATATTTTTAACTGAAAAAAAAACTATTTATGTGTATTTTAGCAAACAAAACAATTATTTTGTCATTGTGTGTGTTAAGTACTATTGCGTTAACCTTGGCTGCTGGTGGTAAATAAATTTTGTTTAGATATTTGCATATTTTTAATAAACAAATTATTTTTTGGTTTTCTTAAGATTGTCCCTCATCGACTAAAGTTCAAAACTGTACTCCAAAATGTTTGCATGACAGCGAATGTAGTGCAATTGGTGGTAAATGTTGCCCTAATTTATGCAATGGTCGTTCATGTGCTCAGCCCAATATCTTGTCTAATTCTGGCAGTCGTGACACCTCTCCTTTTAGCAAAAATTGTAAGTGTTAAACATTTTTCAAAATTTAATATTCAACTTGATTTAGCATTTTTTAACAATGCCCTATTTCTAACAATATTTTAATATTCCGTGAGTTTACTTTAAATTCACAGATTAAACAATTATTTCAATTAATTTATTTATTAATAAGAAACTTTTTTAATATAACTTAAAGCAATAAATTCTAAATGTCTGAAAATAACACAGTTTAAAGAAAAGTTTTGTAAGCAATGAAATAAATATAATTTCTTTTGCAGCTGGCTCCAGTGGTTCTTATTGCGGCAATGTCAAGTGTAGCACTTTTGAAAAATGTGAAAACGATCGTGCGACAAAGAGGCCAAAATGTGTACGTTCTTAAACTATAACCACTTATTATAAATGATTTTATACTCATGCTTGTGTCTGTCTGTTAATAAAGTTTATGTTCAATTTTATTAAAAGAAAAGTAAAGATTTGTTGTTTGTTGTTCACGTATTTTTTAATTTCTCAACTTGTGTGTAAATTTTGAAGAAAACAGGAAAATTTGGACACTCGCAGAATGTAATGCATCATCTTTTGGGTCGCTACAATCGTCATTAGAATTCGACAAATATTCTTATGGAACAACTGATTTCACATTTGTTATGAATTTATTTTTTAACGGTAAACATTTTTCTAATGAACGCTTATACACGCCATTTTTTATGCCCTTCACCACAAAAAGTGGAAAAAATTTATAACTAATTTTGTCATTCCGTTTGTAATTTCTACAATATCCATTTTCGACGTCTTATGCATAGCGAGGCACTAGATCAGCTAAAAAAAAATTTAAATACGCTAATCGATCAGATATAGTATCAAAGGAGGTGCTATTGGAAATCAGCAAGATCGGTCCATATCTTCGACGCAGCGGGCAAAACACCACGCCTACCTCTAACTTCTCTATATCATTTGAAACAATAAATATTTCCAATAAACAAAAAACAAATATAGAGGGCGATAGAGAATAAAAAAATAAGAAAAAAAACATCAAGTGAAAAAATTGGCGCTCGCCCATATTTTCCGAGTTACGTGCCTCTGAAATTATCAAAATTTTTTTAAGATATCTTCAAGAAAATACTAATATTAAAAAAATGCTTACTTAACCCTTTAAAAGCCGATGGCAGTTTTATGTAAATTTTTTGTTTACATTTTTAAATTCTTTGCCAATTAGAGATCTGCGCCGACGGATTTTATCGACGACGGCAACTTGTACAAAAACTGTCGGCGGCGGCTTAAAATCGGCTAAGCCGGCTGAAAATACAAATAAGTGCATACATTCCTATGTGTGTACATATGGTGTAAGCCTTGCTTTCTTATGAAATTACTATTAGGTATGTATGTATATGATATAAATCGATCAGTTTAAAAACAGTCGTTTTTGAATTTTTATACATTTTTAAACTTTTTTAGTTTGTGTGTTTAGTAGATCGAAATTTATCATACCCTTAAGAATAGAATGTTTTAAATCGATCAGTTTTCATCACTTTTTTACATACGTTAAAATGTAAAAGATTTTTTCCTATTTAATTTTACTTATTTGTTTTTATAAAATTTCGAAAAATAATTAATACATCAAGGTCATATTAAAATTTACTACAAATTTTTTACAGTATTTGTAACTTTATTTAATTATGGGGTCTAAGGAGTAGACTGCTTAAATAGTTCATAGTTATCATGTACAAACAATACTTTGTTTATGGTTGGGGCGTTAAAATTTGATCTTCTTGCGCTAATTAGTGACCCTGCACTAGAAAGAGCTTCTTCAGAAGAGGCACTGGTTGATGGAATGCTTAGTATTGATGATGCTAATTTAGCTATGATGGGGAACTCCTACAAGTACAGAAATAACGTGGGCTATAAAAACAATATTTTCTATTTCAAATCACTCGACATAATTTTATCCAATTTTTTTTTATCTTTGAGATCAAATATGTATGCTTCTGGTTTTAAGTCAATAAGTAAAAAATTACTTATTTTATAAAAGTCATCGAAATTCTATTCATAATTGCAAATATTTAACACATTTCTAATTATAATACATACTGTGAAAGTCTCATTTTTTATAGCACGAATTTTTAAATCATAGCACGAAAATTTGTTAATTAACGAATAATCTTTAGTATATAAAATACCCTCTAATGTGGCATTGGCTAATCTATTTCACTATCCATTCTAAAAATTGTTAAGATTGTGTGCCACAACTTCGTCACTGTCACATTTTCTAAGTTTTTAAAATATTTATCAAAGTCTATGTCACGGAGTTCCCTTTATTTATCACCTAAATTTTGTATCACACTGTCTTCAATTGAATTTGGAAAAAGTTTTTTTATAAAAAACTTTTTTGTTAAAAATGTTTTGCGGGTCAATATAAAAAAGTTTTTTTTTTAAGAATGTCAAATCGTTTTGTGATTTGTTTACAGAACTCAACGTAAAAAGCAACACAGTTATCAATGAATTTATTTAATTCAGTAGCATTAAACTTTGTATCGGAAATTTTAGTTTTTACAAATATCCCTAGGTAAATATCAATATTTACAATAAAATTTATTCACCTATGTATGATGATGAATTTAAATCAACAAAATTTTAATTAAAAATCTCAATTTTGGGAAAAAGATCTTCAAATCTTATATTAGTTAAAATATATTCAAAGTTAAGGTAGAATCTTCATTCTGGCATCGTTGAGAACACTTTTTGATGGTTTGCGATTTTTTAAAATATTCTATAAAAAAATTACTAAGAAATGACGGCTTGCTTCAGCCGATAAGAGCCGACAATATTTCGGCGGCGGCGGCTGTTAGGAAAAATTATCAGCGGCTCGACTCAGCCGGCTTACAGCCGATCGGCGAAGGTCTCTGCTGTCACCTCTATATTTGTTTTTTGATTGAAGTTACTTCACTTTACTAGATTTGGATAATTGGCATAGCCGAAAATGATTTTTTTTGTTTGCTCGCGTATATGCATGTATACGTGAGTGTAAGTTAAAGTTGGTCACAAAAACTCACGGCTCGACTAACTCACGAAAACAAGTGCTGTTAGTGGAAAGTTTCAAAATCACATATTGAATATCTAAGAAATTGGAAGATAAAAAACTAAAAATTGAAGTTCAGCAGCCAAAAACGGAATCTTTTATACAATAATTTTAAAGTACATAAGATTTTAAAAAACAACTTTATAATACTTTAATGGTCAAATCCCAATTGCAATATAAACTCGTCAAAAAATTCTGAAACATTAATTTTAATCTGCAAACATACAACTGAAGTGGTTTAGCTATAAAAACCTATTGTGTATCCACTTTAAATATTTTGGAACTTTCTTACTTCAGCTAAGAAAGAGTTGTTACAACAACAACGAAGAGTAAAATCGGGTTGAAAAGTGTTCCCAGAGTGACATGATTTTCACTTATGTGTATTATTTTAAGCAGTTTTAGCAGATAACTGCAACTTAAACTGAGTATGTAGCATAAACCAAAAATTAAAAGTTGGGTTTTACGTACCGCCAGGCTTTAAAATTATTTATAATGTGTATTCACAATGGCCAGATAGAATTTACTTGCAAACTAAATATGTGCCAAGTCGTTCATTTTTGTAAGCTGTCATTTTCGTTCAAGTGCCAAAAGTGAGCTCCTTCGTTCATCTTTTTCGTTGTACGAGAGAAATAGAAAGTAAGCAAAAAATTTAAACAAATAAATAAATTATAAACAAATAAAAAATTGTAAAATTGAAAGACTGAAAGACTGAGCGATGCGCTATAGAGCGGGAAGTGCTCAGCAAAATGACCCATGAATCAAATAATAAGATTACGCAAAGATTCTCTCTTTCTCTGTTCATGACGTAATAAAAGTAGTTCTTTGTGTAAAAATGCAGTGATGTCAACTTAGTGCATTCGGCACTGTATTTAGTGTTTCTTGATGTTAAAGAAAAAGCACTAAAGTGATGCTTTTACAAGTTCTAATTGGTGCTTTTAGTAAAACAAATAAAAATCTTTTTTTTTTTAATTTGTAAAAAAGAAATTAAAAAAAAAGAATTCTAAAAATTCATATTTATATCATACAATTATTTTGGAATATTTACGTTTTCGCTTGGATTTGACATCTGCTATTATTTGGTAAAGCTTTCTTATTTGGAAAAACATTCGCTCACGGAAGAAAAGTGTTTTTGCCTTAACGTCATTTATTAAATTTGACTCATCTAAATGTTTTTTTTTTTTTTATGTAATTAGTACAGATCATTAAATATTCCCCATTTAAAGATTTAAATATATTTTCCAGATTTTTTAATTCACCTACAAATTCATCAGTGGGCTTCGACAAGCTACCTTCACTTAAATGGTTCACATAAGTACGTATGTATAAGTCTTGTCATTAGAAGGGTCAACAGCAATATCTGGCAATTGATTTTTAAGTTTATGGAAGATTTATCCGGATAAATTTCTAAGCCGTCGTATTGTAAGGAATCTAGCTCCAGGCAGACATTATTTTCTTTATCTTTATTTTGATCTAAAATGCGTATAAATAAATGTTAATATCGCGCACTGAAACATAAAGAGTCACAACTGAAAAATTATCAAAATCGTTCTATTCTTCCTAAGCCAGTTCACAATTTAAATCTCTAACGTTCACAAAAAATTTTACTTGCTCCAATGTATTCTGCAATAGAAAAATCCACCGTTTTGTTTGCCTTTGTACTACTGCTTCCGAGATAGGTCGGTTGTACATCGTCCGCTAAAAATTACTATTTCTAGTCGAAAATTTTGAGTTGTGTCTCTAAATGTTTTAGTGTTCGATATAAAAGTTGGTATTTGAAAAAATGATATCACCTATTAATGAGTTAATGGATTTTCCTAAATCAGGAGTATTGTCTTCTTTAACGTTTCCACACGTTGACAAAATCCCTTCGTTGCTGCCTAATAAATACCCTCGCTGTCTATATTTGAATTCTTGCTGATCAGGGTGATCATGAAGGCACCCTTGCTACATATGGTATCGAAAAAGTTTTCGAGCACATCTTGATTAAGGCGATAAGTTTAAATAAATTGCACGCAAAATCGTTGTTGCATTATTTGTTTGAATAATTCCTAAATAAAATTACAGTTTGGTTTAAAGAAAATATAAAAATATTTGAAATGGCAGCAAAGTGGGTTTGTTATTTACATACAAAGTAATTGAACGTGAAATGTCTTCCTCCGTCCAATTTTGCCTTGAAGAGCTTCCATTTTCTAACTTTCTGATTTGATCTTTAGTAAAAACTTTTTGTAGTTGCTTTTCCAATTGGCTCTTCTGATCTTGTGCTTTTAGTAATTCTTTTTTGAGAATATTTTTTTCATAAGCTAATTTCTTCTTTGTTTGAAAAAGACTTTGCCGAAGGTTTAAAGTTTTGCTGTATGTTGAAGTAAAATAAGCATAATGTTTATCTAAATACAATATGTGAATTAAGAGAATTAAGAATCTTACTTATTTATGTTAGAACTAGATTTTTCAAAACTTCTACTTCATTCGTGTTGCTTAAAGCCGCCTTTTCGGTTATAACTTTGTTCCGCTGAATTTTTAAATTTTCTGGCAATCCTAATAAGATCTCCATGCCAGCATAATTTTCAATTTCAATGTCGTTTTCCATTGTGCTAACATTTTTCATTTTATTATCATTTTTCGTTGAATATTCTTCTAATAGGCTAGTCACAATGTTTTTTCCTGTTTCCTTTTCTGTTCTTTGCAGACGATTTTGGTCACTGTTATTTTGATTTCCATATGTGCTTGGAATTGCATTTGGGTTTAGAAATCTTCTTGCACCAAATCCTAACAGCTTATTTATTAGCAAAAGGAAGCTCTGTATAAAAAATGCTTTACTTACCCATTTTAAATTTCATATGTCCTCTAACATCTTCTGGTTTAAAATGAAGGCTGCAAACTTTGTGAGACACTTTCAAATATTTTTCATCTAAACGACAAAACATTAACCATTCTTTTCTAAGTTTGTTTTTTTTTTTCTTTTGGGAAATAAAAAAAACTTAAGCTTGAGTTTTTAATTTTAGTATTTCCACAATTATACACTGCACATTTCATTTTTGCACTTTTTTTAACTTCAATAATATTTAACTTTACTACTTTCAAGCACAATTTACTATGATGAAATAAAATAACCGTATTTTAATTTTGTGCTTCTTTCGAAAAATACGTGTTTTTTTCTTAGGTGTGGTGCTATTTGAAATATATTTTCATTACGTCACGAGAGAGAATTTTACTCTCACGGTTTTAATAAAAAATAACGGAACTGCTGTTTGCGTAATCTTATTATTGGATTCATCACTTCGTTCATCTACTTTTGCTATTTTAAGCAGACCAATTTGCTGATCCCCTTGGGTTGCTGCAACGCAAAAAAACATTAAGATAAAAACAAGACATAGAAAGAAGACCGTTCAATAAAGGTCAAAAATTTAAGTAGAGAAAGAAGATAGAAGAATTTAATAGAGAAGCGTAGAAGAGGAACCGCCATGAAAGTCACAAGGGGCTGAATTGGCGGGTATTCCAGTGCAGAGCATAGGCAATGTTCTCCTTTTCATCTTGACGGCTTTTACAGCTCATGAGAGCCTTTCTTTTCGCATGGACTCAATAAGGTAATATCTAGTTAATATAGCTACTAAATTTTGCATGTATAGTACTAAACTCGTTTTCTTCTGATTTAATGAGCTTTATATTGTGCTTGCAACTATTTTTTTTTTTTTTTTTTTTTGTTACTTGATCCGCAACACAGTTGTGAAAGTCCCGGCAACCATTTAAGGGAGACTGTTTTTTTTTTCGGCTTCGCATTCAAGAATGCTCTTTGTTCAGAAACGATATTCGATATGACAAACACATCTTTAAGAGACATAATTGCGGCGATAATTTAAAGTAAGACACTACATCCATTTGGTAGTCTGAAACTCATTTTTTATTAAAAATTTCTCTGTAAAGCCTCCACTCGCAAATCTCATTCCCTTTTTGAAGATAACCGTATACATACAGAGGGCTTAAAATAAAAGAGAGTGGCCCTCTATTAAATCTAAGTAAAAAGTCTTGCGAAGAAAGGTTTCGAAGCGCAATAATCTCCGAGACTACGAATAACAATCGTGAACCTAAGAACGCTAAAATGTCTCCCAAATCTTTGGTTGTTGTCCATTATTTCATAATTTTTCTACAAAAGTATCTTTAAAAAATATAAGTTGCAATAATTTTTTAAAAATGTTTAAGTTAAATTGAATATCATTAAAACATCCGTTAAAAAAGGGCGCGTAAAGTAAGTCGCCGTCCAGGCATGCAATTTTTGCTTTTGCAGTTTTTTTTTTAAGTTCTCTTATAAAATTGCATTCGTGACCACACATTCAAATTTTGTTTCTGCAATTTCGGGTTTGATTGCTCATACGAATAAGAAAACAAAAGAGAATTGCAAGTACATGAAACAGTGTACCCGTTTTTACTCAATTTTTTCTCTCATCAACAAACTCAAGAATTGCGCTACAAAAACTGCAAAGTGTGGACGAGGAGTAAGAAATAGAAAATCTTAACCTTTAACTCCATTACATTATTTTCATGTTTTTTATGTTTTTTTTTTTTTTACTAAAACATTAGTTTAGTATGAAATTTTGATTTTTTTAAATCTTTTTTATTAATTTTATTGTCTAATTTCTCAAGCACTAGGTCACTTTTTAAAAATAAAAATATTTTTTTATTATTCTTCTTTATTCAGTTAATTAAATTTATTTTTTTTTTTATTTTTAGAAACTGACCTAGTGCTTTATAAGTTAATGAATAATAATATGTTCAATATAATAAATTAATTAAACTCAGCATCATTTTCTTTCTATAAGCATCTTATTTTTTATATTTATTACAATTATAATACTTAATGTTTAAAAAAATTATTTTATAATCTTTGTTTTAATCTACATTTACATAAAAAATATTATTGAATTATTTTTGTGTTTCTCAATTATTTATTTATTTATAGGCATTTATGTGTGTGTATAAGAGTGTATAAATCATTTTCCAAAATTTTAAAACATGTTGGTTGCAATTTGTTCAATTAGAAAAAAATTATATATAATTTATCGACTTAATTTAATAAAAAAAAATAATAAACAAAATTTATATAAATATTTTGAATCTTCGCTTCTTTGTTATTTATGACAAAAATGGATTCGATGCTGTTGCTGCTTCCGGTTTTATCCAAGGCATATTGTTGTTGTTCTGAAAAAGAAAAAAAACGAAGAATGTAAAAAAGCAATATAAATTAAAGAATAAAACGTAAAATCTACAAAAATCAGCATGCAAATTTCTATTTGAAAAATTTGGTTAAAAAATACCAATCAATGTACAAGCTTTAATTATGTAGAACTACTGTACAATTTTTTTAATTAACAAAGCAAGTATTGCGCTAAATTACTTTTTGGTTGAAGTAAGAGTTAGTTACAGTTAGAGATAGTTATAGTTAAAAAAGTAAAGTATTGATTTATTTTACCCAATTTATTTAAGCGTCCAAGCTTCCATAGTTGGCTACAAGATATAAAATTACAATGCAGTTTTTAAAATTATTAGCAATACATTCATAAGGCATTAGTTTAATTAAATAGAGCATTACTTTAAATTTAAGGAAATATTGTTTACGTTCATTATAAATAAAAAAACTAAAAAAAAGCGGTATGTATTTTCACTTGGAATACAGAGGCGGCACCATGGCGAAATAATTTACCAGGTGGTGGCAGTGGCGAATTTCATTCATTTTCGCCGTTGCAGAAAATTTCAAACTTCATATAAAAAAAAATTTCGCTGATTTTTTATATATGGAGTTTGACATTTTCTGCAACGGCGAAAATGAATAAATTCGCCACTGCCACCACCTGGTAAATTATTTCGCTATGGGCGGCACTTAAAAATCTTCTCAAGTAAAAAAAAAAGCATTTATATATGAAAAATTTATGCGATGTCAAGAAGTTGTCCAAATCAAGTGTTTTGGACAAAATCACGTAAATGGAAAGGCACTATTAAATTTTTTTAAAGAAATCAATAATCACATTCTTTCAAAACCTATTTTAGAGAAAAACAAATTTTTTACGGAACTCAATTCCACATATTGTTTCTACAGAAAATTAAACACTAACAGAAAACTAAACACTTTAAGTATCAAAGTGAAATTTTGTTTTGTTCAAACTTTTTTTGTGGTCTTTAAATTAGCATCAATTTTGTGTTCATATTTAGATTAGACTTACTGTCGATCGGAATGGTTCATACGGAGTTAAAACCTGTTTGACTTGCCTGAATGTCTAAAAAAAATTCTATCATTCTTTTCTATTACTTTCAATAAAAATATTAATGCCTGTTATGTTAAGAAATATTATTTATTGAATGAACGAGTATGAGTGCTACATTTGGCTATGACGAATCTTATATGCCCTTCACCATATTTGTAAATCTAGTTTAGTGAAGTAAATCCAATAAAAAAAAAACTATAATCAAAAACAAATATATGGGGTGGTAGAGAATTAAAGAATAAAAAATATATTTAAATTAATATAATTATTTATAAAATTGTCATCGGCTCTTAATGGGTTAAGTATTTCAAAGATCTCTTTCTTAAAAAATATGGTTTAAAGTCGTACTTTTCTATGAAAAGTTCAGAGGAAAATCTTGGCTAGCGCCAATTAAAATGATGTTTTTTCTTTTTTTTTTAATTCTCTACCGTTCTATATATTTGTTTCTTTATTTTTTTTTATTAAAGTTAGTTTACTAAATTAAATTTGTTTCAAATGATATAGGAAAATTAGAGGCAGGAGTGTTGGTTTGCCCGCTGCCTGAAAGCACATGGACCGATCTTGGTGACTTTCAATAGCAAAACTGTCGCAAATATGTCTGAACATAAATTTTTCTAGCTCATCCAGTGCATTGGCAAAGCTTATTTTAACACTAACACGGACGGACAGACGGACATCGCTTAATCGAATTTGCTATGCATAAGGACTCAGAATATTCAAATATAATTTATGGGGTCTGAAATGGATATTGTAGAAATAACAAATGGAATGACAAACTTACATATACCCTATTTGGTAAAGGATATAAACAGACTTTTTATACACTAATTTTGCTTGCTTCAAAAAGTGAGATGCCAAATTTATCGACGCATTAACTGAATTCCAAAAAGGAACTCATAAATTCGTCTTAATGTTGCTTTTTTATGTTTGTAACCACTGAACTAAGGTATTTCTAAACCGATTTTTTTTTTGTTTGTTTCTTAATTTTAGAGGTTATGCTATTATATTGTTCCCCTTTTAAAATCAGTTCATAATTTATAATACAACACAAATATTTTCTACGTGCATTATAAACTGTTGTATCCTTTACATTTCAAAGTTAAAAAATAACTGCGTATCACTATAAATACCAATAGCAAAAAGTAATGCAAAAATAAATCTATAAATTAAAAGGGTGTTCTCAAAGGCAACGTAAATTGACTTATATGGGCCTATCTCTTAAACCGTTATAGACAAACCCTGGAAAATTGGACGAAATGTCTATAAATATGATCGTTATAATTAAAATTATAAATATTCCAAATTATAAATTATGCCGCCATCTCTCTCAATATAATAATATAATAAATGTAAAATGAATGTAAATGATTTAAAATTTATCTGTTCTGTAGTCGTTTTTTTTTTTTATTTATTTATTTATTTTTTTTTTTTTTGAAGTATTATAAATAAAAAAATAAAAATCTCGAAGAAAATAGACTCAGCATGATTGTTTGTAAATAATTTTATTTAAATTTTAATAAGTAACTTTTCAAATAAAAAATCAATACGTTTGTAACTTTGTGTCATCAAGTGTTCTTTATGTCACGAATCTTTCGATAACGCTTCAACTGCTACACTTTTCGAATTATTTGTTTATAATATTGAAATATGAACATAATTTAATTAAAGTATAAAAAAGTAACACATACCTAATTAAAAAAATAAAGAAATAATAATAATTGAACTAAGATTAAGAGTTTAACAAGCAAAGAATATATTTCAACAATTAACAAATAAAGTAAAGGAAAGGAAAAAAATTCTTTTAACAACATTTCAAGACTTTAGTAGTGTGTACTCACTTCCAGTTTGCACTGAGCGTTATAGAAGTCATTAGTCGAATCATAGAAACCATAATTGAATAAATTTGAAGCTGAACTTTTTTCAGAATTTAGTGGCATTATAGTTACTCCAGGAGTGGAAGCCAAGGATGCCGATAGGGCATGACTGTAGTTGGGACCGAACGATTTGGTTGCTGTTGCGTTGCCTAAAGTCATCGACGACGACATCATGCACGATGAATCGTTATTGTTGTTGTATTGGTTATTGTTGTTGTATTGATTATTGTTGTTGTTATTGTAGATATTATTGATATTGAAGTTATCTTGTGGTGTTGTTAAAGGCGTTAAGGGTGCATAAGGAGGAAATGGTGGTGACAATGATGTTGATGATTCTTGTATGGGAGAAGAGGGTGGTGATCTTGAATACA
This sequence comes from Cistogaster globosa, assembly GCA_937654795.1. NCBI lineage: Eukaryota > Metazoa > Arthropoda > Insecta > Diptera > Tachinidae > Cistogaster > Cistogaster globosa. The sequence goes on along the minus strand of OW569405.1, from coordinate 66,526,364 downwards.
TTTGATTATTATTGACAATTTCCACATTAGGATACAACGAAGAATAGGATATATTTTTAGAGTTTTGTGTATTAAACACTTCTGAAGAATCTTCGAAACTATTTCCATTATTAAAAGTTTCACTGTGTACATTGTCTAGTGCAAAAGAATTTGTGAAATTAGGCCTGAATTCTTTTGAGGCCAAGAAAATACTCTCGGTATTTTCATTTAAAGAAATACTTTTTAATGCATCATAATTTCTTTGCGAGTGTTTCATAGTTGTAGAAAAAGTGGAATTAGCAGAGTTATCTAAGTTAAAGCTGCTGTTGTTTTCAAAACCACCAAAAGTATAACTAAAAACTCCAACATTGTTATTAAAATTTAAAGTAGTTGGTCTAACAGGCGCTGTATGAGGAGGGGAATCAAAACTTAGCAACTTTTTAACAGTTAATGTGTAACAGTAACCAGGCAAAAATAATATTCATGCATAATCAAATAAACAATAGAGTTCACAGGAAAAAAGTGAAATATTATGAAGTGGTAAAGAGATACAGAGACAGAGTAGTGTTTTGCAAAAAATTTTGTAGAGTTTTGAGAAATGTAAAAAAAAGGGAAAATAAATTAAAAAAAATAAATTAATATAAAAGATAAAAACCCAAACAAAAGATAAATAATATTTAAAAGAAATAGAAAATATAAAAAAGAAACGAATAAAATAGTACAAAAGTTGCCTAATATTTTAAACACCATTGATTTGCAATTGTTTTCAAAAAGTCGTTTTTCACTTTTCACTTTAAGAAATTAAGCAGATTTGATATAACTGATCTAAGCTTACCTGAGCAACTGCTACGTTGGTATTATTGACAGGTGCCCAAGGATCTTGATTGATGTTCATTTGAAAACTCTGTTGCTTTAGCTGATTTATGGACGGCACCTTTAAAATAAAAATGAATAATATAAATAGAAATACGCATTTAACAATATTTAATTATATTATAACATACTGCTGGTTGCTGTTGTTGGAATAGATTTGTTTTTGGTGGTATAACTGTATCACTAAATGGATTATAAGCTGCGGCATTTGCTGCTGCATTTTGCGTCACGGCAGGTTTTATTAAATTATCTAAATTAACCAGACCAGAATTTTCGCCCAAAAATGATTGTGGATCTTTTAGTGGTTTCTTCGCTGTGGCGCCAGTAGAATTTGTAATATGCGACAGTGGATCTAAATCATCAAGTAGAAGTGCTTTAATCGAAATTTAAAGGCATTTTATGTAAAAAATATATTTATTATTTGAAATATTTTATCATGTATTTGTACCATTATTATTGCTGATATTTGTTGTAGAATCATTAGTTGTTATTAAATCGCCAGTCTTATTACGATTCGTTATTATATCAAATTCGTCCATATCAGGTGAAGGTTTCTGTAAAGCAAATTAAAATTTTCAAATTAAATTGTTTACGTGTTTATTGTATGTCTGAAAAGAAGTTGTACTTTAAGGAAAAATAAGATGAATATGAAGGTGTTAAGTGTATTTAATTATATTAGTAGAATATTGTAAGCAAAACGCCACTTAAAAAACAATACGTCAAACCCATTGTTAGATATAAGCGATGCAAAGATGCTTAAAAAATTTTTCACACTGACAAGACATACGGGTAGATAGTTGTACAAGTTAAAAAAGTATGAAGGAAAAATTCAATTTTTGTTTTTTTTTTAATATGAACACAAAATTATGACCCTTTTTTGTGTACAGTGTAAATAATACAATTAATTTATAAACAAATTTAATATTATTTGAAAAAGCAAGTTTTGTTGACCTACCTTAGCTGCTGTTGTATTCTCGATATTCTTCCAGGGATCATCATAAGTAGTCAATGTTTTTGGTGCCCAAGGATCAGTTTTAGATTGTGAAGGAATAGAGGAAGCCTTATCTGGTTTTGTATTTTCTGTTAGCCATGGATCTACAGGTGCACTAGTTCCAGTTACAAGCGCATTAGTTGCTTGTTTTGATATCCATGGATCTACTGGTCCGGTACCACCTACAGCTCCAGCCATACTTGCAGAACTTTGAGCATTACCATTCGTTTGTAGCCAGCCTTCTGTAGAGGAGCCTGAAGTTACAGAGGGAGATTGTGTACGCAAACCACCCCAAGCCTCCCCACCATTAGTGCCGTTAGTAGCCATCGAGAGACCCAGACCCCCAACCGCAGCACCTTGAACTGAACTTAGAGGAGTAGAACGTGATGCTGCAGTTGGTTGCCAGGGATCAACCGGTGGCGAGGCAGTGCCAGTCCAAGGATCAGACATTTGACTAGCCGTTCGTGCTGGGGCACCCCAAGGATCCGTAAGGTTGTTTGTCAAGCCGCCAGCTGCTAAGCCCAAAGGTGGACTAGAAATACTAGCGGCTCCAAGTTGTATATCCAATAGGTCCAATAAATGTGATTGAGGCTCTTCTTTGTGTTGCTTTTGCACCCTGTAATTTAAATCATATCTTTGATAAAAATAAGTAGCCTCGGCTGTTTTTAATATACAAAAAAATATAACAACCTTTATCTTTTAAATTGAAGCAGGAAAAAAGAACTTACTTAAAATCTTGTTCGCTCTGGCTCAAGGCCAATTGCAGGCGTACATCGTCACTGCGACGCTTAGCCTCTTCCTGTTCAGCTTCTTCGCGTGACATGGCCATAGCCAATTGCAATTGCAATTCCTCTTCACCAGCCGTTTGAGGACGTACCATTTCCAACTCTGAGACAGGTTTAGGTGGCTCCTCTTGCCAACCGGGCGGCATGTCACGCAAATCTCGTTGTACAGGACCATCTATATAACCATCGCTGCCAAATCCACTTGGATATTGGGCAAACCGTTCCTTGGCTTTTAAGGCTTTTATACGTTCATTTTTTAAACGTTCGTCGTCCTTTAGAAGATTAACTAGTTGCTTAGCCTTTTCTCTCACATGAGTACCTTGATCCTTGCCCTCTTCAAAATACACAAACTCTCGAAGAGTTTGTATGGCAAATATATTTTCTTTGCATTGTTGAGCTACTTTTTCGTTACCAGTTTTGATAAGGTATTCTAGTAGTATAAGAGCTTTATAGACATGGCGCCAGTTTTTGCCATGATCGTTTAGACGTTTCCATATCATTTGCATTATTTCCGAAAAGGCTACAACATTGTTGGTTAATTCAGCTATTTCTGCCATTATAGTAGCTGAAGGACCCCATGGATCATTTGAAGTGGCCTCACGTACTTTAACCTTAATTTAAGTAAAGATGAATAGTATTAGCAAACTGCTTAGTAATAATTTAGATTGATTAATCTTGTCTTACCTGCGCATCAGAGTAGTTGTGAGCTAAGTTCTTTATATTGCGACGTAATCCTGCCACATTGACTTGCATTTCGTCTTTATGTTTTCGCACTTCAGAAATAAAACAAAACAAAAAGAGAATATAAAAATTTAAAGTCTTTAGTTATTTAGAAATAGAGACGAGTAAGAATAAGACTTATTTTTTAATTTCAGAGACATTTTTCTGTAAAAGTTATGTTTTTGTTAGTTAAAGATAAAACACAATTGTTTTGTAATATTTCAATCAGTATTCGCTAAGCAAATGTCTTAAAAATAATTTCTACATTAGAAAATTATTATTTAAAATTATCAAGAATAACAGCAGACAGTTGGAAGAATGTTACAAAAACGCTAAAAGAAAAAGAAAACAAAAAAGCCTTACAAGTTTTTAATCTGACACTAAAGACTTTTTTACTTGTCTCTTATGTATTTACGTCATTTAATTTTGTACAGAAATTTATTTTATAATAGCAAACAAGAAAAAAAAAACAAAGCTAGACAAACTTACGAAAAAACACAGATTTAAGTTTTGATAAGAAATTTCTTTAACTTTAATTAAAAACATAACTTTTATATCAGTTTAAGCGCACAGTGGAGAATACACAAAAAAAATAATACTTATTTTAAGTATTTTGTTAGTGATTGTTTAAAGCTAAAAAAAAATGCAGATAAACAATATTTATTTTTTAATTTATTATAAGATTCTATTTTTGATATTTAACTAACTAATCAGATATCTAATGAGAAAATAAAAAGTTTATTTCTAATGTGAAGTTCTAAAATTTGTATTCAAAAATATTCACATCTCTAGGTTTTTACGATATTCGAGGCTTATTATAAAAAATGTTTCTTTATTGAGTGCCGCTATATTCCTCTTTGAAAAATCCTATAAAAGTATTTTGTACTAATCACTTCTTATTTAACCAAATGAGAATTAAAGAATTTGAATATAAAATATTAAAACTGGGACAAAAGGCAAACAGCAATTCGCACAATTTTTTTTTTGCAACAAGACAGATAATCTTCTATTGTTACCAAGTCAATTTATTGCAAATCTAATTATAATACGGCAATTTGGTTACCTCAAATTCGTCTTATTGTTTTAGATGGTTTTGGAGCTACAATATGTCTTAGATAAAGTACATTCATTTATGCATTATTGTATATTATAATGATACTCGTAGTACTATTTCTCTTCCATATTGCACATTTAGTAATTCCTGCTAATTCTTAGAGCACAGAACTTAATGATAAGAAAAAAGGTTTAGCCCTAAAGAAAATGAATTTTGAAGGCAAGCAATATAAAAAAAACTGCAGCATTGCTTGATTTTTAATTATTAGAGTGAATAAGTTAATAAAAAGCAATTAAATCTACTACCCTTCCTCAGGAACAATATTTTGGTAAACTTTTTTTAATACTACCCTCGTATTTTATATTTATAAAATAATTTAAAGATTTTGTTAAGAAACTTATACTTTTTTTAATACTACCCTCGTATTTTATATTTATAAAATAATATAAAGATTATATTTAGGAACTTATGTTTAGGTGAGTCAAAAATTAGCAAAATGAGGAAGAAAACATGAGCATGTTTCACTTTATGCTTCTTCGTGTTTAGCAGTGCTTCTTGTTAATATTCATGTTGCCTGAAATATAATTTTTTTCGTGTTTCCTGATACAAAGTTCCTTCGACTGTATCGATGTTTACAGTTTTTTTTTTTTTTTTTAAGAGAAGTAGCACTTCAGGCAATAATGACTATTTAATTAGTATGTAAGCGTGCTACATTCTTTAGGAAAAGGATAGAGGGAGAAAATAACAGGTGGTGAAAGTATAGCCATTTTATTAGTTATTTTACTTCGCCGGCGAATATGCTATAGAGAAGTACCGACGAAGGAGGCTGCATGTTTAATGTTAATTCTGAATATGTATTTATAACTTTAAACAGAAAAAGACATTTTTATTTTTTGGATGTCGCAGGGGTTGAACCCTGACCAACTCTGGCATAGAAACATACTGAAAAGTCCGCAAAATGCTTTAGGGCTCTCGACTCTTGATATAAAAAGAAGAGTATATTAAACCGCTTAAAAAGCTACATGACGAGGACTCACTTAGCAGGTTGGTTGAGGTTAGTGAAATTAAAAATCATAAATAAACTAGTCAAGAAGGGAGGCTGTTCAAGAAGTTATTAAAGTAAACAAGTTGAAAGTTGGCAGGCTCTTTAAAAACTAGGGTAAAAACAGAATTATATTCTTAGCTTGAATTGCAAACTTCTTATTTTGAATTCTACTAAATAATAATGTGGATTTCTAATGGAGTTTAGTTAATGGATACGGCGACAGCTTCAAGCGAAAAAAAAACTCAATGACTTGCAAAGACTTCCAAAGATGAATATACAAACAGTCATAGCAAATTTTATACATTTGCAAATTGGGTTTCCTAAAAAGTAATATAGGGAATGATACTAAAAAATATTTCGAAATTTCAGTATTGGTCTAGATTTTTTTTCTGTTGCAAGCTTTTAGACCATTACTTATGTATGTACGTGCGGCTTCTGGATTTCTTGTAAATGTACTTGTACTAACGGTCCGCAACAACTGTGGTGAAGGGTTTAATGATCAACAGTTCTTAAAAATTTTGCGTAAATGTTTTTTTTATATTTTAAGGAAAAATTAACTTTGTGTTTATTAATACTAACACTCTTTTGTATTCTCCACTGTAACTATTTTTTAGTATTCTCCACTGTAACTATTTTTTAGTATTGACATAATTTTTATTTAATGCTTCTCAATGTATTAACAAGAAAATCAAGACGTTATTCGAAAAAAACCAAAATAAACTATTAATATAAAAAATCCTTAATAAATATTTATTTCGTGTTGGAAAATTTCAAAATTTTATATTACAGACAAAAAAATTATAAAACTTTAGGAAATATTGGCCCTTGAATTAGGTGACCTAAAACAGAAAAAATATAAACTTAAAAATTCAAAAAATAGCAGTGATTCCGACAAGTGTATTGAACAAATAACAAAGTGATTGGTATGTGATAATTATGGTAAAATACGAGGATTTTGTTTTTTATGATTACGGATGGGTGGAGTGAAGTGAAGTGATGTAAATGGCCTGAGAAATTATTATTTATATGATAATTATAAACGTTTTTGTGTTTTATTTCTGTTATGTTGAGTTAATTTGAAAATAAAATGTGTAGTAAATAAAAATTATCCACAAGTTTAATTTGTTTTATATTTTTATCACAACTTACTTTTCCGGACCTTATTTGCACAAAAGCTTTATTTTTTTATTTGCAAAATAAGTTTAATGTGATTTATTCTTTGTTTGTAAAAACTTTATTAAATTGGCGTTTTATTAAAATTTAGTCGTTTTAAGTGCTCCAAAGCAAGCTAAGAGATACAACAAGATTAAAAATTAAAATTTATAAATTAAAGCATTTTTATTTAATGTATTATTAACAATATAATGGTGAAATATACATATATATAAGTTATACAAAAATACATTAAATAAAACTCAAAAAAAAAAAAAGAAGACGAAACTGTAAACAATTTTAAAGGCAAAAGATTGGGAATAAAAGTGTCAAATAAGAGGTAAAACCATAAATGAGATTTTAATAAAAACATATGTTTAGTAATATTTTTCTGTTCCTCTATACTCTTCAAATAAACTTTAAACTCTTCAGATAAAAATTCTTTTTTATTAATATGAATTGAATTTTGAATAATTAATAATATTATTAACAATTAACAAATAACTCATAGAATACGATAAAAAGCACTCTTCGCACCTGTCTACCTGTATAGCATCGGCAATAAATATTTTTATTAAATCAACCAATGAAAACAACAAATAAGAGTGCTATATTCGGCTATGTCGAATCTTACATACTCTTCACTATCTAGTTTAGTGAAGTAACTTCAATAACAAAAAAACAAAATCAGGGCGACAGATTTAAAAATAAGAACAAAAACGTAAGTTCTATATATAATTTTACATAAAAACGTCATCGGCTGTAAATGGGTTAAATATTTTAAAAGTTACTTCACTAAACTAGAATTGGTTTAAAGGATATGGAAAAATTATACATGCGTCGTGATTTTCCCGCTGCCACGAAGAACGTGGACCGATCTTGCTGGTTTTCAATAGTAAAATTTTTTAAAAATATGTCTTATCGCGTATTTAAATTTTCTTTAGCTTCGCTGGTGCCCTAGCAAAGTTGATTTCAACCCAAACACGGACGGACAGACGAACATCGCTCAATCGACTTCGATATGCATAAGAGCTCAGAATATATAAACCTTAAGGGGTCAAAAATGAATATTGTAGAAATTACAAACGGAATGACAAACTTAGATATACCCTTTTTCCACCTGTAGTGAAGGGAATAAAAACAACAAAAAAAATTTTTTCTCTCCATTAGTTTAGTGATCGATCATCACTTTTTTAATCACCGGCTTCAATAAGTATTACCGGCATAAAATTTATTCCATTAATAGCGGGTGTTTAAAATGGAAATTACGAGGGCTGCTATATATATTTCTGGCCTGGCAACACTGAGTGCTGCCAAGTGCAATCTGACATTTCCATTGGAAAGTTTGTCATTTTTAAGCATAATCGTACTCAAAACGTTTTGACGTACGACCATTATTTGAGTTGTTTACAGTGACTTGAAAAAATTAATATAAAAAAAAAAAATGGAATTAACTCGTGAACATTTTCGTGCCATCATTTTTCACAACTTTCGACGTGGATTATCACGACAAGAGTGTATTGATGAACTTAAATCTTTGTATGGCGATGAAGCACCATCCTTTAGCACTGTGAAAAATTGGTATAATGAATTTAATCGTGGCCGAAGCTCGCTCAAAGACGAATTCCGTAAAGGTCGTCCAAAAACGGCTGTTGTGCCAGAGAACATTGATGCCGTGCGTGAACTCATAATGCAAGACCGACATGCGACATACCGAGAGATAGAGACATCCTTGGACATTTCTTCCACCAGCATACATTCGATACTGCATGAACACCAACACAATTTGAAAGTCGCTCAAAAAAAGGCTCGTGTCGATTGGTGCAAAGAAATGTTGCAAAAATACGATTGCGGTGCTTCAAAAGACGTTTATAAGATCGTCACAGGTGACGAATCATGGATCTGTGCGTATGAGCTCGAAACGAAACAACAATCGACCGTGTGGGTCTTCAAAGACGAGCAAAATCCAACGAAAGTTGTTCGTGGAAGAAACACTTCGAAGCAAATGGTCGCCTGTTTCTTCGGCAAAACTGGTCATGTGGCGACTGTTCCGCTTGAACAACGTTGGACGGTCACTTCTGAGTGGTACACTACAATTTGTTTGCCTGAAGTCATCGGAGAAATTCGAAAAACCTATAAGAGAAGACGAATCATGACAATGCGAGCTCTCACACATCGGCTCAAACCAGAGCGTTTTTGACCGGCCAAAACGTCGAATTAATGGGTCATCCGCCGTACAGCCCTGACTTGGCACCTAATGACTTCTTCTTGTTTCCGCACATCAAGAAAAAAATGCGTGGTCAACGATTTTCGTCGCCAGAAGAAGCTGTTGAAGTGTTCAAAAACCATGTTTTAGAGGTGTTTCAATCGGAGTGGAAAAAGTGCTTGGACAACTGGTTTGAGCGCATGCAAAAGTGTATAAATCATGCAGGAGAATACTTTGAAAAACAATAAAACCATTTTTGATTATAAATATTCGCATTTTCACTATTAGGCCAGAAATATATAGAGCAGCCCTCGTAAGAATTAAATGATCGTCTTGTTTTTAGTTTTAGGAGATAATAAATAATTTTATTTGCCACTAAAATGTATGAAAAAGCAGCTGTTAAATTTAATATGAAAACATAACAAAAAGGTCTGATTAGTTAAAAAACTAAATTCTCATTTCACAGATTAACACTTGGCGCATAACTTTTTTTGGAAATACATTAAAAACAATTTAAACAAAAGATTTTTTTTTATTAAACACAGAGCTAGATATCTGAAATATAATGTTGCAATTCTTTATAAATTAGTATGGCGATAATGGAAAGTTTAAGCAGTCACTTAAAAATGGCAAACACAATTTATTTTTTAATTAACTGATTGTAGTTTGCAACTAAGATTAATCTTGATCTTAAAAACCTGCTCTTAAAAATTTATTGGTTTCATTAATAAAGTCCAAAACGAAAAATTTAATTTTAATGTATGGCGCAAAATGAAAATCTTTCACAGAGTACGTAATTATACGACTGCGGTAGCAATAAGAAACAAACATAAAGGGGTAAGTCGACAACCGCGTTCTTGAACTGACTACCTTTCCGTTTTGCTTAAATAATTGCACATAACGCCACTTAACTATTTACTATTTTAATATTAATTTTTCACAAATATGCGGTAAAAATGTTTATTAGAAGAGTTGTAAACCAACATTATGGTTATCATCACATTAAATTAAACATTATTATGGTTATTTCTTACAATGTTACTCATGTGTTTGACAAAGATATGATTAAAAAACGACAATATTTTCATTAATATTTTTGAAAATATTATGTTTTGATCACATTATGGTTACCTTGACTGTGTCCGGAGAAAAACATGCTTAGCGAATAACACTGTACAACAAAATCAAATTTTTTCAAAAATTACAAGGTCCGGGCTATAAATTCTGATAGAGGAGACAAAAAAAGAGATACGTGTATCGGCGTTTTGAAAGTTTACATCTGAATTTCATTTGAGAGGGGGATAAAGTTTCCCAGCTCTGGCACATTCTTATTGTTAAATAGCATAAGAAACCATGTGACCCTTACATTTTAGGTATAAAATGTGTTCAGCAAATTTATGTAAAATGTTACGGAGAACATTTTTGCAGAAACGTTAACCCTCTAATCCTCAAGATATGGGTCTTTTTTGTCCTTCTTTTAGAGGGTTAAAATGTTGCACAAAAATGTTACCCGTTAAATTTTACTATAAGTCCCTGAATACACCAAAATGGAAAATTCAACCATAAAGTCATAAATAAGACGCAACAAAAGAGAGCTTAGGGTTAATTTCGCATTTATTAAGAATTTTATTTTAAAGCAAATTTGGATAGCATTAATTACATTTTTTTAGCTCTAGGCAATTCCACTTCAATATCATACAATGTCCAGCATATTTTAGCGATAAGCGAATGAATGCTGAATGAATGTGTGTTGTACAGTGTAATTATCATGTATGGATAACTTGAAAGATAGTTTTAATTGAAAAGGTTTAAGGTGCAACTAACATTGCTTATTTTCTTAAGGTCATTGTTTTATAAAAAATCTGTAAATAAGAAATAGTTTACAATTAAGAAAATTCAAGTGCAATACATTAAAAAAAAAACAATTTAATTAAAACATTAAACAAAAACAAAACGGAAATAATTAAATTTGCAATAAATCGAAAAAGTATGTGGAAAAAGAAAGTTAAAAAAATATCTAACAAGAAAAAATGTAATCAATATACGTGTATATATAATTTAAATGAAACCATATAAATAAAACAACAACGATAGGGGTGTAGGATGAAAAAGTAAATAAAAGCAAAAGAATTCTTGGTAAAAAGAATTATATTTGTAGCTTAAACACTCAATTTTACAGTAAAAATTTTTGCAACGTATTCTTTATTAATCAACGAACGATCTTATAACTTGACTGAAATTTATGAGATGTAATGGGTATTATTCCTGTAAATCGTAAAGTCATTTGTTAATATGTATGTCTTTTACTTAACTTAATTTTAGCATTAAATCGTGGAGTTCCAAAATGAATTGCTTTCATGCAAAAACATATATCGGATCCAAAAATGTAAATTAAAATGGTTTTTATTTATAGAAATATTAATTTTTTTTATGTTTTTACTAACTTAAGTTTAAGGTAACGTACCACTGTGGCGTGAAATACAAAAAATGGAATAAAAGTGTGGAACTTCTAAACTATTTACCCGATTTTCATGAAACAAACTGCGATTTATAGAAGAGGTCATAAGCTTTTCGCTTATTGCATTTGGATACACCCTGCTTCAGTACAGGGTATTACCACACGGCGTCAAAGTAGGTAACCTTGAATTTGAAAAATGTTTCAGAGCTTATAACTTTATCAAGAGTAAACCGATTTCAAAAAAATTTTTTATTATTAGTAATCTACGTAAATTGATAAAGAAAAAGCGTGCTTGGAATTTGCATTGTATCTTTTATACTTTAAGAAATTCTACTTTTTAATTTAATTTTTACCTTAACATTTTTTAGTTTTTTACTAGTAGTTTTAAAATACAAGATAGAAATATTTTAAAAACATATTTAGAAAGCTAATACTATAAGAAATAACTTGTAGAAAAAGTTTCTTCGTTGACTTCATTATGTTAGTGCGAATAATTTTTTTAATTTGAAATTTCATAAAAAGTTAAAAAAATGTAAAATTTTGTTTAAAAAGTACTTTCAGTTTTTTAAGTATATTTTTATAGTTTTTTAGTAAATTTAGTAAATTGATTAAATTTTTAACTTTTTCTTTAAGATAAAGCCCTAGGTAATCCACCTGATATGCTTTTATGGAATTCTTGTGAAGCACCCTACAGCATTGTTCGAATATGGGAAATTTTTTAACAAATTCTAAATGTTTGAGACAATAAAAAAATACACGCGGATTTTCATTCTTTTAATGACTAAATATTCTATAACAATTAGTTTTTAGTAACTGGAAAAATTTTGTAGACATCCTGCGCATAAATGGGGTCTGGGGAGGCGATTGAAGATAAAATTAAAATTTTCGGGAAGACAATTTTTTATCTACACAAAAAATAATGTTTTAATCTACAGTTTGCCAAAATTTTTATTGATTTTAGTTACGTAAATGAAAACCTGTTTTAATGTCTTTTATATGTTCATTCGCAAAATTTTACTTTTGATCTTTTTTAGTTTCAAGCATTATTTTTTACACCCTTTTTTATTTAAATTACTACTGCAAAAACTGAAGCAAAGCTGCATAGAAGAGAAAAAATACCTATCCACTGATATACAATTTGTACAACCTTTTATTGCGTTCTTGTTTTATTGCGTTCTTCTAATACGTGCTTTCAATTTTTATTACTTTCTTCTTTGAAGTCAGCGATTTTGTTTAGCAGGCTTATGACCTCTTTTATAAATCTCAGTTTGTTTAATGAAAATCGGGTAAATAGTTTAGAAGCTCCAGACCTTTATTCCATTTTTTTTTCACGCCACTGTGCGTACTTAATGGGACACCCTTTACATACATTTTTTTTAACTTTATTTTTGAATTTTTTGTTTTGAAATTTTTTTCTCCAATTTGATATTGTAATTTTTCGTTTTGACAATGCGAAATTAATTATAGACGGCCGCAACGCTATAAAAATAAAAATAAAATAAAATTTTATTGTATTAGAGCAGCTCGTTGATGCCAAAAACAGCTTACTATTATCATTTGGAACTTTAAATAAAGCTATACCGTTGCTTTTATTACACCAAATACATATTTTAGTTTTTGCTTTTAAAATTTTACGTTCATAAAATGTTATTTAACCTATAAAATTTTTGAATTCTTCACTTTTTAAAATTATTAAAAACTTTTTCCTTTTTAAAATCATGTTTTAACATTGACAATACAAACAAGAATCAGCTGAGGTATTAGTTAACACCCCTTGTAAATTAATACGGCCTGGTTTTTGCGTTAAAAACTATGTTTTTCTGTTATTCTATCTAATGCGATAGCATAAAACAAAAAGTATGGCATAAAATAAAAAGAAATAAAATAAACTTTATAACATTTAGTCGTGTTCCAAATTTCCTTCGGACTAGATTAAATTCAATTTTTGGACAGCGTTGAAAATTTTGTGAGTTTTAGGTACACCAAACTCACTTTTTTAATAAAAAATTGTCAGAATAACTGATAGTTTGAAATATAATACAGCTAAATTATTTTGAACTGAAAACTCAGCTAATAAATATCCTTGAGTTCAAAGTACTTTTAGTGTAATGCATTATTTTAAGACAAGAAATAAGAAAAAATATGTACTTAACACAGTAAATTTTTCAAAACGGCAAATATTGCTTAAGATCAAGAAACTCTTATGAAAATTATGATATTCCATTAGTTTGATGAAAAGGTTTTATTGATAATTGGTCAAAAAACAAAATCATTATCTCTAACTAATAATCAAATGGTTTCAAGCCATTACCAATAAGTAAAATTATTCTTTGCGTTTATACACTAAATAAGCACCACGAAGCAAGGTTACTGCTGGGAATTTTCAAAAAGTGTTACAAAAAGATTTTTTATATAAATAAAATCGCACAAAATATTATTTTTAGAAAAAATAACAAGATAATACAAAATGGCTTTGTCTCTTCGCCTTGCTTAAGCCATGTACAGTGAAGTTTCTAGTCTCTGCAATAATATTGCTTTTTGTTGGTATATAATTATGAATAAGACGCCACAAAAAAGGGTCAAATGGCAACTTTAGTCAATGAACGGTAACGCTGTCCTAAAGAGTAACAGAGTATTATTTTTGAATGGCATTCATACAACAAAAATTTGGGAAAATATATGAACATATTTTTATTTTCCTGTAAATAAAAAAAACTGTTAGCAACGATTAAAGCTGACTTCAGATTTCATGCATCAAGTTTTACACCTATCTCGCTTATAATTGATAAATTACTACATATTGTTGTGTAATTTTTAATCCACATATCTTTTCGATTTCGTAAACTATATATCGTTGCAAAGTTAAGTAATGATTTCAGTAATATTTCGGTCTCGAAATCGGAATATTTTGTCTAGTAGTCTTTACGAATTCTTTACAAAATCGAAACATTTGTTTTGGTGGGTAGCTATTGATATTGATTCAATAAACACTGGAATTTTTCGAACATATGTATGTACATATGTACAGATATATGTATGTTTCGAGTTTTATTTAAATATAGGGCAGCGGGTTATTAAAAGTTAATATAACTGGTTATGATGCTTCAGATTCCGTTTATTTTATGAATCCGAAAAATATAGTGTTGCATACCTTTAGGCATTTTTGTAACTGCACGTTATATTTTCTTGTACTTTTATTTGTGTGCTGCCAATAAGACGACGTTGACTAAATTAAACACAAACTTTGACAATGTCAAGGAAACAAGTTCCGGACACTTTGTTACGTTGATTTAATTTTTGTAAAGACTACAAATTTTAACCAATACATAATTAATTAAAAATAAAATCATTATAAACTTACTTTAAAAAAATTAATGAAAAACAATATTCTTTATTGAATGAATGAATACTTTTTTGCACTTAAAAATTTGAAAGATTTTAATTCAGTTTATGATAGAACAAGTGGTTTTATCACGAATTTCTTTCGTTGTTCGCTATTAAACATGTCTAATAGAAAATGATGAAAGAAAACTTTCTTTTACAAAAGAACGAAAAAGATTAAAGAACGGTCATAATAATTATTTCAGTTGGTAGATAAATTTATATTGGTCTTTTCGTTTCTAATTTCTACAATATTCATTTTCCACTTAACTTGATTTACATATGTATATGGTGAAGGGTATATAAGATTCGGCATAAACGAATATAGCACTCTTACTTGTTTTACCTGCTAATAACTAAAACTTGATTTCTGGTTTCTGTATTTTACACACAAAGAAAAAAGTTTGCATTAAAGCACTAATATCCTGCGTTCCAAAACTAATTTTGATATTTTTATTATTCATTTTTCTATCCCAAAAGTTAAATGCAGATATTAACTAGCTTGGGTCCTGTTTTATAGCTGATATGTCGTGTTATAAATTACTTGAAATTCAAACATCGTCATAATGTGCAGATTCTCTTACTCCTTTATTTACTTTAAGCCGTTAGTTAAGCCCCTCAAGACGCGTAATATTCCTCACATGCGGCAGTGAAATATCTTTTTGTTTAAAAATATAAAATGATATATATTTGTAATCATACATATTTTACAATTTTTTTTACATAACTTTACATAAAAATAAAACAACACTGAAACTACAAATATGCACAAGAAAGAGTACTTTGAAAAAATTAAAAAAATTATCTGTGTATATCTTCTAACAAAAATAAAAATGTCTACAAAATAACTTTAAATTAGAAATATTTTTAGACACAATTTTAACATGTATGATTCAATTTCTTACGTAGAGTACAAATTTTATTGTAAACCTTATTATTATCTTATCAACAAAAAAGCTGATACGAATTAAAATAAAAGCTTATATTTAATGTAAATACCAACAGCAATTTATAATGACAGCGAAAGAGAGAGAGAGAGAGAGAGAGAGAGGCAGAAAAACAGGAATTTGTGAAAAACGACAGAAGCTTAACGGTAATGAAGAAAGTGCAAAGATCTCGAAATAAATTCCCATTATCTCAACAGACAATTTGGCTTTAGTGAAGCTAATGATGATACAATATTTTTTAATATGTTTATCTCTTCTCGTGTATATCAGCGTATTATGCAAAAAATTTAGTATTTAATTTTCTTCATTTCAATATTATTACGCCTAGCTCGGCAGGTGGAAATTTCAAACACGACTACTCTTTAGACTGAAAACGATATTTAAAATTGAATCGGAATCTTAAATACAGTTCTTTTTTAATATGGTATTTATATCTGTTGCAATTAACAATTATATTAAAGCCAACCGTTTTGTTCCTTTGTGATATTTTTATAACAAAGAAAATCAAAAGTAAACATAAACTCAAACATTTTAAAAATAAAATGAATCATTTGGTATCGTATACTATCTTATCTGAGGTATTTATTTAAAAACATTTGACAAACACCTGACATATAAAATGTTATTCAAAAATCTATTTTAAATTTGTAATTAAATTCATCTAAAGCAACTCTTAAACAATGAAATATAATTTGAGTTCTAAAGGGGAAATGAACGAACCAGAGATTTTTTTGTGTAAAATGTTTGGCCTTTAAAAAAAATCTGTTTTAAGGGGTAAATTAAACAGTTTCTTCTCTCATGAACATATTTCTCGTTATGATCATAAGAGAAGTATTAATTTTTTGCCTTCTTAAGCCTAAGCGATGCTTCATGCTATAAACACAATCAAGTCCACCGACCATCGACTACAAGATGTCAAAAATAGAATACATGCGTGCTTATGGGAATAATTCTTTTAGCCGCTACACGACTACCGACTACACGGCTACTTTTGTAGCCCGTAGCCAACATAGGCTAATTTCTATTTTTCTTGACTACAAAAAACAGATTAGTGCTGCCAATACAATAAATGCATAAAATTGTGGTTTTAAAAACGCAATACATTAAATATCACTATTAAAAACGCGAAAAACTATTATGATGGCACCATTGAAGAATAATAGTCATCTGTTCATTTGTTTACATTTTTCATTTACTTTTTATTTGGCGCATTTTTTGGTTGTTTTGCTTAACTTTAATACATATGTCAAAACAGGTGTTTATTTTTTGTAGTTAGTGGTCGGTAGTCGTTAAAAGAATTAATTAGCTGGCGACTTGGCTGCTTTTGTAGCCAGCTACTTTTGTAGTCGATGGTCGGTAGCCTTTGATTGTGTTTTTAGAATTAAAGCTAAAAGCTACTGAAATACGAAAAATATGGACATCTTTAAGGCTGATTTAATTTGTTTAAATTCATGGTTTTTAACTGAACGTTTTTCTACAAGCACTATGTTATAATCTCAATATGAAAAAAAAAAACATTTCATACGATCAACTATTTAGAAAAGAGTGAGATTGACACTTTTTTAAACACTTGGTTACACCGTTAAAAATTTTATACAAGGTGGAGTATATTTATCTTCTGGATTTGTTTGTTAATAATTAAATACATATTCTTAAATTTTTACACTGAAGAAATTTAAAACCCAACAAAAAGATAATATGTAAAAAAGATTGTGTGGTGTTGACATTGAAAAGTCAATGACATTATTCATGCTGTCATAATTTTATTTAGTTATATTATCTTGTTGTCCTTTGCTTAATTTAATTTTGCAATTTATATTAAAGTAGCTGTAAAGAAAGTTAAACGTATGAGTTAACAAAAGAACAAAATTGAAAAATTAGATTAAAATTAAGCAAAATTTTTTGTGTATAAAAAAATACAAATTAGATTTGTTTTAATATCAATATAGATAAAACAAACAAAGAAATAAATTTATTATTGATAACAAAATATATGTACGTTTTATTTATTATTCAAGATAGAAAAATTCTAGGAAAATCCAGGTTCAAGTTTTTGAAATATATAGAAAACAGAGTACACGTTACAAATTTTACTTAACCATAACATCCATATGCAGGCATAAATTTTTGCATATCGCACTACTTATAATTAAGTGCAAACAAAAGAAATAAATTAATTATTGATAACAAAATATATGTACAGCCCTAAGCAAAACTTGCAGTTAACGCCACTTGTTCTGAACAAAAAGTCTTAAGGGTAGAAAAGAATTTCTTATGCCGATTTAGATGAACATGTGGTTGTATAAGTGTATTAAAGCGTTTAAGATATTGATGCATCAATTTAATAACTAATCAAAAAGATTTTTGACCTGGATTTGTTATTTGATAATAATAAATGAAACTGTTTGACTTGGTTTTTTAATTTTTTAGTGAAATTTTTAATAACAATAATTGCGTGATGTTATTATCTTTAATATGTTTTCTAATTTAAATAAAAAATGCAATGCATATGTGCATATTATTGACGTGCTGTGGAACCATATTCATTCCAAACATGTTCGGAGAACAATTTTTTATTGTGATAAAAATTTAAACAAAAACTTCAGTTTTTAAAAATTTGCATAGTAGCTTTTAAGAAGACAGGTGTTCAATTCACAGCACATACATAATCATTGCTAGCACTAATTGAGGGATATTTTTTAGAGTATGACTTAACAATACAAATTTCTTTAAAACAGACACTGAATTCGTTTTTTAATTAAATTTCTAACTTTTAAATCTTTAAAAAAATTGCAATCTGATATTTCAAGTCGAGCCCACACTGCACATGATAGAAGTTTGAAAAACGTTTATTCACTCTGACAACTCCAGCAATTAAAAAATTTTAAAGAAAGATTCTTTGTTAAGAAAAAAAAATTGTATAAAGCTTTGGGGAGCAATTGAATTTAATATGGATTGTGGGCTGCTTAATGTGGAAGAGTATATATTCACCTTAACTGTATGATTTCTACTTTTTTTGCTGTTTCTTTTTTAATGAATTTTAATAATTAGAAGAAATTCGTCAGATCGTGACGGTCTGTAAAACATTATTGGGTATTTTTCTGTATTGTGAGCAGCTAATGGAACTATTTGTTCATTTTTTCTAAACTGCAACTTTTTAGGCAAAATTAACGTTATTGAAATATGTTGCAAAAGGTAGTCGCAAAAAGTTGGGCACTTTTCTTCGTCGATCGTGGTTTTATTGATGATTTCCACAATTTTTTTAGGTTTAGATTTTAACATTTTGATAACTTCGCCTTTTTATTACAGAAGAAAATTTCAGAGCTTTAAGAAAAATTTAAATAGCTTTTGTATTTTCGTATAGCGATATCTTTTTTGAAGTGAAATAAATAAAAAAAAATCAATGTTTAAAAAGAATTTATATCTATTTCTATATATAACTGCTTGAGATTATTGTGCTTTAGTTTAAATTATGCTTTAAATTAAAAACGGATATTATATGAGGACATGAAGTATCATCTATTATTATCTAATTTTAAGTCGTCGAAAATGAACTTCATTTTTTATAAATATCTTTTTTAATTTTATTTTTTTTAATTTAATTGAAAATAAATTGAAAGACGTGCACGAGATGGCGTCCAAAATTTATTTTCTTACGTAAAAATCTTTTTAAATACAAAATCACTGATCAATTGTTTTATTTGTACTGGGAGTTTTGTTTTGACATTCTTTATGTACTCTCCTGTTTAAAGTTTTTGTTTCTCCTGCACGTAATTAATGATGTTAAAGTTACGGCTTTGAGGCCAGTTTATTTATCGAGGAATATTCACAAGGAAAATAATATAAACATATATGGGATTTGATATAAATAGACCTGGAGTTAGCGGTTTCTATGACATAAATATGTTATGTAATAACATTGAAATAAAACGTTGACTTTATATTTGAACACGAAACTTAGCACCAGCTAGTGGAACGGATAATATAAAAAATATTATTATATTGTTTATAAAAATTAACATTTTGTTGTTATAAGCGATGATCAGAGCAAAAAAGCCTTGTGTACCAGCAATCTCACATGTTGAATTACATATCAGAATTGAAATAATTAAAATCATATACAAAAATGTCTAATAATCAGATACTTTCTAATGTGTTATAAAACTCAAAACATAGAAAACGATCAAATTCGAAATTTCCGGTTTTCACGAACACATAAATAAACAAAGTGGAGAAAATACAAAATAAAAAGAAATAAGGGAAAAGTATAAGCTTAAGCAAGACTTATATACATAAATCAACACCAAAATAAATAATGACAAAGAATATAATAAATTGGAATTGAATGTAAAAAGTTGTTTTTGTGACGATGAACTCACCTGAATTAGCGAATAGGAGATATCACATAAATTTAAATAAAAAAAATTATTTATCTTTATTCTGTCAAAGAGTAATTTCGGCTAGGTGAATGTTAATATTTATTTTTTGTAAAGTAAGTTGCTGGAACCAAGCAACCGATATCCAACTGGGAATGTGTAGCACTTTTAAAACAACATATAAAACAATACAAGCAGACGCAACAAACGAAAATTATAAAGTCGTTTTTCAAATCAAATATCACACTAATATTATAATGCAATTAGCAGCAAGAGTAAATTTATGTTTGAGAAAGCAGACCTTATGCGACTGGCTACACTAACTGGTAGATGATCTGGAAATAGTAAAATTTACTTGGAAGAAAAAAATTGTGAAAATAGATGCTTCTTTCTTTCTCAATATTTTCCGTATGTTAATCACTTGGTTGCTAATTGTTGACAATCCACCCCACGTTTAATTTAAGATTTTTTTTACATTAATAAAATGCAGAAGGAAACCAAATTTTTATGCTTTTTTTCGTAATTTATAACTGCAATACTTTTTTTCTTTTTACTTGATGACACAGCACTGAATGACGTTTTACAAATTTTCTTTTTATTACAATTTCGTATTTATATATTAAATGTTGTCAAAAGAATTAAAACTTCGTTATGAATTTGTTTGAGTAAAAAATTGCACGTAGTTAATTAAAATTATTTGTTTTAAAATTTTGTGGGATAAAAATCTCTAAAAAATAGAAATATTTTTTTTTCCTGACGCACCGAATTACCACTGCTATTTAAGACGAATGTCAATCACAAAATATAATAGTCGAAAAGGAGAATGATACTAAAAACAAAAAGAAAATGTTTAATGAAGTTTGTGTTGCCAGAGTTGTTGGACTGTTCTTGCAACAAGAGAGATATAAAATCGCGATAAAATATTTCTACATTGTTTACAAAATAACAACACGCTTAACAAACTTCGTTTAGTTTTGTGATAAGTTGTTCATTATTATTACAATATTAATTTAATTTATATAGTTAAAACAATAAGTTTACAAGTAAAAATTAAAAGTATGTTTTTTGCAACACTTTTTGTGTGCATAAAATATAACTAAGGAGGTAAAAAAAGCCCTTAGCTATATTTTTACTGTCATATTCAATATTAGTTTTTTTTTCTGTCGGCGCAATTGTCGTAGGTAGACAAACAACATATAAAGAACGTTTTCTTCATATAATGTCCCCTTTTTTGCCAAAAGAATGCTCTGGTGAAATAATTTATCAGGTGAATTTAGTAACATCAGCTACATATATAAAATTTTTTTACTTATATAAATTATTTTCTATTTTATTAAGCTTTGGGTCCTTATATTTTTTATTAATATTTTATTTCGATATTTCGGTACTTTTTGCGTACCTTCTTCAGGAAACAAAATTATTATTGAAAGCAAAAAAACAAAATTAAAAAAAAAAAAAAAAATTTTTTAATTTTGTTTTTTTGCTTTCAATAATAATTTTGTTTCCTGAAGAAAAAAGTACCGAAATATCGAAATAAAATATTAATAAAAAATATAAGGACCCAAAGCTTAATAAAATAGAAAATAATTTAATAAAAAAAAGGGTCAAATAATCATTATTAAACTAATTTTTTTACTTATATATTTAAATGTACTCTTATATGCTGTTCACACTTAGGTGTTTACAACGTGGCTAAGCGAGATGTTTAATAAACTAAGCACAAGCGTTCACACTGCAATTATAGTGTTTTAGTTTGGCATTTGGTCAGCTGCTTAAACAGATAGTAAATATTAAATTAAAGCATCTTATTTTCAGATAAGTAATAAAAGCCTTATATTAGGGATTATATAAATAATGAAGTAAACGTTGTGCCCTTAATAAAACTGTAATGGATTGGAGAATAGAACAATTGAAATTGGTAATATCTATGTTACTATTGTCAGAAAAATTAATTTTTTATTCTTAGGACCAAACAAACTCATTTTGGGAGTTCAATTGTCAATGCTAAATGAAGACAATATTAAAAACTGTTTTCGGGTATATCGACCAACATTTCACGAAAATTGCAACAAGTTGAGATGTTTGCAAAAATAACAAAAGCAATCTTGAACGACAATATTACTTGAAAAAAAGAGTTGGTATTTTCCTCTGCAGAGGATCCTAAAGAATACACCCTTTTTGTGCACGTTTGCTAGAATTTTGCAAAACAGCTGGGAAATTATTAAGCACAAAATATTAAAATCACTTGCCATTAGCAAAAATAGTACATAATAATTAAATTTATTTTTCTAATTGCAAATTATTGTCTTTAAAATATGTTTGAATATACTTACTGCCATCCCTAAATTAGCGCGTAAGACGCGACGCAAAATAACGCATGGCTTTTACGCTGAAGGTGCATACCTAAATAAAAGCGCAACGTTTTGTTGTAAACAGTAATGTTAACCTATCACTTTTAATAAAACCCTATAAAATGAAATGCAAAACAGTGATAAAAACGCTATATAAGCCCGAAAAAAGCAAAAATGTCATTACTGTTTTGTAACGTTCTCTAAGTACTACAACAAAATATGTAAACAACAGTAGCTTGCAGGCAACTGTATTATCTTACGCGCTGTCAAAATTGGATTTTCCAATTGCTAAGCGTTGACGCCGTGCTATTTAGGGATGCTTCATACATTTTGTATGTACATGAGAAATTTTGACAGATATCTTGCGCTTTACGTCGTAATTTAGGGATGGCAGTTACGCTTTGTGACATGACACATAATTTTTGATTTGCCGCCATTAAAACTCCTGTTCAGTGAACGCCAAAATACAAAAAACAACTGAACACACCTTACGAGTATATCTGAACCCTGAATTTAAAGTGTTTTGCGACGAGTTTAAATCGAAAACCTGTATCTCAAAAACAACTTGTTTTGCACTAAAACACTTGAAACTTGCTTAAACACATAAGTGTGAACGCCATATTAGTGTAAAAACAAGCTACATATTTTTTTATATATTACTGAAATTAATTTTATCATAAAAGCTGTTTTTCGTTTTAAATTTTATAATTAATCTAGTAAAATTACTCTACTTTCTTTTTTTTTTTTTTAATTATATAAGTTTTAGTAAGCTTCGTTTTGTTTTTATTATACAAATAAAACTTGTAAGTTGTTTAAGCTGGTATGATAGTTAAGCCTTTGTGATTTTTATGCTTTTTGATATTAAATTACAAAAAATACACATTGTGCTAATCTTTACGAGCACAGCAAAATAATGCATGGACCAACTATGCAATCAAATGTTCATTTGATGAGATGAACAATTGATGTATGTTTGCCATAATTAAAGTTTAGTTGCGAACAGAATGAAAAACATCTCCATGTTTGACGGAAAATCGTCACATCTAACAGATTGGATGTTGCCGGCTAACACAAAGTACTATTATACAATAATCAATTCGCCTTAACAATAAAAGCAGTAGCTTTCTTTTGACATTTTTTTACACTCATTTTAACTAAAATTCCAAATAATAATATTCATCTGTAGTACTGCACTCTTCTGTCGAATTATTGTGCCATGCTGCTTAATGCGGAGAAGGAAAACTTGGTTTCTGCAGTAGAGTTTACTACTAGTTATTAACAATACTATTTTTTAGAATTTTCTTATTGGAAAATACCCTTAGCTAAGATGAGATGCGATTTTAAAACAGTTAACCTAAAATTATGCTTGTTAATGATAATAAAGATACCAAGGTAATTAATTGAATATAACAAAAGTTGTTTATTTTTTACTACGTTTGTTTACATATTAAAAAAAACTGCCAACATCAAACATTTGCAATCCAACAGAAGCATTAGTATTTAGAGCAATTATCTTTTACTTCACTTCCTGTTTTTGATATTTCCTAACGGATAAAGTAACAATAAAACTGATTTTTTCATTGTTTTATTTGTTTCAGAACCGTTACTATCTAGTTACATGAATATACCTGTAAAGGTACCATTCTGGTATTCTAAATACTTTTGATACCCTTCACCACAAAAAGTGCAAAAAGGGTCATTCTGTTTTTACTTTCTACAATATTCATATCCGACCCCATAAAGTACATCTATTCTGAGTTCTCATGCATAGCGAAGTCGATTGAGCGACGTCCGTCCGTGGTAGTGTTGAAATCAACTTTGCCAAGGTACTAGCTGAGCTAGAGAAAATTTGAATACTCTAATCGATCAGACATAGTTTCGAAAGAGTTGCCATTGAAAAATCAGCAAAATCGGTCGTGTCCACCACGTCTG
This sequence comes from Cistogaster globosa, assembly GCA_937654795.1. Lineage (NCBI taxonomy): Eukaryota > Metazoa > Arthropoda > Insecta > Diptera > Tachinidae > Cistogaster > Cistogaster globosa. The sequence goes on along the minus strand of OW569405.1, from coordinate 66,502,114 downwards.
CCTCTAATGTTCCCATATTATTTCGAACAAAGATGTCACTCTTATTAAAAAAATAAATATATGGAGCGAAAAAGAAATTAAAAGGTAAGAAAAATACATCAAATGAAAAAAATTTTCGACTTATAGACTTATGTGTTCTAGATGCGAAAAGAGACTACCTACTATAACTTCTATAATAAGCAAAAATCGGTTCAACCGCAACGAATGCGTTAAAGAGTACGTAGTAATATACACTCTATTTAAATTCCACATATCTGTCTATAACGGTCAACATATACATCATATTACTTCACAGCGTTTATATTTTTTGATACACCCTTCGATTTATAATTTAAATTACTTATAATTGTTGTTATACCGGGCAGAGTAGTATACATTCTCTGTTAATTTCATTGCCATATAGCTTCACCCTATATTTTTTTTCAATCGTTATTATTGAGAAAGTAATATTAACATTGCTTGAATTTTGTTCATAAGGTAGTATGCCTTACCTCATCAAATTGTATAAGCTGTGATGAAACCCTTTCATTTCCATTGTTATACTTGTTTGGCCACATATATTAAATTAAATCAATTCTGGGGACACACTTTAATTTCTAATTTCAAATTTTATACTTTGTATGTGGCGGACTTAGCAATACAGGTTCTTTGTAAATTTCAGCCGTCTGTCTAGAACTGTTGAAAATTCTCGCTATGTACATCAAATTAAATGAACTATAGAAGAACCTTACACTTAAATTTTATATATTTATGCTTGTTATTATAACTGTCATAGTAATCGACATACTGTCCAATTTTCAAGCGTTTGTCTACAACGGTTTCAATTTGCGTCACGTTGGAGACACCCTTAAATTTTAAGATTTATTTTTGTATAAATTTTTTTGTTTAGAACTGCAGTGATGCGCAGTTTTTTTGCAAAATAAAAAGTTTGTTAGTGGAACTTTTTTCAATATGCCGAAAGACACCAAAGGAAAAATGATTTAAGTAGAATTTGTTCAGTAAATATAATGTTCATTTCTGTTTTTTATATTATTTTTTACTGTTCACTGACACGTACACGTAAATTTACACAAACAAAACGCACGCGTTTTTTGTTTTTGTCCTGATGCTGTAACCTACTATTCTATTTGGCTTGATTCAGACTAATTGATAGCCTTTTTTAAAGAAAAATAAATAAAGTGTACATTCCGCTCTGTAGAATCTTATATACCCTTACCAAAGGAATTGTGTTACTATTTTCCTGAAAAATATGTTTTTTTTTCAATGAAGTCAAACCTTATTAAGCACATAAAGTGTCGCGCTTGCTCATACAAAATCTTTAAAGAAAAGCTACGAAGCAGCACAGCGTCAGTGTAAGCTGATTTTGGAAGCGCGGTAGGTATAAAGGTTTCTGCTTGCTTGTTTTTGCTTTAAACGATGAAATTTCTGGATTTAATTCATGTATGCCTTGATCACGACCACCTGGTAATTGATTCGTCGTGAATAAATTTTTTTTTCTATTTTTTTATTTATTTTATCCATTAGACTGCTCTTTAAGTGCCAATATTATTGGACAGCGCAATTGAGATAAAAATGTATATTATGCATGCCAACGCTTTTCAGTTGCGAATTAATTATCGAAAACAATATTTTGACAGATCAGCAACTGAAAATAAACGTAAACTAGCCAACAATACAATAAAAACAAATTGTTATATTTTAATTATCACTTGGAGTCTACATTAGAGATAACATCTAAGAGGAGAACGTCAAATTCTATCGCTGAGAGAATTTTGTTACGTGTAGACTTAAAATTACTACCATCCCTAAATTAGCGCGTAAGACGCGACGCAAAATAACGCATGGCTTTTACGCTAAAGGTGCATACCTAAATAAAAGCGCAACGTTTTGTTGTGAACAGTAATGTTAACCTATCACTTTTAATAAAACCCTATAAGATGAAATGCAAAATAGTGATAAAAACGTTATATAAGCCCGAAAAAAGCAAAAATGTCATTACTGTTTTGTCAAGTTTTCTAAATACTACAACAAAATATGTAAACAACTGTAGCTTGCAGGCAACTGCATTATCTTACGCGCTGTCAAAATTGGATTTTCCAATTGCTAAGCGTTGACGCCGTGCTATTTACACTATGTCCACACGAGACGAATTTTCATCATAATGCCTAATATAACGCTGGCAGAACAACTGTCAAATTTATATTAATATCAGTTCAAAGGGGTAGACGTTGATGATTTAATATTATGATGAATCATTTTTCATTAGTCGTTGTGAAGGTAATATGTTAAAATAATTTTGTGTGGTTGTTTTTTTTTTTTTTTTGAATTTTCGGTTTGTTTTTTTTTTTTTAGAAAATAATGAGTGCGAAGAAAAAAAATCTGCGTATTTTGGTTGCTTTAAAGCAACTAAGTGCATTAATGGAAGTTTCCGATGAAGAATTAGAAAGGAACCGAAATATGTGGGTGAACCCGTTTTTGGCAAAAAGAGAAATTTATTGCTTGGAAGCACACCTTTTAAAGGACATTTTGTGGGAGGAGAAGGAGTACCGAAACTTCTGCCGTTTAAATGTTAGCGATTTTGAGAAAATACTTAATTTGGTAAGTTCATGCTCCGTACAGAAGAGTATTGCGAGTTGTGCTTTTTATTTTTTCAAGTTTTTAGAACAAAAATTCAATAAAATGCGATTTGTAGGTCAATTATAAAATAGAAAAACAAAACACAGTAATGAGGTATGCTATAAGCGCACGAATTCGTTTAGCAATTACACTGCGTTATTTGGCTACTGGAGACTCGTTTAGATCATTAGAATTTCTAACTCGCATTTCAAGAAAAACAATAAGTCAGTTCATACCAGAAGTGTTGAGAGCAATCATTGAATCATTGCAAACTGACTATTTACAAGTAAGATTTATAATTTAAATCGTTGAGAAAATTTTAACTCAAATTTTTTACAGTTTCCCTCAAATGAAAATGATTGGATTGCTGTGGCAGAGGGCTTTGAACGATTGTGGCAATTTCCACATACGTTGGGAGCAATGGATGGCAAGCATATCAGAATAAAAGCTCCACCTCATTCCGGATCTGATTTTTTCAACTACAAAGGTTTTTTTAGTCTAGTTTTGTTTGCGGTGGTAGATGCAAATAGTAGATTTTTGTATATAGATGTTGGTGGAAATGGCAGAGCCTCAGATGCAGTCATCTTTAAAAATTGTACGCTCTATAACTCTTTGAAGGAGGGGAAGCTTAATATACCAAGCGACAGACCTTTAAAATGGCAAGTATTCAAAACCCCATTTTTTTTTTATTGGAGATGATATTTTCGGGCTAGCTCGTCATGTAATGAAGGCTTACAATCGCAATTCTGCATTGTCAACACCACAAGAAATTTTTAATTATAGGCTAAGCCGAGCCAGAATGCCAGTTGAAATGGCCTTTGGAAGACTTGCGTCAAGATTTAGGATTTTCCACAGGCCAATTGAGGTACAAATTGAAACATCTGATTTGTTGGTGAAAACATGTTGTATTTTACATAATTACTTATGTAAAGATGTGATGGAACCTCAACTATTGGAAGGAATTACTTCAAATCTACCACAGACAATGACTTCACTTCCCCCGCAAGCCTATGATACAATTAGATTTGCCAATGAAGTGAGGGAAAATGTAACAAAATATCTTGTTACAGATGGAGATGTAGCATTCCAATGGCGAAAAATAAAAAAACAAGTGGCGAATCCTGTTAGTGTAACAATAAATTAAAACAAATTTTTAAAAGCAACAATCGGCCCTTTTCAGGGCCATCAAAAAATATTAAAGAGATTGCTTTTGTTCAAACAAAAACTTTTTTTTCAGAAGAAACTTAAGGTAATAATGTATGTATACTTATAAATTAAGTCTTCGGAGAAAAAACCTAGCAAACACTGAATATAAGATAAATAATACATAAATTTCATTTTAAATATTTTATTTTAAAGATATGTAGGTATATTTAGAAAAAAATTGTTAATATTACAATATATTAGCATCAGTTAAGAGCTGTATGCAGTAAGTCGTTTTGGTTTCCTTTCTGAATATAATTTGCCAAAACTTGCTGCAATTCAGCCATGGCGTTTATTGCTAAAGTAAGAGGCAACTGCGACAGTTCCAGTTCTACCGATTTAGCAAAGGCTGAATATATTGTTTCCTGTTCAGTGGCACTTTTTAATATTGAATCTAGGGTACTATGAAATTTTTTGTCCCTTTCGATTCTTGCTTTTTTCGCTTGATTAAATTTTCCGCAACTAGATGGTGTTACATCTATGTAAGAAATGTCAGAGGCACTTTTTTGGCTATCTTCAAGATTTGAGCTGCATTGCAAACTAGGGCTAAACTCTATCAAATCACTTGTATGAACATTCTGAAAAAAATATATTATGGCTAACATTAAAATAAAGCAAATTTAAAAAACAACAAACTTACTTCTGATAAATTGCTTGTTGTTTTTCGTAAAACAACGACATTTTCCAAAAAGCTTAGCTCGTCAAAATAAAATAAATGAGGATGATAAACGTCATCAGTTGATGTGCCTGACTTTTTGGATTCAGCAACCTTTTTTTTTCGGACACATAGGCACCTCGAAGGTTTTTAATTTTTTTTTTCACATCAGCCTCATCTTTCCCCATGTTTTTTGAAATTTCACCCCATGCATTTTTTTTTAAATCCACTCTTTTATACTCTGGAGATTTATAGTCCCACAGGCACGGAAATTGCTTATAGAGGGCAATGACTTTAAAAACGTCCTGCACTCCCCAATCCATAATGCAAAAATTGAACTGAAAATCATAAGGTCAAAATTACAATTGTACATACATACATATTTTCAATTTTTAAAACACCGGCATAGCCTACAAAAGATTTCACACACAGTATCTTCTGTGGCCGGTTGTTTTTACTATCACTTTTTGTACATACACATAACTATTAACTTACCTTTTTTGTTAAACTTATTAATTTTATTGCTTTGCCCAAATTTTTCAAACTTTCTTTTCCTACACTCTTTACAGCGAAACTAAATGTTAATTTACTTCTTTTTGTCTATAAAATGAAAAAAAAAGTTTTAAATAAGAACAATTCAATTAAAAATAATAAAAATTTGCTTACCTTTTTAATAATGTATAGATAATTTAAAATTTTTATTGAAAAAATTATACGTCAGAAATTAAATGACATATAAAATGACTTTTCATATCATGATGAATTTATTAGTCTATGAGCTCTGATAATTATATCATAACGATGATATAATACTAATAAATGAAGTCTACACAGGATGAATTTTCATCATGATATAAATTTGACTTTCATCAAGATATAAATTCATCAGGTGTGGACTCCCTGTTAGGGATGCTTCATACATTTTGTATGTACATGAGAAATTTTGACAGATATCTTGCGCTTTACGTCGTAATTTAGGGATGGCAGTTAGTGTTATTGCAATCTTATAAGAGCGTTGTTATGAGATATCTCATAGGAACAATCTTATAAGATGAACTGTCAAATATCAGAAAAACAACTATGTATTTGTAAACAATATGCCGCCATTACAAATTTGATGCACAAATTATTAAAAATATCTGCCTCAAGAGTACAATTGTATATAAAACGATTTGGTAAGAAGAAAATAATTTGTTATTTAACAAAATTGGTTGGAAATATTCATGCATATGTATATATTAGAATATTTTTAGTTGCAAGCAGATGTTTTCTACGCGGCTATCAGTGGTTTATGAATACTTACAAGATTAGGAGAAATACGTGTTTCCCTTGTACGCTATTAAGATTAAGCTGAAGAAATGCTCTGCCGACGTTTTCTCTCATCTTATATCGGAGTTAATCGCAGTTGTAGACTCTGTGTCAAGAAGTCTGCGCAAATGTTAATATTAATAAATACATATAAAACAAATTTCAATAAACATTTCTCCTAAAGTTTCTGCAAGAGATTTTTACTACTATTTACACACGAATAAAATATATTTATACTTTCTAAAATAAAATATTAAAACATTCTTATTTTTTTGTGTAACCGTATTTCAAGACGATTCAATATCAAGTGGTCGCAATGGCAAATTCATTAATTTTCGCTGAAATGCTTAATGTCAAACAACATATAAAAAACATACATATTTTTTATATATATCGAATTTGACCTTTCAGGTTTTGGTAAAATGAATTTGCCATCGCGACCACCTAATATTAATACGCCTTGCCGTATTTTTTAATTCAAAATCTTGAAGGCATGGCGAAATCATGTACCAGGTAATGGCAGAAAATGTCAAACTCCATACTTAAAAAACCAGCGAAAACTTTTTTATATCAGGATTGACACATTCTGCAACGACGAAAAGGAATGAATTCGCCTCCGCCACCACCTGGTACATGATTTTGTCATGCTGGGCAACCAATATTATATACAGTTGCAAGCAAGGCGAATCAATTACCAGGTGGCAGCGTAGGCGAATTTAGTATTTTTGCTAGTATACACCACTGTCAAACTCCATATATGAAAAAATATACACATATTTTTTATATATAAAGTTTTACAGTCGTGTATTCCAGCAAAAAATACTAAACTCGCCTACGCTGCCAACTGGTAATTGATTCGCCTTGGTTGCAAATATCATTGCTATTTGATAACAGAAGTTGCCAGCCACAAAAACAAATAACAATAACAACACTTCTTTTGCAGCCAACTTCACTTTTTACGCGCGTCAAAATTGGATTTTTCAATTGTTCAACGTTACAGTCCACCCTAAATACGAGCGTAAGACGTTATTTAACTGTCAAAAATTCTCATGCCCATACAAAATGTATGAGACCAACCCAAATAGCGCGACGCTAACGTTGAACAATTGAAAAATCCAATTTTGACGCGCGTAAAAAGTGAAGTTGGCTGCAAAAGAAGTGTTGTTATTGTTTTTTGTTTTTGTGGTATATACAAAAGTATTTCCAACAGTAATGACATTACAGCTACTTTAAGATCAATTTCGCGATTTCATCTCTCTTAATTATTTTAATTTTGTGGTTTTTAGCAAATAAGATAAGTAAACAATACTGTTCGTTTCACAACGTTGGCGCTCGTATTTAAGTTACTCATTACAGCGTAAAAACTAGACGCTAAATTACGTCGTGCCTAACGCCCGTATTTAGGGTGGACTATTAGCGTCGCGCTATTTGGGTTGGTCTCATACATTTTGTATGGGCATGAGAATTTTTGACAGTTAAATAACGTCTTACGCTCGTATTTAGGGTGGACTGTTAGTTGCTTGTCGCCTTCTGTAACATATATTAGGCAACTGGAAACCCAATTGAAGTTCGGTAATTGACCCATAAAATGCCTGGAATTATATAAATTCCTTGAATTCCTACAAAATTTTTAATTTACGATTAAATTAGTCAAAAGCCAAATCCACCTTAACAACTAAAAATACAAAAAAGCCTGTGCTTAATGATGAATTTTGTTTAATATACTGTTTTTTTTTCTTGAAGGTATTTGAATTTCATAAATATATTTTTATTTCAATTTTATCCTTATATTGTTTTAATTATTACCTTTATTTAAACAAAGATTTTGTTGAGCATTTTTGTTTCGAAAGAAATTTTTATATATACGAATATACATCTAAAATTTAATGGGTTACACGAACAATGAAACCTTATCTATTTTTATGTACAGACTAAGAAAATAATTCCTTATTTATTTGTTATTCTGAAAAATATGGAAAAATTCCTTATAAAATTGAATTTATTTTTATTTAAACAACTTTTTATTACTTCAAGGGTTACTTAAATCTTACCTAGAAGTATCATGATGCTCTTGTCATTTTCAAAGCAGCATAATGGATGTAATATGTGTAGGTAACTCAAAACGGTAAAAACTTTACTTATATAACTATAGAGAACAAAAAATATACATACATATATGTATAAGTATATAATTTTTTTAAAATCTACTAAAAATAACTTAATAATAAAAGAACCACATACAATTTAACATTCTCTTATAATGCTCATTTTCCATTTAAATAATATATAAAAATAATAATAATTTAAATTGTCTGGTTTACATACAGGCATGTTCTGAATTCCACATGAAATTCTCATTTTAGTTTTTTGAAAGCATTGGCCGATATTCATAGTTAAAATAAAGTCTACTTTAAGGGAACTAAAGTCGGATTTACTTTAGAGTCGACTCTAACTCATTAATAGACAATTTAATATATACTTTTGGCAATAAAGTCAACTCTAAACTTAAAACTAGCTAAAGCTGTTTTTAATCATTTGTCATTTTTTTATTTTATTTGGTTTAAGAACACAATACTCTTTATCTGATTTTTATACCAAGGTAAACAAAATAACAACAGGTTTACTTTTTTCTAATGTTTGTTTAGAAATTGTATGAAAACATTTATCAAACTAGAGTTTACACCCAGTTAAAGTCGAATCGACTAAAAGTATGCTATATTTTCGACTATGAAAGCAAAAAAGATAATAAGACCTTTTTAGTTTAGAGTATACTTTAGCAAGAGTCGACTTTAGTATATAACTATGAATATGGGCCATTGTTTTTGTAAAAAAAATAATTTTATAGCAACAATGCTTTGAAAAAATATGAAGTCAAAATTTCGTGTGGATTTCAGAACATGCCTGATACATATGTATATAGTACCTTGGTATTGATATCGTATTTAATAATTTGATTTAATTTGACACTTAAATTTTTTTTTGTATTCAACTACAAAGCCACATTAGTTAAAACTTCTTGTTACAGAAGGCGCGCAACTACGCCATTTTGAATGAAAGTCTACATTGAAAGTTAATTAATAAATGAAAATTCTTTAATGCAAGTTTACGGGTTTTCAGGCGGTTCATCCGGATGTAGTAGACTTTGTGGAGCATTATCAAAATCAGTTATTACTTTTGTGTGAAAATCCCCGTGTATTGAATTTGACTTTGAGTCGTCGTCAATGAGAATGTTTGGAGGTGCTGCCATCTCATTATTGTTAGGAATATATTCTATAGTTGCATATTCGGAATTAGGTACATTATTATTTTGTGTTTTGATGGCTGCATTTGGTGGCACAACTGATGGCGGCGAATCATCCAAGTTTAAAACTAAAATTGATGGTTTTTCTGTAGAAGAGGGATCATTTAAATCGTCTGTGATTGTTTGAATGTTCAAAGTTTCTTGAGTAGAGTTAAGGTGTGGCATTAAAGTAGACACTTTGAGTTCAATATAATCATTCAAGTTCGGTGTTTGTATAACTGTTTCGTTGTTAGTGGTTTCATTTGTATTTTTAATAATTTCAGTTTGTTGGATGGACGGTGTAGGCGGTGTTAGGCTTGAAGTGGGGGTTGCTGCCGTTGTGGTTGTTGTTGAAGTTGTAGTGGTTGTTGTAGTTGGTTCTAAAATTTGTATAGCTGGTGCTAAGATCAAGGGTTTTATTTTGGCCTGCCCACCCAAGGGTGCAAATAGTGGGGGTAATAAGTTATCAGCCTTTTTCAATAGATCAGTGGACGGCAAAATAACCGGTATTACTTGCTGTGTAAGATCATTTGTAGGTACCATCAACACGAACTGGCGGTTTTTGCAGACATCCTCATAGGCTTCAAAACATTTTGTGCGCAAGCGTATGCGTTTTTCCGTATTTGACATTAAGGGACAATATTCATCCAGCAACATTTTGCATTGGAAAGGATTGTCTATAGAATTAAAAAGCAAAAATTTTTATTTCGATTTACATTAAACTTGTGCAACATTACCTTCCAAATATAATTCCAATTTTCCGGGAACATTGTGATTCATGCAGCTAGTTTGCGCCACTAACTCACGTGAAATGCTAATGATTTGATTATTCGTCATATGAGCTTGACATAAAACGGGTAAGCCATGGAAATCCTTATCAAGAATAGTTAAATTGTTATAATCCACTTTAAGAATCTTCAAACTAGGAAGCACTGTCTGCAAAAAAGAGGAAAATTGGTTACATAATATTCATGCTAATATATGAGTTAACTTGATAATTATCAAAAAAAAAAAAAAACGATTCTTTATTTATTTTTACTCACCGTTTGCATTTCCCTTAATGTCAATAGCTTATTATGTGATAGCTCTAAAATTTCTAGCCTTTCCAATCCAATAAAATCCTCTGGTAGAATGCGCTCAATTTTATTGTGTGTTAAACCTAAAATACGCAAACTATTTAAACCCATCAGGGCTCCATCAAGAGATGTCAACTCATTGAAATCCAAATAAAATTCAGTTAAATACGAATTTTTATCGATATTGTTTTCTTGGCGACCAGATAAATTGCGTATGCGATTGTTTGACAAATCCAATTGTTTTAGACTAATTAGACCGCGTATTTCATCCATGGAGAACTCGTCAATCAAGTTATATGAAAAGTTTGCTTTGCAAAGTCTTTGCATTGGCAACAGTGAACCGTTCAGTGATTTAATGTTATTGCCCGCCATATATAATTCTTCCAATTTTGTAGCCATTTGAAATTCATCGCGTGCCAATGATTCGATGCGATTGTTGAAAGCATAAAATTCATTCAAATTTTTTGCATTTTTGAGAATCCGATCAAGCGATATTAGATGATTATGTTGAACGTGTAATGTTTCTAATTTATCCATATTTCGCATTCTTTCCGGTAAATGGACCAGCATATTGTTTTGCGCCATAATCAATTTCAGACGATTCGACTCTGGCAATTCGTCTTCCAAAGTAGTAATACGATTCTTATTAATAAACAGTGACTCTAGTTTGTTCAAATGTCTTAAGGTTCCATTTAAATTTTCAATGTTATTCCTGCCCAAATGTAGAGTGACCAGTCCAGCTGGAAAAGTTGCACGATCAAGACGCGTAAGATTATTAGTTGGCATAAAGAGATTTGTCAGCATTTGTGTGCCCTTGAAATCATCTTGCAATGCTGATCGTATGCGACACCTTCCTATATCCAGCGTTTTGACAACCGGCATATGATTAAGCATATGTTTTGGGATTTCTTCAAGTTCATTATCACCTAGACCCAAATACTCAACATTTGATAACCCTCGAAATGGTAGTTCAGGTACAGATCTAAAATTAAATTTAACAAAATAAAAAGTAGAAAACTTTGTTTAATGCTGCTGGTATTCGTTTAAAAAAATGTTTGCAGTCGTTTAAGAAAATAATGCAATGTATTTTAATAAATATTTGTTAGTAATTTTATCAATTAACACGAAAATAACAAAACGTTAAATCGTTCATACACACATACACACATATAAGAACAAATAAAAATAAGAGTATTTCAGCATTTAATTAAAAACTATAGTACATTAGAAAATCAAAACAAATTAGCAAATATGCAATATGTACATACATACATACATTAGGGTTGTTGTTTAAACTAAAAGTTGGATTTTAAAAGTGTCATATTCCAAATCGATCTGAATTGATAAAGAAAATCAGGTCAATCTATAAAGACTAAGGTAGGTCGCACGCCTACTAAAGTTTGAGAAAATGCTTATTTTTTGTCTTTGTGTCCTAAGTTAAAAAAATGTTCTTCTAAAAAGTTGTTCTATGTCTTACTTGTTATTTTTAATACTTGTTGCTAAAGCGGTTTTAGTAACACACCTTCTGGAAACATTTTAAGAGTCTACCTAATTCCACTGTAGAGATAGCCGGCTATAACAGAAGGACAGTCGGAGTCTTAAGGAGGAAAAAATGTATATAATCAATTTCTCTATAAATTTGAACTAATAATGAATCAATTTAAATTGTTTTAGACATACAAATATATAAGATTTAGCCACAGACGGGATCAAAAAAAATGTTTTACTTCGAAATAAAACAAGCCTATAGAGTAAAAAAATGCAATTAATGATTATCCATTTCACTAGTCCTTACAGAATTTCTACAAAATGGAACCAACCGTCACCAGCTAAAAAAAGTTAAAAGTTTATTAAAATCAAAGAGTCCATTCTATTGCGAAAAATAAAGTGTACTTATTATTATTGAATGTATACACAAGAACACAACTGTAGCGCTTCTTAATTTTGCCAAAACAACTATTTTACTAAACAGTATACAACAAGTAAAACCAACGAAATAAAAATAAATGCCAACAAATATGGAATTTTACCGTCGGTGGTGTTTGGGGTCATTGCTTGTGTAGAACACAACAATGTATGACGAAGTAATTAAATTAAATTTTATTATTACATTCAATCAATGATCGGGAGGGCAATTAGGTCGTGCGACAATTAAATTTCGTATCTGTTGATATCAATGATGTGCTACACGTACAGAGAAATGAACACATACACACAAACAAAAACGAATATTTATCAATAGATCTTTCAATTTCTAGATACAATCTTTAAATGCAACAGTATTGGCGTAAGTGTATTTAGTGATCAAGTTCATAAATAAATGCCAGATTCTAAAAACAATGATTTAACTTTTTCTTTTCCTTAGAGCTAAATTTATTACATCATGTTTAAAATTGCAAACAAAAAGAATGGCTACAAATATAAAGCTTCTCTCCAAGCACTTGCTAAAGGCATTTTATAGCTCATGTTTCTAAAAATAAGTTTAACGGCATTCAAAGAATGTTTTCAGATACTGTGAGGAAAAACTAAAGGACGTCAAGTTTATGTTAACAAAAACAACTTTTGTATTTCAAATGCTACTAGATAAATTCTCTATTATTTCTGTTCTGTGTGTACAATCACTATCAATTTTAAAACGAGTTCTTGCAGACACCTTCTGGGCATATATGCGCTCGATTTTCCAAGCTGATGTCTATTATAAACAATTATCATCTTTCTCATAAATCTGATCGCAGTAAACAAGTGATGTTTATCGCATTATAGACAATTTTAACACATTTTAGAGATTCATGTTGTCGTGAGAATTCCCATATGAATAATGTATTGGTGCTAAATAGCGACTTCTATAACCAGTAACAATATAATAATGTAAGCAGTATGCTTGAGTTATTTCTTTCATTAACATTCTCCGCCATCTCCACATAATTTAGCAGACATCCTTGCTAAACTTGTGTACATCAGGCGTCTTTTAATTGTTTGCTGACCAGGCGCCACAAAATTACATGAATAAAATTAATCATTTTAAGATCTTTTATCAATGTATCTTAATAATTACACCTAAGACTGCATTTCCTTTTATAAATTTTTATCTGTAAAATTAAAAAAAAAAATCTGGAACAACATAGAGTTTGTAAAAAATTGTATATACAATATTATAATAGGTCTGTTCCAGATGCATAACGAAACAGTCCGAACTAGTACAAATTGGTCCGAAAGCGTTCCAGATAACAATTTTTGTAAAATTTTGAAAGAAAATGAGAGAGTAAAATTTTTCATTTCCTGTACAAAGTTGTGCGAACTTTTTCTTTGGGTAAGTTCGGACTAGAATTTAATTATCAGCTGTTTTTTGTTTACATTTAAAAATCAAATAATTATTAAATAAATACATAAAGTTGTAACTTAAAAGCAAAATGGAAGAGTTTTCAAATAAACTTGAAGTTGTAAGTACTTGTTCATATATTTATGGATATTTATCACTTTCTTCAATAAAATAAGCTTTTATAGATCATTGAAGAAGTCATGGACACATCAAGTAAGTCTGATCAAGACGACATTTAGGACTTAGTTGCTGAAGATTTAGTTTATATTCAATTACCTTTTGCAGCTGTTGGAAATGCTGCAAATGCTTTGTTTTTAAAATATTTATCATTTTAAGCGTCTAAAATCACTTAAATGAAATTTATTTAATTAAGTCAGCACCAGTAGCATTTAAGGATGTTTAATTGTGTTTTTTTTGCATTCCAGAAATTTCGGACTACTTTGTCACATTCAGAGAGTAATTTATTTTTACTCTCAAAAGTCCGGACTATTTTGTTATGCATCTGGAACAGACCTAATATATTATAAATCATGGCGAAATCATGTACCAGGTGGTGGCAGTTACAAATTTCTGCAACGGCGAAAATGAATGAAATTCGCCTCTGCCGCCACCTGGTAAATTATTTCGCCATGTTATAAATATATTTCACTATAAATTTCAATATTATTTCTTTAAATTAAAGACCATTATTACGACGACTTGTCTATGTAACTCTAAGCAAATTTTGTAATTTACAAGTTATGAATTTTGAAACCTTCTAAAAAAAGTTTTTTTTTACCTGTAAATTGAGGTACAAGCGATAATTTTTTTTACTTGAAATGTTTCTAGTATCATTGAATACTAAAGTATAAAATTTGCAATAGAGTAACTAAAATCTATCGTTTGTCACAACAATGGACAAGGACAGAAAAACTAATCTTAATGACATTTCTTTGCTTACATTTTTATTTATAGTTCTCGAAACATAATAACTTGATCTGGTATGTGATTATTCTAAGCTTTCAAGCGCAAAGCTGTGAGCAGAATTCTGAAACTAAATTTAAAAGCCCCTATGCACCACAAGTTTTTATCAAAGTTTTATATTACTCTAGAAAAAATATAAATTTAGGGTCGAAATTCTAGTTTTGCTCGATTTCGAAATTTTGGGATTTGGTTTGTCTACACCTGCAATTCTCCACACTGGTTCAATTATTTTATTTTATTAATATTTAATTAATGTTTAATTAATAACGTAAAAAATGGCATTTGAATATCTTTACATATTAGCAATCTATTTTTTGTATTTTTATAAAGTCTTATCTAGAAATGGCCTCTTTCAATTAAAAAAAAACAAAATATGATTCAATATCACTCCTAAATGCAAATACATATAACATTAAACAAGGATATTTCCTAAAAAATTACAAACATTTATAATAAGAACTCATACCAAATACCTTCTAAGGTTTACTGCGTAAGATGAGGCTGAAGTATAAATAAATCAATGTGATGGTTTCTTATAGACATTGACATGAACGTGTTAGAATTTCGTTAGTCTTGAAATATTGCTGCAAAATTTCCATTTATAGTAAGTTAAGATAATATTTCTAATTCTATTTTTAAACTTATTCTTGCATTAAGTAGTTTAAATTTAGTTGGGAATGTTATTTTATGAAAAAAAAACAAGAAATAGAAAAAAATTGCTTTTATGTTAGTTAACGTACGTGGAGTTATTTTTAAAGTTTTTTGCTTAAAAAATTTTTCTGCCATAACTTATACAAACATGATTAACAGAAATAAAAAATGAAATTATGAATAAATACATAAAAAAATGTAAAAGCAGCAAAGCTCTAGAGCCAATTGTATACATAGACACCGATGTTAAAATAAATAAATCCTTCCGACTTCAAGAAAAACTTAAAATCATATTTCTTTAGGACGGTAATTATACATTAATTATGTTATAATTATATTCGAGATAGATAGCGTCAGGATTTTTTAGATTTTTTTTTAGAACAATATATGAATGCAGATTAAGCAAGAAAATTTAGCAGTTATGTGGTCACTCTTTATTTTTTTCACTTTTTATTGCTGACACAGTAAAACAAAATTTGTTTAAATTCTAAGCGTTAATCTATTATTGTTCAAGAGATTGGCTATATACATTAAATTACAACCATTAGGGCACCCTTTTTAAATATTTCTACTTGATTTTATACTTGATACAGCCATGGATATTCTGTTTAATTTTCAAAAGTCTGCCTGTAACGGTTTCAAAGATAAGGCCATATAAGTCAAATTACATCAGTTCAAGTTTTCTACTTGTTATAGCGGACTTACCAATAAAGGTTCTGTGCAAGTTTTATTTAACTGTCTGCAACTGCTCAACAGTTTAATCATATGCATCAAATAACAGATACTATTGGATCACCCTTTAATTTATAATTTTAAATATTTATACTTATTATTATACTTGACACAGTAATGGACATTCTGTCTAATTTTCAAGAATTTGTCTGTAACGGTTTAAAAATAGGGATATAAAGGTCAAATTCAACAGTTTGGTCACATACATCTTATAACAGCAACTATTATAAAACCCTATAATTTATAATACTAAATATTTATTCTTGTTATTTTAACAGTCATAGTAATCGACATTCTGTCAAATTTGCAAGTGTTTGTCCATAACGGTTCAAAAGATAGGCACATATAAGTCAATTAACGTCAACGTCGCTCCTCAAGATTTCTTATATCCGAGGTGTATCTGTCTTTTCAATTTTAACCTCGTTGTGTGTATTAAAAATTGGGAAAAAATAAAATCTTTTTAATATTTGATATTTTACTAGACAGGAAATAGGATGATTTTGTTTTTACTTTTTAAATATAGGGATTCGTTTAATGCTATACAAATACACCTTTTTATATGCGATTGGGTTAGAGTTTTACTCACTATCTTTTGTTTAAGCTTAAACAATGATCCCGCGCGGATTCACGTTCACAATACAACTACAAAAAAAACTCTCTACAAAGAGAGCAAAATACGTCACACACATTATAAGTCTCAACAAATAAATCATTATTCAAAGAAAAAAACATAATACCAAGGCGAATTTAACAGGAAACTGCATTAGATCATGCAGTCAACATATGCTTCAGCTTTTGCGTGTATTTTGGTTTTGAAAAATCCTGTTGAGCTGTCAAAAACGTCTGCCAATATGTGTATGTAATTGTGAAAAATAAGCAAGCTACTAAGATAAATTGATATACATACACACATATTGACAGACGTTTTTGATAGCTAAACAAGATTTTACAAAAACAAAAAACACGTAAAACTAATGCAGTCACCTGTTGTCCATCCGCCCTGCATTATACAATCGTAAACGATATATTTATTACTAAAGGTACGGTCAGATTAGTCAAATATTTGACCAAAAAAGCGTAACCTCTATTCATTCAAATATTTATTTAATATTTTCAGACACGTGTTATTACGAACGACGATTTACAATATAACAGATGCCTTTTGCATTGTGTAGGGTAAGTATTAGCGAGACAAAAGTAGTATTCAAGAGACAAAAGTTATTTTTATAATTTAGTGGTTACGTCTTGTTGGTGAAATATTTGACTAATATTACCGTACCTTAATAACTCTCATAATCATAAAGACACCCATGCAGCCAGTCAATAAATCAATATATAGAAATTAAATTTATAAATTATTATATTTGCAGAGCAGACTTTTTTTTCGGTGTAAAATAACCGGTACAATCTTATTTAAAGCAGACTATCTGAATGACAACCTCTGATCTTAATCGAAGCAATAATCCACGGAAACTCAAACTGGCCGAAGGCTGGCTCCACAGAAAAAGTTTTTAAGCAAAACCGATGCTTAATATATCATGGAGAAGAAATAAAAAAAAAATATATATCAAGCGTTATTACAATATCTGAATGAACTGAAGTGCAATTTTAGTCGAATGAAATAACTCCCAATAAAAATGATATAACTCCCAATTATCAAAATCAAGCGCCTATAGTCAATTTAGCCATGACAGCCAAATTCATGCATTGATTTTAATGAAATGAGGTTTATTTTATTCATAATAAACTAAGCTTTATGAAGGGAGAGAAACGGGTAACTTATAAATGTTTTTAAATAGCAAAAATTTCTTAATAACTTTTGTGTTTTTTATCATTAAGTTCTGAATGAATGAAAGACTGTGATGGTGATAAAAAATTATATTCATATAATTTAAAGGTAACTTTATCCTGTGTCCTATGGTGATTTATTTATCCAAAACGGATAAGTCGTTCTAGAGTTTAGTCTGTGGGTAATAAAAAAAATGATTATCAGTCATGTTTATGTGCTGTTTCTATATTACAGGCAATCAAAAAAAAAAAATTATATGGAAATAACTTTAAAAACTGAGTGCTTTTCATACAAATTTTTTAAATGAGTTGATCGCCTGTTATACAGAAACAGCACATTAATCCTTCATATTTTTTTTACTTTTTTTTAAAGGAGTTAAATTATTTTTTGCAGACAAGTGTTATATATGTTTTAGCATTTCTGGTGTTCTATTGCACTTTTAGACAAATATAGCTCGGCTTGCTAACTGTCCCTCGCACTAAACAAAATAGATGATGAAATTTTTGCAGCAATTTTTTAAGAATTTTGTTTCTGCAAGTTTGATAACGAATTAATTTAAACACACACTTACGTTTTAAATTAATTAGGTTATTTTAACTACAAATAAATAGACAATATTTATTTTCGTGTT
Organism: Cistogaster globosa; assembly: GCA_937654795.1. NCBI lineage: Eukaryota > Metazoa > Arthropoda > Insecta > Diptera > Tachinidae > Cistogaster > Cistogaster globosa. Next base: position 66,483,891 of record OW569405.1, on the reverse strand, counting down.
ATTTATTAAAAAAATTTTAAGTTAAATATAAAAAAATACTGGATGCACTAAAATCAATAAAACTTTACGCGAATATGTGTTATGGTTATATACTATTTAGGCTTGAGTGTACAAAATATTTGGACCAATGAGAAAAAGGTTCTCCCTTAAAAGAACTAATACCACCTCTGATGTTTCCGATACACATTTTAAAGTTAGCGAAAGTTTAAAAAGCCTAAGCTTGAACCAAGGAGACTCACCCATTTTGTGATGGTTAGTGTCAAAAAATATAAATTTTAAATTAATTTAAGTGTTAAAAGAAATGGAATACGTTGTAAAAATTCACTATACGATAAAGATATACAGTAGTTTTCGCTTATAGTCCACAACTACAGTTGCACAATTTTTGTGGACTATAAGCGAATTAGGACTATAACCGAATTCCTTTTTAGGCCACTTTATGGACTATAACTGAATCCAGATATAATACACATTTTGGACTATATACAAAGTATGCAATTTCTTCATTAAAACCACTTTTTTTACAAAATAAAAGTTTATTTAAAATATAAGCAAATATTGATTTAAATAAAATCAATAGTTTAAACAAAAACCTTTACATATTATTATTTATTGTAATTCAAATGCTTTAAAAGCTTATTGTAATAAAAAGTTGCCAAAAATCTAAATAAAAAAGGGTGCCAGTTTGTTTAAAAAAGGTATTAAAAAACAGGGTGGACTATATAAAAGTTTTTTTCTATACAATATTAGCTATGTATGCAAAGAAAATTTGGCCTTTAAACGAAAGTGGACTATAGGCGAAGTGGACTTAAGAACAAATAATTTGTAAGAAATTTGAAAAAACCTGCAAGTGAATAGGACTGTTTTGGCTTAATTCCGTTTTTGGCCTTTAAGCGGAATGGACTATAAACGAAAAGTACTGTGTGTCCGCTGAGCTGCATGCTTAAAATTTTTAATTTCTTAAATTTAACTTTAAGCCTAATCTCCGGCTAGACTGAAAATATCCTTCTGTATGATGGTAAGGAAATTTGATTAAATACACAAAAAACTTTTGTATATAGAATTTTACTGTTATTAAAAACCTATGAAAAAATATGAAAAGTTATGTATAAAATACCATTCTGCTTATTGGAAACGGAGCGGATAACTACAATTATTACAAAGTGGAGTTAGACCATCAGCTAATTACTTCTTTAATGTCAAACACGAAAATGAAATTATCTATGAGGGTATAAACCCTATAAAAAAGAACAAAGGCCATTGATTAAAATGATATGAATCCAATATATGCATTTTAATGTTATACTAAATGTAGAAATGTTTATCTATTCCAGGCCTAGAGCAAATTATACATATGTCTGACATTCCTTCTGGGACTAAATTTTATTTTTGATACAACACTATCCAACACTGGTAGAGTAAAAGATGCATGTATATCTCTGGAGAGAGCAATTGGAAGAGACTGCAGACAGAAATAGTGTTAGCAGCAAATTTTACAGAAGCCAATATTAAAGTATCTTCTGGATCTGGCATAAATATTTTTAAAAAAGTAAAAAAAAACATTGGCAAGTATAAATACAGATAATTTTAAGCCAGGAAGAGTCACATTAGATATTATAAGCGATAGTGTTTCTGAAATTAATTTTTTTCTAATGAAAAAATTACCGATTAATTTCCAAGTGAAGATTATAAAGAATTTTGAAAATTAGTAACTACATTGCACCTCCTATAAAAATAAAGGTCAGAAAACCCGGTGCATTATGCCACGCCAGAAGATAAAAATAATTGGTTTTATTGTAAGTTCTCTTTCGAATTTTAGGTTTGATTTAAGAATATCGGATAAAACCGCTTAAGATATGTCACAGAACTTAATTCCGATCGAAAGTAGTTATGATTCTAAAGGTCGTTCTTCTGTGTGCGCAATATTGCTGCATTTAAACAAAATCGATCGATATGGCTAATACGAAATTAAAACCATTTCGATCGAAATATGTGATATTTGGAATTTCTATGGAGGATTTTAATAAAGATCCAAATTCTTGGAATGTGATAGAAGACCATCTAAGAGCGTAAAATAATCCAAAACTTCATTGTTGGTAATGGTTTTGCGTTTACTTTTATGGGTATTGTGGAGTTAGCTTGTATCGTTTCAACTCTTTTAAAATTTTCAGTGTTAATAAAGAGTTTAGGAAGGAAATTAAAATTGTAGATAAAATATATGCTGCTTTATTGTTATCAAAGCTTTTCAGCTACATATGAATGAAAGTATGTATCTTATTGATTTTGGTAGACCTACATAAGTGAAGACTTCCTATAATCCTTATTTGAAAATTAATTTTCATCATTTTTTCCTTTTCTGAAAATATTTTTTTTAACAAAATATACCATAATGGGTCCTGTAATTTGGCTTTCTTAGTTTAAATAGTTTTGGTTTGGTTTAACTGTATTTTTTTAATATATTTTTTTTTTTTGGCATTTAAATTAACATTAATGATGATTTTGTATACAACAATATGACACGTCGTTTACACTCGCATATTTAACCTTGAATATAACTTTACTAAACGAAATAATATTTTAGTGATTATGAACCGTAAATAATATTCTGGCTTTCGGTATCAAAAAAAATCTCTTTATTTCACAAATTATACAGTATATTGGCATGAATGATTATGAAAATTGCATCAATAGTGGAATTTAGCTACTCCTAATAATAATTACCACAATATTATTGCTAATCGTGCTTGATTACTGTGATTACTGTAAAATATTTGTAGATCATTAGTGGATTTAACAAATTTGGTTAAAAAAATAAAATTGATTTAATAAAAATTTTAAATAATCAGTATAGCAAAAATACTAAACAACCAAAATTATAAAAAACAAGTAAGAGGCTATATTCAGCTATGCCAAACCTTATATACCCTTCACCATTTATCTTAATCTAGTTTAGTGAAGTAACTCCAATAAAAAAAAAAAAAAAAAAAAAAAAAAACAAATAAAGAGGTGATAAAGGTGATAGAGAATCAAAAAATTAGTATTTCCTTCAAGATCTTTTCAAAAGCTTTAAAATGACACCCATATTGATATTTTAAAAGTTTTGAAAATTTCAAAAGCCCGTAACTCGGAAAAGGTGGGCAAGCGCCAATTTTTTCACTTGATGTTTTATTTCTATTTTTTAAATCTCTATTGCTCCATATATTTGTTTTATTGAAGTGACTTAATTGTTTCACATGATATGGAAAAATTAAAGGCAGATAGATAATAATATCTTAAATACAAAAAACAAAACAAGTATTTTAATGATGTAACAAAGTAACAGTATTTAAAAGGCCTTAAATGCAAGAATTATGTCTAGGTTTCATATTTCACCATGCTTTTTAATAATTTTAAACTTTTTGTTAAACTATAAAATAAGAAAAATTTATTCTATAACTTTGACTACACAAGCACAAAAATAAAGTTGAAATAGACAGACAAATATGCGTGCAATATTAGTTGTGCTGCATACTACTGCTAGCTTTTCAAAGATAAATATATATAAACATGTACATACATTTAACATATTTAACTTTATTTGTATTAATCATTATGCTTGTTATTAACTACCACAAGGAAAAAGTACGGTTTTAGTTGGAAATTCGAAATAACTTTAAAAACACATACATACACATGTATATAATTATCAGAAACACGCATTATCCTTCAAGGGTAAGATAAAAAACGTTGTTTGTTTCAACCGTATGTTTGAATTATGCTTTTTAAACGGTATGCAGTAAACACATTTGGGACTAATGACAAATTTTTCGTTGCAATTATTCGCCGACTGAAATAAAACACATAAGTAAATATGAACGATATTCGTCACAAGTAACTACCTCTGCGATATTTCCACTTTTTATGTCGACGAATGACAAATATTTTTGTGTAGAGTGACCATTTTTCTATTAATTTGTAAAAGTTTTTTTTTATATTTAATTAATTTTCTTTCTTTTTCTAACACATTTGTGTAAAAAATAAACACTATTTTTATAATATATTAAATTTTAAATCCTTTTAATTAAATTTTGTTATTAATTTAAGTTAATGGTTTTTTTAAGTTCGTTATTATTTAAAAATCATAAGCATTTTCACTGCTTCTCTTGTGCTTACCTTCTATTAGGCATTTTTACTAAGTTTGTTAAAAACTCAAGAAAATTTATGATAATTCTGTTCTTAAAAACTGTTTTTAAAACTAGATAAGATAAAACAGGACGCATTTTAATTTTTACTGGCTTTAAGCATTCATTTAAATTCCAAGACGTTTTGTTAAGCTTGCATTCACATGCTTGCCAATGACAATCTAATGGTGAAATCAAGCATTTTTCATTAAAATTGAACCAGTTCATTTAAAATTAAACTTATGCATTACCTTCTTCTTTTGCGATTTTTTTTTGCTGGGTAATTGTGATAAAGTGTAAAATTTAGATAGCAGCTAAATGAAATGCACTTTCTGATTCGTTACAGCTTTTATCATTCTTTGCATTCTTCGCATTTATGTTACATATTTTATTTTCGAAATATAAATTTCTATACAATGTCATTATTCATTAAAAGTGTTGGTTGATAACGAATAATTTACATACAAACAAGATCTATAAAAATAGAAAATAATAATTTATTTATAATTTATGAAAATAGTTAAAATATGGGAGAATATAAAAATTATTTTTTTTTCAAATATATGGCCACTCTAGCAAATAGCACATATTAACGAAAATATTTTTCCAAATTAATTAATAAATAATTTTTTTGTCGTAACTGATTTTTAGTCGAGATTTCGTCACGTATCACGTATGTTTTTTTAAGCCGCAGGTCTTTTTCGTCGTAAGAGGAAACATTGAAAGAAAGCGAAACACACATTTTAAAGTCTGGTTTGCTTTATCAATCGTAATTTAAAACCAGAATTAAAACATGTCTCTGTAAACAGAAAAGCAAGTTAAAAAAAATAAATCCGGCAAGTGTGAGTTTGATTCACACACAAACGGTTCCGTACCATTTACAAGTCACCTTTCAATACATAATTTTATTTTTATTAATTTAGTACAGCAAACATAGTAAAAAACATATTTTGGGTAAAGTTAAAATAAGACCCTGTAAAAATAACGTTACTATCGATACCATTTTTAATTTCTTTTAGTTTTTATAGCGAGTCAGCAATACTATCAAAGAATTAAAAAGGAACAGCAAAAACGCTACACCTAGCTTAGATTGAAAACTTCTTTATAACCAGATTTTAAAACCTACCTATATGGGCGATTCCATGATTTGGTCAACCGCGCCTGAAAGAATAAAAACCCTTAGACTTTCTACAGATTAAAAAGCTTTTACAATATTTAACTGCAAAAATAACAGATTAAATTATCTAATGACAAAATTGGTAAATTTTTAAAAATTTAAGTGCACGTTAAAACAAAAATGAACTGGTTTCATAGGAAACGGAAAAACAAAAAAGAAGTCATTTCGCTTCTTGATTTTTTACTGCCTTAAGGTGTGTTAAGACTACGTGTATAAGTCATATGGAATGTCAAAATTGCTATCCTTATGTAATTTCGTGGGTTTGTAAAATCAGTGTTTAACATACATTTGCATATTCAAGCTTGCATATTATACGTACATATGACATAAACTCTTATCGTTTAAAAGAAAACTTAAATACTAAAAACAGTGATAACAACTATAAATTTTTTTGCGGTTACTATTTAGAACTTTACAATTTAAGTTTAAGCAAAAGATTGTCTTTCCTTATAAAAATTGCTTTAGAGCTCTGCACTTAGTTACTTGGCTAAGTTCGTTTAAAAGAACACGAGCTACAAACTACATGTTCTCAGGTACTTGGCGTAGTTCGTATAATGTACATTTTGCCAATGTAAAGTATGCAGGTGTTATTGATAAGTTGTAAAAAATTAAAACATTTCAAAAATTTTATTGAAGAAACGATTGTTGTAAACAATTTCATTTTTAGGATGTTTTCTTAAGTTTTCGCTACCTGAAAGAGGCACACACACACACCTTTATATAAGACACATATACGCTAAAAAAATTAAAATTCTGAAAACTCAAGATATGATTATTAAAAACCAACAAAAGCTTATTATATCCAAGAAACCTTTAATTAATTTAAAATTAATATTTTTTTCCTTTACATACACACAAATACTTAAAAATAATTGTTAAATACTCTTCGCACAAAAAAAAAGTGATCATGATTTTTGAAGTACACTTCCTCTAAGAAGAAAAAAAAAAAACAATAACTAAAAGAAGGTAATAAGGGCAATAATTCAGATTTTAATTCATTTTTTGACTGACGTGGTTGTCGTATTCGTGGAAATGCCTTTATGTTACTGTTTAGTCGATTATAACAACAAAAGTTCAAAAAATATTTTTTTTAGAAATCTAGCTTTTATCGTCTTAGTATTTTGGGTAGAAATTGTAAAAGTAAAAGTTAGCATCACTGAAATCATCTGTTGTCATAGATTTTTATATATCAAATAGAGCGTGCTCTAAATAAAATACTAACACATGTTATAACACATAGGAAAATAACATATGTTATGTTTCATGAGGTTTACACTATGTGTGTTGATTTACATATGGAAAATCTGATATTCCATATGACTTGTAGACATAAGATAATTACACCTTTAGATCCTACTAAATATATTATTTTATACGCCGGATGCTTCTATATTTGCAAAATTTATTCCACTTTATAAGTGAACAAATAACCCCGTAAGGGGTCATGGAATTGTCCATGTATTAAAATTAATGTCAACTTTATGTTCAGTGCGAAAGTGATATTATATATATTATAGATATTTTTTACAAATTTTAAAATTTGCATTTTTTTAACAAGGATTTTCTAAAAATGCTAATGTTGGTACTGAATTAAAATATTTTGTAAATCAATCAGTTTTTCAAGACTGGCTCAATTGACCTAAATTTGACAAGCTCATAATAAAGGAGGAATTAAGCCTTATATCACCGGTAAACACCTACTTGTCGGCTTCGTATCATTGCGGACTCAAGATACTTACGCAGCCTTACTTTTTTGTCGATTATTTATGTACTCTAAAAACAAAAAAAAGTTTTGTAATTCTCGAAGTCCAGCCAAATGTTTTCCAAACATAGAGTGCAGATTATTATATGGACGACAGATATATATAATAAAGAACTCGACAAAATTAACACTATAGCAAAAAATAACGGTTATAATCGTACCGCTATCGAAAAACTACTCAGACAATACAACATCAAAAACAAAAAGAAGAAACAATCGATAAAACACATTTTTACTTACGCAGGACCAGAAACATATAGATTAACTGACATTTATTAGAAAGAAGGTTTACAGACAACACTTAAAACGAGCAAAGCTCTACGAAATAATCTCAAGATAATACCAGCGGAGTATACAGACTTACTTGCACGCACCTGCAACCATACATAAATAGGACAAACTGGGCGAACATTAAAAATAAGGTTGACAGAACATGTGCGATCATACAAACGATAAAAAGAAGAATCAAACTTCGCAATACACCTTAACACAAGAACACGAACGAAGGGAAATATATGAATGTATGACATTGCTACATTCCATTAAAAAAGCACGAAGACTAGAAATTCTAGAAAATATGGAAATATACAAAACAGGAACTTTTTAGGAAGATATTATTAACGAACAGGTAAATACAACATTTGTCACAATTTTTATACCACTAAAATTATTATGGCTGCTGTAGTCAAAGTGGTAAACACGTTGACTACAAACACGGTTGGCCAGGGTTCAACTCCTGCGGCAACCAAAATATAAAAATGTTTTTTTCTGTTTAATGGTATAAATACATATTCAGAATTAACGTTAAACAAGCAGCCTCCTACGTCGGTACTTCTTAATAGCATATACGCAGGCGAAGTAAAATAATTAATAAAATGGCTATATCTATCTTTCTCCTTTCACCACCTGTCTTATTTCTCATCTATCCCTTTCCTCAAGAATGTAGCACGGTTATAAAAATAACTAAATAGGCATTATTGCCTGAAGTGCTACTTCTCTTTAAAGAAAAAATAAATAAACGCTGTTACAAACGAAAAACACCCGCAAATGTCACATTTACCCATCCAATAATTATAGACGGAAATACCTAAACTATAAACCTTCAATAAACATTTGAATAGACACTATCTTAATGGACAAAATTATAAAATAAAAATGAATAATTTTTTGGTGTTTGATTGCCAGATATCTGAATATTATGATTCCGTAATATTAGGCTGATATATTTATAATTTGTTTGAATAGACACGCTCGAAGTTTATATATGTTGGCTTGTTTAAAATGGCATACAAATTTACTGTAGGTCTATCTGGGTTCTTTTCCAGTAGCTAATACTCAGTAATTTTTTTTGGGAGAGTAAGACCAATTTTACTCTGTCGGCTGAAAATATATCAAAAAGTACGCAGACAGTATCCAGTAAAATCTTGCAAGAAAACAGCTGATCGGTGTGTAAACAATTAAAATAACAAAACAAAAGAAATGCGCAAAAGTGAATTTTCGCGGTAATTTAAAAAATTATTAATTAAAGTGCGCCTAAAAAGTGTTGTAAATCAAAAAAAAAAAAAAAAAAAAAAAAAAAAAAAACTTGTTTATTACACTGTTTATTACTGTTTATTACACGATTCTGCCATCTCCAATTCACTAACATCACAGTCGCACTGTATATTTGGACGTTTCTAGCATAAAATAAAATGTTTTGTTTATTAATATTTATTATAAACATTAAAAATCAACACAATTCTAACTACTTACCTCTGCCATTGTTAAATTTCAATTTTTATTTTTTCAACCAAAAATTATTTCATTAAAAAAGTAAATAAAAACAGCTGTTCAAACTAGTTGCAAAATCTTGCAAGCAGAAATTTCTCCAGCAACATTTTGCAAGTTCTCTAACTGCCAACTGTCAAAAAATTCTCTTTTTGGCTCTCTCGCTGCAAGAGATTTGGAGTACGCAGACAACATTTTGCAACGTTTTGCAAAAAATGATGCAAAATATGTGTACGCAGACAGACCTTATATATTCAATCTTTTGGTACAATAACAGTAAACTTATCATATGACTTTGTTGTATATTTTCGTAAATGACAATTGTCATAGATGAGACTTGCATTAAAAAAAGTTAGAAAAAGTGCCAAATAAAAAATGTCATAGAACAAAATAAAAACAATTTCAATGTTCAACAACTTCTGTGGACTGCATCTTTTTAGCGCTGTTGAGCACTGTTTAATGAAAGATGTCAAATTAAAGCTTGAAGTGTCAGCTAAAAGGTACAAAAAAAAATCAAAGGCAATACGGCAAGAAGGTTTTTCGAAAATCCAGCCAAAACTGCAGACGTAGTTGGCATAAAAAAAGAGTTAGTACATAGATGTTAAATTATTTTGGCCGCAATAAATTGTAATGCAGCAATCGACACTAACAAATTTTATATATAATGCATAGATACTGCCAAGTTGTTTGTTGATCTCTATGGCTGGTTTTACATGCCTGTGACTTTTAATAAGAATGCTATTCTGCTAATTTAAAAGCCCTTATTCAATAATTTAATTTTATATTTAACATTTTAATTGAATATTTGTGTCAGGAATGCTGTCCGAGAAAGCTCAGGAATCGAGGAATAAAGATTATGTCTATGGGATTGGCGTAAAAGTGGGCGGATTAGGTATATATTTTCAGAAGCCTATTCTACAATTATAATATTTGATTCTTGTGAAAATTCAGTTGATGTATTAATAATTAAGGGAGTTTTCCACTTTTTCAATAAAAGTTGTATGGCGTGAAAGTAGGCGAATATTTTTCAAATTTTACACAAATAATTCTGTGTATTAAAAATTGTATGTACCAAAAAACAATGCCGTAGGTGAAAATGTAAATTTCCCTTTGTATGGGAGGTGGGCGTAAAAGTGGGCGGATCATTTTGATTTTTAAATTTTTTCTTGATTCAAACAAAAAATGCCTATGTGCCTAGTTTCATTGTCCTTCGACAACTTCTTTTATTTGTAGCCGCTTGTTCTATGAACCTCAACCAATGTGTGGCGGAAAAAATCCAATTAACTCTAGAAATGTGTGGGTATATAAAAAATTGTGCAATTCGAGATTAGAAAATACATAAAACTAATCAATTTCCTTTTCGGTGCTGCAAAAGTATAATTTAGGGTAAATCGAAATTTTTTGAGCTATGAACAAATTAATAACTACACACAAGTAAATTTAGTAGAAGTTGAAAATGGTTACACTATGTCCAGATTTACACTATGCAATTTTTTGAGGCATTTTTTTCTCAATTCCTTATTTAAGTTGCAGCGATATGCGTTATTTAAAAATAAACATAAGCAAAAATAATATACCCTCAAAATCCCAGTAATACCATATTGCTTACTCCTCTTGCTTCACCAACAAGCAAAAACTTCATGCAAGTTTCATGAAAAATTGCCTAGTCTAAATGCGGTATATTTAATTAAAAATATTTCAAAAATAAAAACAAACTTTTTAATATAATTATCAATATGACACATCGAGATTTATTACTTAATAGAAGATCATCTCAATCAATTGAAGCTGAAGTTCTCCATAAGATATACGAACTAACGATCGTTTTTACACAGCCACATCAGCTAAAGACACAGCTTCCGTATTATTCATAAATGAATCCAATTAGTGCTTAAATGTCTATAAGACCATACATTTCATTTGAAAAATATATGTACGTGAGATACTCTGGCGATATAACATTATGGTTACACAGAATTATTAAAATAATTAACCAAATAAAATCAAACACTTCGGCATGTAAAATCTAAATAGACTTTCTATATCGAAGAAAGGCTTACACAATGAAAAAAAAGGTTTAAAAATAACGTAGATCACTGGCATATTCCTTTACTTTGCTTAGATCGTAAATTTCTACATTATACTGCAACTAGATATTTCCGGTGTGCCTCGCTACCCAAATGGGAATAATAATACCACGTCTACTCTTCTAATCCAACCAGTTTTTTTATTAGATTATGCAAACTAATTTGTAAGTTACTTTTACGAAAGACCCTTCGCCATACAGTTCCCTTGGTAAACGACAACTTTTACTTTGTATGAGAGGTATCATGCCCACTGTACAAATCCATCTATTGTTTTGCTAGGTTATTCATATTAAAAAGAAACTTTCTAGTACAAAAATCAGGGGCTACGTCTTGTAATTATTTAGATAAACAATGATAATTTTACTCTTTGCACAGAAGGTACCATGCCAACTGTTTTATTTAGAAAATTTTTTCTAGTTATGCTTATTATGCTAAATTTCAAGAGTTTATCACTAATAGTTCTCTAGCCACACGGTAATAATTTTTCACTTTGTATGGGAGGTACCACGCCTATTATTCCAATCTAGTCTGCGTTTAGCTAAAGTATGATATGGGGGTTACGGGTGCAATATTTTAAGAGTGTATCAATTAATGTTCTATAGCTCCGCAGTAACAATTTTTACTTTGCTTGCTATTATTCCAACCCAATCAGTTTTTCGAAACATTATAGATATTAATCAGAGAATTATTTGAACAAAGTAACAAGGTGTTACCTATTGCAATTATCAAGTACAACGATGATAAATTTTAATTTTATATAGAAAGTTCCACGCTCACATTAAATCTCAAAAAAGTACCCTATTTTCCAAGAAAATTGGTGCATTAGTGAAGGCAGATATAGCTTTCTTACAAACAAACACTTTTTGCATAATCACAAGGAACTAACTGCGTCATTGGTTAGAGCACAAAACGAGAAGCATGCAACAAGATACATAATTCAGCTTGAAACAGTCATAATTTCATCACCTTAATTCGTCGTTGTTACATTTTTTTAAAAGGAGAAACATTTTTTTCTTTCTTCAGTCATAAAAAAATTGTTGAAAATAAGATTATTGTAGCTGTATTTAATTAATACGGCGTTTACACAAAGCAATTTTTTGTGAAATTTTTGTTTGTTAGTAAAGCAAGAGAGGTAAATAATATGATATTGCTTGAGTTTTTAGGGGATGTTACTGTTGATTAAGTTTATTTTTAAATAACGCATATCGCTGCAACTTAAATAGTGAATTGAAAAAAATGCCTTAAAAATTGCATAGTGTAAATCTGGACTAAGTATAATTATAAGTTGAATTCTATTGAATATTCTATAACTATTTTAATATGAAAACAAAATATATATCTCTTTAACTTGAAGATATAATGTAGGGCAATGAGCTTGTTTTTCTTCATCATTCTTAGTAAAATATAGAAACGGTAATATCTGCTTTAACTACACATCTTCGCAATCAGAATTATGTACACATATATGCTTATCACAATTTTTCTTAATTGGCCTCACTGTGAATTGCATTTTGAGTAAAAACTTTTGCTGGGTTAAAATTTTGCAAGTACGAGTTCGCAGGCATTTAGTACTGACAAATCAGATTAAGACGACGCAAGAAATTATGTGCAGTGGAATATTTATTATTATTATTTTTTTTTTTTAAATTCAATGTACTAAAGAGTTATTCACATGTGATTCAATATCAGCATAAAAAAAATTTATTCAATTGAAGTATTTGTTTGTTTATGTCCTGTACTACTGATAAAAAAGAGAACAGAAATATTGAATTACTATTAATTAATAATACAAATAATTATACGATTTGTTTCAAAGATGTTATTTAAAACTTAATTTTGTCTCAAATTTAATATTATTTAGAAAATGTTTTTGGTTTAATCTAAACTACTGTAGTTTATTTTGCCTTTAACTCGTTTAGATATTTTTGTTTTTAATATTTAGAGGCGCCGCTTAGATTCTCACGCTTCTTCTTTGTATGATTTTTATAATGATTGTGAGATTGTTTGTTTGCTTGTTTTATATGTATAGACTACTGGTAGTATTGAAAATTAGGATTTTACGTTGTTTTGGTTACTTTTTTATTTTAAATCTTTTAATACGTTGACAATATCTTATTTATTTATATAATGGCAATTGCACTATGCATAGTAAGTTTTAATTTATTTATCTAAATCTATAAAGCAGCTATTTTACTTAGCATGGAGCACTGCTTAATAACATGCTATCATACTCCTGTAAAAGGTTAAAATTGGTGTTTTTCAGCGGCGCTTAATGGATTTCAAAAATTTTTTTACTTCACTCTCTTTCTCTCTCCTATCAAACCTTTTTCACATGCAAGGTTTGACCGTCTTGTAGCAGCTATATCCATCCAAAGTGATAGGCCTGTTCGAAAACGCATAACTGCGTTGTATAATTTGATTATTTTGTGATGCTGTTGGTAATCGGTTGCTTTTGCAGCTTACATTTGCTCACCTCATTGTTTAAATTTACAAATAAAAAAGTATCATTAGAAAAATTTATAGTGAAATAAAAAGAAAAATTTTCTAGAAAATTTTTGTGTTGAGTAATAGACGGCACATTCAATATTTTAATTTCGGAAACACATAAAAGCTTGTAATCTATACATATAAATCTGTAAATGGGTTATTTCTGCACATAAGTTTTTTTTTCTTAAATTTTGGTGTTGATATTGATAGCAACCGATATGGAATGCAAAACACCTATTTCGGAATCTTTGTCTGTCTATCTGTTTGCGTTCATGTAAAAAATGCTAAAATTAAAAAAAAAATGCTTTACCAATTAATTCTCTGTGAACTCAATATTTATTTTTTTGATTGAAGTTTTTTCACTAAACTAGATTAATATACATTATGAAAGGTATATAAGATTAGGCATAGCCAAATATAGCACTCTTACTTGTTTAAATTTGAATTTTAGGAAAATTAGAGATATACGCGCACGAAGATGTGAAGTGTTTTTATGATTTATATTCGCGTCCATTTTGGAGGAAATATGAATGTTAACTGCATTAACTGTGCATTTTCGCAGGTGCTGCACATCAAATTTTATATTGAATTCTGCTGCCACGTAAAAAGGACTCGATTTTAAAAAATCAACTATAAATAAATAACGTCTTATATTCATCTGTTATTTCAAATAAAAAAGTACTTCCTTACTAACATTGTTAAGATTTTCACAAATCGAGTCAGATAATAGAGAGTTAAAGAAAAAAACTTATAAAGTAAAATGTTTTTGACTTCAAGTTCGAGTTCAAGACTAAAACATTGGAAATTTTTAAAGTTTATTTGAAGAATTGCTCTTCAGAATGTTAATTAATATAAAAGAACCAAATTGTATTTTATATAAAGGGTTCATAATATAATCAAAATTTCAACATTATTATCTGTAAAGATTTTTTATAATTCTTATGAATATTTTTTTTTTAATTTTAATGGTTTTTCTGTAAAGAAGCCTAACAAATCTGTAGATTACAAAAATAAATCCTACTTTTTTGTGCTGGTGCTCATCAATATAACATTTTTTGCAGGTTTCTCAAAATTTATACGAGTAACCTCCTTGTTTATGTGCTTGGTTAAACCGAAGAATTAAATAGTTTGTGGAACTGGGCGTGGCTTTTCCCATGTATAATAAACTAGGGCCTTCAAATTTAAAGGATAAACATAATTTCTTCCACATATGTACATATACATTGTATTAGAATTATACTTTATATTAATTTCGTGGTGAATAAATTTTTAACATTCTTACTTCTGCCAATTAATCAAAAACAAAAATAAATACAACAAATCTTATAAGCCTTTCACCATTTATATAAATCTAGTTTAGTAAATTAACTCCACTTAAAAAAAAAACAAATACAGAGGTAAGAGAGAATTAAAAAAAAAACTTACATAAAAATGTCATCGGCTCTTAATGGATTAGGCATTTTTGTTTTTTTTTTGTTTAATTTTAGTAAATCCTTAAAGATCGGTATTGATATTTTAAAAATTTTGAAAGTTTTAGAGGCCCGTAACTCGGAAAATATGGGCGAGGGCTAATTTTTTTACTCTCTGGTTTTTTCTTATTTTTTATTCTCTATCGCCCTCATTGTTCCAAATAATGTAGAAAAATTAGAGTTAGGCGTGGTGTTTTTCCCACTGCGTTGAGAGACATGACCGATCTTGCTGATTTCCAATAGCACCTCGGTCGACATTATGTCTGATCGATTGGCGTATTTTAATCTTTACTACTTGATCTAGTGCCTCGGCAAACTTGATTTCGACTCTCTGTGACATCAGCAGAATTTTATTTTTAATTTAAGATCTGATTCGGACAGTAACCAAATTTTATAATAACCCATTATTAATGTTTAGGTAGTTTAGAAAAGTGGGCGGGGAATTTCCCATACAAATTTATTATGTACGTATAAGAGTAAAATTGTAAAAATAAAAATATTTAAATTTTTATAAATAAATCTAGTTTCGAAGAGCAAGAATTGGTACCTTCAAAATAGTTTACTTGCTTATGACTGTGCATTTGGGAACCATTATTTAAGACTTATTAATAGAGTTATAATTAAGGGGTAGCGAAGCACCCGGGTTTTAGCTAATTAGTAGTTTCATTAGATTACATTTAAAGAAACTAAAATAATGAAAAAAAAGTATTTTTTAATTAGACTTCGTTCGTATCCCACGAAAGATTGATAAGACAATTTCTTACATTCAATAAAAAATACGAAATGCAAAAAAAACCGTCATGATAATAATATTTTATTTTTTAATTTTTAAAATAACATTTCAATTTTTTTGTTTTCGTTTCTGGACCATTTATTGTTGTTATTTTTTTAAATTAAACATGGTTTAGCATTGTGATACGAGTGGTACACTACAATTTGTTTGCCTGAAGTCATCGGAGAAATTCGAAAAACCAACAAGAGAAGACGAATCATTGTTCACCATGACAATGCGAGCTCTCACACATCGGGTCAAACCAGAGCGTTTTTGACCGGCCAAAACGTCGAATTAATGGGTCATCCGCCGTACAGCCCTGACTTGGCACCTAATGACTTCTTTTTGTTTCCGCACTTTAAGAAAAAAATGCGTGGTCAACGATTTTCGTCGCCAGAAGAAGCTGTTGAAGTGTTCAAAAACCATGTTTTAGAGGTGTCTCAATTGGAGTGGAAAAGGTGCTTCGACAACTGGTTTGAGCGCATGCAAAAGTGTATAAATCATGCTGGAGAATACTTTGAAAAACAATAAAACCATTTTTGATTATAAATATTCGCATTTTCACTATTAGGCCAGAAATATATAGAGCAGCCCTCGTATGAAGCTATAATGATAAAAAAAACAAGTAAGAGTGCTATATTCGGCTATGCCGAATCTTATATACCCTTCACCCAAGGCAAATTGAATACTAGGTAAAGTTAATAGCACAAGTCAAGGAAAATCAAGGCTAGGTGGTCGCAATGGCGAATTGAATAAATTTCGCCAAAACCTGAAATGTCAAACTCCATACATAAATAATGTGTATTTTATTTAATATGGTGTTTGACACTTAGCGTTTCGGCGAAAATCAATGTATTTGCTATCGAGACCACATAGTATATAATCGCTAAACAAAATTTATATAAGTTCATTAAAAAAATTATTTAAAATTTTTTAAGCTGTAAAACCCCAAACTCGAACATGCGTGTGGAGAAACAAAATATTTTTTCATTGTATTATGAGGAGAAAAGTTCGGCAATTATAGATGAAAAATGGCTTCGTCTGAAAAAATTATTTTTTTTTTCAGAAAAACCTGATGAATTTTAATAGTAGATTATAATTATTTTTAGTGCGATTGAATTCATTAAAAAATAAGGTTCTTGCTAAAAAAAAATCCCTTAAGAATGTTTGGCGAAGAATATTCTGACATCAAATATTTCATAAGGTTGTACCGTTAGTTGCATTTCAAGCGTCTATATTCAAACATGTTTCGTTCCAATAATATACATAGTAACCTGAACCAAAAAAGATGATATCCATTATTGTCAAAAGAGATGGCATCAATTAAAGGGTTTAAAATGTAAAACTTGTCATTCCGTTTGTAATTTTTATAATATCCACTTCTGACCCAATAGCGAAGTCGATTGAGCGATATTCGTCCGTGTTAGTGTTGCAATCAAGTTTGCCGAGGCACTAGATTAGCTAGATATAATTAAAAAAAGCCAATCAATCACACATCGTGTCGAAAGAGGTGCTATTGGAAATCAGCAAGATCGGTCCATGTTCTGCGACGCAGCGGATAACATACAACGCCTACCTATAATTTTTTAACCATTTGGAACAATGAACTAACTTTAATAAAAAAAACAAAACAAATATATAAGGCGATAGAGAATAAAAAAGTAAGAAAAAAATATCAAGTGAAAAAATTGGCGCTGGCCCATATTTTCCGAGTTACGGGCATCTGAAATTTTTAAAATTTTTTAAATATCAATATGGGTATTATTTTAAAGCTTTAAAACTTTAAAGAAATACAAAAATTTTCTTAAAAAGCTTAACCCATTACGAGCCAATGCCATTTATATGTAATTTTTTTTTAATTTCTTAATTCTGTCTCCTCTAGATTTAGATAAATGGTGAAGGGTATATAAGATTTGGAATAGCCAAATATAGCACTATTACTTGTTTTCTTTTAATTCGAACTTCAAAGAAGGACATTATCGATTTGTCTTATTATATCTTTTTTTATGTTTTATGTCATTGGTAGAACGTTTTTGCAAATTGTTTTTATTGGAAATGCTTATTAATTGGTTATAACAAATAATTTTAGCTTTAGACTAATACATCACGGTTATTTTTATGTATCTTTTAAAGCATAATTGACCGACAAACAGTTCAAACGAGGAAAAAGTAAAAACACGGTTTAATCTTTCGAACCGTTTAAAGTTTACTTTGTACTACAGCAGACGTGTATGGACTTATCTCTTGAAGCACAACAGGTAGAATCTTGAAATTATGCAGAAAATAATTTTCCGATAGAGACTTAAAATTAACGGATATTTATTTTCGCAAATGTTACCGAGAGAAAATTGAACTTTGAACACCAAATGTACTGCAGCAGCCACTAGAGCAAAATAGTAAAAGGTTGGCCCTTGAATGCCATGATTATGACCTACATCTGCGTATATTTTATATCACAAAAAATTGTCCTTAAATTTACATGGAGTGTGTGTTACAAATATTTGCTTTAGGAACATACATAGATGTTCCTTTAAACCTTAGAAGGCAAAATTTTGAAATTTTTGCAAATTATGTTTTATATGGCTGTTAAACCCTTTTTTAAACTTTTGCTAACAAACTAGTCCCATTTAATTTCTCAGATTGCAGGGTGTATTTCTATTTAAATCGCACATGATTTTTTTTTAGTTTCAGCTCTTTTTTCAATAAAATTTTTATTCGTAAAAATACTTATATAAAATAAGCAAAAATACTAAACACATGTAAATTATTTATATTTCATTTATGAGTATCGTTTACAAACTTTTTTCCTAAACGTTACTGTTTCTTAAACACTGGGTGTATTTACTAATTAAGATAATAAAATAATTTTACTTAAGTGATTTTATGTCTTGATCATTATACATGATCATTAAGTAATTAAGTAATGGAAGTATAACAGAATAAAAAAAAAAAAAAAAGAAAACGACATGACATCAGTTTGATACCCTATATAAAGTTAATATAATTTTCAACTAAGATGTACCTGCATTTTAAGCTTATAAAAAGGGGGAAAACACGTACAAATATTTAATTTTCGAGATTTTATTTTTAGATAATTTATTATTATTATTTTACCAGTGTTATTTTTTATTGGCTTTTAAGTAATTTGTTTTGTCTATAAATATTAAAAAATACGATTTTTGTTCACCTTTAATTGACAATGGTGCAAAACGTCATTACTAGTTTTGCATTTCGCGAAAGATTTGTGCAAAAATTCCAACAAAATATATGTTTAACGTCAGTTAAATTGTATTGCCAGTCTTAAAAAAAAGTTACATACTTAAAGAATTACAAAAAAGAGAAATTATTTATGTAGTAGTCGACAAAAATCGAATAAAATTATAATAGATCTTAAAAGATTCCATATAGCTAATAAGTGCAAAATTGAATTTAAATACACGTTAGCAGGAAAAACAACTGGGACGAATATTTTTTTTTCTGTTTTTGCTCATCCCGCATAGATAGATACGAGTAAAATGTTTTGGTTTTTAACAATTGTATATATGTATGTAGATGTTTGCTTAGTTATACTGCAAGTAGACTTACAACATGTTTAAAAGATGCTGCATGTGAAGTAAGAAAGACTTACCAGTGAATTAGGAAAAACGATAGTAACACGACTGCAGATGATTTTTCTAAATCTTGAAATAGCTTCAAAAATTACTAGAATTTGTTTTATTTATCGAATCAAAATTAATAATGAAGTGATATCAAGTAGTCACGAAATCTATTTGCAGGAGTTCGTAGGTTATTGCTTAGACACTGCAAAACTTTACGTTACTCTATATGAGTGAGTGGCTTCCTATGATACCTAAAATGCACAAGATTTAAATGCATGACATTTAGCTGTTATGAGAAAAGTAACTTCAGATTTGGAAGAGGTTTTGCGAGATACAGAAGAAAAACAATACAATGGGGTCGGGAATGGACTTTATAGAAATTACAAACGGAAAGACAAGCATATTTATACCCTTTTTTCACCTGAGATATCTTGGGGGTAGGATGGAAGGGATACCTCTGTCTGCACATAAAAACTAGTAAATTTAATTTAGTTGTATTACGACGTATGTAATTCACTTATTTTAATACTTACATTATTTCTAAATTACTATTTTATGTCACCGCTCTTAAAATTGGGACAAAACAATACTAGCTGGTGTCGTTGGCGAATTCAGTGATTTTCGCCTAAACGCTAAATTTCAATCTCGATATATGAAAAATTGTACATATTTTTTACATATGGAGTTTAAAATTTAAGGTTTAGGCGAAAATTAATGAATTCGCCATTGCCACCACCTAGCATTGATTCGCCTTTGAGTTTACAGAACGAATATTTCCAACATCTAAGAAAATCAACACATGTAAAAATAATGGATGCGAAAATTGTGTAAGGAAAAACAGTTTGCAAGAAGAGTGCTTTAGTTTTCTACAACAGAAAAACTCCATTATGAAAATGGCCCTACGGCTGGTATAGAGTTTTCTCTCATAACACTTATGAATTTTTTCCGCCAATACAATACAATACAAATGAAATAATTGGCAAAAAGATAAATTTTGGGAAAATAAGTACGCACGTAATAAGCAAAGACATTACTTCTTATGGCTACGGGCTTGGGCACTGAGTGTGTAGTTATCTCCACTAAATATTTAGAACAAGAAAAAATAATAATATAATTACTTGAAAAATATTTATTCTTATTGAACAAATTATGCATGAAGGAAGAAGTTCATATTTATCCACAAAGAATTGCTTGGCTTCACAATATTTTAGGTAGATATTCAAATGTTGTCGAATGTGCCGCATTTTTTAGTAACTGCTTTACAATTTGTGCGGTTAAAACTACATATCTTCTTGTTTCCTAATGCTTTCAGAGCTTATTTGTAGTCTTTAAAACCAAACAATCCTGACATTCTGAACTGAATTATTTAGAGACTTAAGTCTTCCAAATGACTTAACCGAAGATTTGTAAATGAAAAAAAAAAAATTATTGACTCAGGGTACTTTTATTGGTATCGAAGTAAAAAAAAAGAATTTGTTATCTTTTTCGCTCAAGAAAGTGACTTTGTTTATTGTAAGGATGTTTCTGGAGATTACAAATTTAAAATAGAGAATACGCCAGATCAATGGAGAGTTTTCATCGACACGTTGCCTAAAGGCAGTTTTTCTATACAGCAGTAATAATTACGATTGAGTGCCTGTTGCACATTCAGTCCATTTGAAAGAATTCTATAAGAATCTTAAATAAAATTGTTTACTTAGACCAAATTTGGCTGATAAAGGCATTACCAAAGGAAAAATAATGTTTTTCACATCTTTATTTGCAGTTTACTGATTTTTCCGAGGTCAAACTAAAAGAAGGTGCGTTTACTGGACCTGAGATCTAAAAACTGATAAGGGATGTTACCTTTCAGAAGCAGGGCTATCTTTCATACAAGTTGAAATCAATTTTCTGGGAAGCGAGAGAAGAACCTAAACTACCAAACCCTTGTCGCAGACATGTTGGAAAACCTCAAGAAACGGGATTGAAACATGAGCTTAAAAGTCCATTTTCGCCACTCGACTACTTTATTTTTCGTACCTTGATGATGTCAGTAAAGAATATGGCAAAGGATTCCATCTTAACTATGACATCTCTTATTTGTTTAATAAAATCTAGAACCTTTAGAATTGTAACAATTGTATTAAATATAGATTTTTTACCCAAAGCAAGTAGCTTTTTTAGGAAACCTGACGAGATAGAACAAAATGTATTTCACTTTTGAATTCAGCACAAGAAATTACATAAAAAAACAATTTTCGAAAATTTTTATATCGCTTCCCTGTGTGAGTAATCTTTGTTTTTGCATTGAATCATTTTAATCTAAAAGAATAATAGTAATAACAACAAGTTGTGGACATTATACTCCCTGACCGTTACCGAAAAAAAACAAGATTTGTCTACATATGCATGCAAATGAGTAAATGATTGAAAGAACTTTTCACTTTTTTCTTTTTTTGAAACACATCCAAAAATTAATATTTTTCATGTTAATCCAACTGGAGATGATTTACGTAAACTTTTTTTGGGTTAGATTAGGCAGGCAGCTGTGTCGCCACAGCCCACTTGTGTCTATTGAATTGGTCCCTTTGTGCTAGCCGGATTGATCAAGATTTGCGCTCATCCCATTGACTGGGTCACAGCGTCCAATTGCGGGCCAGTGAACCATCCACTGCACTTCAAAAAGGGAACTGAACCTACCTAATACAATTGATGATGTAGTAGATAGGCTCCCGTAATACTGTTGACCGAGGTACCTCAGTCGTATGCACCACAGCACGGGCCACAGACAGAAGAGGTGTTCTACCGTCCCCTCTTCTTTTTCGTCCTGTCAACTTTTGCAGAAGTCATTAATAAGGGAGTGCCAAACGGAAAGTGCCATGTAACCACAGTCACGAAGTTGCGCAATCGACTGCCCTGTATCTGTAGTAGTGTAGCCGTCCTGTCTCGATCCAAAGAGGACCAGATTATTCTAGCGATTGAACATGACCACCTTAGCTTAGCCAAATCATATAGAACAGCGGTAATACACTATCCGCAAGCAGAGAGAGTTATGCCACAGAAAGTGTCAATGGCATCCTCTTCCTTTAGTGTGGCGAAATTTCGATGTTTCAAATATACGCAGGTTATTTATTGTGCCCAGTATAAACAAATAATAAAAAAGGCGTGATTATAATTTTAATAGATAACAAATCGTCAATTTTTTTAAAGTTAGTTATAACTTAATGCTTTTGCCAAAAGCTCCCTTTGATTTCTTTCTCACTAAGCATTGATTATTTCTTAAAGCAGACGTTAAGTAATTTTTGAACAAAGTTCGGTTAAATTACAGTAAACAAAAGTCATAAGTAAAAATTACGAAAAGTACGGAAACACTAAAAATCAGCTTTCTAATTAAAAGCAAGTCGTCAAACAATTATGAATGTTCTTACATTGCTGACATATTTGAAAAGTTTATTTTATTAATTTTGCGGGATAAAACTGTTAATAAAACATTTTTGTTGGACATTTGTGTGTATCAAACATTCAAATTCTTGCTGCTAGTTGTTTTGTTATTTCGATTAAATTTATATAAAATATCAGTAATCGCTGCAACTCTATCAGTTTGTAAGCTTTGAGGGGGTGCGTACATCAAAAAAAAAAAAAAAAAAGAAACAAAAAAAAAGCTGGTATTTTTTCAAAAGTGGCACAAAAATCTTATTTAGGAAACTTGGCACTGAAAAAGTGAAAAAAGGGTATATCTAAGTTTGTCATTCCATTTTTAATATTTATTTCCGACCCCATAATGTCCATTCGGGTTCGAACTTAAATAAACTTTGCCAAGATACTAGATAAGCTAAAAAAATTTAAATACGCCAGTCGATCAGAAAGAGTTGCTATTGAAAATTAGCAAGATCGGTTCATGCCCCTCGAGGCAGTGGGCTAAAACCACGCCTCCAATTAAACAAGAGAGAGCAGAGAATTAAAAAAATACAAAAAAAAAACTTTTGAAAAAATTGGCGCTCACCCATATGTTTGAGTTATGGGCATCTAAAATTTTCATAAAAAAGTTTGGTTGTCAATAGAGTAATACATTTTTTATATAGGGTCTTCTTTATTAAGTTCAGCATTTTAGAGGGTCTGTTTACGAATTTAAAAACATAAAAACAAAATAATTATGAGGTAAACCAAACTGGTCATAATATTGTGTACCAACGACGAATTTCGTCATTAAAAAATCTTTGCGAAAATTCGCCAGCTGAAACCCAGTTACGACGATAAAATTATTTATTAATTAACTTAAAAATATATTTTTTTTCTCATGTTCATTCAACAGTTGTAATATTGTCTTTTATTTGAACTATTTTTTATATATTATAAATCATAAGTTTATTAAATGAAATTATTAATTGCCGATTTCATTAGCATTGAATGATAAGTAATGCTAATGATTTATTTTGCATAATGACAATTGGTTAAAAAAATCATTACCATTGTATACTGATCAAATGGATTAAAATCATTGTCATTAATAAATGTATTCTTTATCTTTGTACACTAAATAGGCAATTAAAGTATAGTAGAGAATTATTTCAAATTGCATTTTGGTCACAAAAAATTATGTTTTAACTTTCTCACTATGATAAAATATTTTTGTTTTCGCGTAAGTAATAAGATCTGCAAGCTGGGGTGTTAAGTAACTTTAGACATCAATTTTCACACGTATGTATCTCACTTAAAAGTGATAAGTTATAATAATTTTTAAATACAGATCTATCTACAAGAGTGTTCGAATTGTTTCATAAAAGCAATTACTTCTGGTTCAATTGTAATTAGTAATTAAAAGATTTCATTTTAATTTCTTTACCATTAACAAAAATAATTAAAATTAAAAAAAAATAATAGCATTAAATAGTAGTTAATTTTTTTCTTTTCATTCAAACAATGCCAATGAAATTTCAATTGTAATGAAAAAAAGAATGTTATGAATGAATTATTATTTCTCAATTTAATATTACTTGTTTCCTTCAAATTTAAATATTTCAAGATATTCTTAAAAAATTCTTAATATTAAAAATTAAAAAATCGAATGTATTACTGCGGGGAAAACACATCCATATGGACAAATTTAAAGAATAATAGCTAAAATTTCTAAAACTATTATTATTAAAAAAGGAAAAACGGTTTAAAAAAGTTGCCAACAGAAAAATTATGTTTTTTTATATTATGACAACGACATAAAAATTAGAATAAGGAAACTTGCAAACTCACAAAAAGGGGAAAATTTAAACTAAATAAAAAAAAATCGAAAAATTCTAGCTAATTTTTAATTAAAAAAGTCTTACAAGAAGCCACAGATCGCCAAAAAAGGGTAAAATTACGAAACTTTTATAATTTGTATATTTAAGGCTTAAATTTGGCTGTATAAGACTGATTTAAATGGCACTTAGTCCTTACCATACTTGGGATTTTTTCATTACCATTGAATTTTCATTGGCAATGTTTAAAATAATGATAGCGATAAAAAATTTTACTGACAGTAAATGCTAATGATTTTATTTTAATTATACCTGTTTTTAATATTTGAATTGATATTTTAATAAAACTGTTTATTTACTAAATAAATTGCAAGAAAAAATAATGTTTTTATGAAAAACATTTAGTTTTTAATGATTTTATTTTAATTATAATTGTTTTTTATTATTTAAATTGATATTTTAATAAAACTGTTTAATTAATAATTACAATTGCAAAAAAAAATTGTTTTTATGAAAAATAAATTTTTGATAGCAGAACCTTCAAAATGACCTCTGCATAAAATAAATTAGCCTTCACCCTTTTGTAGATGAATCTTTGTTTAATATTTTTAATAGTTTATCAATTTAACTTAAGGTAGTTTTAAAACGTGATGCCTGAGATCTAAGGTCACCTAGCACCCCAGCTAGCAGAAAAAATATGTTCCTATAGTGTCTAAACCTATTGAACTTTAGCTTAAAGAAGTGTGAGCACATGCGTTTCTCACGAAATTTAATTTCTACACAACAATATTCCCCTAATGGATGTTTTTTGAATCAGTAGCTGAATTCTTAGATCTTGGTTTCGTTTTTGATCCTAAGTTTGATTTTTGCATGCATACCCAGCAAAAAATTATACATTACCTTAAAAAGTATGTGTCATATAATGACTTACTTTTGTGGTTGCCAAATTTTTTTGCTCGCTTACAAAACGCATTACATTAGTTCGCAAATAAAGGAAGTAGTAATTATATTAGTTCTTCAAGTTAAAAAAGAATGCCTTAAAATGCGTACTAATGATTATCAAGATTGTCTGTAAAAATTGATGTAACCAATTCTCAGTAATCGATTATAAAAGTCTCATGCCTTGTTAAAATCATAAGGATGGTAATCTAGTTGGGAAGTCCTTCCGCAAAAAATGCTTAATTCCACACTCGATTACCTTCTCTGAAATTTTTTGCTGGGTATTACAATGATGGTAAACAAAGCTCGTGGTATACATTTATTAAGAGATGAGCAAAAGAGTACACTGACACAAATATAACGAAACAGTTATATACTTTTTTTGTAAGAGCTATTTTGGAGTATGGATCTTTTGTGTGGGACCCACGCAATAACGTTCACACTGTTTTGTTCGAGAACTTTATTTCGTGATCACAGTTTTATCAAACTGCCTACTTTAAACAATCGAAGGACAATGCTTAATGTAGCGTTTTATTAAAATTAATAAATGGTGATGTCGTGTCGTAATTTATTCTTCGCAATATAAATTTAAATGTTCCTCGAGAATCTACCCGCTTCCAAGCACCGTTAGTTACGTTTTCAAGTTATCCATACAAATTACCCTGATGCTAATCCCTTTAAAAAAATGTGCAAACAGTTCAATGAACTATTTAGTTTTAATGACATTTCCGCTAATGTTATTGTTGTAAAACGTAATATTATATAATTTTAAACACTCATGCATTTAAATTATTAAATTACAATTATAAATTAGTTAATTTTTATTTTCTTTGTTTGTAAGGATTTATATCCATAGACTTTTAATTAAATAAATAAAAATAAAATAATAATTATTCCTATGAACACTCCTTTCATCAAATTTTGTTGTTTATTTAGTGCACAAAGACAAGCAGTGACGTTTTTAATGGTAATGCTTTTAAACTATTTAATCATTAGGCAATGATAATGACTTTGTTTTTTTAAACTAATTATCAATTAAACCTTCTCATTAAAAAGTATTACCATTACTAAATAGAATGCTAATGAAATCGGTAATTCATTAGTCCATTTAATTTATTACTCCCATTTATGGTCCTTACTTCCAGTTTTAAAAACCTGCAATTGATTTTTTGTTGATTTAATATGCCATAACTTAAAAAAAACATTTTCATCTGCCACTTATTAAATTAACTTTTCACTGTCATAAATAATGCTGCTTACTGACATTCACAAAAATAAACGTAATTAATACCATTGGTCTTCGATTAAAAATATATTGAGTTACGAATATTTGCGAGTTTCTTTAGAACAATAATGAAAACAGAACGAAAGCAAAGTTGCATACCTAATATCTTAAAAAAAAGATAAATTTCAAGTAATTTCTTACTAACTAGAAAACATATTTCACAGTCCTGAATGATTTCATGAATTATTTAAGCAGAAAATTTTGTATCTGTTCTAAAATGTCACATGTGTAAGTTAACTAATATTGTGCTCAATACACAAAATGGTCAATACACATACACACACATGCTTACACACAACCATAAATAAATAAATAAATACATTCATACACAGACATGTTTATAAAGTTATTAAAAATGTTTAAATTTTTTATAAATTTTCAACAAAATTAAGAAAGATGATGGGCATTTCTAAAACTTTTGTAACTTTCTAATATTTTGCTAACAATATTTCACTTTCGATTATCCTAAATTATTTAAAACGAATTTATGATTTAAAATTTAGGGTTATGAGTGTAAAAACCAATATGTTTCAACTTACTTTAAACCGTTCCACAGCATTCGCAATTTAACTAAGTTCAATTTCATATCTGTAAACGAGCGCATTTCCAAGTCTTCCAGTTGTGAATGGGTAATTTTTAAACTTATATTAACATACGGTTCAAATTTATTCGACAGGGCATCAACAATTGTATGAAATGAATCCACTTTTTCACACGACAGCTCAACATAATTGTGAGCGTAAGTGGGTTCACATGTACATGGAGATATTTCAGGACGCACCGAACAGTGAACCGATGCGACATTTGTTATACTCCAAACGGCATAAACAAACGATGCCATTTTTGGAAATATTCTTTTTTAATTTGTTTAACTGAAATCTTTAGGAAAATAATTTTCCACTTTTTGTTTTAATCACAGATATTATTTTTATATAAAATTGAAAAGCATAATTGTGGATAGAGTATTTTTTTATTTTTTCAAAACTTAAGTAGAAATAAATTTTTTGCGGTAATCACAAGGATTAACTTTTTCTGTGTTCGTTTTATTATTTTATTTATTTTCAAAAATTTTACAATTTTTTTAGTTTTATTTAAGAAGTATTTTTCCTTTTTTGATTTTTTTTACACAGATGTTTGGATTTTCCATATGGCAGTTTTGGTATTTTATTCAAAATAAAAACAACAAAAACACATTGCTATCGCTTAAAGGCGATAAAATTTCTCAACCTCTAACTTAAGTTAGACAGCAGCGATAGCAACAACAAAACTCAGATAAAAACCTTTCAATTTTTTTTTACAAATTTTGTGCACGACTACTTAAATATTCTTATTTGCTTAAAATGCAGCTTTCTTCATGACTTTTTTACTTCTTTTATTATTGTTATGTATTTTATTATTTTGATAAACAACATTTATGATTCACATTGTCATAATTTTTCCGCGTTTTCTTTTCTTATCTTATTAACTGTTGTTTTAACTTCACTAAAAGTCTAAATAACATCCGAGGAACGAATTAAGAAAATTCAATATTTTTCCGAAAATTTTAAATAACTACATGTAAATAGTTATTATTAGTTATATTAGGATCGATTTAACTGATAACAATAAAAGTACAAGATAGCAATAAAGCGATGATATTTATTTCTATTATTTATTACGAGTAATGTTACTTATGTTTTTTCTTAATGTCCATTTATACAATACGAACAAATACTGGCATACAGTTGACATTTGACACAATCTATCAATTGAATTAATCTATTAGAAATTCCTCATTTTAAATAAATAATAAAAAAAAAAAAAAAAATAATAATAATAATTTAAATAAAATTAAAACGAATAATTTACAGTCGTTGTTTTTGAATGAGTATGTTTGTTTATAATAAAATTTTTTTTATTCGATTTTTTATACGATTTTGAAAAAAATCTGAACAATCGTTTAATATTATATGTTGTCGTTATTTTCAAGATAACTCGTTAATATTTTTTTATTGTATAAATTTTTTAAAATAATATTTGTTATTGATTCCACTCTGTGTTTTTCTTAATTTTTTTTTGTGTGATAATACGTCTGTATTCCAACACGTTCCGTTTATGACTGGGAAATACATTTTGCTGCTGTTTTAGCTGGGATGATCGTTGTCGCAGTTGTCGTTTTAATTTTTGTTATTGTTGATCTTAGTCATTTTGTGGTAGTATTGGTAAGCAGCAGCAGTACCATCAGTCTCAGCAGCTCATGTGGTAGTTAGTTGGTCGATTGTCTCAAATATAATATCAATTCCTACATTCAGTATCACTATCACCACAATCACAATCAAAAAGATTTTTTCATTTTTTTAAGTATTCTGAATTCTTCTTCTTCAACTGTAATTCTGTGAATGGATGGTATTCTATTTACATAAATATTTGCTCGTTTTCTTTAATTATCTTCAACTTCAAGATCATTATTATAAACTTAATGATGATAATTATGCTGATAATTAATATTCCATACCTTAAATCTTGCATTCTCTCGAGTATAGACGATTGATTGCTTAGTTTATGGATCGCTCACACAATCTACAGTTGTATAAACTTTTATTAATTAATTCATACTCACTCATACATACCTACATTCGCATTCTGTACAGAATGTTTATTAAGAGTCCTTATCAGCTTTGACTGTAAGTTTGTATGATTGTGATAATTGTATATGGAAAAGTATTGTTTGGAATCATCTTGTTCACAATGACTGTGTACGGTTGATAACGGTATTTTTGTATATCAAGTACACATGCATATACTCACAAATATGTGATGGAAACAAGAGAGAATGATATTGGTGTTGTGTGTGTTTTTATTAACACCCACCCACCCACACTTGATTTCATTAAAGAAATCTGTATTCGACTCGATTTAAGTTGTGAACGTCAATAGTCAGCAATAATCCGATGTTGCTTGTTATAGAATACCTATGCATGTGTATGTGTACACTATACATGTTAAATGCATAAAAACAGTTATTAATTTGAATGAAACATTGCGAACATTAATTTTTTTCAAAAATTGTTACGAAACAGTCGTAACAGGTTGCTTTTATCAACCCAAAAAAAAAAAATATATGAACTTTTAACAAGTCAAGTACAAATGTACATATATCGTATGTGGTTTGTCGTATTGTACACTTTCTTATATAACAAATAAAATGCATAAATGTATGTTTATCATTGACGTAGACAAGCCTGTCTGGACAGCCACCCACTCCTCGAGAATTTGTTCCTTTTTATGAAATTTTTAATACCTAATAACACCGCAAAAAGTGGAAAAATAGTAAATCTTAGTTTGGCATTTCGTTTGTAATTTCTACAAAATCCATTTTCGACCTCATAGGTGTATATTCTGAGGCCTTATGCATAGCGAAGTCGATTAAGCAATGTCCGTCTGTCTGTCTGTCCGTTCGTTGGTGTTGAAATAAACTTTTCCAGGGCACTAGATGAGCTAGAGAAAATTTAAATACGCATACCGATCAGACATAGTGTCGAAAGAGCTGCTATTGAAAATCAGCAAGATCGGATGATGTCCCACGAGGCACTAAGCTTAACACCACGCCTGTCTTTAGTTTTTCCATATCCATATCATTTGCCGAGTTATGGGCCCTTTGAAATTTTCATAAAAAATTTCGATTGTCAATATGGTCAATAAGGGTATCATTTAAAAGCATTTGAAGAGATCTTTCAGAAAGTACTAACATTTTTTAAAAATTCTTAACCCATTAGGAGGCAAAGACATTTTAATGTAAAATTATATCTTGTACGTAATTTTTTTTAATTCTCTGTCACAGCAATACGAGTATTGTTTTTTTGGATAGGACCTACTTTATTAAACTAAATTTACATACATATGTGGTGAAGGGTATAGAAGATTCAGTATAGCCGAATATAGCACTCTTACTTGTTTTTTATTAAATCGCAAGGAAAAAAGGGTTATGCTCCAGTTTTGTTTCACTATTAATGATCTGTTTGAGAAATATATCATCACGGAGTCAGTAATAATTGTTCAAGGTTTAAGTCCCCCATTGCATCCACATTTATCAGGCTTTTGCCGGTGGTACTTTGTCTTATGCTATCCAGTGCCGACAGTACGGACATTCATACAAAGTCTCCGCATCTTCTAGGTATAGTCTGCAACTATAATCTTCTACAATCCCCATCTTGGCCAGATGATACTTGACATTTCTATGACCTTTCACTAACGCAGGTATCCAGCTAAAGGTAAATAGTTCTATCATGTCCGACTACCTTACTGGCCATTCCGCCAAGGGGCTTTTTGAGCACCAACCGATCCTGTCTACATGTAGTATCCTTTCTCCACTTTCTCAGTTTAAGTAAATCCAGCCACGCCAGTGTTGGCGTAGATATGAAATACAGAATGGATAATCGATACGAAATACAAAACACCTATTTTTGTAATTTTAGTCTGTCTGTTTGTGTTCGCAATACGTAAAAACTGCTAAAGAATTTTGAATATAACTTTGTGAGGAGGTCTCTTAGAACCTGCGTTCAAATACAAAATACTTTTTTTTTGTAAAAATAAATCATTCTGTAGGAAAGTAAAATTACAAACGTTAAAGCACCCAATTTTACTGGTATAATGGTGCTATAACAGTTGTCAGCAAAATTTTATTTTTGTGAATAAAAAGTTTTTAACACTGTTTACAAAACTGTTTGTGTTTGACCTAGAGAAACAATTGCCCTCTTTCTTAGTCAAGTAGAAACTTAAGATTTTGCTAAATACATAGTTGTTTTTTCATATATCACGAGACTTCGTGAATTATACTTGGACAACTGACTTGCATAAAAATTTTAATACAGAAGTTTCGAAACTAAGATAAGGCTAGAGTTTCATTCAAAGAGCCAATTAATTTATGATGCTTTAAGTTTAAACTGTGGCAACTTAAAATCTGTATGACCTTCGTAAGAAACACTTTATATTTATTTTCCTTATAAAAACGAATTAAAAACTTCTAGAAATCTGGCTTCTGATAGCTGAGGCAAACTGAAAAGGTCTAACTTAAGGGTATATTTTTGTACAATGTGTGTTTGTTCGAAAGTGCTATGCATTATTCTGAGAGTCGGGTTCAATTTATTACTATAATTAGTTTTCCAAACACTTTTGACATAATTATTTTGTAAAACGTAAGCTTAAGATAATAATTACGGGTGAGTTTTTATATCTAGGCCACAAATTCAAAATGGTAATGGTGGGTCGTCCAAACAAATAGAAACTTACGGTACCTAGGCATAGATAATCGGCATTCGAGCTAAAACAATTAATTTAAAAATTAAGATTTTTTGCTCAAAGTTTAACTGTAAACGCAAAATTATTTTAGAAGATCCTTTTTTTCGACTATCTAGTCACTTAAAATGTCTGAATATTAATTTCTCATCTTATTTATGAAAATAGTGTTCAAAACTTTGCTTTAGTTGGGTGGAAAAACAACAAAGTAATTGTTATTTTTTTAGTTCGCTTAATTTAAAAATAATATTCAAGTACAAAATTAAATTATTTAAGAAAGGCTGTTTTAAACAAAAATTTCTTATCACTACTTTTAATTTACTCTTTCTTAAAAGTCGTTCTCTTCTTATTTAATCATAAGTTTATACTCTAATAAATCAAATCGCGTATCCCAGCTACACAGCATCGTACTTACTTTGTTAAAGCGTGCTCACATCTGTTCTTATTCTGTTTCAACAAGCCGTCAACACAAAGAAGCAAAAAATATATATTTTTTTCTGAATTGGTTGTTGACAATATCAGTGTACTTGGCGATGATAAAGCCATCAGCTTAAAGATGTTCCAAAACAATGTTTATCTCTGCGTGAAACAGCAACAGCAATAATACAGAATGGGTTTTAGCAGCCAACAGCAGTGAAAAAATACTTTCGATTATGACGTTGAATTGAAAAATCTGGTTTTAATTGCGGAAAGAAGGCACCAATTTAATTATGGTCATGTGCTATTATTATTAAAATTTGTTTGTTTTGTATCGCAGTAATGTTTTTTTCTGTTTTTTTTTTTTTGAGAATTTGTTCCACTTGTAAAGTAGATCAAATAAGTAACGTTCGTTTTCTTGTGGTGTGACGTATCATGTATGTAAGTGTTTCTAATGTTGCACATGATTTTTCTTATTTTAAAAATGTTTTTTAATAAATAGATAAACCTGTGGAATCTTAATAATAACAAAAATAATTTGGTTAAAAAATTTCGTTTCTTTTGCGTCATAACATCCAGCAAATATTTTGATGATGTTAAGACAAGAGCAAGTTTTAGTATTAGCAAAAGAGTTTAATGTGGTTGGAAACAAATGGAATCAATTAAAATATTCCAGAATGATCAGATAGTTACGAAAAAAGTAAAAGTTTTTCAAAAGTGGCGCCACGATAATTATACCAAGTTAATTATTGCTATTTTTAATTAAATGCGTATTACTACCGCTTTGCATAAATCAATGTTAGTGTTTTATGCTTAACACTTATTGGCACTTGTTACCTTTTATCAGAAAATTTTGTACAAATATTTAATTATGTTAATTCTTTTCTGTGTAAACAATTAAAATATGAAATATGATCCAGTAATTCCCAAAACAAAAAACAATTGGCTCTCGGCTTTTTTACACTTTTAAGAACAACTGAAGGCATACAGGGTTTTTAAAATCAGTCTTATTTTTTGCATTTCAACTTGGGTTTTTTAGAATATATGGGCTAAAATCCAAACATCCTAAATAAGTAGGTTGAGTTCAATTAAGTCCAGCAGTAAAAGATTTATAAAATTGAACTTTCGTCAGGAAAACATACTTAATTAAATGTTGGTTTTTGACAAAAGATTTTATCGTAATTTTTGGACAAAAAATATGCATATTTAGTAGAGAAATCGGGGGTGAATTTTTTCAAGTTTTAAAAATATATATATAACTTTGGAAGTTATAATAAAATAAAAACAAAAATAACTTAAAAATTCGCTGTTCAAAACCTAAGCAACTTTTAATATTTGGTATGATATCCTTTGTTTCTTACGACCTTAGCGCATCTTTTGAGCATAGATTCAATAAGATTCGATAGAATAGATGTTGGTATAGCTTCCCACTCTGATTTTAGACAGTTCATCAACTCCTGTTTATTTTTAAAGCGTCGAGTGCCAACTCTCCGTTTTAAAATTCCAAAGAGGTTCTCTATGGGATTCAAGTCTGGCGATTGAGATGGCCAATCCAAAACTTGAACCCCATTAGCTGATAACCAATCCTTGACTAATTTCGAAGTGTGTTTTGGCTTATTGTCATGTTGAAACACCCATCGAAGTGGCATTTCCCACTCAGCATAATTAAGCATGCGAGTTGCTAAAATGTCTCTGTAAACAAAACGGTCCATTTTGTTTGAATTTCTTCAAAGGGACCAACACCACTGGCCAAAAAACAAGTCTAAACCATCACCTTTCCACCCCCATGCCTTATTGTGGGTTTTGAGTATCAGGGATGTAGCCGCTTTCCTTTTGGTCGTCTCACGTGGTTAAATTTAGATTCATCACTAAACAAAACAGTTCTCCATTTAGATATAGTCCAATCCAATCCAATCTAGCAAAATCCAACCTAAAACAAACAAAAAGCTGAGAAAATCAGAGACTACGTGGCAATCAATCAAACAAACCTATTTTTTAAATGCTTATTAGTCAGCATAGGCTTCTTAGATGGCATGAAGCTCCTTAAGTTTTGTTCCAATAAACGTTTTCTTACTGTGGAACAACTAATCTGAAGTTCAGGCTCATTCACTATGTTTTTCGATGAAATAAATGGATTTTTTTTAACTAGACGGAAAATTTTCTAGTCTGTTCGCTCAGAAGTTTTTCGAGGTCGCTTACCGCTATTGGCTTCATCTACTTTCCCAGTAGCTTAATACTGTTTTACAAGTCTGGAAACTTTTGATTTATTAATATTCAATTGGTTTGATATAGAAATTTGGGATTTACCGTTATTAAAAAGTTCAATAATCTTTAGCGTAAAAGCTAATCCATAACGTGTTCGCGTCATGGTCGCATTTCTAAAGAATTGGTACTACTTAAATGCATAAAATCAACCAAAATTATTTTTTTCAATAGCAATCATAACGGGACTAAAATTTTTGTTTAAAATGTTTGTTGTTGTTTTAGTTAATGTTTCGCAACAAATGCAACAATGTAAAAGTTGCTTAGGTTTCGAACAGCGAATTTTTAAGTTAATTTTGATTTTGTTTTATAATTTCTTCCAAAGACATAAAATGTATTTTTTGTTATTATTAGTATGTAGACTATATATAAATAAAAGGGAAATTTTTCATTTAGCTATTTAAAGAGAACTTAATCGACCATGAGTATTTACTGGGGAAAAGTTGCTTAAGTTTCGAACAGTACTGTATATATATATATATATATATATATATATATATATATATATATATATATATATATATATATACTTTATGGGGTCGGAAATGGATATTGTAGCAATTACAAACGGAATGATAAACTTAGTTATACCCTTTTTGCTTCTTTGGTTGAGATTTTTTTTAAATGTATTTGTTTGTCAAAAAGCTATGGCACCTTAGATTGGAATAATGTATGTGGTACCTTCCATATAAATTGAAAAATTATTACGTTGTTGCTAGAGAGCTGTAATTGATATATTCTTGAAATTTTGCTGTTAATGTTCATAACTGAAGTATCTCCAGTTGTTTTTGTACTAGATACTTGCTGATTAATATGCAAAGTCTAGCGAAGTACTGGATGGATTAGGACAGCGGGAGTGGTACTTTTATATAAAGTAAAAAGCTATTGTCGCTTAACAAGGGTACTACAAGAAGGGTCTTGAAATTTTGTTCAACTAACTTCCATATTAGTGAGCATAATCAAATAAAACAAGTAAGAGTGCTATATTGGGCTATGTCGAATCTTATATACCCTTCACCATATATCCACATCAAAAAGACAAACATTGGGGAGACAGCGACTTAAAAAATGTTACCCATATGATATTTTAGGAAATTTCAAAAGTTCAGAAGCCCGTAACTCGGAAAATACGGGCGAGAGTCAATTTTTTCATATTTTTGTTTGTTTTTTATTGGAATTACTTCATTGTTCCAAATGCTATAGAAAAATTAGAGGTAGACGTGGGTTTTTGCCCACTGTGTCGAAGGAAATTGGCCGATCTTGCCGATTTCCAATAGCAGCTCTTTCGGCACTATGTCTAATCGATTCTAGCTGATCTATTGCCTCGGTAAACTTGATTTCAACATTAACACGGACGGACAGACGGCATCAGTCAATCTACTTCGCTATGCATAAGGCCTCAGAATATATATACTTTTGGATATCGCGCACACTTTGTGTGAAATTTAAGTGCCGGGAGGGCAAAAAGAGCTTCTATGAGGAGACCCTTTAATTTGTAATTTCATTTAAGTATTTAATCTTCATGTGTCTATAATAATACAACTCTTATAGTTTAAGAGATAGAGGCCTGTGATAGACGTCGTTATAGTGAAAATAATATTTTTACGTTTGTGCTCTTTAAAAACGGAACGGAATTGACGTAAAATACCCGTCAGATTGACTGTAAGAAGTTGCCAAATTCTGCACCAAACGAAAACCACAAAAATTAAAAAAATTCTGCTGCAGTTGTATCATTCCTGTCCTCTTTAATACATTACAAGCAAACACACGCTCGCGTACACATATATGTAAATTATTTTTGATGCAATTCGCTTATGTCACTCGTATTTATTATGCACTCCCATAATAATGAAGCTGATAGCCAGCACTAACATTTTTTTGTTAAATAATTCGGTCCATTGTACTGTGCAGTATTTTTTTTTGCATAAAAAGTTACGGCGCGTGCCAAAATGATTTTAATCAACAACATACATACAAAATTGCCAGTTTTATGCTCATTACAGAACTTCAATAAAAGTGGCGCTTTCTTTGTCAAGTTCTCGTCATATGTATGAATGGAAATTTTTGTTGATGTATTTTAATGACGATATTATTTTTATCTGGAAGCATGTTTTATTTATCCGAAGATAATTTAACACTAAATTTCTGTTTTGTATTTATAAAATAAATATTTGCTTGTTCTCCTTATATATACATATGTACCTACAATGCTTTACACCACATTTGGTATCAAGGATGAATTTTTCGTTGTGAATATTTCTCGTTGAAATAAAACCCACTCGTGTAGGTACAGCTATATTTTTTATATATGTAAGTGATTTAAACACAATTTGCATTGCTTTTTTTCGCTACCCTTTTACTTCTGTACATTAAATATTTTTTGGACATTTTATTTTTGGCGTAAATAGTAATCGATATGTTCGCATCACGCAAAAACTACTGCATCGATTTGAATAAAATATTGTGAGGAGGTTCCTTAGAACCTTGGCTCGTCCCTATCATGAATAGGAAATAAAATTTCTTATGAGCATTGTCAAAATCAATACGTGTCCGTCAAGACAAAGTACGAAAGTTGGTCAACTTTTAACTTTTGACGTATGTTGAATACTTTGACAACTATCAACTGCTTCTTCTTCTTTGTTTTCTTTTAACTCTTGCTGTGTTTTAGTTGTGTTTTGTGATTTTAATAAAACAATTTCAATGAACAAGTGAATAAAATACACATTAAATTTAAAAGTGAATAAAAATAGAGAGTTTTAACACTCGTCAGCAAAGTACTCATTGTACCAACCTCATCTGTCGTTACTTTGACTTCAGTTAAATACTTCAAAGTTTGATGTGTGACGGATTCTATAGGCCCCGGCCTTAAGAATAATAATTATACATAAAAAAGTATAATGTTTAGAATCAGCTCAATACCTTTGCTGCAGGGGGAGATAAATACGGATATACGAATTGTTCGTAGAGAGCTGCGAGACGCATTGAATCCCTTGGAATTATCCAGCACATTGTAAGTAATTTTTATATATATGAAAGTCTTTTCGTAACGTTAATTTGTTATGTGCAGGATCAGTGGTTCCTTATTAAATTTCAAAGTTCTTTACGTCTTTTTAAATTAAAATATGATAATTATAACCTTTTAAATTATAATAAAAGCAATTGAGTAAAAGTTCTCACGATAATAAAATTTCATAATTTGTAAGCATTGCTCAGATGTACGTTTTTGCATAATAAAATTGCTATTTCACTTGATAATTTTTAATTTTGACAGTGTCGTCAATTATAAGAAACTTTAATAAATCTGCACCAAAGAACTAAACAATAAAACAAAACATTGAACCTGAAGGATAAATTTGTTTGATTAAGATCAAATGATCTGGAATTAGCGCAACCTTGTAAATCTAGCTAAATTTCGAGTTTGGTCGAATAAAATTCGTCCGATAGATTTTATGTTGGTATGTTTTTCTCAAATTACTTTAAATGCCTCTACATCGCGTATATGCAATTTATTTAAAACTGAAGTATTTAGCGAAAATTCCTAACATTTCAAGTATAAGACAATGATTTTTAAATTACATCTGTTGGCGCTTTGAAATTGATGTTTTCTGTTTCATCAATAAATTAAATGTTCAACTGAACCACAAAATTGCAAATCGCAAGGCAAAAATATTTTAAATTCCTCAACAATAATATACACTGTCTGCCACTTGAATAAGGAATCTGTGGTACATTTCATGTGTCACTTGAATAGGGAATTATTTTTTTTTTTCTGAAAAAGAAAAAATCTGATTTTAAAATTTCAATGTAAGAATCCGGTCCAAATAACCAAAAAACATTAATAGAGGAAAGACAGTTGTGTGCAATTATTTAAATAACGTGGAAGGGTGTCAAAAAAGCGTGAAAGGACGAAAGAAAATGGCTACAAATCCAAAAGAGAGACGAAGATTCTTAAAATTGCATTAAATTCTTCTGTGTCGGTATTAAAAATACGTAGGAAAAGTGAAGTCAGTGACAGTCTTAGAACAGCGCACCGTATTTTTAAGTCGTGCCCATACTAAGTCCGACGGAAACTGCAAAAAAAACATCACTAATGAAAAATGTAAATCACAATGGGTACAATTTACCAAAAATACAATGACACGATCGATTTGTATAGTCGATGCCAAATCGCATTTTTGAGATTTTTTCTAAAATTAATGGCAGTACTCATTACTAATTGAATGCTAAAAGATAATAACTTTCATTTTTATAACCTAAAATTAAAAAAGTAACGCAGAATTACATGTTTTTAAAAAAATAATTTTAATATAATAAAAATATGATGTTTTTATTTCTGAATTAAAATATACTTTTTCAGCTTAAGTTCATTTATTAATTTCTAAAAATTTTTTAGATAGAAATATTAGGTCTGTTCCAGATGCATAACAAAATGCTCTGGACTTTTGAGAGTAAAAAGAAAATTACTCTCTGAATGTGACAAAGTAGTCCGAAATTGCTGGAATGCAAAAAACCACAATTGAACATTTTAAAATGCCAATGGTGCTGACTTAATTAAATAAATTTTATTTTAGTGATTTTAGACGCTTAAAATGAAAAACATTTTAAAAACAGCTGTAAAAAGTAATTGAATATAAACTGAAAAAGGTATAAGCCAATTATTAAAAAAATATTTGTCCATGACTTCTTCAATGATCTACGAGTATAAAACCAAAGTTTATTAAAGAAAGTGATAATTATCCACAAATATATGCACAAGTACTTACAACTTCAAGTTTATTTGAAAACTCTTCCATTTTGCTTTTAAGTTACAACTTTATGTATTTATTTAAAAATTATTTGATTTTTAAACGTAAAAAAAAAACAGTTGATAATTTAATTCCAGTCCGAACTTACCCAAAGAAAAAGTTCGCACTACGTTGTACAGGAAATGAAAAATTTCTCTCTCTCATTTTCTTTCAAAATTGTACAAAAATTGTTATCTGGAACGCTTTTGGACTAATTTGTACTAGTTTGAACTGTTTTGTTATGCATTTGGAACAGACCTATTATTACAAATACATTTATAATATCCACTGTTAAAATCCCGATATAGGAAAAACTTTAAAAATATGCAAGCACATTTATACTTATCAACAGTCAATATGATACGGAACAGCATCTATAATGTTGTAAGGAAACAAGTATGAATGATCAAAAATAAAACTTGCATTTCGTGGCCACACCGAAAGTTGGCACGAAGCAAAAACCAATGTACGAGTTACGACTTCTTCTAACAAAATTAATATTGATTAGTTTGTTAGGTGATGTTTACAATGTATAGATACGAAGAAAGCTGATGAAGGATGTAGCGATCCGGAAAATGCGGCATTACATTCTACTACAGTTTGAATTTTTTTTTGGAAAACGTCCACAAACATATGTAAATTTTTCTTGCTAAAAATTAAAAATTAATTAAATTAATAAATCAAGCTAAGCCGAAAATGTAAATTTTAATTCATTTATATTATTTACGGTTCAAATCCTGATTTGGGAAAAGATATTAAAAAAAATATTTTTTATTTCTTCAGCAAATTAAAGCCAACACCTTGAAATGAGGTTGTGCAATAAATTTTTCTCCTGAAGTTTAGTTTAGAAAATTTACTTAAATAAAATTAAGAAAATGTGATTCCTTATTCAAGTGGCAGGTAGTGTATCTTTTCGTGACGTTCAGATTTATTTTTGTTAAAAAAGTTGTATTTTTAGAAATTGTATAAATTTTTTCGATTGAAATATTTGTGAAACAATTTAAATTAAGCGATATCTTAATTATAACACACTTTTATATGTACATACATATAAATGTTAGATGAAGAATATTAAATAAATTATGTTTTTATATTTATAAAGAAAATAATTTTCTAATTTTAAGTATACGCATCATTTTAATACTAAGTGGGTGGAAGCGAACAAAATATTTTTTATTTATTTTTATTTATTGTCTTATATCGTTGACTTTTATTGAGCCTTAAACATTTACTATTACTCATTTACTAAAAATTAACAAATGAGTGATATTTAGAATTCTTATGATGCTTATCAGATGCTTTTGTAACTTCGATTCCACTAGTGAGCATTTATATACGTTTTTAATTCGAAAAAATGTTATTTGATTAATTAATAATTGTTGGGTATATTTTCGAAAAAAGATAAAACACATCAAATGCTTGCATTGTTTGTTAGATTGTATAGTTCTCCAGTTTTTTATTTTTTATATTGTTGTTTGTTAAGTTAAGCAAATAAGAGTGCTAAATCTTATATAACTCTTAAGTAACTCCGAAGCTTTTAGTTGATACCTATATTGATATCTTAAAAATATGGTACACAATCGTACGTTTCTATGAAAAGTTCAGAGGCCCACAACTCGGAAAACATGGGCGATCACCAATTTTCTTTTTCTTTTTTTTATTCTTTATCGTCCCACACATGTTTTTTTGTTTGATTGGAGTTAATTCACTAAACTAGATTTATTCCTGTTTTAAAAATATGTTGTTTGTTAAATTTTCTCTAGCTCATCTAGTGCCTAGGAAAAGTTGATTTCAACATTAAC
Organism: Cistogaster globosa; assembly: GCA_937654795.1. Classification (NCBI taxonomy): domain Eukaryota; kingdom Metazoa; phylum Arthropoda; class Insecta; order Diptera; family Tachinidae; genus Cistogaster; species Cistogaster globosa. The sequence continues at coordinate 66,442,635 of OW569405.1, read as the reverse complement.
GCGGACGGACAGGCAGACATTGCCTTATCCACTTCGCTATACATAAGGACTCAGAACATATACTCTATGGGTTCGGAAATGGATATTGTATAAATTACAAACTAAGATATACACATTTTCCATTTTTGTGGTGTAGGGAAAAACAATTCTTTTCTGCATTTTGTGAACTTTTCCTTGAAATTTCTAGTATTTGAAAAGCTTAATTTTACATAAATCTTGGAATTATTAAGTAATACGATTTTTAATTTTTGTCTTTTTGTTGGATTTTTAATACTTTATGATTTTTAGTAGAATTTTTTTTTTCTTAGCAAAAATTTCTTTTTATTTGGTGGAACTTCATTTAGAATTTAGTTCAAACTTATAATGTAGCCTGGGCAATTGTAACAAAATTTTGATTTTTAGTAAAATATCAATTAATTTTTTTTTGGTGTTTTCTAAAATTTTATTATTGAGTGATCATGATCAAAGCATTTGTAACCACGTTATAAGCCTTTAAAAAAAATTTGGACAAACATAATAAGAAAGTGATTAGGGTATATTCAGTCCTTTCCCCTACCCTATTTCTTATATTTCTTAATGACCTTCTGCGTCAGACATCCAACCCTATCTATTCTTTTGCAGATGACAGTAGCATATGCCATTCATTTACGTTTCGCAGTAGACCAAGCCTTCGGGAAATTAAGGCTATGAGAAAGCACATGGACGATACCCTTAATCGCGACCTTTTGGTAATTTCCGAATGGCGCCTGGCGAACAGGGTTCAGTTTGACGCTCATAAAATCCATTACTGTGAGCTTTCGCATAGGCGTACTGCTGAACATGCTACCTCATCTGTAATTATGGTGATACATATATTAAGAAATCAGAAGCTCTCGATGTTCTTGGCATGAAAATTCAATGCGATGTTCGTTGGAATCAACATCAGTCTAGGTTTTCTGAAACGGTGTAAAAAATAACTCACTCCATCTGATCTCCTTACTATCTATGTCACCTTTATCAGACCGAAAATGGAATACAACTCTCATGTATGGGCCGGTGCTTCAAAGTCTATTTTGGAGTTACTCGACTGCGTACAAGAGAGAGCGAAGAAGCTCATCGGTGACAGTAGGGTATCCAGCTCTATTGACTCACTGAAGTATCGACGCAATGTTGGGTGTGTTTCACTGTTTTATCGTTACTACAACGGAATGTGCTCTTATGCAATCAGGAAACTCATTCCTGAAAACATTAATTTTATACGCGCAACGCGATCTGCATCAAGAGCGCATTCCTTTGTGGTCGATTGGCCAGTGAATCGCCCTACGTGTTACAGAGAAAGTTCGTTTTTTAGCCCATCAGTTCGTATGTGGAATAAACTCCCTGCAGAGGTCTTTTCTGCCACTTTCAATGTGCAAAATTCAAATCAAATGTCCACAAGCATTACTCCCTCTATCCCCCTTCCCACAACCTAATTCTGGCATAATGCACTGCATAAGTAGGGGTCATCCCCTGAGTACTGGTCCTAATTAAAAAAAAAAGCTGCGGTAATAGAAAGATTGAATTTTAGTTATTGTTGTATTAATGATTGATAGAAATGCAAGATGAATTAACCAAGAATTTGTTGTTTTCTTTCCATCTTGAAAAGCCAAGCTTAAACCATCCATTATTTTTAAGGGTTCCGTACGGAAAGTGTAAAAACGTTACCCTATTTTTTGCGTCACAGGCCTGTATGTCTGTCACAGTTCTCTATCTCCGGAACTGTTAGGTAGACTCTTGAAATTTAAACAGATGTTTTACTATAGCCGTCATAACAACTAATTCTAAAATTAAGGGTGTTCCCAAAGTGACGTTATATTCATGCAAATATTATGTTTTGATCTGTGACAGGCAGACATGTAAAATTTTTATAGTGTCCGTTAAATTATATGTGCTTTAGCAATAATAATAATCAAAAGGTGACAAATTATTTACGTGGTTATCGCTTATATGGCTTTAGTTTCTCAACCGCAGAGGGAAAACTTTTGGAATTTACACATAATATGTATGTAAAAATATGTCCGCTTTTAAAACAAATTTAAAAATTAAAGCAGTTTTCCAAGAGGAAGTGAATTGTTTTTCTTTTATCCGATTAGGCGAAGGCTATTTGCAAAAAATATTTTTTGATTTTTATTATCAGAAGTAAAATAAATAGGTAACACTTCTGTGAAAAACACTAAAACTGTCTAAAAAGGTGCCAACATTACACTTTTATTTATAAATATTTTCTTATTCAGGAAGTAATTTCGTGACTTCGTTATTTGCAAATAAAAATTGAAAAAAAGTGACCCATACATGGCACGGAACCCTGCCATGTGTGTTCGTCAAACTCATACTTGAGGGATTTATTGATTTTAAAACTAATCTTACATTCTAAAACTGTCAAAATTAATCTTATAATAAACTCTTACAAAAATATCCATTAAAATTTGAACATAAAGGTTGAGTAACCTGTGTATGGGAGTTTTATGCTTTTAAGGAATGTTAAAACAACACAAAATAAAAAGCTACTAATCACTACAACAATGGTATTCACAATATCGACAAAATATATATTGATATAGTTTTCATTTGACCTTTTAAACAATTATATTTTATTAACTTTTTCAATGAAATAGTAGAAAACGAGGAAAAAAATTGAAAAATGGGGAAAATTTAATTTTACGAACATGAGAAGAAAAAAAATAAAATATAATCATGTCCTGCCTCATTTTAATACATTCAATCAGATTAATTATTCGAAATAATTTTTTTTTCTTAAAGGAATTATTATTTTTCAGTTAAGTTTAAGCTTGTTATTAAATGGGACTTATTTTTAGGACAAAATGGAGTTTCTGCTTAGCTACAACCCTCATCAGCAATCGTTATATCTGTCTAGACGGCAAATTTGTATATACATACATATGTACGTATATAAAAATTTTTAAAAGAAATAGAAGATGACGGGTTGACTTGTTGAACTTCAAGTATTTTGTACGATCAAAGAGCAGTTAACATTTGTAAAAAAAGGCGATTTAGAAATAAATCACTTTCATCAATAATGCTAATATAGCAGCAACATTTTTTCATATGTGTTTTTAAATGCAAAAGCGTTAAATTGATGCAAAGTTTAATTTTTAACGTTTAATTCGCAACAAAGCGGAAACGGTCCCTTTTTTGATGACGTAAGCAATCGATTTTCTTTTTCCTCCTAGAAAAAAAAAGATACAATTTTTGATTCGATCATATGAATTTTTAGATGTACGAGGGCTGCTATATATATTTCTGGCCTGGCAACACTGAGTGCTGCCAAGTGCAATCTGACATTTCCATTGGAAAGTTTGTCATTTTTAAGCATAATCGTACTCAAAACGTTTTGACGTACGACCATTATTTGTGTTGTTTACAGTGACTTGAAAAAATCAATATAGAAAAAAATGGAATTAACTCGTGAACATTTTCGTGCCATCATTTTTCAGAACTTTCGACGTGGATTATCACGACAAGAGTGTATTGATGAACTTAAATCTTTGTATAGCGATGAAGCACCATCCTATAGCACTGTGAAAAATTGGTATAATGAATATAATCGTGGCCGAAGCTCGCTCAAAGACGAATTCCGTAAAGGTCGTCCAAAAACGGCTGTTGTGCCAGAGAACATTGATGCCGTGCGTGAACTCATAATGCAAGATCGACATGCGACATACCGAAAGATAGAGACATCCTTGAACATTTCTTCCACCAGCATACATTCGATACTGCATGAACACCTGGGCGTAAAAAAGGTTTGTTCTCGTTGGATCCCGCACAATTTGAAAGTCGCTCAAAAAAAGGCTCGTGTCGATTGGTGCAAAGAAATGTTGCAAAAATACGCTTGCGGTGCTTCAAAAGACGTTTATAAGATCGTCACAGGTGACGAATCATGGACCTATGCGTATGAGCCCGAAACGAAACAACAATCGACCGTGTGGGTCTTCAAAGACGAGCAAAATCCAACGAAAGTTGTTCGTGGAAGAAGCACTTCGAAGCAAATGGTCGCCTGTTTCTTCGGCAAAACTGGTCATGTGGCGACTGTTCCGCTTGAGCAACGTAGGACGGTCACTTCTGAGTGGTACACTACAATTTGTTTGCCTGAAGTCATCGGAGAAATTCGAAAAAGCAACAAGAGAAGACGAATCATTGTTCACCATGACAATGCGAGCTCTCACACATCGGCTCAAACAAGAGCGTTTTTGACCGGCCAAAACGTCGAATTAATGGGTCATCCGCCGTTCAGCTCTGACTTGGCACCTAATGACTTTTTCTTGTTTCCGCACATCAAGAAAAAAATGCGTGGTCAACGATTTTCGTCGCCAGAAGAAGCTGTTGAAGTGTTCAAAAACCATGTTTTAGAGGTGTCTCAATCGGAGTGGAAAAAGTGCTTCGACAACTGGTTTGAGCGCATGCAAAAGTGTATAAATCATGCTTTGATTATAAATATTCGCATTTTCACTATTAGGCCAGAAATATATAGAGCAGCCCTCGTATGAAGCTATAATGATAAAAAAAACAAGTAAGAGTGCTATATGCGGCTATGCCGAATCTTATATACCCTTCACCCAAGGCAAATTGAATACTAGGTAAAGTTAACAGCACAAGTCAAGGAAAATCAAGGCTAGGTGGTCGCAATGGCGAATTGAATAAATTTCGCCAAAACCTGAAATGTCAAACTCCATACATAAATAATGTGTATTTTATTTAATATGGTGTTTGACACTTAGCGTTTCGGCGAAAATCAATGTATTTGCTATCGAGACCACATAGTATATTTTCGCCATGGCTCAAGTGATCGAATTCGCTTTACATATTTTTCAGAACCAACGTCAAAATTTGTTTTCATTTTGTTGACGCGCCATTTAAAATAATGAAAAAATATTCAATTTGAAAAAAATATGTTTAAATAATAAATTTATAGACAAAAAAGTGAATGTGCGGATAAACCGTTGTGTGAAAAGTGAAAAGGGTGCGTGTGCCCAAGAAGTGCAATAAAACAAAAGAAACAAAAGACACCGTTTATTGAAAAAAACGTTTCGTTAAAAAATATGTTTGAATTTTTTTATTTTTTCTTAACAAAATATATATGCATACATACTTATGTATGTACACAAGGCGAATAAATTACCAGGTGGCAGCATAGGCGAATTCAGTATTTTTTGCTGGTATACACGTCTGTCAAACTCCATATATAAAAAATATATACAAATTTTTTATATATGGAGTTTGACAGTGGTGTACGCCAGCAAAAAATACTGAATTCGCCTATGCTGCCACCTGGTAATCGATTCGCCTTGTATGTACATTAATAAAAAATATTTGAATATTTATGAAGAAATATTTGTGCGGTTTGCAGGAAAAGTACAAGTGCGGGAGTGGAATTGTGTCCGATATTTCGAAAGAAAGTTAAGAAAGTTTGACCTTTTTAAAATTTAAAATTTTTTATCTCAAACGGATGTAAAAAAATCAATCTTTGGCCCTTGTTGCTTTTAAGCTTAAAAATAATACGGCGGCCAAAATTTGGCGTTTCCTGACAAGATTTAGTTTACAAAACTATTAATATTTATAATTTTTAACAATAAGAATAGGACATACATATGATAAAAAAAATTTTAATGTTTTAACACTTGTCTTTTATACTCAACTCCAGCTTATAATGGTAACGAATATTAAACGATTTTTAACTTTCTTTGTCGGTCGACTTTTATGCCTTTTATCGAAAATTAAAGTTTAAGATCCCGCCTACCAAACAGAACAAACCGCATATTAAAATTACCATCCAATCAAAAGTTACGGATTTTTTACCGCTTTCTCGCACTTAGAAGTGTTGATTGCTTTTTTGCAAAAAAGCCAAAAAGGCCTAAGCTGTCAGCAAAAAACAGAAGAGCTCGTCAAGAGTTCGTATTACATCATCAACACTGGACCATTGACGACTGAAAACGCGTTCTATGGTCAAACGAATGCAAAACAAATCGTTTCAACTCAGATGACATTTAATATTTTTGGTTCAACACTAGAAAAGCAACACAGCAGCATCAGGTTATAGACACGGCTAAACATGGTGGAGGGTCTTTAATGGTTTAGGAGTGTTTCTCGGAATTTGATGTTGTTGTTTTTCTTTCTGTTGTTTGTGTGTTAAATGAAGTAAATATGTACATATACAGTAGCTCACTTCTTATTTTATGCAGTAGCTTATTTGCTTTTTAACGCTCTATAAAAACAAAACTTACAGTAACATAAAAAAGAATTTGACATCATTCAATGAAAAACGTTCTTCTTTAACAAAAAAAAAAAAAATATATATAATTTATTGGAAAAATCTACGTTTAGTAGTTTTAAAACTAAAAAATCAAAAACACTCAATTTTTTCACACCACAGCTTATTTTATGCAGGTACTTATGGTTTTATATAGCTCGTGTTTAGGAACGGTAACTAAATGAATTAATATTAAGTGTGGTGGCCTTTATTGTCAATGACAGATTTTAGGCGGTTTGGCATAGACGTTACCAGTTTTTGTGTAACACTGGGCGAAATATTCTCTTACTGTCTTCAGCGCTTCCTTCAAATCATTTTTGTTTGATATTTTGTGTTTCCAATATTGACCATAAATTTTCAATAACGTTAAGGTCGGGTGACTATGGTGGCGGCGTCATCAAATGTGGACAGTTATAAATTAACCAAGTTTGGACAATACCTGATTTGTGCTTAGGGTCGCTATCCTGGTAAAATCTAAAATTTGTCTTTATACCCATATTTTCTGCACTCTCCAATAAGTTATCCTTTAAGATCTTAAAGTACCTAAATTTGTTTATAGTTGTTTCAATAAATGTCAAATTTCCAATATCAGCAGTCGACAAACAGGCCCAAACTATAATACTGCCACCACCATGTTTCATTATTGTTTTTACGTTTTCTTTGTTTAGCTCCGTATTTGGTTTTCGCCATACATGCCATCTGAACCGAATATACTGAATTTTGATTCGTCGACAAAGATAACCGAATTCCAAAATTCTCAATCTTTGGTAACATGTTATTTGGCAAAATTTAATCTGCAAAGTCTATTTTTCGGGTTGATAAAAGGTTTCCGACGTGCAATTCACCCATGAAAATCGTCACATTGTTATTGGAGATCATGACAGTGTACACAATTCTACAGTTTAAAAGTTGTGTCATTCATAAAGCACCTCAATAAACAGCAGGATATTCCGCTTACGCCGAAATATAAAAATCTAAATAAAATTGATTAAAAAATAAGAATGGAAACGTAATACAGGGCGGTAACCCTAGTTTGAGTATGGTCACTTGTTTACCCACGGACCATTATGGTTTAAGAAAGCTAGTCAACAGTTTATTATTAAATTCTATTGAAATTTCTATCGATATCGAGTGCTGTAAAAGGAGAGTTTAAAAGGAGATCTGCCAACACTAGAACCAATGGCAATCTTGAGATCTAGATGAAGTGTCATTGTGTTCTACTTCTTCCAAATCTAATCACTTATTCAATACCGGTTATGCTTCATGGAGATTGTCTATTTCTTGCATATTTTATATTGCTTCCGAATAAGGATTGCAAAACCTTTTTGTCGGGAACGCGATACGCCATCATTAAACTGATGATTGAATAAAGTTTTAAAAATACCGCTTTTTGACGACGTAACTTAATTTGAATTAAAGGCCTCATTAGTCTTTACTTTCTGTTGCTGTTCTGTGCCGTGCCGTTCTGCTTTTTAAATTATTGTAATTAGTTTTTCTGTAACAACAAACCAGCCGTTTATAATACACAAAGAACACACAACACAACAAAAACAACTACAATTACAATGACAAAAAATGGTTTGTTTACAATTTTGCACTCACACTACCAAACAACTTTCAAGTAACTTAACGTTGAATTCTATTTTCTACTGATTCGAACGGAACAGAACAGAACGTCAAAGTAATAACAAACCACAAATACATATTTTCCATTTAACAGAAATTGATCAGCTGATTCGTCACGGAACGGAAAGTAAAGACTAATTCTGCCTTAAGGAAATGTATTAAAATAAAAATAAAACTGTTTTTTCAAGATTTTTTATTTTTATTTTGATTATGTTTTTTTTTTTTAAATTATTATACCTTAAATTATTTAAAGTCCACTATACATAAAAGTGATATATAATGTGTTTATAATATTATTAGATTTTCCTTTTTAAGAAAAAATTTACTTCTATAATTTAATCGATTATATTATCCTTTCAGTACAAGTGGTTTCAATATGGGTGTAGTGATACTAGAATAATGAATGTTTATTGAAAAGCAAAATTTTGTATTATTTTCTTCAATTGCTGCTGGTGACTAAGATTAAGATAAAAAAGTTATGTTTAACATCTTCTGATATTTTATTCTGGCATGTAAAAGCAATAGTATCGAAATTTACACCTGAAGATTTTTGACAAAACATTTAATTTTAGAGAGTTAAAACTGCTATGTTATTTTATCACGTATTAATCGTTCGTCTTTTATTTATGAAGATGATTTCTTTACACTAGAAATATACATGAATTTCTTTTCTTCCGTCTGTGATTATTAATCAAAGGTAAATTATTTTACACTGACTTAGGATCTTTTGTCAAAAGTCAACAAGTATATAAATATTTTTAAATATAGCGAATGTATTTATGCAACTATGTATTCTTGAACAATTAATTAAATATACAATCTTTAGTAATGTTTCTTTTTTTTAAATTATGTTATTTATTCATTATTTAAAATTAACTTAGAACAAAAATTCGATTCTAAAATTCATAAACTGTTCTATTTACCGTTTTCTGCTGTTATTGTTATTGATTTAACCAAACGGCTGAACAAAAACAGTCTAAAGGTGCGGTCAGACTAGTCAAATATTTTACCAAAAACACGTAACCACTATTTTTAGAAATGTTTATTCAATCTTTCTTGACATATATCATTACCAATGACGATTTATATTATAATAAATGTGATATATCACCTTTATATTGACAAGGATCTTATATTTCCTAATAATTATTTGAGAAGGAAAAAACTTTTTTTCCATAATTTAGTGGTTACGTCTTTTTGGTCAAATATTTGACTAATCTGGCCGTACCTTAAGTTTTCCTCTTTAAGTTTTAATTTAAAAACAAAAGTTTAATAAAAAATCACAAAAATAAAAAATATGACCAAACAAAGTTTTTTTGTCGTTTTGAAAGCGAAAATTGTACGATTTTAAAGAAACTATTGCGTTGCGTCCCTTCAGTTCTTTAAAAGTATTCTTTCGAAGAGAATTAAAAAGTAACCATCATGTCCAAAATTTTAAAATATTGTGTTGTAGAAATTCAATAAGGCACAACAAAATTCGCCTTATTTGGTTTTATTAAAAAAGGAAAACATAAGAATTATAATACGGGCAAATAATAAAAATTTAACAAAAACTGTGAATTTTTTATTGTTAGCATGTTTTTTTTTTTAAATTTTTAACACAAGTTAATAGTTCTATTTCTTTGTTTTTTTTAGTAGTATACCTTACATAAGCCCCTAGATATTAGAAAGAATAGACACCTGTTTTAAAATTTTATTGGATTTTTCTTGCTTTGTTTTTGTTAATTTAAAAATATTTTGTTTTAGTGCACTTTTCATATAAAATTAAAGCGCTGGTGCCTCCTTTAGTATCTGTGGAAAATTCCATTTAAATGGAGATGTGTGTGTGTGTGTATATGTTATTTTTTAATGTAATTATTTTTTTATAAACTTATTAGTTTTAGGAAATTTATCTGCTTTGAAATCAGGATCCTTTTTAAGGCGTTCCCGTACATTATTGCGTATGTTATCTAAACAAGATGATTGCACAACTGGATCTCTAGCGATGCTAATGGCTACGACTTCAGGTGTGAGGCCTTGAACGCTGTTTGTTGATGTCCCGACTTCTTCTGGGTTTTGAATGGCTTTTTTTACACTGTCAGCTATTAAAGCACAAATTTCTGTTGGTGCTTTTGAGTTTTGCACCAGCTTTCGCCGTTTTGATGACATTCCAGATATGTAAGCATCTGAGAAGGGTGGCTGTACTGGAGGATTCTAAAAGTGTTTAATACATAATTCAAAAATGACATTTATGAAATGTTTAATTTTTTTGAAAAAGTATTATTAAATAAAATACATTAATAAACAATAAAAAAAGGAGTAGATTCCAAAAAGCCTGCGAAAAAAATCAGTGGTATTCACGAAGAGAAAAACATCTAAAATCTTGAAAACATCTAAACGTCTGATATATTCCCACTCCGTTAAAAACTAACAAGCTTCTAAATGATAATTTTATTTCATACACATATTTTTGTGTCAAAATAAAACAAAAATAGCTTTTCAGGAATGCAAAACATAGGATCGGTAAATACGGAACAATATTTAAATTAAAAGATACTATAATAAGGGTTAGCGATATAGTTAAGTTTTGATACATTTCAAGAATCATTTTAGTAGAAATATTTTTTTTTCCTTTTGTAAACTCTGCTTGTAAACTTACGAAGAGAAGAGGAAAACTTCGTTAGCTGGGTAATATGTATGGAGAGCACTGGTTTTAATCAATGCTTTTATTAAAAGCTCAGTGTTTAAACACTGATGACACAAACTATCCGCTATAAAGTTATAGTCTTCTATTGTATTCTATATGTGCCAATGACCTTCCCTTGCTAGTAAAACGTAGTAAAATACAAATATTTTCTATTGGTTCACAACTTAATGTAAGTTGTAACATACCAAAAGCATATAACCTAGTTAATAAATGATAACCTGCCTCAAATTCATCTCTGGACATATCTATATGCTTTAAGTATACAACCAAACTAAATAAGCAGCTCTAATCATGGTTCACCAATTATGATAGCCAAGTGTTGTCGGTCAATCAAAAACAGTATTATAAGTTTCGTAAATACTGCGAAAAATCATGTCGTGGTACTCAAAAGGCAGCTTGACTGGTCAGATTACAAATTCATAATGATACACTCGACCTTTATCAGATGCCGTAGTCTAACCTTTCGACATAAAATTATTTATTCACGACAATTGAAGAGCAGAGGAAAATCTCAACTACAATAAAGCAATATTGTTTAATTATTCAATTCGCTTTTGGAGCCAATTGTCGCCTCACATACAAACTATTTCTAAATAAAAACTTTTCATAATGAGAATTGTAATATCCTTAAGAAAAGAACTAAAGAAACTTGTAACAAGTCACCAGTGAACTTAGTTCGCTACCTTAAAAACCTTATTTGCTATTACGTGGTAATAAATTTTCTCTAGCTAAAAACATAAGAAATTTTTAACTTCTTAGTATAATTTTTGAATATTAAAAAATATTTAAAGAAAAAACTTACAGTTGCTTGTCTTTGAATGTCACGAGCGATAATTGGTAACCAGTCGTTAGGAAAATGGCGATGCCAAGTTTCTGAACCGGGTATAACTGGAGGAAGGGGTTCATTATCATCTTCTGATTGTGATGTTGTAGCAGCTTCAGACATTTCGACATCTGTATCCATTGGCTGAGGATGAAAATAATTGGGCGGTGAGACGAAAGTCTAACGAATTTTTTTTTAATTTATTCTTAATATTTGCATACAATTATTGTTTGATACTTACCATTTGCACGTTGTCAACATTGGACGCTTGTGCATTGCGAAGAACAATAAACTGTTGAGCATCAGCTTCATCGGTTGCACTGGGTATGGTTGGCGTTAAATATAGGCATAAGAATTTAACAACATCACCTTGTAAATCTGTTTTATAAGTGAGAGTTTTAAGCGAAATTATTATTACTTTTTTTTTCTTCTTAGTAGTTAAGTGGTAAAACTTACGACTCTGTACGGAAGTGCACAATAAACGCATTAATTGAACCCAGAATATTTCCGCATTTTCTTCGCCAATACAAATATATAAAACACTGTATAAACGTTTGCGAAATTGTTCACAAATTTGCTTCAGCTTTTGTTCGAATTCCTTTAAATTGTCGGGGTTTTTCTTTAAAAGTTCAATTACCGTTGGCAATGTGCTTCTTAGTATGTTTAAAAGAGAATCCCTTGAATCGTATTCCGGCTTCTCATATTGAGGCAAATACAATAAGGACTCGCCAAACCATTGAATTGCACGATTAATGGCCGGAGGTATGGTGTCATCATTAATAGGCTGGCCTTCAAAAATATTGTTATTTAAACAATTCATCAATTGGGAGTGTATGTTGAGCCGTTGAGCATTTTCAGTTGAATCAGCTCCCATTGATACTGCGTTCGAAGATGATGCTGAAGTACTACCTGCCCCACCGAACATCACACTCAAAGGCGACACAATCGGCATAACAGTCCTAGTAGATGATAAGTTATTCCCTTGTCGTGGTGCACTCGTCATTGTTGAACCAACTATCCGAGATGAACGAGGACGCATGCGGTGATAAATATCATTCAAAGTGCGTAAAGGTCGCCGTGTAACAATATTTGCTAATATATTAGAACAGTTTTGTTTTTCACAATATACAAATCAGTATGAGGGACCGGTAAAATATGTTTGGATGGGAAAGAAATGGTTATGGAATCAAATGCTCAATAAAGATAAAAATGACAAATTGATTATTGTTTGCGATATATTTTTTAGATGTGAAGCAAATGATTTAAGTAATCAATCTTTTTTTCAAGATGATCCATACGATACTACAAATACTATAATAAATGTGTCTTTGTTAGGGTTTTAAATCGCTTCAAACTATTTATATATTTATAAAGTGCCATGATAAAAATATATTACTTAGTACTGGTATTGTATTGTTCTTGTTTGTTTAACCTGACGCAGAAAGCGTAATCGCTTGGTACGGATTTGCTGAACGTTAAGTAGAGAATAACTAAATTCAATTAAATTTAATTGAGTGTCAAAAAAAATTAAAAAAAAAACGATTGCAACTCTAATCTTCTAACTCAAAATAAAAGCTGTTAAAATTGGGCCCAACAAAGCTGTCCATATAAAAACAGTTTAAATCCGCCATTCATATTCAATATCAGATTTCCACCTTCTAAAATATTTGCGTCAATTATCTGAGTAGCCGAGAATTACGGCAGATGGTTTGTTTCATTGTCGATGTCTGTATAGTTGTTCTAGTAATAAATTTTGTATATTATTAAAATTTTTAAGCTTCAGCAGTTAACATCACTTAAAAGGCAAACACAATATCCGAAAGGCAAACACAAAACCATAGATCTTTGTTTTTCGATTGATGATGAGGATAAATTAATAATTGAAGAAAAATATTTCATGAATTACAAGTAAAAACAAGTTCACGCACCAAAAATCCTTACTTATTTTTCATTTTTACAAAAAGCGTTTTCTTCATTATTATTAATATGAATTAAAAATGCTGTTTTCTAATATCCCTATTGTGATAATGTCACAACTTTAATCATTTTAGCTGTGGATAGTAAAAACTTAGCAATCGAAACTTTATATAAATAAATTTATGTGTGAGTTGCGAATATTCATATGAACACGGTAAACTGATGTTTCTAGTGCTAAGATGTTAAAAAATAATAGTTTCATATTTGCATAGTTGTATGTAATGAAAGCATTGCTAGCGCTAAAGTCTAAACCAAGATTTTTGTAAAAATTGCAGAAGCACAACAAATGCAGAGTAATGAACAATGAAAACCTATACTGTATGTATGAACAACTTACCCACTGTAGGATTGTTACGATTTGCTGTTGCAGATGCAGATGTGGTACTAGTGGAACCGTTTTCATTAGGAGCATTACTGGCCGTTTCGGGTTCACGTATATGATGACTGTTGCAGGGCAAAAATCTATCAAACGATGACACATTATTACTGGGTAATACACGACCATTCCAACCAGTGGGCATACCCAATACCGGTATGTTGCCAAAATGTACTTGGGGACGTGATGTTGAACGTGTTTGAGTTGAAGTTGTTGGCAAAGTTGCTGTAGTTACACGTGCAGGATTTGTTGCTGAAGCGGAGGATGAACTTGTTATAGTGTTTGTGGTAGCATTATCATTTGTTGCAGTTGTTGCTGTAGCTGATGTTTCATTTTCATTGTTATTCGAACTTGTACTGCTTGCTTGTGGAGTTTGACCTCCACCACCGCCACTACTGGTACTACTAACACCAATAGGCACATCAATTGAAACCACATTTGGCGAATTGATGTGAACATGAAAATCAGTATCGAATGGAGCTGCACTAACCACATCTTGCAGTAAACGTGCTACTTGGCGTTGCAAACTGCCTGCATGGTGAAATTATAAAAAGCACATTAATATTAAAATTAAGTACTTAAATAACAAATCAAAGTTTTTATGTGAAATTTCATGTTAGTAGCTTTAAAAATATATCAAGCAAATTGATTAAAGATATTTTATCACGTTACTATGTGAATTTAGAAGACATTTTCTTCGGCAATTTAAAATCACAAGCCTGTAAAATATTTTTAAATACATTGATTTAAATTGATACTGTTAAAAATTAAAAAAAAAATAAAAAACAATTACTGAGACCGCAACCACAAATATTTTCACCGATCAAATATTTTTCAACGTTAACCGCTTTTCTACATTTCGATTACGTTTCCGCATTAAGTTACGCAATTTAAAGGTGAAGAGTATTTAAAACCGGCTGTTGTGCTGTGAAAGTGTGAAATTGGAACAGAAAAATAAGCAATTTTTTAAACATTTTAATAAATAATTTATAATCGTACTTGATTTTCTTAAAATATTTTTGTTCTAAAAACAAACAATTTGTGATGTTCTCACAAAATATATGTCGTCAGATAATGAAATACACAATAGATCGCGATTAATATGTATGATGTTAAATTATATATTTTTTTAATTTTTTGCTTTAATTGCATTTTAAATTTTTTATTAGTTCGCTCTACCTTTAACTATGCTTCCCCGCTATGGATCTCGTTCCTTAGCGATACCAAAGGACGAGTATTACAAACTACACTAAATAATCCGCTAAGAATCGCCATGATGAGAACAGGATGCTTCCGGTCAGACAACACAATGAATTACTGACTTAGCAATCACTCGTAGCATGTTACATGCCCAGTCACCTTTATCACGAGGTGTTAACCTGAGATTCTCCTCCTCGACACATCCAGCGGAACTTCAACATCAACAGGCGGTCTCAGGACCTATTACTCGCCATAGATGCAATAAGGCCCTCAATTAACAACACACCTCTCAACGAATAGCTCGTGGCACTTAAAATCGTGTTCCAACCTGCTTTCAAAGCTCTCACGACACAGTGTCCCAGTAGGTCCACGAATTTATTTCCTACAGACAGACCGATTGAAGTTGTGACATTCTCCAATCCATTAAGCCGTTTATTTTTTGACGATCTATATTTTATTGAGAATATCACGAAATTGTTTCATCTTAGAAAACAAAACATTTTCAAGGAATCAATCACGATTAACACTTATAAAATTAAATGATTTTAAATAAATTTCATGTTTATAATACGATATTTGTAGTCATTAATATGTGCCAGTGAATTAAATAGAAGCTTCAAATTTCATTATAAAAACAATAAAAAAAATATTTCGAATCATTAATTAGACCGTCTATTGCATTTAAGAATTAATTTCTCGATATTACACACTTTTTTTAAGCTATACAAACAAAAATCGGATTACTCTCCATCACTAAATTAACAAAATACAGAATATTTATCAAACGTAATTTAAAACGAAACGGAAGGAAGAATATTGAAGTTTTTAAACGGAGAAAATTTTCACCAGAATCTGTCCCACACGGATTTTTTTTTAGGAGTTCTGAGCTTTGAAAGAGTTTTAAAACACATAAGTAAAAAATAAATTACCCTATTTATTTTCATAAATCTAAATAAGTTTTTAAGCTTTTTCGAATTAGTATACAATTATCTTCACAAGTTATTTACACATTAAAAATACATCCCAAAATTCCTAACAATTAATAAAGCACAATTTTTTGTCGTTAAAAACTTTACATACATGTCTGTTCTGTAAACCACTTTTTCTCAAATTGATTTCAAATCTTGCAAAAGGTATTCTGCCCACAAATTATGCTGAATCACGTGATTTAAATACGTTTAAATAAATGACTGCCGATTTCAAATCACTTGCTTATTTTTCCAATTATTTCGCTTAAAATATAATAACATTGATTACATATATTTAAAATGATATTCCTTTTGTTTATTTTCGAAAACAAAGTTAGATTATAATGCTCGCATTTTTTTTCTTCAGCAGTTAGTTCGATTTAAAAAGACAATTCTAATTTTACCCAATTGACACAGTCTTAAAACAGCATGTAAGATTATTCTAGTTTATGCTTATGTTGCTAATTTAAAAACTGGCTTAATATTTGGTTTCATCGGCGAGTGCTTTCGATGTGATCACATCAATCATATTATTTACTCGCGAAACAAATCCTATAAACCTAACATAAAATTTAATCTTTGCTGTTAAAAAATTAATAATAGTCAATAGTTATTTGTTTAAGCAATTTTAGAAAAAGTTAAGTGCAAAATTTAAGCGAATTTCTTCATTGAAAGGAATGGTAGCTTTCTAAATTTTTTTCATAAATATTAATTTTCTTATTAAACAAATTTTTATTTGACGTCTAGTTTTAAACGCTTCAGTTAGCTCCAGTATATAAAAAGGTACATACATAACATTACCCTAATATAGAAAGGCCCTAACTAACGTTTGTCCTTCTTTACAAGAAAAGGAAAAAACGTGTTAAAAAGTACAGTTTTGTAGTTGGAAATTTTTTATTAAAGCACTGCGTTATTAAATGCTCTAAGCAATTTAATACTGTTAAAAGGTTTTTAATCTTTTAGTGGTGCATTAGAGAATCATTTATGGAAATATGTATAAAACTTCAGCAAATAAAAATTCCCTAATTTATTGTAGCTTCAGACATTTTGACTTTTTGAGACAATTTTTTGAAGACAATTTCCAATAATGATATTTAAAAACCACACCGAAAGATTAAAAATTGTATGATTTTCAGAACAACACCAAATCGTTGGCGTGATTTTAAATTCCTTCGTGATTTAAAATTTTAAATTTAATTAAATTTTAAAATTTAAAATCAGTTATTCATAGTTAATTTTTGCTAATTTTTGAACAAGAACTTTGTTCTTCAATTGTGGCAACACCAACAACATGGTTAGCTTAGGTTGCACAGGCTGTCGGCGTAATAAGAAGACCGACTCACATGGGTCCCAAAGGTCCCGTTGTGTCACCTGGAAGCAGGATGTGCAGGGATCCGATTCAAGTCCGTAAGATGATACTTTTGACGTTTAGTCTTTTGACGTATTCGTAGTAGATTCATTGGCAATTGTTACAATGAATTCAATTTCGCTAGAAAACCGCGTTAAAAAAATTATAATTCACTATAAAAATTCATTCAGGAACGAACCCGCGGGTTTTTCTGAAAAAATAATTTTTTAGCGAAGCCCATTTTCACTTGCCAGGGTATATCAACAAGCAAAATTGCTATATTTAGGCTTCTGAAAATCCTAGATGCAGAAGACTTGCATGCCCAACGTGTCACAGTAGGAGGCATGGTTGAGCCTTTTTTTCGAAGCTGATTCTTGGAACATGGTAACGTGAATAAAGTGATTAAGAACTGTGATAAAAGAATCGATATATGTTAGCGTGGTCGTGATGGACATTTGCCAGATATAATTTTTTCGAACTTATCTCTTCGTAATACAACAACAATTTAAATCATCATCTACATTTTTCGTTATGTATTTTTTTTTTAGTAAATAAAAGTTCTTGTTGAAAATTACGATTGAACGTGTTCATGTCCTCGAAAAACTTTGCAAGGAGAGAGTGAGAAAAGAGCGTAAGTTTTTACAATATTGTTGGCTTAAAAAATTTAGGATAAAATAAAATTGTGCAACATTGAAAAAAATGCAAGCATTTGGAATATAAAAATATTATTTTGTCATTTCTTTTAATTTAGTTAGGGGAGTAAAAAGCAAAGAAGTTTATACCAACAGAAACTTAGTTTAAAATCTTTTAGCTTTGCAGGTGATACATTCAATGCAATGTACTTGTTTTCGGTGCAATTTTAATAAAATAGTACAATGTTTATGTAATAATTAAATTATAAACTACAACAATAAAAAAAATTTAAATTTTATTTATACATATATATACATATAAGATGTTTAGATTATTTAAATCACAATAAGAATTTTAATAAGAACTGCAAAAAATATATATATTTCTGATACGTTTAACCAAGGCGAATCAATACTAGGTTGTAGCAAAGGTGAATTAGATAATTTTCGCCAAAACTTCAAATGTCAAACTGCATATATAAAAAATGTGTACTATTTTTTAATGGTGTTTGACACTTAACATTTCGGCAAATCAATGAATTCGCTATCGAGACCACCTAGTATTATTTCGCCATGCGTTTAACATTCGAAAGCGTTTTAAAATTACCTAGTAACAATTTAAAAAAATGTAAAAGATTTTATGTGCGTATTTTAATTAGTTGGTTACTCAGAGTATCAATTTCAATTATTCCTTGTGATTGACACCAGTTTCCTGGTTTTTAGTGGTCTATTGTTTTATATATTTTGTCACTCTAGGAAATTTAATCACACCGTACAGCTTCCAAGTGTTAGATATCATTTTCAAGGCCAAAACAATTTTCTTTGCTAATTTTTGCTAGTAGAGTGTTCATTGTTTTTTTTTTTACCTTTAGGAGAATAATGTTGAAAATTTGTTTTGCTCTCTTGTTGCTAGTTTTTGCTAGTTAAGTTACTGAACAGACATAATATCTATTTAAGTAAGCAACAAATTTAAACAAAAGGAATATGAGAAATTTAGTTGGTTAGAAAAAATTTCGGACACCTAAAGCTTTTTTCTTATCACTACATACATGCATTTGTTTCTGCAAACCGTCGGATAACAACAAAAATATTTTTTTTTCATAATTTTTCTTTTATAAGTAAAATAGCGATTAAGAAAAAGCATAACATTTTGCTAAAGCGTAACTTTTTAAAATTTTCGCTAAAGATAATTTTCTAAGAAATGGATGAAACATTGACATTGTGCTGACCCCAAGTTGTTCATTTGCTTAAATGTATACAGTATTCCGTAAAGAGATAGAAACACGCCAAATTTTTGTCAATAACATAATGCATTTAACGGATATCTAACATATTTTCTATACAATTGTCAATCTTGCAATCATCCCTATCAAAGTTAACATTCGTGCAGCAAGCAAAAAGGTAAAAAAATATCGAAGCCCACAACATTTAAATACCTTAACGGGCAGTTAACCCTTGCGACCTTAACCGAATTGAACATCGTTGGTTATACTTAAAATCGAATCATGAGATTGTACATCCACATAATTCTAGACGAATAAACAAAAAGTATTAAAGTAGGTATTCATTTTTGTTCTCTAGTTTTGTGTAAATAAGAATAAGTTTTAAGAATAAACTCTCGCAATATTTTAATATTGGTTAAAAAACTTCCTATTTTTAGTTCTGTAGAATAAAGCATTTGTTTTATAAGTCATGACTCTTTTGTAACAAAGATATTGCACATCGCTTACTTCGGAGCGTCTTAAAAAAGCATTGTTAGTTAGTTTGTTATTATTAAACATAAGTAATCAACGAGGATAGTAAAAAAATTAATACTACAAATAGAACATACGCTCTAAATAAACGGCACGGCTTGGTTGTAATATTATTTCAAGAGTACCAACTCCTTGAGCTGGGACTATATGATGAGTCGGCAAATCATTGTACATACAAATAAAATTGCAACTACTTGTTTAAAATAAATATTAAACATTTTTTAAAAAGAAAACAAATTTACCTCTACCAGCAGTGGCTGAATTGTTGTTTGAGACATTCGCATTATTTCCATTGTCGTTTGAAGGAGTGCCAATATTTATTGTCGGCTGCCAAACGACTGGATCATCGATTGGATCATCAACTGTCGAGTTGTTAGCATCACTTGAGGTTGAAGAACTTGAAACTGAATCACTACGTGCATTGTCTCTTGTGGCATTATTACTGGCGCTAGCGGTTCCGGAAGATGGGGTTACTGTATTAGATGAAGCATTCGCTACATTAGATGAGGCATTTGCACTTGTTGCGTTACGCTGTTGTTGTCGGCGTAATGGTAAGATAGGTGTGAGAAAATTATTTGAGCTAACATAACCACTTTGCTCAACTAAAATTGGACGACAAGTTAAATATCTAGGTGTGGCCTGATATACGTCTAACATTAAGTCTGAAATAGCATGTTGAGCATGCGACATGTAATGGAATGCTTCAGATACACGATCAAATAAACGTTGAGCATTTTCACGACCAGCAGTATCCTAAAAATATGTAAAAACGTTATAATGATAATTGATTTTTCTTTTATAACAATAAATATTAAAATTTTACTTACGTTGTCCTCAAAAGTTGGTTCATTATGTAATAGTTCATAGTATTGTTGTATGAATGGATTAAGGCGGTTTTGAACATTGCGCATTTGTTCAATAACACTAGCCAATACAGGCGCACCAGTACGGCGTCTGGAATTGTCATTACTATCATCATTGCCGCTGGCGCCCTCAGCATTATCATTGTTTTCTTCGGCTGCAGATGTAGTCGCATTTGGAGATCCTGTTGCTGAATTGTTATCACTTTGTTCATTAGTTGGTGTATCTTCATCGTCATCGATGGCATCTTCAATAACCACAGAGGCTGTATCCGAAGCTGGATTTACTAGTCCAACGACAGCAGTATCATTATTTACATCAGATGCTCCAGCTGCAACCGCTGCAGTAGAACTATTTGCCTCATTCTCGTTCGTACTATATACGGTTGGTAATTGTACCAGGGTTACATTAGTATTTCCACTTCGACGTAAAGCAGCCTGTACAGCACCTTGTACCATTTCAACGATTTGTTGACTTTGTGGTATATCGGAAGTTATGCCTACTTCGACAACAGTCGATTCCATGGTCCAACGACCGCGTGCCAAAATATCCAGTGATTGATTATTTAATCCCTAAAATGTATATTTTTTTATTTAAACTTTAAGTGTAAATAAGTAAATACCAATAACGTTACCCTAGATGGGTCTTCCAGATAGGCGGCGATATTATTGGCACATTCCAACATATGTCGGGCTACAGTTATACGGTTCATGCAAAATGACGACGATGCAGCAAACGGATTAACGGCATCTTGTCCATTAGTCTAAAATTGAAAAGATGCGATTAAGAAAACTGGAAAAATCTTTAAGCAATATTTTTAAACTATAAACAAAAAGTAAAGTAAACGAAAAAGTAGGAATGCAAAATCCCAAATTTTTATTCCAAAAAAAAAAAACTTTTTACTTAAATAAACAATATTTAACAATATTTAACATTGAATTTATAAACAATAATCCTTTTTTATTGTTTCTGCTGCATACATGTGCATTCAATTTGTTAGAATTTGTAACACGCCAGCACTAATAAATAAATTATGAAATTAAATTTAATTTAAGAGCATTAGCTAGGTTGGCTATCAGCTCTTGTTGGAAATAAAAAATACAATATACATGTTTATAAGTTCTATGAATTTAAGTTATAAACAACAGTTAAATATGGTCTTTGTTCGCAAAGTGTTGTGAACTTCAACAGAATGTGTTTAATGCTGAGGTTGCCGTTACAACGAACACACGTTGGTGCTTGAGATGGTTTTAAAAAAGTCATGCGTAAGAAAAGGCGGTGTGACGTAATCGTTATTAGGAAAATGTTCTTATTTCTTTCTTTCCAGCGTCTGTGGAAATGTAGATTTATTATGAAATAGTGATAATGAGAGAGAGAGAGTTTTCCGATAAAGTTTAGAACTGACTTGATTGGGAATATGAAGACTTTGTAATTTTTTTCTAGTGTAGAATTTGTGATTAAAGCAGCATAAGATGTTTACTTAGCTGCAATGTTAGATTTATCGTTACCTGCAGTGCCAACGTGACGCGGAATCCATGATAGTTTTATATTTTGATTAGCATGATGTTATGAAAGCAAATTGCGGAATACATTGTGAGTGATGTGGTTTTTGTTATAAAAAGCCAGTGATATGTTTAAGAAGGTATTGTTTAGATTCCATTGTAATTCTTTTCTGTATTTTTTGGTTGTTGTTAATGAAATAGAAAACTTAAGAAGCAAGAGCAGTAGTCCGAATAACACTTGTCTTTCTTGCAAATGTGAATTTACTTTATCTTCTGTAGAGAAATTTTTGAGCCAGGTGATTACACTCTAATTTTTAATATTTTAAAAAAGTTTTGGTAATCGGCTTTGTTATAATCGTCTTTTTACAAAGGAATTATATGTCATCAGATTACAGGCAGAAGTTTATGTAACTGTTTTTCTTCATTATCTTGTTAATTTCGTTGAACTTGTTCATCCTCCCTAATATCTCTTGAAAGCGTTTTTGTTCTTTAGCTATAAGATTTTTATTTTCTAAAAACCATGAAAGCCTTGTAGCTACTACATGTTCAATGATCTTAAAAAGACATAGAAGCAGCAAAATAGGACGGGATAACGGTAGATAGTTTCCTGATTATATGATAGGGTATGCGGTCATGTCCAGGCAAAGTGTCCTTAACTTTACTCAATCAATTGGTAAGCTCTTGAAAAGTTATTAGTACTTCCAATTGCTACGCAGTTTTCTTTTCTGATAAAAAATGGTGAGAAGTTGGAGTCCGATGCATGTTCGAAGTGATTAGCAACTTTTGTTTGATCAGTTAATGTTTCACTTGGGGTCTCTGTTGCTGTTATAGTTGCAGCAAAACCTTAACGAGTTTTTGATCATATTGGGGAAATCGAAGTGTTTCTGTTTAAGATTTTGTAAATTTTTTAAACTTTGAGCATTTGTCAATTTTTACTTTTCTTTAGATTTAAGCGTTTTTTTTTTTTTTTTGTTGTATAATATTCAAGTTGGATTGGACTTAAAGTGTTGCCAACTTTGAATTTTTTCTTTTGCATAGTTAATAAATAAGAGCTCCAGCACAGGACTGGTACACGATCTGTTTTTATACCCTTCACTACAGAAAGTGGTAATTCCTACAATATCGATGTCACGCCTCATAAAGTATATGAATTCTGAGTCGTTATGTATAGCGAAGTCGGTTGAGCGAAGTCTGTAAATTCGCCAATCGATCAGACATAGTTTCGAAAATTTTGCTATAAAAGACTACGCCTGCCTCTATTTTTTCCATTTCATTTGGAACAATGAAGTATCTCAAATAAAAAAAAATATATATATATATATATATATATATATATATATATATATATATATATATATATGTAGGGCAATAGAGAATTGATAAATATGAAAAAAACATCAAGTGAAAAAAATTTGCGATCACCCATATTTTCCGAATTATGGGCCTCTGAACTTTTCATAGAAAAGTACAATTGTGCATCATATTCTTTAAAGATATTCAGGTATGTGATGGAAATCGATCAATTTGAAAACGATTCGTTTTGAGATAAATTTTAAACAAAAGTAAAGAAGTTACTCAAAAGTAATTGTAGAAACTGAATGGAGAGTTATTGAAATATATACTGAAGGTATTAAAAAATGAAAATAGTAAGGATATCGCAACCATTTACGGTTTTAAGTCGTCTCGACTTCGAAATCGATTTCCATCACATACCTGATTAATATAGGTGTCATTTAAAAGCTTTTGAAAAGATGTTTCAGGAAATACTAAAATTAAAAAAATGCGTAACCTGTTAAGAGCCGATGACATTTTTATGTATTTTTTTTTTTTTTAATTTTTTAATCCTCTGTCACCTTAATATTTGCTTTTTTGTTTGGAGTTACTTCGCTAACTAGATTTATATATATGGTAAAGGATAAACAGTATTGTTCTAAACTTAAGCAACCTTTTTTTTTACAAAGTTTTAAAAGTCTTCTCTTCGCTTAATTCCATAATATTACTGCTCGAAACTGAAGCATATATTACTGCTTTGTTGCATTTTTTTGCATAACAAAAACAAATAAGAATTTTAAAACATCATTTCAGTGCCGTTTTGTTTAGAGAAGAAAATATAATTTTTAGGATTTTTTTTGCATCTGGATTAGAATACTTAAATAGGAGCTATGGCGCGTACCCGTTACGAAGCATCTGTTAAATTAAAAATTGTGGAACTTTTTAATAACGTCCAATCTCGAATAACTAAAATGTTGAATATAAACAAACCAATAGTTTCGCGTCTTATAAAAAATGTTAAACTACTGGAACGATGGAGAAAGTTTATATCGTCCGTTTGATTAAAAAACAGTTTATTTCTTCCAAAGATGTTGTAAGTGGTCTAAATCTCAATTTTAGCTCAAGCACGATAAGAAAGAGAACATTGGAGAATAATTTGTGGAGCTTTATGCCGTCTAAGTAACCTACACTGACGAGGAAACAATCAAAAGAGGTTTTCTTATTTAATTGCAACAAATGCGTTAATTTAAATCACTTTTACTAAACTGCAAGTTGGAATTTGCATAAACCTTACGCAAATTGGACTGTGGGAAAGTGGAAAACGGTCACTTCAATGGGATTTTCAACATGATAATGACCTCAAACACTCGTCAATGTTGGTCAAGAACTGGTTGTCTACTAATATGATTTAAGTTTTGGATTGGCCCGCTTAATCTCCAAACTTAAATCACATAGTCCTTTTTGGAATTTTGAAGCGAATGTCGGAACTCGCCATTTTAGCAATAAGCATGAGCTGATAAACTGCCTAAAACCCAAGTCGGAGTCAATACCAGCAGAAGTAATTCGAACATCAATTGGAATGGAATTAATTGATTATATTTTTATTTTTTATTACTTCTCACAAGTATGGAAATAAAATTTTTTTTGTTGATACAATGTAGGCACATAATGAAATAATAAACATATATGTATTTTAAATAAATGGGGCAAAAAAGAAAATAGAAGAAAAAAAGTTGCTTAGGTTTCGAACTATACTGTATAAGATTCGGCATAGCCGAGTGTAGCACTTTTATTTGTTATTGTCAGCTTTAATTGTATATAATAGGTATTTGTTTAATAACCGAATAAATACTTAAAAACATTTGGGATATTCCTTATAATATTTAAAATAAAAGAGTTCTGTTCTGACAGCGCTTTTCGATATATATTTATATATGTTCAAAAATTGTTTGTATACATAAAATAAATAAAATAGTGTTTAATAATAAAGTTGGTCGATTTTTAATCACAAGGCGATCTCTAGTCATTATAAAATTGTTACTCTATAAGTCGAAAGCTTTCCTCTGATAGCACTATGTACATCGAGCATATGTTTAAACTATGGGGGCTTTCTAATTTTATGTTTAAATGATAAAAATAAAATATTGTATAAACACATTTTGTTAGCTATTTTTGTCATTCGGTTTGGCACAAAATTGGTTTAAACACATTTTTTATATGTCTAAAATAAATCGTTTTCTAACCACTGTATATTGTTAGTATTTTGTCTAAGGGTTGATTATTAATTTCTTTGCCTACTTCTTATTTGGTCAATTAATTTTTTATTTGTAAAGGCAGATTTAGCATAAATGTGATTAAATTTTTCCCAATAAGTTAAATAACCAATAAAATAAGCATTTTTAGGGTTTTTATTTAAAAAATAATAAAGTAAAAAGTGAAATAGTATAATCTAAATACTGCAAAGTTAATAATTAATGTTTAAAGACATCTAACAGTTGGGTTTACATTTTGCACGGCTAATTAAACGTACAGTTAGCTCCTACGGTTCTTATAGCCGGCTCTTAAAACTCAATAGATAGTGGTCGTAAGGAGTCAATATAACTCAAGAGAACAACAGACCACCTGTGAGCCAATGCTACATTCTGTTTTTCAATTTGTAATGCGTTCTATTGCTTTAAAACGTATACAATATTAGAGATAATGGTCCTCAATAGGAGGTTACAACATTGTGTTCTTTTTGCAGTTTGTTTTGTTTTTAATGAGAGATCACTGCAGGTACCGACGGATTTTCATAGTTTACCAGTAAAGCTCTGGCTACTGTTTTGCGAGTTTTTTGTTTGCATTGGTTTGATTATGTCCAATGGTTTAGAGGCATATACCTTACATAGCTACGAGAATCATGGCAGGAGGGTCTGGAATAGGGTGGTTGTTTTCTTTTTATATTATATATGTATATAAAATGATACTAAGGCTAATGAGCTCCCGGAGACGAACAATAGACCTAAGAACTAGCAGTTTTCGTGGATGTGAAATGCACACCATTGATGGACTGTATTTTTAGAGCCATTGATGGATAATGCAGCCATGTCATCTCGAAGCGATAACAGCTCCTTAACGGAAATATTGATGCTCAATTAAATTGACAGTTTTCACCAGTTAATTAAAAGAGAAACATAAAAATAAAATATACAAAAAGGTACAAGTGCTACCAAACGCACATCGCTTAAAAAAATTGGCGACTACGATTTAAGTGATAAAGTAGGTGTCTGTAATCACAATTGTAATTCTTTTCAGCAAGTATATGTTGAGACGAAATGTGTCTACCCTTTTTCGATTTTAAAACGCAAGTTTATCAGGACATGGACGATACTCTGTAATTTCATAATTTATGCTAAAATGACGTCAAGTAGGTGTTTAATATATTCTTATCAATACGTCACTTATTCGATTATTGAAATCAATTTATATAAACATCACGATTAGGTTTCCACAAAAACAAAAAATGTTTTTAAAACAAATTAATAACTTACATTTGCATTCATGGGAAATGCCATAGTTCCAACAACCATACCATCTAGTGCACGAAACAAGGGCGAGTTCCGCATATTAACAGGCCTTCCGCGGTTTCGACGTTCATTTGGTGGATTTGCATTTGAACCAGATGAGTCAGTAGCTGGAAGGCGCTGAGAGGGCGGTGGTCTTTCGGCAACATGCACAACTTTTCCATCAACATCTGTTCCAAACATATTTATTTCATTTTTGTTTTTTTAAGAATGTTGAAAAAATTTTTGTTTTAACATACCGTAGTCTTTGAGTTGTTTGTCATCGACCATAACACGTCCGCAATATATAATACGCTGCTGATCAGCAGCTATATTTGTTTTCTCTGCCACTTTATCCTTGAATTCTCGCACCGTAATCTATAATCATTAGAAAATACATTATTATTCTATCACAATGAGAAATAACTTTTTTTCGTTAAAAATCCTTTTGACTAACCTCATTATCGATGCTAAACTCATGGGTTTGTGCATCCAAAGTTTTCACTTTAATATTTATAAGCATTTTGTAGTTTACACCTTTCGCCAACAATTAAAGATCTAAGCTATATCCAGTCGATTACCAAAATATAAATATAATCTATGCAATTCTCAAAATTTTTTTTTAATTAAAACACAATTTCTGTATGCAATTAGAAACAGTTTGCAATAAAAAAATAATTTACAATCTTAATTCTCCTATTTCACGACGATAAACACACAAAGGCGAATGACGTTTATTCTTTGACAGTTGAGATGTCAAACATTAAATAAACCGCTGTCTATTAATTAGAGTTATGCAGTTTCTCTCTCCCTTTGGCTAAAATGTTTGTTCATATAAGAAAATTTAACAATACAGAATTTAACTATTATATCGCATGAACTTAATTTTTTGGATAATATTTTTGAGGCGTTATTATTTTTCAAAATGTCTATACAATTCTAAAACACTGAATTTATACTTTTTGCCCAAAAATAATTAAAGAGCCCTTATTCCAGTACGTTCTACACCTGGCTGAAAAAAATGACAACTAACAACAAGCGGTTTGACAAAATTAGTTGTCAATTTGGCACTAACTTTTAACATCTCTGTAATTTCAGGGTTGTATTTAAATATTATATTAATTCTAAATGTTCGTTATATATAAACGTTTAAAGATGTGAGTAATATAGTCTTGTTTAAAAAAAAATGTAATGAAACATAAATTTACAAAGATGGAAATTTGTACTCAAGTTTGGAAAGTAATAAATAAATATGATTACGGTTTAAATTCCTATACCCTTCACCACAGGTGGAAAAAGGGCACATACAAGTTTGTCATTACTTATGTTATTTCTGCAATTTTTATTGATAGGGAAGTCGATAGAGCGATGTCCGTCTGTGTTCGTGTCTAATTTAATTTTGCAAAGCCACTAGATGAGCTAAAGAAAATTTAAATACGTTAATCGATCAGATACAGTTTTAAAACTTTGCTATTTAAAATCAAAAAGATTGGTTTAAGTCCCTTGAGGTAGAAGACAAAACATTACGCCTGCCCTAAATCTATATAGATTTTTACCTTTTGTTTGTATTACTGAATGTGGTTATTTTTTTATGTTTAAAATTTCGTTTGTATTTTTGCAGGTTCTTGTTGTTTTTAATAAAAGAATCAATGAAATTACAAACATTTAATTAACAAGAGTGCTATATTCATTTATGCCAAATCTAACATACCCTTCACCATGTATGTAAATCTAGTTTGGTGAAGTAGCTCCTATCAAAAAAAAAAAAAAAAAAAAAAAAAAAAAAAAACAAATATTGGGATGACAGAGAATAAAAAATAATAAAAAAATTAAGAACTCTGTATAATCTTACATAATAATGTCATCGGCTCTTAACCCATTAAGCATTTTTTTAAATTTTAGTATATCGTGAAGGATATATGCAAAAACTTTTAAATGATACCCATGTTGACCATATTGACTATCGAACTTTTTTATGAAAATTTCAGAGGCCAATAACTCGAAAAATATAGGCGAGCGCCAATTTTTTCACTTAATGATTTTTATTTTTTTTATTTTAATACATTACGGCCTAAATTGATATTATTTAAACAATACCAATACTATTTCAATGGTAATTAACAAATCTCAAGTATAATAAGAATATAGAAATTTATATTGTACATATATTTTTCGTAAAAAGCTGATAATTCTAACACTTCGACTATCGATGTGATGACGAAAAATAAGCTTAGATTCCAAACTGATAAAAAATTTACCTAAATACTGTAAAATGGGTTATATAATCGAAGAGAAGCAGGTTGTTATACAACTAACAAGAAGTGGAAAAAGGGTATTACTAAGTTTGTCATTCCGTAAGTAATTTCTACAAAATCCATTTTCAACCACATAAAGTTTACATGTTCTTAGTCCTTATGCATAGCTAAGTAGACTTGTGCCATATAGCTCAATTTAGTGATCGCTCTTTTTTGTTCAAAGCTTAAAAACGAACTAGCTCAAATTTTAGTCCAAAGGCTCTTTCTTTTTAGTTCAAAACCTCTCTTAGTTCAAATGTTCTGTTGACGTATTGTTCGTACTTTTCAACTTTTAGTTCAAACGCTTTCTTTAGTTCAAAAGCTCTTTTAGTTTAAATGTTCTTTTCAAAATAGTATTGAAAATTAATTTTCAGTAAAAAGCGTGGCAGCACTTATTTCATGTCCGAAATAGTCAACAAGAACACAAAGACATGGATTCTAGTTCATCTTGTCTGGTAGTTCAATTACAAAGTATAGGTCAAAAATGAACTAGATATACTTCAAAGTATGAACTAGTTCACTTAGTTCAATCGATTGAATGTTTAAATAAACTCGTTCGTTTATGAATTAAGTCGATTGAGCGAGTCCAAGGCGAATCGATTACCAGGTGGCAGCGTAGGCGAATTCAGTGTTTTTTGCTGGCGTACACCCAACGTACACCACTGTCAAACTCCATATATAAAAAATTTGTGTATATTTTTTATATATGGAGTTTGACAGTCGCGTATACCAGCGAAAAATACTGAATTCGCCTACGCTGCCACCTGGTAAATTATTTCGCCATGAGCGAGTCCGTCCGAGTTGAAATCAACTTTGCCAAGGCACTAGATGAGCTAGAAAAAATTTAATTAAATTAAAAATAAGAAAAAAACATCGAGTGAAGAAATCGGCGCTCGACCATATTTTCCGAGTTATGAGCCTCTGAACTTTTCATAGAGAGGTAAGATTGTGTGTC
This sequence comes from Cistogaster globosa, assembly GCA_937654795.1. Taxonomy (NCBI): domain Eukaryota; kingdom Metazoa; phylum Arthropoda; class Insecta; order Diptera; family Tachinidae; genus Cistogaster; species Cistogaster globosa. Next base: position 66,412,536 of record OW569405.1, on the reverse strand, counting down.
ACATTTTTTTTAAATCAATATGAAGAGTCTTTTAGAAAATACTTAAATTTACAGAAAAAAAATGCTTCACCTATTAAAAGTCGATGACATTTTCAAGTAATTTTTTTTTATTATTTAATTTTTTAATCTTCTGTCACCTTTATATCGGTTTATTGATAGGACTGACTTTAATAAACTAGATTAACATATATGGTGAAGGGTATATAAGATTTAGCATAGCCGAATATATCACATCTAATTGTATATTATTTATACTGAAAAATTGTTATTGACTAGCAAACCTTGCGACCTTAATTTTCTTGAGATTCAAATTTGGAAAAATGCTTTTTTAAACATTTATTGCAGAGTTTTGTAAACAGTGCACAGTGGGGCAGAATCAAAATGTTTTGGAAATAATTCAGCCATTTGAAAACGGGTAGGTGAATTGATTCAAAATCTTGCACGAGCATAGTAGAGGAGTACTTGAGCTTAATTTTTGAAGGTGGTCACCCTCCACTTTCCAGGGATGGCGCTATGTGGTCTCAAAGTTGGACACCTCGCTCCTGAAAATTTTTCTAACGCTTGGCATTTCTTCAATTTTTGTATGATTTTTAAATGTTTTACATGGTCTTAAAGCTCTCGTAAATACCTACAAAATAGTGCTTTAAACTGCATGTTTATGTTTAAAGATGATCGAGTTATAAGCATTTTAAAATTAAAATTTTTGGTTTTTTCCATACCCTGGTCCAGTTTTTTCGAAATATTGGGTACAATTTGCAGCAAATTTGTTTGAGTTTTTTACTGTAGATAGCAAACAAAATTTAAAATTTTTTGAAAAGAATTTGAAAGTAATATCTTTTCTGGCTTAAAAATTATACGATTTTTAATTTAAAAAATCCAAAATTATTGCATTTTTGTGTATTTTAGCCTAAAATGGGACACTAATCTAATTTTTTAGATAGAAAAAATTTTCTTGAGGAATATATAAAAATTTTTTATTTTTATTAAAGCTAACTATATGTGTGTACGTTTAAACCAAATTTCGTATAAAACTGATCATTCTTGTAGAAGATGTAAGTCTTTCACCTTGACCTATTTTACATCGTAATTTTGACTTTACCCCATATTTTCTAAAATCCCAAAGCTGGGATCGGAAAAAGAAGAATACTATAAAAAAGCTATATATACTCCAAATTGTTTCAAAAAGTATTTCGTGAGCCCTAGTCCATATGTGGACTTTATGGGCAAAAGAGTAAAAAATTCCAATTTTGGGATTTTTCGTCTTTATTTTGGGAATTATGGGATTTCCTTTAGCTTAATGTTGCAGATTTTTTTACCGTTTGATTTTAGTTAACAAACTACATATGCACAGAAAATTTTATCTCATTTGCTTAATTAATAAAAGTTTTATAGCATATTTAATATTTTTACTTTTCTCAAATTGGACCGTTTTTACCATAATTTTTCGAAATTTTCGGAGCTCAGCAACGAATATTAAAATTTTGTTCCATTTTTTTATTTTTTTTTATGCATGTGAATAAAGATGACGCCATTTCCTATTAAATAAAAAAAGATTCACCTCAATATCATTCTTACGTGCAAAACTATGCGTTCTTAAATATGAGTGTTTCAATATGTATCTCACTTTTATACATTTATGTTACGGAAGTAAAAATTTTCATGCCTGTGTAAATAATTGTGTAAAAAAACAATTATACCTGAATAGAGGATAACCAAGAGGCATATCTTAAATTAATAATCATTATAAAAAACATCAGATAAAAAATAAAATTTTCTGTTAATTTTTATTTACGAAAAGTCGTTAAAAGTATTTTTTATTTCCTTAAAATTATTATTTATTTTCTATAAAATAATCTGTCATATCATTATGCATGTCTAAAAGATAAAGTAAATCCTTTAATTCTGTTTTGTTAGAAGGTGAAGAAGCCTCATAATTAATCCAACGTTTTCTCATTGATGAGAGTACAGGATCAGAAGATAACAATAGGCTATAGAAAATGTCTTCGTTTTGTGACTGCCTAGAACATTTTCGAGAACTGAATATTAGAACGTACTTGAAATCGCAGTTTCTTGCTTCTTGGGCTTCTTCTGTTAATTCCCCAAGAGGAAGAATATTCGATTCTACAATTGTTTTACCATGACATAATATTTTATGTACTGTGGGCGTCATATCCCTCCATGGATATAGGGAAACGAGTAGCTGAGATATTTTTGCTGTATATTCTCCAAAGCGAAAAGAATTAATTTGAGTTTTGCTATTAATTGCCATTAAAACTACGTTAACCATTCTAAGCAACTCTTTGTCAATTCCAGTTATGTTTGAAGTAGTTTCAAAATCCCCAAAAAATTTTCTTGCAGTATTTCCGTCGTAAGTGTTTCCTCCACTACGAAGAGGCTTATCAATTATTAACCCCGATATTCCGAAAGATAGAACTTCTTCGTTGACTACGTTGGTTTTTTTTTATCTGAGAATTCTGACTTCTTCTGATCACATATGGAATATTTCCAATAAGAAGATGTGTTAGTTATAGCGTTACTAACTTTTCCATCAATCATTGTTAAACTAAGTTGAAAGGATATGTTAACACAGTATTCTTTTATTTTTATTGATATTGGTTCCAATGATCTTATTTCGTCTTTGATATGATCGACTAATTTTTTTGTCGTAGTATTTGATTCCTTTACATACTCAAAACAAATAGGCCTACAAAAATTTTTGGATCCTGGGGTTGTGTTTTTCCATATATCTTCAAAAGTGTTTGCACGTACTGATGAAGATGCAACCAGTGAGTATGAACGAATTCTTAGTGGTACTAAGGAATGAATATGATCTTAAAATCTATTTTATGTTTTTGTTTGTAATCAGGAAGGGCTGATATTCCATCACATCCCTACTTACACATTAGTACTACATCGCAGTTTTTAACCTTTTCTAGTTGGTCAGTAGAAAAATCTGAAATAATCCGTGACGCCGTATTTTCTAGCAAACAAGATAGTCCAATAGAAGCTTTCGTTTCATCAACTGTTATTGGAGATGGCATAATCGCTTTCTTTTTTTCTTGAATAGACTTATATGATGGTAATATTGCATGTCCTTTCTCAAGTAAAGCTTTTCTCAAAATTTGGTACTTATTTCGGCTTATTTTCATTTCCAACATCAGAGCAATAGCTTCTTCCTCCGTAAAATTTGACTGCGATGTCGGAGTAGGTATGCTATTAACAATTCGTTTCAACCGTTTTGGAGATGCGCTGGGAAGAATATTGGCGATGTGCACTGCCTCGGAAGGCTGATTTTCTTTTTTTAGCAATTCTTTGAACGTATCGGAAACTTCATCTTTTGAAACTGAAGAAAGTTTTTCGGTTAACCTTTTTTTCTTAGACTTCGAACATAAGTCATCATAAGATTTGCAGGGAGCTCCACATAATGCGATGTAGGTTGAGAATTTCGCAACAGTATCCATCCAAGTAAGATACTTTACTTTAAACTTATTTTTGTTTCCGCGAACTGATTTCATTTTTTGATCAAATAATTTAAAAAATTTTTCCAGTTTTGCAGTACCAATGACATCAACTCTGCAGTTGTATGTAGCCTTAATAAATTTTTTCATGGCCTTAATTATATCAAGTCCTTTTGTACCATCAGTCCACAAAAAAGAACACAATGTCTCAAACTTCAATGTGATCGGCATGATGTTTTTTTTTAAATATGATATCTATTGTATTTATGCAAATATTTATATGCGTGTTCAGGTCATCGAACAGTTGGGTACCTAAAGAAGCAAAGTAGCTAGCTAAAAATCCAAAAAAGGCACTTAGGTAAGACATAATTAGTCATAGGTCATCCTAAAACGAACACCTGCACCATTATTTTTAACCCTTACATTTTTAACCCTTTTTTTCAGGTATAATTGTTTTTTTTACACAATTTTTTACACAGGCATGAAAATTTTTACTTCCGTAACATAAATGTATAAAAGTGAGATACATATTGAAACACTCATATTTAAGAACGCATAGTTTGCACGTAAGAATGATATTGAGGTGAATCTTTTTTTATTTAATAGGAAATTGCGTCATCTTTATTCACATGCATAAAAAAAATAAAAAATGGAACAAAATTTTAATATTCGTTGATGAGCTCCGAAAATTTCGAAAAATTATGGTAAAAACGGTCCAATTTGAGAAAAGTAAAAATATTAAAAATGCTATAAAACTTTTATTAATTAAGCAAATCAGATAAAATTTTCTGTGCATATGTAGTTTGTTAACTTAAATCAAACGGTAAAAAAATCTGCAACATTAAGCTAAAGGAAATCCCATAATTCCCAAAATAAAGACGAAAAATCCCAAAATTGGAATTTTTTACTCTTTTGCCCATAAAGTCCACATATGGACTAGGGCTCACGAAATACTTTTTGAAACAATTTGGAGTATATATAGCTTTTTTATAGTATTCTTCTTTTTCTGATCCCAGCTTTGGGATTTTAGAAAATATGGGGTAAAGTCAAAATTACGATGTAAAATAGGTCAAGGTGAAAGACTTACATCTTCTACAAGAATGATCAGTTTTATACGAAATTTACTTTAAACGTACTCACATATAGTTAACTTTAATAAAAATAAAAAAATTTTATATATTCCTTAAGAAAATTTTTTTCTATCTAAAAAATTAGATTAGTGTCCCATTTTAGGCTAAAATACACAAAAATGCAATAATTTTGGATTTTTTAAATTGAAAATCGTATAATTTTTAAGCCAGAAAAGATATTACTTTCAAATTTTTTTCAGAAAATCTTATTTGCTATCTACGGTAAAAAACTCAAACAAATTTGCTGCAAATTGTACCCCATATTTTGAAAAAACTGGACCAGGGTATGGAAAAAATCAAAAATTTTAATTTTAAAATGCTTATAACTCGATCATTTTTAAACGTAAACATGCAGTTTAAAGCACCGTTTTGTAGGTATTTACGAGAGCTTTAAGACCATGTAAAATATTTAAAAATCAGACAAAAATTGAAGAAATGCCAAGCGTTAGAAAAATTTTCAGAAGCGAGGTGTCCAACTTTGAGACCACATAGCGCCATCCCTGGAAAGTGGAGGGTAACCACCTTCAAAACTTAAGGTCAAGTACTCCCCTACTATGCTCGTGCCAAATTTTGAATCAATCGGCCTAGCCGTTTTCAAATAGCTGAATTATTTTCAAAATATTTTGATTCTGCCCCACTGTGCAGTGTTTAAAATTTTCCATCTACAAAAATAAATTGTCCTGACAGCTGTTCCCGTACCATTATGGCGGTATAATTGGCTGCTTTTACATTTTAACCTCTACGCTCTCTACGAAATGACTTATTTGTACCAAAAAAGGTGTTCTATAATTGACCCATGGTTCTAAAAAAAAAAAACAAATTTTATTCAAATCCATCCAGCAGTTTTTACGTGATGCAAACACAGGCGGGCATACAGACAGACGAAAATTCCAAAAATAGTTTTTTTGTATTTCATGTCTACTACTGTGTACACCAACATCAAAATTTTTAAAATATATTTTATGTACAGAAATGATCCCGTTACTGTTTTGTTATCAGTCGAATCATGAATATTCTAACGGAAGATTTTTTCTCAAGAAAAAAATCCTCCAAATATAAATTCCGTGGGAACAAAGAAATAAAAAAGAGGCATCACCCTAAATTAAAGGAAGATATTTTGCTTTTTTACATATTTTTTCACTTTCTGCAGGCAATAAAAAGGGGAACAAATTTATTGTAGGAAAAAAGGGTTAAGTGAGTAAACTCACACGGAAAATCTGTCTATAATTGGGCTGTATATGTAAAGATATAGATTTTAAGTACACATTTTAAAACAATTTCTAAACCCCAGTAAAAATAATTTGGATTAATTGTATTTTCGGTTCAATGCAATTGATGTAATTTATGTATATATTTATTTCAAGAATTTTTTTTTACATTATATTTATAAATACATAGATACATTTTCATACATACACATAGGCGCCCTGCTTCATGTCAGAAATTACTAAATGATCTTTCTTAAGTTTTAGAAGCCTTAGGTTTAACATATCAAAGTCGAACATATTTAAAATTTAGTTGCATTTTGTTTCAATTGAATTTTTTATACTATTTAAATGCGGCGATTCAATAAATGATTCCAAATCAGTTTCTAGGCACCCTGTGGGAAAATTATCGTCAGCATCTATGTTTCTATTTATATTTTGGATATTGATAATAACATCGTAAACATTTTCCTGCTGCCTTAGGAGTTGGAGTTTTTGTAGCTCTTCGCCTTTATAAGTTAACGCTCTAAGGATTTGTTTTAATTTTAAAATTATTTTGTTGATTCGATTAAATTGGGAGTTGTTCACAATGTCTTAAACGAGAAAGCAATGCATTGAATGTGACATACAAGGATATCTAATAATGTTTTTAATTTTGAGGGCAGATACTATATTAGATCCCCCATCTGTTACTCGCTTTCGAGCTGAAAACATTTTAAGCTTTCGGATATCTTATCAGCAATACATTTTTTAGGATGTAGATGAGGAAAATGTTCAGTTTTAAGTGAAACACATTTTAACACAAATTCTTTAAAAAAGTGTATTTTTATGTTTATATAAGGAATTTTCTTATATTTATCAGTCCACATATCCATAACTAATGTTATATTGTTTGGACATTTTTGCAAAATATTTTTTACACATTTCAAATAAAACTCATACTCATCATTAAGAGCCGCCGTTGCTACAGTTGTTTATGTTGGAAAGGTTATCTCTGGGTCAAAAATTTTTATATATTCTTAAAAACCTGGTCTCTCCACCGCGGTGCACCTTAGTAAAAGGCTGTAAATCAATGCAGCACATTTTGCACAGACGTCTGGCATAAATAAAATTGTTGCTCTTTAAAGAAGATGTTGTCAAAGACTTTGTTGTTAAAAGTTCTGATTTTTGTGTGTCAAACAAAATTTATAATTTATTTTTAGCGTTTGTGTATGCGTACACTACGATTGCTGGCTGATGATCTGGTGGAAAAAGAATTTCTAGCGTAGCAACGCTGCTTTTAAATTTTGCCAATAGTTTTACTTTGTGCGAGCGTTAAACAATTTAAAGCAAGTGATTTTAAAGGGTTTTCTTCTCTTTGTAAACGAAATATCCTAAAAAAATTGTTTGCAAAAGGTATTTGAAATATATTAAGTAGTCTTTGCTCGTAATGTTTTATAATTAAAATGTATTTGTCAACTTCGATAATGAACTATAAGAGAATGATTTAATTAAATTTATTTGGTTTTCATGTTTCACAAGTTGATTTGTCTGGGCTTATAAAGGGTATCAATTACTTCTCTAGTTGACCTGTAAGCCTTAAAAATATAGAATATAATATAAAATAATACAAAATATAAAAAAAACTTTAAAATCTACCTGCAATAAACTGGAATGTAGGTCGTTTTCATTATTGTAATCTTATTGTGAAAGTTACAAGCTCTTGATGTTTGAAACACTAGTTTTAAATGCACCTTCAATAAAACGGTTTCACATTTTCTTAATTCCTGGAAAAATAAATTTAAGCAACTTTTTTTGCCTGCAAACCTTATAAATATAGAAAATAATTGTAACATTCCAATGTTTGAATGAATGTTTTCTTATTCCATGTAAAAAAAAAAACTACCTGTAATAAAATGCAATGTAGGAAATCTATTTCTGAATATACCCTTAATGAAACATTTTTGGTCTTTCCCAATAATTTATTAAAAAAAAAAAATAACTTTAAGCACCCTCAGAAATTTTGTAAGTAATTGTAAAATGTTGGTTTTTTTTAAAGTAAATAGTCAGTTTTTATGGTTTGATATGAAAATAATTTTTTAAGTAGTATCAGTCGTATTGTGTCTTTCAAAGTGAATTGGTGAACTTTAATTGAAAAATAAAAATAATAATAAATATAACAAACCGTTAATCTCAAAAAGTGAAAAAAACTCATGAAGTGATAGTCAAAAATCATGTGAGCAAATAAAAAATTAATTTTGTGCATATTTTTAATTAATTTAAATTAAGCTGTATCTTTTTATAGTTTTCCAAAGAACGATAAAGGACTAAAAAAACTTTGGGTAAAGTTTTTCAATCGGCGGATACAATAAAGACCCACAGAAAGAGAATTTGTTCTCTACATTTTAAACAAGACGATTTTGAAAAAAATTAACATTTGAAATGGGTAAACAATTATGTTTTTTAATGTGTTCAGTTTTTTAATTAATAACTACACATAGGATTCAGCAATCGAGCAACTCTAAAGTTGAAAGAGGGAGCAGTACTGACTATAGAAGCTGGTGAAACGCAAGAGGAGACAACAACATTCGTAGAGGAAGCAACAACATCCGTAGAGAAAACAAAACATTCGGTGAAGACCAGCACTAACCAAGACAGTTTACAGATCTACATAAAAAATTTGGAATACAAAATGTATGTATCAACACTTTTATACATACTTTTAAATTATTCACAAAAACTTTTACACATATGATCGTTTCTAGGGTATAATTGCGTAAAGAAAATGATTGCTTAAAATGCAAAAAACAAAGCTGAGATCACTATTAAAAATTTGTCTCAAGAAGTTCAGAAGTTAAAGTTTAGAAACGTTTGATTTCTTAAGGTAAAATACTTAAAAGTATTAATCCCAGCATAGAGCAAAAGGATTTGCCGAAAGAAGATTATGAGGAGCCTGAATTATGATAGTTTAGAAAATTTGGCCGGCTATATTTGCAACAAATTAATAAACGAAGATCCCAGTCTCGTCGCTAAACCTGTGAGTAATCGTCATACTCATGGGTTAGACGTTAAAGTGAAGGTGGGTTAAGTATTCCATCAAACATTTTAATGGAAACGTTTAAATTTTGTGATGCAATTTTCGAAAAACTAAATAGGGATAAGTTACTTGCTACAAAGGGAATATATTTTTCACAAAAATAATAATTTGCACCATTGTTATGTTTACACATTTTTTGAGAGTCGTGACATCACTTCACCTAGCTGCGCAAAAGAATAAAATTTTGTTTGCGTGATGTCGTAATCTGGTTTTCTATCATTCTTCTAGTGTACTGATCATAAAAATCACTACGTAAACTGTAGTGAACTTTAGAGATCACTACGCAAATTTTAGTGATCTTTAGAGTATTTTTAGTGAATTCTAGTGTACTTTTTAATTATCTTTAGTGTTTATCGTAGTGGTCTTGCTTGTAAATTACTTTTAGAGTTTGTTCTTTAGAGTATTTTTGGTAAACTTAAGGGTAGTTTTTTAGATTTTTTATGTTTTACATAGTAGTCTTGCTTGCAAAGTTACAATTGAAAATTTAATAAATACAATTTTTTTTTGTATTTAAAAAATTACTAAAGAATTTTATTTTATTTATTATTTATTATTTATTATTATACAAAAAATCTAAAATTGTTATCGCTGATAAACGCGGCTGCTTCTGAGCCAAACAAGACGATCAAAACGGTGGTTTCTGAGCCGAAACAAGCCGACTAAAACGACGGTGCCGCCAGTTTTAGAAATTTAGTCGGCGGCTTGTTTCTATTTGATATGTAAAACTATATGACAACAGATTTCTTTAGTGATGCTAACTTTCAGTTTTAAAGTTTCCACTCGAAATATTAAGGCGATAAAAGCTAGGTTTCTAAAAATAAAAATATTATTTTTTAACTTTTGTAGATATGTATCAATATATCGCAGGCTAAGCAGTAATACTTGGGCATTTCCATAAATATCTTGACTCTTTTTTATAATGATAATAAATATTGAAATTTAGTGTTTGGAGATGACCACTTAATGCATTTTTAAAGAGCGAATATTGCAGTTTAAGCTCAGCACCAAAGTCTATAGGAAAAAAATTTTAAGTTGATTTATTTTTTTTAAATATTTTTTTCTCAGTGGAAGCATACTTAAAAAATCATGACCACATTTATTTGGTGCGAAGAGTGCTTGAAAATAATTTTTTCATATTTGTATAATGGTGACATATTCAACTTAAATTTTACAAGTTTTTATCAATTTTTAACAAACATACGTGGGTTTTTTATGAGTTAATTATTTCCAGCGTTTTATGTTTTTTTGTTTAAGATAAACGTGTGTGTGCATCTTTTAGGTAGCGAAAACTTTAAAGAGCACCCTAAAAACGAATTACGAAAATTTGTTCTTTAATGGAAATTTTTGTAATGTTTCTTTTTAACAACTTATCAATAACACTTGCATACTTTAATTCATATTATGCATGAACAATGAGCAAGAATTGTGTGTTCATTGTTTTATTAGGGCAATTAACAATTTCAAATGTGGAAATACATTGGTATGATGTACTTTATAGGGACTGCGCTAAGTACCTGAAAACACGTAGTTTTGAGCTTGTGTTCTTTTAAATGAAATTAGCCAAGTACCTTAGTCCAGAGCTCTAATATGTATGATAAGGAAAGACAATCTTGTGCTCTGAAAAAAAGCACTGTTTAAAGTATTTAAGTTTTCATTTCAAAGACAAGAGTTTATGTCATATGTATGTTACATATGCAAGCTTGAACATGGAAACTATAAACCGTATGTTAAATGTTGATTTTCACACACACGCGAAATTACGTATGGATAGCAATTTTGAAATTCTATATGACTTGTACACGTAGTCTAAACACACCTTTCACAAGTAAGGGCCGGGGCCCATAGAATCCGTCATACATCAAACTTTGAAGTATTTAACTGAAGTCAAAGTAACGACGTATGAGGTTGGCACAATGAATACTTTGCTGACGGATGTTAAATCAAAGTTTGCTCTCTATTTTTATTCAATTTTAAATTTAATTTGTATTTTATTCACTTCTTAATTGAATTAAATTTGTATTTTATTGTTTGCTTCCAAAATTGTTTTATTAAAATCACAAAACACAATTGAAACACAGCAAGAGTTAAAAGAAAACAGAGAAGAAGAAGCAGTTGATAGTTGTCAAAGTATTCAACATACGTCAAAAGTTAAAAGTTGACCAACTTTCGTACTTTGCGTTGACGGACACGTATTGATTGTGACAACGCTCATAAGAAAACATGTATTTCAACTGACTTGTCAGTTGAATTTGTCAAAGTTTAACGTATGACGGATTCTATGTGACCCGGCCTTAAGAGTGCTATATTCGTTCGTGCCGAATCTTACATATTCTTCACCATATATGAAAATCTAGTTTAGTTAAGTAGCTCCCATGGCGAAATGATGTACCAGGTGGTGGCAGTGGCGAATTCATTCATTTTCGCTGTTGCAGGAAATATATAAATATCCAACTTCATGCATAAAAAATCAGCGTCAAATTTTTTTTATATAAGGTTTGACATTTCTGCAACGGCGAAAATAAATGAATTCGCCACTGCCACCACCTGGTACATCATTTCGCCATGGTAGCTCCTATCAAAAAATAAATATTGGGGTAAAAGAAAAAAAAAAATCAAGAACTCTGTATAATTTTACATAATAACGTCACAGACTCTTAACCCATTAAGTATTTATTTTTAATTTTAATATATCCTGAAAGATCTATGCAAAAGCTTTTAAATGATACCCATATTGACCATATTGACTATCGCACTTTTTTATGAAAATTTAGAGGCCCATAACTCGGAAAATATGGCCGAGCGTCAATTTCTTCACTTGATGATTTTTTTCCTTTTTTTTTAATATTCTATTGCCCCACATATTTGTTTTTTTGATTGGAGTTACTTCATTGTTTATATTGGTGTGGAAAATTTTGAGGCAGGCTTAGTATTTTCCCCACTGCCTTGAAGGACATGGACCAATCTTGCTGATTTTTAATAGCAAAATTTACGAAACTCTGTCTGATAGATTGATTTAACACGAACGGACAGACAGATATCGCTCAATCGACTTCGCTACGCATTAGACACAGAATATATATACATACTTTATGCGGTCGGAAATAGATATTGTAGAAATTAATTTAATATAATTATAAGCTTTTAAGGATGAGTTTTTTTTTTTTTTTTTTTTTTTTTAATACAAAGCGGTCGATTTGTAGTTAGTTTCTTAAAATAGCGCCTGCACCTAGTATTAAATCTACAAATTTGATCAACATTGATATAACAGCTGTAATGGAAATGGAAAGAAAATGATTTTTAGAGAAAAACTTGTGTAAACTAACAAACAAGGCAAGGTGCGTTCAGAAGTTAAAAAGTATAGAAAAAGTTTAAATCGCTATTAGCGTTAGAAAAAAGGGCAAAGCAAAAGGTAATATATTTGATCATCGAGCGAAATTAACTACATGTCATCTCTAGAATACAGATGAAGTAATTCTAGCTATTAATATTTGAGGGTTTCTAGTAAGAGTGTAAAGCTCAAACAACGTCATAAATCTTAAAGTTTATTTAACATCATTACTTTGTGAAATAGAAAAATATTTTGAAATTTAAGAAAAACGCGAAAAGAACCAAGGACAGATCGAACAAATTTTAATATATTTAGATAAAAAACAAAGTCATTATTATTGTCTAATGATTAAATAGTTCCAAATCAAATGGTTAGCGATGCGCCAATGAAATTTCAAAGTAATAAAAAATTCCCAAGTATGATAGGAATATACAAATTTATTTTTAAAAATTCTTAACCCATTAAGAGTCGTTGAAATTTTTATGTAAATTTTTTTTTTTTTTAAATTTCTTATTTCTCTCTTACCGCAATATTTGTTGTTTTGATTACAGTTACTTCACTAAACTAGATTTACATACATACATGGTGAATTGAATAGAAGATTTGACATAGCCGAACATAGCACTCTAACTTGTTTTTTGTAAGGACGTTCTTCCGGTTGTGATCACAGCAAAGAAAATGTTGCATTCAATAATTTAAGCAATGCGGTAAGAAAAAAGTGTTTTAAAAGTTTCTTTAAATTTAAAAAATGTATGTAATTTATAAATAATGCTATCGGCCAAAGCATTAAGATTAAAAAGCGAACGAGAAGCCCCATATACATATTTGTTTTTTGATTGCATTCACTTAGCTAACTAAATTTGTTTCGAATCTTGCCGATTTTTCATAGCAAATATTTTGGAGTATTTTAATTATCCTTAGCTCATATAGTGCCTTGGCAAAGTTGATTTCATCCCGAACACAGGCGGAGAGCTGGACAGACGGACATCGCTCAATCGACTTCGCTTCCACCTGTGGTGAAGTATATAAAATACGTAAAAATCACATACGAGTATAAGACTGATACTGAGCTCATTGGCGATTTATTCACGTTTGTTTTCGACACATAGTAGACGCTTTTTACAAAAGAGCCGCTTTTATTGCAGTTTCTTTCGTTAAACAGACCTTGCGCGATGGGAGCACGACATCGCAGACGACTAACTTTATCGCCTAATTTTATCGTAGAATTTTTAACAAACATGAGAAAGTGCACAAATCGATAAATAAATAAAATAAATAAATTACGCATTTAACTGTAAAAAATTATTTTTATTTATTATTATTTACTATTTCAAATTTGTAAGTCAACATTTGTATCAATATTGCAAAATTGATATCAGATATTTCGTGATCATATACAGTGACTGGAGAAGGTTTGACCTTTGAAGAACGTAATGCTGCTATAAACACCAGTTTGGTGACATCATCATTATCGTCATTATTATCCATGTTTATAATGAAACATAGGGGAGGCCATTTTAAAATCGTTCAATCAACGCCTATTGAGCGCATATTGGCAGCATAAGAGCTGCTTGCTGAATATGCCATAGCAGTGTCCAGCAAATGAAAGTTTATTCTCGCCTTTGATTTCATCGTACAGGTACCAGAGCTGTAAATAAATCATTCTTTTGTAATTTTAATATGTTACAACTTAGGTAAATTTTGAATTTATTCATTTCACAACAAAAAATAATTCAATGAAGTTTCAATCAAATCAAGAGAATTAGGCAGAAAAGAGTTTCAATTCGCTTCCAATTTTAATTAAATTTGTTTCTAATTGCAACTCATTGATTTTGAATCTATTCAAATAACCAATTTTTAAATGTTAAAATTTTCGTACGTTAAAAAAATTTAATTGAAACCTCGTGTCAAATCTATTTGTTTAATTTTTTTAAAGTAGTTAAAATTAGCAAAATTTCTTCTGTTCTATATGCCTCTAGTTTAGTTAGAAAATTAAAATAAAAAATATTTCGTTTTAAGGAAAATCTTTAATTTTGCTAAATTAAATATTTATTTTACTTAAATTAAGTTTTTACGAAATTTAAACAATTTAACTCTTTGACTTGTTATTAAATAAAATAAATTTAGTCAAATTAACAAAAAATTACCATAATGTAAGCCTTCCGCACTGAACGCTAGCTTGGGTCTTACAAATACCACATTTAAAGCTTTTTGCCGTGAGGTATTTTATTTTTGTATTTATTCAAATTTAGCACAAAACGATTAGCTAAAAAAAATCCTTTTTTTACTCAGGCATAGCATTGACAGGTTTACGTTTTCTAATTTGAGAGAGTTATTTTTCAATTGTCGCTTTTTTCTGTCTTTGCTATTTTTTCTAGATAATTATTGAACAGACCTATTGTTTCTCTTTTACTTTCATTTAAAGGCAAGCGTTAGTTTCATTAGATGATCCCTTGTTGTGTACTTTGATACTTCTTGGTTTAATAGATACCCACTAAGGTCCATCGCATTCTCTAATGATAGCAAAATTTTACTCAGTGGCTACTTTGCGGTCAGTTAAACTCCTAAATAGTTTAATTGACGGTTTATAATATGAATTTGGCGAACTTTACCTATTGCAGTTCTCTAGCAGCACGACAATAATTACTCACCATGTATGGGTGGCACCACCCCCACCATTCCATTATTCTGTGTATAGTTTTATGAGGTTACTAGTGCGAAATTTAAGAGTTTACATTTTATAGTTCTCTAAAAGAAATAATTTTTACTTTGTATGGGAAGTTTAAAGCCCATTATTCCAAAATGCGTATGTTGTTATTCAAGTAACACGATGATAAATAAACATTTAATTTATTATGGCAAGTGCGTTATTAAGAATCTTTGGTATTTTTTGATATGCATAAAACAACATTTCGCGACTGTTCATAACATTTTAAATAAATAAATCTATACATCTATAAAAATTGTAACAGGATTTATGTATTGCTGTTACAATTTTTATAGATTGTACAGAAATACATAAAATATTTTTTTATAATCTTCTTGCTGGTGTAGTAGTAATCGATTCGGAATACAAAACAAACAATATTATTAGAAATACTCTATGTCTGTCTGTCTGTGTTTGCATCGAGTAAAAAGTGATAAGTGGATTTGAATAAAATTTGGTAAAGAGATCCATCTTTTAGAACCTTCCTGGAACAACTGTAAAAGTACTCAGTGTTACGATACATAGGTACTAAAACAGCTGTCAGGACATTTTATTTTTGTAAATGGAAAATTTTTAATATTGTTTCCAGAATTCTACAATGTATATTTGAAAATAAATTTTTTTAAAATTAAAATGTTAAGAAAATTAGAAATGATGTCGAAGTCGTGGGTAATGCACTGTAATATATATTATAATTAAATTAAAAGAATAGTTCATAAAAGTACAAAGCAATTGGGGAAGACAGAAAACCAGATAGTCTTATTTATTTTGGTTGTTGTAGCTTTAAAAATTACGCAACTCAGCAGTAAACCATAACAAAGCTTATGCAGATTTTTTTTAACATTTTTAATTACTTTTATTCTTATATTTTGATATACTGATTTTACTGTTTTTTTTTTTTTTTTGTCAAATGTTTGATTAACCTGACCCCACCTTTAGAGGAGTTAATTATAATTTTTTTTCATATATATGTAACTAAAAATTTTTGTTTTGCTTTCCCATAAAAATTAGTACACAGAAATTAACTTTTTCTATTGTTTTGCTTCAACTTTTTGTTATAATAATTTTTTATACAATACTCGGCTATGCCAAATCTTATATACCCTTCACCATATATGTAAATCTAGATAAAAAACAAATACTGCGGTGACAGAGAATTAAAAAAAAGAATAAAATTTAGTACGATATATAATTTTTAGTAAAAATGTCATCCGCTTTTAATGGGTTAAGCATTTATAAAAAATTTTAGTATTTTCTGAGAGATCTCTTCAACAGCTTTTATATGATATTCATATTGAAAATCTAACTTTTTTATGAAAACTTTAGAGGCCCATAACTCGGTAAGTATGGGCAAGCGCCAATGTTTTCACTTGACGTTTTTTTCTTATTTTTAATTCGCTATTGATCCATTTATTTTTTTTAATTGGATTTACTTCATTGTTCCAAATTATATGGAAAAATTAGAGGCAGTAGTGGTGTTAAGTCTCGAGGGACATGGACCGATCTTTCGACACTATATCTGATCGATTCGCATATTTGAATTTTCTCTAGCTTATCTAATGCCCTGGCAAAGTTGATTTCATTGCTCAATCGACTATGCTTTGCATAAGGTCGAAAATGGACAATGTAGAAATTATAAACGGAACGACAATTTTGACATACCCTTTTTCCTAATTTACTAACGTCTTCTAACAGTGTATTTTTATTTTTGGACATCACCGACAGGGGTGCCAGATGATTTTGGTAAGAAACCGTTATATTTGTAAGAAAAAAATCAGCTTTATGGACAATTTAGTTTAAAAAGAAATTGGCAAAAAATCAGCAAATTGAAATAACCATTTTTTTAATATTTTTATAACTAAATTAACAAAACAGAACGATTCAGTATTAAATATGTTCACAACATGTAAATTAACACAAAATAAACTACAAAAACGTTTTACAAGTAGGTTGCTTCTGTTATTAAAGTAAAATGAAAATAAAAGAAGTAATTTTGTAATTAATCTTCACCAATCCTATGAACTGATTAAACAGTGCAGCGAAAGAAATATTTTTTCGTACAAAAGAATTTTATTCTGTCGCGACATTCAATGGAACAGATTCCAGAAAAATTAACCTTATTAGATTTTTTAAAATGCAGTTTTAAGGATACAATTTTTCAGCGAACAACGAACTTGCAGCGGTGTAGAAGAAAATAAGAAGAAAACCAATACAGGTCGAGATATTTCTAGTTTTGTTGTGGCTTGGCAACTTCACGCTGAAAATAACAATCAGCTGATGACGTAAATATATGGAGGAGGGAGAATTTTTGATGATATAAAGTAATTGGAAAATAAAATTAATAAAGCAACGGTGTTGATATTTTACTGAGAACCTGTTACGGATGATTAAGCAATTATGCAAGTATGTATTAGAAAAATAGCCCCATCCAGAAAGATAGATAGATAGAAAGATGGATAGATAATTGATTGTTTGGTCTCAAGGACAATATGGAGAAGCAGGTCATTTAACTTTCTGAATTTACTACTTGGTTGATTTTCGGACAACTCTGAATATTTTTTTAACGTCAGTCCATATTAAGTAGGTTTAGAATATGTACTCGTAAGATAATGTTAGAAGTCATGAGGTTCAGCGAAATGATAATAGACGTTAAAGAAAAGGGGTGTCAGAACGGGACAAAAGCACTAAAAGGAGGGGTTTCGATGAGTTAGGCGAACTGCTTGAGTAGGTACCTAGTGAGCAAATAAAAAAAAAAATGCAATTATAGATATTCGATAAGAGAACATTGAAGGGGCAGTTGGCCCATATTTCTGGATAAATAATTTAAATAGATTAAAATTAGTTGAGTTTTAGTAGTAAGTCAAAACCAGTTGTCTTATTCTTGTAGCTAAATCTAAATCTCGATCAATAAAAAGCTAAAAAGTGTTACAGAACAGCATTTGTAGCCAAAAATCACTAAAAAGATTTTTTTCGATTTTTTGCGATTAAGATTTAGCTAATGAGATTAACAGAATAAGACTGCGGTAATACTCATCTTATATATACATGTGAGTTTATATAGTGTAATTGAAAGAAATACGATTGTATAATTTAAATCTTCACAGGTTTTTTTTCCTTGGCTTGCAAAGAACGACTCTTAGATCTCTTATCTCCAGTTGATAAATTTAATGTCCCTGTAGCCAGTTGCTGTTGCTAGGAGGCAAAATTTATTAAGTACGGTACCAGTACAAATCAGTGGCGACAGCAAATAATTGGGTAGGTCCAAAGTTTTTATACAAGAAATTGTGCGAGCGGAGCATACCTGGCTAAAGGAATAAAAATTTTGCCAGGTGTTCGGTTTTTTTTTTTAATTTTAAAGACCAACAGAAAAGGTTTAGATTAAAAACTATAAGATTAAAATTAAAAAAGGAAATGGAAAAAAATGTATGCACTTATACTTAATATTAATATTGTAAAAGAATAAAAAAATTTAAAAATAAAGAAAAAAAAATCTTTTAAAAGTAAAAATTGTAAAAAAAAAAAATAAAAATATACACATATGTACATTAATGCATGTTTAAAAAAAACTATACCCATATCAAACAAATTCAGGAACGAACCAATATTTATTTGTTATCTTATTTAAATGTATCATATAGAAAATTCATATGTAATGTAAGTTTTATTTTTAATAAAAAAGATTGAGATTAATTTAAAACACAAAATCATTTGAGATTAGTATGGCAGTATCCGGCTAAGATCAAGTGTGTTCATGTGGGGTAGCATAAAGATTTTATCGTGCAAGTTACCATGGTTGGGCGAGTTTCTAGCGAAAGACGAATGTCAGCTTTCGTCGCCGTTTTAAGACCATTTGATAATTGTGATGTATTTGCGCTTACAGTGTAAATTTCGAGTTCAATACCGACTATTTTTATTTTTTAATTTTAATTATACAACAATTAATAATTTTTTAATGTCCGACTTTAGTAACCGGAAGTAGCAGGTCGTACCTCCCCTGACGTCTTGAGCTATTTGGGATGAGTGACAAACTTATTAAGGATATTTTTCTAGTGATGCCCAAACGTAATACTTTTTACTAAACAAAAATTACCGTGTTTTTAGAGTTTATCGAAAAAATCGGCACTGTTGGAGCAAAAATCGGCAAATTGGCACTATGATCATTTTGAGACAGCTAATGCAGATATATCGGCTAATTTAGCAGGCCAGATCACTGATATACTTATGAACATTAAAACTAGTTTATTACAAAATAAATGTCAAAAGTTATTTTAAAATTATATCATTTAGACGAGACGAAATAAAACAAAAAAAAAGAGGGCAAATCTATGGATTTTCTAAGTTTAAAAAAAAAAAAACAAAACAAACAAACGAACACATCTGAATTAAAAAAAATAAATTTGTATGCATACATCCACACATCCATCCAAGCATACATACACAATTGTATAATATGTCCTCTTATTTCGATAAAACAAAAGGACTCTTATGACGTCAGTACATAGACAATGCAGTTAGTAACGCCTCAAGGAAAATTGGTTTAAGTTAAAAATCAACAAAAGGACATTATAATTTTCGTAGACAAAAGCAAACACACACAAACCTCACACATTACTAAATATTTATATACATACATACATATGTGAATACATGCAAATAACACAAATAGAAATGTTTTCCTTGTTTTATTTGTGTCTTTGAAAAGTAAAGAAGACAAATGTCAAAACTGATTGCAAACCAATGTTCAAATTTATTTACTTCAAAACAAATGCGGGTCGAAAGCAAATACTAAAAAAAACATGAATGTAAAATCATTTTGTTTTTCTCTTTAACAGTTGCATTAAAGCTTAAAAGAAAATTTTAAATTAGTTTTGGGTCTTTTGATAATTCAAAATAACTGACTTTGCATTAACTATTTGTTAAGTTATAAAGCTAAACCGTTACTTAAAATCACTTCAACAAATTGATAGCATTAACGGTAATTATACAGTTACGATAAAATTTATTTAAAAAATACTTTATAATAAATATTTTACAATTTTTATTTGTCATTTGGAAAATAATTGTTATTATTTAAGTTGTATTTTTTGATTTTGATTCTAATAGTGTCTAATTTTTCTTGTTTTATTTGGCATACATTTGTAAATAATTTTTCTTTCTAAAAAATTTTTAGAAATTAAATTGAAAAATGACCAATTTGCCGAAAAAGGTAATTTTAATTCGTTGTATTTTTTGGTTTGAAGCATGGCGAAATAATTTACCAGGTGGTGGCAGTGGCGAATTTATTCATTTTCGCCGTTGCAGAAAATGTCATACCCCATATATAAAAAATCAGCGAAATTTTTTTTTATATGAAGTTTGAAATTTTCTGCAACGGCGAAAATGAATAAATTCGCCACTGCCTCCACCTGGTAAATTATTTCGCCATGTTTCGAGTATTATTTTTTGTTTGGAAAAAACAGGTTATTTTTCAAGTTTTATTTTTTAGTTTAAAATTAATACAAATTCTTTAAGCTTAATTCAACAAATAAGAGTTCATGTACAGGCTCGAAAAATGACTGTTGTTTTTTTAATAAAAATAAAAATACTTAAAAATAATAAAAGTATAAAAAAGGAACTTGAGAAACAATTATTATTTTTTTTAAGCAAAAAAAAAAACTTTAAATTTAAATTTTTATCAATAAAACTCAAATTAACACAGACAAAGGTAGTCCGGGTAACCACGATTATGTTGGTATACTTCTTCATATTGTAGCATTTCTCTTTCATTTTTTTTATTTTTATTAAAAATTTTTTAAATAATAGTTATTTGCGATTTCAGGTGCTAATAGATCGATTTTTCACTTTTTGTGAAAGTGTAAATAAAACTAATATGAAGTTCGTGTTGAGTTTGTCAACAATTGCGGTTATGAAAGCCATTTGAAAAGAATCCCGAAACTAAATTAAAGAAATCCGCGTGCATAAACGATAAGGATAAAATGTCTGGAATTGGCGAACAAAAAACTTTCAAGTGATGTCGATAATAATACCAGAAATTTTAATTTTAAGTCGTCTTATATTATATTATTTTTATAAAAAAAAGAAAAGAAAATAAAAAGTCGTAATGATTTCGAATAAAGAAAAATATTTTCAAGTGGTAATTTCGGATGTGGTTAAGGTTGTGTTATATATCAGGGAAACCCTGGCTTAAGAATTTCTTCGAGCTAAGATGCATAATGTCGAGTGCTAAATGATTTGTTAATTTGAATAACTTTACTAAATTGAATGATCGATTTTTCTAGATCTTAAAGTAATGGAAAAGTTTTTGGTACTGTTACTTTTGAGATGAGCTTACGCTAAGATTCTCAAAATTATTTGATGAAAATCGGAATTGGCAATTTGGTTGTTTGCGTTAATGAAAGGCTGATGCCCAAGATATTTAATACTTTGTTTTTGTTTTCAAGCAATATTTTTTTATGACAAAATATTTTATACCGTTAAAATAATAAATAAAACATGTGTTCTTAATTAAAAGTATAAAAGTACTTACGTTAAAGAAATTAAACATTTGATTTTGTGTATAACAACTTTGCAACAATAAGTTTTTTGAGAGCAAAAGTTAAGTGAACTTCTTATATTGAACTCCTAAAGGTGCTTCCAATATTTGTGTAAAGATAAGACGTAAATAAAAATAAATTATAAATATTTCGTAGTCGTAAAAGAAGTTTGTGGAATTCAAAAAGTAAAGGTTCTGCTTGTGTCTTTGATCGAGACCAAAAACAATGCAAATGCATGAATATTTCTAGGGGTTATGCGCGTAATTGAAAACTTCTAAAGCAGAACTGCAAAAAATTTTATTTTATTTTTATTTATCCAAGGGCTAAAATATTTTTTTCGTTGCAATGTCTGTCCGTCTGTCACAGCCATCTGGAGCCATAATAGATTGACACTTCCAATTTTTACTATATTTGCATAGTTGGAAGACACTTGTAAAGTAAGAGAAATTTGAAAGTTGTTTGGTTGCCGCAATAGGTAATTTTTTTGAAGGACTAATAAATAGACAATAGCAGTCGGTCAGCAGAGCTGGCAGATTAGCTGCTGTATATTCGAAAAACATCTGAGATGATGTAGTAAAGTAAGGAGATTAGAAAGAAGAAAATAATTATTGTAGAGCCGTGGCTAATGAAGTTAGCGAAGATGACTATTTATTAACACAACAGATGACATAGTTAAAGCGAACGTATGGCAAAACACCTTCTAAGCTCTTTACGAAGAAAGTATGTATCGAAATAACGACAGTTGGTATCAATTATGGCTGAGTTAATAAGAAACGCCTGGTTGGTAAACATTAGAATAGTTCGACTTTTACTAGAAAAACGCAGCTACAACCATGGATGGCTGCATAAATTTGTAAAAGATCAAGTTAAGTAAACAAGACATGGTATGAAAAAATCAGTCAGACCCAGTGTCGGAAAAAAAAAAATTCACTTAAAGCCAATAAAGTACCACAGAAGATGTGATGTGCTAATATTTGCCATCAAAGGAAACCAAACACTTGAACACGAAAAAATGTAACATTATATTCAGTATGAACTTGTAGTAGTGGTAGGGTATAACATTGTCGATTTTAACAAATAACATTTGTTTGTGTAGCTATTTTTTTGTAGTTGCAGCGCATTGACATTTCTTTAAACTTAGTGTCATTTGTATATACTAATCAGCTTCATTAGTCGTCCTGTTTTGATGACGCTGACAAGGGAAAAAAATACTAAAAAGTATAAAGGAGTAGTGAAAGTAAAATAAAATCATATTATAATCAAACTAACGAACATATGCGCATACACTGAAACAATATTTTATATATAAACTGAATTTTTTGGCTTAAGTTCATTTTTATTTTTATTTTTTAAGACCTTTAGAAAGAAAATTATTTCACAATTGTATGTGGACATTTTTCAAAGAAAACAAGAAATATTAGACTCCAGCAGAATTCCTCGCACCTATCTATCTTAGGTTATGTACATTGTAAACATCATAAATAAGGATACGAAAATTATTCATATCAATATTAATTTGGTTAGACGAGCTCCACATACAATAATTTTTCTTTCCAAAAAAATAAAAAAATAAACTTAAGCCAAAAAATCAATTCATATATAAAATATCCTCAGTTTAAATCCTAATTTAATAAATAATTAAATTTTATATTTATTTTAAAAACTGTTGCATTAAGTTTTGAGATATTTTTAGTGAAACAACAAAATATTTTTAGCGTGTAGTATAATATTACAATCAAATTAGAAAGTGTTAAATTATGCGAATTTTATTACATAAATTTAAAGCCAGCTATCAAGTAGGGACTATGTGTGCAGAGAAAAGCTAACAACGTAGTGCAAACTGTAGAAAAGACATCGAAGGCAGTGTAGTAATATTCTGCTGCTTATTACGAATATGAGTTTCTGTGCAAATTTGCACCCGTATGATGTCGTAATAATATTGTAGATGGTAAGCAATATGCATTTAACAGGAAAATCTTTAACACAGCAGGCACTTCTTTGCAGTCAGTTGAGTAAATTCTGTTTTTTTTTTAACTTAAATGTGCTGGATGATACAGTTTGCCCTGACATTCTTACTTGCATGCTCACACTGCCTTGTTCAGAGCCAGAAACCACAAATTTGTTTACCTTAAGCTGTAAAATAATAGATGAAGAAAATATGCGTTAAAGATAAATTTGAGCGGAAGTCAGCATGACTTTACAAAAAACATAAAGCAAATTTTTTTTGTGGTTTCGGTTTCTTAACATTTAAAATAATATCGTGTTTTTTTTTACTTTAAAATTATAAAAAAAACAATGCCAAATCTTACATATTCTTTACCATGTATGTAAATCTAGTTTAGTGAAGTAACTTCAGTCAAAAAAATAAGTTTTGCGAAAACAGGGTTTTTAAATACATTTACTTAAAAATGCCATCGGCTCTTAATGGTTTAAGCATTAAAAAAATAGTATTTTCTAAGAGATCTCATCAAAAGCCTTTATATGATTTTCATGCTGATATCTTAAAAAACATGACTTACAATCGTACTTTTCTATGAAAATGAGATCCATAACTCATAAAATATGGGCGAGCGGAAATTTTTTCACTTGATTTTTTTCTCATTTTTTTAATTCCGTTTCGCCCCATATATTAGTTTTTTGGGGTTGGGGTTACTTCATTGTTCTAAATGATATGGAAAAATTAGATGCAGGCGTGGTGTTTAGCTTACTGCGTCGAGGGACATGGACCTTGCTGATTTTCAATAGCGAAATTTACAATACTATGTCTGATTAGCGTATTTTAATTATCTCAAGCTCATCTAGTGCCGTGGCAAAGATGATTTTAACACGAACATGGACGGAAACACGGATAGACATACATAAGGACAGACGGACATCGATCAATCGATTTTGCTATGCATAAGAACTTTTTTTCCACCTGTGGTGAAGGTTATTTTAATTATGAATTAATAGGTTAGCTTCTTGTATTTATTTTGTTTTCTTTAGCTTTTAGAACTAATCTTAAAGAATAGTAATCTTTTATCGTCTGAAAGTACTACAAAATAATAAGGAACGTTTCATATCTAGTCCGAAAAAGTGAACATAATTTTACTTACTAGCGGAGAAGCATTAGAGTTAAAGTTTTGAGTTGCAGCTTTCCATATATTTAAGAAGCGCCGCAAGAGGTTTGCAAATTGGTTCACTTCGGGAATGTAAATTTTTGCAAACTATGGAATTTTTAATAAACTTCGCAATAACTCCTCTACCAGTCACCGCTTTATTTAGGAACTCGCAATGAAAAATATTTATTGACAAAATTAATTTGAGTAATATTTTCTTCATCATCAATAACCTAGAGCGAATTATTTTCTACCGCCTAATAAACTTTGGATTTTTTTCTAAAAATTGAGTTATAAAAAATCATTTACTGCAATCTTTTTTTTAAATATGTATTTTTTAAATATTTATCGATTAAGTTGTATTGATTTTCTAATATAATTATAAAAAAAGTTAAAAACATTCCTGTAAGCTTTTTTGAAATGCTTTAAAAAAACAATTTAAGTATTAAGACTTTTAAGTGTTTTTTAAGGAATAATATTTCAAAAAGTTTTGCCTGTACAGTGAAGGACTTAAGTATAGGCACAGGCTGCAAAATTAAACAAAATATGTTTTTTTTTACATTTGTAAGTATCAAATATTTATTTAAAGAACATATAATAATTATAACAGTAATTCATATTAAAAATAACCAAAAAAGTCGAACAGATTTTATTCGGTGGTAGAAAAATAACGAAAAGGTTTAAAAAACTTGATTTTCTATGGGACAAAAGTATAGGCACATTCTTTGTTAACGGAATCAAAACTAGTCAGAAACTCAAATTAGTATTTTGTTGGCAGTCCATTCTGCTTAATAACGGCTTTAAGTCTATTAGGCATAGAGTGTAATAATTTTTTTGTAAAATTTTTATCAATTTTAAGCCATTCTTCGGTTAACGCTGTTTTAAGCTCGCATTTGTTTGAAATATTGCATTTCCGAATTCTTCGGTCTAGCTCCTCCCACAAATGCTCAATGGGATTTAGGTCTGGGGACTGCGGAGGATGTGGCAATACATGTGCGGTGTTATATGCAAGCCACATCTTGACGTCGTGAGCAGAATGTTTGGGGTTATTGTCATGCTGGAATGTAAATGACTCTGACAAATCCAATTTAATGGCGCTTTTCTTAATATTTTCCTTCAAAATATTTAAGTAAACAGCCTTGTTCATTATTTCATCAATGAAGACTAGCTCTCCGACACCCGCTGCAGACATACAGCCCCAGACCATAACTCCTCCGCCACCATGCTTTACTATTGGTGTAAGATTTTTTTCGTCATATGCAGTATTACGTTTTCGTCATACTCGTGAATGTCTATCAGGCTTAAAAATATTAAATTTGCTTTCGTCTGAGAAGAGAACCTGTTTCCAGAAACTGCATGGCTGATTTTCAAATTGTTTTGCATAATCCATACGTCTTTTTTTATTAACTGCAGATATTAATGGTTTTCGTCTAGCAACACGTGATTTATAACCGGCTTCATGTAGTAATCTCTGAACAGTTTTAGAGTGCACGTCCTTACCGAAATTTTCCTTGACGTCCGCTGCCAGCTGTGTAGATGTTGTTTTCGGATCAATTTTAACTTTCCGTATTATTTAAACACGTTCTCTCTGAGTTAATTTTCTGGGACGACCACAGCGTTTAGCACTTTCAAAGTTAGTTTTACCTTTAAAACGATTAATTATTGTCCGAATAGTAAAACGGCTTCGATCCATTAATTCGCCAATCTCAGCAAAAGATTTGCATTGGTTATGCAGATGAAGAATTATTTTTCGCTGTGATTCTGTAGTTTCACTTAATTTAGGACACATTTTTTAGAAACGACAAAGAAATTATTATTTTTAACAAATTTTTCTTACTTTTCACCAACTGAAACAAATTGAAAATAATAACGGAACATTCCATTCTGTCAAAAAATACAGTAT
Source organism: Cistogaster globosa (assembly GCA_937654795.1). Classification (NCBI taxonomy): domain Eukaryota; kingdom Metazoa; phylum Arthropoda; class Insecta; order Diptera; family Tachinidae; genus Cistogaster; species Cistogaster globosa. Next base: position 66,386,098 of record OW569405.1, on the reverse strand, counting down.
TGCCAGATTGGCGAATTTATAATCGTCTTTTATTTCCGTTAACAATGAATGTGCCTATACTTTTGTCCTATAAAAAATCGATATTTTAAAATTTTTTTTGTTATTATTCTATCGGCGAATGAAATCTGTTCAAATTTTTTGATTACTTCTTATATGAAGCTTTATAAGAACCATTTTACGTTCTAAAAATAAACATTTGATGATAATCAATATCAAAAAAATTACTGTTTGCTTTATTTTGCACCTTGTGCCTATACTTAAGTCAATCACTGTATTATATTCAATCTACGTAGTTTTCATTCAAGCATTGTGTTATGTGTATCCTCTCATCCTTTTTTCTTACAAAAATACCTTCGAATGCAAAGAATAATATTTTTTCTTTATGCAACACTTGTTTGTAGTTAAACTTAATATGATTGAGCATTTCCCACGAGAATATTTTTTTACAAAAAAAAAAATTCCTTTGATTGTACGAACATTTATTAATACCTTTGTACACAAAATGTACAGTAAAACGTAAAAGCGCTGAGCATTTAAATACAGATTCAGATATAAGTCGCTGAGGTTATTAAAAGGAGACAACTTCCAAGCTAATGTAATCTCATTCACCTTGACTTAAAAAGTTTATAATATAAAGCATTGCTATTAATATTATATTAAGTTTGCTAATTATCACATCGAAGGTAAACGATTTTAATGAATTTGACCAAGAAAAATATTCAAAATACTCCTTTCGGAAACGATACTTCAATTGGCTGAAGCCAGCATAAAAATCTTCGTCTGCAATTATAAACTTCCAATAATTTCTAACAATTTACAAACGTAACTAAGAAGCTTTATTTCAACTTATATTAAGTCTTATCAAGTGCTTAAAAATGTATATATCAAAAGACTTTCTACTATACATTTTTTTTACATGTGTTTTTTTGATTTTGATTTATTTTTTCTGAATTCGAATGAATGAAAGTTTGATAATTTTATTATTTGTGAAAATAGGTGAAATTAAAAGTTTTTGGCCAACTTTTAATGTTTATTCATCTTACAGATTTTCCTGTAAGCTAATTAGGAATAAAATATAGAAGTAACTAAAAAAATTGAATTCTACAAAACTTTGGTCTTCTTGCTCAAGGGTTGTGAATTCGAAACGTTATATCGTTATTATGAACAATCGCTTGTTAAATGTTGCCATATTGAAATAGCAAGATTCAGTATAAATTCATTTTGAATTAATGCATTTACGATAAATCTAATTAACATTGGAATGGGGATAATTCAAAAGTTAATTTGAATTAAGACTGCTAATGCTGTCTGTCTTTGCTATAAGGACAGTATTCACAATGCAGCATAACAATTTTATTTTTATCGACAATTTAACTGTGGCGCAGTAAGGGATTTTTTAAAAATAAATAAATGGCTAGCCCAGTTTTAGTTTTACGTACACCCGAGGTATGTAATTTTAAACCATGGCGGCATCGTTTCTCTAAGCCAAGTTTATAACTTAAACTCGACTGCACATTTACTACAGCCGTGTAAAATATGAATTTCTGGCTGGTTGTTTACAAACAATTTCAATTTTTTAACAAATGTCCCACTGTGCGTTGGTTGGAATAAGAGTTAAGCCTGCGGAAATTACTGCCGCGCCAACGTAAAGTGGCAACATAGTTGATATACATATTTTAAATACAACCACTCTCTCCCAGTATCTGCAAGAAGTACCTAAGGGAAGCTTTTGTGTGAAGTATAATCTAGATTGTGGACTTACCTCCAAGTCTTCTAAGTCTTTAAGTCTTATTTTATGTTAGGGACATAAAGTAAAGCTTACTTAGACGTGTTACTGCCATTCTCCGATATAATTTCTTGAAGGATCCATGTGATAACAATAGAAAATTATTCTATTAAAGCTTTAGCTGTTGTCATTTATCTGTGAATAGCTGGCACAACGCTAAAATTTAAATCAATAACAACAGTTATTGTTAGCCATTTTTTTTTAAATTTGTAACTATTTTAAGGAGCTAAAAATGCACAATTTCAGAGTCACAAAATAATAAACTATTTTAAAAGAAAAATATATTAAGTCTTAAGTTGTACATGTTTCTTATATTTGTATGATACTGTGACTCTTTTTTTTGTATTAGTGCGAAATTTTGTATGCCAATCTTTTGTTATCGTAAACTTAACCGAAAATTGCACCGAAGTTAAATACGTTTGTATGTAAGGATTTTCATAAAAATAAAAGTAAAAAACTTACATGCATAAATAATTTTTTTTCTGGTCTTTTCTTGATGTATGTGTGTTTTCATCTCTTGAGGCTGTTGCATCCCAAGAGTGTTCAAGCAAGCTTAAAAAATATTTAAACCACAATAACTGATTCAGCACACACATCAAATATACCCAACAAACACAGGGTTTTCATTTAAAATTGGAATAAAAATTGAGGTTAATTAAATAAACAACAATAATAAAGGCTGTAGTACATAGAATCCGTCATACGTTAAACTTTGACAAATTCAACTGATAAGTCAGTTAAAATACATGTTTTCTTATAAGCGTTGTCACAATCAATACGTGTCCGTCAACGCAAAGTACGAAAGTTGGTCAACTTTTAACTTTTGACGTATGTTGAATACTTTGACAACTATCAACTGCTTCTTCTTCTCTGTTTTCTTTTAACTCTTGCTGTGTTTAAGTTGTGTTTTGTGATTTTAATAAAACAATTTTGGTGGCAAACAATAAAATACAAATTAAATTAAATTAAATTAACAAGTGAATAAAATACAAATTAAATTTAAATAGCGAGCAAGCTTTGATTTAACATCCGTCAGCAAATTATTCATTGTGCCAACCTCATCCGTCGTTACTTTGACTTTTGGTAGATTTGTCAAAGTACAACGTATGACGGATTCTATATGCCCCCCGGCCTTAATTCTTAAACTTAGACAAAACCGTATCTTTTACATTTTTCTCCACAATGATCATAGATAATTTTAATACATGGGTGTAATTAATTAGATGGACTAATTAATTGACAAATTCCAAGCATTCCGCCGCTTTTACTAAATAAACACCTTTATTTATAGTAGAGCTTTGTTTTAAAACGTCATTTTCATTATTAAAATTTCAGGAAAAATGCGACACTATACGCCAGGAACACAACTAGGACGAACGGCGAATATTTGGTCGAGAGTTTTCGTCAAAAATAAAACACACTTTTGTGTACATGGAAATTCACACAATATTGGCGTCGGACGATATTCGACATACGCGTTGTCGTTACTGTGCTTCATACGAGGACTTATGCAACGAAATTTTGATGACAAATTCGTCATGTTGAACAAAATTCGTCGTTTGTCCCAGTTGTGTTCCTGGCAGTAGGAACATTTTTTTGTTTAGATTTGATAGCTGGGGTGTTTGAGAATACCAAGTTTCACTGCTTTAATTTTCAAAAATAGATTTATCTACGGAAGGCTTAAATTTTATTTGTTTTTTGTAATTAAATAAATTCATTTTAAACTTCCATTAGTAAAATCAATTGAAATTAAAATAAAATCATAAGCATATAAATAACTGGTAGTTAAATTATTTCATTGTAGTTGTTAAAAACAATGCCAATGGATGATAAAAAAATCTCTGATATGGTTAATTCTAGTTTTTGAAATTATTTTTTAATTTGATTTGGTCATTTTAAAAGTAGAAACAAGAGCTTATTAATAATAACGTAAAATTTTAAAGAGCATACATTAATTTTAAAAGTTTTAGACTTTTTATCTAAATTTAAAATTTTTTTCTGGTGAATGTTCGGTGTATTGTCTTATTTTCGACCTATAGTTTTTAGTTTTTGTTAAAATTTCGATGTTTTAATTAAAAAAATTTTCTTTCGATTAAGACTTGATTTTAGTTAAATTTCTTTAAGTGGAAAAAATTTTATTATTAGTATCAAATATAGTGTCTTAAAAGAGACTCGAACTTATTTGTCGCTATTTTTTTTATTTTTTTTTTTTTTAGCAAAACTATATCTTGTTTGCGCTATTGGAATTTTCTAAAGTGATGTAATGCGTCAGATGGATTTTTTTTTTAAATTCCGACTTTTTTAAGTCATATTTGTATATCTTGACACTTTTGTAGTAATTTTTGGTAAATTAAATTTCAAGCATTCTCATCTTGAGCTAAAATCCAAATGTTTGCTGGGATAAAGGTATCATGGCAGCACCTTTAATTCCACACCATAGTAACCAGTCGTAGCTTTTCGGATTTTTCTGAATTTGGTATGAATAAATAAAGGAATAAATAAAGGAAAAAGTTTTCTTTCGTGCAGCCATAGGTTTAATTTTTTTTGTATGAAACAAATATGCAGAAATTTGATTTAAATAATATTTGCCTTCTGTGCGCTTTTTCTTTGAAATTAGTTTCGGGTTTCATTATATCCACAGGTAGGAAAACTATTTAAATTTTGCAGGAAAAGTTTTATTCTATTGTTTTGGAACTATTTGCTTAAAAAGTATTAAGATAATTTATTGAGTTGCGATTGAATTGATTCAAATGCCTAAACTTTATTTCATTGTTCTGCCACTAAAGAAGAATAAAGATAATTTCGAAATGTTAAGTTATTAAACCTTTTATTTGTATGAGTTAATAATTAAGTCTTTGGTATTTATTTTCTAAAAATAAAATAAAATTTTTTATTCCCAGATTGTTACCAGAAAATAGCTGTTATTGAGTGCTTCCAACAAATTTAAGTGATTAAGTGTGTATAATAATGTTATTATAAAATGCATTCAATTTTTCATGATAAATATATTTGGAATTAAAATTTTTTTGTTTTTAAAGATATCCAAAAACAGCGCATTCCCCTTTTTAGAACGGGTTTAAATGCATTAAATTACAACATTGGCAAAAGTAGGAGTTACCCCCTACGTGCTGGTCCTATTAAAAATAAAAAATTAAAACGAACATTTCACTTTCTGATGTTTAGTTCCGTAAATTTTCTTCATTTATTTAGTTTTTTTTTGCTAAGCTTTAATTGAATTATTTAATTATTTTTGCCATACAGGACTTGTTGTTTTTTCTTACGTTAATTGTTCCTTTTTTGCTAAACTCAACTGTCAACAACAACATTTTTGGCCTTCTGTTCCATACAAATGACAGCAGTATAAAATCTTGGTAAAAATTTGGAACAATTTAAAATACAAAATATGCTGTTATAATATTGTTTGACTATTTTTTAAATATTTCGTACTTGTAGCCATTTTTGATTAGATACAAGTATAATTACTAGTAAATTTACAAACATACTTTTATTATAATTGCATTTGTCCAAGTTGTGTTATTTGTTTCATTTTTATTATTTTTTTTCTACAATTTACAAATTGCTTTTAAATGGGCTGTAAAAAAGTTTTAATGAGTTTTCAGCGCCCTTGTCGTCACCCCATTTCATCAACATTATTTTAATAATGGTACGAAATTTAACATGCATTTTGTTTTCATAATTTGTTTTATTTGTATTTTTTTTACATTAATTTTTTATTTCTCTTTTAAATTTTTCAGTTTTCCTATGACCGACAACACTACGCCATCAGCAGACGGAAATGTAAGAGACGGGGGTTAAGTATTTTTGAAGCGAGAACAGTGTGATGACAGAGAAGAACTAAACAAGTAAAAGAATGGAAGATTAAATAAATATTGTAGGATATTTCATTTCACATAATTACTTATATAAGTTATCATAAGATATCATTACTTGGTTTAATTGCCTCATAGTCTTTTAAGCTGATATTACTTGTTGCTTCCCTTGGAACGAATTCATATAATAGTAAATGTAATGCATCAACTGCATTACTACGTTTATTCTCTTTTGTAGGTGACCACTTTACTCCTTTTTACTAATAGCTTTTAGTTTATCAGATCAAAATAAAAGAAACCGTTAATGTAACCCTAAGTGAAAAATTTCTTGCTCATTACCTCGCCGCTCACTCAGTTTTACATATATCGCCTCAACCGAATTTTTTATAAGACATTACATTTTTGTTGTTGTTTAAAAATTAAATTAATTATACTTAATTAAAAAGGTCAAATAAAAATATTATTAAGACTTAAAATGTCTAAAACTTTTTAACCCGTTCCTGGCAGTTTTTAACGCTTGATTGGATTCATTCAAAAATATTTTTAACTAGCAGTGCCCAAGACTTTGTCTGCGTGTCATTTAAAATCTTTAAAAATTTAAATTTACAAAAATATGTTTCTAAATATTCATTGTAGAGTTCTATAAAAGTGTTTAAAATTTTCTATATGCAAAAATAAATTGTGCTGACAGCTGTTTTAGTACCATTATATTGGTAAAATATGCTTTCACATGTCAACCTCTGCGTTCTCTACGAAATAAATTATTTTTACAAAAAAAAAAAATTCTAATGGACCTCCTGAACAAAGTTCAACACCAAAATCCAAAGACCACCAGAATTGTAAGAAAAAAACATATAACAAATAAGAGCGCTATATTCGGCTATGCCGAATCTTATATACCACAAATGTGTAAGTCTATTTGAGTAAAGTTACTCCAATCGAAAAAATAAATACTGGGGTGACAGAGAATCAAAAAATTAGAAAAAAAAAACAATTTAGCACTGTAGATATAATTTTACATAAAAATGTCATCAGCTCTTAATGCGTTAAGCATTTTTAAAAAGATTTAGTATTTCCTTAATGATGTCTTCATAAACTACTAAATGATACCCATATTGAAAACTTAAAAAATACGGTGCACATTCGTACTTTTCTATGAAAAGTTCAGACGCCCATAACTCGGAAAATATGAGCAAGTGTTATTTTTTTTTCTAATATATATTTTAGCTCTCTTTCACCCCATATATATATATTTGTTTTTCTGATTGTAGCTACATCTTTTCCGCTGATATTCCACTTTTTGTGATGAAGGGTATAAAAATATATGACCCTGTTGCAGTTTTATTTATGTTTTGATTTTTTAATATCTTTTGCGTTTTGGGTGGAAGTGTTTATTGACAGTAAAACAAAGTTGCTGCGAAATATCAATTGTTAAAAAAAACTAAATGGTGCATTCTTCTTAATTTTTTTAATCTTATTATTTTTATACACAAAAGAAAAATCAAAGTAGCAAATGGTTGTAATTAAAAACACAACTATTAGAAACGTTCCCGTACTCAACTGCGGGGTCCCATTCTTTCCCTTTTAGGAAAATAAATTAAAAAAATGGCACTCCTAGTTAAAGCCATTTTTGTTTTATGATTAACTGACCCTCACTCATTAGAATCATTATCTTTCCGCATTATTATTTCACCATGTTTGTGTATAATTTTGCACCTAAACAGCCACTGTTACGTCCATCAAGATTATTCATTGAATTTTCATTTTCTAAAGTTCAGTGGCAAAACACAAATAAAGTAGTAAACAACAAGGACATTTGCATTTATCAAATTATTGAGATGGAAAGTTAGGAACAAACACGAAAAAAATAAAAAAATAAAAAAACAATATCTATTAGACGGGGAAAATAATAATGAAAATTTCTATTACAAAAAAGATATGAATTACAAATGATAATTGTCTGGGGCCATGTTTTTAAAAACACTCTCACTTTCGTTGTCATTTTATTATTATTACGATTTCCAGCTTTTTAGCCCAAATTGAAAATTTAAATGATAACTTTTGTTTCTTTTTTATTTGTGTCACATAATTCTTAACAAAATATTATTACTAAATAAAAAAACTTACAATAACCAGATGTTGGTGGTCTTTTATGATAATACAGAACTTAATAATAAACAGCACCTACTATGCAAAGGAAGGTTTAAATATCAGAGTTGTTAACTGATTTAATAAAAACCGTAAAGGAAACCGCCAGAAATGAGTGTAAGAAGTGGGGTTTAAAAAAATAAGCAAACAATGAAAATAATTGCGAAATAACAGTATTAACAGTTTACTAAACCTAAAAACAATTCAGGGGACAAGACATACCTTAAAATTTTTAAAAAAAGTATTTTATTAATTTGTTTTTTGAAAGATATGATTTAAGAAATGTTAGTGCGTTTACAAATTTATTACAAGATTTCGTTGCAAAATTCCCAGCAATCTATCAGCTTTTTACTGAGTTGGGTTTTATTGTCAACAATGCGTTGACAAAATTACCCATGTTCGTTGTTTAAATTTTGGTGGCTTTGAATAACTCAAATTCTTTTTCAAACAAGTTAGTAAGCCCTTGGTTTTTTTGTTGTAGTAAAATTTCCACAAAACATGATATTTAGAAATTTTTAAATGTCACAACAAAAATATTTGAAAAACAATCAGTGTATTTTTTGTGATTTTAAATTTTACCAATTTTCCGGGATATTCTGGATTGCCGGGAGAGAATTCCCGTTTCCCAAATTATAGTAAGAACTATAACTTAACTGCGGCATTGTTTAAGACTCTTTGTGACTGGATTTGTAAGTTTAAGCTTGACCATTCATATATCTACGTAAAAAAAATTTTTTTCACACTACGATGTGGTATAAATTGAATAAAAATTTAAAATAAGCAAACTATTCAAATTTTGCATAAATAATCTAATATCAAAACGCTACTGGAGAAATGGATATCGAATATACTAAATAGATTCAGTAGCTCGTGAAGAACTTTTTGACCATAAAAAATTTTTTGCTAACATTTTACTGTACACGACAAACCAGAGAAACTACAGTCACTAAAATAATTCGGAACCGAAGAAAGTAGATAATTTTTTAAAATAAGCTCAGAAATAACACCTTAAAATATTATAATTGTTACTCGAAGAAATTCGAGATAGTTTCAAAAGTACAGTAAGTAACTCTGAATTGTAGCTTTAATTAGGTACCCAGAAATCGCACCTAACATTTTGTATACTAATTTGGGTAAAAACAAGAAGAATTTATTTAAATCTAGATTGAAATGTTTTTTTCAGTGGAAGCAATATTTGATATCTACTAAATATTTTTTTATTTAAAACTAAAAATGAAATGCATTACTGTGGGAAAAGCATATTCAAATGACCATCAAAGGTATATCTCAGCATCAAATTTTGTATAGAATTGAAAGTCTTATATGTCAAGCCAAATGGATTAAATGATTACTATAGTTATGAAATACATTATTTATTGAGAAAGCATCTTTATTTTTCTTTCCTTTTTCGACATAAGAGTTTCCATTGAAAACTGTTCATATGATTAAAAAATGTAAAAGACAAATAAAAACGGTAATCATTAAATACTTTGTTTGTTGAAGATACTAGAGATCTCATTTAATCAGTTTGACTTGAGTTATAAGACTTTTGAATAATTACACAAAATTTTTGTAGATTCCTCTGATAAGCTATATGAGCAGTAGCGAATAGGCGTTTCCCGCATTATTATATTTCATCAATGAAGCACAATTAACTTAGATTAACATAATAAAAGTTTTAGAAATAAACTTTCATATTGACATTGTAAACTAAAAAACAAAGATTCAAAAAATCAAAAGAATTTCGAAAATTCGTAAGATATCTTGATCTTGAAATTTTCAAAATTCCGAATTACGGAATATTTGGAAATCTACGCGATTTGCATTCCTAGTTGTAACAGAAAAAACGGACGAGTGGTCGATCCTTACACTGCACCGTCATTTCACTTGCTGCTCAAAGCTAGGAAAAATTTAAATTAAAGCAAATAAAAAAAAAGCCTTTGAAAAAAAATGGTTTATGAATATTTAGTGAAGTTGAAACAAAAATAAACACTTATTTGACAACATTGTTACAGAGGATTGTAAAAGTTTTAAAATAAACAAGTAATTACTGTAAAATTTAGCATTCAAAGTTTTAATGGATAAATGGCACAGTGTTACTCATTGTAAATACAAATAGATGAACAAAGTTTGCTTTTACAATAAAAATAAATTAATTAATTTTTCTCATTCGAAATTAAGTTCCGTTTAAAAGCCAACCACCACTTTCCATTTTTTTTTTATTTTTGTGCTTAATTTAAGAAAACTTTATTAGATTTTCTTTGTTCTTTTCTATACAATTTCATTTAAGAAGTCCAAATCCAATTTATTTTAGTTATTGCAAAATGCGTACAGTGTTTGGAATGAAGACTTGACTCAATTCTCCCATCAAATTAAATCAAGTATATTAATGCAATAGAATTGGAGATTGGTTTTGGTTTCTACTCCCTTTTGTGTCATAAAACAGAAAGCACACAGCCAAATACACTCATTGTGCCTTGAGTTCAGTGTATAGACAGTCAATAGCACACATATAGTATGCATGTGGCAAGAACCCGTAAACGTAAGAATGTGTGTAAAGAAACAATAAGTAAATTGATAACGTGCCGCCATAACCAACGCTGACGTAAGAACTTTGATTGGTAGCTGCAAGTATTATGTTGGTTATAACACGTTACGAACAAAACATTACACTTTTAGTCCTTTCTCTAAAAGTGAAAAAATGTTTTCTTGTTTTCTTTGTAGGAGATAATTGAATAAGTGCATGAATTTCGCAGTCATGTGTGTTTGTATGTTAGCAAAAAAAACGTAGTCTCGATAAAGTTGTCACCGTAATTGATCAATATTAATGTTTGTTTTAAGCGTTAAAATGTTAAGTATCAATTTGCAGTAACAGTCTTGAAAAAAGGACAAAACGTAAAAAATACTTACTATTTATTATGATTGCCTAAAACTTTTATTCAGCATTCTTTTTCGTTATACTAAAAATTATTATTGCCAAACTTATATTTTCTTTGTGGTGTGTTTCGTGGATGCCTCAGTAGGATAACTTACAATGTGGTATGTAAGTAGAAGACTCTTTTACCATTTTAGTAAGCATAAAATTTATAATTTTATTGCAGCATTTAATATATGAAAACAAAAATTTACAGTTTCTCTCAATGTACCCATCCTCCGACTTATTTAAGAAAATAAAATATAATGACTGCATGTCTGTGTAGCAGCTCTCGGGTGTATGAAAAATTAAAACACTAGACAAGATTTTTATTTTAGGCTTTTAAAATCTTTTGCTTTTAAAATCAAAAATTTTAATTTTTGTTATACATTCGTCCAGCTTTTTTGCTTTTAGCAGAGCCAATTTAATTCCGATTTTTTTTTTAAATCTAAGGTTGCCACAAAAATTCATTTAATTTTACATATATCGTAATGCTTCTGAACAGCTGTAGACAGGCAGTAGAAATTTACAAACAACCCGTTTTCCTATAAAATTTGTATTTTTTTGTATATAAAATTTGTGTTTAGAAATTAAAGTTATGTCGTTTGACCTATATGGTCATATCTTTGAAACCGTTACTGACAAACTTTTAAAAAATTGGCAGAATATCCACTACTTGGTATGAAATAATAACATATAGAAATATATAAAATTAAAGGGTGCTGTAATAGTTAGTGTAATTTGATGCATATGGCCAATCATAATCACTGTCTTAAAGATAAATGGTTTTTAGTTTGGCTTTTTTGAAGTCAATTTTTTTTTTGCAAAAATTGTTTTTAAGAAAGGCAAACTTAACCCAGATTTTGTACCACGGATTAAACGTATTTGCATAGTCAACCTTTATATTTTTTTGGTTTATGCATTTAAGACTCCAATACAAACGTGGAAATATCAATATAATTGGCCTTTTAGAAACTACAAAATTATTTCTATTTTTGTCCAAATCCCGCACTGTGTATTGCAATCTGTATTGTCTTATTAAATAAATTGTTCACGTTAACGGCTGTGAGCAGTCAATTTTATTCTACTTTTCAAAAATAAATAAAATTAAATCAGGCATGGAAACCTTTGACTGATGCATGAAATTTTTCTTATACATTCAACTTATAATAAAAAAGTGAGTAAATTGTATATTTATATTTATAATATTAGAATATTAGAATGTTAAAACTCGACAAATTTAATTCAATGTATTAGGTTTCTTGTTACTCTTAGAATAACATTGCGCCTTTCATCATTTTTATAAATTTCAAAATATTCACTCATAAAACAAAACCAACGAAATTGTCCAATTGAATTATAACATTAAAAGATAACAAGTTAAGCGATATTCTCATATTTACAAAGTATTGTAAATCTATTATATGTTCAATTTTGTCTAATAATTGTTTAAGTACAATTTTCTTTATTGTTGAAAACGAAATCAAATTTTTAAGTTGTAAAATAACTTGTGTTACATAACAAGACTCATTTGTTCTTGAACTTTTCCACACTTATGAACACAAATACTTCAAGTACCTTTAACAAATGGCAATAATAATCGTATTGATACACAATGTCCTTTGTGAAGGAAAAATATAAAATTATAGAAGAAACGAAACAAAATTATTTTATTGAGTGCGAAACAAAATTTTTATATCGTTTCATCTTTGTGAATGAATGTCTGTGATAGATGGTGTTTTCTGTTTACAAACATAAAAAAAAAATAAATTTTGATTGCATTTGTGTAATGATGGACAGACATTTAACTTAATTGTGTTATGGCTTCGAATGTGTTCAAAAATATTTGAAACATGAAACAAATTATGCTGTCACGAATCTTAGACACCCTGCCTTTGCAGTTTTAATGAATGTCATGATTTTAATATGCCGGTTAAATTTTTGTCTTCCACTTAGTCTCTTTTGAAATCGCTTTGATTTTTTGCGTTAAAAATATAAAAGGCTCATCAGAGAATGCGATTGACTAACAGCAAATACCAAGTAGAAGCAGAGGTGGCAATATGCTTCATAGGCGGGGGAATTAAACCCTAATACTCCTTTGATAGACTGTCAAATCAATGAATTTCTGCTCATCTTTATATGCAATGCGAACAATTTTATTGACAATCTAACCGGCTGCATAAGGATATTGAAAGCAAGTCCACAGCAGTTAAACGTAATGAATTTTTTTTTTTTGTAATTATAAAAGAATAAAGAGAATTTAAATCATTTAGTATGACGTTGCCCTGACAGACCAGGAAATCGGATCTTCGTTTTAGAACAATGCAGATATGAAAAATATATGATTTAAAGGTAATAATTTTTAATAAAATATATCAATTGAGTGAATAAATGTCAATAATAGTAGAAAACTTAGTTATTTATATGGAAAAAGATTGGTACAAAATGTGTTGCAAGACTTTAATTAATATTTTATTACTGATAAAACACTCTTGAAATATTTTTAACAGACTTCAAAAAAAGAAGGAGGTTATAAATTCGACTGAATGTTGCTATTTTTATGTTTGTGCCTGCAAAACTCAGTGATTTCTATACCGATTTTGAAAATTTTTTATCATTTGAAAAATTATGCTTTTAGATTGGTCCCGTTTTAAAAACTGTTCTTTATCTTAGAAATTATTTTTATGTGTATTATGAACCGTAAAGCCCACTTCTTTAAAATGTAAAAAGATGCGTGTTACTTTATAATAGCAAAAAGTAATACAAAAATATATCTAAAAATTATAGGCATACTCTTGAAAATTGGACAGTATGTCGATAACTATAACTGTTATATTAATAAGTGTAAACATTTAAAATTATAAATTAAAGGATGTCTCAATAGTAAGTGTAATTTGATGTATGTGGCCAAACTTTTGTACTGTTGTAGCGAGATAGCTAAAATTTCGTTGGTACTATAGCATACATAGCACAGCGAAGTAAAATCACTAATAAAATGTGCTATTCTTTCACCACCTGTATTTTCTCTCCCCTCTTCCTTTCCTAAAGAATGTAGCACGGTTAAGTTTATTTAATAGGCACTGTTGCTTTGCCTGAAGTACTACTTCTCTTTAAAAAAAACCTTTATTGCTAAGTCCGCTATAAAGGGTGCCCAATAGTTGATGTATGTGGCCAAACTTTTTAACTGTTATAGACAGACAGCTGAAATATATAAAGAACCCCTCTTGCTAAGTCCGCTATAACAACAAGTCTAAAATTTGAGTTTTAAAATTAAAGGGTGTATCCATATTTGAAGTAAATTGATCTGTATGGCCCTATCGTGTAACCCGTTGTGTATAAATACTTGAAAATTAAACAGAATGTCCACTACTTTGTCTGGTATATTAGGAAGTATAAACATTTAGAAATATAAATTTTAGGGTGTTACAATAGTTGCTGTTATTTGATGTAGATGACCAAACTGTTGAACAGTTGTAGACAGTTGATTGAAATTTGCACAGAACCTTTATTGCTTTGTCCGCTGTAACAAGTAGCAAACTTGAAATTAGGATTTAAAGAGTATCCCTATAACTTATGTAATTTTACCTTATGGCCCTATATTTGAAACCGTTACAAACATACTCTTGAAAATTAGATGAAATGTCCATTACTATATCAATGTTTGTTTTAAATGTCTGTCTAGAAGTCGGTTTTTTGCAAGTATTATTTATATTAAAAATTAACAAACGATATTTTTTAACTAAAGGTTGGTCACAATAACTGTTAAGAGAGCCGCTTGTCCTGAAGAGAAAAACTTAATGGTAGAAAAGAATTTCTTATGCCGATTTATATGCACATGTGGTTATACATATATGGTGAAGCGTATATGAAATTCGGCACTCCCTTTTTCATATTTCCATTTTAAGTGATTTCTTTTTTTAATTTTTCTGTTACAATTTTCGAGCTATATGAGCAGTAGCGAAATGGCCATATATATATGCTTTTCGCATAGTGACACGTTTCATTTTGTAGTTTAAGCACATTTAAAGTAGATTAACATGAAATAGATTGCAAATAATAAATTTTCCTTAATTAAAAAAAGCTTAGTATAGATACAAGGATTCACTATTATACACAATCGTACGCATCAATCACACAAAAATCTAACAGAATTCTGTCCTACTTTAAAAATCGTTTCAAAATAGCGGGCTAGTTGCCACACTTGTATGAGAAAAGTTGCAAATCATATGGTTTTAATAATTTATAAAAATATACGTATGTACGAGTACATATAGATATTTTTATCTTCATTTAAAAAAAATCAATTCTGATCGCATAGAGAAAAACATTTTATTTCAAAAGATTATAATATCGTACAGATCTGTTAAAAAGTATTTAACACACATACACTTTGAATATCCACGCTATCATACTTTTTGAACACACAAGCAGTTTTTGACAGATCGTACGACTTAGTATGATAGTGAATCATGGCCTTAAATAATATTTATCTGATAATTTCTTTTATGCATTCTTGATAACGAACTTGATCCAAAAACAAACTGGCAGACCTGATAGTAAAATATATAAAATAACCTTATCTCCTGTTATTAAGTCGGTGTAAAATAACATTTTTAAAATGGAAGCATTTCTTTGAAACAAAATTTTTTCAGGCAAGTGAATCTTGTACAAAACGAAATGATGGACGAATCTTCTTTCCGATTAAAGAACGCTTCAAACTTAATTAAATGGAATACAACTTTCATGTACAAGCCGGTATTTCAAACTCTGTTTTTTAGTTACCCGACCTCGTGCAGAAAGGGCAAGGATCGTAGGTGACAGTAGGGTCTCCAACTCTTTTGCTTCTCTTGAACGTTACTTTTTAGCCACCCAAATTAAAAATGAATGTTCACAAGCACTCTCCTTCTACCCTCTTTTTCATAATAAAATTTCCTTGTTTTGGTTTAAAGCTCATCTCCTGAGTGCTGATCGGAGATAAAAAATATAATATTTAATCATTTCTTAATATTTCGACTCTAAATGGAAACTTTGGCCAATTGTTATATGAGATAATTAAATTTACTGTCCATAGTTGTTGCCTAAATTACTCAGTTATTTAAAATTTATTCATTAAATATTTCTTCGCTTGGGATTCCAGAGCTGCTGTCAATTATAAACCGACCCAATTAATCAGTAATAAAAAAAGCTAAAGGTATAAAAAAGGTAAATAAACTTTTAGGCAAAAGTTAAGCAAAGAACGCTGAGTGTAAAGTTTTCATATGATATCAGTTTCAAAGCAAATGCTAACAAGAAAACAAGTTAGTTGTTGTACCTAAAATGCCTTAAAAATGTTTCAGCAAAAACCAAAACTGTATTGTATTTTCTTTATTGACCGACCGATTGAATGTCTGTGTGTAGAAAAAATAGTATTGTAACATTTACTATTGTTGGGCAAAACAACAATTTAGAAAAGAAAATCTAAGTTGATATGAGTAAATATCTAATTTTCTTTCATTTCAAACAGCAACGACATAAATTTTTTGATTTAGTGATTGTATCTATTTGTATTACATTTGATTTGATATCCGTTTGTTGCTATAAAGAAACCATTGATTGGACATAAAGGTAGATTAGTAGATAATAATATTATTTTTATGTCAATAATTTTTTATCAATTTTTTTATAACTTTTTTTTTATAAAGAAATATATTTAAGTTTCTTGTATAAAATCCGATGTAAGTTTTTCACAAAGTCAAAAGCGTTAAATTGCTGTAATATAATGAGTTTTTTGTATAGTTTTTATATCTTCCCTCTTGTTTAAAAAAAAATTCCTATTACTAGTAGTACAGCGCGAAAATTCTTGATTAATAATGTAAAATATGAATTTATTATTACAAGAAACAAGATCTGGCATCTCCAACATATTTAAAAACAACAGTGTTGTTGTGGTAAAAATAGAGGTGAATAAAGTTACTTCTACTTAAGTGGAATAATACCACAATTATCTTGCTGTAAAGAAGAAGATCGCGAAGTTCACAAGATCTCGAGACCACCATCGGGACTACATGCATGCAAAAAAATAATAATTGCAAATTAAAAGCAACTTAGCAGTACAAACCTCCCGGAGCTTGTTAAGAAAAGAGCCATGGCTAAAAAGTAGTTGGGTGTATATTTAATATTAGAGTAGGCTTCGTTATAATAAGAAATAAAGCGCTTCTAAGATTTTATCCGAAGGGGTACGGAAAATGGAAAAGAGGGGACTGCTTGTGTGCAAACAAGAAAAAGAAGGTTATGATTTGGATCAAAGATGTTGCAAAATCAAAAGATATGAGGTGTTTAATGATAGCGGGACCAAGAGGCAAGAGGGAAAATGTTCTGTTAGCGCAGCTAAAGCTTTAACGGTTGTGCATTTACTTCAGACTCAGGTATTCTTAAGCGATTGTTTTGTTAGATGGCTTTGATTGTATAATTAACCTAAAAAGAAGAGTCGGCTTTCTGAAAATTTTGTTGCAAGTTCTTTAAAACATCTGGTAACACTATAAATTGAACAATGCATTTAACAAAAACATAAAATTTCTCATACGAAACTAATGATATTGCAGAATACAAAGTTATTATCGCTCCTGTTAACAATAAGGTACAAAGTTTCGTGCTCAAACAATATCTAAATCAGACTCTTTTTGAAAGAAAAGCTGTTGCGATTAATTTTTGGATAAATTGCAAACATCTCATATCTGTTCTTTCAGAAATCGTCCTTAAATATATAAATTGCAAGGCTTCTTGAGTAATTTCGAGAGAATTGGTTCAGCGATTTATTTTGTATTTAATTTAAAATAGAATGTTTCTTATGCCAATACATGACAAACACGTAATCGATTAAATACGATCCTAATAAGAGCCAATCGTAAAAAAAATTAATTAATAAAACAATATATTTGCCTTAGTAAAGAAGTACTTTTGCAATTAAAAATAAGTATTTGGTTTTCCATCAATCCTTGGCAAATGTCAAATTTATCATTTAAAAAATTGATATATAAAAATAGTAATTTTCCAATTTATATATATATATATATATATATATATATATATATCGGATTTTTTTTTTAATTCTACTCCCTATCATGAAAACTTTTTTATACTTCGTTAACACGGCAGAAAGAAATACTTACTTCGCTCACCGAATCCGAATCGTTTACACTATACAAACTACATTATTCGTTTTGACTTAAAAACAAAAATAATTTGCAAATTATTTTGTTCTAAAATTTAATTTTTAATTTCAATTTCTTTATTTGTAATTTATTTAATATTATATTATAATTAAATAATTTGTTTTTGTATCTACTAGGGCTAGGCAAAAGCTATCCATAATTTCGCGTGAAACGGGAAGTTTAAAATCCTTAACACTTAATAAAAATACACTGATTGTTTTTCAAATATTTTTATTGTGACATTTTAAAAATTTTCAAATATGATGTGTGCGTAGGTAGTAATCGATATGGAATACAAAACACCTAATTTTATAGGTATAATGGCAATTAAACAGTTGTCAATGCATTTTATTTTTGCAGATGGAAAATTTTTTACACTGTTTACCGAACTCTACAACAAATGTTTAAAAACACATTTTTAAAATTTTTAATTTAAGATAATTAGAAATGATACGCATGCGAATTCATAAAATATTAAACAGAATAATAAGTTGCTAATTTTTTTACAAAAGAATTTGAGTTATTCCCACTAACGTTTGAAACACGAACATGGATATTCTTTATAACGCATTGTTGACAACAAAACCTACTTCAGAAAAAAGTGAAAGGGTTTTTTCTATTGTTGAAGATTTTGCAACCTTTTTTAGTATTTTTCTTCGTTATCTCTCGTTATGTAGTAAAATTTTACGTATGTAGGTTTTGTCACCTGAATTGTTTTTAAGTTCAAACTATTGTTTAACAATAACTTTTATTGTTTGTTTATGTTTTAATACAGCTATAAATCTTTTAATAGTACTTTATTAAATAAATTTATTTTTTTTTAAGGAATGTGATAATTTTTTCCCGTTTCCCGAAAGTTCCGGGAAATACCAAACTCTAGTATCTACATATATTGACTATAGATAAACTTGCGATAAAAACTAGAAAAGACAGAAACATGCTTCGTTCTCAAGATTTTTTATGGCGAAGCACGTTGATTCGCACATAAATGTTTGGTAAACATAGTATTATAGTTTATATTGTGATACTTTTAAAAACGAAAAATGTTAAACCTAAAAACAATGGCCCATATTCATAGTTACATACTAAAGTCGACTCTTGTTAATGTATACTCAAAACTAAAAAGCTCTTATTATCTTTTTTGCTTTCATAGTCGAAAATAAAGCATACTTTCAGTCGAATTGACTTTAACTGGGTGTCAACTCTAGTTTGATAAATGTTTTCATACAATTTCGAAACAAGCATTAGAAAAAAGTAAGCCTGTTGTTATTTTGTTCACTTTGGTAAAAAATTCAGATAAAGAGCATTGTGTTCTTAAACTAAATAAAATAATTATGGAAAAATTAGTTAAAAACAGCTTTAGCTAGTTTTAAATTTAGAGTTGACTTTAACGCCAAAAGTATATTTTAAATTGTCTATGAATGAGTTAGAGTCGACTCTAAAGTAAAACCGACTTTAGTTCCCTTAAAATAGACTTTATTTTAACTATGAATATGGGCCAATAACTTTATTTTCTAAGTACATTGTATGTAAGAAAAATTGTTTATTTATTTTTATTTTGAAAACTGACCTAGTGCTTGAGTAATTAGAAAATAAAATTTATTTTAAAAGTCAAAAACACATTACATAAACCACAAAATATGTTTGTATGTCGGAGATTTATAGCTGTCTAGACAAGCGGACTATACGACTGTAACAGGTAGCACCTTCTTATAAATTACAAGGCATATTTAAGTCACATGCCTACATTTTTAAGGATTTAATTTACGTTTGGTTTGTCTTAAAATCTGCAGGTACTCTTTAGGATACGTAAGCGTTTTCTGCACTGTTCTTTATGCACTTGTAAATCAAATTTATTGTCAATATTTTTTTCTTTCATAAGAAATTAAAAAAAGTCTTGAATAAATTATTTTCTAAATTCTCAAGCACTAGATCAGTTTTTAAAATAAAAATATTGCTAATTTTTTTTTCAATATTTAATTTTTTTCCTGTTTCCTGAAGATGTCATCCAACGGTGTGGCGAAATATAAAAAAAATAACAAAAAAATGATAAACAATGTTTTTATTATAAAATCTGACCTGTGTTTGAGAAATTAGAAAAATAAACTTATTTTAACGGTAAAAAAACATTAACACTTAATGTCTTGAATAGTTTTTGAAAAAAAAAAAATAAATAAATAAAAAATAAAAGTTGCTGCGTAAATTTTAATACTAAAATATTAAAGCATACCTTTAAATTCCTATTTTTATAAAACTACTTTAGGATTTAATATACTAAAAGTTATTAAGGGCTCAAAGTATTATAAACCAAAAAGAAGGACATGAATCATTAAGCGGTAAAAACTATTTAACGAAGTGGTAGTAGTATGTACGTAAGTATTAACTACAATATGTGGATCAACTTACATGCAAGAGTTTTCAGGAAAACTTATTAGCCACACTTAATCTTCTGACATTTGCAAGATTGCCAAAAGGAAACAATAAAAGTAAATGCATTCAACGACAGTTGCAAACAATTAAATGCTTTAGAGCCACGAACTTTATTATTTTATATCAATGCAGCAGAGATGGTAAATTTTATTTAATTTCTCTTTACGAATCAATAATTAAGCATTTTTAAGTGTAATTTTATCCTTATTGTCTTTGTGATTTTCTGATCTTTCTAGCGACGATGAAAATTTATGAATTCGCCACTGTCACAACGGGTACATGATTTTGCCAAGGTTCCTACTTTCCTCCTATCAATACAAACTTAATTTCTGTGCCATTAACAATACTGATTTTAGTTTGCTGTGACTTTCTTCTACCTTTGTCAAATATAAGTCAGGCTAACAAATAGTATATTTACATATGCATATTGTATATAAAATAATTTTACAGAAGTAAAAGAGTATTAAATCCAGAAACGATTCAGGCAAATTTTGGAAATCAAGCTTTAAGTGAAGCTTATTTTAGCTCAATACTTCCGATTCTTAACTAATGGTAGTTAGCCGAAACATGGTGTGGTTTATAAAACTGGTGAGGTAAAATTTTTTATACGCAACGTGAGAACGATCACTGTGCTGGTAGAAAATTTATGCTTTGCTTTTTGTGGCGTATTTCAAGTGTTCTTGTTTTATTGCACTGTTAGCGTCATGAGTATTAGACAGTGATGTTCTCAGGTAGTTGATATGTCTAGGTCTTGGCAAGTAATAAAATTTCTAGGTTTGTTAAAATGATCTTTTTCAAGTAATGTCCCGTATCTTCCTAAATTTTTTTTTTTGAAATCAACATCAAAACCGCCATCATCAAGATATTAAATTCGATTTTTTCAACCTCACCAATAATACTGTGTCTTTGTGGAAATATATTTAACACATTTTCTTATAGCCCTTGCACATTAGTGGGTTATAAAATAAATACAAGAAGCCAACACATTTTTATTTTTAACATTAAAACTACAAGTATGTGCAGGGTTATTAAAAATCTGCCACTATTGCTGAAACTATTTCACGTATTTTTGTTTTCGACTTTTAATTTATGTTTCAATTCCAATTAGTTAGTTCAAGAGATATGCTATGAACGTTGCAACACTATTTAATTGTTTCTGCTGTTCGCTGTTGTAATTCTCAATTTAATGTTCTCTGCACCACAAGTTAATTTATGTTGATTGTTAAAAATATTAAGCACATGGGTTAAATTAAGAAACTTCTTCGTTATTGCAAACATTTATTTTTTTTTCTAAAAAATAACTGAATTGTGCTTTTCAAGAGGTCATTCAGTAATAAATAGAACAGTTCTGTAATTAAGTATATTTGGACGCAACAAACTTTGGACTAAAGGTTTTATATAAAGAAAATATTTTAATACAAACCTCGTCAAATTAAATTTGTATATTTTACTCATAAGTACATTTATTTTAAATGTTATCCATACATATAATAAAACTGTAGCGAAGTCATTTCTGTACCTGAAATATTTTTTGAAAATTTTGATGTTGGTTTAGAAAGTAATTGATATGAAATACAAAAAAAAATAATTTTTGGAATTTGGAATCTGTATGTCTGTGTTCGCATCACGTAAAAACTGCTAGATGGATTTGAAGACATTTTTGTGAGTTGGTGCCTTAATTTAAATTTAAATTTTGAGAAAATATACTGCTAGTACTTGAAAATTTTACAGACGACGCAAATTTTGGCGTTATATTGTCTATGGAGAAATATAAACGGTTAAGGAATCGCTTGTTACTTTTGTTTTGTTTTTAATAAAATGTGCCATAGTTTTAGAAATTAACTGAAACAAAAAAATTCGTGTGTCCCCGTCTTTGGTACAGAAAAGCTCAAAACATACATTTACAAAGACTGGCTGTTCGACAGGATTAAAAACAACAAAGACAGATAGAGTAATACATTTTACTTTTATGCGAATAGAATAATTCTTGCAAAAAAATAAAAGAATAAAACTATTTTCAAAAAGATTTCGGCTATATGCCTATAACAGTTTACAAGTTAAGTAACATACATCAAATTTCATTTACAACTGGAACACCATTTAATTTCCAAATTCAAATTTTATACTTGCTATTGTAGCGAACTCCTTGAAAATTTTAAACGTCAGTCTATTATGGTTCAACAATGTGGCCATAAACATAAAATTACATAAAATATTGCAACACCCTTTAATTTAAAATTTTTAATATTTAGACTTGTTTTTATAACGATCATAGTAATCGACAATCAAATGTTTGTATATAACGGCTTAAAATGTAGGGCTATATAGGTCAAATTAAATCAATTATCGAAACACCCTTTAATTTATAAATTCATATTGGTTCGATTACATTTTAACAGTTTGGGCAGAAACATCATTATACATCCACTATCCTTTGATCTATGGTTTTAAATTTGTATACTGTCAGTAACCGACATTCTATGCTATTTTTAAGCGTGTCTATAACGGTTAAAAAGATAGGTTGATATGGTTCATATTACACCTACTATTAGAAAACCCTTTTATTTTGGAATCCAAATCTTGTACTTCTTGTTATAGCAGATTTAGCAATACAGGTTATTTTAAATTTCAATCGTCTGTCTACAACTGCTCGAAAGTAAAGCCATATATATCAAATTAAATGAGTATTAATACTTGTTATTACAAAGATCTTAGTAATGGATATTCTGTTTTTTAAGCGTTTGTCTATAAAGGCTTAAAACATAATTAACGTCACATAAAAAGACATCCTTAATTTCCAAGCTTTTGGTATTACTTTTTGATATTGGGCGCTAATGTGGTAAAGTGGTGCCCTCTACGGTTAATAATGCACGTAAAAACATGTATGTTGTATAAAGACACCCTTAAGTTTTTAAAACAAGACCAAGCATGACCTTTCAAATAAAGAGAAAATGTTCAAGATCGGTTCAGAAATGACTGAGTTCTGCATGCACAAACATTTAAAAAGCAACATTCAGACAAATTAATAACCTCCTTTTTGTTGGAGTCGGTTAAAAATGTATTTTGCTTTCGTTAGGTTCATTATATTATTAAGATATTAGAAAAATATTCATAAAGCCAATTGCTGATTAAAATCTATAAAACTCAAATAAAGTCTTAGTTACTCCTAAAAATGAAACTGTTATATTTTTTTATTGTTTCCTAGAAGAAAGAATATGGCAAAACATGAATGATACGCTTAATAACGATGTTGCAACAATATCTGAATTTGGTGGTTATTTTCTGAGGAAATAAAAACGGAGTTCTTGATTCTTTAAGCCCTACATATTAAACACAAAACTAAACTGATTTTGCGAAAAATGTTGAGCAACTACAGATGCTCTGGAACGTTTACTAGTTATAGAGGGCATCACGAAAGAAAAGGCACACGAAATGGCCATTGAACAAACTATTACTATTTGCAGAAGCAACACAAAGTCAGACATGGTTAAGGCAACATTGGCATCTACTGTTTTCAAGGAACCTAAAGATATTATCGCAAAACTTATAGTGGAAGATAAGAATAGTGGAAAACAGTCCCAGGCATTATCAATGGGTAAAATAGAAATAGGAGTAAAAACAATCAACAAAATCGCGTGCAATATAATAGATATTCTAGATGCAGCAATAATAACTATAGATTTAGAACAAACAACAACAACAATCGCAATCTGAGAGCATATGGCTCTGCAAATAGCTAAAAAAATCGCGGAAGATATAACTTACATATAAAATCGATCAAAAACACAAGATATAATTTTTCTAGACAGAATGCCTTCATTCGTGCTTTAAACTCGGAAGACCCTCAGCCGGACATGTTGAGAGAGGAAGAAAATTAAATAGTGATACTCAAAAACCAATGAAATCCGTTTATATTTTTAATTTAAATTTTTTAGACTTCATTACGTTGCGCTGCAATACTTTTCTACAAATTAATACTGTATAAAAAATGAATTAAAGAATGAGTGTTTGCATTACACCACGCATATAATTAGCAACTGCAAATGAATCCGCCTTTAATGATAGGGTTAACTATGATGCAGAATTTTTTCAAGATAAGATTTATCGGGTTATAAAAATGCAACATGTGATGTGAAAAAGCAAAATATGAGGAGTACCAAAGTCAAAAGCGAATGAGTTTTTCTATTTCTAAAAAATTATCTAAACACTAAAAAAGCGGTTGTCACATGGTTTGGGGACCGTTTTAGGGGCCTTAAAATATACTTTATTGAAATCAGTAAACATTTATATTGTTGAGTGCTATGATTTGTTATATTTTGCATTGCACTGACAGGCAGTTTGTAATGTGACATATAAATATTTCATAAATACCTTAACTTTCCTTGAGAGTTCCCGGGTTCCCAGGAACGTAGAACGTTACTATGGGTGATATGAGTATAGAGGAAACTAAATTTTCTGATATTTTTGGTATGAATATTAAGTGTGATATCGGCTATTAAGTGTGATGCCTGTCAGAATGATGCCTGTCAGAATGATGCCTGTCAGACTGAAAATACAACTCTTATGTACGGACCGGTGCTTCAAAGACTTTTTAAGACGAACTTTTGTACCATTGACTGTTGACTGATATATGTGTTTTGCTGTTTAACGACTATCAGGATGGAACGTGCTCTAATGAAATCAAAAAAAAAAAAAAATGTTTAGCGAAAAGCGTATTTTTGGAAGTACAGGATGTTCTTCATTAAGGGTCAATATATTCGTAGGAAATTAACTAGCGAGTGGCACAAGGCCTTTGAAACAGAATTTGTTTTTCTGCTGAACAGTTATTTTGTGCAATCAATTTCTTGCAGTGGTATTTCTTCGTAAGCACTAAATTATGAAAAAAAAGTTTTATCCTTCTCAAATACATATTCTCAATAAGATCCTACTTAATATAAAAGTAAGGATGTCACATGTCCTACATTATATAATGACACGTGTCAGGACAGATTGAATAAGCATTTGTAAAAATAGTGGTTACGCTTTTTTGGTAGAATATTTAACTAATCTGACCGCAAATTAAGAATAGTCAAATAAATTATCCACAAGCACTACTCTAGCTGTTCCCTTGTTTTGATACAACGCATTGCATAAATAGGGATCATCCTCTCGGTGTTGGTCTGTTAAAACAAATTAAAGTCTATTATTTTTATACCCTTCACCATAAAAAGTGGAAAAAGGATATTTATAAGTTTGTCATTCCGTGTGTGACTTCTTCAATATCCATTTCAGACCGCATAAAGTATACATATTCTGAATTCTTATGCATTGCGAAGTCGATTGAGCGATGTCCGTCTGTCCTCCGTGTTAGCGTTGAAATAAAAAAAAATAGATACGTCAATCGATCAGACGAAGTGTCGAAAGAGGTGCTATTGGAAATCAGCATTATCGGTCCATGTCCTTCGTGGTAGCAGGCAAATCACCACGCCCACATTTAATTTTTCCATGTTATTTGGAAAAATTTGGTAACTCCAATCTAAAAAATAAATTCTGCCAGCGTCTAATTTTTCTTGTTTTCTTTGGAAAACGTCCGCGTACATTTGAAAAATAATTTTTCTTAATAAAAGTTAAATTAAAAATGAACCAAAGCCGAAAAAGTAAAATTTTAATTGATTTATGATAATCACCGGTTCAACCCCTGGCTGGGACTAAAATTAAAAATAATCTTAAGATTTTTCATGGAAAAAACATCTATGTATTTTTACCGTATCCATCCCTAATGGGTATCATTTTAAATCTTTTGAAGAGGTCTTTAAAAATACTATTTTTTTTTTAAATGCTTAAAATTTATGTATGCAGTACCAAATTTTATTTTATTTTTTAATTCTCTGTCACCCATATTTGCGTTTTTGATTGGAGTTACTTCACTAACCTATATTTACATAGATAGTGATGGGTATATAAGATATATCACCCTTAATTGTTCTTGCATTAATAAGGTTCTTCATTAAATCGAGAATAATATTTAAACTTATTTATTCATCGATTTTCAAATCATGTTACTTTTAGCTTTAACTTTAAGTAGAAAAAGTACACATTCAAAGTTTTTACGATTTTTTTTATTAAAACGTATTAATTTTAATTTCGTTAACTTATTTACTTAAGAGTTTTATTTTTAACGCACAATTGTTACACTCGATTTGTGTCCATGGGGTAATTTTGGTGTGACGGTTTGTCACTAAGTTGACAGGTAAATATAAAAAATTTAAAATAGATTTTTTTGTTTGGTTTAAAATTGAAATGATTTGGACTCGTTGCGTCACATAAAAAAGTTTTTCTTTGAACACTTACTTACATAAATATATTTTTTATCTTAAATTTACTGCAGTTAAATTTTGTAAGTTTGAATCCACGAATTGCTCTTTATATTAAATCCTTTGTTATAATCAAAAAAATGAAACTTAAAAACTTTATTTTACAAATTTTAGCTTTATATAATTTTCGAAATAAAATGCTTTTTGTTCACCTTTGCGAACAAATTATATAGACATAACACAAGCATCGAGTATGAAAAAACCTTAAAGTTAAAGTGTGAAGCAGGCTACGAATGAAATTTCCATTCAGTTATAAGTACTTTGAGTTGTCTTCTTCAATTGTAAATGATGTACAAAACATATTTGATACAAATTGTTAAGGTTTTTTTCTATGAGTATTATTTTAAGGTGACCAGCTGTAGTTTAGTAATAAAATTAAAAACATAAAACAACACACATTTTTGCTTCTTTTCGAATTTAAAAAATTTCAACTTAATACAGGTTTCAACATTTTAAAGTCAGAGAACTTATTTTATTCTATTCGCACATTTTACCTTTGACTGAAACTTAAACTAAAAAAATTTTTAAATTTGTAAACAAAAACTATTCGGATTTTTAACACAGTAATGATTGAGAAATATGATCTAAGGTTTCGTTTTAGGCCAACCCAGTCTAGCACTCAGAGAATGGGCCATGAATAACATTATATTGGAAATAAAAATTTTGTTTTTAGGAAAAGAGATGAATAGAAAGGATTCTGCTTACGTTCATTCCACTACAATTTTTTGATATTAAAAATGACAAAAAAAAAAACCTCTGCTCGAAATCTGTTCGGTGAAGCTTAACGAGCCAATCCGAGAAAATTGATACATTTGAAGAGCTGCAATCCAAAACTAATTAAACGTAGATATCCGCTAGTTATTTTTTTTTAATGCTGATTTTTTGGTTAAAAATTAATTTTAAATTTATTCAGGTAGATTTTATAAATTTCCGGTGAACAGAATAATTGTATACATTTTAATACAAGTTGCCAGATTTAAGAAAAAAGTGAAATGATGTTTATATTGAGCTGTTTAATTATTTTATATGAAAATCTGGCCACCTTTACATACGCCATAAAAATAACACATAAAACAATGTTAGAAAGCCACAAATTGATATAGTAAAAAATGCGAACACTTAAGGGTTCTTATGAAACTAACAAAAATAAAATAAATTTTCTCATTCTATTTTATTTTTTAAGGTAAAATAAGATAATAAAAAATGAAAAAAATATATATTTTTTGGAATAAGTAACCACAACGCATTGTAAGTAAATTTTTATTACTTAAATTCCTATACTAAATTTTTAAATTTAAAACTTATTGACTTTTCGCTTATAACGATAAATATCTTCAAATAAGCAGCAAATATTTTTAAAATTTATCATTTACCAACTAAATTTACCTTTTATTTTGCTCATTTAGCACAAACATTTTAATAAAACTGAAAGATAAAAATGTCAAGTTTTATGAATTATATATCGTTAATGACCCTCTGTCTCCATAAACTAAGAACATCAATTGAATAGTATTTAAAAATATGAATAAATTATTTTTGTACAAGTGCCAATGAGAAACTTATTTGAAAATAAACTTAAACGAGCATACGCGATAATTTATTACATTTCTTGTAAGTGCTTCATTGGAAACACATTTAATATCTTTGAAATTAAATCTCTTAAGCGAAAACAAACTACTGAAATGTAAAAAATCGTTTTTTTTTTGTTAAGACAATTTTCTTTTCTGTATTTTTTGTTCAAAGAGAGAAATCTGTGCAAATACACAATTTAAAATCGTGTTGTTTTTTACAAGGACAGCTTTATCATTGTAATTGTTGAGTAGAAAAAAGTATTGCAAGCATTCGAATCACGTTTTTTTAGCTCATGTCCGACAATACTTTTTTATATTTTCTCTTCAGTAGATGTTATCGCTAAAAATCACGTAATTTTTTCGTTTTCTTTCCATCCTGGCTAGCTTTTGATTTGACGATGTTCTCAGTACATTATCCATTAAAAGCAAAAAGTTAACAAAAAAACTTAACCAGTAGCTTAATGGAATGAAGGGGTCAAGAAACGACTTTATGCATTTTTTTAATATGTTATAATCACTCAATGTGTATTTAAAGGGTAGGCTAATAGAAACAGGTACCACAGTACAAATAATAATAATTATTAATATTCCAAACTCTTCATTAAAATTAATCATATAATAAATTACCAAAAAATGTTCTTATTTATGAAATGGTCATGTTAAGAAAATAGCAATCTTCAAGCCCTCTAAATGTTTACAGAAAGTGTTGTGTATGGCCGCGATAGTAAAAAATAACAAAATAATAAATTAATTATTTGAAATATGTCTCAATGGAGCCGAGGCCTTATCTTTAAGAGCCTTGTATTTTTAACAGCAATTAAACATACAATAAGAATATTAAAAATATTTTTAAATAAGTGGACTATAGTACATCTACTTTCCTAAAATTTTATTTCTTAAATTGGTATTGAAAATGTAAGCAATTTTGAGAAGAATTTTTTTTCCAAATAATGCTGATGTGAGTACCCAGTTTTAGCACAAAATTTTAATTCAATACAGGACTCTAGTTATCATCATATATATTATTTCTAAAGCACTTTTTTTTGTCGGTTGCAAATATCTCCCATACCACCGCATCAAATTTAATGAATGATATCTCATTTTAAAGCTTATTTCTAACACTAATGACGAAAAATAATTAGAAATTGAAAAATTAATATTTTCATTGATAAAAATTATATTTTATATAGAACTGCATTATAATACCGTCATTATATGTTTTTGATCAGGTGTGGTAATACAGGGTCGCTTCTGAATGATAATGCTGTTGTCATTATGATTATATATTTTTGTTCAAGTGTGTTAACGAAGTTCTACATAATACAGTATGTATTAATATCCATTCTGGGAGTCAGTTATATATTATATGCATATTACGTGCAACTTAAGAATATAAATAACGTGCATTTAGACTAAAACAAGTAATATCAGCAAAAATTAATCATACCGATAAAACTGTACTCATACCCCAAATTAACCTTACACCTTCTGATCCAACTGTGCCTTTCCGAATGACACGAAAACAATTCCCTCTGAAAGTTGCTTTTGCTATGACCATAAACAAAGCATAAGGTCAAACCCTTCAAAAGAACGGTATTTTCACATGGACAGTTATACGTGGCTTTTTCTCGAGTGCATACGTTTAAAGATATTATTGTTTGTATTAGGGATTCGTACGGGCAAAAAGTTAAGGATGATCATGTCATTACCTGTATTCAAAGAAGTATTATAAAAGCATTTAAATATATGTGTGTATGTATGTAAATATGTATGATATATTATGATTTCTAATATTTTTATACTTTTAATAAAACGTATTGAAGTTACTAAAATCTCTATTAATTATTTTCATTTTATCTTAAAAAACGACAACTAACGCTGCGAAATATTCGCACGGGTCATCTAGTTATATTGTAATAATAATAAATGTAGAAAATGTTATATCCGCAAAAGAAGAAACTTGACCTATACTGGAAAATACACAAAAAAATAGAACAAAAATTATGAATTTCAGTTTAGTCCATAAAAGTTTATAAAATAAAATCATGAAACATTTTTATATGCTTAACCTCAATATTTTTTCCGGTTTTATTCTGAATCTGTAATGGAAGGAAGTCAATACATCTGTCCATTTGTGCGTGAAAATGGGTCTGTCAAACACAATTTTTGTTGAAAATCCGTAAATAATTTGCGGACATTTTCTACTTGTCTTGGAGGAGTACCTTGAATTTATTAATAATTAAATAAGATAAGAACAAGTAAGAGTGCTATATTCGGCTATTTATCTAAATCTAGCTCAGTGAAGTAACTCTAATAAAAAACAAATATAAAGGTGGTAGAGAACTAAAAAATTCGGATCTTAAAATGTTAAGCATTTTTAAAAGATTTTAGTATTTTCTTAAAAATCTCTTCAAAAGATTTAAAACGATATCCATATTGATGTTTTGAAAATTTCAAAAATTTCAGAGACCCATAACTTGGAAAATATGGGCGAACGCCAATTTTTTCGCTTAATGTTTTTGTCTTTTATAATACCCCCATTTATATTTTTTTATTGGAGTTACTTCATTATTTCAAATGATATAGAAAAATTACAGGTAGACGTGGTGTTTCACCCGCTGCGACTGAGGACATGGACCGATCTTGCTAATATCTAAAAGCATCTCTTTCGACACTATGTTTGATCGATTTGCGTATTTTTTCTGGCTGATCTACTGCCTCGGCAAACTAAAATTACAAAACTAGTTACACCATTTTCCACTTTTTGTGGTAAAGGGTATAATAAACAAAAATAGTTTTGATAAAAAAAACTTAACAAAGTTTTAATTTTCTCAAAATAACTAAAGTTACACAGAAATCTCGCAACACAAAAAAGAAGAAATAAACAATAAAAAATTCTTCTAAAGTCCACACTTTCTAAATGAATTCTGAATTACTAAAGAATAAATAAATTCGTCTTTCTAAATAATTGAAGCGATTTTGTGTTTTAAACTTTTCAATATATACGAATGAAATAGAGGCAATAAAGCAAAAAAAAAAAAAAAAAAATTGATAATAAATATAAATTAAGTGCACGAGTTTTCTTTAAATTAATGTACACTTTTTCAATGAATAATTTATTTAAATATTCTTTACATACTCAAAAAATTATCGAACATTAAAACAAAAATATCAATTCATTTATAAACGACTCCACAGCTTTTGCTTTGGGATTTGTTTGTAAAAATAATAAATGTAATATGACTTAATAATTTAACATGAGTAATGAGGTTAAAACACCCCAAGTAAGAGCAAATTCGAAATGGAATTGACATCATTAGTGAAATATGAGTAAGCGATAATTGGTTACATATACAATCAAGCCGACTGAAATGATAAAAAAAACACAGTACCATACAAAATATTAGTGTGGTTGGTTCGTGATAAGTTTTTCACTGATTAAATTAAACAACTAAGGATGAGTAACTCGATAAAAGAAGTGTCGGTGATTTGACAGTGGTAACTGAAATATCGGCCATTGTGTTCAACAAAGTTTTTATCACCCCAGCAGTGTCCACGACTTCGTGAGCATCTCACATCTGGTTTTTTTAAATTAAAATTTAGAAAACTGTATTTTTAAATACTTATTGTAAATTTCTGTAAACAGTGTTAAATTTTTTTTCATTTACAAAAATAAAATATGCTGACAACTGTTTTAGTACTATTATACCGCTAAAATTTGATGATTTGATTTGTATCTCTATTTTCCCTACGTTTATTTAAAAAACCTCCTCACCTTCTCACAAAATTTTATTCTATGAAAGACCTCCTCACAATATTTTATTCAAATCCATCCAGCAGTTTTTCCGTGATGCGAACTCAGACGGACAGACAAAAATTCCGAAAATAGATATTTTGTTTTCTATGTCGATTACTATCTACACCAACACAAAAATTTCTTAAAAAATAATTTATGTACCGAAATGAACCCGTTACTGTTTTATAAATTTTATAGATTTTTAGCTGAAGACCTCAAGTATTGTTTACTTGTGATGCCTCTAGTAAGCAGCTTTACAACTGCCGAGATATGTTTTCTAACAGAACAGATTTTATTACAAACCATTTTACAAGCTGCATTTAAAATTTTTTTGTTTCTATAAAAACGAGCCTAAAGTTAAATTTGTATTCAAAAGAGCTATTCATCCCAATTTATTATCAAAGGCGCTGAAACGCCACGACGTTCTTTATAAAATTGACACAAATGTATTAGTGCAAAAATTGTGCATCGATATTCGTTTCGGTCATCTATGTATTTCTTGCCGAGCAACTAACAACTCCAAGCTTCTAAAAACATGTATGTACATCATTAAAAAATTTCTTTCCTTCAATTTTATCTGGATTTGAGGGAGCATACCAAAGTTATTTAATAAAGTTACTTAACCACTAAATTTAACAATTTTTAACAAAAAAGTCCAAGATACTTAATTACGTAAATAAATTTGGGATTTTTAAGAAATTAAAAATTTTTAAAACTTTTACGTATGGGGAAATATTAACAGACCAATTAAAACTTTCCAATTCCTATTTTTATTAATACTTTAGCGAAATAAATATAAAGATATCAAGTCCTTGTTTATTCGAAAAAAGTGTTTATTTGAAATATGAAAAATAAGCTTTTCAGGTGAGGAAAATGTTGGCCAAATTTTTGAGTTTAAGTTACAGTTTTCAGTTCAATTCAAGTTAAAAGGTTTTTTACCTTTTGACATGCGGCTATTTCCCATGATTTTAAGAGACGCAAAAACTATTTTTAAAACTATCAGAATATTGAAAAGCCTTGAAAACAAAGTGTTGAATTCAGGGATTTTAAAAAATCAATACCGCTTGGCATCACTAACTTTCAAATGTTGGGGTAGTATTTAGTTGTTTATCAGAATAGGAAAGCAAATTTTCTGCAGAATGTATATATTATACGACAAGTTTTTTTTTTGCTGATAAGCATCTAATTTACAATACTTTAACAATTTAAGAGTTAAGAGTTGCGGCTTCGTGAATAATTTGAAACGATGTGTGGCAAATGCCAATATGTAGAGAAGAGTGATAATTGGAATACCAGATGTATTAAACAAATAGAATAAATGTTTTAAGATACTGTCCTGATACTGTCTTTAGAAACTTCAATTCCAATTGGCTAAGATGAACATACAAAATCTTCTTCTTTATATAGAATTCAACCTTTGTGTGATATTTTCGGTGTCATGAAATCAATGCAATGAAATCTCCCATTTTGCAGGTGTAGAATCTATTAGCTGGTTTTGTCAATACCAGGCGATATTTTATGATTTAAATCAAGAAACTTATTAACTAATAAATATCTGTTTTAAATTTGTTTCTTAAGATCAGCTTTTGCTATACACTATATGCTTGCTATATGCTAGGCTGTGTAATAATTATTGTATTTAAATTCTTTAAAATAATATGCAAAAAGTATAGCCTTAATATTTGCATGAAATACAATTATTTAAAAGAAAAAAAAACTCATCGTAGTATTCGCAACTACAGTTATACACATATGTATACAATTAATAATTGAAACGCGAATTTTTATCGTATAAAAAAATAAAGTAAATAATTAATAATAAAAGACCTGTCAGAGCTTTTAAGCAATAAATAGTTTAATAAATTTCTACAAATAATTTTCTATTTATACGTAAAATGAAATCATCAATAATTTAGTATATTCGATCATCAATCTAAAATATTTTATAAACCTACTTGTTAGTTTAGTTGTTTATGCGTCAATCACGGCTCAATAGCCCTTTCGCATTGACTGAATTTAATAGATTTAACCTGCTTAAAAAATATAGCAATTCAATTGAAATTTCAAATATTGATCTTTATAAAGAGGGTGTAATGTGCTTTAAAAATAATGTAAAGGTTGGACAGAAAGTGTCACTAAAAATAACAACTTATTTATTAAATGTAGGAAATAATGTAACCGATTTGCCACCGGTCGACGTTGTAGCAGAAGTCTTTTTTCTGTGGACAGAAACTAGAGATATTGATATAAAAAAACTATTTGGTTCCATGTAGCAGTAAAATTAGTTCTTTTTATTTTTAATGCCATTTTGAGCCACAACACTCCAGAGCATCAGGGGTTTCAATGTAATACGCGCGCCAGCAAGGGATCATATATATCTATTAAATTTTTTTAAAGATGCGAAAACTTTTCGAGAAATTACTAAAAGATATTCCAAATCTGATTATGAGCGAGAAAGGGTCTTGTTCGAACACGAGAGATGTTTGCATGATTATTACACTGTATAGACTCAAGAATTGTACGCTTATCCCAGACAAATTTAAAACAAAAATTAAGAATATTCTTAAAAATGAGGAGCGGGTAAAATTTTGGAATTAGATTTGATTGTTTTCTTTTTTAAACTACCCTAACCGATAATTAAAAAAATATTTATTTTAATTAAAGATATTTTAATATGGTATTCTCATATAATATTTATTATTTAAAACTAAGAAATCAAATGTATTACTGCCGAGAATGTATATCTATATGGTGATTTCGACAATACCTATAAAGCTTATCAATGGATTCTACCCGAATTTTATTTAACTATTTGAACTCTTTTCTTTATTCTTCTGCATTAAAAGGTAAAGGCCTAACTGCACTTTCCAAAAAAATTTTTTTTGTTGTTACTTTAAAAATATTTTTGTTTGTCCATAATTTAAATATTTTCTATTAATAATTCTTGCAAAAAAAAAAACTGACTTCAAAACAGACAAACTTCAAGTCATATTTCTTTAGGACGGTAATAATACATTAATTACATTATATTATATTCAAGAAAGATTGCGTCAGGATTTTTTATATGTCGTAGAACAAAATATGAATGCAGCTTAAATAAAAAAATTCAGCAGTTATGTGGTCACCCTTTATTTTTACACTTTTTATTGCTGACACAGATCAAAGGATTGGCCATATACATCAAACTACAACCATTAGGGCACCCTTTAATTTCTTATTTTAAATATTTATACTTGTTATTATACTTGATATAGTAATGGACATTCTGTCTAATTTTAAGAGTTTGCCTGTAACGGTTAAAAAGATAGGGCCATTTGGGTAAATTATATCAGTTATAGGGACACCCTTTAATTTCTAATTTTAAGTTTGCTACTTGTTATAGCGGACTTAGAAATAAAGGTTCTGTTTAAATTTTAATCAACTGTCTTCAACTGTTCATTAGTTTGGCATATTCATCAAATAACAGCAACTATTGTAGCACCCTATAATTTACAATCTTAAATATGTATACTTC
The DNA here is from genome assembly GCA_937654795.1 of Cistogaster globosa. NCBI lineage: Eukaryota > Metazoa > Arthropoda > Insecta > Diptera > Tachinidae > Cistogaster > Cistogaster globosa. The sequence continues at coordinate 66,350,566 of OW569405.1, read as the reverse complement.
TTTATATACCAGAAAAAGTTGTGGACATTCTGTTTTTTCAAGTGCTGGTATATAAAGATCAGCAGTCTATAACAGTTCAAAAGTTTGGCTACTTACATCAAACTACATTAACTATTGGGATACCCTCAAATTTATAATTTGGAATGTTTATACTTGTTATTAATACGGTCATAGTAATCAACATCCTGTTTAACTTTCAAGTGTTTGTCTATAACAGTTAGAAAGATAGTCACATATAAATCAATTTACATCGCTTATGGGGACAACCTATAATATTTAAATTTATTTTTCCATTAAAGAGCTATAACAATAAGCATTTTTTAAATTTTATAGAAGTACGCTTTGCGGTGCAAAATACACTTAAAAAACATGTATGTTTTATGGAGACACCCTTTAATTTTTAATATTATGAACTGTTTTCAAAACGGGACCGATTCTGTAAGCATAATCTATCAAATTACAAAAAGTTTTTAAAGTCGGTTCAGAAATAATTGAGTTCAGCAGGCACAAACATAAAAAAGCAACTGGGTCGAATTGATAACTTCCTTTTTTGAAGTCGGTTAAAATATATAAAAAAATGGTATAGGTTTGGCATATTATTTATTAGAAGTTATTCCAATTAACTTCACTTTAATTATACAAATTGGTTTATTCTAGCGAAACATTAATTGGTTTATTTTTTTAAATTATACACACACCTGTTTTTTCTTATTATAATCATTCTTTTAAATATATGGTAACAATAATATCATTTTCATGAATTAAAGAAATCAAGTTTTTAAGAATTACTAGTTTGCTCTTCTTTTAGTTTTGTCGAGTTAGGCCATCCATGTATTTTAAAGATTTAATGAAAAAATACAAATAAAATTGAATTTAATTTATTCATATGTGTCATAATGTCTTAAGGTGTTTTGCTTTTTAAACCAAAAAGTTTGATGAGAGCATGATTAGAAAAGCAAATTGTAAGAAAATTTATTTTTAATTTGGAAGCATCGACGGATGTTTTTGATTCTTTAGCTAAGGCGTATTCCTTTTAATTTTAATTAAAATTTCCTTTTTTAACTTATTCAAAAATATTCTTGAAATTATCATTAGATATGCGGAGTTTATTTTTAAGGTCATCAATTTCATATAAAGAAAATACCGATCTTCGTTCCAATTTCTCTTTCTTTCTTAAATGGTAAATATAAAATAGATACACAGGTTAATAATATGAATGTATTGGCGAGACAAATATTGAACGTATAGCATACGCACCCAAACCATCACTAAATTAAAATGTATTGTCATCCAAGTATCACAATGTATTTTGTACGAGTAACAGAGATCTTAGAAAAATTGGTGAGTTTAATTTCAATCAGGTTATTTGCTGTTTTAATCTATTATTAAAAATATTGTTCATTTACAAATCATTTAAAATCAAATAATTTTAATTTGAATCACAACTATAAGAATCACCTTTAAAAATATTTACAATATTTTTTACTTTAGGTTCTGCATATTTTGTTACATTAAAACTACATTTTTAATGTTGAATATAATTTTTTAAAAGTATTATTTTAATGCTAAGAGTGCACAAAGTTTTTTTTTTATTAAAGAATTTAAAAATTTTCAACTGTTTGCATTAAAATGTTTATTTTGCGCTTTCTGAAGAATTTATAACTTAAGTTGTTAAGAATTTTTCATAGCCTACGAGGCTATAGTTGCTGCGGTTTGAAATGCCATTAAAAATGTAATTATGTTTACAAACTGTTTTTTTTTTATGCAAAAGACATTTTTTCTTGCGCTATTTATACAGAGTTTCCTACATACAGCCCAGCACAGAGTTTATACCAACAGTAATCATTTTTTATATATTTTTTTTAAGTGACATTTTACTTATTACCATCGACTGAATAGTTTTGTAAAATGTGTAGATGCTAAAGACTGAAATTTAAGATGTCACAATTTCTCCTTTTATTTTATTATCGGGAAACTCAATAAGACAGCATTTTTACTGTAGAGGCAGAAACTATGATGTTTAACAGTTATAATCAATCCCCTAAAGAATAATCATTATCATGTCAACAATTCGTTTAAGAAATTTCGTCCATTACTGTTGTCCTCTTAAAATAATTTTAATGTAAATGAAAATAGGTAAGAGTGCTATATTCGGCTATAGCGAATCTTATATACCCTTCACCTTGTATGTAAATCTAGTTTAGTGAAGAACCTCCAATAACAAAAAAAAAAAAAAAATTGTGGTGACAGAAAATTAAAAAAATAAGAAATAAATTATTACATAACAATAACGACATGGGTTAAGCATTTAAAAAAATGTAAGCATTTCCAAAGAAACCTCCAAAAGCTTTTAAATGATATCTTAAAAAATATGGTACACATTCGCACTTTTCTACGAAAATTTAAGAGGCCCATAACTCGGAAAATATGGACGAGCACCAATTTTTTCACCAGATACTTTTTTATTCTTATTTAATTCTCTATCACCACATATAATTGATTTTTGATTGAAATAATTCACTAAACTGGATTTGTTCAAAATGAAGTGGAAAAATAGGAGCCAGGCACAATGTTTTGCCCGCTGCCTGGAAGGACATAGGCCGAAGTTGCTGATTTTAAATAGCAAAATGTTCGAAACTAAGTCTAACTGATTGGCGTATTTAAATTTTCTCTAGCCCATCCCTACCCAAAGTCTGTTTTAACCCGAACACGGACGAACAGACGGACATCGCTCAATAGACTTCGCTATGGATTATAACTCCGAATATATATACTTTATGGCATAAAAATAGATATTGTAGGAATTGTACACGGGATGAAAAACTTAGTTATACCCTATGGTGAAGGGTATAATAAATGTCGGCAAGATTTGGACCTTTCTTTGTTGAAAGTGAGGTTGTATTTGTTGTATATAGGTACAGAAACAACAATAGCAACCGTCACAGAAGCATTAAAACTGAATTTTTTTGTGTGGTGTTAACTGGACGAATGGCTTGTGCTACAGACGACTTTTGATAATTTGAAACTCGTTAATTTGAATCTCTCGATGATTTTAACTCTTTTCCAGGTCCCTTGAAAAACACTCAAATAAATTTGAAATTATTTCAAGGGACTTTTGATCGCCGACTTTCCATAATTTGAATTTTTTAGCTCTACGCTCTATAATTTGAATTGTTCTAATTTTCAAAAATAAGACAATAATTTATTTTTTTTTTGTAATGTTCTGCAAAATGAGATCTTGTCTGTCAACGTTTTATAATTTGAAGTTCGATTTTTTTACACCTTATAATTTGAACTCCTAATTTAGTTTTGTTTCTGTTTTTAAAAGAAATTTAAACCGTTTTCTTTAGTTTCTATGCAAGCGCTATAAGCTCTTGTTAATTTAAATTTTTTATATCTCTTTTTTTTTTTGATATTTTAAAGCCCTGTAATTATGAAAACTTGATTGTTTGAATTTTTTCTCTGGTCCCTTGAGTTTGAAATTATCAACAGTCGACTGTATATAGTAAATATTTATCACGTTATAGCTTCTAATTTAAATTTGTTTATCTTAAAACATTTTCTTTTGTTACTTCAGGAACCAAGTCAAATAATAACTAACGATTTATTTTGGACATAATTCGGTATCTGATGAACAACTAGGGGTCTGAAATGCCACTCAGAAACACCTCTGCCTTGCCTCTATGACATTTTATTAATATATATTCGATGGTTCATGTCCAAGATAATTAGTATTTGTTGTAGCAATAAAATTCATACGAAAGCATAAAAAAATTCAAGGGACTTAACGCTATGAAAAATCTTTCTTATATACAAACTCTGAGTTCAAGAGAGTAATCTATCTCATCTCCGGTGAGATACAACCAATACAATGTCATCAACAACGGATCATGGATCCAATTTGTTGGATATTTTTCTTTAGACTTAATCAGAACAGGGTTACATTACAAAACAATAATTATACAACAACAATGTGTGTACTCTTAATAAATTTATTTGTGCGCTGTTTTTGAAAACCCTTTACTTCTTAAACCATTAAAAAGATGACTTCATAGCTACGAAAAATAAATTATTAAGTCATAAAACTGTTTAAAATTGCGAAAACTTAAATTTAAGTAGTTCAGAGTAATATTTTTTAACTCTAAACATTTCAATTAACAAAACAAAAAAATTAAAAAAAAAATGTCTTCAGACCAAAAGCTACTTTTAAAATTTTAAATCACGGGAATATTTATTAATTAAATTTTAAACTTTGAAAATTCGTGCTAATTATCCCCACCGTATTAATTAAATCACCGATATTGACTATTGAAGGTGAAAGCACGTTTCGATGGCCATTTCGGTACCGCTTACTTAGCTCTTCAAGAAACTTCTCACTTAAATCTTAAATAAACTAAAGATTTTTGTCCAAACAATAAAGTCAAGTTTGAAATTAAGCTACTTTTCTTTTAGTTTAGAAATTTTAAATATTTAGAATTTCTTAAAATTTTACTTTTTCGGCTTTGGTTCATTTTTAATTTAACTTTTATTAAGAAAAATTATCTTTCAAATGTACGCGGACGTTTTCCAAAGAAAACAAGAAAAATTAGACGCTGGCAGAATGTAATGCTGCATTTTCAGGACCGCCAAATCCATCTTCAGCATTCTTTGCATCCAACACCTTGATTTGCGTATACTGTAAATATCATCCATTTAACCAACTAATCAATATTAATTTGGTTGGACGAAATTCACACACAACTCAAAGCATTTTTTGCTGTCTTCTCTACAACACGTCTTGTACATTTGTTGCAATTTTGTATTACACCGTCGGTATAGTCACGAAATGCAAATTTGGAAAACGTCCGCGTACATTTAAAAAATAATTTTTCTTAATAAAAGTTAAATTAAAAATGAACCAAAGCCGAAAAAGTAAAATTTTAATTGATTCATGAAGATCACTGGTTCAACCCCTGGCTGGGACTAAAATTAAAAAAAAAATATTTATAATTTCTTGCAAAACAACGTTTATCTGCAAACTTTAAAATTCATTTATTTATTGTTCGGTTTATACAGATATCATAAGTCAAATTAAAATATATGATTGCAAGATAATTTAACATAAATTACAGCAAAATTGGTTATTCTTACCTTCTGTAGCTTAAAAAAAGAAATCAGTTAATAAAAAATATTTTTATAAAAAAAAAAGTCATAATTTAAGTACTTTCAAATTATTTTCAATTAAGAAAAACTAAGAGATTCAGCTGACTGTTAACATTTACTATTTGTACACTTATAGAGTCAATTTGATTTAAATAAAATTATATAATTAATAATTTTGATATATTTAAGCAGCCTAACTTTAATTTTTCCAAACAAAACCTTTTTAACTTTTAGCATCCCGAAAAATTAGCAAAAAGAAAAATACATATGTGTAAATCTTACGATATGACAACACTGCACAGTGGGGCAGAATCAAAATATTTTGGAAATAATTCAGCCATTTGAAAACGGCTAGGCCGATTGATTCAAAATTTGGCACGAGCATAGTAGAGGAGTACTTGAGCTTAAGTTTTGAAGGTGGTTACCCTCCACTTTCCAGGGATGGCGCTATGTGGTCTCAAAGTTGGACACCACGCTCCTGAAAAATTTTCTAACGCTTGGCATTTCTTCAATTTTTGTCTGATTTTTAAATATTTTACATGGTCTTAAAGCTCTTGTAAATACCTACAAAATGGTGCTTTAAACTGTATGTTTATGTTTAAAAATGATCGAGTTATAAGCATTTTAAAATTAAAATTTTTGATTTTTTCCATACCCTGGTCCAGTTTTTTCGAAATATTGGGTACAATTTGCAGCAAATTTGTTTGAGTTTTTTACCGTAGATAGCAAACAAAATTTAAGATTTTCTGAAAAAATTTTGAAGGTAATATCTTTTCTGGCTTAAAAATTGTACGATTTTCAATTTAAAAAATCCAAAATTATTGCATTTTTGTGTATTTTAGCCTAAATTGGGACACTAATCTAATTTTTTAGATAGAAAAAAATTTTCTTAAGGAATATATAAAAATTTTTTATTTTTATTAAAGCTAACTATATGTGTGTACGTTTAAACCATTCTTGTAGAAGATGTAAGTCCTTCAACTTGACCTATTTTACATCGAAATTTTGACTTTACCCCATATTTTCTAAAATCCCAAAGCCGGGATCGGAAAAAGAAGAATACTGTAAAAAAGCTATATATACTCCAAATTGTTTCAAAAAGTATTTTGTGAGCCCTAGTCCATATGTGGACTTTATGGGCAAAAGAGTAAAAAATTCCAATTTTGGGATTTTTCGTCTTTATTTTGGGAATTATGGGATTTCCTTTAGCTTAATGTTGCAGATTTTTTTACCGTTTGATTTAAGTTAACAAACTACATATGCACAGAAAATTTTATCTGATTTGCTTAATTAATAAAAGTTTTATAGCATTTTTAATATTTTTACTTTTCTCAAATTGGACCGTTTTTACCATAATTTTTCGAGATTTTTGGAGCTCATCAACGAATATTAAAATTTTGTTCCATTTTTTTATTTTTTTTATGCATGTGAATAAAGATGACGCAATTTCCTATTAAATAAAAAAAGATTCACCTCAATATCATTCTTACGTGCAAAACTATGCGTTCTTAAATATGAGTGTTTCAATATGTATCTCACTTTTATACATTTATGTTACGGAAGTAAAAATTTTCATGCCTGTGTAAAAAATTGTGTAAAAAAACAATTATACCTGAATAGAGGATAATCAAGAGGCATAACTTAAATTAATAATCATTATAAAAAACATCAGATAAAAAATAAAATTTTCTGTTAATTTTTATTTACGAAAAGTCGTTAAAAGTATTTCTTATTTCCTTAAAATTATTATTATTATTATCAGAAAATTGAAGAAATGCCAAGCGTTAGAAAAATTTTCAGGAGCGTGGTGTCCAACTTTGAGACCACATAGCGCCATCCCTGGAAAGTGGAGGGTAACCACCTTCAAAACTTAAGCTCAAGTACTCCTCTACTATGCTCGTGCCAAATTTTGAATCAATCGGCCTAGCCGTTTCAAATGGCTGAATTATTTCCAAAATATTTTGATTCTGCCCCACTGTGCACTGTAGAACAGTTAACGCAAAAGCACATGTGTAAAATATGCCAAAAAAGAACACGTTCAATTTTGGTTCCCCTTAAGTACGAGTATTTGGAAATCAATAAAAATTTTTAGCTGTAAAAGGTAAGAAAGTTGTTTCATTTAATCATATTTTTAAGCCATTAACACTTTTGTATAGAAAAGGATTAAGAAAATTTCAATTTTAACAATTTGTACATAAAAATATAAAAGTGCAAAGAAAAAACAAAAAAGTATGATTTTTATTTCCTTTATTTATTTTGTAACGGAAATTAAAAGACTTTTTACAACAATATTTAATAGGTACAAAACAAAAAACAACAACAAAAAATAATAATAATCATAAAGGGGAAAAGAACTATTTTTTTGTTATTATCACTTACAATCGCCAGTGGCCATTTAAAAATCTAATTAACACATAATTCCGTTGTATAACGAATATTTCTGCAATAAAAAATAACCAAATTTAATTAACATTCTCGCCGTAGGTGACGAAGTGATATAAAAGCTTTACAAAATATAATTTAAAGTTACAGTTGCAAGCAAAACAACTGCAACGCTATAATACTGAATTGTTTAACAACAAGTAACTGTTTCTTTTTCGTAAGCTGGAAAATATCATATAAAATAACATGCAGTTATAAAAGCGAATATATAATATTTTTGTTCACACTATAATTTCTAATAATTAACAAAGTAGACACACATTTTAAGATACAAAACATGTTTGATAATGTTAATAATTGTGGCGACTGTTATATAGTCCTTTTTGCAACGGGTTTTGTGTTTTATATATCTCGTTTTTCTGCTAAATTTTTATACTCAACGATAAGGAATTATGTTTGTTAAAACATTAAATAAAAACATAACTTTGATTTCTAATTTCAATATTTTGGTAAAGGGTATAAAATAGTTTTTGTTGTTTTTTTTTGGAAATTATAACTTTATTGAACTCTATTTTTGATTGCCAACTTACTTAAATTTGTATAAACAGTAAATTTTTATCTTTTACGGTAGCAAAAGTAAAAAGAGAATTTTTAAAATAAAAGTGTTTTTGTTAAATAACAATTATTATTTACCTTTTTTGTAATTTTTACAACATCTATTTTCGACCCCATCATTTTATGTATTCTGAGTTCTTATGCGTAGCGGAGACGATTGAGCGATGTCCGTCTGTCCGCTCTAGTACGAGTTGAAATAAACTTTGCCAAGACATTAGATGAGCTAGAGAAATATTAAATACGCAAAACGATCAGACATAGTTTTGAAAATCTTATTATTTAAAGTCAGCAAGATAGGTCTATGCCCATCTAGGCAAAGAGAAAAACACAACAACTGCCTCTAAATAATCCATAAAAAAAATTAAAAAAAAATTAAATAAAAAAAAAATTTCGCCCATACTTTCTTAGTTGTGGACCTCCGAATTTTTCATGGAAAAGAATGATTGTGCACCATATTTTTCAAGATATCAATATGAATATTATTTAAAAGCTTTTGAAGACATCTTTTAGAATATACAAAATTTCTTAAAAAGCTTAACCCATTAGGAGCCGATAACAATTTTTGTGTAAATTTATATATTTAGTATTTGTTTTTTCCCTTCTTGGCGCTTTGTCATGCCAATATTTGTTTTTTTGATTGAAGAAATTTCACTAACCTAGATTTGCATATATGGTGAAGGGTATATAGGATTCGGCATAGCCGAATATAGCACTTTTACGTGTTTATTATTATGCTTTATATATGAATTAAAATATACTCTTTTTCGAATTAGGTTTAATTTTTAAATTTAATTTCTAAAAATTAAAAAAAAAGTTATTTATAAATGTGTGCGGACATTTTCTAAAGAAAACAAGGAAACAAACGCTAGCAGAATGTAATGCCGCATTTTCGGGATCGCTATATCGCTTATCAGCATTTTCCTCATCCATCTATCTTAAGTTGCGTACATTGTAATCATCATCTATTTAACCAACTAATTAACATTAATTTTTTAAACAAAGTTTACACGAAACTCAAAGCATTTATTTGTAGTTCTCTCTGCAAATCGTTCTGTACATTTGTTTTTGCTTTGTACCAACCTAAGGTATGGCCGCGAAAATTCAAGTTTTGTTTTTTAATCATTCATAGTTGTTTCCTCACAGCACTATAGATTATTTATGGATGTATATGCGCTGTGCCTTGCGTGTTGTTTTTATTTTTTCCCTATCAGGGCTTGAACCGTATTAATTATAAACTAATTAAAATTTACTTATCTTCGACTTAGGTTTATCTTTTAATTTAATTTCTAAAATTTTAGGGAATAACACATTTAAAAAAATTATTTTTTCTAAAATATTTTATATTTATAAACTAAAATAAAAAAATTATTTTAATTCGAAAAAATACGTTTTATTTCATTTATAATATCGACGGTTAAAATCCTGATTGGGAAAATAAAAAAATAAAAATTATGCCTTATTTAATTAAACAAGCTATAGGTCTCTTTTAATTTTTCTTTTCCATATTTTTCTAATCGTTTGTGTAGTATCATCCGAAAAAACGAATATTTATTTCAACATAAATTAAATAATGTATGTATACTTTCATAATTAATGATCATTTTGGGAGAGAGACTAACAGTTTCCTGAGAAAATTCCTCAATAAAAAGACAATTTTTTCTGTTCTTCTAGATATCAACATTGACGCTATATTTGCTTTTTAATTGAAAATACCCAATTCTCGGTTTTCCCGGTTCTTGAATTATCGAAATCAACGCTGCATCATTAACACTATCTATGTAAACACTAGCGACAAAATATCCAATATTTTGTTTTGTAATTTTTAGGGTTCCGCACTGAAAGCAAAAAGTGCACCCTATTCTTTTCTTCACAAAGTCGGACTATTTTTCACAACTCTCTATATCTGGAACTATAATAAGTAGACTTAAAATTTTCACCGAAGATGTATTACTACAGTCGCAATAACAACAACTACTAAATATAAAAGGCTTTGCGAAAGTAACGTGATATTCATAAAAAATTGTTATTTTTTTAACTGTTAAAGGCAGACACGTCAAATTTTCACAGTGGCAGTAAAATTATAAAATAAAACATAAAAGTTGAAATTAAAGGATATCCCAATAATGATGTGATTTTCACTTTTAGGGCTTTACTTTTCCAACCGTAATAAAAATATATGGAACTCAAACAGAGTGTGTACAAATAGGCCGCTATAAAAATAAATTTAGAAATTTAAGGGTGTTTCTAAATGGCTGTGAATGTGATATATAATGCGTTATGTTATGTTATAGAAAAACGCTTGAGATTTATATAGATGGTGTACTGCTATACCTGTTATAAGAATTAGAATACCAATTAAAATGAAACAAAACGTAGCCCAATAATAACGTGATTTTTACGGTAATAAGCTATAAATGTATACAGGGCTTGTATTGCTAAGTCGCTACTAAAGTATACAAAATTTAAATTAAAAGGTGTCCTAATAGTAACGTTATTTTAACAGGCCCTTATTTGAAATTAACCCATGGCATGTTTTACTATATCCGCTATAACTAATTTAAAAAATAAAGTTCAAAATTAAGGTGTTAACCATATATAGTATGTATTTTATGTGTGTGAGTCAAACCCATCCATAGCAGATTTATTTATTTTAATTTAAATTTTTGTGGATTTATTTATGAAAGATTTGTTAAGGAATTAATGAAAAACTAAATAATTATTTGGACATTGCAAAGCAATAATAGTTAAAAGTGTAAAAGTCTTTAAATCATTTAGTTTGATAAATGTTTCTTATTCATTGTACTAAGAGTTATAAATAATAAAATTAACTTCATTTTGTTATGCATAAAAAGACTAAAGATATTAAATTTCTTTTCCCATACGTGCAATAAAGTGAAAAATTATTGGGATAATGAATATCTAATAAAGATAAATTTTTTATATTCAAGTAAAATGATATCAAAAAAATAAAAATGATGATTTAAAGTAACAAAAGAAAATTAATCAGGGTATCCCCCTAAAGAAAACATTGAAAATTATAATGTTCAAAATACAATTTTACTTCTGAGTGCTTCTTTTAAAATATCAAGTAAAGCTAATTGAATTTCATTTTTACGAAAATGGAAACAAGAATTTTTGTATCATTTTGACGAAACACAGAATACAAAAATAGCTTTTTTTAGTGCGATAAAAACAACAAAAAAAAAAAAAAACAACAGTAAAAAAAAGTTAACAGAAATAAATAAAAGGAAAACAATAATGAAAGACAACAAAAATACATCTTAAATTGTTTAGAAAAAGATTTCGTTGTTGTCAAAGCATTTGTTGCGTGTCATTAAATTTTCATCAACGCCACAAATGAAAACAAAACAAAATGCCAAAGGGAGAAATTTCTCATACAAAGCTCGAATGAATTATCTCAAACCAAATTAAATGTTTTTTTATTATTGAAGGGATGTTTATTCTGATGTTGTCAAAAACGAGGTAAGTGTTGTGGTTGGTTCTTATATAGAGGAGTAGGGGTAATAACAAGCCAAACGTCTTCAAACATCCTACTTTCATCGGTGTCGTATTAAATATGTATTTATTTTTGTTTGTTTGATGTGACTATAGATGGGAGTATTACAAATATTTAAAGGTTTAAAGTAATTTTTGTTGATGCTGCCATTTATCTTTTACTCTGCTTTGAAAAACCTACTATCTGCGGTGTAACCAAGGCAAATGTACTTCTTGACAGATAAAACGCAATCCCTAGACATGATACTTCTTACTCAACTTACAACACTTAAATTAAAAAAATTTTGAGACCTACCATGAAAAAGGGGTTAAACACAAGAAACTTCTTTTCTTATATCATAATCACATGTGTGTGACCATGATTTTTGTCCGTGTTTTTGTGCAAGTTTCTGTATGGAAAAATTTGTAAAAATGTATGTAATGTCCAAAAAGCTAAAAAAATAACAACAACAATAAATACATTTTCAAGAAACAAAAGGCAACTGCATAAACAAAATGGCATAATAAAAGTTTAAAAAAACTACAGTAGGAGCCGCATAATAGATGGACTACAAAGTGATTTTGTGAAGGACATAAGACCACACTAGAATTAGCTTAGTAGCATAGTTTTAAAGCAAAAATGGAGATAAAGTAAGTGCGGCGATTAAACATTAAAAATCTCAGGAACAGAGTCATCTATGAGGTCCCGTCTATCCGATCCACGACCAGAAGTTCCCAAAATTGGTTTCAAATTGATTAAGAACTTGCTGGAATCTTATACATAAGTGTTACACCTTCCAGATAGGCACCTGTTGTTGCTTCAAATTATATTAAAATCGGTTGATCTATATAAAAAAAATTTAAATATCTCTTTAATTTTATAAATTTTCATTGGAAAGTTTCAGTTTCTATCTACTGCGATTTCTAAGATATTACTTCTTAAAAATTCAAATCGTCTAGACATTTCCTGCCCTTTATTTTCGTAGAATAAATTGTTTAACCATTTTTTATCACAAAGAATTTGTCTTCAATTAAAAGAAAATTTAGTAGAAAATTAATTCTGCAAGTAGAAGCTTGCTAGACCAGTTAGGTAAAAATTTAAAATTTTATATTTTAAAAGTCGAATATCCATGAAAGCTTAACTGAAGCTGTAGCCAGAATTCGATTCAAAAGTAAGAAATTGGCTAGAAATATATTTTTTCTTACAACAGAGGTAATAACTTAAAAATTGTGGAGCAGTCCAAATTCCTAACTGAATAAGTTTAATAAATTTTTTAAGCCATCGGGCTATAGTTTTAGAAATTATAGATTCACTTCTATCAAGTAAACAAATTTTCCAATATACAATTTATAATCTGTATTCAACACCTTTTTTAATCATTTTTATTTTGTTGCATTCATAAAATTAATAAATGAGTTGTCAGTATTGTATGTTCTCTAAACCTATAAATGTATGTGATTTGGTATTTTAATAAAAGTCCTAGAATTATCGACAAATTGGGTACGTTCAAAAGACGTAACTGTTGAGTTCAACTAGATAAACTAAACTGGAAGCTGTTGAGCCAAGTTAAATTATAATTAATAATGCTATTTGATCAGTTCAGGAGACTGGGTACAACATGTCGACTCTATGTAGTTAATAAATGTTATAATAGAAGACGAAACCATTTAAAGCAGGAATGAAATAAACGAATTAAAGTGTTTAATTCTAGAGTTAAAAGCAACAAACACCTTTTCAACTCATCTGAAGTTTTAAGTTCAAACTACGTAAAGAAAGTGCTGCATAAAGAATTAAGTAGATAATTTCGGGGTGTACGTAACAAAATTTTTTGTATCTTAGAACTTATCAGGCATGTCACAAACTCCGATTTTAATAGTTTAAGTTCCTAACTAACAAATTCGATTTTATTTCTTCAGGACAGATAAAAAAATAAATTAAAAAACCGCAAATAAAAAAATTTAAAAGAAACTCAATTTCACTTTGCAACAGGTAATTTTATCTGTTTTAGAAAATGTTCTTGACGAAATTAAAAACAAGAATTTATAAAAGAAAATACTGTTTTTTGTTTAAGTAGAGCCATGCCTTAAAAAGATGCCAGGCTGTCTGACTCTTTTCCATTTTGTCTGTATATTTTCAGGCTTAAAATGAATTCACAGTTTAACAAACTGTCTTACATTGTAGAAAGAGCTATGCAAAATTTTAAAGACTGCCGATGCTAAGATTTGTAATATGAGCAACTATAAGTAAATTTTTATCCAAACCTTAAATTATTACTTTTGCTAGGAAAATTTTTTTTGTAACTGAGGTAGTCTGAGGTGGTGATACAGCCGTGTAAGTTCTAAAATGAATGATAACCAGATTGAAATAAATGTTATATAAGAAAAACTATTTTAACTAGAAATATGTTTAAAAGCTTTATAAAAACAAATTAAAAGAAAATTTTCATAACATGACAACAGCTAGGGGTCCACACAGATAATTTAAGATATAAAAGAGAAGTAGCAAGACAGACTTGTACGTTTGTAGAAAGACGAAATAATACTGTTATTTGAAAGCAACAGTTGTATTTCGTCATCATGTTTTGATATTTGAAATCAAATATGATTATTATCGGCTATATCAAATCTTATATACCCTAGTTTAGTGAAGTAACTACAATCAAAAAACAAAAAAATAGTGAGTTGACAGAGAATTAAAAAACTTAATGGGTTAAGTATTTAAATGAAGTATTTCTTTAAAGGCCTTTTCAAAAGCTTTTAAATGATATCCATATTGATATTTCAAAAATATTCGAAAAGTTCAGAGGCCTGTAACTCGGGAAATATGGTCGAGCGTCAATTTTTTCACTTAATGTTTTTTTGCCTAATTTTTAGTTCTTTTTCGCCCAATATATATATATATATATATATATATATATATATATATATTTTATTGGAGTTACTTTATTGTTCCAGATGATATAGAAAAAATTGGGGTAGGCGTGGTGTTTTGCCGGCTTCGTCAAGGACATGGATCTCTCTTGCTAAATTCTTATAGCACACCTTTCAACTCTATCTGATCGATTGGCAGATTTGAATTTTTTTCTAGCTGATCTAGTGCTGCGGCAAAGTTCATTTCAACACTAACACGGACCAACAGACGGACAGACATCTCTCAAACGACTTCTTTATGCATAAGAAGTCAAAATATATGTACTTTATGGGGTCGGAAATGGATATTGTAGAAATTACAAAAGGAATGACAAACTTAGATATAACCTTTTTCCACTCTTTATTGTGCAGGGTATACAAATTTACAGTATTAAACAATTTTATGTCTCAATTTTAGAAATTCATTTCTTTTAGTGGTTACCAAATGCATTTTGATTTATTTCATTAGGTTTCTAGAAAAAATAACAAATACGGAATAGATAAAAATGTAAAAAAATAATTTTTTAAAACAATCATTATCCTCAAACTTTCAAGGGTAGGTTTTGAGTTATCATCGCTACAAATACGTGAATACTGCAAATACAAAACAGCGAAAAAATATTTTTAACTAGGTTTTGCACGTTTTTTCCAGGGTGAGGTATTTCGCGACAAATTCTTAAATAAAACTAAACTAAAAATTATCAGATACCTTCAAATATCCTGTCACAGGCACAGAGTTACCCATTTAAAGTTCTTCGCTCAAAAACACATTTTTATTTATGTAACCAAATTGTAATAAAACCAAATATGCCCACAAGATGTTTAAAGTGTTTTGTTTTTTGTATGAATAGTAATATTAAAATAAAAAGGCAGCAAGACAGTGCGTATAAAAGTATTGAAAATTTAACAGATGCTCTCAATATTGTCCTGCCCTTCCCTCGACAGAATTACAACTTTTGTACTTTAATCCTTTTTTCTTTTCGAATAAAAAAAAGATCACTATCAGCATAATGTCATTGCTACAAGGACATGAATAGAAACTTTTGGGTTTTAAAATCCAATATTGTTCTTAATTCCATTAGTTTGTATAAGAATGAATTGTTGTGAACTTTTATGAGTGGGTAAATGTACATCTTGTTGGTCATAAACAATGTTTTTATCTGTTTAAAATGTGGTTAAATGTTACGTAAGAATTTGTAGAAAATTAAATATTAATGGTTGGTTATTAACACGGTAATGAATATGTTTTAGTCTTAGAAATAAGCGCAAACACAAACTGACAAGGACAAGTTTATTGGTTAAAATTGTTTTAGTCATAAAAGGTTAGTAATATTAAATGCAACAAATAAAGGTTTTGTATTTAAAGTTTTTGTTAGAACATAAAGCTAATTTTTGTTTTTTATTATAAAATAGTATTTTACCTTAGAAGTATAGAAATGGTAAAAGATTGTACATAATTATGTTTAAACCCCTTAATGCTTAATTTGTTTTCGTTTTGTTAGTTAAGTTATTTAGAGTTTAACTTAAATTAAATTTAATATTCAAAATATAAATAGCAAGTTGTCACAAATTTTTAATTATATATAAAGCAAATAACGTCAAAAATATCTTTAAACTAATAATTGCAAAAAAATACGTTTAAATTGAATTCAATTATTTTCCAAGTTTTTCTTTGCTTTATTTTTGCACTATTGCATGTATGCAAATCGCATTTCCTGCACAAATGTATTTAAAAGAGATTTACAGCCTTATTTTTCTGTGCTTTTTTTGTTTAAATAAATTTACTGCAAAAATGCTTTCAAATATTTGCCGCTATTGTTTCATTATCAGAATTGCATATTAATTTAAGTTATCAAAAGCAATTATTGAATATTTCAATTCATTTGGTTATTACTAGATTTATTTATGTATTTTTATTATCAATTTAATACACTCGGCAAATATTTACACTGGGTTTAAGGGATTTGTAATGTTATTTTATGTACCCTACAGTATTTTACAAATAATGTGCTACACAAGTTTGTTTTGAAAATTTTTAAGAAAATCTTAAAGCTGGAAAAAAAATTATACTGGCTTTTAAAATCTATTACGGAGACAAAAACGAATAATTTTGTTTGTGTAATTTAACATTTTTTCCCAATCAGGATTTTTTGTTTATTTATTAGTTTAATTTCTAAAAATTTTTGGAAAGAAAAATTATTTGCAAATGTATGCGGACGTTTTCCAAAGAAAACAAGAAAAATTAAATGCTAGCAGAAATTTGGAAAATTAAATTAATAAATAAACCTTAAGCCGAAAAAGTAAATTTTCATTCATTTCAAATATAATTATGGAAAAAATTTAAGCTGTTCTTCAAGATTTATTTTGTTAAAAGTTTGCGCTGATAGTTTTTGAAAAATAAAAAAATGTATATTTCTTAACTAAAGAATCGGCCTGGATATTTACTTGCAATAACAATAAAAATTGTTGCAAAAAGATTCAAAACTGCATTTATATAAACTCATTATGTTTGGTCATTCAAAAATTTTGTTTCATTTTGCTCGTGTGTGTGTTTTGCTGTTTTTTTACGTGCATAGTGGGTTGAAAACATTTATTTTGAACATGGTTATATTTCACGAATCATTCAAGATATTTTAATGAGGCGAAGAAGACGTGCTTCTGAATGGAGCTTGGAACAGACGGCGCCCTCCAATAAAAGCAGACTTCTGGGTAGGCCCTAAAAATTAAGTACCTCGGTTATATAACTTTTTGGAAATGTTTGGATTTGGTTGGAGGGAGAACGGTTGCAGCTTTTGATCTAACTTTTCCTTTATACGCATTTGCTATACGTTGTCTTAAATATAGTTAAAAAATACTAGTACCGAAGTAAATTAAAATTAATTAAGTTAAAAACAATACTCGTACCACAAGGAGCTTGTAACTTTGTAACGAAAAGCGCTAATAGAACAAAACTTGAAACTAGTTTATTCTAAATTTTATTAAGAATATAGAAAATAAAAAAAAATTAATAATCTGATCATTAATAAATCGCTATAATACTACTAAAATAAAGTCGGCAAATAGTCAAAAAAATGTATGCAAATTTTCTCCCAAAAAAAAGGTAATCTACACATGTTTGCATTTTTATTAATTTCCACCTTAATTTTAAATTTCTTAACATTTGAGTTAAAAATAAACTTTATATTACAATTCCAACTAATTATATGCCCGATGTACCCATATTTTGGAACCTACCCAGAAGCCCACTTAACTCTAGAGAGCTAAACGTTCGCATATCTGCTTTTCCTCGGGCAAATTCTTTTAAAATATCTTCATCCGTTCATGAGAAATCGAGTAATGTCTAGAATAAATCGACCACTGTGCATATAATAAGGAACTTAACATGAAAGTTACAAATAAGAAAACACATGTAAGATACCAAAAATAGGATCATACTTTTATTTAAATTAAATTCATATTCTTTGAAAATGAAAACCATGAAACATTTTGAAATCATTTGTATAAAAAATTAAAATAAATTTCTGAGTTGTGGTTTTCGTATTCAATTACTTAAAATGTGGTCATATTAGTCAAATATTTGCAAAAAAAAAAAACAAGCGTTACAACTATTTTAACAAATTTTTATTCAATCTTTCCTGACAGGTGTTGTTAAAAGGGAAAATTTTTATTATCATAAATGTGATATCTTACCTTTAATATTGCGTAGGATCATATATACTCGTATATATATTAACAAGTATTGCAGAAGGACAATTTTTTTTTTCAATATTTAGTGGTTACGTATTTTTGGTCAAATGTGTGACTAATCTACCTATTTTATAAACTATCACATTATTTTAGTGAAATAATCCAAATTGCGGGATTCCATATCTATGTAGAATATTTATTTGCGTTCTTTTAAATATAAAATTAATGTAGAGAATCCACCGTTTTTTCACAAATGAAACCTGAGACTTTCTAGTAATTTTTTTTTAGTAATTTTCTGCTGAACAATTTTTTCCTTGATTACTAGACAAATTGTTGTGATTCTAAAAATGATTTTGAAAAAAATCTGCAGGGTTTTGGGTTCACTGGAAATAGAAAGCTAGACAAAGGTAGGTAGGGTAATGGAAATGTTGAGAATGATTTTTAGCTTGCTTATGACCAATTGTCTTTATTATTGCAAGCAGTTTATTTTAAGCTATTAATGGTCACTTTATTAAATGATTTTTTCTAACGTTTCCTCGTTCTCTTTGCCGACTTCTTCTGGGGAGTTGTTAATTAGTTATTATTTTCTTTTCACTTTACATACATCAGTTAATAAATTATGAAATTAGTTATAACAAATAATGAAAATATTGGACATTACGTCACACTAAAATGTATAAAATCAACGGAAAAATATCACAGAAAATTTTAAACTTACAAAACAGCACATTATTTTTTAAGCAATATGTGATTCTCTTCATTTTTATATGAAAATTAGAATATTAAGTTCGATATCAGAATAAAAACAATATTGTCTTACGCCTAATTAAAAGTCGTAATTTCCAAAAACGTAAAAACTACAAGCCGGTGCCCTATAAATCGAGCGACTTAATTGACAATAAGTTAATTTTGGCTTAAAATGTTTTAACCTCAAAAGGCCGCTTATGAAATCTTGTATTAACGCAGAAAAAAAAGTTTGTCAGTTAAAAAAGTGTGAAATTCGGATTTGATTTAATTTTTTACGGTAGGATGCCGCTTTAGTCGACAAATATTTAAACAGTGTCTCTGTATATGTATGTTTGCTCACTTGATTATTCGCTACTTTGTTTTTCTTTTTGTTATGCTATTGTCTGCCAATTTTTCATTTTTGTTTTTTAATATTTTTCTTGTCATGTTTGTGCTAATTTTTTGTCGCTAAATCTGTTGTTTCTATGGTTTGAATTGAATTTTTTCGGCAAATTATTTGCATAACTGCTGCCTAGTAAATGTACTACTATACATGAATGTTCTCTATTGCGGTTGTAGTATTGACTCCATCTAGTATCAAAAAAAATTTTTTTTTGGAAAACCACAGAGTTTTATTCAGTAACGAAGCAATGATACCCATTTTTTTGCTTAAAAAAAAATATTTATGCATACAAATTAAAAAAAAAAATTTTTGTAGTTACTTCCTAATATTGATAAATTAATTGATAATTTTGAAGATTTATTACTGCTGATTTGAAAAGAATGGATTTTAAGATGTTAGATACTATAAATTAAAACTAAAACACTCTTTTTTTAAGAAAATAACGTACAAACCGCATGTCATAAAACACAGTTAGTTGTTGACAACAATAAACACATCTAGGAAAAACGAAAAACACTGTCATCATACGAATGTGCATGTATTTTGTTTCTTTATTATGCTGGTTAGAAATAAAAACAAACATAAAAGTGTAAGAAATCGCTAAAAAAAAGAGCAACTACGAAATTGTATTCAACACTAAAAAGTAAAATAGTGTTTGGTTTTGTAACAATTTCTAGTGTTTTTCCTATAGTCACTCCATTGTTTTTATGTCTATGGCCATTTCCATGAATGTAGTTTTGGTTATATTTGTTACCACTGCATGTTTTCTTCTACATCTATGATATCCTTTACGTATTAATTTTATGATTTGTATGTATTGTTTTTTAAGAGTTCTTTATTACTTCAAACACTATTCTCCAACATACATTTAGACATTTTTCATTATACTCGTGTTCCTTTTACAATTATTATTTTTTTTTTTTTTTTTTTTAATGTTGTCATTTGTTATTTATTTGTTTTCATACTTTTTCATTTACACTGTTACAGTGCTTTTTTCTTTCATTTATTTATTCGCTTTAAGTCTGTAAAATTTTTATACATTTTTGTGGTTGACACGTGAACTAAAAGTATCTTACCCTAACTGACCTTTTTAACGGCTTAAAAATTAACATTTTTTAAATTTTTTTTTATAAATTTGTAAAAATCCAAAAAATTAACTACACGTAGAATTTTTTTTAAAAATACTAGACAGACGCCGCTCCAAATAACAAAAAGAAATAACAAAGTACACTTAAGAAATAAATGGTAGGCCTATAGAAATGTCAGTCTGATTAGTATAGCTTTACCTCCCAAACTGGTTTAAGTGGAAATTTAAAAATTATTTAAAATATGTTTTACTTTATCCGCTATAAAAAAGGAAATAAAAAGGATGTCCTCATATATTATGATTTTGAATTATGTATACGACCGTAATTTAATTTAATCGTATTTAATACAAATGGCCATAAAGAACCACTACCTAAATTTGGCTCGCAAATTATGGGTAGATGAAAGTTCCTGCTGTGTCTCCAGACAACTGTGGACTACACTGGACCTCAAGCGGACCAGACAGCTGCTCAGACTGGACAGAAAATCCATAAGTATCACGGTCTCGGTACTTACTGGACACTGTCTAATCGGTAGGCATGCTGAAAGACTTGGTCTGCCTTTTAATGATTTCTGTCGCAGCTGTGGCTCGGAGGATGAGGAAGAGACCGTACTGCACCTCCTGTGCCACTGCCCATCCCTGAATCGAAGAAGACTAAGAATTCTGGGCTCTCCTTTCTTTGGAACTCTTACGGAGCTATCATCCCACTCTATAAGGGACATAGCGAAGTTCATCCGCGAATCCTCATGGTTCTCGGCTGGGTAATGGGAGTCATGCCGCCTTCTTTGTGGTATCACAACGGGCCATTCGTTTGTGCTCAAGTGAGCTTCGTCGCGAGAGGCTGCCACTCCTAACTCACTAACTAATACAAACTTAAAATTTAAACAAAAGGTTTATTACTGCAGCCACTGCAGCAGCAAGTTATAAAATTACTAAGCAGTAAGCTTAGGGGCTTTAGAAGAACGAAGCTTATACAAGACGCACAGCACAAGCCCAGGAATATGAAAGGCCTCCAATTTTACCATTGCAGAACATTCTTCAGTTATAGACGCCACTCTACTTACTGGTAGAGGAACGGCGCCTTCCGTATTTAAAAGAGAATATTTTTTTTTTTAATTTTTACCTTATAATTTAACCTCCGTGGGTAATAAATATTATTTAAAAAAATTGTTTGGTTAAAAAATAAAGCGTCATTAGATATAATTGATATTAATGTTATCGTGTGATTTATTATTCATTTATAATAAACTTGTGTGGGTACACAGAGTTGAAGAATAAAGTCCTTAACAAACGATTTAAATTGAAAGAACCGTTTTATCAAAACTTAGGGAGAGCAATTTTCGAAAAAGAAAATATACAGATTAAATGACTGTTTTTGTATATAAATAATTATAATAATTAAGTTTTTTGCTATTGTTTATTGCTTTATTTAAATTACGTAATTTTTTTATTTAAAATTAATTAATTAAAATTTGAAATACAAAAACAGGCAGTTAATAACCGAACTTAAGAACACATAACTATTTTTGAACATTTTATTTGAACCTTTCATTAAATAATTTTGAAAGATTAGAGCTGATAGATGACGCCTTTTATGGAATTTTTCAAATGTTACATCCAAGGTTACACTTTCGAATACAAAATTTTGTTTCCAAAGAATAAAGGCTACAACGAGATAGTTAAACATAAAATTTCCCCATTCAAGACGTGATTCTCAGGTATATGGGCATATTTTTTAAACCATAATGGGAGAGAAAAATGCTGTGAAATTTTCAACATATAAAAGATTCCGGATATCTTGCTATTTTTTAGTACGTCTCGATGGCCATTTCGCTAACACTTACTTGGCTCTTCAGGAAGCTTCTCACAAATATTTTAAATAGATTAAACAACAAAGTGAAGACAAAAATCAATGTTGTATTTTGCTTTGTAACGCTTCATATAACGCTTTAATAGACATGTGAAAGTTATTTAATATTATTCTGTAAGCAACTCAAAACAGACTGGGTTCTGCGAACACAAACATAAAAAATTCAGAACCTCATTTTTGTAAAGTCGGATAAAAAAATTACTTCTTAATTTACTAAGTTAAAATAATCTCTATTTTCCTGCTCAAGCTTTTAAAAAATTCATTTAGGCATTAGTTAAGTGAAATATTTTATTTTTTACTCAAACGATATTTTATTTCCATTTTTATTTTGTAATTAGGAAAATTAAAACTTCTTTTGTTTCTCAATGCTTAACCACTAAAAAGTAGCCAAAAACCTCATTTAAAAATATTCTTTTACATGGGCTTTCAAAATGTATACAACAGTTATTCATACTGGCAATCATATTTCTTTTCATTCATCATACTTGCATACTTGTAAAGCATAAGCACATATCTATTCATTTTTTTTTGTCTAAAGAAACGTAATAAGCTTTTGAATAAATGAGAACAAATTAAAATTTTTTTTACGAAACACATGTGAAAGAAATATAGATTTTTTTGTTTTTCCTTGACAAAATGATTTAAAATTTTTTTAACTGTCAAGGCTGGATAGGTTTTCTCTTATTATTTTAGCTAAGATCCGTGCGCATAAGTACTTCTACAGAATTATCTTAAATATCTCTAACATGGTACCAGTTGTCTGAGGACTTTTGAAACTAGTGCCTTTAGACGCTTTCTTTAAAAGACTTAAAATGAATGGCATGCTCTGGACACAAATAGGTTTGACACGGTCTTTCTTTTAATTCCCATTGTTACAGCTGTAAGAAGGTCTGAATTTATTACAAGACTCCTGGCCAACTAAATAATTAGAGACCTTGATGAACTTAGCTGACATGTTGTGTGGCTTTGCCAAAAAGGATTTCGTTTGCGCGAAGCAGCCTACAGTAACCGACCAATATCACCTGCTACTACTTTAAGCCTTTTCTGTTTATACTTTTTTTGTTGCCTAGAATTAAATTTATTTAAAAGCCTTAATTTTTTTTATGTATTCGAGTAACATATTTTTGCAATTTTAAAACCTGTAAAATATTTAAGAAATCAACTTGTTAAATTTACAATGAGTACGTAAGCATTATATGTTTTTTATGTGATAAGCTGAAGGGTATACAAATACCATAATTGCCAAAATAATATTAACTTTTCATTTTCGTTTCTTTTTCTATACGCTTTGTTTGCATTTAAATCTTATCAAATAAAAATCTACTTAACAAATAAATCGCAACAAAGTGCAATATCATGTTCATTGTATAAAAATAAAACGTGACATTTTCTGCTTGCAAATGTTGTAAAATTATACAAGAAGTAATAATCTTTTTAAAGCTGATTTGAACCAAAAATAACAAAATTCATATCAAGTAAATAAATACTCTCTTTTTATTTAGAGCAACAAAATAAATCCCCCATTTAAATTTTTAACACCTGTATTATATTTTTCTATTGCTAATTTGTTTTAATTACTTTTTAATTATTTACATTAGTTGGTAAATTGAAATTTAACTTTTTTATTAAATGCTTTATCTCGGCTTAAATAATTCTAGTACTTGTTTTCAACAAAATTTGCATATTTATTTGAAACATTTTTTTTTGCTAAAGTGTGTGTTTTTTACATCCAAAAGCTCAGGAGTTAACATTTACGTGTAAATGCTTTAAATTCATATTTTCGAACATTTTCTCTTAATTTTTTGTGTACCGTACTGCTGCTAGCAACCAACCACTAATACCACTTACAATATAATAAGCATTATTATCATTAATATTACCATCGTTGTCGTCGTCGTCATCATTATCATTAGCACCAGCACAGAAATTATGTTTTTTATTTATCTCGCTGTTTTCATAAACCCAACAGGATTAATTACTGGCAAGAACCGTTGACAGTTACTGCAAATACGTACTTAAATGCAATATAATGTCATTCCTTTTAAATTAAAATACTGTCCTGAACAATTTTTTTGCAACTAAATTATTTTAAACGAAACATTTTACAGCAACTGAAAATAATATTTTAAGTCAATTTTGATTACATACTCTATAAGTACACGTGGATCGTTGTGATGTCATGTGACAGGAATGATTTGGATAATGCCAATTTGCTTTTCATCGATCTTAGCTTTTTAGCCCGATCGTTGATAATCGTTGTATATGAAAACTTTTTTTTTTTATAAACCCCGGATCGCCAAAAAAATTTTACTTTCAGTTTTGTAATTTGTTTTTTTTTTTTTTTACAAAATAATTTTTTTAATAATACAACATGCCAAGAGTAGGTCGAGCGCTTGCCACAAGGACAACGTCAATAATATATTATTTGAAATTTATTGTTTAAACCAGGATTTTTTTATGGCTCGCGTTTGTTTCACTTGCTTTGAATTGAAACAAATAATAATAGTAACAGCATGGAAAGTTTCAGTTTTAACGTAAATTACATCAACTTATTTTTATTTTTTTGACTACAAAAAACACAAATGACATAAAAACAATTGGAGGGCCATAAGAATCAGCGAAACATAAAAATGAATTTAGTTTAAGGGGCCATCAGTTTTTACATATGTCACAGTTGCCTATCATTTATTTTTATTAAAAGATGAAATCGTGAATAATTTGTTGCTCATGATCATGCACACTTGCGGTTAATCTAAATACATAATTATCTTATTGTCTTCCAGAAATTTCTGATAAAAAATCCGGATCACGAAATAATACTTGTAATCTAAACACGAAATAATACTTAGAAATACAGGTTCCTTTAAAATTTCAACCGTCAGTATAGAACTGACAGGCCATATAGGTCAAATATCATTACCAGTTCAAAATATTGATTACATACATCAAATTGCATCCAATGTTGTAACACCCGCATTCAAATCTTATACTTGTTATCGCAAACTAAGTTATACAGATTCTTTGAAAATTTCAACCTTCTGTCTACAACTGTTCAAAAGCATGTTCATATACCCTTTAATTTCTTAATTTATTATTTATATTTGTAACTCAAAGTAATCGACAATCAGTCCAGTTTTCAAAAGTTTGCCTATAACGGCACAAAAGAAAAAAAAAAAAAAGAAAAGTTACATCACCCCCTTAATTTTGAAATTAATTTTTGTATTTTTTTGTTCTACTAGACGCTAAAGTCATACGCAGTTTTTTTAAATTTTGAAGTGGCGCTCTTCACGGTTCATAATACACGTAAAAAACATGTATGTGGTACGGGGACACCGTTTAATTTTAAATTATGAGCTGCATAACCTTTTAAATGAAGAAAACAATTTCTAAATCGGTTCAGAAATGGATGAGTTCTACAGGCACAAACATTAAAAGCAGCAACATTTAGACGATTTGTAAACCTCCTTCTTTTCGTGACGTCGGTTAAAAAACCCGAAAGAATGTCAAAAATAAAATAAACAGCAAAACGGAAAGATATTGGGAAACAAACAACTGGAACTATAAAATACGATAAATAGGAGAATCAATTTAATGCTGGAATGAAATAAGAAACGAACTATTTCATTATTTGGAATACAAATTTACAATTTGTAGATACACGTTACAGAAAATAAAATAACTGGTTGCAAGCTTTCAGTTTTTAGAATTTCGTACCCAAAGTGTAAAAACGTTACCATATTTAATCGTCACATTCCTCTCCGTTAGTTCATCTGTCACAGCCCTCTATTTTTGGAACCGTGAGGTAGACTTTAGACATTTTCACACAAAATGTATAGCTAGTAGTAGGGAGACATTTAGAATTAACACATAATATACAGAAATATGCCCGCTTAAAAAATAGGTTGTGAACAACCTTATTTATTATGTTTTATTAGATTTTTAGGCAATAAACGACATTGTGTTACAATTAATTATACACCAACAGCACAGAGAATTAATTATAAGGCAGACACAGATAATGTAGCACATTTAGTAAACAAGAAATAATTTTGTACTTTGCATTTGTTAAAATTTTTTTTTATACAAAATAACATTTTTTTGATCTTCCTTCTTTTGTTCATCACAAAAAGTAAAAAAAGGGTATACACATAATTCTGTAAATTGTTAAAAAAAGGCATTGGTCATATGAAAAAATAAGAGATTGGTTTCTCATCTCTAAAACCTATTGAAATTTGTAAAAAACAAGTAAAAGTGCTATATTTGGATATGCCGAATCTTTTATACCCTTCACAATATATGTGAATCTAGATTGTTTAGTGAAGAAGCTTCCATCAAAAAAACAAATATTGCATTGACAGAGAATTAAAATATAAGAAAAAAAAAAAAATAAGTACGCTAAGTCGCCGTAAAAGCAAGTATAAAATATTAAAATTAAAAGGTGTTCTGATATTATCATATGTTTAATAGGGACTTAAAGCACTTAGCGAAATCTGAATAATCTATATGTATGTAACGAGCAAATTTTTTTCTATCAAATGCTATAACATTTGTCAACATTGAGTTCTTATGGTACCTTAATAAACTGTCTCAAATAAACAAATTTCTAAAAATAAAACATAAGACATAATGAAGTTGTCGACATAATAAATTAATAAAATGAGGTCTATGAAAAGTAAATGCAAAAATTGCCGTGTAGATATAAAACTACCAAAACCGTAATACAAAAATCGTCTTCCTTAAATTATTAAACTGTTGTTAACTCTTTATTACCAACTATTTAATTCTGATGAAAAATGAGCACTGGCTATAAAAGTGTTTGCTGTTTATTACATTTTAATTTCTGTGTTTTTTTTAGTGTTGTACCAAACAAAAAAGAAAATAAAAACAAAATAAAATAAAAGCTGGCTTAACAACTTTTAAGTTTATGCTGCGGTAAATGCAGCTACTGCAACTTAATACTTTAATAGTTGCAAAGAAAAACTTTTATTTAGTTGTTTCTTTAGTTTAACTTTAAGTAGCTTCGCCATCCATAATACAGTGAAAAGTTTTTGTTTAAGTACTTTTTATATTCACTAGATTCGTTTTCATTACAGCGTTATGTTATTTTTCTTATATTTTAATGTGTGCCTTAACTAAGTCATTTTAACTGCGACAACATTTCAAGTTTAAAGTTAATAAAAATCGACTAAATTATTATTTTTATCAGTGATAAAGGCGTCATCTCATCTCTTTTAATATTTCCTTTAAACATAACATTAGAAAATATAATTTTAATTACTTTTAACAATTTTAAATGAGATCTAAGCAAAAATCTAATACGTGATAAAGACACTTATGCTACTTGTATTTCTATCAATTCTTTATGCCCGCTACTTTTGCTGCATTTACTATTATGTTGTAAAAATGGTACCATAAATATTAATTTCTACTACTGGAAAGTTTTTATTAAGGTTTTTTGTTTACAAAAAGAGGTGCTGCCAAATTTTCGATGTCACTTAAATTGGTAAAATTGCATACTCTTCCTTTCTTTTTTGCATATTTACCCTTTCCTCCGTATATAAAGGTAACCTTACACACAAATGTAGTTTTGCATGCTGCGAAAACAGATACACCAACAGCCAGAGAAGCAATTATTTCAGTTCGTGTTTTGTACGATAAATAAATAATTATCTGCACCACAAACAAATTTTTAAAAAAATACGTCAAATACGGGCACGGCCTTATAACACTTTTATTATATACAAAAATTGTAAACGTTTCTATACAGGGATGCTTCCTAAAATACTTCTTACATAATTTCTAATAACTCCACAATGGAAATACCTTAGTGTAATTCTTTTTTTGTGTTAAACTGTAATATTAGTTGATCAATGCAACTCAGATAGGATTGCTAAAAAATAGTTCGGGCCAAGAAAAATAATTTTCTTAAAAATATTTTTTAACTACGAAATTCTGGATATTATTTGATCTTACACTTTTGTATTTTTTTAATTTGACGTTCTCTCTGGAAGTGGCATAGGCTACGACGAAGATCTTACTAAGAAAACCTTAGCCTTAAACAAAGTATTTTTATTCTCATTACAACAGCTTCAATATTATCTTGGTTACTTTTTAATAAGGATATTGTAACTTATTATATTGTATATTCATGGAATTATAATGTCAGATTTCTTTAAGTAATAAAATAAAAGATTTTCTACTGATTTTAATAAAAAATTGTGAGCTTTTAGTTGACGTTAGATAATAAATATATTTTTAAGTGTTGAAATTGCAACTTCAATAATCTATTTAGAACCTTAAAATAATTGTACTTTAAAAGTAGCATTGCACAGTTAGGCAGAATCAAAATCTTATAAAAACAAGTAAGAGTGCTATATTCAGCTATCCCGAATTTTATATACCCTTCAGCATATATCTATCCATAAACTAGATTTGTTTAGTGCTACTTCAGAGAATTAAAAAATAAGAAAAAAAAAACTAAGTACGATATAGAATTTTATATAAAAATGTCATCGGATGACAATTGATAGGAATCTTTTTCTCTATCTCTGCAAGCTTACACAAGGGGCAGATCGATTTAGACGGCTTTGCACTCGCTCGTAGATTACAAAGAAAACTCACTGGAGCACAAGCACTTTATTATGGTAGCCTTCATGGACATTGATATCGATGCGCTTGCGATCACCCAAGCTTGCAGAGAGCTGGGAGTTGACCGGTCGATCATCGAGTTCGTAACACTCTTGTTCACTTGAAGGATAAAAACGTCAACTTCTGGCACGGCAAAGGTGACTAGAATCGCAGCTAGGAGCAAACCACAGGGCGGAGTTTTGTGTCCACTGTTGCGAAATGTTTCTATTAACAAATTGCTCATGGTATTAGACTCCATGTGCTTTAGGACTGTCGCCTACGCGGATGATGTGGCGTAACAGTTTTTGGGATCCACGCCGACGCGGTGTCACAAAGGTTAGAAACAACAGGTTGGGAGGAGCACGGCGGACGGAGTGTTAAACCAACCAAAATGAAACTAGTTCTTTTCTCTAGGAAATACAAACTACCTTTCTTTGGTTTACCTAGACTAAAGGGAGTTCCACTAAATCTATCTGCCTGTGTAAAATGTTTGGGCGTTATCTTGGACAGTAAGCTGTCCTCGAAGATGAATATCCAGGCTAGGGCATCAAAGGCCATTACGACAATGTATGTATGTATGTAGGAGGGCAATTGGCAAAATCTGGGATAGCAATCAGAAGATTGTCAATTGGCTTCTAGAAGCGGCGATTAGACCAATTCTGTTCTATGGAGCTCTTGTCTGGGGAAAGGCACTAGACAATGCGGCGAATGTTTCTATACTGGAGAAGGTGCTGCGCGGTATGGCGGTCTTAATGACTGGAGCCATCAGATCAACGCCCACAAAGGCACTTTTTGCTATGCCCAACCAGAACCAGAACCTTCCCTTACAAGAAGATTTCTTTTCGACCTGACGGAAGGCCTTTCTCGCTCATCTCGAGCACTCTGTGTGTACACGCATCGCTCCAGGAGATGGTCGAGAGTTGGAGGTGGAGTATATATTGAGGAGTTTGGGATGATAATGTGTTTCAGACTTTTAAACGACTGCAGTATTTTACAGGCGGAAATATCTGCTATTAAAAGGGCGGCGTGCTGGTTAAGGTATTATAACAGACAGAAAAGCAGTGTTTGTGTTCCTTATAGTTGTGCTCACGACATATAATCTTGTTTCTGAATGCCGGACATCCCTTAACGAAATGGCGGATGTTTTGCATGGCGGCTGCGCTATTACAGTTACCGAGGAATGCTTATCTGGGGGCCATGCTGGTAAAATGGGTCTCGCATTTATTGATATCTGTAGAAGTTGTCAGGACGAGGAGGAGGAGACTGTGGATCACCTTCTCTGTATTTGCCCCGCGCTGGGGTATATACGCCTGAGGTATCTCACTCAGCGGCACTACGAGGGCCTGTCTGGTGTATCATCATTGAGCTTAGGCAGGATTAGTTCGCTTTTGAGATGCAGTGGGTGGTTTAATGGCTCACTGCCGGACCTTGCATCTCAGTCCATGGGATAAGCACACTTTTTGGCCAGGTGGCCCTACCCACCGGGATCCTTTTTTGCAATTATCACGGATTTTCTCTGAGTCTTTCACACCCGCGGTTTTTTTCTTTCTCTCATGTTCCTTTTCTTTTTCTATGTCTTGTCTTATTTTACTTTTCTATCTTTCTATCTATTTATTATTTTTTCCCTTCCCTTGTGACACCAGGTAACACAAAGGGACCAAATAATGGACCCAAGTGGGCTGTGGCAACACGGCTGATTGCCTAATCTAACCTAACGTATGTCCAAGCAACGATTGAAATATTTTTTCTAAAGTACAAAATTTTATTATTAAATTTATACAACTATTTAATAAACTTTATTGGAAATCTTGTAAAATATTGGTTTTAATATAAACCCTCATAGTTTCATGATTTGAAGTTTTAGAGATGCTTCACTAGTGTGTTAAGTTGGACAAAAAATTAAGAAAAGCTAAAGAAGAAGCTAAAAAATATATGTACTAAATCTCTATTTTTTCATAGCAAAACCTAAGATTATGATTAGATCAATACGTGATATATATAAGACAATTTTTGTTTGGAAGATTTTATTCCATTTAAGCCTATTTTTAGAAACCTTTAAAAATTTTAAGTACAAGATTGTGCAATTTTTTTGAAAATTTCAAATAAAAACAAAAACAACTCTTCAGTTATTAGAAACATATATTACATTCAAAATTTTTAAGTGCAATTTTGTATTTAGTAATTTGTATATCCAAAACCTAAACATTAGGGTAACCGATTTGTCGACTTTATATTAAAAACTTCACATTTTTAGAAACCGGTTTTACTAACCAGTTTTTGGTGAAAAAAAGAAAAACAATAGACCCTTTTTTGATATAAAACGGATATTTTATAATTTAAAAGGTCCTTTCAATTAGAAGGGGTAAACCCTTTTAAACGACACTAATTTCCTTATGTTTTAAGCAAATTGTTACGAGTTTGAAAATGCAAATTTTAAATGGTATCAAAGCGATTTGTTAATGATGTGTCGTGGTCTAAATTCGGGCTGGAAAGCAAAAAACATTACGATATTGTTTTTCTACAATGTCCGGCTAGCATACGCTAGATATTTGGATTTTTATACGTAATATAACCCAAAGATGGTGTAAATATTTATTGATTAAAAGTTTTATTATTTTACATCATGATGTTTTGTTTCAAAATTTGCAAATTTTTTATTACCATTTATAAAATTTTATTACTTTTATTACGATAAAATTGTTTAATTTTTTTGTAGTTTTAAAATGATAATTACAAAATAAATCAATTTACACCCAACTTAAATTCGGTGTGACTTCACTTATTTGTTGCTCAATTTCACTGTTACTTCTTTAAACACTCATCTTCTGTAACATGTCTTTATTTGAAAATAAATGATTTATTCAAATACAAAATGCCTGCCTCATCTATTTGTTTTGTCATTGAAGATAAAAATAAGAATATAAATGTTTTAAATATTTATGAAAATATTTATTTTTAAATTAAATTCACTTCTTGACAGTTTTGAAACTTCTTTTACTTGTTTTGTTATTTGCTAATACAATATTTACCTTGAAACTTCATTTGTCCTTAAGTAGGATTTTTTCACACATCTACATAATCACTGTGTATTGAGCTTATTGCACCGTTAGCCTTGCCTTCTTAATCTATATCGCGTTGTTTTTTCTTCTTCTCTACAGAATGTAAGTATTTGTTGTTGTTGTTTTTTGTCTTTTCTTTACATTCTTAAAAACACTCACCTTTAAATCAATGTTGACAAAACTTTTATTGGATAAGTTTGTTTGGAGAAGAAAAAAAGAATGTAAGTAAAAAAAGAGAAAAACAAGACACAGAAGGCTTTATGTACGGTGAGAGAAAAAACGTTCCCTTCAGAGGATTATCACGATATATGCTCACCTTTCATTGTTTGATATGGAAGAGTGCGATGAACCGCTTTGATGCGAAATTAAAATAAATTTGAATTTTTAATTTTCATGTTAGCGTTTATTTTAACGTTAATTTCAAATGAGCGGAAAAAAGACATTCAAATCAACTCTAAATCGAGGTAATAATTGTTGTTTACTTATGTTTTTGATGTCAGGAAACAATACCAGGTGCAGCTTTGAACTTCCCATATTTTTTGAATTAATTTTAGAGAGGTAGATATACAAAAAATTTTATAATCATAATCTATTAGGATGGAAGCAATAAGATAAGTTTGAATCATGGTTTTGCGATTAAAAGTGGCTGCTAGAAGCTTTAAAGAAGAACGACGGAAGGTTTTTAGTACTCCGACAAAATTAGATCAAGAGGT
Organism: Cistogaster globosa; assembly: GCA_937654795.1. Classification (NCBI taxonomy): domain Eukaryota; kingdom Metazoa; phylum Arthropoda; class Insecta; order Diptera; family Tachinidae; genus Cistogaster; species Cistogaster globosa. The sequence goes on along the minus strand of OW569405.1, from coordinate 66,317,850 downwards.
CCATTGTTACAGTAGGGTACAAGTGACATCAATTGTCTCATCTTCGGGTGCAAATCTTGCTGCAGCATACTAAATCGTCGTGCTCATCTTCTAAATGTATAAGTTTTTTTAAAATAAGGTGCAAATATGATGATGTCATGATGATGATTATGTTAATAATAAACAAACTTGTTACCATAAAAACTAATATAAAAACATCAATTGAATGAGGTGACATATTAATTGTCACAAATTGGGCTTCAAGACGCGTAAAAATAATTCTCAGTGTGCTTTTATTTAAAGCAAAAAAAAAAAAGAATGTTTTTTAATTTGTTGAAAAGTATATAGTTGCATACGAAATTAAAAATGAAAAAGTTTAAAAAAAAAACGATAAGTTTTCTCCTTTTAATACGTTGATTCAGCTGATTTATCTGTATTTGTATTTTGATTCCTTCAAGAGAAAAGTTTCTATGGCTAATTTGATTTGTGATAAATGCTTTTATTTATAATTTATTTTCTTTTGAAAATAAAAAGGGATCAAACTGTTAAGGAGATTGTTAAGAAAGTAAATCATACATTTACAAATGACTGCTAACTGGATGTGAGTTAGAAAATCAATAAGCCAATTTGAAGTGATTTTCTTGCAAAGAGTTTTTAAAAAACAGCAGTAGTACAAATCATTGTAAAAGATTTAAGATTTATTTATTGATATGCAAGTATGCTATTTTCGTCTTTTTTATTTAAAGATTTGCTTTTGTTAGTTATTAGTTTTAATTAAATACCAACAATTTCAATTTTTTTTACCTCGTTTGCATATTCTGATTTTTTGATTTTATAAGCAAAAAAAAAAAAAAAAAAATATCAAGATTTTATAATTGGTCCCATTTGTAATACATCTCAAAAGCAGTGTTTGATTTATTTTTATTAATATCCGTTTGTGCTGAAATAATACATTTTTCTTTCTTTAATGAGGAAAGAAAAAAAAAAAACATTTACATATATTTTATTAACAAGAAAATTTAAATTTTTTCATGTATTTATTTTTATATTTACTTGGGTATTTCTTTATTTTAAATTTAATTATATCCTTTTAGGAGTAGTTATGAAATATTTCTATGTCTTATAAAATCGGGAAAAGTATATTTTTAGTACTTAATGCATGTTTTAAAAATAGAATTTATTTGCATCACAGCAGCCAATCCCTTGTTTTATTTCTTATTATATAATTTTATTCTTAATCTTTTTAAAAAGTTTTGTTTTGCACTGTATTGAAGGTCCAAGCATACATAATTAAGCTGCTGTCAAAATTAAAAGAAAAACCTGTCAAATTATTAAACAAATCCAAAAAGGTTTTTTATGAATATTATGTACTTACATGAACTTACATGAATTTATTTAACAGCAATTAAAAATGCTTTTGCCTACTTTTGAAAAAATTTTATTACATTTTTATTTTTTCCAAACCGGGATTTTAACCGTGGATATTATATATGAATTAAAATTTACGTCGTCCCAATTATCGGTAAGGCCATTCAGAGAGTTATATAGGGGAGGATGCTTGTGCCTTATATACAGTTGTATTGCAACAGAAGCCACCAGTAGTGCTGTAAGGTTAGATTGTTTCCAGCTAACCAGCAGTAAGACTAGTGTTAGGTTAGAGCAAACAAGGCCAACTCCTCTCTCCTTAAGGTCTTTTTGTATGTGTTGTATTTAGTAACATTTTTGTACCCATAAGAATGGAGATATTCGAATATTCAGGGACAGACTCATTTACAATTTTCATGTACGCTTTTGTTTTTTTTTTTTTTTTTTCAATTTTGGTCGTATTAGCTGTTGATTTATCTATTCTTTTACCGTTAACACTCCAGCATTATTTTAATTGTGTAAGTTTTTTTGTGCCAGCCAATAATTTTGTAATACTCTCGCAAGCACAATGCTCGGACTCACCTCTACTATTTCCTTTTTTATACAGTTACGTTAGCCCTTGTAATTTTTTCTAGAGTGTATAAGATAGATTTATGTTGTGCATTTAGAAACAATCTCATTTGCAAACAAGGACTTTCGACTTTTCACAGTTGTTAAGGTCTTACGATCATGAGCGTCGTCAAGTAACAAGCAAACCCAGCGAGTAATATCTTTCGATGTTTATGCAAAAATAAGTGAATTTCATTTCGCAAGAAAGTCATATTTCCAAGAAACTCAAACTAATAAAGATGCGTTTTAATATTTCAAATATTATTCGTTTAATGAACGACGTTAAATTTAAAATCAGGCCTTCTTGTTCCATTGGGAATCATTAATATATTTTTGGGCTTAGAGAATAAATTAAATTCGAAATTTATCGAAAGGTTTTATTTTAAAATATATATTGCGTTTGGTATAATATGATTTATATAATTTTGAGGGTAAATAATTTTTAAAATAATTATTTATTTATTTATTTATTACTTATGTTATTACAATACAACAAGAACAAGTCTTATATTAGAGTATTGCTTAATAAATAAATAATTTTTAAATGAGATTAAATATGACAATAAGCCTCGTGCTTAATCAATATCGAGTAATATAAAATATTTAACTGGACATTTAGCATGCAACTAACATAAATTAAACTTTAATTATCCCGCGCATTTAAACTGCATAAAGAGATGAAATAATTCGGTTGTGTGTGGGAAATCCTTCTTCAGCCCCACCCGAAACATGGGAACATAGCTTAGAGTCCTTCGTTATAATCCCTTTTAAGCACCTTTTAAAGCTAATATCTTGCTTATATAATCAATGAAACCTGAATTTTAAATAATAACATGTAAACTCGTTTGACGGTATATAATAACGTAAATTTTTCAAAACAATACACAAGTGTTTTCCCTTTACTTTCCGAAATCTGAAACATTTAAAATACTTTTTTAAAAATTTTAGGACTTTGTTTAATTATTTTTTTAATTGGCTTTTTAAGACTTTTCTTTAAAATATATAATTTATCAAGGCCATCGCTGTCACCTTATTATTAAATCGCCTTGATAATTTTTTTACACTCTTATAAAATAAGCAAATATGCAGCTGTAGTTTGAAACTTATATTAAATAAAATAAAAATTTTTAAAAGCTTTAGAGAAAAAATATAATGTATGAATATTAATAATTTTTAATTAAATTAAAAAAATTTATATTTCTTTCGGCTCTTTTAGACAGCTTAAATATGATAAAAATAAAATATTACAAAACACTACAATACTTTTTTTTCAATGCGCGGACACTTGCAATTTATTAAATTAAAAAAAAAAACGCGGAAATATTGAACAAATTAACTAGTTTTTAACAGAAAAATAAAATATTTTTTGACCATTGTTATTTTTTGCTTAAGCTTTGATTTTTGTCTTTACTTTATTGTTTTTACAAGAATATTTAAAATATATGTGGGAAGCTTCTTGAAGAGCTAAGTAAGCGGTAACGATATGAACATCGAGATGTGCTTTCACTATCAATAATCAATATCAGTAATTAAATAATTTTATAGGGATAAAGTGTAGCACGATATTTTTTAAAAATTAATTAATTTATTTAATATTCCGTGGTTTAATTCAATAATTTGCAAGTAAAAAATAATTCCAAAGAAATTTTATTCCAATCAATGAAGACATCTAATGCACAGCAGTTTCTGGACAAATAAATTTATGTTTTTTTAGAGTTTGATTAAATTTATTTTATGGCAAATAATTCTTTAAGTGTGACCACACATAAAATTTTTTTGCCCATAATCTATCTGACATTATTTCATTGCTGTTTGTGTAGGCATAAACAGGCAAATGAATGTGCGTAGTTTGACTACAAAACAACTTTTGTATTGCTTTAAGCATTAAGGGCAAACAAGAGCAAATAATTTAAGACAAATATATGTCGAATATAAAAAAAATGAACACACAAAAATTCAAAAAATAAGTGTTTTTTTGTATTCAATATCGATAAATATCTACACCAACAAGGAAATTTCTAAAAATATTTAATGTGCAGATATGATCACGTTACAATTTTATTATATGTATAGATGTTAGTATATTCATGATGCAGAAACATCAGTCACCGTCTAGAATGTGCGACCAGTTTCGTACTTTGCGTATGCAAATGATATTTGTTGAAATTTAACGAAAAGTTTTTTTTACGTTTATTATAGTTTTTTACACATGATTTAAATCTATTTGCACAATTTCTTATGATAGCTTAAGCCAGCTTATTCACTCCATAATTGGTTGGTCAAATAGATATTTTTGTATACGTATGATTATTATTTATTTAATTCTTGTATTAATTATATGCCATAGTTACAGTGTAGCTAGCAACGCTGTGATCCAAAACCATACATAATTCTACGACCCATTCACAAGAAAATCTAGGATTCTATTCCTATTCCAAAAAACTACATAAATGTATGTCTATGATGTGTTACTCTGTACTACGAAAGAGATGCAATCGGAGAGGGTTGTCAAAATTATGCCACACTTTTTGAACGCAGTTGAAATATTTGAAAGATCTTAATATTATTAAAATTATTTAGAAAGATTCAATTTTATAAATACGGGGAAAGTTTAAAAAACCGTGTGGATAAAAGAAAGTTTTTGTAATTTCGCTTAAAAATGTAATTGAAAAGACTATATTTTTGCAAAGCTTTTGCTTATCTAATTCCTATATTTAAATTTGATAAAACTTTAAATTAATAATTTTCAAAATTGTAAGATTTTGTGCGCATTGGAAACATTTTATGAACATATTTCCCCCTATAAAAAAATAAGTTAAATCAATTTCTGCTTGAGTTAATTTTGTTTTTTAATTTTCAAGAAAGAAAAACTATTAAAAACTAATGCGAACATTTTTCAAAGAAAATAAGAAAAAATTGCCTTTGTGGCTATTTCGATGGGTGGCACAAAGCAAGAACAAATGCCTATGACGGTTTGCAGAGAGAATAACGAAGAAATGTTTTGAGTTGCGCTTGGACTTCGTCTAACCTCTCGTGTTCTTATACACAAAATTAGTTGGTTAAATATATGATACTTATAATATACACAACCTAATATTTTGTTTCCACGGCACCTGCTTCGCTCTCTATTCTTGCTTCACACTCCAATCATGAGCGAATCAACTTGCTTCGCCATAGAAAATTTTGAGACTGAAACTGGTAGATTCATATTAAATCTACATGAAGCATGAACAATTTCTTACTTCTCTAATTTTTATCGCAAGTTTACCTAAACCAGCAGTATAAAATGTAAAAAAGGGAAAAAGAATGCACAGTGGGGCAGAATAAAAATATTTTTGAAATAATTCAGCCATTTGTAACGGCTAGGCCTATTGATTCAAAATTTGGCATGAGCATAGCAGAGGAGTATTAAAGTTCAAGTTTTGAAGTTGGGTAGGGATGACGCTATGTGGTCTCAAAATTAGGTACCTCACACCTGAAAATTTATCCAACGCTTGGCGATTCTTAAATTTTTGTCTAATGATCGAATTATAATCATTTTAAAATCAATATTTTTGATTTTTCGATACCCTGGCTAAGTTTTTTCAAAATACTGGATACAATTTTCAGCATTTTTTTCGTAGTTAGAGAGCATGATTATTTTTTATCGTTTAAAAATTATATGATTTTTAATTAAAAATTCAAAATTATTGCATTTTCGTGTATTTTAGCCTAAAAACGGTCACCAATCGAATTTTTTAAATAGCAAAAATTTTTTTTAAAGAATATATACAAATTTTTTAAGCGTGTAAGCTTCACCCAAATTTTGTATCAAATTGATCAGTCTTGTAGAAGATAGAGCTCCTACAATTTAAAATATTTTACCTTGAAATTTTGACTTTACCCTATATTTTTTTAAATACTAAAGCTGGAATCGGAAAAATTAGACTGCTATTAAAAAGCTATATACTCCGAATTGTTGGTAAAAATATTTCTTGAGCCCAAGTCCATATGTGGACTTTATAGTCAAAAGAGTAAAAATTCCAATTTTGGTATTCTTGATCTTTATTTTTATTTTAATGCTGCAGCCTTATGCCTCTGCCACGCTCATGCCAAATTTTGGATCAACAGGACCTTTTTACTGAGTTATTTCCAAAATATTTTTATTCTGCCTTACTGTGTAATATTAAAAGTGGTGTGTGTATACGTGTGAAGTAAAAAACAATTTTCATTAAAATTTTAAATGTAATAAATTACAAACAAACAAAATTGAAATGGAAAATAAAATTATTAAATAAATTATTTAAATATTGTTTTAGTTTTTGTGCAGACGTCCAATCGAAGCATGTAGCATGTGTTGTGTTAATAGTATGCTCCGCAATCATGATTCGAAGAGCGAAGCAAGTGCTTGATTTTGCCGTGGAAACATACTATAAGGTGGAAAGATGCAAGGAGTGTTGACGACGTATGTAGCGATCCAGAAATTGCAACATAGTATTTTGCTGGCGTATAGTTGTTCTTGAATTTTTGGAAAACTACCGCACAATTTGTCAATAATTTTTCTTTCTTCATATTTTTAAAAATTAAAAATTACCTTAGAATGAAATTAAGTTTAATTCATTTCCTACAATTTTAAACAGTTCAACTAATAATTTCATTAAAGAATATAATTTATTTTTAAAATTTTAATATATCAATGCTGTTTTGGAAAACTTAAAACTCTATTAATTAAGGTGCACCTTGCAAATTTTCTTTTTGCAAAGTCTTGAAAATTCTCAAAATGAAAAATATGGCAAAAGAATTATTACGTGAAATTTTTTACCATATTTGCTATGTTTTCTAAAGTTTGCGTAAAATATGGATGAAGATTCTCTCATGAGCTTAGTTTTAGTTTTTAACAAAATCGAAATAGAAATAGATTTTCCACCAATCATTGATTTAAGTGAATTTATTTCTAATGAAATTAAGTAAAAACGAACTCAAAAACCTTTTTGTATAGCTTTTTCCCTCAAGGGCTTCTTCCATCGCAAATGTTTGTTTGTATGTATGTTTGTTCAACAGCGGTATGCTCCAAATAATTTGGCATTTTCAGTATTATTTCTTATAAAATCTCCACAAGATTTTTGTAAATTTTTATAAATAATTCGGTTGTGGGTTTGCCTTGAGAATTTTTTTTAAATTAATTTGTTTAGCCATTTTGTTTGCTCTTTTATAATAACTATCACTTTATATGTTCTCTTATTTTTTAGCTGGAAGACGTTCGATATTTGTAGATTAATGCCCCTATTGCCGTTTTCAACTCAACTAAGTTTGGTCGTCTGTCAGTCAACCCGACTACTCAACCAAATTATTTTTTGGTATTGTAAAACACAACGGTTTTAATGGTATTGCCGGCATTAAATGTCGATTTCATGTTGGCAGCACTATGCATTTTATTTGTAAAGTGAAGAAAAGAAAACACAAAAAGAAGTTTAAATCAATTTTTTATGAAATAAAAAGAATGGATTTAAGCGTGGATGTATTTTTTTAAGACGAAAATCGTGATGCTAATAAAAAAGTTCTACGTATACGTAGAGAAATACGCGATGATTCCAATCCTCTTGAACTACCCAGTGCGAAGTAAAAAATGTCTAAAATAAGCAACAAATATTTATAATAAGAAATTTTTCTTAGATTTATTAGCTATTTTCGGCTGAACAAAGAAGCATTTTGTTATGTAATAGACGAAATTTTGAGGAGCTTTAGAAACCTGACTTGTTGACGGAGCAACGTTTCCAATGCCGAAAGTGTGTTCAGGTGGTGCTATTTGGTCATTTAGTGATTACAGCTGAGATATGCATTCCTCATTTATGTTGCTTGTTAGTTTTTTTTTTTTATTATTAGCATGTTTTTTTTAATACTTGTTTTGTAATGAATCTAAAAATTCTAATTAAATGTCTGTTTATATTAATAAAAATGTCATGTACTTTTTCGTTGCCATTCGAATGACGTTTTTGTGGGTGGGCTCAAGCTATTTAATTCAATTGAAAATCCTTCCCACGCTTCCTTACCTTGAGTTTTAGTCATCCAAAGTTTTCGCTTTCCTTTAGCAAGTTCGGGATTTTTTTTCCATCAGCTGCACAAGACACTCAAATTGGGCTTTGGTTGTGTTTTTTTAAAAGTCCTGCGTTTGTGTATTAAACATTTAATTTTTTATATTAAGATCAAAAAACACTTATACTTACGATTTTTTTATTTTTTTTGCCTTTTTTGTATTGTTTTTTTGAAGGAAATGTATTAAAAATTTAACAGAAATCTATAACCGACAAAGACTCAACTGCTAATAGGCAGTTGTTTATATTTATCGTTTTTGTCAACCAAACACATACAAAGTGGCGAACCGCAATACCATTAAACACAACCAAAAAATCGACCACACAACCAAATAGTCAACCGTTGTGAATGGCAATACCGATCTATGAAAGACGACCAAATTATTAAAAAAGTTGTGAACCGCAATAGGGGCATAAGTTTTGTTTTACCGAGTTTTGGTTTAACGTTACGGAGAAATTACTAGAAGATATTAGCAAAATCAACAACAGAGAGACTTGCGTCTTCTGGCGTTCTTAAAGCCATGAATCACTATCCTACTTAGCCTTAGACTTTTTAACAGATTTGTGCGATTCTATAGTCTCTTAAAATAAATCATAAAATGTTTTATTCTCTTCGATTAGAGTCGTTTTTTTTTAATGAATAGAAAAACACAAGAAAAAACTATATAATTTTTGTATCTGGAGTATTTGAGAACGACAAACATTTTTTTTCATAATAAAACTTTCGTCTTTCCCGAACATTTGTTTACAGTTTAGGTCAGCAGTTGTCTTCTTTATATTTATAGTCTAAAATCTTTTTTCATACATAGCACTCATGGTTATTGAAATAAGTAAAGAAACATACACATGAAAAAAAATAATTAAATATAAAACTAAGTGATAGAAAAAATTAAACTAATTAAACAATTTATTATTCATAACATCTTTTGAAGTTATTAGTTGCAAAATATATTTAAGTTCAATACAAAAATTAAGTGAACTGCTACGCCTCAAAATAGGAATTAGGTAAGAGATCTATTCGCGCTGTAAACTGTGGGTTTATATTAAGAGTCGCATTGTGTGTTGAAAGTATAGCTCGATTTTTAAGGGAATGTGATTATAAATTTTAAATACTTACCAAGAAGCTTTAAGAGAGAGAATGGTAACACCATTGGGACGGGTGGGACATTTTAACCCATTTTGTTTCAAGCTTAGCTAAAATATCCACATATTATACAATCGCCTCATTTTTGCTATTGAAGCAAAAATTTTAATGCAATAGATGCATTTGCGTAAGCTAATTAGAAAATGAAGACCATTTATGTATCTCTTTTTCAATAACTTTTTATAAAAAGTGATTTTTTAAAAGCCATAGGAAAGTTTTTCCAAAAAAAAAAAAAAATAAAAAACATAAAATTTCATGCAAATATTTCGGCCGGTATCTCACGAATAAATGCTTCAATGTTGTCTTCCAATGCGTTACTAGAAGCGGGATTGTATGTATAGACATGAGCTTTAATATAGCCCCACAAAAAATAGTCTTAAGGCGTTAAATATGATATAGGCGGCCTATTGACCGGTCCCAAACATGAAATAAAATGTTCACCGTACTCGCCTCTCAATAAGTCCATTGTTGCGCGTGCTATGTGGCATGTGGCATGTGTGTTGAAACCACATATCATCTCACGGTAGCGCTCACCATTCACAGTTACGTTACGATTCGCAGCCCATAAAAAACACAAAACTGTGACTTTTTGTGGATACACTGGTAGCTCTTGCAATGCTTCTGGCTGATGTTCACTCCATTCATGGTTAAATTATAGACCAAATTGAAAATGTTTGACAGTTAAACAAAACACGAAACGTGCGTCAGCTGTTTAAACCAGTGTTGCCAAAAATATAATAGCTAAAAAATCAACCTTTAAAACGTTTAAAATCTTAATAAAACTCATCTTAAAGTTAGGAACTAGTGAGACAACACAGGACGGGTGGGATAGGAACGATGAGAGTTTAAATTAAATGCGTGTTTGACAGAAAATATTACTTCCCTTGAACCATATAACTAACTTCTGTATATTTTTAAATAAGAAGAAAATAACGCGTGTTGTAGAGAAGACAACAAAAAGAAAATGCTTTGAGTTGTGTGTGAATTTCGTCCAACCAAAATAATATTGATTAGTTGGTTAAATGGATGATATTTACAGTATACGCAAATCAAGGTGTTGGATGCAAAGAATGCTGAAGATGGATTTGGCGGTCCTGAAAATGCAGCATTACACTCTGCCAGCGTCTAATTTTTCTTGTTTTCTTTGGAAAACGTCCGCGTACATTTGAAAAATAATTTTTTTTAATAAAAGTTTAATTAAAAATGAACCAAAGCCGAAAAAGTAAATTTTTAATTGATTTATGATGATCACCGGTTACACCCCTAGCTGGGACTATAATTAAAAAATAAATATTGTTTTGCAGGGACGGTTGGGACATAAGTAAACCATTTAAAAAATCTAATTTATTTTAAGCTATAAAAATATATGTAATTAATTAATTCGTTTGGAGTTGAATGTTCGTATAAAAGGAAAAAAATTTATAGTTCAAGAATTAACAAAATTAAAATACTAAAACTGCAAAAAATACGCAATTTATGTAAATTATAAAATTTTATGTGGGTAGTTGTAGAAAATTCACTAGTAAAAAATGTATAAATATATACAGGGTCGTTTTAGGTAGAACTAGCCAGGAACAAAAATAAATTAAAAATTTTTTAAGTTAAAAAATCTGTAGAAATTTAAAATGTCATTTGAATGAAACAAAAATGTTGTTAGATTACCTTTATTGTTTTGCGTAAATACAGATATAAATTGAGGAATGTTGTCGTGAATATGAAGAAAGAATGTCACAATAATTTTGTACCCTTAAAAATTGAATTGAAAAGATGCTTAAACTACCATTTTGTAGCCACAAGTCAAGAAAGCTTTAACTAAATGTTGTGATTATATCAGTGATAAATCAGGAGCCGAATAGCGGAGAAAACTCGACCGGGTCAAAAATCTATATATGTAAAAATAGATCGTGATATTTTTAGATGCTTAAAACTGGACCAAAGTAAATATTTCCTTCCGCAAATGTATCTGTAGTAGCTACGCGAAGCTTTCGAAAAAAAGTCAAAAATATAATAATTCAGCACATGTTCCCCTTTAATTTAATAATATCAATTTTTTGTTGCTTTTGTTTTTATTTTTGTTTGGAGAAGAAAACAAAAATTGTGCATCGTGCAGTCTTAATGATGCTCCAGTTAGTCAATAGAGTTGGATGACCTACTCTTATCGACAAACCCTCTCTCTCTCCTGCGAGCGGTCGGTTAACTCTAAAATAGCATTTGAAGCCACGGCCCATAGATGAGAGTTATATTCAGTTTTCGGTCTGATAAAGGTGACATAGGTAGCAAGGAGAACACCCACCCACTTGAATGCTTTTTTTGCGACTTGAAAAATATACTTGTTCCACCAACCACCATATTGAATCTCTATGTCAGAGACATCGAGAGCTTTTGATTCCTCAATATCTATATAACTCAAAAGTATAGACGATGTGACATATTCAACATAACGCTTGTATGAAAGCACACAGCACTGGGTTTTACGAGCGTTAAAGAGAACCCTGTTCGCAAGATCCCACTTGGAGATTGCCAAAATATCACTATTAGGGGAATCAGCCATGTGCTTTCGCATAGCCTCAATTTCCAGAAGTCTTGGCGTACTGCCAAATTATGTGAATGGCATGAGAAAAAATAGGGTTTTTGTAATTTTAATAAAACATATAGACTTGGAACGAATTCATATTTCTTTCATTCTTTGTTTTTCAAAATATTGTATAAATATAGCATTTCAAAATAATTTTTATTAATTTATAATTGGAACTATGTTTTGCAATGTCTGTTTGCAGTCGCTAATTTTCGTTAAAAAAACAAATTTCGGTTGGAATCGAGAATGCTTTAAAGTAACATAATCGAAAAATCTATGTGAATGATTTTAGCCGAGTCACCCAGTCATAATACAAAGTATTTTGAACATTTATAAAAAAAATTAAATTCTTACATCTGCATTAAACGTACAAAAAATGCACAAAAAGAAAAAGAATTTTAAAATAATTACAGAGCATGTTTGTTTTTTGTTATTGTTATGTAATGCCCATTTCAATTAAAAAAAAACATTGTTTATTATAAATCAACAGCAATGCTTAGTTCCGACATTTTTTGTTTTTTTGTTATAAAGTTAAACTGTCAAAGTAACAATAACAACAAAAATAAATTATTAAATGTGAAAAAATAGTACACATTTTGGTCCACTAACAAAAAAATGGATTTTATACTTACAGAATGAGTTCATAGAAAATTGAAGAAATAATATTAAATTGTGTGTAAATGAATGTTAGTAAGCATTAAAACAAGAAGAAGAACAAATAAACTCACAAATATACACGACTAAATAAGCGACACAATGGAAAAGTTTTGAAAGCGTCGAGTCATAAACTGTTCATCAGTCTTCTGCTGCTTTTTGTTGCGTTGCACAAAGAACGTTATAAATTATAACAAATGAATGATCGAGGGACAGACTACCCAGATGCATAGATGGTTGTCAGAATTAATGGGCGAAGGGAAGGGCAGAAAAGAGACTGACAGTAAAAATTGCCTTGTCTTGACAAGTTTCACTTACTCAAAGCAATATTATGAAAAATATATAAATATATATTTAAGTGTAAACATACCAACTTAAAAAATATCTACGTTCTGTGTAGAGTGTAGAACACCCCCGGGTTGATTTTTTTTAATATTTAATGTTGTACGTTGCAAGTGTAATTATATAAGTTGTTCTTGGTGTTATAAAGTTCAGTATCAACTTTTGTTTTTATTATTGTTGTTGTCTAGTTTACAGGATATAAAACAACAACAGCAAAAAGCAACAATTGCACCAACCACTTTTGATATAACAAAAACAACATTTCACGTTTCAGCTATGAGGTTTTTAAAGCGTTTTGTTGCCGCTGTTGTTCAATTTATGCATTTATTTAGCCAATCATGCAGATTAGGTAGGGGAGAAAATAATTTCTTATTATTTAACGAATACTTTTGAATGTTTTTGTTTTATTAAATAATCATAATGTGATTTTATTGGCTGCCAAAATTCAGTGTGTTCCTTCGCAGTAAGCAGAAGTAAAATAACTACCATTTTTTAGAAGAGCATTTATTTAGAGCTCTTACAGATGAATAACTAAAGTAGCCAGATTATATCTTAACTCGAATAAAACTGACACCAATAGATAGCAAATATATTGACCTACCTACAATTGAGGGATTAAAATAAGACTTAAAGGATCATATCAATATGTTTAGATGAGCCATAAAAATGTAATGTCATCTCCAAACGCATTGCGACTCATGAAACATTGGCTGATCTTTTTACTTACGATTATGCTTTTTTGGTTGCAAATATTTTTTTTTTTTCAAAAAGCAAATAATATTATTTTGTTTACAAATTTAACTGTCCTGCAAATATAAAAGTTTAAAGTGGCAAAAATTACTAATTATTTTTTCGTTTGCTCTTGACTTTGTAGATACTATGAACCTGAACCTTTATTTTTCATTACAGCTGCTAACCGCTGCGCATGTTGCATAATGAGATAGATTTAATCTAAAATAGTGGGCCAAAGCTTTCTGGCATCTTTTGCTCATTTTAGTGGTTAAATGTAAGCCTGTAAGGTAGTGCTTTAAAACTGATGGAACCCAAGCCTGTCAAACTTATTAAGCTTTTTATAATCTACTTGATTGTATACTTTGGCAGTCAAAATATACAAAAGAATAAGTTTCTAGGCATTGATTTAACGATTTTCAGAAGCGAAACAATATTTTTTTCTTACAACGTACTGTCCAAGACTGTAAAGAATGTTCCGCTTTACGTCCTATCGCAAATATCTCTACTAAAAAACTGCTGCAAAAGTATCACTCTATTTGAGCTATGAAATTCAGATTCGTGTTCGAAATGGAAAATCTTCGTGTTAATAGATGATGCAGATGATAAAAGAAACGATATATACCCAGTGGACGATCTTTGTTGCAAGTCTACAACTTTCACAAATGATACTTCGGCAGAAGTAAAGCTTGACACTTGTTATCTTACACTACAGCTTAGAATAATCTTGCTTTCTGGAATTACAAAAAACCATATGGCAGCAACTAGTGAAGTGGTTTGCAGCACTAATTGAAACTAATTTTAACCGAAGAACAATTATATGGACTTGTACTGTAGGCTCACAGGTTCTTTTGAGCAACTTTAAACATTCAAACAATATCAGTTTAAGAAAGCAAAATGACGGCAGAATCTTACTACCAAGATTTGAGAGAACCGTTTCATTTTGACGGTGCTAAAAATAAAGCAGATTTTTTTGTTTTATACACTGTGTTGTAAACTTTTACCAAATATGATCTTCATGCGTAATAAATTCTTAAATTTAAAATTAGAAATTCTTAACACCTCATTTTTAGATATGTTTTGATTTTTAATTTTTTAATATACAAAGAAATAAAAATGCACATATAATTTGTTTTTTATTAACTTTAATTTTTTTTACATAAGAAGATGAAATAAATGACTGTAGCAATGATGAATGCACAGCGCGCTGTAGCGTCAAGCAATATGCTCTAGTTTTATGCTGGCGTTCGTATTCCATATGTAACTGGCAGGATGAACAATTTGATCGAGGCCTTAAAGAAGGTGCTGCGCCTGCTGTCGGTATTGCTGTTACCGAAAAGAATAACAAAATATTTAGTTTTTTAACTTTTGCGTGTTTCAAAATTATTTTATCGTACTTTTCCGTAGAATGCTTCCATAGCGTTTTGAACTCTGTGATAGCTGCGTACACGTAGTTTAGTAGCTTGATTTTCAATATTAGGCAGTGCTAATTATTTCGTGACCAATTGCAAAAATTGACGCAGTTAATTGTAGCAATAACTATCTTATTCTAGAACATTGCAAGAGCATTGCAGCCGGGGTTTGTTGCTTGTTTACAAGAAAATGTGGAAAGCATTTGATCCATTGTATTGGTGTTGGATTTATTAGAACTGTAATCCTCTATAACCATGGGCTTTCTTTTTTCACTTGCGTATACGTCGCAAGCATAGTAAGTTAAAATTAGAGACAGCAAATTTAACTTGTCAGTCTTCTTCTGAACATATGAGTATAGAAATACAGAACCTGTGCAGAAGTCAAGCAATGAGCTGCAAATTAAACGCGAAGGACTATTCAGGAGATCACGTAGAACACAATTTCTTTTCTTTTGAGCACACGGTTCTAATAAATACATTTCTCTGCCTCGTCAATATGTGGGCCAAATCCATTGTGGAGACAAATTGTTAACAAAAATTGTGCTGTCATTAATCACATATCTTTTCATTTATTAAAACACAAGATTCTGCCTTAATTTACCTTATGCTCTTGAGAAGGCAACTACCCAGAATAAATAATTTTGAGGACTTAAATGATTTCGAATCGCTTAGTCACCATACCTTCACTAGGCACTCCACTGGGTTCATCTGAGTATATAATATGAACCGTATGCGGGCTTTTTATAGGAATAACTTCTTGGTCATAGTTAGCGAGCTGTTCACCAGCTAAGCTGCCGGAAAATTGATACACAACATTTGCGTCAATAACAGTAATTTTATTGTTACGTACGCGTTCCCTTAGAGTATTTTCGTTATCAAATAATAATACGGCACTGCATGTCGGAGCATGAGTTGGACACAACTCCTTTGCAGGTTCATTATTCGATTTAGACAGCCCAGCATACAAAAGCGATTTTTTCCATTCCTTTATTCTTCCAGTTGTCACTTCCCTGGCTTTTCACTTGTAATTACATGTGACAATGTACGTCGTATCTTCAATAAGGTGTAGATATCATACATGTTTTTTTATAATTGACGTAATGAGTGCAAATGCGGATATTCGGTGCTGCAATTTTGCGTTATTTCGTGCCACTTTTGGAGGTAAAATATCTTTTAGAATTTACGGTGGTGTCACGTCCATTTTATATTTCATATTCATTTTGTTATTTCGTCATTGATTTGTACATGCGGTTTAGTTTCAGCATTCGACTTATCAAGTTCAAGGTTTGGCTGATACTTTAATTGGTCATTGTCATTGTCACTCTTCTCAATATTCATAAGTTCTGCAAATGTACGATCGATAACACGTCTTTCTTCCTCTGTTATTGGTTGCTGTTAGTGTATATATACTGTGACAAATCACCATTTCCGTGACATTAAAATATTTATCTGCAATTTTTTTATTTCTTTCTTTGTACTACACAGTTCGAAGGAAAAATTTCATTAATCCACATACTAAACGTTATTAAGCCTCAACAAAATGAAAACTAGGTCTTCAATCGCTATAAGGGCAGCTTTAACTGATTAAGTATACTTTTTTTTAGAAGACAAATACTGTTCGGGTATTCAACACATACAACATTAAGGAGTTGTGAAAGTTAAGAAAAGTTTCTTTTATAAGCAGACATACTTTTATTGAAAAAATTTAAGGTTAAAGAAATATCGTTATTCTAATGCCTAATACCTTTTTCTTAATCTAATAAATTTTCCATCGCCATTCTAACGGTGCTTATTTTCTTCCTTTTCTTCCTATATAAAATTTGTATGTAAACATTTCTTTGATGATGATAACGTAATTTCCTGTTTATTTTTTTCTATATATTTTTTATTTTTAATTCAACATTACTTTCTTAGCGTTTATAGAGTATTTTATAATGTTTCAGTTAAAGGTTTTTTTTTATTTTTATTATTACACATTTAAAGCTTTAGTTGAATAACGTTGTATAATTGTACTTCTAGTTTAATGTTTTATTTTTTAGATCCTGGTTACAACTGTGAAAATTAAAAGACAACGTGCTACAAATTTTCCCTTAGGGATTGTCAGTGTAACAATACAGAACTTTTTTCCCTCTTGTTGTTCTGTTTTTATTTTGTCGAGTTCTTTTCAGTTGTGCCAGTCGACAGTCGGCTAATGTTTAGTTAAATATATTTGTTGCAATCGTAGACCTTTGTTGCAAGTAATGTGGCATGTTAAGAGTGCTTACTAATATATACGTATGTGTACTAGTTTTCGTTAGTATGGGCGATTGTGTGTGTGCATTTGGTTAATTATACTCGTACGTTTGTTGGATTTTCTGGAAATTTGCTCATGAACAAAAGCAATCAGCAAAGTTTTATTTTTAAACTACTTCATCATCAACGTCACCATTCCTTTATAATTGCTGGATTATTTCTCTTGTGTCTGTCGATTTGTAAATTATATGGTAATATTTCTTTTATTTATTATTATTTTTTTAATGTAAAAGAATTTTTATTCATTTGTACTTAATATTACTTATTTATAAATGATAATGCGATAAAAGATTAATTTCTTTCCCAACTAAAACTTGCTAAAATATCTAAGAAGATCTTGGCAAAATTTTTAATAAAATATATTTTTTTTTAAGTTACGAGTCGATCAATTTTATTATTAAAATTAATGAGTAACTTAAATTCGTATAATTTGATTTACAAATTCACGAATAAAGAAAAATTATGTACAAATTTGTCTCTCAATTAAGAAAAGCATCCTTCGCCAGCGTTTTTCTCATTAGCCTAAGCTGAATTAAAAATTCTCCTTATAAAAATTGATAACTGTTTACAAGTTTCGGACTATTGAGGTTTCTGCAAATTTATTAAAAATCAGTTAAATTCCCGACATTTCAGTCGTAGTGGGCCAGCTTATGTTTAAGCCCTCAGCCAAGCAACCTACTACCATACTACCACCTATCGTCGGTCATAGTGACGCTGCACTTAATTGTGGTGTTTTAAAGAAAGATTTTGTTTTAATATAACAATTTTTTAGGATGTATTACCGCTATCAGAATATGCACTCATCTGTTTAAAATGAAAAGCTAATCTTATATCGCTGCATACCTAAGTATTTGACGGTAATTATTAGATGTTAAGTTAATTGGATTTATTCCGCCAGTAAATAAAATACTGTTGTCATACCTTTCGGTGAAGACCGTCGTCACTGGCTGTTTATTTAATACGATTGGCGATCGCTTTCGATGTAAAGACATCATTTTCAAGCCGCGTTTTGATTAGTACTGGATAGATAGTGTAAGGTGTTTGTTGCATAGATAGTAGTGGGTTCAGGTGGTTTTGTCCGTTAGGATAGTGTCTATTTAGAAATGGTGTTATGCAGGTAGATTGCCTGATATCTGTCATTTTTTTATTGAAGGTATATAATTTTAATATTTCAGTCTTTTATTATTAGGTAGGTAAGTGTGACCATCTGTGGGTGTTTTGCGTTTGTAAGTTTGTTTTAATAGTTTATGTGGTGTAAAAATTGTGTCCGAGGTTGTATTTACCTGTTCGTTAATAATATCTCTGTTAAACGTTCGTGTTTTGTATATTTCCATGTTTTCAAGAATGTCCAGTCTTGGTCCTTTTTTACTAGGATGTATTAACGTCATACATTCATCTATTTCCCTTGGCTCGTGTTCATGCGTGTTAAGGTGTATTGCGAAATTAGAGTCTTCTCTTTTCCGTTTATATGATTGTATGTGTTCTGTGAACCTTGTTTTTAATGTTCGTCCAGTTTGTCCTGTGTATGTATGGTTGCAGGTGCAAGTAAGTCTGTATAATCCGCTGGTGTTAAATTTATCGGTTGTTTCTGTTGATGTCTTGAGATTCTTTCATAGAGTGTTGCTCGTCTTTAGTGCTGTCTGTAAACCTTCTTTCTGAAAAAGGTTAGTTAATCTATATATTTCTGGTCCTGTGTAAGTAAAAATGTGTCGTCGTGTTGTATCGATTGTCTCCTTGTTTTCTTTCTTCTTGTTTTTAGTGTTGTATTGTCTAAGTAGTTTGTCGATAGTAGTGCAGTCGTAACCGTTATTTTTAGCTATAAATAATATTTTCACAAAAGTCGACCTACTTAAATGCTGAAATACTTACTTCGTTGGTTGTCAAAACGAGGACAAACAATCTTCGTTTTGCAAATATTATTTTCGTGATTCTTACTGAAGATATTTCATAAACAGACATATCTAAAGATACACACAGCTGTGTTTAGTAGTCAAAAGACAACGAAAAATATAAATTCTGATCTTAAATAAACATAATGATAGTATTTCACTGTTCAGGTAATAATTAAGAAAACATTTTATTTGTTAATTATATTATGCTTGTATTTCATAACTTTTTCAAATAAAAATGCAATTTATTTTTTGGTTGTATATCACCGGTTGCTTAAGCCAGCTCGCCTGAAAACCTTCATTCAAATTTATAAAAAAGCCAAAACATAAAAACATAATAGATAACATGAGAGTTATTATAATAATATGGACTATTAGCATAATACAATAAATTATGTTAAAAAAATTCCCAAAGTAATTTTATTAATAAAAGAATTTATTTTTTAAATTATTTCATTAAGAAATCTTCAGTATTCTGTCTCTTAAAAACTCTGATAGCTAGGTTTTTAAGCAAAAACTTAATGGTCCAGAAGAGACGAGACTGGTTCCGCTATATAAATCAA
The DNA here is from genome assembly GCA_937654795.1 of Cistogaster globosa. Lineage (NCBI taxonomy): Eukaryota > Metazoa > Arthropoda > Insecta > Diptera > Tachinidae > Cistogaster > Cistogaster globosa. The sequence goes on along the minus strand of OW569405.1, from coordinate 66,298,226 downwards.
TTATTAAGTAATCTATACCAGCAAGGCTTCAAAACGTATTCTTAATATTAAAAAAAAAAAAAAATAATTTAGTTAATGAATATAAATCTTTATAAATACTAATAATCTTTTTATATAATAATTTAATTTTGGGTATTTCAAAACAGTAAAATATAACGTGTAAAAAATCACCGTCATTGCCAATTCTTCTAAGCAGTTAGCATTTGCGTAGCTTGGCTTATAAACTGGAAGACATTATCGTGGAACATATATAATTATATATCTCCCACATTTATTAATATACAGTAGATGTCACTTAAAATCGTACAGTGCGAGTACGCAAAGTATCATTTAGATACATAAATGAAAATTTCCGTTTATGTAAAAGATGTGAGTTATGTTTTGTTTATTAAAACAAAACAAATTTATTTCATAAAAAAATTTATATTTCGTATGGAAATTTATAACTGAAAATGGAAAAGAAGTACTAAGTTCATGTATCACTTAAAATCGTACACTAGTTGAATATGGTAATATCATTGCAATAGGATCTTAATAATATTTTGTTGGATATCCCTTACTGCTTTTAAGGGCCTGTAGCCGTCTAGGCATGCAGTCTTCAAGATTATGGCACGGCATTTAATTTATTTTATCTAAAATTTCCCACAGATTTTCAATAACGTTCATATCTGGTGATTGGGCTGGTGCTTGAATTTCTTTAGGATAGTGTATATTGCCCATAGTCGAGAAACGTGGGATAAGTGTTTTGGGTCGCTTAAAATTGCTTAAAACACCCATTTTTTCAGCCGATTGTTTTAGGTCATTGCGGTCATTTATAAAAGGTTTGTTTCTTACAATGCGGCCATGAAAATCATGACTACGAAGGGTTCTTCGGACTATGGAGGCGCTTACATCTTTTTGCAAAAATAATTTGAGATCAGTAGCTAATTTTGGGACAAAATTCTTGGATCTAGTTTAACTTTTCTAATTATCCAACGTTCGTCGGAAGGATTTAGCTTTTTATTGGTACGTTTTCTTACAGTATTTGATATGTGCCCTTCTTTGTTATACCTTTTAATTATATACCGGATAGTGCTACGACTTCGGTTCATTATTTCAGCGATTTCTGATAAAGATTTTCCGTTCTTGTAATGAAAAATTACCAAGTTTCTTTCTCTTTCACTAGTTTGTCTTATGATTAAAGTTTTCTTATATAAACTGCTTCTAAGTTAAGTTTTTTTACATAACTTCACTTTGTTTAAAGTTAAAAAAACTAACGGTATTTCAAGTGTACGATTTTAACTGAAGCGTTGTTTTTCTTTGTGTTGATGGTGTTGCTCAATTTAAACGTTTTCTGCAATTGGAAATAGTAGTATTGCCATACCTTTTAGTAAATACGAACATATTAAATATCAAACCAACGATATAAAAGTTTTTGAAAACGTTTATAGATTTAAATTTACAAGATAACTGGTACTAGTTGCTGTACGATTTCAAGTGACATTCACTGTAGATAAAAACGTTACTTGAAGAATTGAAAGTGGTACTTTTCTAAGTAGTCTCTAGGTAATAGCCAGCTATACTATTTACGACTGAAGATTTAAAGACTGATCACTGCAAGAAGTTCTCAAACAATTTGTTCACCGACTTCAAAAAAAAGAAGGAGGTTATCAATTCGATTGAATGCTGTTTTTTATGTTTGTACCTGTAAAACTCAGTCATTTATGAACCGATTTTGAAATTTGTTTGTTATTTGATAAATTATACTTACAGATTGGTCCTGTTTTAAAAACAGTTTATAATCTTAAAAATTTTAAAAAATGCGTATTGCTATAGCTCTAAGTAGCAAAAAGTAATATAAAAATAAATCTATAAATTAGAGGGAGTTCCCATAGTGGACGTAAGTTAACTCATATGCGCCTTTCTTTTGGACCGTTATGGTCAAACGCTTGAAAACTAGACAGGATGTTGATAAGTATGAGCTTAGTAATAACAAGTATAAACATTTAAAATTATAAATAAAAGGGTGTCCAATAGTTTTTGTAATTTGATGTATGTGGCCAAACTTTTGAACTGTTATAACCAGATAATAGAAATTGCTATAATAACAAGTATAAAATTTGTTTTTGAAAATTAAAGGGTGTACCAATAGTTGATGTATGTTGATGTATGTGGCCAAAATTTTAAGCCGTAGTCGACAGACAGCTGAAATTTACAAAGAACCTGTATCGCTAAGTCCGCTGTAAGAGCAAGAATACAATTTGAATTTAGAAATTAAAGACCGTTGCCATATTTGAAGTAAATTGACCTATTAGGCCCTATCGCTTGAACCGTTCTATACAAGCACTTGAAAACGAAACAAAATGTCCACAACTTTATCTAGTATATTAAGAATCATTGGTATTTTAAATTATAAATTATAGGGTGTTACAATAGGAGCAAACTTGAAATTATAAATGAAAGGGCGTCCCTAAAACTGATTTAATTTGACCTATATGGATGGCCCTATATTTAAAACCGTTACAGATAAACTCTTGAAAATTAGACAGAATGTCCATTACTATATTAAGTATAAATATTTAAAATAAGAATTTAAAGGTTGCCCTTACGGTTGTAATTTGATGTATATAGTTAATCTTTAAAACAGATGTTGACTTACGCCTAGAATTTAAACAAATTTTGTTTTAATGTGTCCGCAATGAAAGGTATAAAAAATAAAGGGTGACCACATAACTGTTGGGTTTTCTTGTTAAAGCTGCATTCATATTTTGTTATACGACATAGAAAAACCTAAAGCAAACTTTTTCGAACATAATATATTATAATTAATGTATAATTACCGCCCTAAAGGTATATGATTTTAAGTTTGATCGATGTGAACATTAATGTTTGGTTTAATACAACAAATTGATACCTTAAAAAAGTTTTTACCAGAGAAGCATATAATTGTTTTGTGATTAGTGAACTGCTTAGTCTTTGAATTTAAATAAAAATTTAGAAACCGTATAAATTTAAAGGTTCAGCTACATGAGACGAACGGTTTAATATAAAAGCTAACTTAGTTTTGTCTTTTTATCATTTTATTTAAATAATATTTATAGGCTTTATACCCTGTTTTGGTGTAGCGTTAAAACAATTTCTAAAAGAAAATTCGGACTAATTTGCTTTAAAAAGTTTTGAGCACCAAAATTATTTAAACTAGCATTTACAATAAAGCAAGATCCAACTTCTTTTAATAATTTATTAAAGCTCAAAAAGGTCTTTGTATTAAACTTTCAGCTATGGGCTTTAATAGACTAGCCCCTCGTGGATTAATGTTTTTAACAATAGCGGTTTAATGGTATAAAAATCTCTGTAAGTATTCTTGCATTCAGTTTAGCAGTTAATTTATACTTTAAAAAATGTTTTTTTTTCCTTAACATTTATAGTTCTTTGATTTCTGCAACCAGTTGACTACAAATTTCTATAAACAAATACATTTGTACGTTATTTCAATTTAAATGCATCAAGGTGTGTGATTGTGTGTGCATTTGAAATTAGATTTTTTAAATTATTATCCTGTAATATAACTTCCACTCTTCTTTCAAACTGAACTTTTGAAATTGTTGTTTAATTAGTTTTTGTTATATTTTGTCTATATCAGTGTCAATGTTACTTGTTTGCTATATTTTTTGCTTTTTGTTTTCAATGAAAACTCTATAAATACTAAAGTAAGACAACAATACAAAACATATAAAAAGACAGGCAGACATACTTATGTAGTTATTGCATTTTAAATGTCTCTCTCATTTGTTACAAATCCAAGTTCTAATATGTTTCTAGTATCGTTGACGTATCAACAATGGGGTGATACATACGTAGCAACTGCAGTTACGTTGAAGAGTATAACACGTCTTTTAGAGTTGTACAATGGGCAAGGTTTCTTCTTCCTCGTATACACTTTTTATTTATAGATCAAACTCAAAACCTTAAAATAAACTTTTTTAAAACTACGTGCTTTAACTTTTTTATTTTCTTCTCAGTCATTTCAGGACTGACTTATATTTGTAATGCTTTTATTCTTCAGAGTGGAAAACTAGTCGCCATAATATCTAATCCAGCTTTAGATCACTTAGAGGTAGAATAATATAAGCCTGAAAGAGTTTAATGGAGAATGTAAAAAATATTGAAGAAAATAAATAATCTAAGCCAAAACATAAGCTAGAAAGAATGTAGTTCAGGCTATCGTTTCGATAGCGGAAGAAAGAATATCGAACAAAAGCACAAATAAGTAAGTGGCTCAAAAAAGCCCTTGAGAATACATAATAGTTTTTATTTTTGTAACTGATTAAAATTTAAAGGTTAAGAACAAGATTTGACAACTGAAGACAAAGTTTCTAAGGCAGACCTATTGCTTAGCTCGGATATGTAGCAATTTTGTTTGCACATAATATTCGCTAATGGCATTTTTAAAGCACTTACAAATGCCTCTTGAATGGAGATTTTAACTAAAAGATTCATTTTAAAATAAACTTAAATTTAAAAAACTGTATCTAAGCAAAATTAACACAGATGAGACTAAAATTAGAACATCCATTCCTACCTTGGATTGCTATTTTTACTTAATAATTAAGATAGATAGATAGATAGATAGATAGATAGATAGATGAGATGAATAGAAGATTTATCGCAGCACTTGAATTTTCTCAAAAAAGAATTTTGAATTTTAGCAAAATGTAGCGAAAAGCGTGAAACATGCTAAAATTATTGGTTTTCAGCGGATATTAAAAAAGTCTCAGTTCTAATAGATATCTCATAAATCTTGAAATTAATTTAAAATACTAATGTCTTATATTACTTATTTGACACGTTTTTGCACTAGCAAGCTTGTATCTATTATTTAAAGTTTGAGGTTAAAAACTGATTTAAAACAAATATATAATTTTAAGATAAAGCTTAAGCAAGTTATATATTTTCGTCATATATTTTTAGAAACTTAACTAAAAGAACAAGTAATGCCTTGATGATTTTACAGACACGTATGGCTTTGTTCGTAGATTGTTGTCATAATTGTATTTTCATGGAAAATGTTTTTGTATTTCGATTTTGAAAGTATTGAATTTAATTAATAAACAAGAAAGAGTGCTATATTTCGCTATGTCGAATTTTATATACTCCCTTGAACATATATTTACATCTAGTAAAAAAAAAAACAAATGCTGGCGGACAAATAATTGAAAAAATGAAATCCAAGTACTATATATAATTTTACGTAAAAAGTCCATCAGCTCTTGATAGGTTAAGCATTTTAATAGGATTTTAGAATTTTCTAAAAGATCCCGTATTGATATCTTGAAAAATATGGTGCTTAATCGAATTTTTCTATGAAAAGTTAAGAGGCCTAAAACTCGGAAAATATGGGCGACCGCCAATTTTTTCACTTGATGTTTTCTTATTATTTTTTAATCTCTAACGCATCGTGTATTTGATTTACGATTGGAGTTAGCTTACTAATCTAGAGTTGTTCGAAATGATATGAAAAAATTAGAGGCAGGCGTTGTATTTTGCCTGCTGCCTCGAAGAAAATGCACCGATCTTGCTAATTTTCAATATTAATATTTTCGAAACTACGCCTGAACTATTAACGGATTTAAATTGCCTCTAGTACCTTAGAAAAGATTTCAACACGAGCACGGACCGGCAGTCTTAGTTGTAACAGTTTTTTATTGGGTTTCAGCTTACCAGGTGTTAAAGAACAAATTGATAAAAAGCCATAGTTTTTAGCAGATCTAAACAAATTTTAAATCTTTCAAAAGTTATCCTCGTATGTTTTAAGCAAAGTGGATCGTGTTTTCATTAAAAATTAAATCATTGTCGCCTGTAGAAATGCAATTAATTAAAGGCAAAATTTGTTACGTCTTATTTCACTGTTATTGACGTAACATACAGAGAAATTAAAAACAATTATAATAAGGATTTTAATTATAACCAAATTTGAAAGTTTTTTAATATTTTAAATTCTAGTTTGGCTAAAAATAAAATACATAATTAAAAGGTCTTATTTTAACTTATAAGATAAGAAATTTTGTAATTAATGTAGGTAATTAATAATTTGTATAATTTCATTTTTATTTTTTTTTTCCAATAGCAAAACAATTTTCACAAAATAAATACAAAACAGTTTCAATTTGCACATAAGTTAATTCCTTAAATACAAAAAAAAAAAAAAAAATAAATAAATAAACAAAATAATTCTTCATCACACCTTTTTCTATGTTTTATGCTGGTCACGTCTTCAATATGTCCTCCTTATTTAAAAAATTATGTTTTTTCTCCAATATTTTTATATTTTTTACGTCTCTATTTCAGTGAAAGTGGCAAAGTTAGTTGAGCGTGGCAATATTACCATTTTTAAAAAGGAAAAACTCAAGCACAAAAAAGTAAATCCGATAGTTAAGAATTATGAATGCCACGTGACTTTTTCTGTTACATGATTTGTAAATAAAGCTTAAAATGAATTAATGTTCAAATGTCATTTACGAAAAAATGTATTTGCAAAAGAGAATTGACAAAATCTGGCACTAAGCCAACTGAATAGCAAAAGAAAATATATTTATATATAAAGCTCAAAATGAGATTGTATTTTTGTTTGTTTGTCGGAAAGCTATTGCTCCCTATATCAGTAAAACGATCTTTCTGTAATTATCACACTTTGAGATGTGCGGTTCGTAAAATAGTTTAATAATTTTTTTGTTTTTCATGTAAACGTGGTACCTCTCATACAAAGTGAAAAATAATAATTTTATTAGGAAGGCTCTTGAAATTTTTCACCTGTAATACTTATATCAATATATACATAGTTAAGAGAAACATAAATTTAATTTAAGCAATTGGCACGGTACCGTCCACACCAAGTAACAAATTATCATTTATCTACCTACTTGGCACATACAGTGTTTAATTTTTGGGAGGCGTGGTACCTTCCGAACAGAAAGCAGAGGTGTAATACCTCTTATACAAAGTTAAAAGTTCTTATCGTATGTCTACAGAGTTATAATAGAAAGAGTTTTTAAAGAAATTTTTATATTTAGGCGAAAATAAAATGCCGGTCATTCCAATAATAAAACACAATAAATCTGCATCGAACTTTTGCAAATCAACACAATTCATTGAAGAATTAATTAGTTGCGTATTTCCCAACATTAAATGTGATTACAAAAATATTCTACAGTTGTGTAAATATGATTTACTGGCTGCCAAGAATGTCATTCGTTGATGCCGTAGATCGAATCGAAAATCATTAACTCCCTAGATTTACCATGCCTCACATTTATCTCACATGAATTGCACCAACAAGCTGAAATGCCATTTAATTTTCAACGATTCCAGTTTTTTTGTTGTGTGGCATTTGCTATGACAAAAATCTCAAGTCCAGTCTTTTAAAGTATGCTCACGATCTCAATTTGACCAGTTACTGCTTCTCATATGGACATCTTTTACTGCATATTTACGTGTAGGAAAACCTTCAGATATATATGCTTATGAATAGAAGTGAAGACTAGGAAAAATGTATATTGTAAGGCACATAAACAATAATTAATAATATTTTGTAGATATAAAAATATTGAATACAATAGTAATAATATAATATCAATAATAAGAAATGTAAAGCAACAAATTATTACTATTAATGGAGGTATCGAAGCACACCGGGTATAGCCAGTACAATAGAATATTTAATTGAAAGCGTGCTTTTTAAAAGCTTTTAATAAAAAAATTATTATACTCTATAGTAAAGCACTTAATATGAAATGTAAAATAAGGTTTATTGTAAAGTAAAGATACATTTGCAATTATTTTATAAAAAATATGTTTATTTCTGTGACTTGTGTTCGTGTAATAAAGTAACTTTAACTTGAATGGCAATATTGCGACCTGCACTTTTTTAAAATAGCTTGTCCAATTTGCAGAGGACGCTTTACTACTCTACACAAAGTACAATTCAGACTGTGTAAATATGTGGCAGGAATATCAATCTAAATTTGGAGTTATAAGTAAAAAATCGTTAGCTACAGACAAGAATAGAAAAACAAAATCAAAAGTAGCAAAAAAGCCTTCAATTACATAACGAGGAAGTAAGAAATCATTTCTGATAATAATGACCCTTATTTTAATAGCTAAACTAAGTTTAGTATTAAACAAAAGATTTCTGATATTAATATTGAGATAAATTTACAAAAAATTAACTGCCGTTATTATAACTCGCCGTTTGCTGAAGGTAGGATTTTGTCTGCCTGACAAATAGCTTTGCTTTAATTTAACTTTCATTTTCTGGAGTTATTATTAACAAATAAAAATTTAATGAATAAATTTAATAAAAGTAAAATAATGCCAAGCCATTTACCGGTCAAAAAAAATCCTGACAATTTATAAAAATGGCTCCTAAACGTTTATAAAATGCTGCAAATCCAAATGCGATTTTTAATAAAAATATTGTTAAGTATAAATTCTAAATGTTTCAAATATAAATTAGATTCGACGGTTTTTTTTTTTGATTTAACATAAGCTAGCCAATCCAAAAAAAAAAAAAAAACATTATTAATTATTTGCAAGACTTTTTAGTTTTACTTTGCTTTAACTAATTTCATTTTTTTATTTTTTTATTCCATGATGTCATTAACTTCACTGAATGAAATTCGTGCAGAAGTAATTTATTGGTGCGTGTTACATGAGGATAAAAGTTCAAGCATAAAACACTCAGAATGACATTAGCTAGAAACCGAAATTGTTAACCTTTCGTTTATCATCCCATCCAAAAATTATATTCTTATAATCTACATAAACTGGTAAAACTATAAAAATATTCTATATACTCGTATGTGTGTTTTTTTATTGTATTAACAAACACACGTTTTAACTATTTGCTGAATGGATAAAATATAAAACACAAACACACTAACTTGTTCTTCTCATGTGTAGAAAATGATACAATTTCAATTTTAACCACTCATTTCTTTTTTTCCTACGGATATTTTCATTGTCTTCTTTTTTTGCTTTTTTTTTTTGTCTACACCTTTAGGTGCAAAACTGGGTTGACGTGCACATATTCATTTTATTCTTTAAGTTTGTCATTTTGTTAATTGAACTCAATTTTTTTTATTTTAGTTCAACAATTTGTAATAAAAATTCTATAGAAAAACCTCTACAACCACTAAATAACGCTTTAAGAAAACTCCTGACACATCACGAAAGGACAAGCACTTTGGTTTACCTTCTTATTTCTGATTAATTTTTTTGGCATTGTTGTAAGTTGAGTCACAACAAATAGCATTAACGGTGTAGATATTAAGCGAATCTAATATTTCATGTATGTTAAAACTAATATTAAACAAGTTTACCGCCACGATTAATATTTTTTATATTTTTTTTTAGTTTAAAAGGAATATCATTGTTATCAGTAGTTGAACAAATAATTACGATAACAAATAATTATGTGCCACTTGTACTCTTGTAGTGTAAGACAGTAAATTCATAAAAAAGAGTTGTAAATAATGGCCTAATTGGACGGTTGTATTATAGCTGTTTGAAATACAATGCATCGACTAGCGCCATTTACTGTCGTAGCAAACAAAGATGCAAGCCTAAGAACATGGCAATCAGGACCATAAACTATTTCTTGCTTGAGGGATTGGAGATAATTCAATCTCGTGTGTTGAGAGTGCTACAGCACACTTTGGTCAGCACTGCACCTTCCCTGCCGAACTTAGCCACAGCCACCAAGTGTTCCTTGAAGTAGCCTATCAATAACCAGCGACAAAGGTGGGCGGCTTTCTGTATAGGCTTTGATTACCTAGATTTTGATGCCTGCACTCCGGGAGACTAGTTCCTCTTATACTCCAGGAAAACTTCATCAGAGCCAAGGCTAGAACAGTTCCGACTCTTAGTACGCCCGGATGGGGAATGTAGAGAGTCAAAAAAGCCAAAAAATTGTTTAAAGATTTTGTCATAAAAGTGATCGCTTAATACAGCGGACTTACCAGGCTGGAACATTGACTAATCACCGAAATATTCTGACAGGTGGGAATAAAGTCAGCATTCCAGCTTCATTCCATAGAAATGGGGGCTAGTGTGTCATCCACCCACTACCCGGATCCATATTTAAAAATTCACACAGGCTATTAAAATACAAGTCCCCCAGAAACCGTATACAAAAAATGAAATTAAATCTTCCTAAATTTTCAGAATTTCGGTTATCTTTAGTTTTACCTTAAAATAATTGCCGTTTTGCGTCTCGTAAGATTTGTCCTTAATTTCCTCAAAATCATAGACCACAATTTATTTAATGTGGTTATATTTTTTTTTATAAAACATAAAGTCAAAATTATTTTTTGGTTACTTCAGTACTCTTGATGTTATTTATTTAAATAAACCCAATTTTAAATATATTCTAATTTTCTATGAACAGAGAAGTATGTAATCTATTGGAGTTCTGTTCAATGACTATTATCAGGTTAATAAGAGGAATAATATGATTACTATTTCTCTAGCACTTGGCCTTAAGATCATATTCATAAAATAATATGTAAATATTCTGACTTTTGAACACGTAATAATATAATATTTAAAATTATTAGCTGCTCTATTTATACATTTACTTGTTGAAAGCTAACTTTGAGTTTTATGGTTCTGCATAACACCACATCCCCATACACACACACTTACACATTATTATTACTTCTTTTTAAATTTAATGAATTACTGTTTTCCAAAAAGCATTTCCCTCTTTTAAGTGTTTATGGTAGTTGTTCTTCTACTCACTCGTACATTTATTTTATACCGGAAACATTATCTTAACATGGCACACATGTGTCAAAGTGTTCAATAGATGAATAAATAAAAGTGTAAAAAATTACACCAAAGACAGACATTTAACAGTATTCGACGTAGTTATCAATAAATATGTAAAAATTGCGACAAACGCTTTAAGATCCTAATAAAATAGAGTGCTTTGAATAAAAATATCCCAACAGAAATAAATGGAAAGAAAAAGCATAAGATGCTTGTTACTCTTTCAACATATTTATGCAAAATTTTATTAAAGTATTGAGTGGTTTTGCATTTTTAAACAACAACGTTACTACGTTATTTTAAAACAAATACAGTGTTGACAATTGTATAGAAGTGGGTAACTTTTGTGTTTCTAAAAAGGCAAGATTTGGCATTTTCCTCTTAATAAATCGAAAAATTTAATTTTTTAATTTTTGCTATAACAACTTAAGCTATTTTAATACTATAAGAAAATGAATAATTCTTGTTTTGGTTAAGTTTGCGTACTCTTCTGGATTATTAAGACTTTCTTTACACTGATACCAAAAAGCAAACTTGACTTAGCTTTTACTGTAAATATAGTTAATAAGCAGGATTTAAAGTGAATTTGTCATAAAAAAAGAAATCCAGTTTTTGAACTTACCTGTAGCAAATCTGCTTGACATTTTGTTATTTTTAACTACACAACTCTTTTACATTGTATTTACCAGGTAATAAAGAACGTAATGCTGCATTTTGTGGATCGCTACATCTTTCATCAGCATAATTCGCATCTCTCTACCCTAAGTTGTGTACATTATAAATCTATTTAACCACAGTTTAACTCCTGATTGAATTAAATTTTGCTTGTGTAATTTTTTTACTCGTAATTAAGGATAATAAACTCATAAAATCGCCTTAACTAGATTGAATTTATGTTATTTTTTTTTAATATCCATAAATTAGCATACATCTGACAATTAATTCAATGCCTTTCCAAGTATTAAGAGTTTCGTAGTGATGGATTTTTATTTTTTTTCTAACTTATATGGAAATCTCGATGTTTAAGGTAGCATGTCATATCGTCTATGGTCTTTTTTGGTATATTTTTGGTATAGTTTATGGTATTCTCTGTTAGAATGATGAAACGGTTTTATAAACTGGGTTGCAGAGAGTCTTTTATAAGCGAGGCTGGTGTTGGTTATTCCATACAAGAAAAAAATCGTTGGACGAACGGCAGCTATACAGGAAATCTTTGGTAAGCGAAACCGTTGTTTTTTTAAGTGCAGACATATGGTAATTTCATAAGTGATAGTATCTCCATACAGATACAATGCCCAATCTTAATGGACATTATATCACTTTTGGGTGCGAAACGAAGTTTATTGATTTATGTCCACGTTTTAATGAATTATCGGTTAAGCCTTATGTTCTTAAATAAGAGTATTTACCATTATAACGGTTTTTAGAAGTCAATTTTCCGCGTAAATTTTGGTTTCTGTTTTGTTATTTTTAATGCAATTTTTTGAGTTAAATTATTTAAATAAATTGTTTTTCTAATAGTGTGGACTTTTTTCAAGCTTTATTTAAAATATAAGCCAGAATTTTTTTTAATCTGTTGAATTTTCTAAGTTAAAGATTTGTATAATAACACAAACAAACCTCTTTTGATTTTTTTTACACTTTATAAGTTGCGTACTATGATCTTATGACAAATGTTTATATAAGATACCCTATAAATTCAGACACTTTATTGTATTGAAAAAATAAATAATAATAATTTTTAACATATTGATGACAACATTCTACGTAAAGTATTAGTACCAAGAAAAAAATATGAATTTGAGAAAAATATTTTTATAAAAACACATTTGAATAAGAGTATTCATATTGTACACATATCCATTATTATATACCATAAATTATTTAAAATTATGTTAAATACGTGTTGTATATTTAATATTAAAATATAAAAAATATATATAAGTATATTTATGTTGTGCTCAAAAAAAGTTTTATTAAACTGTTAAAGTTTTAATTTTATTTCAAAGTTACTCATAAAACAAAAAAAGAAATCAATTATAATAAAACATTAGAAAATTTCTAACTAAATAATGCCTAAATAGAAATGTCATTTGAATGCTTAAAAACTTTTATTTTAGTTGCCAACTAGTAAAGTGTCAGAAATGCCGCAAAACATCTGTGCACAGAAGTTTCATTCTGTCCCACCAATAATAAAATAAAATGATAAAAATCAAAAATAAAACTTTGTCGTAGAAATGTTGAATGTATTAAGAGGCGTGGTATACTAAAGGCAAAATAGCGACATGATTTATTTTTCTATGGGCCTTGTTTAAATGTATGGTTCCTGTATTTTTTTAATGTAAATAAGTAATAGAAAAAAAGGCAAAATATTTTAATTCCTAAGTTTCCATTCTGATCCAATATACAAATATGTAAAACCATTGTAATTTCAAGAGTGATCCAAAATAACAACAAAGAACAACTTTATAAGCATCCAAATTAAGAACTTTTGTTAATTAAATTATTTATTTATTTTTATAGCCGGCAAAATACAAGTAGGTTGTTAAATAACACTGGACACCACTTTTTCTTACTTCATATACAGCACAATGAAAATTCTACCAAGCACTTGCCTTTTGTGTTAATATTGCTACTCGCCCATATGATGTAGTGGGTGTTAGCATCTCACTAAAGCATTATATCGCCCATTACAATACCCCGCTAGATGTAGAAGCTTGTTGGCCATATTTGGAGTCTACGGCTCCTAGATCAGTGCCTTGAGGTATTTGAGACAAATACTAGAGCAAATTTTCTACTTCATAAAAATACTAAAATACTAAAGTACTAACGTTTTAAATCAATAAAAATATTTTTATCGTTTGTTAATAGAATCAACCTTTTGAGAATTATACGCTTATATGTTTTCTGTTTAAGAAGTACAATTGTTATCAAATATATATTAATGTATATTTTATGTGTATTCATAGATTATAGAGATTTACTTATTTTTTTTATAAAGATCTTTCCTCTTGTTCTTTAAAAAAAATTATAAAATTAAGATTAAAATACAGTTGATATATTAAAGAAGTTCTACTGATAACAATTCGAAAAATGTATGCATGTTTATATTTATTAACATATAAAACTAATTTAGCCAATTTTAAATTACACACATTAGAACTACCTTTTCTTTAATTGCTCAACTTAGAAACCTTCAGCTACATACATATGTTAGATTAACTTAAGATGTTAGATTATCTTAAGAGTCTCTACCTTGTGTTTCTAATACATTCAGAGAATCAAACTATAGATAAAGCAATAATCGATCATCTACTGGTTTTAGAATCAGTAAAAGTCTTCGTGAATAAAAAAAAAAATTAAGGTCATAATTTTTGCGGTAGTATGCGGAATAATATTATTTTCTAAATTATAACCCACTGTAAACTCATATGCATGGCATTATATAAGCATAACTTTCAAAAAAAAAAAAAAAAAATAAAGATCTTTCATCTGGTTAAATTGAACTTTAATTATGTTTCGAAGCCTTAAATACACTAGATAATTATCAAGTTCGTTTGTTCTACATTTATTTTTACATATCAATGTCAATTTTACTATCATTTAAGCTTAATTTAAAAATAATATTACATGTACCTCGCTAGTTAATCTTTGCAATGCCTGCATTAAATATTAAATTAATTACCTTAAAAATACTACGTTTCTGAGTATTTTAGGTTAAAATTAATTGAAGAAAAAACTCTTTAACATGACAATAACAATTGCATTCGTCTTTAACTTGCAAGACAACATGCATATTATATGCTCAACTAATACCCTCACTTTCTTTCATCCACTATTTCGCCCTAAAGCACTTGCAAATGTCAAAGCATTACATTTCATTACATAATGAATGAATAAAGTACGGTTTCTCTTTAATCAGCCGAAGGAAATAATTTACAAGCAAATACATTTTTTAAACTAAATTGGCAACCCGTGGTGACAATCGTAATGGTGTTGGTGGTCTTCCTTAAATATCATAAAATTTGAATACTTGTAAAAATTAAAAAAAAAAGAAATTAAAAACACTGCAGGACATTTTGGGGCGAAGACTTTAATTATTATTTAGCTGTGAAGCAAAGCAAAAACAAGAAATTAATTTTAAAGCGAAATTAGAAAATAATATAAAAACTGTTTCCCCACAAGTCCTTATCATTACAATTAGTGTCAACTTACTTCAAAAACTCCTTGCGAAAGTCCTTAGTACTGCTCGTATTTTTTTTATTTTTTATGTACAACAAAAGAGGTGTTTATGTGATATCACATGGCGCCCCAAAAGCTTCTTGTTTTTGCAGGGGATTTTTATACAGTCGTTCCTCAAAAAATGCAAAAGGTATTGAAGAAGTTTTACAATTTTTTTTTTGTTTATTTTGTGTCGGAAAGAGAATTAAAACCTAATAATAAAGTGTTTAAAATTTTAAATTCTTTTTGCTTCTTTGGAAGCTTTAATTCTCATAAGCAGTTTAAAATAAATAAGTTTTTGAATAATATTTTACTTTTGTCTATGTTAAATAGTTCAGCTAAATTCAATAATCTTCGAAATTGTCGATGAATTGTTGTTATCTACAAAAAGTCTTGTTCGAAAATTCCTTACATTTTGGCTTGTTTCTCATAAAAATATAATAAATTTCTGTAATGAGGGAATATCTTACATGCTTTTTCGCTAGTACACTACCTAATTTGGAATAAAAATTCAGATATCTTTGTCTTAAATTAATTGATTAAATAAGATAAATTCAGACCAGAAAACAAGGTTTCGATACATTAATGGGTTTGATACCAACTGCTCCAAAACAGCAATCTTTAAGAGAAATAAAATGAATACTGTGTGGTTCTATAACTGCTACGCAATCTGCCAGACATCTAGAATATAAAGACAACGAGATAAACGCAAGTAGCACCCTGCAAACTGGCACTATTCCAGGAAAAGAGTACAAGGAGTTAGTATTTTTACTGACGGATCTTTTCCAAATAGAAGACCGGTTTCAGGTGTTTATTTTACGTATTTAAACTTGTGTTTTTTGGAACAGTACGTAACTATTTATCAGGCAAATACATTCTGCCTGCTGCGTGCATTGAAACCCTTGACAAAAAGTCGGGTATTTTATTTAATGGAAAATTTTTATTAAAGTTAAAACGAGGTATAGATTTCGTGAAAAGCAAAGTAGCAGAAATTTTTGCAAAAATGCGATTAACTTCTACAGTTTGTAGGTCTGAAAGCATAATAGCTTTGAGCCGGGGGGATGTCAGATTGGTATAGTGTTACAAAATATGAAAAGACTGCTGTACTCACAAACAATGAGAAACAATAGAATGACGAAGAGGGAAAAAAATAATTTTAGCATTCCAAAAAAAGGAAGAAATCTATAGTATGAAGTAAAGAAAGTTTGAAGACCAAAAAGGTGTTTGCAAGGAGAGTTCTAGTGTCTCGCTATTAAGTGTTAGTAATCATCACTTAACGAATGATCCTTGCGTATGTAGAATATTTTCATTTAACTGAATACAATATTATGAGCTTTCGTACTTGAAAACTATCAAGAAGAAGAACGTGTGATAATCAAAGTATGTAGTTTTATACACTTCATCACAAAAAGTGGAAAAAGGGTATAAATAATTTTGTCATTCCGATTGTAGTTTCTACAATATCCATATCTGACCCCATAAAGTATATATATTCTGACTTCTTATGCATAGCGAAGTAGATTGAGCTGTGTCCGTCTGTTTGTCCGTGATAGTGTTGAAATCAAGTTTGCCGAGGCCCTAGATCAGCTAATTTCTAATTTTTTTACATCATTTGGAACAATGGGGCGATAGAAAATTAAACAAATAAGAAAAAATTATCTAGTGAAAAAATTGGCGCTCGCCTACATTTCGCGAGTTACGAGCCTATGAAATATCAATATGGGTACCATTTTAAAGCTTTTGAAGATATCTTTAAGGAAATACAAAAATTAAATAAAATGCTTAACCCATTAATTTTTGTTAATATTTTTTAAGTCTCTGTCCCATAATATTTGATTTACATATGTGTTGAAGGGTACATAGGATTTGGCATAGCCGAATATAGCACTCTTACTTGTTACGCTGTGGCAACATTTTTGCCAATTAAGAAAACTGTACTTCTAATGCAGTGTTCACCCTTATGTTTTGGTTTATTCACCACAAGGTATAGAAGTATTTATATTTAGTATTCTCTTTCTTTCCTTTCTGTTTTATTAAATTATTTTCTTTGAATTTATAATTTAGCAAAATATAAGTCATTGAAAATTAGGTTATTTAGATTCTTAAGCAACAAACAAGCAGCTGACTTCACTGCCTATCATGCTTTCATTATCGGATTATCAAATTGTCGAGTTCTCTGCTTCTCAAATTTTTATGGGCATGAGCATTTTTGAAATTTAGGCAAGTGATTTATACCCTGATTTAAATTTGGCTGTTACTTGTAATATATTTATTTTTTCCACCAAATTAATAATGTCCGTTTTTTTAAAAAAATATCCTTGTTATAAAAGGTATATCTGTTCTATTGTCCTTACCTCTGCATTACATAATGATACACACACACATATGTATATTTTATATATTAATATGTGTTTGTATTGTATTTAATAGGAGGTTTGACGGTTTTGGTTGTTTGGTGCTTATTAGCGACCTCTACAATTTTCCAACGTTTTTCCAGCAATTTACTTGTCTCTTGGGGTGTGCTACTAATGAGCACTTTTGCTTTAGAGTTGGCTTTTGTTCCACTTGTGGTTATTTTTACATTTTTTAGGTTTATCTTTTTCTTTATTTTTTTATTATTTGTTTGTAAGGGCACTTTTATAGACAGGTTGTTTGTGGTTTAATAGCACTTTAACACGTTTTTTCATTTCAGTTTTATTCTACATTTAAATTGTTGTTTTGTAAAACAGCATTGCGAAATTGTTTGAATTTAAACATTTGATTGTTTAAGAATAGAACTTTTAAAATTAAAAGTTTTCAAAAAGGTGAAATCACTTGATATAATAATGTTTGTAAGTGCTAGTGGGCATACAAAGCTAACACGAATACATTAATACAGGAAATCAAAGGCTGTACTTAGCAATTTTTCTTTTGTCACGTTTTAAATATTTTATGCTGTCTAATATTTGTTGAAAAATATTTCTAAATCAAAGCTAAATATACTTCGTTGGTTTGGCTTTAAACAAATTGGAATTCCTTTTAACAAAGCTAATATTTTGCTTATCTAGTTTTTATCAGATTTAATTTAATAGAAAAACTTTCCTTTTCATTGAATATTTCATGATTCCTTTAATATTGATTGTGATATCTGATCAGGTTTAATTTTTTTGTAGATAAAAACTTCATAAAACTTTAAAAAATATTTTTTTAGTTGTTTTTATATTTTTTATATTGTTGCACCCTGTAATTGATTAAAATGTTGTCATAACAGTTATAAGATTTAAAAAGATAAGAGTATGTAAAGGAGATGGAAAGTAAGTTAATTATATGATATTAGAGCACATGATATATAATTGCATAATTTGAATAGTAGTATTTAACTCTAAAGTATACATACTTTACACAAACATTTGTACAAATTTAAATGTGTCCTTACTTTTATTTATGAATAGGAATAATAATTACATTGTTTATGTAAATAATTTAATTAATTGTGATTGAATATGTATTAATTGTCGAATGTAAACAAATGTTATCCTGATATTAATCGGCTATGTATTTATTTTAATTTAATTATATAATTACACACATACATATATAAACAAATGGGATAATCATAAGCAGCTTTTATTAAAGGCTCAGCATAATTAAATTTTCATAAATTTTGAAAACGAGGCTCAAAATTAATTCATAACTACACAAATCGCAAGTCAAAGTGTAAGTTTTTCTTACACACGAAGGGGTTTTGTATTACCCTTTAGTTTCTTAATTAATTTTTTAAGCTTCCTACAGCGGACTTAGTTATACAGCATTTAAACTATGCAGTTTTTATGAAACTAGCATGAAATATTTATTTATTTGTGAAGCAAGAGGATTAAGCAATATGGCATTGCTTGAATTTTGAGGCGGTGCTACTGCTGCTTATATTTATTTTTAAATAACGCATATCGCCACAACTTAAATAGAGAATTGAAAAAAAGATGGCTCAAAACATTGCATAGTGTTAATCTGGACTTCTATATACTTTTGATAAATTTAAAATAAATCCGTGCAGAAATAACGTAAATATTAGAGCACCTCTTAATTTTATTATTTTATACTCAGTTATAAACAAGTTAGTGTTGCAGAAATTTATATTTTCAGCCTATTATGATTAAAAAATTAAGGCCATATATGTAAAATTCACGTTACTATCGGGAGAGCTTTAATTTAATTTCTTGTTCTTATTATTATAGCAGATATATCAGCACATACTCTCTGCGAACTGCAAGTGTCTGCTATTAAGGGTTTAAAGAACAAGGCCATATTCGCTAAATTAACAACCTCTTGTAAATATAATTTAATTTTAAAATGTATTGCTTAAAATTTCTTTTGATAGCGGACACATTTATTTATACAAACTTTGGGTAAATACTAATTGTCTGTCTACTGCTCTTGAAAAACAAAAGCTATATAGGTGAATATCATGTAAATATTGGGATAACCTTTAATTTAAAATTTTTTTTTTATTTATAATTGCTGCTATGACGCACGTAATTTTACTGGAACCGTGCAAATTCCACATGCTTGAATGTGACGGTTAAAAAAATAAAAAGATTTTTATAAATATCACGTCACTTAAGGAACACTCTTGAATTAATTGTAATTTTTGGTTATAGTAGCTATGATAATAATAATTTCAAGACTAAACATCTTAAGACTCTAGAAATAATGGGATGTAACAGATGGACAGACATTCTGACGAAAACAATAGGATCAATACGTTCTAATACTTTTTGTACAAAAAAAAAAAAAAAAAAATATTCACTAAAAGGGTAATTAAACAACACTGAATTTGTTCAAGGTAAGTTGCTTGCAAGGCTGTATGAAAAGGTCATTGCCAAAGAAGGGCTTCTGGTTTTAATATATTCAAAGTGCAAATGTAATACAAACAATTTAATACTGTAGCAATATCAACTTAAAATCAAATTTATAATCCTCAAAGAAGTTTTACTTAAATAATCCAATTAGTTAAGACAAACTGTGAAAAGTCCTACTACAAATAACATTTAATGCATGCGAATTTGAACGACCTGTCTGTATTTGTATGTCTATCTGTTTTAAGAGCAGACGTTTATATGGAGTATAAAACAAGCATAACGTGACCAGACAACCTCTTTATGCAAACTTTTTATACCCTTCAACACTGCTGAAATTTCTACAATATCCAGTTTCGATCCCGTAAAGTACATAATTCTGAGTTTTTGTGCATGGGGAAGTCGATTGAGGGATGTTTGTCTGCCCGTCCGTGTTGAAATCAAATTTGCCATGGCTCTTTATGAGCTACAGAAAACTAAAGTACGCCAACCGGTCTGATTAGTTTCGAAAATTTTGTAATTGAAAATCAGCTAGATCGGCCCATTTGCTTCAAGACAGCGAGTAAAACACCACGCCTGCCTCTAATTTTTCCATATCATTTGAAAGAAATCTTGTTCAGTAAAATAGCTGCCATTAAACAGCATATACATGGGGTGAAAAAGAATTAAGAAATAAGAAAAAAATCAACGTACGCTCATATTTTCGGAGTTATGGATCTCTGAACTTTTCAAAAAAAAGTGTGATTATGCAACATTTTTTTTAAGATGTCAATATGGGTACAATTTAAAAACTTTTGAAGAGATCTTTCGAAAAATACTAAAATTAAAAAAAATGCTTAACCCATTATGAGGCGATGACATTGATGTATAAAATAATATTCGCTGCTAAGTTTTTTCGTTGACGCTGTTATTTAGGTAGGACATTTCAAGATTAAAGATTTGTTCCAGACAACTTTACGTTTGGCGCGTTGATTAAGGTTTGTCTGTAACAAAGTGAGATCTGATGATTGCACTGGTAGAGATAACTGCGTGCTTTTTAAAGAGCAGATCAAAAGTTCAATACCCTCCGGCAGCATAAATTTTGATAAATATAATTGTATTTGGATTATTAATTTAAAAAAGGAAAATAAAGAGAAAACGGTAAAAGAGGCCTGATTGCGTACTAGCGGTGTTCGTAGAAGATAATCTAGTGAAGTCGCCTGTATGTAAAAGCAGCACATAATGTTGCTTAGTAGCCTTTTATTTGAGAATAGCAGCAGACATTGCAATAGGCGTCTGTTAAGTAAAGTAGAGAAAATAGAAAAAGAAAAGCAAAGGGAGCCGCAGAAGATGAGTTAGTAAAGGCGCCTGCTTAATAGAATAACAGATGAGAGACTACTGTGTGATATAAACAATGAGGGTGCCAAAGAAGAGCATCATCACAACTATAGGTGACAATTGTGGCTAAGTTAGTCGAAAGACCAAAATGTATGTATGAGCTGCAGCGCCTACAGCTTAGTTTGTTTTGATAATGAGACATTAAGTTGTTTGGGTCTCGCGAGATTAACACCGTGGTGTAGCTTGGATGGACGGTTAACTTTGTGAAAGCTCAGCACAGGGTTAAAAATAAAAATAAATTGCGTTTTTTTATATTTTCTTCAGATTTATACCATTTATATGATAATGTACCGGTTTTGCTAACAACTTTGTGGTCATATTAAAGAGGAAATGCTCAATAATAAATGTATTTGCATATAAGTATACAATACTTACAGGTATTTGTTCAATAAATAAAATGCCCGGCAGGGGCTTTTGTTTATTTGACTTATAAAGCAAATATTTAAACATTTTATGGTATTTTTTGTTTGTTTTTGTTTTGAATTATATTTTGCTTCGTACAGCAATATTTATTAAATGTGACAATTCGTTTATTTGCTTGACAGTTGCTAATGATATCAAAAGTACACGAAGAGTTGTTAAATGTTGAACAATTAAATAATCATTTACATGGTACGAGATATGTAAAATGTGTTTTATATCTGATTTAAATTTAATTTGAGTTTTTTAATTTGTTTATTTTTTAAACGTTTTCATATTTTATCTTCCTAATGTATGAAAAACAATTAATTAAAACGATTTAAATTATTTTTATTTATTGTTCTGTTTTATAAAGTAAACTTTCAAACATTAAATCGTTTTAAACTTAATTATATTACTGTCTAAAAATACGAATTTAACAAAAAAATTTCTACAGTTTTTTGGTTCTCAGAGTTTTTCTAAAAATTACCATTTTGTCTAAAAAGTTACGCAAATATAGTTTTCTATTGCAGTTTCCTCATTACTGACAATAGTAGCATTAGATTTCCTACCTTTTCGATTTTGGAAAAGTCACACTCTTATAGAAGTTTCTAATGCAAGTCAATCTCCTTGCTTTTTTTTGTGATTGTACCTGCAGAACTCAGTCAAATTTTTGTAATTTGATAGATTATGCTTACAGGTTGGTACCGTTTTAAAAACAGTTCATAATCTTACAAATTAAAGAGTGTCTCCATAAAACATACATGTTTCTAAGTGTATTATAAACCGTAAGGCGCACTTCTTTAAGATTAAAAAAAATGCGTAAATCTAAAAACTGTGGGGTGTCCAACAGTAAATTGGCTTATATGCGCCTATCTTTTGAACTGTTATAGACAAACCGTTTAAAATTGAATTGACCGTTATAATATCAAGTTTAAAATTTGTATTTGGAAAATAAAGAGTTTTCCCATAGTTTGTGTAAATTGATAAATGTGGCCAAACATTTAAACCGTTATAGACAGATAGCTGAAATTCACAAGGAGTCTGTATCTCTAAGTCCACTATAATAAGAAGTATAAAATTTAAATTCGGAAATTAAAGGGTATTTCCATATTTAAAGTAAATTGAGCTATATGGCCCTATCGTTTGAACTGTCATATACAATCACTTGAAAATTTAACATTATGTACACTGCTTTGTGATATATTTCTACTTTATATATTCTTACTTTAAAAATTATTTATAAAATAAATTTTAATCAAGCTACTTTTGAAATTTGTTTTTACTGAAAATTTGTAAAAAATGAGGAGTCTAGTTTTTGTGTTGAATATAATAAAATAATTGTTCTTGAATATAATATAATAATTGTTTGATTACCTAAAGAAATATGAATTTAAGTTTGTCTGTTTTGAAGTAGATTTTTTGTGCAAGAATTATTTATTAACGCCAGTTAGGGTGGCTTTAAATTAATTAGTCTTTCTACTGTATCTGAGATCAAACCTTCGTTGTGATATCAATCAAATAAAATATAAATAGGCACAGCAACTGGCCTCTGCTTGAATTTATGAAATTTTTTTGCCATGAGTCATGTTGAATAAGATCAACCCAAAATGGGCGTAAATAACTTATTGAGCAAATATAAGTAGGGCAACCACATTAATTAAATTTTATATATTAAGCTCTTTATACAAAATTCTTTTTGAAATAAAAAAAAAACATTTTCAGTATTTTCCAATCAAAACACAAAGATCAAACTAAAAAAAAGTTTATTTATACTGAAAATACTATTTTAAATTGTTTTTGCTAAGTCGCGTTCGAATTGACACTAAATTTTTCTATACTGTAGCATTAAAAATCAACATAAAGGTAAAACTCCATTTACATCAAGCGCCACACATAGAAGCTGTTACAGGTAAAAATGAAAGATAAATGAGCAAAATGAATGATATTGAAAAGGAAATTATTTTTATTTCAGCTCCAAGGATTACACAAAGCGAATAAATGCATGACAATGCGCGCACATAATAAAAAATAAGAAAAATACAAAAGAAATTATAGAAGGTAATAGTATGAAAAATATAAGGTAAAACAATAGAAATAAATGTGAATGTAAATGAATGTATTTTAAATGAAAAATAATAAAATTACGTGATGACTTTGTGATTATTTAATGATGAATATAAAACGCTTTACAAGATAGAAAATAAATATAACAAAAAAAATTATTTTTTCTTAAAGAACACCTAAAACTAAAACAAAAAGAGAAATAATACTTTAAGAATTTAATTTAAAAAAAAGTATAATTGTTTGGCAAAACAGATTAAAAAATTTGTCGAAGATATTCATATTTACCATAAAGTTTAGTTAGGAAAATTTTATTGTAATTTGTGTTTACCTTATTATGACTACAGAAATTTTCTGATATACAATGAAATTTAAAAAAGCTGCTGAATATAATTAAACAAGATTGAATTAAAATATTTAGGATTAAGTTAAGTTTTTAATTTCTAATAACCTTTTTGAAAAAAAAAAATATTAATTTACAAATTTATGCGGACGTTTTTCAAAGAAAACAAGGAAAATTAGACACTAGCAGAATGTAATGCTGCATATTCTGGACCGCAACGTCCTTCATCAGCATTTTTCGTATCTGTCTACCAAAGATCATCTATTTAACTAACTAATTTTGTAAATACGAATACGAGGAGTATTCAAATCAATATTAATTTGTTAGACGAAGTCGACACACAAGCCAAAGTATTTTCTTCTTTGTAAGTTGTTTTGTGCATTTATTTTTGCTTTGTATCAACCACCGCTTGATCGATCACGAATGCAATTTTTATTTTTTTAATATTCTTACTTGTTGACTCACAAAATTATAGGTGCTGTTTCAGTATCATATTCATTGTTATGAGTTAAGCATAAATGAACATGCGCTGTGCCTTGCGTTTGTTAATTTGATTTTTATAAAATAAGAAGTTGAACTGTTGACATATATGAATTACTTTTTTTTGGCTTTATTTCATTTTTTAATTTCTAAAAACCTTTTCAGGAAGGAAAAATTAATTTACAAATGTATGCGAAAGTTTTTCAAAGAAAACGAAAAAAAGTAGACATAAAAAAATAATAATTTAATTAAACAAGATTGTTATGCCACCCCGACAATGCTACTTTTTTAAAATTAATTAATTTTTTTTTTTTTTCATTAAATCTTATACATGGTTTTCAATGGCAACCTCTAAGTAGAAAAATGAATGAAAAACACTCTGTTTTGTATTAAGAAGTTTTAAATTTTTTGGTTTCTTCTTGTTGGTTGGTTGAATATAGTTCTCATTTAATCAATACTGCTAGCGATATAAGACTAGAGT
This sequence comes from Cistogaster globosa, assembly GCA_937654795.1. Classification (NCBI taxonomy): domain Eukaryota; kingdom Metazoa; phylum Arthropoda; class Insecta; order Diptera; family Tachinidae; genus Cistogaster; species Cistogaster globosa. Next base: position 66,273,220 of record OW569405.1, on the reverse strand, counting down.
TTTCTATAAAATCCACTAAAATGGCATAATAGCTACTTTGAGATGCTTTCTCCGCGGTAATACATTTCAATTTTTAATTTTAAATAAAAAATATTTCATGAGAACATTTTATTTATATCAAGCAAGTTAACATAGAAAAATATTTTTTATTACTGTAACACATTGTTTTTAATCAATATAAAAATATTAAGTTTTTTTTAACTCACAATAGTAATTTATTATGACTCTCGAACCATCTTTAAAATAGTAGCCAATTACTACAACCGAATTCTAAATTATACTCACACCCAAAAAATTTAATTGATAACAAATTGGGTTTTCATAACGGATTTATCTTCCTTTTTTTTTTTTTTTGTTTGCTTTGTGTCAAACATTTTTTTAAAATACTTACGTTGCAACTCTGCTGTTATATTTACAATAATATTGATATATTTGCGAACAAAATGCATTGTCACAATTTTATTTGGCTACATTAAGAAAAAAGTTTCAATGTAACACATGTTCATGCGTTTAGCAAACTAAGCATTATGTGATTTCAAATTCTTTTTCTATTAAATATGTTATTAAACAATCACTCAATTTTCAAATAATTTTTATTGAATTACTACACATTCATATTTGTAACAAAACGGTTAACAAAAAGCAAAAATAAAAATGTGTTTATTTATAAAGAAGACTGATGGTTAAAGCTTTGGGTTGTGAGTGAACTTCAACTCAATTAATTATTAATTATTGATTATAAATGTTCCTCATAATCTGAATTATTAAAATTGGTTTGGTAAGAAGAAGAAGAATTTTCCTTTTTTCTTAAAAAAACATCCTCAAAACATTTTTATTCACACTTTCTTTCTTAATAAAAATTAAGAAATTTAAATGAAAATGAATGTATGCCGATTTAATTAAATAAATTAATTTTTTACAAAACAATAAAATAATTTGCTGCGATAAAATTGTATCCATTACTTATGCCAACTATTGTATTATTTAAATCTAAAAAGATGGTTACATGGTTACATAAAAGTGTAAAAAATTAAGTGTAAATGAAATTTCCTATTATTGGCAAAATACCTAATAAATCAGTTGATTATATCTCATATATATTTTAAATTGGTAATAAAGCTGTTTTTTACAATTGTTATAGTCATTTACTGGAATATTTGCGTTTTACGGCTAAAACTAAAAAAGTATTGGAAATATATAAAGAAAAATTAATTCACAAAAAAAAGGAAACAATCTTACTTATTTTTTGTATTTTCCTTATGTAAATCTTAAACGAATTAAAAGAAAAATACTAATGTTTAAAATGGTATACACCTGAAATCATACTTATGATTTTTTAATTCATTCAGTTTCATTGGAATTGTTTGAAACAATGACAATGAAAGAAATTTTACTACCATTTAATGCTAATGATTTTATTTTAATTATAATTGTTTTTACTAATGGTAATCAAATTTTAATAAAATTCTTTAATTACAATTAAATCAAAAATAACTGTTTTTATGAAACACAAAATTTTGTTCGTAGAAACTTAAAAAACTTTTGCAATATAAATAAATCTCAACACTCTTGTAGATAGAATGTTAATATGAGTATTTGAATAATAAAAAAGTAAAATAAGTGTAAAACTTGTTGTCTGATATCTGAAGTCTCCAAACATCTCAGGTAGCAAATCTTTTTTTTAGAAAGCTTAAACATATATATTTCACACAATTTTTGTGATCAAAATGCAATTTTAAAATAATTTTCTGCTATACTTAAGGATATATATTTCGTGTACAAAGACAAGAAATACCTTCATTAATGATTTAGTTTTTTTAAAAACAGTACCATTAATGCTAATGAAATCGTCAACTAATTAATCGATGAAATTAATTACTCCCATCTATGCCTGAAATAGACTCATATTCTCCCGGAATTACGGGGCTCTGAAATTTTTAGACTGCTTTCGACTATATCTTGGATGTGTATCCAAACGAGGTTTTATTTTCACCAACTTTGCATATAATAACGAATATGAGGGAACAAAACATTTATCGTTTAATGAGTTTTTTGAAGATGAGTGATAAATTTTAAAATTGAAATAAAATGCTAATAATGAATCGATTAATTGTGAAAATTTTAGTTTTTTCTTATCACATGACACATTAGTTAGTCATTTACAGTGTTATTCATATTTAAACTTATTTAAATATTTAAATGTTTTTTAAATTTAAAAAAGCATTGTGTTGGTAGTAGCCGTTATATTTCCACAACTGAGTCTCTCTCATCTATGAGCGATGTTACTAAAACAAATAATTTCAGCCATTTAATTTCTTATGTATTTCATAGTTTGGAGTAAATTGTTGGCGCGTTTGAAACTTATTGATTGATTATAAGTCTAAGGTCACTATGCTTTAATAAATAAAATAAGTAAATAAAATGCTGTCAATAAAAATAAATATTAGGTAAATATTTAATATTCCTACAGCGATCCTGATCCGAAATGTTTATTCATAATTGATTTGCCTGCAGTTTTTGTTGTCCGTATAATAGACAAGCGATAATTAGGCTTAATTTTGCATATTTCTCTGCATCAAGTTGAGTTATTATTGCATCTAAAATGTCCTTTTTATTTTGAATTTTAATAATGGGTAGCTCTTCGTGATAGATTTATTAAAACTCGGCTGATGGAAGTTATTTGATTACGTCCGCATCAACCGTTATGTGGTTTTGGATGCTCTAATGAGATTTAACTTCCTATATGATAAACATCATAAGAAAGGCATTATATAAGAAGATTACATGTAACTTTAAATTTAAAAAGCTTTGAATTCGTTAAAAGTATAAAATGCCAGTGGGTTGACGCAAAAAGTCTTGTTGTGATTTTTAGCAAAGGCCTTTAATTTTTATTTAAAAAATTAAAACCATAATTAGTTGTATGCAGTTGTATATTAAAGTAAGCACATGTTTTCGTGTTTATAAAGTTTACTCTTTTGGCGATTTTTAAATGGAAACGCTTATTCTATTGGTCTACTGCAGCGGTCATTAACTACTTTCGTTTAAGTCCGTTTTTTTTTTTAAATTACGACCGTCGCGGTCCGGAAGGTAATACTCTGAACTTTTTAAATAATATGTTTAGATACTGTATCTATGGATAAGTAAAACGAATAGGTTTCGATTCATTATTTTATTAAGTAGTAAACAAATGCTTTGAATAAAAAAATAAAATTTGGAATATCCGTGTGAAGTTTGAAGTAAAGCTTGTGCAGGTTATTCTCATTAAATCTTGGAGATGTTCATCGGCAAGTCTGATCCGGAATTTTTTTAATGAAGTGTATCTTCTAAAATGCTGCTTTAAAACATATGTTGACCCAAAGTGAGAAGTTTCATGGCTAATTCTGGCACAAACAAATTTTGTACAAAACTCTTAAGAAGAAACTTCTTGTTTTTGGTTTAAACACCACTGTATTTTTTTGGTAATCGAACATTTCCATCTGGAGAGAAGCTTTATTACTCCCGTAGATATTTGCAGTTTTATTACTCCACTCATCCCCAGTATTCAGGGAGTAAATTTTACTGCGCATATCGATGACATTCCCAAAATTCTTGTATTGGCTGCCTTAAGATCGTTTTAATTGCAGATTTTTTTTTAAGTTTTGGATCAGATTAAGGTTGAAAATTTCGAATTTTTGCAAAAAGCTTTTTACTTCTGTCAGGAGCTCCCATACAAGATTTCCTTTTAATTGAAGTTTAAGGTCAGATCATTGGTTTCTTTGAAAATATCTGATAAGAAAGCAATGGAAGTTATGTTTTCTTTATCGCTTAGAAAATTTAAGTAATCGTTTGTTAACGTTTGATATATTTTCAATAGAAATATCTTTATTTCTTCTAAATTGGTGAAGAATTATTTTAAAACGAAGCCTTTGCTCACATTATTTTGCAATAACAGATCGTCATATTGAGCATCCACTTTGCCAAGAAATATTTTCATCTCATGATGTTTTAGTGCTGATTTTGCCCATCACTCCTTGCATAGATCTTTCGAGATAGAGATTGAGTTTGATAAATGATAGAGTGGTAAAATATTAAGTTTTCATTACATTTTGCAATGGTTCTCAATAGGTGACCTAGTAAACTAGTTGTTATATAATGTAAAATATTTAATATTGTTAACACAAGGTCCACATAAAATACCTTTTTCGAAAACCAATAAATAATTTTCTATTTCTTGTTTAATGAAAGATACTTTTTTTTAATGAATTAAAATTGCATTTAAATTTAATTCCTGTTTTTGTTGTTTTTCTATTATACGGTTTCTATTATTGATATATAAAAATTTTCATAGGTATAGAATAGCTAATCATATATACATTTAAAGACACAAAATATATCTTATGGCATAATAATTCTGTAATAATCTGTCAACGACATCTGTTGATGTCATAAAAAGAGAAAAACAAAAATGAAAGACCTTTTTTGTAAATATGCTTTTAGCTTTTTACTATCATCACATAATGCTGATAATGTCAATGATAATGATAATATTAATAATGATGGTAATTTGTGATATTTCTTTCCTTATTTATGATTCGAAGTATGTGTGTGTATGTTAGACCAATACCACAAAGACAAATTAATACATTTGCACTTACAAACATAAATATGATATTTATGTTGACGCCCACTTCGCCACCCATTTCACAACAATTTAAAACTGACATAATATTTTTTCTTTTTTGAGGAAATGTATTAACAAGTGATTGTGTGTGAGTCTATGTGGGAAGCAGTCTGATGATTTCTGTGGTTCTTGTAATGATTGAGGCTCTGAAATGTTAAAATGCTTAAAAATTCGTAAACTGTTAAGTTAATTGCAGTAATAAAATCATTGATAAAGTTGCTTCTATTGAAAAGCTAAAAAGTCAATTGCTGATCGAAAAGATAACATAAAATATAAAGTAGGTTTTGGAATTAAAAGTCTTCTTCTTTTTAAAAAATTCTTAAATGATTTGAGAGTGTTTAAAAAAACCAAAGCAAATAAGACACCAAAAAAAAAAATATTAATATTTAAAGCAAAAGCTTGATTTAACCAAACGAAATTATATTAAGAATAAACTACAATAAAAACAATTATAATTGAAATCGAGGAGTTGCACAGCGATACACGAAACGCTTTTTCAAGGAAAAGTTAGCTATTGTAAGCTACTGCTTACAAATATAATACGAAGCAAAGTAACTTACTTCTGAATCACTGCAACCCTAAAACAACAACGGCCAATTGATATGTGAACAACTGTCAGTTGCTAAAAGAGTTCGTTGAACAGATATTTAAAAGTCAAAAAACTTACATAATTTCATGCTCATTTTTGCATCAATAGGTATCCATAGAGCAAAGCTGATAAGTAATTGTACAGAATCTACTACTAGAAAATAATATGAAGGAAAAGCTGCAGTCATTATGGTTGAAGATTAGTCATTATTAATAAAAGGAATGGCAACTATATCCCGATGCATACCAGTACTTGCCACATTTGTGTTATTCCTTGAAATGATGACTATCCTATTGCAAAACGGAGACATTGATTTCTTAGCTATAAATTATAATACAGGCATATCATATTCGTTGCAAAGTGAAAATTAAGAAAAAATTGATACTTTTGATCTCTATTGTCAAATTTTGTTTTCCTAATTCCAATGTATACTGATGCGACTTCTCTTCTTTTAAAGTCACTGTAAAATCTTTTTCCTTTTATACTGGATACACAATTCCATTCATGTCATAGTAGAGAAATCAGCGACAGCGCCGATCCTGAAGAGTGAACATTTCACAGTAAAGGAATTGAAAAAGGAAATAATTTTGTAGTTTCTAAGCGGTAGGCGCGATTGTAATGAAACCATACATGAGGAGCTTAGGAAATCAGCGCTTTATTGCGTTAAAGAAGGTTAACTTTCGTGTGTTAAAAAATTCGAATTGTAGCGATCTTTATTTTAATTTTTTCCTATATTAAAAGTTTTATCTCGTTTACGTTAGTTTTGACTTTGCCCACTTTTTATGCTGGAAAAAAGAGCCATATTTCATAGAAACTAAAACCATATTTTAAAGAAATGCAATTACATGTCTGTCACGTGGTTAAGAGCAGACATGGGATACATCATAAGTTAAAGTGTTTCTGATATTAAAGTATTTTTAATTGCATCCAAAACTTCTCACCTGTAGGTTTAAATGACAAATACTATTAAAATAAAAGAAATGCAAGGCATCATTCTACCGACAAAATGTCTAAAATTTTATATAAAATTTTTTTTCAAGAGAAGGAAGTATAAAATAATTAAGATTCTAAACCCATTTCTTTACCAATAATAAAGTTAAAAATAATATCTCCAGAAGAATATTTTTTAAGGACTTAGAGCCAAGAGGAAAAATATTTCATTTTAACTCCCCAGGTAATTTGAAGACTATCTTTAAGGGAACACTTCTATGTTCAGAGAATTCTTCAAAATTTCCGGGACTTGAAGTCTCTTACTTCCTCTACTATTTCTACTATATTTTCAATAGTGAAACAACCACGATCTAATAGCGCAAAATTTTGGACACAGTTACAGTAGTGCTGGCAATACCAAACAACTAACTGGAAACGGAATTAATATCCGTAAACACATCAACTTTTCTTAGAAAAAATTACGTAAAAATTTCAAAAAATTCAATTAGTTTGTGGTTCTTTATCGCACGAAAAATTGTTCAGTAATATTTCTGTATGTATAAGATGCGGTTAAAAAAAATAAAGTTTGTTAGTTGCCATAAGCAATTTCATAGGAAAATCAGTAAAATTATTTTAACAATGTTTGAAGTGTGTTGACTTTTAACGTCTATGATTACACTGATAATGCTTTAGACGAGGCAAATGTTAGGCGTTCGGTAAATTGGTTATTATTTAAGTAAGAGCTTAACTTTACAATATGTACATGTAAACATAATATAATTAATGTTAATTTCTATTTTGTATTTTGCGAAAAACTAATCCAATCAAGTTTTTTCATACAAAAAATTAAATTAATAAAATAAGTTGAAGTATGATTTGTAATTGTTATTTTAATAAAAAAGTTTGAAAATATTTAATTTCTTAGTTCATTTTTAATTATTGGTTGTATCAATATACTTTAACCAGACACTACGATAACGTAGTGATCTTTATTTTATCGTACTTTAGTACTGATAAGTTTACGTAGTGCACTTTAGTAATCTTTAGTGTATTTTTAGTGATCTTTAATATTTTTCATAGTTGCATTGCTTGTAAACTTAAAGTTTAAAATTTGATAAGTATATTTTAAATTTATTTTCTATTTAAAAAAATACTAAAGAAAGTTATTAACCTACTTAAGAGGAGGTTATCAATTCGACTGAATGTGGCTTTTTTATGTTTGTGCCTGCAGAACTCAATCCTTTCTTAATCAAAATGATTTTGAAAATTTTTTGTAATTTGATAGATTATGCTGACAGATTGGTCCCGTTTTAAAAACAGTTCATAATCTTAAAAATTAAAAGGTGTCCCCGTAAAACATATATGTTTTTTAAGTGTATTATGAACTGTAAAGCGCACTTCTTTAAAAGTAAAAAATGCGTATAACTATATCTTCTAAGCAAAACGTAATACAACAATAAATTTTAAAATTAAAGGGTGTCCCCATAGGTGACGTAAATCGACTTATATGCGTCTATCTTTTGAACAGTTATAGACAAACGCTTGAAAATTGGACTTACTTACTATTATAAAAACGAGTATAAACATTATTTTTTAAAATTAAAAATTAAAGTGTCTCCCAACAGTTAATGTAATTTGATATATGTGGCCAAACTTTTAAATTTTTATAGCTAGATAGTTGAAATTTACAAGGAACCTTTAATGATTTGTCCACTATAATAACAAGTATAAAATTTGTGTTTGGAAATTAAAGGGTGTTCCCATAATTGACCCATATAGCCCTATCGTTTGAATCGTTACATACTTTGTCTAGTTTATTAAGAGGTATAAATAATTATAACTATAGGGTTTTACAATAGTTGGTGTTATTTGATGTTTATGACTAAACTGTTGAACAGTTGCAGACAAGTAGCAAACATGAAATTAGAAATTAGGGGTGTTCTTATAACTGATATAATTTGAACTATATGGCCCAATCTTCGAAACCGTTACAGACAAAATTTCGAAATTAGACTAGAATGTCCAGTACTATATTAAGTATAATAACAAGTATAATAACAAATATAAATATGTAAAATTAGAAATTAAACACTGGTTGTAATTTGATGTATATGGCCAACCTTTTGAAAATTATAGACTAACGCTTAGAATTTAAACAATTTTTGTTTTAATGTGTCCGCAATAAAAAGCATAAAAAAATAAAGGTTGACCACATAACTGTTGAGTTTTCTTGTTAAAACTGCATTTATATTTTGTTATACGACATAGAAAAAACCTAAAGCAATCTTTCTCGAACATAATATATAATAATTAATGTATAATTACCGCCCTAAAGGTATATGATTTTAAGTTTGTCTGTTTTGAACTCGATTTTTTTTAAAGTCAATTCTATATGATCGATGTGAACATTAATGTTTGGTTTAATACAACAGATTGATACTCTAAAAAAGTTTTTACCAGAGAAACATATAATTGTTTTGTGATTAGTAAACTTCTTAGTCTTTGATTTTAAAGAAAAATTTAGAAATCGAACGGTTTAATATAAAAGCTAATTTAATTTTGTCAGTTTTTATCATTTTATTTAAATAATATTTATAGGCTTTATAATCTGTTTTGGTGTAGCGTTAAAACAATTTCTAAAAGAAAAACGCACAAATTGGCTTTAAACATTTTTTTTTTAAATATAGGCTCCCACAGTAGCAAACTCAGAAGCTCCTCTTTACCGTAGGGAATCCACTCAGAAACATATCTGCTTTACCTCTGTGAAATTTTATTGAGATATCTTCAGTGTTTCATGAGATGCCGAATTTTTTCCAAAATAAATCGTTTTCAAACCACTGGGCACGCTTTTTAAAATCAAACATAGTTATTTGTGGCGTGTAAATGTTCTCAGGTGTGCTTAGAGCTCGCAGTTAAAACAGCTCAAAAGCCGACCATAAGTAAATATGAATAGTCAGAACAAAAAAGATTCCTTGCGGATTAGATGCTGAAAAACAATTTTTGTTATATTGTTGGTTGATGAAAAGCAGACGGCTATGAATGGAATGTAGTGTTATACTGCTACGGCCAACATGATGATATCAATGAAGCAGCAGATACAACAAAAGAAAAAAAAAAATAAAAACAATCTTAACATTTAAACATACATTCAGTAAGACAAAAGTTAAGGGACTCCATACAATCATGAGTAACGGAACGCATCCATTCATACATTTCATTTTTATTCTTTCTTCAGTTTTCAAAAAGGTAAAATACTATCAGCGATTGTAGTAAATGAAACCTGTGTGTATGAACAAATGTGTATGCAGTTGAACTAAACAATTTCATATGAATAGAGATTAAAATTTAATTTTTAATTTAAGAGATATTGTTTGCGTTGTTTATTTTCACTTCAACAAAACAACAAATAAAAACAAATATAATAGACGTTTTGCGTCACGTCATTTTTCTTTTGTTGTGAAAGTAAATGTTTAAAAGCATTTCTCTGCTCTTTTCGTATTCTTAATCTCTTTACACATGATTTTAAGATTTGTAAATTTTTTAATGTAAAAAATAAGTATCTGCAAAAACCATTATTTGAGAAAAATCTTTAATTTAAACGCCAAAATTAATTGAACGTCGGATTTCTCTTTTTCGTAAAATTAATTATTTGCGTTCATGGTTTACCATACCACTGCTCCAGAAAACAGCAAATATATGAAAAATGATTTATACACTTACGCTAACACTTAATTTAAGAAGGTCAGACGAATTTCGTTGGCTCTGTAGACTTTATTATTTCTGAGACTTAATAAAATGCTAGAATTCTGCGACTCAACTGCCTACCATTCTTAATTGCGTTATATATTAAGGGAGCAGGAATCAAACTGTCAAATAGCCCTCTTCCCGGTTGGGCAGAATCAAAATATTTTTAAAATAACTCATCTATTTGTAAACGGCTAGGCCCTAGCAATAGAAATAGTGCTAGTTGGTCTCAAAGTTGGGTACCTCGCACCTACAAATTTTTCTACTGTTTGCCATTTCTTTAATTTTTTCTGTTTTTTAAAAATTATACATGTTGTTAGTGGCCTATCCAATATCAACAAAAACAATGCCTTATTTTGCATATTTATGTTTTAAGATGATCGGTTTGTAAGAATTTTAACTTTAAAATTTTTGAATTTTCGATACCATGCTCAAGTTTTTTATAAATCTTTGGTACAATTTACAGCATTTTCTTTTAATTTTTTATCGTGGTAAGCGAGAAAAATTTTCAATATACTTGAAAAAATTTGAATATTATTCTGACTTAGAAATTATACGATTTTAGCGTTAAATATTCCAAAATTTTTGCAATTTTGAAAGTGGGAAAAGAGTATGACTAATTTTTTCATTCCGTTTGTAATTTCTACAATATCCATAGCTGACCACATAAAGTACATATTTTCTGACTTCTTATGCATAGCAAAGTCGATTGAGTGATATCTGTTTGTTCGTCTGACAGTCCTTGTTGAAATGTTGAAATCAAGCTTGCCGAGGCACTAGATCAGCTAGAGAAACTTTAAACACGCAAATCGATCAGACATGGTATCGAAAGAAGTGCTACTGAAAATCAGAATGATCGGTCCGTTTCCTTCAAAACAGCAGGCGAAGCACCAGGCCTACCTCTTTTTTTTTACATCATTTGAAACAATGAAGTAACCCCAATTAGAAAACATATGTGGGGAGCCTGTCTGTGTATAAAAATTATTTGTAGTCAACGTCTCTCCTTCTAAATGAAAAATGTCTTGATAATTTTTAAAAATTTCTGTCAATTCCTTTCTACCTCTAATATCTTCAGTGTCAATTCTAAGGATGTCAAGAAGTCTTCTTAATCTGTCCGGATCATGTTTTTTTATAGGTTTATATGACTGTTTTATCAATGTGTAATTCTTCAATGGTTCTATTTCAAAGTTTATATTTTTCAATGTTACGTCATCATCTGTTGTGTTCAATATTTTGACGTGACAGTTACCATTTCCTGGTACTATTGTGTTGCTAATAAATACGCCCGGTTGAATCTCCTTATTAAGAACGATACTATCTTCGCAAATATCCAGATTTATATAATGAATAGTCTCTGATCGTTTTTCTACTTTTATACAATAGTCTTTGTTTATACGTGATTTCATAGGTATGATTATATCCTCATCTTTCAAGGTAAGTGCTAGTGTGAATGTTTCATAATCAATTTTGCATAGAAATTTCGAAAAGAAATCTCGTCCTAAAATTCCGTCTGTTGGTATGGGAAATTCCTTGTTAAGTATATGAAATTTATGTTTTTCTTTTATATTATTAATGTTAAAACCTAATTCTGATGTTCCCAGAGAGTTAATCTTTTCTGTAGTTATGCCTGTAAAACTAAGTGATCCTTACTTGTCAATATGTATAGCATTCTCGTTTAATTTATCTACTTTGCATAAAGAGATATCAGCTCCTGTGTCTATTAAAAATGTAAGTGTTAAATCCTTCTCCAAAATTAAATCTATGAAATTTGATTTGTTATTTAAAATCTGAAAAATATTATCTAGTCTTACTGTTGTTTCTCCGGAAAATGAGTTTATATATTTCCTTGACCCATATCCGGATTTTGGCAGTTTTCCTGAACGCAGTGTATATTCCGTTGGTCTTGAAAATATCTATTCCGATCATTTCTGTTATGTTATTACCATATCTATTATTAGTCGTATAGTTCCTTCGATTGTTGTTATAATTATTGCCTTGATTACCTAAATAGTTGTTGGTATGACGTGGTGGTCTGCTATTATTATTATTGTAGATATTACTATTGCCACTCCTCTTTTTATTATGACTATTACTATTATTTGACCAATTGTTGCTACCGAAGTTTTTATTATTATTTGGGTAATAATTATTTTGTCTATTATAATTGTTGCCAAAGTTCCCTGACTTGTTTTTTCTGTAGTTATTGTTCGAGAAATATAAAATTCTTTCTGAGCTACTAGAAAATTCTTTCTCTAATTCCAAAGCTAACTGAAGTGCTTCGTTAAGTTCTTTCGGTCTGGAAGCGAAAACTGTCGGTTTGAGTTCTCCTTTCAAACCATTCTTAAATACGTTTAAAGCATAGCTATTGTTCAATTGTTTTATGGTGTCAGCTTGTGTTGTACTACAATTCTGTATTTCCTTAATTTGTAGCTCATTTAATTCTGTTACTAGATCTTGAATTTTTTCATGGTAAGTGTTTATACTCATGCTTTTCTGTGAAATAGTACTAAGAGTAGCCTGAATTTGTGAAGCTGTTTTTGTTGATTTATACCTATTAGATAAAATATTTTTTAATTCTGTGAATGTCTTGGGTACTGATATTCCTACCGATGCTCTTACTAAAGTGCTTAATTTTGCGTTGTATACAAAAGATATTAAAATCTTCTTCTGTTCTGTTTCCAACGTATTGTTGACTAGTTCAACGATAGTAAGAAAAGAATTCAATTCTTTTTAGTTTCCTGTGAATTCAGGGATAACTTTTATGGCTGTTTCTAAATTGAAGTTTGCCATATTTACTAGGTGTTGTTTTTTAGATACTAGTGCTGGCTCAAACAATGATTTTGCTGTATCGTAATATTTATTAAATTTTTCTACGGCTTTCTGATTGTCCTCTGTCTCTAGTTTTGTGTTATATTCTGAAAATTCTTGTTTTAGTAATTGTATATCTTCTAATTTAGATATCAATGTCTCTTCTGTGTATCCCCTAATTCCTGTTTTCTTAAAATTTTTGATTAAAGTTTCTATTTTACTTATAATTGTGTCCATTTAGATACATATGTACATTTTATATATTTATTTATTTTTTGTTTGTTTTTAAACCTGTACTACAGCTTTTTTCTGAATATAGTTTTTAAAGTACTTATTAACTTTAATTATTATAAATACAATTACAATCATACAAAAAATAAAAAATGCGTCTAGTTTAATTGTTGTGCCAAAGTCCATATTGTTTTCTTCTTTGTTATTGTTGTTGATTGTTATGGTTTCTTGTTGTTTTGATTTTGATTTTTGGTTCCCCATTTAACTGTTGTAGTTTTATATATAGGTGTCTTTTATCTTGCCCGTATGTTAATCCAATTAGACGTAGAAGTTCCTTCCTTTGCTTCTTAATTTGGAGTTTCTTACCACCCTTCTGGACTTCTTCTTCACCACCGGTTGTTTTACTTCTTTTTGTTTTTGTTGCCTTTCTTTGTACTCTTGAATTGTTATCGGCTTTGGTCCACAGTTTTTTGGTGCGGGTATATATCTAGGACAGTTTATGACTTTTCCCTCTGGCTCATATTCTTCTAGAGACTGCTCGTATTTGGAAAAAATTTTGTCAATATCTTCCCTTGTGGGAGGATTGTCTTGCAAGGACATTAAATCAAAGATTAAAAAATAAAATTGTTGGCTCGAAATTGCAGGATCGCCATATTAAGTATGTAAAATGTTTATATTATCAGATTTAATCTTATTATTTTATTTGAGGAATTGCTAAGCTTATTTAGAATGCTGCACTTAGCTGCAGACACTTTTTAATTCACTCCTGCACTGTTTAAGGTGCTGGATTAGAATATAGAGAAAACACCTTACCATTAAGAATAACAAATATTTTTCTGTTTTTATTGACAATTTACATCCAGTATTTATAAAAAAATCTTTAGTCATAATTCTACATTACAATTGCTTAAATGATTGATAATATTACAGTTTGGTTATTGATAATTTCTATTTCAGTTGCTTAAGTGGTTCAATGTGTTTTTGTGTCAAGTATTTTGTTACTTTTGTGTGGTCTGTTTCTTTTAACTGTTTGTCTGCTTTTTGTTGTGTGAATTATGTTTCGTCATATTTGTGTGGTCTGTTTCTTCTAGCTGTTTGACCGTTCAGGGTTTTAAATATCAAAGAAGTAAAGTTATTAATTGCTGTGACAAGTATAGTGTGTTCCCTTATAATAAGTACACTACAGTAGCACTTTTGCTTTTTTTTTAACCCTGAACAGATATTTACTCCGTTTTTATGCGTTATTATACCCTTCACCACAAAAAGTGGAAAAACTATATGTTATTTTTTATTCCATTTGTAATTTCTACAATATCCATTCCCAACCTTATGGATAGTGAAGTCGATTGAGCGAAGTCCGTCCGTTTTAGTGCTGAAATCAATTTTGCCAAGGCACTAGATGAGATAGAGAAAATTTAAATGCGCCAATCGATCATAAATAGTTTTAAAAGAGTTGCTATTGAAAATCAGCACCATCGGTACATGTCCTTCGAGGCAGCGGGCTAAAAAACGCTCTGCCTCTAATTTTTCTATATAATTTTAATCAATAAAGCAACTCTAATAAAAAAAATAATAATAATAAATGGAGCGATAGAGAACTAAAAATATGAAAGAAATTATCCACTGAAAAGATTGGCGGTATCCAATACTTTTTGATTTATGGGCTTCTGAAATTTTCATAAAAAAGTTGGATTGTCAATGTAGGTATTATTTAAAAGCTTTTGAAGAGAGCTTTCAGGAAATTTATAATTTTTTAATTAACACATTAAGAGCCAATGAAATTTTTATGAAATATTATATATCATACTTTAGTGTTTTTTTCTTATTTTTTGATTCTCTGTCACCGTATTTTTTAATTTCAAAGATTTTCAATAAGTGTACGGAATTATTAAACTGAAAAAATATGAAAATTCTAAACAATCAAATACAAGTAAGTTTCGGAATTTGTTATTATTCTTGAAAAAAGTGGTAAAACACAAATACTTACATATATCGATTTAAAACCACACAATTTGAAAATAAATGGTCTCAAAACTCAAGAAATACCACAAAACGTGATGTTGCCACTTGCCAAAGAGGAAATTTTTAACACAGGTTTAGTAATTATTACTCAAGCCTTCACTACCGAATTATGAACAGTCTATCAAACATAGAAAAAATTCGTTAGACTTTAAAACGGTTAAGAGTTTAGCTACATTTAAAAAAGTGATTTTTAATGAACTTTAAAGTTGCTTAATTCTATTTTTTTAACAAAATAAATGCATGTATTAGAATTTAAAATTCCTCTCTCTCTCTAATATTAAAGATCCAGGATAAAAAAATAATATATAAAAATATATTTGAAATCTTTAATCAAAAAAGTTTAAGTACCCTAAATAGGCAACCAGAATGCGAAATTAAAAAATAGTATTTTTTTAATATCATCGGCTGATGTTTAATTTCTGTCACACAGTATTTTGTTAAAAAAAACACTATTATAAATTTACTTCAAAAAGTAAAAATATAAATCTTTTTCTAAATTGTAACGAAAATCTCATGTTTTCTGATATAATGAAACAAGTAACCTTATTGTCAATGCTTTTTAGTTTATCAGAATTTATATTGTTAAGGTTGTTAATTTTTCAATACATTTATAACAGTCAGCAGATATTTTGATTTATGTATATTCAAGTAACTTTTAAACATCCCAGCGTAGCAACGTTTGTATTTATTTGATTCTTTTCATAAAACATGAAATTCAATTTGTTTTCTTTTTATTTACAATAAAAACATGCATATGCCATAGTTTCATTTAAACATAAAATAAAATATTAAAGGTCAATCTTATAATTTTATAAGTTCATTCAGGTCCAGTAGTCATAACTCAGGAATTCAAATTTTTTAAAAAGAAATTATTGGCTTCTTTTAAACAACTAATAGACTAATATTGCCTAGTGGATATGATAGCCCTCTCACACAAATGAGTTGAATAAACTGAAAATATTCTACTGCAAACAAATGCACATTCATTTGAGCAGAATAAGTCTCACTTGCCCGTGAGGTGAAACAAAATTAAGCCACCAATGAAGCAGTCTCGATGGCTGCATTAGCGAGGTGGAAAAGAAGAATATTCGTAGTTGAGTAATCGTAGTGAATTTGTTACTTTCGTCGTTATATTTAAAAAGAAAAAAAGAAAGAAGGTAAAAAAATGTATAAATAAGAGAATGTGGCAGTGGTGACTGAGTTGGGTAAAAAATTTTGAGTTCGAATCTCGTCGTTAGGTCAAAAAAAAAAAGTTGATATCGTAATGTTAGTTGAGATGCATTTATTCTCAAAGCGACATCGAGAATCTTGCTGACGTCATAGAATAAGAGTAAATTGAGTGAATTGGTTCAGTCTTCAAGTTTTTTCAATAATAATTGATTTCAGTGAGTAAAGCGCGTGTAAAGCAGACTCGATTCCGCCATCGTCCATTCACTTTATGGAGAATTAAGCAAAAATATCTTGGCTTGCCTGATTACAAAACCCAACAATTGAAGTGCAAATTTGCTGAATGGGCCTGATACAAGATTAACGTCGATCCTGATTTTCATAACATAATTTGGGTTAGAAATGTAGCTCATTTCTGGTTGAATAGATACGTTAATAAGCAAAACTGCCGTATTTGGAGGCAATAAAGTTGCCTAAAACACTAATTGCTTTGGCAAAAAGTGTAACATTGAAGGCAACGTTGAGTAACCGCATAGTTTCACGTTTCGTATCCGTGAATTGGGCTCCAAGATTCTAGGACTTAACCCTGCTAGACTATTTCCTGCGTGGATTTGTGAAGTAGATAGTCTACGCCGATAATCCCGAAACGATTGACCCCTTGGAGGCTTTTATTCTCATAATTATTTTAAATTGGTCTCCAAAACTCATCTAGTGTAGGGCATTGCATAGACGATCTTGCTTTCATTTTATTTTCTCGGTTGACTTTAACTTTAATTACATACAACATCCATCAAGTGCAAATGGTAAAGACATTTTAAGCAACAAAATAATCTTTTGCTAAATTTATTTTTTCCAACAATATAAATCTCCAAATATAAAGCAATCAAACACAAAACTATCTAAGGAATTGACTAAAACATGTTTCCCAAACATGCACATGGACAAGCATGAAAATGCATACATTTTTTTTTTTTAATTACATACATCCATATACTCGTACAATACTATCTTCTGTTTGTGTTTGTATCAATTGTTTAACAAAAATAAAGCAATAACTGGAAAATTATTTAATTTTTATAAATAATTTTTGTTTCTTTGTGTGGTATTAACATCCTAAACATTCTTTATTTCAACACTACTAAAAAACATAAGTTAAAGCGCGTAAATAGGTACTATTAACATTTTGTACAAAAAGATAAGCCCATTCAATAGCATTTTATACCCTTTACTACAGGTAAAAAAAGGGGTATATCTAAGTTTGCTATTCGGTTTGTAATTTCTACAATATCCATTTCCGACCCCATAAAGTGTGTATATTTTAAGACATTTTGCATAGCGAAGTCGATTGAGCGATGACCTCCGCATTAGTGTTGAAATCAACTTTGCTAAAGTGCTCGGATATAGGTTGGGAAATTTTGCTATTTATATTCAGTAAAATCGGTTTATATCCTTCGAGGCAGCGGGCAAAACACCACGTCTTTCTCTAAAAAATAAATATATGGCGCGATAGAGAATTAAAAAAATAAGAAAAACACAAAGTGAAAAAAATGGTGATTGCCTATATATTCCGAGTTATGGGCCTTTGAACTTTTTATAGAAAAGTACGATTTGCACCATATTTTTTAGGAAATCAATATGATAAAATGATATTAAAGTGAACCTTTTTTCTTGATAGAAAATTGCATCATTTATATATGTATACATAACAAAATAAAATATAACAAATTTTAGAATTTTTTTGCTCATCTCCAAAAATTTGAAAAACATTTTTAAAAATGGTACAATTTGGGGAAATTTCTAAAGTTAAGATGAAGGAAATGTAACAATTTCTAAAATACGGACTGAAAATCCCTGATTTGAATTTTTTACTATTTTACCTACAAAGTCCGCAATAGCTCTTTAACAGCAATATTTCTTTTACGATCCTAACTTTGGGATTTAAGAATATAAGGACTGAATTCAAAAGTTTAATATAAAATAAGTAAAATTAAAGGACCTCAGTTTCCTATAACAATAATCAGTTTTATACAAAATTTTGATTTAAACGAACACACATATAATAAGCTTAAACAACGATAAAAAATGTTTATACATTCCTTAAGATTTTTTTTATATAAAGAAAAAAAAAGAGTGATGGCCTTTTTTTTTGGCTGAAACACACAAAAATGCAATAATTTTTAACTTGAAAACCGCATAATTTCTAAGTCAGAAGAGATATAATCTTCAATTTTGTTTTTCAATATATTTTAAATTTTGCTCGCTTACAACGTTAAAAAATTAAAATCGAATATTGCTGAATTTTGTACCCAATATTTTGAAAAAACTTCACCAGGGTATCGAAAATCAAAAATTTGAATTTTAAAATGGTGACAACTTGATTATTTTAAAGTGAATTTATGCAGATTAAGGCATGCATTATCTTTAAAAATCATACAAAAATTGAAGATATGCAAAGCATTACAAAAATTTCCAACATCGAGGTACCCAATATTGAGACAACATAGCGTTATCCCTGGAAAGTGGATGGTGTTCAGCTTTACAACTTAAGCTCGAATACTTCTCTGCTATAGTCATGTGAAATTTTTGTTCAGTAAAAACGTATATAGTCTGATAGTTGAGTTGCTGAAAAATCGTTTGCTGTAAGCAGCAGAATCACCGGGAATAATAGACCTAAGAGAAAATGTCTACAGCCAACATATAAAGCGAGAAAAAATAAAAATACGTTATTAAATTCATGCTCCTAAGTTGTATAGTTTTTGTGATATGAAATTTTTTTTCTTCATACAGTTTTTTTGGCTCTGGTGAACATTTCATGTTTTGTCAGTTACAGCGTTCTTTAATTATTGCGGCGATATCATAAATGATTAAAATAGATTTCAGTGTGTTTAATTAATAATTGCATTAATTTTTACAAAAGAGAAATAAAATCATCGAAGTCTGTTATGTAAGTACTGCTTCAAGTCACTTCTTGAAAATTTTTTAATATTATTTTCATTATTGACGCACTGGTATTAAGTACCATGATACAGGTAACGCTTGGATAACATGGGATTCAAAATTATGCAACTTTTTTGAAAACAATCTATAATATAAATAATTTTAACGAGAAAAATCGCCAAAATTGTAGAGTACATTCTAACTCATATAAGTTCACTAATGTAATATCTATAAGATCAAATTTTTATTGCTATTCACTGCTGTTCTTTCATTACCGACCAGTTAAAAAATTATTTTTTGTGTGTTTTGTCATTGCAATCATTTAATATTTAATGACAGGGTTTATATATTTTAGCTCAAAACAATGAAAATGTATGTTTGTCCACATGATAGGATGCATTTCATTTTGTAGACGTCTTTTTCTGTTTTCAATTTCTATTATCAAGTACTTGACGTCAGCAACTAGTAATGGAATAACAAATATTGCAACAAATTCTAAGCCATATGTACTGTTAACAGTCCTTACCAGTTTTTGCTTCAAGTTTGCACAATAATGGGAGGTGGCATTAATGCGTACATGTTTGCAAGTGTACAAAAATTTGTCATTTCCAACCATTTTTGGTTTGCCACTGACAGCAGCAGATATAAACAAATTTGTACACTGAACAAAATTATTAAGATTTCAAATCTCAAATTCAAAGTTCGTTCTTTATTTTTTGACTTATATAACAATTTTATCATCATTTAAGAGGTGCAGAACGTTGTTTTTGTGTTTTTAAATCACTTAAACCTTATTAGATACGTAAAACATAAGAAAATTTCGAATATCATTCTACCCATTTTTTTCGTGTTGAAATTGTTGTAGAAAACACAAACAATTGCTGCTTAAATTAAAACAATGTCATGATTTTCTAAAACTTTTAATAAATTAAAAGCAAATTGTAACATCTTTCTTTCTTTTAATTTCCCCAATGATTTTAACTTATAAATACAAATAAAGACCAATAAACTCAAACTAGTCAAGTGGAAAATAAATCAAATTAGCTGACACTAACAATAAGACAAATTCTTGCTGAATATAAAATGCATTGTAGACAAAATATGCTACGCAACATCATACAAATAAATGTGTAGGCATAAATGACTTTCACAAATACATACATACATTCATATGTTTGCAGTTAACCATCACTACAAAATGCATATGTGACAATTACTCAATAATTCATAAGAATTTTCATGTTCAAAAACAGTTAGAAATACAGAAACAGAAAGCAAATTTAAAATGGATTTATTTATTTAGATGCACACACATACACACAAATACATACATTTGTATATCATTGTAGTTCATACTCTCATATATCAGGATGTGCATACCAACACCCCTGACGGACATGTCATGCATATTTATTAATTCTTATATCAAGTAAAAGTTAGTAAAAGGATGTTGTTCACCTTATAATTTTAAAAGTACGAGGTAAATAAAATAAACAGATATAGTTCCAAAATTAGGGAATCATAGAAACATTTTGCCGAACAGTGTTTTTGTTTACAATATTTTTCAACACTTATTTTTATATTTCTAGAAAATACAATATTACGGGTATGACGTTAATTTTTGTAACTATTGTGACATTAACCCTGTAAAATCACCACAACTTGTATTGAGTAACAAAGCAGTTTTGCATTACTGAATAATATTGCCTATCGCTTCCCGACTGCCAATGCTTAACCATCTGGGGGCAATCCCGTGTATAAGTTGCAGAGCTTTCTTGCTTTACGTAACCACTGTACAGCAGGGACGATCTTCTATATTTTTTTAATCTTGCCTATGGTGGAAACAGTTTAGGTGGGAGATTATTTTGTCGAAAATTAAATTAACCGCGAAAATATTATTCCTGGTATTCGATATCGCCACGATTATATAGTTTCGTTGCCCAAATATTTATCAAAAAATTTTAGTTTCATAAAAAGTTTGACGAAAATTGAATGTTAACGAGAAGTATTAAATTTCACAAGTACTAAGTTTTTAACCAAATTTCACAAAAATATAACTGTTTTAATGTTAAATTTACTTTACATTGCTCTTAGGCGGTTTAACACGTTTATATATTTTCTTTTAGATTACTGTAGCAGCTTTGTTTCAGTTCTTCATTTCTTTGAGTAATAATGTAGATATATGTGGGTATCAATCAATCAGAAGAATGTTACAACAAACTATAGCGTTGAGTAATAAACGTGTTTTTATTATACATGTGAATAGCATGAACATTTTCAGCATGAAAATGTTGTAGCAGTAAAACCGATAATTAAAACAAAAATAATTATAGGTAACCTATGATAAAATTAATAACATTCCAAAAAAAAAAATATTATCAAAAAATTTATTTAAAAGTGGAAAAGCAGAAAAATATGTATTTTTCTGTGTTATCATTTAAACACAACTCGTACGAACGACAAATTTCATACAGCACTATGCATTCGTCATCAAAAAATCTATGCCTAAATTCGCCGACTGAAACTTAAAGAGAACGAAAAAAATTATTTATAAATTGATTTGAAGAAAGCTGAAGATGGTTGTAGTGAACGAGGAAGTGAATTGCAGTTTGCTGGTATTTAAATTTTACTGTCATTTTTACAATTAATTGCACTTTAGCCCAAAATTAAAAATAAATAATTATGATAATTTTAATAATTCATTTACTGGCCAGTAATTAAAGATAAAAAAGGAAATAAAAATATATTTATATTTTTCATATACAAGTGCTATAAGTGAAATAGCATATTTTGCTAACAGAAGAGAATTAAAAAACTTTATAAAATAAATAGAAAAACATTTTAATAAAAGATTTATTATTTAAAACTAGAATATTAAATGTATTACTGCAGAGAAGGCATGATCATATAACAATTTCCAGAGTCTTAGTGAGGTATAAGGTATAAATTTAATAATGAGAACTCTATTTATAAAGTAAATCAGTATTTGTTTTTGTGAGGGTCTTTTAAGCTCAACAACTTTTAACAAATTTTTGCGACAATTTATGACAACAATTAAATTCACAAAAAATAAATATGTATTCTCTTACATTCAAAACTAATTACTTTATAATGTGTAAAATGGATGTGTTTTTTTAAGCCTATAATTAAATTATGAAAGGACATAAGACACATAATAAGTCATAAATCAAATTTACATTTCTCCTCAGAGATTATTTTTGCCGGACAAGACATGCTGCTGCATGTTACTTGTAATGTGTAAATATTTTGTGTTTTAATGCCAGACAGTAACAACAGTCTGATTATTTAGAACGTTGGTAAGGAATTTGAAGAAAATTCATTTATACAGCCAATATTTGTGTTAGTGCGACATGGCTGTGGAAACAAAATTAAAGTTCAAGTAAATTAATTTTCAAAATATAAAAAAAGCGTTATTACTCCGTTGCTACACCATGTTTGAAGTAAATAAAAAAAAGCAAAATTAGTAAAAGATTTTTATTGTGGGATGATGTAAAGATAACAAAGCTGTTGAAACTATTTTTCATTAAAAAAACTAAAATTAACAATAACCCGATTCGTTTTTTTGCGAGTTAAGGGTTCTCAACCTGTGACCGATGATGTTTTACACAATACATTTTTTGTACCAAAAAGGGCGTTACATGAGAAGCGCAAACACGTCACCTTCCTTAATTTCACTAAACACCACCGTTGAAACTATTTCCCATCTCATGTAGTCCATTGAATACCTACTGTGATGGATTGCTTCCACTAATGATCACTTATCTTTATTAGGACACACTGCCTTGACAAATTGTCTGCCTGCCGCTTGGGGTCCGCCGGTTATCAGATTAACTGCCGGTTTCTCTACATGCGAACGAATACTCCTTTCGTATATATACATCGAAAACAAAAACAATCTTTTATATTTTGTTTTCAATACAAGTATTCCTTTGCTTGTAGAAAAATCGCCAGTAATATTTTATTTTAAGAAAGGTAAATACAATATGAAGAAGTCCCTAAAGAAAGATGAAATTGTGCTTTCTTACCCATGGCTCAGCCACTTATGAACGGAAAAGCACACGCTCTGTAGTTACAAAAAATCTCCTATTTTCTAAAAAACTATACCATTTAACGATTTTGCATGTGCTTTATTAATTTTTGGAAGCAAAGAATGCTCTAAAAGAATGAAGTTGTTTGTGTCTCCTTTATTGCTTAAAATTTCGTACATCCTGTTTAACATTGAACTGTAAATTTGGCTTTGTAATCGAGTTGAATTGAACTCCAGGCAAGTTTAATGACTTAAGAAAGCTCTGAAACTGTAAAGTACTTTTCCAGATAACTATCCTCATACATTTTCGACTTCATATAAGTCAGAAGAATACAGGGTCCGCTTTATAACTTCGCCCTACTATGAAGACGATTCATTTGATGCTGTTCCAAAGATCGCGTAAGTAATAGCTGTAACCATGAGTGCCTTCCAAATTAAATTTTTCCTAGAAAACCACACAATGCCTTAGTTCCTAAGCATTTTTAAACAAATATTTTTTTTGCAAAAACTTACAATAAAAATAATATATAAATCTGTCCTTACAAACTCCACCAGAAATAAGTTCCCTTCATAATATTTCATATGTTGGTATTTTTTACGTGAAATGTTGATCAGGCTTAATAATGAAAATTATTTGTGTATTAACATAAAATATACCAGTTTTAAACTTATTTATTGAATAACCGATTTTCTTGGGCTTTTAAGCTCTCGGCGACTCTTATTATTTACAATTTTTGGACAAAACAAATTTTATTTTATAACTTTTATACATGTATAAAAATTAGGAAGAGGCATAAATTTAATAATAAAAAGAATTATATAAAATTGGACATAGCGTTAACGAAATTTAATTTAATATGGTTTAGGACTATAAAGATAAGTGTGGCAAAGTTTAAATCTGTGAGAAACGCTACTGTGGTGTTTTTCAAATAAAAAAGGAAAAAGAAAATGCTTAAGAATACTTAATCACAAATAAACTGTTTAATTAAGCTCCTGAATAAAAAATAAACTCAAGATTATTTCATGTCTTGCTTAAGGGTTTTTCTAGAAATTTACTCCCCGACTTCCACAAGGTCACCCATTTTGGTAGGTATGTTGTCTTGAGATATTGTAAACTCATTAGTGCCACAGTTTTAACTTATTCTTTCATTGCATTTTGTATTACTCGCACATAAAAAATATTTTTCTTAGTAATCTATTTTTTAATTTTAATAAATTATTATGACAAAAATATTTTAAAAGGATAAAAGCTGTTGCAACTGTCATAAATAAATTTTGCAGCATAGAATGTATTAACTAAATAAATGCGTTTAAAAGCTATAAAAATGTTTTAATACAACATATGAAAACAAAATCAAAAGTCGAACTTTCTTTTCTATCAAATATTTTGGTCTCTTGTCGAGCTTTAAGATGTTTTAGCTATATTCATTATTGCTTATTGCTGGGTTAATGGTTGCATTTGGGGTTAAATGAATCAACACCTTTGCTTGATAAATAAATGTATGAATACGTCGTGTCCATAGCACTTTTTACAAAAAGGAAGGCCACGTGGTGATTCCCGATAGTTTTCCATACTCTGCCGGAACAAAGTAGATAACGGTTATGTGGATTACTTGTAGTTGCAACAACATTATGAAACCCCCAAAATAGCCCGTTACAAAATCAGTTGGCGCACGAAAAGTGTTTATTTTATGTTTCCTTTTTGAGATACAAATTTAATTTAAAAAATTAGTTTTAATTAAATTTAAAGCAGGTCAAGTGGAAGTTTTTCAATTAAAAATATCCGGCTTAAACTGAAAACGCAGCGGTAGTAGTCTGCTTTAATAAAATGCTTATGCTTAGTGTGTAAATAATCAAAATTTAATTTTAATTAATATTGTAATAAATAAAAATTGATTCTGATATAAGTTCATTTTAATTTCATAAAAACCCAGCAGAGAAAGACTTGCAAAACAAGCAGGTAATTCATGGGTTCTACTTGAAATAAACCGATATGATTTAAGGAAAAAACGCATGATTTTAAAATTAGCTTATCATTGGCAAGCAAAGGTTTATATTAGCAAAACCAGTGAAATCTACAATGTTGTGAGGCAAAAAAAAAAAATGAGAGATTAAAAATAACAAGTGAGAGTGCAGTATTCGGATATGACAGTTCTTATATATCTTTCACCATATCTGTAACTTTAGTGTAGTGAAGTGATTCTAATCAAAGAAAAAAAAAAAAACAAATATTGGAGTGACATGACCGATCTTGCTAATTATTAGTAGCGAAATTTTCGAAACTATGTCTGACCGATTAGCGCGCCTTGGCAAAGTTAAGTTCAACACGAATATGGACGTACAGACGGACATCGTTTAATCGAGTTAGTTGTGCACACGAACTCAGAGTATATTTCTTTTATGGGGTTGGATATATATATATATATTTTTCACCTTTTGTGGTGAAGGGTAAAAAATTTGCATTTCGTGGTTATACAGAATGTTGGCACACAAAAAATAAAACAAAAACAAATGCACAAGACAAGCAAAAGAAAAAACAGGGCAGAAATGCTTCGAAATGTGTGTTAGCTTTGTCTGAACAAATTAAAGTGTACGTTGATATCGCTCGTATTCTTAATAATAAAATTAGTTCGTAAAATAGATGTTTATAGTATACGCAGCCTAAAGTATATAGATGTGAACAATACTGATGACGGATGTAGCGATCCAGAAAATGCAGCATTACAATTTCTGGCGTTTTCTTTTGAAAACGTATATACACATTTGTAAATAATTTTTTTTTTTTAATTTTTAGAAAGCAATATAAAACTGAACTTAACGCTAAATCAATTGTATTCTATTCGATATATTATATAGTTCATAATTTCATAAAAATGAAATTAATATTTTCATTGTTATTGGAATTTATCGATTTGCCAACAGAAGCATATTTACAGTAAAGATTCTACCAGTGACCAAATATTGTTTTAGAAACTTATAAAATAACAGTTTTATAAAATATAGTTTAAGAAAGTGTTTTTGATACAGGTGCCCATTAAGTCTATGGTTTTGCTACGAAAAAAGTATTAAGAACCAGTAATTAATTTTGTGTGAAACAAGGTAAAAAACCGTAAAACTTTTCAAAAAACTCGATATTTTTTAGTGATAATAATTTTTCAGAAAAGGCTTAGCAAATGGTAATTAATTGTGTTGAATGATGAGGTTTTGATAAAAAGGAGTTAAACATTGAAATAATGTGTCGTTTTCGGAAGGTATTCAAAAGTTTTTCTAACTTCTATCAGAAGATATTTGCATTACTTGATAATAACACGCTCATATTTTAATGGCCTTGCAGATTAAAAAAGTTTTGGGTGTTCTTTACATAATGGGCATATTAGATATTAATGAATATATAGTAGAGATAGATTTTCTGCAATTGCATTGTTATTTATTTAATGAAACAGAGAGTGTATAAAATAAAGTTATTTATGAAAAAGCTTATCTGGCTTAAGGCTTGTTTATTCTCCTGTTAGTTCCCTTCTTCAGTGCAGCGGTTGTTTATTAAACACCGAAAAACCCATAAAAATATTGTCAATATTTTGCACTATGCTTTATTTGGTTGCATGCCATAACATCCAAGGACAAAATATCCATGGACAGAAAGTAACATAATATCTATGGACATTATTGTCACACTACGATAAAGTCAATCAACGTAGAGCCATAACGTTGAAAACATTACAATTTTTATAACAAAAGGGACAAAATATTTTAAAGTAAATCTGCGTAATTTTTATATAAATTTAATGTTTAGTGATATAAATTTAATGTTTAGTGTCTAATGTCTAGATATTAGTAAGGAAGCTATTCGATTTACCACGATTTTTTTTATCTAAAAGCTTTTTTATTTTTTTTTTCTACTTTGTTAAAGAAATTTGTGACATGCATATTTTCCACTTAATTTATTTCAATTCAAGTGGAAAATGTACTTTTGTTTAAAAGTACAAATTACAACGAGAAAACAATATAAGAGAAATAAACACACAAACATTTATAAAAAGTATCACACCCTCTCTCCAAGGTATAAAGATAATCGCGAATACGAGAACTAAAGAAATATTCTGTTGTTATTTTGGGGTGCGGAGAAAGAAAAAAACTTTTCTCTTATGATACCTAAAAGTTTTGAAAATATTTATTCATTTGTACATATTTTAACTTATTTTTATTTAGTGGTGCAGTTACTTTACATTTTGGCAAATGCTAAATTTTTGTTTTGTTTTTTTTTTTCTTATGATGATGAATATTTATTAGAATTCTCAAAAAGCATAAATAAAAAACTTGAAAAAACTTCAGATACCTTCAATAAATACATTTATAAATTTTTTTCAGTTAAATACAAAAAATATTTTTTTTTTTTTTTTTGCTTAACTTTGAAAGATATGATGTCAGAAGTTATTCTACTAAGAGTTCATTTACAGTTTGGCAAATTGATATTAATTTTACTCTAGAGTTCTATTAAAATAACGAACAAACAATATGTTAAGAGCAATTTTAATAAGATAAATATAAAACATAAAATATGGGTTAATAAAGGTTGAAACATCAAAAAATAGACCAGCAGCTCAATACATGTTTTAACAAATTTTTTGTGAAATCATTTGGCAAAAGGTACACGTAACACAAATTAAAAAGGAGAGACATATTCATTGTTACAATATTGATCATTGCACAATATAATAAAATAAGCTTTAGAAATTACCGTAAATTTAATGTTTGCAATCAAATTTGGTTACTAGGATTTTCAATCAAAATATTATAAAAATCGAGCAAAATTTTTAAATAAATTTTTGCTTTTTTTACGATGTATAATATTTAAAATGGTCTAACTTTTTACTATATGCAAGTTCATATTTAAATGCATTTTCCATTTCGTAAATAGAATATAGCAAGATATTATTAATTCACTTACAGTTTTCATTTCAAGCGTAATCGCCTTAGTTGATGACTTACTTTTTTAACATGCTTATGACAAAGTGTATTAAGGAAATAAGAACTACAGTATAATTTCAGTCTAATGGAAAAAAACGATAATAAATGGTAACCAAGAATGAACATACCCAGCAAAAAATGAGTGAGGGAAATTTATACATACTAACTCATTTGCAATAATTTTATACTGAAACAGCGTTGCCGTTTTACGTTTTACGGCTTTTCGTATTAAATTTTAATTATTTTTTTTTGTTTGTTAATTAAATCTAAGTTTTTACTCAAACTTGATTAGCAAAATTCAAAATATGGCTTATAAAAAGTTTTGTAATTAAATCTGTTTCAAAAATCAAGCAAAATTTATATATTATTTTTTGTAAAAAAAGTCACTGGTAACGCTATTTGCTACAGAATCACACGTATACAAATGTTTACATCAAGTTTTTCATTTTCCTTTTAAGAATTTGATAGAAACTTTGTTCTACACAGTGATGGAAATTTCCATCATCAGTGATTGTCATTTAAAGGATCAAATTATGGTCACTGTTCATGTAGGGTAGCTAATATTAGTTTGATAATTTGGTAACAAATGCTTCAGTGATGTAAACAGAATTTGTAAATCCAATCTGTCATGTATGTGTAATAATACCTGTATGAATTCATATATTTTATGATATTTTGGCTATATGGAAACAGGACTACAATAATATAAAAATATTGACAGACATGTTCTGATAATCGCAAATCGCTTAAAAGTTGCAATGCGAGTTCACAATCGCAAGAAATTAGGCTATTTAAAATCGCAAGCACATACTAAAGTGAAGTTATAAATTTTATTTAAAATAAACTTCAAAACGGCAATAAAATTATACACAAATAAAAATTATTATGTTTTTAACAAATACTATTTTAACTTTTATCCATTAAAAGTGTTAAATAGTTAATTTAAAATATGTCCATTCTCTTATCAGTTGATTGTGTTTTTTAAATTTATAAATATTTGCGTGAGTTTCAGAACATGTTAAACAAAAGTTGGTGTTTTTGAAATCGCATGTGATGTGCGAGTGTCAGAACGTACCTGTGAAAACTTTATGCATGACCTCTTTTGCACATCACTGTATTGAAGTTTAATATTCTTAAATGCATCAGTGCAGAATCCAACAAAAAATAATTACAACCTTTTATTCTTTTAACAGACATAAAAAATTTTATATTTTTAACCGACTTAAAAAAAAGAGGGTTATCAATTCGACTGAATGTTACTTGTTATATTTTTGCCTTTAAAACACGGTCATTTCTGAACCGCTTTTGAAAATCTTTTGTAATTTGATAAATAATGCATACAGATTGGTCCCATTTTAAAAACAGTTCATAATTTTAAAAATAATTAATTAAGTATATTATAAATCGTAAATTGCACTTTTAAAAACTCATAAAAACGAGCAAAAAGTTATAAAAAATATCAAAAAATTAAAGGGTGTTCTCATAGGTAACATAAGTTTACATATATGCGCCTATCTGTTAAACCGTTATAGACAAACGCGTGAACATTGGAAAGGATGTCGATTACTATGGCCATTATAATAACAAATTATATTCAATTATATTCAGAATTATAAATTAAAGGGTGTCCCAATAATGATTGATTTTTGATGTATGTTGCCAAACTTTTAAATTATTATAGTCAGATAGTTAAGATTTGCAAAAAAACTTAATTGCTAAGTCCGCTATAATAAGAAGTATAAAATTATGTATTTGGAAATTAAAGGGTGTCTCAATAGTTAATGTCAGTTGATGTATGTTAATGTATGTGGTAAGACTTTTGAACCGTTATAGACAGACAGCTGAGATTTACATTGAATTTGTATAACTAAGTCCGCTATAACAAGAAGTATAAAATTTGAATTTGGAAATATAAGGGTGTTCCTACATTTGAAGTAAATGGACCCATATGGTATACAATCACTTGAAAATTTAATAGAATGTCTACTATTTTGTCTGATATATTAAAATGTATAAATATTATAAATTAAAAATTTAAGGGTGTTACAATAATTGATGTTTTTTGATGTATATGACCAAACTGTTAAAATGTTGAAGAGAGTTGATTTAAATTTGCACAGAACCTTTATTGCTAAGTCCGCTATAATAAGTAGCAATTTTGAAATTAGAAATTAAAGGGTGTTCATATAACTGATGTAGTTAGATCTACACAGTGCTATCTTTGAAACCGTTACAGTCAAACTCTTTAAAACTCTTTAAAATTAAACAGATTGTCCATTACTATATTAAGTATAAATATTTAAAATTAGTAGTAAAAGGGTGCCCTAATGGTTGTGTATTGATGTATATGGCCAATCTTTTAAAGAGTTATAGACTAACGTTTAGAATTTAAACAAATTTTGTTTTACTGTCAGCAATAAAAAGTGTAAAAGAGGTGTGAACACATATGTAATTGCTGAATTTTCTTGCTTAATCTACACTCATATTTTGATCTACGACATATCAAAATCCTGTCGCAATTATTCTCGAATATAATATAATGCAATTAATGTGTTATTACCGTCTTAGGGAAATATGATTTTGGGTTTTTCTGTTCTTAATTCGGTTTTTTTTTTTTGGAAGAATTATTATCGTGAGCATTTAATAACTGCAAATTTATATTAACTAGAATTAATTTACTATATATGCAAGCTGACAATTAATTTAATAAAGTTTAGAATCAGTTAGACTTTAAAAACCTTTTTTCCTTAGACTTCTCACTGCTCAACAAAAGTGGGATTCTGATTCTATTTTGAAACAGCTGACGAATAAACAAAAAACAAAACTAATTAAGTTATGTATCACAATTTTATAATAAAAATTAAATTTATTTTTTGGTAGAAAAGCTGATTCTTCTTGAAGTCCAATACAAAAATTGCCAAAAAACAATTTAAATTTTTTTTCCAAAAAGGAAAAAAATAGCTGTAGTTTCGCCTACTTTTTTAATGCAACTCTCAACTTCTCAAAATTCACGTAAATTTGAATTAAGTTCTTGGTCTGAATTTGTTTTTGTCGCTTCTATATAAAACTGTTTTGAGTCCTTGCTTTATGCGATATGCGACTTTGTAAAACAATTTAACATTTTTATCCTTTTCTGGTAATAAATTAATTGAAGAAATTTCTACATCCTTGCAATATAAATCAGATTTCTTTTAATAGTTAGTGGAGTCAATACATCAAAAAAGAAACATATTTAAGCTCAGATTTAATCTTTCCTAAAATAATAGCTCCTCCCATTCATTAGTACAAAAAGCTCACAAATGGTAAATGTGAATAACAAATCCAAGATATTGAGAAAACTAGAACCGACAGTGAAAAACAAGTAACGAAAATTCAATTTATATTTCAGTTACTGAAATGTGCTATCAATTATCAATTATATATTAATTTCATTTTTTATATAAAACTAGCTGACCCGACAAAATGTGTACCGCCCCCTCTAAGTGAATTAAAAAAAACGTAAACCATATGAGTTCTATGGTACGCAGATCTATCTTTGTTTAAAATTTTACGTTATTTAGGTGATGCATAAATTGTCCCTTGGGGTAAGTCACCCTGAATATTTAGAAGTATGAAAAATGGATATTGACCGATTTTCAAACGTTTATTTCCCCATTGGCAGGACTATAAATTGTGTATATTTTGAAGAAAATTCTAAAATCTATATCGATGCAAATTAATTAATTAAAAAAAGTGGGTGTTAAAGCAGGCGTGGTAAAAAAGTTTCATATTTATCATACTGGAGTCTTAGTTATATTATGTAAAAGTTTCAAAGAGATCGATTCAGTAGTCTGGCCTACCTGAGAGAACGAAAAAGTGCGTGGCGTTAAGGGGTATGAAAAATAGATGTTGACCGATTCTTAGATCTAGCCGTTATGCATACAAAATTTCATGAAAATTTGTGCAGCCATTTTAAAGGAATTTTCAAAATTAATTTTC
Source organism: Cistogaster globosa (assembly GCA_937654795.1). Classification (NCBI taxonomy): domain Eukaryota; kingdom Metazoa; phylum Arthropoda; class Insecta; order Diptera; family Tachinidae; genus Cistogaster; species Cistogaster globosa. The sequence continues at coordinate 66,241,138 of OW569405.1, read as the reverse complement.
TTCTCAACTTATATCAAGTTAAAAAAAATATACAACACACAGTTCAATGAAATTTTGTTCTGATGTTTGTAGGCGAACAATAAACAGAGTGCATAAGTAATATATAAATCAATAAATTTCGATCTCTACAAAACGTCATTTAATACATCAACATTAAAAGGTACTTGTTCAAGGATTTTGTATTATTTATTTAAAATATCGAACAGACTCAGCGATTAAAGGGGCACTTTGTTACTGCCGAACAGAAGCTCTAATTGAAATTTGACCGAAAAATCATCTATTGTAACAAGACAAATTTTCCACTTGACGGATATGTCTACAAATAATATTGGTGCATGTAGGCACCGACAATAAGAACATCATAGATGAAAAACCATGCGTGGCAGTTTAGCATGAGTTAAAGGTGCTCGATGAAATTTGGCCCCTCAGAGTAGCAAATTAATTTAACATGATTTTTTCTGCAAAAATGTAATTTTTTGTGCATTTTTGGTTTTTAATAAAAAATTAATTTTTTTTATTACAATTGCAATTTTTTGAGAAAATTAAAAGTTTGTTGAAATTTTCGTAAAATTAATATTTTTTTAGTAAAATTTTAATCTTTTAAAGGAGTTCCGAATTTGTTTTTTCTGATTTAGAATTTTGTTTTACTGAACAATAACTAACAAGAATAGCACAACTAAATCTGAAAAACGTGAAGATTATAGTGGCGCTCGCCTTTGCTTGAATATATCATCAATTTAGCAACATAAATTTAAATAGCACATCTTTTAAAACCCGTTTTGAAAGAACGCTAGCCTTGAATTTTCTGTAGCTCATCTGGAGAAGCGATAAAACCGTTTATGGGCAGAAGAAGTAGAAGTTGAAAACGGTACGACAAACTTATTTTTAATACTTTCACCTGAGAGTAAATACAGAGATATGGTGGGATGAAATTATATCATCATAAAATAACTATTTTCTTAAAGCTATAAAAACATAGGCCAATAGGTAATATTTGTTTTTTTTTCGGTTGTTGCATAATTAACCTTTAGAGAAAGTATCGCTTTTTAATACGGAACCGAAAAAAATATGAGTAAAATAATCAACTCGGTATAGACTTTAACAAATGTGGTCCTTAGTAAAACCTACAATTAATTTTGTAGTTTAATCTTAAATTAGCAAATTGAGCATGTACAAAAAGTTGTAATTATTTACTAAAAATAAGGTTCGAGTAATTAAAAATTAAAAATATGTATTTTAATATAATTAAAAATGCATATTTACAGTTTTTACTGATATTCATTCGTCATTTGCTACACAATTAATCAAAACAATTTTATATTTTAACAGATGAAATCTTAAATAAATCTTGACCTGGCATTGACTTTATTATTTCTCTTTCGTTATGTCTTCCGTTTGCGAATTAAAACAAGATAAATTGTTTCCTGTCTTGAATTCGAAGTGATTCTTAAGCACTTCGAATACAAGATAGCAGGTTATCGGATAACACTCATTCGTATATTAATTCTTATTGTAATAAAAATTAACCTTATTTGCTTTTCTTGTTAATTTGATTTGAAGTTCATCGTTTACAAGAAAACAATTTTTTTTTTATTTTCTCTTACTCTATTTTTTCGCTTTATAAATTTAACTTTTTTATTGCAGCTATAGCGATATTTATACGTATTACGTACATATATGAACATTTGTTTGCATGACTTTTTATGTGATTTTGAAACAAGGCACTCTTAACGTGTCGGAAGAAATATGTGAGCCGATAAATCAACTGTGTGTAACGTGAACAATTGAATACTGAGGAATCGATGTGTGCTGTACTCCATGAGAGATGCATGCTCTTGAGTGTGTAAAATGATTCAGAAGCAGAGATTTAAAGAATGTGTTAATTTTTTTTAAATATTTAAATAAATTTAATTCAATTATTTTAAAGAATCAAAAAAAAAAAGCTTAAAGTGAGCGTCCTTCAAAAGATGAACATTATTTTGATATTGAATTTAAAAGTAGCTTGAGAAGTAGAAACCTTTTTGATAGCTTGCTTATCCTATTAATGCATAAGGTCTGGTAGATGCATTTATTAAACAAAAAACATAAGTCCAAAATTGGTGTCCCTTATGCAGTATGGTCTTTTGGCGCTAACATATTCTTTTGGGTAAAGGCCTTCATTGAAATCAATACATACAAAGTACTTCTTTTAATTTTAATTTGCATAAATATAGTCTGTTTGAGAGTATCATATTAAATGGTTTATGACATTAAACAGGGCATCAGTGTTTGATGTAGAAATGTGAATTACTAGAACAGCTTGGACAGTCTTTTTTGCACCGATAGCCACCTTTACGAGCAATACATCCAAAAAACTTTTAAAATTGGCCACCATCACTTGCGACGTTTAATTAACGAAAACTAAACAGCCAATGACTGATCCCCTTGATTCTTATGATCGTTATAAAAATACTCTGCGAATTCCAAGATTTAAACAAACTCATTTAGAACTGCACAGCGCTAAGTATACTTAGCTTTTTCTCTTAACACGAAAAATGGAAACAGTATTACAGTAAACACTAAGTTTTAAATGTTATGCCATGGAATTTATTATTTCTTTTCATGTATTCTGTCGCATGTCCCATTTTGCTTAAATGAGGCCGCAAAACATTGAATTTCATTTTTCAAACAACTATTTGCTTTAAAGTCACGCTTAGGGGTGAAAGTTGTATCATTTAATCGTACTGCAAAACTTAAAGCCTCAATGAAAAACGAGCAACAAGCTTTGGCATTATAAACGGCCTTAAACAAAGACAAAACGAAGTTATATTACCGATAAAGATAATGAAAGCATGATATCGCTTTGTAATATACTTTTTACACGTCAGATTTTTTATGGGGTATTGGGTTTATAAATCAATTTTGTGTACCGATCCTATAAAATTGTGACTCCTTTGGCTTTAAAAACACCTATGTTTGCGCCCACGGTCATAGGACTTTTGTAGTCTTCCACTTTACTTTATTTTTTATTTTTTTGTAGCACTCGAAGTACTGATCAGATTTAAAGACAATAATTTTGAGCCAACAAGTGTCGTCCAAATTTCTTTACTGTGTAAGTTGAAATATATAAGAATTCAAAAAAGAATAAAAAATTTAAGAATAAAAGTTAAAGAACTTATTTATTTAAAGGTCTGTCTGCCAATATGAATTTATAAATTCAAAGTAAAAGAAAAGAGTCAATATTGTAACTCGAATGTTTAACAGACAATGCTTGTGAAAATTTCCGTTTATAAGAGTTTATAATCGTACATGAACAATTTAGTTTTCATCTTTCAGTTTACAGATTGATGAAGTGTAATGTTTATGAAGATAAGTGCCAGTATAACGGCAAGGATTGTTATGATATGAGTTTTTATTGATGACTTGAAATAAAAAATAGAAAATAGAAAAATCTTAAAAATGTTAGAAGCCTTATGCACTAATAAAATAAAAAAGAGGAAGGCATGCAACAAGCTGTTTTTTATTACTTTTTGATTTTATGCTTCACTTTAATAATATTCACATAAAAAATTTAGCATTCCATTAGAAAACTAATAGAAACAAAAACTGAAGAGAAGTGAAAAAAGAAAAATGTGAGGGCGTTGGTTGGTAAGTTTGTAATCCACAAAACTTTAATTTTCCGTAAAAGCTTGCCAACTATAATAAATTATTCATTATATATTTTTTAACTTTTTTCATCTTTTTTTTGCGGTTTTTTTCTACTCTTTCTTTGCCATGCAGCCGAGTTTTTCTCCACAGACTGACATGTTGATCCCTTTAAGCAGAATATTATCTACCCGAATGGATGTTCCTACAAACAAACCTCTATATTTAAGTTGCAAAACTCCAGCAGAGGTTGTAGTTGTTGTTGTTTGGTGGTTATTGCCTAGAGATTTTTACTCGTTTACACCTAATTTGATTTTATGCTCAAGGATGGTTTGCAATACCACTGGCACTGTGGCCGTGTTTCATGAGTTATTTTTGTTGTTTCTTCTTTTGGCGGAAATAGAGTTTTTTTCTTCGTCTTTTTCTTACATTAAAAGAAGCATTTAATTTATTACTTCTTTCGTACGCAAATTTCTTATTTAAAAAACAGTTAAGAGAAAATATTTTCACGTTTAAAATAACAACGTATATTTTTGATATCCTATTTTTAAAGTCTTTTTGATTTGTTACATTTTTATTAAAGTCATCCGCGAAATAGCAAATATGCTGCTACGCCAAAAAATAAATTTATGCAAAAATATTCACAAAAAATATTTAAATTTTATTTTATTAAACAAATTTCTATAAAAAAATTTCTATAAAAAGGTTATAAAATAGCATGTTTTTTTTTTCTTTTTAAAACGGGATCTAAGCTATTTAGAATGTGCCAGTAATTTTTGAGGAGTAAAAAATAATTAATAATTTTTTCTTTTACTCATATAAAATCCAGTGACCTTTTTCTAATAACTATTAGAAACCTACAAATAAAATAATTTTTAAAAAAGTTTTAAGTTTTGTTGTTTTTCATCTATATTTTACTTGTAGATTTATATGGTATAGTTTTGAGAAAGTGGCCCATGTACTAAATACAAACTATAAGAAAATATAAACATTTATACTTTAAGGTTTGTTAGTTATAGTTTTGGCAAAGAGGCCACAGTTCATAGCCTATCAATAAAGCTTTGAATTCTAATTACAATATTTTATAAATTAAGGGTAAGAAACATAATTAAAAAAAAGTATAGCAATTGTATTTTAATTTTTACAATAAATTTCGAATTGCTTTTAAGAATACAAAAATAACTTTACAATTATTTTTTTTCTTAGAGAATTCTTAAACTTGACATAGTTGTTCAACTCGTAAATGTCGTAACCCTTTACCAGAAAAATTCTATTGTTGCGCTAATTAACGTCTCGGCTTACCTTATGTTAAATATATCCACTAACGTATTTTTTTAATTCTCTATTTAGCATCGCGAATTTGTCTGCATAAAAAGGAAATTGATCTTACACCTACACTTAAAGTTGGAAAAATTGAGAGTTTAGGAAAGAAGGTTGGATGTTGCTGTCTTCACGCTTTAATTTAAAATCTATCTACGACTGTTCGAATTCTTAATTAGCTCTAAAATTAATTACTATTTTTTTAAAATTTTTTTACAATTTTATTCAAATCCATCCAGCAGTTTTCACTTGATGCAAAAATAGGCAGACACAAGAAAATTCAAAAATAGGTGGCTTGTATTCCTTATCTGTCTACATCAACAACATAGTTTTCAAAAAATATTTCATATACAGAATTGATCCTGTTACGGTTTTATTTTATGTATCGATTTATAAAACTTAAAAAAATATATTTTTCAAATTTTAAGTGTGAGATTCCAATAAACTTCAAGTTGTCTCGTTTGCTATCAAACAAATTTTCACTGCAGAGTTTAAAGAATTTTGAAAAACTCTCATTTGGTAATTGTTTGTTAACATATTTGAGTCAAATACGATGTACATTTTTCTATTTATTTTATTTATTTTTTCTTTTTAAATTATTTTTTAATTTTATTCCCAGCCAGGGGTTGAACCAGTGATCTTCATAAATCAATTAAAATTTACTTTTTTGGCGTTGGTTATTTTTAATTTAACTTTTATTAAGAAAAATGATTTTTCGAATGTACGCGGACGTTTTACGAAGAAAATTGTCAGAGGAATATACTTGTATGCATGCAAAATATTATTTTTCTTGGTAACAATCGCAGAAATCTCGTATTAGTTAAGACATTAAGCCATCTTTTAACAGTATTATAAAGATATTTAAAACAGAAAAATATTTAGAAGTTACCAAAAAAATTTTTGGGTCTTTTTTCTGTTACCTGTTTTTGCTTTGAATTTTTCTTGTTCAATTTTTTAAATTTTTTAAGTAATTTATACGAATTGAGCAATAAGCATTAATTAAAAAAAGATTTAGAAAAAAATAAAATCTGTTTAATTCCAAGAAATCTTAATAAATTCCCTAACGCCAAATTTAAAATTTTATTTACAGTAAATAAAAATAATGAGATGGCTTTAAATAAAAAATCCTTATTTAACATAATTTTTACATTATCTTAAGTTATAGCAACACTTTGTGTCAAATATCAATTCAATTATTTTCTGTAAAGCTACGCCAGGAAGGATGACATTGGCTACATAAAAGCGAATATATACATTTACAAGTAAATGATAACGTTTTTCCTTTAGTTTAAAAACCACGAACGGAAAATAGCACTCAGATACATACAAACTGTAATTGATAAGCACAAGCAAGTGGAAAAAAGAATGATGCTATAAGCTGGATGTCAAATATAAAATGATTAGCAAGGATTACACGCATACTTGCCTTGCGGTAACTTACTATGCAACAATAAACAAACACATAAGACAGACGGACGGAAAAACGAACGAAATAACTGACAAGTAAAATAACCAAAACGATAAAACAAGAAGTAGAGATAACGTTAGTGTTAAGAGTTAGTAGTTCTACGCAAAAGATACCCTCTAGACATTAAATTGCATCGTATTGGTTTTTCAATACTCTTAGCATGAGATAAAGGGTACCTCTACATTAACGTAGGAATTGATTTGAGAAGAAAACACTTTTTAGTATTACGTTTATTCATTATTCTTGTTGAAATATAAAGTTTCCAGGCTGTATGGCATATTTAGTAACATGAGGCACAAGTGCCTGAATAACATAATTTTCTTTAAACTACAATCCAAGATGCGTTTTGCTCAGTGAAATATTGTGGCTGTATTGTACTTGTAAATTCATATGTAAGACCACTAGCTCCCAATTGTATCAATTTTATTGATAAACAAGGCCATAACTGTCTCCTTTTAAATGGGTTCTTTTAAGGTTACTAATATTATATTGCAAAAATAACCGCAAACTCGAATCTTGTTCAAGCAATTTTCGCGACACCTTTTATTTAAAAATTTTTGTACTAGTGATAGTATAAAGACACACAGTGTTGTCTGTCATTTGCAGTTGACGTTTGTGATTTTAATCAAATTTGCATTATTTACAATTTTAGCTGCCAAGCTGATTTTAACTTTGTTCCTCTTTCCATCAATTATTACTAAAGGTTTTGCTATTTACTTCACAGACTGACGACTATTAATGCTATATTGCTACTGGTATGTGTGTCAGTTTGTCAAATCGTTTTATTTTATATGACGCACCGTATAAAAAAATTTTGAATGCAGATATAAAAGAAAAATAAGACATAAATTTATTCATTATTGTGGTTATTTAATTTTTTAGGAATTAACGATTTGCTATTTGAAATTTGTTCCTGTTTAATTGTGTGGATAATTTATTACGAAATGCATAAAAATATTATTAGTAGAAAATTAAATAAAAAATTATTTGAATTTAGAATTTAGATTTATTATAGAATTTAACATTGCGTTTTGATTTAAAAAATAAATGATTTTTTACCATTTGGTTGCAAGCATATTGCGAAATTAAATTTTAACATTTTTGTCTGTTGTCTTGAATGATATGAGTAATAATCACAAGAAGAACATATTTTGTGTGCAAGATCTTTGCTTAAAACTTTAATTAATTAGGAATCAAAATAGTACGAAGGATCAAAAACTTACAACTAAATTCTTAAAAATTTTATAGTCATGTTATATATTTGTATTATTAATCTCTTTTTAAGTTTATTTGTTTGTGCGTGCGTCAATCACGGCTAAAAGACTGAACCAATTTTAATGCACTTTGAAACACGGGTAGTTATTTGTCCTCATTAAAAATAGTGCATTTGTATTTTCAAACAAAAATCATTTGGCTTTTAATCAGTTAAAGTTTTTAGCTGCTTTTGATTTCTATGAAGGGATTCATGTTAGCTTTTTATATGTAAATTGGTGTCGCCTTTGATTCCGCTTACATTCAAAATTCTAACAGAATAATCATTTGATAATTGTTTTTTTCCTAATGTAAACAGATGGAACCTCTTTTATCGTTTCAATAATTTTAATAATTTTAAATATTAATAATTAATTGCAAATGAAGTTTAACTAAAATCTCCTTTGAAAACCTTTAATTATATCGCGGTGTAGGTATAATTAGAAATTAGAACTTTTGAATTATGCAAGTTAATATAGTTTTTTGGTATCGTTTTAAAGGTTAAAGTGTACCCCTTAAAATATTATATATATTGTGGTTTTTAAGAAAAGGTGAAAGTTAATTTTCTTGGGGTCTTGAGTTTAAAGGTCCATATATAAAAAGTATAGTTCTGAAAATTCTTAAGGAAATATATGACAAGTATTAAACCCTCTTCTAAGTTTGCAGAAAATTAAAATGAGAAACTCGAGAATTTTATGATTTTTTAATATTTTTTACAACTTTGATGACGAACTATTTCAGAATATTCAGAATTTCAGAAAGAATCTGGGGTGAATTGTGTAATTATGCTCCTAAAGTGTATAAAATATGCGTTGAATTTCATTGAAATCGGAGGTGATGAATCCGAAAATGGCATTTTTCGTAATACATTGAAGTGTTTTAACTCATTTGGCATTATTTTATCACATATTAGGAATTTCGATCGATCCGAGTCGATTCCGATCGATTTTGCTTATTCGTGAAAAATGCTGAAACTCCATCCACTAAATTTGGCAATGTTGCACACGGTTAACTTAACGACAAAGCTATTATAAGATAGCGACTCAAAATAAAAGTAAATTAAAGAACCGCAAATAAGAAATTTTCCATTGTAAAATTTAAAAGTGGTTTCATTCCAGAAAAAATTTTTTTTCTAATTTTATGAAGAATTAGTTCGCGGATTTGAAACCACATTCGATCAGAATTGAGCTCTGTGACATGCCTAATAATTAAATAAATCTGCTAATAATTTCATAAATTTAAGAAACGTGACACAATTTACTTTGGTCACTGAATTAATAGATTGGTTTTGATAGGTGATGCCTCTTCTGATATTTTAAATATTTTTTTTGCACTTAAGGAAATAAAGCCTATTTAATTAGTATGTAACCGTGATACCTTCTTTAGGAAAGGGATGGAGGAGTGAAAAGAACAAAAAAAACTTTTTTATTTTTTGGTTGCTGCAGGGATTGAACCATGGCCAACCAGGTTTGTAGTCAACGTGCTTACCACTTTGACTGAATAAAAAGATTTTCCTCCATCACGTTCAAGAATGGCCGGCATTCAGAGGCGTCATTCAATGTGTTAAATACACCTTGAAGTACCTATGACGTTCAGTCAAACTGCTGTTATAAATGTTACCTTCGTAGCCAGTTAAGCATGCAAACAATACCTTCCTAGATGTTCAAGATGGCCAATGCCTTTCACAAAATTGATTACATCCTCAAGGAACTAATTTACTTTTCTTGGGTTTTTTGCCCAAGTCGTACTTTCCAGGATAAGTATATTGCCTTAATGGTCCTAAATGCTCTAGCAAAATTTCGCACTGTGACTAACAGAAAGTGATATTTATAATTTTATTCTAGGTTATTTAAAGTAAGGAAACCAGGGGATAACACAAGTTTGGTTTTGACAGATTTGAGCGCAGACTGCTCTGTTTCTCCTGGGTGCAGAATGCCTTATTAGTCATTTCCTAACTTCTTTATCTACAGAGGCTACATTTATAAGGTGTAAATGCACCAAGTTTTCAGTGGAAACAAAAGCCCTGCTTGTAATGTGTTTTTTATTAGCGACCTGTTGATGTTCGACGTTCTTATTATTGTCCTATATCTAAGCAAGTATAATGTTATAACTTGTTAATCGATCGGTCAATACAATAATTCATTAATAAGTAAGTAATTTTTTTTTTGCCTTTTAGAAGACTGCCTTAGTGCAGCTTTTATGCTCTAGCGATTCTTTATGTAACTTAGAAGCGAGTGTAGAGCTTCCTCAAGAGATTTTCCCTTTATGTATGCGTGTTGAGATATTGACTGGTCTAAAATCTTTCGTCCCCGTGTGTGATACTGTCCTTACTTTTTTAAATTTATTTCCTTATAATAAAGCCAAAAAGATAATAAAAAAGAACTTAAAAAGGATAAATTCAATTAAAGATTTAAGAAATTTGAATCAGCTCTAAGAAATAATGACTTCCTTTCATTAATATAAAACGCTTTATGTATTTAATACAAAAGTACACACGGCTCAAAATTTCTCTGAAAAATATTAAAAAAAACTCTGAGTGTAACTTAGAATATTTTGCAACAAGTGTTGCAAGCTTAGGCGTAAAAACCCATAATGCGGCTCAATATGCTTAAAAAATTTCATTTCAGTGTGCAGCTCTAATTTGAATAAACAAAAATTTCCAACGATTAAAATCTGGATGGACCATAACGTTTAAAAATAAAATAAGTTATTCATTTTGTGCAAATGATAGAATTACTTCTACAAAGGCACAACATTTTTATTTGTTATTAAAGTTTGGTAATATATTCTCCTCTCGTCTCTGGTAAATATATTCTGCTCTCGTCTGCGAATTTAATAGTGCTTCTACCAGTGCGTTCCCACTGAATGCGCCTCCTTGGCAATCTTTTAAATCTTGTCATATATTTTTGTGAATTTCTACCCTCAGAATGCTACAACAAATAACAAATACTTAACAAGCATTAAAATAAGAAAATGTTCTTTGCCCCTAAATATACTGACCTTGAATCACAAGCTTTAGCGCCTTATTTTAAAGCGGTCATATGAAATTTTTGATGCAAAAATAATGGCTGCGACACAGTCACAAGAAAAATATATTTTTTCTATTGTTGTGACAATATTTTAATAACTTTTAAATATTGTTGCTTTAGAAAATGTTTTTCGCTTTGGAAATAATGTTTTTCTATCAGTTTACTAATATAACAAAATATCGCATTTTTCAATTTAAATTCAAGGAAGTTTATTTTTTATTAGATGTTAAGTTCCTGAAATCTGAAGTTGCTTGTTATATATGCTTTTTAGAAGATCATAAAAAAAATTTAAATAATTTTTATAAGTTTATGTAAAATTTATTACTTACTAATTATAAAAATTAGTAATTAAATTTTTCTGATCATAGGCAGTTAAAAAATTTTTTGTAATAATGTGACTATATCATGATATATTAATATTGCATGATATTTTTAACCATGTTATGACCATTTAATTTAACCATATAATCATATAATATTCTAACTTTTAATTAGAACATGACCATACTGCATTAAAAAATGTTTATACTTTACCATAACTAGACATCTGTAGGATTCCAGTAACAACAATATTGTTACTAAATACAACTAAATTATATTTTACTTACAAGCAAACAAAAATGCTGCTAAGATAATGGGAACCTCTACTATGTTTCCTTTTTGCGTGATTTATTTAAAAAAATTAGCTATTTTAAATTATTTAATTTATTCGTTTTAGTAAAGTTCTGGTTAGAGATCTGCTTTTTCAATCGATCCAGACTTCAATTTCATATTTTAAAGTTATTATGAATATGAAATAACAAAATTGAGATACTTTTTGTATTTCTGCATTTACATTGTTTTTTATGCAACAAAATTTCTGTTTTTTGTATTTTTTGCACATAAAAATTTTTTGGGATTCAATTGTTTTACTTGATTTTGTGAATTTTATTGCTTAAGCATATTTATTCATATTTGCATTTTTACAAATATTGAGCCATTTATCCTTTCCTTTTTTTATTGCGCTGTATCTCATGCTTTCTATTATTTTTTTTTGGCATTTGAAGTGTTTATTGATACTGAAATAAATAAAACAAAAATGCATAGAAAATTCTAACAATTGTTGTTTGGTTAGTTGAACACAATTGATGTACAAATTAAAAAAAATTTAGTGGAGGATTTATACAAAAAGTTATTGACAGTTAAATGCGGGTGCAATAGACAACCATTACTTTATTGTAGTTTTTATAAAATTTGTGGGTAGTTAGACTTTCCTGCCAATTTTTATGTGCATAAATCTTATATTTTATATTTTTCTGAAAAATATTATTAATTTGATTTTTTATCGAGGAAATACCAATTGTCTTCAATTATACTTATCAGATTAAAAAAAAAAGAAATGTATTGATTCAAAGGTTTTTGATCATTTAATGTAGGAGTTTTATAATTAAATTTATGTTAGAGAAAAATCTAAAATAGAAATATTTTTAAAGCACTAGATGAAATTGGAATAACTCGCAATTCTTTGTGATCATTAAAAGAAAGAGAATGATCATTGGAAAATACATTACACCTTCTAGTTTATATTTTTGATAAAAAAAAGTTATCGAAATGGTTATTTATTTGAAAAAATCTAAATCTGATTAGTACTTTAATAGTCTTAAGAGCACTAAAAGCCGTTCATTTTTTCAATCCTTTAAATTAATTTTTAATAAATTCCAATATTAGGAAACTCAACAAATGTACGCGACTGAATAATTTTAAAATCAATTTCGCTATTGACAACACAATAAATGACTCTTTATTACAACAGAAAATGTAGATAAATTCAAAAGCAAATCTATTCACTGAAAAACGTATTGCATGTCAAATTTAATTTGTCACAAAATGTAAAAGATACAGCGAATCAAAATGAAGCAACAAAAAACAATTATTGTTTCTTATGTTTTTCATTTGTCTTATGTCATAATCAATGCACCTTAGCCTTCTTCATCAGTAAGTTATAGTTGAAAAAAGATTTCAAAAATAAGTTTGCGTATGTGGTATGAGAAAAGTAATAAAGTTTTAAAAATAATACTTAATATAGCAAATGTCTTAAAGTAATAATCTGATCATTAATAAGTACACCACTCCAAAAATACTAAGTTAAGGTCGGCAAAGAAATAAGCTTAAAGCCATTTCTTTCTCAATCTAAAAGATATAACCTACACGTGTTACCACTTTTTATAGATATATTCAAGGTCTAATTGAAAATAAGAATTTCTAATATTTGATTAAAATTTTTTTACGACACTCTGAAATTTTGGGGTCGGTCCAACGCAAAATTTCTCATTCACCCTAGGAGGCCGATCATTCGCAATTCCACTCAGAAAGGCCTCTGCTTTGCCGAATTATGTCCAAACTAAATCGTTTTTAAACCTTCGTGGCATTTCCATATACCACTTAAGCTTGCACTTTATTTACGATAAAAAAAGTCCTTAAAACTAATTGTATTTTTTTTTTTTAAATGAAGTTTTGTCTGAAATTATTTTTCGATTGTTTATTGTAATTTATCAATATAAAAAATTTAAATAGCGGATGGTTCTTGGAAGTGTATTATTATTTAATAATTAGTTGTCATTCAGCAATTTTTCTAAATAATTATTTTTGTAGAAAAATTAAAATTTCTTTACCCTATTTTTTCTAAATGGTTGTATAAATAGAAATTTGCAATTGATAACTACTTTGTCCATTTAATCACAATTAACAATGAGTACCAAAAAATTATAATTTATTTAAATTTTTTTTTAAATTACTGTCCACGGCCGAAAATATTGGTGCATATTTTCAACTTTTAAGGTTGACATATTTATCCTTACTTTTTTAGTTGAAAATACCATCTTTTGAAGTTGAAAGTAAGTATATAAGAAAGTACATAAGAGTTTTCATCTTTTTAGGTTGAAATAGTACACTACTAAGTTGACAGTTTCAACCTTTTAAGTTGAATAAGTCTACCTAGAAGTTGAAATTGTCTACCGTTGAAGTAGAAATAGTGCACTACTAAGTTGATAATTTCAACCTTTTAAGTTGAATAAGTCTACCTAGAAGTTGAAATTGTCTACCGTTGAAGTAGAAATAGTGCACTACTAAGTTGACAATTTCAACCTTTTAAGTTGAATAAGTCTACCATGAAGTGGACAATTTTTACCTTTGTGATTGAAAGAGTCTATCTTGAAATTGAACAAATAAAATGCATTTTTTTAAACAATTTTTATTATTTCAATGAAATTTTACAAATTACGTATTCAAAATCATCGACAATTACTGAACAATAGCTTTTCTTATACATTAAGTTTTTGTATTCTACAACTACAATTTTTTTATTATCGACAATTTTATAACTAGAATACATATTATTATACTCTAATGTGCAGTACTCCTTACAAATAAAAGCATAGCCAGTACTGCTTTTCAATATTTTTTGAATTTTATTGAATTGAGGCTCTTCGTTATAGTATTTAATCACAATAAATAATTTTTTTTTTATATAGGAAACCAAGTTCTAAACAGTAAAGAGACACACTAAATGATGAAAAATCGAAATTCACTGCTTTTTCATCATTTGTAAGATTGTAAAGTTTTTTTTTCCTTCTTTTAAATCTGTATTAAATCTAGAATTTTTTAATACGATACTTTGTTTTTGCTGATGTCGTTCTATCAATGTTTTTGCTATATTTGAAAAATTATTGAGATATCGTCTAATTTTGGTAAAATTTCTATGATAGCTTTCATATCTCATTGACCACATTTGAACAAGAGGACCTTGGGAACGAATTATATTACTATAATGCGTCATAAAATGATGCTTAGGGAGCAACGAATGTCCCAAGTCTAGTATTAATTTTAAATGTCCTTCTATAATATCATCAAGTATATTAAGTGACGCTGTACTAATATCTTCAGAAAAAATTATTTGCATAGCTTTAATAAGGCTCAAAACTAATTTCCAAGGCCTTTCATCGTTCGTTTTTTCTTTGAATTTATCGAAAATGAATAATACGTGTGTAATAACACACCAATTTTGTGATGCATATAGTCCTATGGAAGTTTTTGATTTTTTTTTTAAATTAATTACAGATGGTCTATCTTTTCTGTCTAGAACTCCATAGTTATAGGAATAAAGCATGCTGTTAATTTTTTTTCACTTACTAACTTATTCTCTACTAAGTAAAGGAAGAAAATCTTTAACGCGAAGGGAACAGCCCCCTCCAATATATCGTGCATTATATCAACCGTTCCGCACAAAATTTGATGTTATTACTTTCCAAGCTACAAAATCTACAAAAATTTCCGCTACGAAATGATTTAGAAAATCCGAACAATGCATTCCCACCTAAATTATCGTGACAAACAGATACAAGAGTTCCTTTTATAATTTGTTCATCAACAATAATTCCGTTGTTTTCAAGAATCGATATGTCATCAAAAATATCTTTTCCTTTTTGTATTTCGGAACTTTAACTGGTTTACTAAATATCCAGTATTAGTATCTGGATCGTAAAAATGTTCCTGTGAAATCGTTAAATTGTATGTTAGATTATTTTAAGTAAGTAGTTATTTGTGCCGGTAATTTTGAAAAAGCTTAAGAAACTTTGTTTGGGCTAAATATTGTTGCAGGTCTTGAATCAAAATAAGTTTATTGGCATCACAAAAAAATTATATGGACTTATGCCACTTTCAAAATTACCCTCAAATTTATAAAAATTACCGCTCCAAGATATTTTGAATTGCTTTTGTAACTAGGGAAAATACCAACTGCTATTTTAGCGACGCTGAGTTTTTCTTCTTTGGATGGGTAGAAACCAAATTTTTTTACCAAAAATTGTGTAAGCATCCTCACCAACTCCTTTCTATCTTTATCGCTGAGACATTGGTTTTTTGTAAAAGCGGTTAAGATATGAAATCCATTGCTTTCAATCATATATTCTTTTACAGCCTTTAAAAAATAATAATAATAGTTTTTAGAAAATATTGATACTAACAGTGTCAAACGTAAATAAACGATAAATCTTCAATTGACATTATATGTGAACGTTTCATTCTCAATTTTGACCAAATAACAATTTTGACTAAATAAGCGGGAAACGAATTTAAGTGATTTAAAGAAAAGAGACAAAAAACTGTGCATCAATATTCTCCTACCTCTATATTAACGGCATCATTGGAACATGCGGCACGCAAAGCACTTGTACTGGCAGTTGTTTGTTCCGAGAAAGTTCTGTATTGTAAATCAAAACATCCGCAATAAATATATTGTTGTACGAGAGGTACAATTAAATTATTCGGTATAAGAATATTTTCTCCATCCGTAAATTCTTTAAAATCCTTCCACTCTGTGTGAAACTTTACTGTAAAGTAAGAAAAATAAAATCACATAGTGTTTTAACTCAAAATTCAATCTTATACACAGTTTTATGAATATGGCCCTTAATTGTTTTTTTTTATTAATTGTACTGTTTTTTTTCTTCAATGTACTGTTTTTTTGGTAATTGTACAGCTTTTTTTCCTCGATGTACACATTTTGTAAATGGTTAGCCTAATAAATATGTACGTACCTGACTGAATGAAATCCTCCGCGCTGTACTCTTCTGTTTCACTGAATTTTTGCAATTGGATGTATTTTTTGACATCTTCTTTAACGAAGTGCACTTTTATAACTTTATTCACTAGAAAACTCATTTCGCACGCACGTCTAAACATTAACTGATACAAAATATTTGTAAGCAAATACACTTTATCAGAGTTTTTTCCTTTTCGCTTAACTGTTACCTAACGGCAGTTTCTTTGTATTGTTTGTTTTCGATCGCCTTCAACCAGCGATGTTGACAATGTCAACTTTGGGAATGAAAAAGTCTACTTTAAAAGTAGAAAATTTCAACTTGATATGTGATATGTGTTACAATTTTTTTTATTTTGTCTTCTTCAACCGAAATTCAACTTTAATGATGAAAAAGTCAGATTAGAGAATTGCATGCGTGATTCAACTATTGGTGCAGATAAAGTCAACTTGGTGGGTAAAAAAACTCAACTTTTAAAGTAGAAAATTTCAACTTCAAATATGAATTTAATTGACATGGGCTCAAATTTTTTTTTTCTCCTTCAACCAACGGAGTAGACAAAGTCAACTTCAAAGATAAAAAAGTCAACCTTAAAAGTAGAAAATTTCAACATCAAAGATGAATAATTAAAATTCTCGGATTTCAACCCAAGCTGGTGCAAAAACTTAACTTTTTTGTTGGAAATTTCAACTTAAGAGTATAAAATTTCAACTCTAAGGATGAAATTCGTAAATATATAATATTTCAACTCAAGGAAAGTTGGAAAATTCATCTTAGGAGTTTAAAATTTCAACGCAAAAGTTGAAAAAGTCAACTTTAAAAAGTTTCAACCCAAATATTTTAAGTAAAGTTGAGAATTTACACTTAAATTTTCGACTGTGTCGGAGAAACTATTGAGTAGATGTATTCAAAAATTCTTAAATTATATTAAAAAAAAATAACTGATTAACTACTTAAAAGGTATTTTTAATTTTTGTTATCTCTCGTTGTGTAGTACAAATGTAAAAGTGTATGTTTTGTCACCTGAATTGTTTTTAAATTTAATAAACTGTTAATACATATTAGTATTAAGCAATTATTTTTATTGTTTGTTTATGTTTCAAAAAAACTATGAATTTTTTAATATTATTTCTTTAAAAAATTTTTTTTCTTCAAGAATTGCTTTCTTCTGGAAATGCGATTGTTTTTTTTCCGTTTCTTGGGAAATGAAAAATTCCGGGAAATCACAAACCCTAGTTAGAACACACATTTTACTATCATTTACAAATCCCTTAGACCTATTAAAAAAAGCGCTTGTTTCATACCTTTTGTTGTTATAAACTGTTTTAAGGCCAAGCGCTTACAGTCTTAAAAATGGATTAATTTAAACATTTAGTTTTCTTTTATAATTTGCTGTTTCTAAGAAAAAAATTACACATTTTTAATAAAATATGATCGTTTAGCAAATACTTTTTATTTTGTTTTAACGACAACATAACACATTTGTTCGAAAAGCTGTTATGATATTTATCAATAGGTAAACTATTATGGGGTTAATAAAATATTTATTACAAGATATATTTAATTATCAGATAATTTAATTTTAAAAGCTTCCAATCAAACTATTAAAACCCATAACAAATTTATTTTAAATATACCAACATTTGTATAGAAAATACAGGTAGTATATCAATCAGGTGGATAAATATGTCTTAAAACATATTTAAGAAAAACATTTATAGCCAGCAGTGCAAGTCAGCGCATAAGCAAGAGGTTGAGCAGTCATTCTGTTAAATAAGGGTTTGGTGTGATTATCCTTCTAAATTTCCCTGTTTTTATTCTACTTTAATTGTACTTGATTCTTTCAATACGATATAATTACTACGCGAAAGGCATATTCCTATGAAATTTCGCTACGGCTCATGCAGCTCATCAATGGATTCTACCCAAATTAACTTTTTTATTGTATCCCTGTTTTAAGAATTTTAATATCTAAAGGAGAATGCCGAGGTATTGTATAGAGGGAATAATAATAATAATAATACATATATTCTACATATATTCTAAGAATGGTGCGTATTAACATCAACAACAAAAAATGATCATGAATTGAATCAATTAATTTATTTGATATAAAACCAAACAGTTTAACTAATAATTTTATTAAATTAAAAGTTAAATTACATGCAAGATTTCATACTTACGTCAATAATGTTATGGAGTGAAAAGTGTAAAAAAATAAAAATAAAGATTTTATTCCTGCAAAAACTGACGTTTTATGGAGAGGACGATGAAAGAAAACTTTGGGTTGTGTATGGACTTGTAAAACCAAATTAATATTGATTGATTATGAACATTTTCATATAATTTTTCTTTCTTATAAAAAAATTATATTTAAAATTAAATTAAAATGAACATAAGCCGAATTAATTAATTCATTTGTGGGACTTGGTTTAACTAAAGTCATATGATAAAAGCAAAAAAAAAGCCGATCAAATTTGTAATGTAAAGGTTTCTACTGCATCCTGTCCTGTTGTTCTGGCAGTAGTTTTATTTATTTTAAAATTTTGCTTCATTATCATAATTTCCCAACATAATGACTACTACAATGTCATTTTTCAATTAAGTGTAATTTTTTAAAGTTAAAAATGATATCTGATAAATAAAAATAAAACAAAATAAAGTAATGTAAAACTTGATTATTTTTCGCATGTTGATGAAAGTCGTTTTAATACAAATGTTAATACTTCAATGAATAATAATTGTGAAATAAATTTAAACATTGCTCTTAAATTTATTTAATAAAAAAGATAGAAAGCATTGATTTTTTAATATTGTAAAAACTTTGCATTTCCTATTTCCGGTTAAAATGTTCTGGCAACAACAATACCAATAACAATGAGGAAAAACAAAACACGCTATTGTTGCACAAATCAAACAACCACATACTAACACAAATTCTGAATGTCATGGAGCCCATGCAAATCTTTATTTTAGTTTCTATTGTTGTAAGCAATATTTGTATTTTAAAAGTTTTGTTTCTTATTTATTTCAAGTTGTATGACAACGTACGGCATTGATTACAAGCTGACGCAACAGTCATGTCATTATATCAAATATGTTAAAGGAACGTATTCATGTAAAAACACAGCACAGCGACTACGAGGAGTGGCCGATAAATTTTGTAACTAACAGTATATATTTCTTTAAAATATGTTTAATTTTTTTCTTCTAGTACAGCCAGCTTTGCATGTAAATAAATAGATTTTGTAATTAGTTTATAATTTATACTTGTAGACAGATTTCAAAGGCAGATTTTGAAATATACATAAAATAGATTTGACTCTTAAGTGATAATCTACAAAGAATTTCACACATTTTTCTTTTAACCTGGTTCTCCTTCGAATTTTTGAAATTTGTAAATTAATTTATTAATATAAAAGATTTGATCTAGAATTAATGTATTTTTGTTGACAAAATAAAATAAACTTTAAACATGTTAAAATGATTTATTCTTTATTAGAGGACAGTATCAGTTTTCTTAAAATATAATTTTTGCGCTGAAGTGGAATTGGATTTTGAATGTCTAAGTTTTTTATGTTGTTTGTAATATTTACAATATTTATTAACGATTAAACGATATCGGTCTAACCATTTTCCTTTTCTTGTTAAAATATTGCAAAGGCCCTAGATTGCGAACGAGCATTTAGAGCCATGTGCAATACAATTTTCCATTGCTGTAATGAATTATTTTTTTAATAGAGATGAGGGATCATTATAGGATGCAATTAATTTCTGCGGACGTCACAGCAGGCAGGAAATAGTTCCAAGGTTGCAATAAATGCAATTAAAGTAGGTAGCCAACAAATCCCAAAGGGATCCCAATTGGTGATAAAGAAAAAAGAGAAAAAGAAAAGTTTTGAAACTTTTTAAATTACGGGAATATTTTTTAATTTAAATTTAAACTTTAAAAATCGTGCTAATTAATTGCTAGTTAATTGCATTTTGATGATTTCCCTTTCTAATTTCTCTTTATAATTTTTGCATTTTAATTTGTTTGTATCAGCGTTAAAATATAAACTAAAAATATATGGCATAAAATATAAAAATGTATACATTTTTATTGTAATAAATGATAAATTAAGCAAAACAAAAATCATCGTGCCAGTATACATTCATGATTTTTTCTTCAAACTTTAAAGATAATAAATTTGATTTCAAAACATGTATTTATTTTCCATACAACAAAAAACATCGATATATACTTGTACGAGAGTGAAGTAACTCAGATAAAAAAAAAATTAATTTTTTTCTATAATTGAAGATTTCTCTATGAAATTTTTTGGCACCACTGATTAACAACTTTGTTTTAAGATAACCCTTATCTTTGATGAAGACTGCTTTTTTAATGTGTTATGCATCTATATTAACTCGTTTATAAATAATATTTGTATACTTGATAGTTGATGTTACATAAAACTACTTCTGAGGTTTATTGTGCTTGACTAAATTGCGTGGAAACCTCCATTTATGTACCAAAAATACAAAAGCAAAATGTACAGTTGAAATTAACCCAGCTAAATTTTGACAATCATACTGCCTGCATACAAACAAACTTTAATCATTTGATGTAAACCAACGACAGATACTCACATTTTTAAACTTTAATTAAGGTAAAAGAAATTTACCTAAAACTGTCTCAAAATTAATTTTCGTAAACAGAGAAAAAACTGTTAATAAATTTTAAAATCAAGACATAAAATATAGGAATTTTTTAATTTTGATAAAAAACTTGACATTTCCTTATTTCAAAAATATAAATAACTAAAAGGCAAATATTCCTTTATCTGTTTTTTTAACGACATTAAATATAAAAAGATAATCAATTGGTCCGTATACTTTATTCTCAATAGGAAAATTAAAAAAAAAATTAAAACCAAAGGATGTCATTGAAATTTAACTTGCAAACTTATATGAAGCGTTTATAGCGATTGACCGTGGGAAGTTATCCTTAGGGTATGTATATGTGTGTATGTATGTTTTTATGTATATGGATTTTGAACTGTAACAGGCAGACACTTCAAAATTGCACAAAAATTCTACAACTATATCAATTACAAACAGAATAAAACATAAAATTTAACAGTTGCCCTTTTTATATATACGAGCTTTACTTTTGAACCGTACGTATATGGTCGAATTTAATTTTTTATACAAAGTGTTATTTCTATGGCCGCTGTTACATTTGTTAAAAAACTTGTGCCTAAAGATTGGTCCCAGTTAAATTTTTATTTTAGAATTGATGACAGATTGTCTGTCCATTTGTTTTAAAAACGTTTTTTTTACTTAAGACACGAACACTGAAAAACTAATTTTGGTGATATTTGGCTATTATTATTATTATTATTATTATTATTATTATTATTATTATTATTATTATTATTATTATTATTATTATTATTATTATTATTATTTTTTATTTTATGTGCTGTTTTGGTATTACAAGTATTTTAAAGTTATTTCCATACAAAGTATTAAGACAAGTTGAACTCATTAATGTTTTATTTCCGTTTGCTTTTTCTTAATTTAAATTGGAATTTTACTAGCAATAATTTGATTTAGAAAATCTGTCACTTTATACACTTAGTCACTCGATTTTTTTGAACCGACCTTATTTATTAAAAATTCAGTAAAAAAATGTTATTTCGATTTGATGAATGCAACTATTAAGGTATTTTATTGACAATTGAAACTTTTTAAATTAATATATCACAAATTCTTATGCTGGGTAATGATGTATGGAAAACTTTTCTAACAACAGCAAAAACAAAACACCTTAAATAAAAATCAAAAAGGTTCAAACAAAATGATATCAAAAGCAACACTAACAAAAATCCTTAACTAAGTTCATGCAACATACTTATAGTTTGATAAATATTTAAAGCAGCAAGCTGTAAGTTTGAAAAAAGTTTAAAAGTCATTATAAACTTTGCAAACAAGTTAAAAAGTTGAACAAATTTGATTGAAATTGTTTAATATTTTCATTCCTTTTATGTTTAATTTAAAGAAATATTAAATTAAAGTGACCTTAATAGAATTTAGCTTTAATTTTAAATTCCCTAGATATGAGCAAAATGTCAATTTATGCTAATTTAAAATTAAGTTCACATGACTTAAAATTTATAACAAAATTCACGGTCACCATTACATTTAATATTTGTATACATATTGTAGCTCAATACTGTCAGCTGCATATTAAAAAGTTAATGCTCGTTATGCCACTTTACAGTTATCAATATTGTCATCATCATCGTTATGATTATTGTTATTAAATCTAGCAAAAATTTAAAAAGCTGCCACCTCTGAAATTAAAATATTTAATAGGATTTATTTAGTTATTAATTGGATAGTTATTTGAAAAGTGTTTGAATTATGAACATTTTTGGTGCTCATAATGTTGGTGCACATGTTTGGTGTAAAATAGTGAACTTAATTAAAGATTTTACGATGGAACTCAGAGTAAAAATAAATCAATAAATTTCTTGTGGTAAACGTAAGCAGTTTGCTTCATAAAGTTTTAATTATGAAATTTTAATTTCTTGCAGTAATTTTTCAATTCATTTTTGTCTACAAAACATTGCACACGCTTAGTCCACAAATCGATCGATCGAATCGATCTGTCTTTTAGACCCTTGTTAAGTATGACTTGCTTTTAAGTTAAAAACATTAAAGTGTTCTGTTTCTGTTTCTGTTTAGTATTTATTTTTTATCTTTTGTTAATAAAATGCCCTTAAGAAATCAAAACTGTTAACTCAGTTGTGTAAATTTCGTTATTCTAATAAACAGATAAAAAGTTAACGAGGTAGCTCAAAGCATTAATTCGGGCGATTTTATGTTCATAAAATAATATTTACAAACTTTTCCCGGCCATTTAAATCTGAGGTATATTCTGATCCCTTTTTCTACGGTTGCCAAAATGCAACCAAGTCCACCCTTCGACATTTGCTGATGATATGACGTTTCCACATATTCATAAGAATGTTTCCACGTATTGTTACACAAAGAACCTAATGATAACACAATTATCGCTATACAGGGAGATCAGCATCTTACTTGCAAGAACCAAACAGAACTGAAATTGTAAAGACTGTAAACTTTTGTTGTACAACTACATCCTTAAATCTATAAGGTGTAATGAAACTTAGTCACGGAGCACTGCCTCTGCTTTTTTAAAAACTAAGTGCTACGAATAACTACTGCAACTGCCCTCTGATACAAAAAAAAAACTCGAAACTTCACAAGGAGCTAAACGTGCCATTATTAAACTCTTAAATCGTAAAGCATACAACAAAGTTTCTAAAACAAACTTAAGGCGCATTCCCTGGCGCACAACATACTTTACGATCGTTGTTACATTTGGCTCAAAAGGAAAGATATAAAAAAAACTCGACTTAATTTTAATTAGGTACCATTCCTAGATTTAAAATTTCACAACTTATTTTATTTTAAAGACTAAATAAATAGTTTGAAGAAATAAAATATAAAAAAAAAAATAAAAAACAGCAACTCTATCAACTGCTGGAAGGATGAGAGCATAACTCTCACCTTATATTTCACTTCAACTTTTTTTGTCATGCAAATTTTTCAATATGACAATTTGAAATAAAATATGTTGCAATTTGATCGCAATTTTAAATACAAATTATTCAAAGATCTCTAACAAAATCCATATCGTAAACAAATAAAAATCAATATATGGAATATTTTTGTTATATCATACTTCACTGTGCGATCTCTTTTAAACGAATTTTGATTTTAGAAATCCTTACGGACACCAACCACATCCAATTTAACACCATTGAGTTGTTGCGATAGTTTAACATTATGATATTTTCTAACGCAAAAATACAAAAAAGAAAAAAAAACAACAATATAAAACTACGCTGACAGATTCTAACATTTTTAATGCGTTTCAGCGCATTTTACTCACACAAGTATAAGAATATTAAAAAATCTAATTTAGTTCGCGTTTTGCATACAAATTTTTTTATCGTTCATTTATTTTATAAAAGACATTCATTGGTTCATGCATTAAAACATTAAAATTTTTATCACACAAAACGTTTGTGTAAGTCTGGTTGTGTTTGCTTTCTATGTGTGTGTATGTTTTTTTATTTTCTGTGGTGTAAATGTGTATGTTGTATGTCCTTGTATATATGCAGAATTGCGAATTCTTGTTAATTTCGTTGCTAATAATGTCACGTTATCTATTGATTTAGCACTGAATCCATGAATAATTTATTAATTATAGCAATTGATGAGATTATGTTACATTTTTTTGTTCGTTTAAATAGCAGCATTTTATGATTTTGAAGACAATTAGTAATGTTTTTTACGTAACTTTGAATTAAGCTACTTCATTGCAAATTTCAGCTAACTTTTATCATGTTTAGTTTTCTTAACGAATGTTATTTAGAAATCATATTAACACAATATTATATATAAATATTTTTTTTTTTAAAGTATACTCTTATTATTTTTTTAAAACAAAATTTTCCGAAAACAATTATTTTTGATAATTTCAAAACCGTACTGATCGAATAAGTACTATTCGAGATATTGGTGTAGCCACATTTTTGCATATATATTTAGTGTATGGTTTTTTAGGTTGCCTTTTATTTTAACAAATTTTCGCAAGTGCATTATTATATTTCAGTTTGGATTAAAATTCGTTACTAATTATGATAAATTGTCTTAGAGAACAGTATAATTTAAATGCAAGAAGAATAAATGCAAATTCTGTTTCGCTACAAAAATCGCCAGCATTCTTTGCAACTACAATGTAGTTATCTATTTTCAATTTTTCTTTTGTACAGCTACAATCTATTTCCGGTTCGCTTTGCTATCCAGAAGGAATAATTGCACCACATCCACTCTTCCAATCCAGCCAGATTTGTAAGGGATTATCAACCATAATAAGAATTTTAACGCATTACCCTTTATAATTTTCGAGGCACATGAAAATAATTTTTCGAATATGCTATAACAACAAACTTTATATCATACCTCACAAAAAAATTCTGAAAAGCTTATCGAGTGTGGAATTAAGCATTTTTGGAGGGAGGAATTTCCAACTAGATTACAAACCTAATGATATCAACAACGCATAAGACTTTTATAATGAATCACTGAAAAAACAAGAAATGATAATAATTATTAGTACGTAATTTAAGGTATTCTTTTTTAACTTTAAGAACTTGTTCAATTACTACTTCCCTTATTTGCTATCTAATGTTTTATGTTTTGTAAGCGATAGAATTAAAATTAAATACTATTCTCAATCACGATCGCGTAACAACATCTGATTGAGAATGGGCGGATAGAATTGATTTTAATGTACGTAAGAGTGAATGTTGTATGCTCGTGCACAGAAGTTCGACCAAAAATAGTGCTTCATCTGTAATTATGGGTTGCAGAAGTATTAGATAATCGAAGGCTCCAAAAGTTCAGAGTAAAGTTAATAAACTTAATATATTTTTCAAGTCTCAAAAGAAGCTGCAAGGACAACCATTTTCCTCAGACAAGTTTTTAACCCGCTTTAGAAGGTTAGTTAACGTTTATTATGAAAACCCTTTAGTTTAATAAGAATCCAAAAATAAATGGGGAGTAGAAAAATACTACTGTTACATATAGCTTCAGAGCAATATTCATGTATGTATACCGTCGTAACGAGCAGTGCCAGTTGTAAAAGTAAAAAAAATGCCACTTAAATGAAAATCTTTCCAAAAACTTAAAAAAGTATGCGTTGAGTAATATTGGGGCTATAAAAGGCTATAAAAGGCTAGACGCTTAAGGTGGAGAGATAAGGGTACCTGAAATTTTTATTATTACTATCTAGTGCGCTTTTAGTAGAGTCAACAAAACTCCACAATAAAATCTTAAAGATTCATTCAAACGTTCATTTAAACCTTTAAAGCGTTTCTCTTATTAACATTTGAAATAAAACTGAAGCAGACTGATCTTACCCCCTGCAATAGATTAATACCAGGTTGCTACACCACAAAGATAAATTTCAATCCCACTTGATTAAAATAAATTCTTGATATGTAAAATTTATTGAATATTTCACAACAAAAACTTTTTGGCTTAATAATTTGAAAAATAACTTAACATTTTGCGGATTTAAAGTGCTCCGCCTTAAAAAACATTTAAGTTTTTGTTATTTTAAACAAACTATGTAAAAGTTTTGTGAAGTTATAACAAATCTTTCATTAAAATTTAATTACATTTAGGGCACAGCGCCCATTCATACTTCCTTCTTAATAATTATTATGATACTGAAATCTTATCTGCAGCATTGTGAGAAAAAATGTATGAAAGAATAAAATTAAAATTGTAAGTTTGGTGTTTGTTGGCAGAAAGCATAAACAGAGGTACTTTATTAAACCAAATTAATGCTAATTTATTATAAATATTCCTCGTATTCTTCTTTATAAAATTAGTTGGTTAAATAGGCGATGTTGATACATGAGAGGAATTATGATGACGGATGTAGCGACTCAGAAAATGTAGCTTTACATTATGTAAGTGACTAATTTATTATGTTTTCTTTGAAAAAAGTCTTATAAATTTGAAAATAATTTTTCTTTTTTATAATATTTGGAAATTAAAATAAAATAAATTTAAGCCGAAATTAGTTTAATTCATTTGTCGTAACAAATCTTTATTAATCAATTAAAAATTATTGACTAATGGCCACAATTTTCACATAAATACCATTTTTCGACCATATGCTTTTTTGAAATTAATTGCTTAGTTTCGGTTCCTACCAATATTATTAAGTTATGACAACAGTTTGAAATTCAATTTTTGTATTTAAATTTTCATACAAATTTATTAAAATATTTATATTAAGATAATATTTTCGAGTATATTTCTTAATTTAATGCAATAAAACAATTACTTATCACTTTTATTTGCTTAAAATTTAGTTTACTTTACAATTCTCTTATATCTCCTAATACATTCTATACAGTATTTCTAAAGTAAATATTTTTTTATGAATAAATAAAACAGAAAATTACATTAAAAATCAGATTTAATTTCAATTGTAGTGGTAAAGAAAACAAGAGCAACAGGATCCACACATTAAAATTTAATATAATAAAACGAATAAAAGGAAGATAAATACAAATAAACTCTGTTATACGCAATTATATACGAGAACACTAGTGTGTATAAAAAAATAAAATAAACAAATAATTTCTAAAATTACGCACACAAACAAATATTTTTATAGTCATGTTGGAGCAGAAGCCAGGACTTCATTCTTTTTAGAAACACAATAAGAACTCCATCCAAAAGGTTGAGATGAATAAGAAGCATAAATACTTTAGAAGCAAAAAAAAAAAATAAATAAATAAAATGAAAAAGTTTAAAATAAAAAGTGTTGGCACGAAAGAATTAAAGTTACAATCACAAACAGCAAAATTAAATCGTATGTTTCTGCTCATTTTGGTTCCTTGGCTTCACTTGTTGCGGATAACAAAATGGCAAACAATTTTTAGTAAAATTGTATGTGAACTAAAAGCACGAAAAAATTGTTCTAAAGACATCGTTGATGATGCTGGCGATGATGGTGTTTTCAAAGTTAATGCTACAAGTCTGCATCAACATTTTGGGTAAATAAATGTAAACAATGAATTACAGAATCATGAAAGCAAATTGACTTTAATGCAAAAATCAAATATTTACTCAACATCCAGCAAACGAGAAGAGAACAAAATTCACACTAACAAAAATTATCAAATGTAAGTGAGTAGCGTCTGTAGGTGGTATGAAAGTTATACACTTGAATTTGTTGAAAAATGCCTGCTGGTAAACGGGCGTGAAAATGGTATTCCACATATTGCAATACAGACAGACTCTGCGCTTAAAAATTTTTTTTCATTCATTAAGCTTTTAATACCCTTTTGGAATAAATTAAAATGATTTCAAATCAAAAGTTTGTGTTAAGGTGATTATTTAAACATTTCTCAAGAGTTTAAAAATGGTAGTTAAAATATGCCTCCGTAAAGGCTTAAATTCTGGTATATCTTTCCGTTTATGACAAGTAGACTTGGAGCGGTATTTCATTTGACTTTCTGTGGATAAAATTATGACTTTTTGCAGACTTATTACTAATGCAAAATTATGTTATTTTTAGTTAGATTTTCCAAAATCATTAGAACGAATCAGGATTCAAGTTAGTTCCATATGTTGACTAAGATAAGGTTTTTTTCGGTGGCTGGGTCTGACAGCCTTGTTCGTAAGTAATAAAATATATTTTAAATATTGAGCTAAAAATCTGTATAATTTTACAAATTATAACTTTAGACTTACAACACGAAGAGATGGTTGAAGTAAGCAGCTTGGGATTTAAATTAAAAAAAAAAAAAAAACAAAATTATAAAATCAATCTGAAAAAAATTGCCATTAAAAACTCGCAGACTGACGGTAAGAAGTTTTTAGTTCCTTTTAGATGTTTTTATTAAAAATCTTACAAAATTCCAAAAAAGTTATAGGACATTTTCTTGTAGTAGACGGCATACAGTGCAGGCAAAAACAATCGCACTTTTGTTATTTACTATATTTAGCTAAAATCCTAAATATTTTTAAATAAAAATCCAATTTATTTGTTTTTTGGAAAAGCAGGTATCTGGACAACATTTTTTAGTTAAATGAGATCAAATTATTTTTAGGGTGTAAGGGGTTTTGTTTAACATGCTAAGGGATCTTTGAATGCAGAATATGACCTAAAAGTTATGTCGCAGACCGTAAAGCATAGAGGTTGCCATGCCTTTCATAACGCGGAGTGTGAACAATTTAATTTAAGTTGAAATATTAAAAAATGTGGTGCTTCTTCATATTAAAGAATTTTTCTTTTTTTGTTTTGAGCCTTTTAACAATACAACGAACCATGATATACAAGCAGAAAAACTTCTTGTTCGCGGTTTATATACTTTCGTATTAACATCATGAAATGGTCTGCGCGGTTGCCTGGCCTAAACCATATAGATAATCTTTAGACTAACACAAAGAAAAACGTCTGTAAATCTAAACCTACTTACAACAATTAATTTTGAGCTGTACTTGAAGAGTCATGAAAGAGAATTCAAAACAAAACAATAAGAAAAAAATGTGAAGATTAAGTTGAATCTATGCCAAGATTATTCTCCTTCATTGGTGTGTGTTTTAAGTCTTGTTACTTTTTGACTGTTTAGGGTACTGAGTAAAGAATATTAATAAAATAGTTATACAGGGAGGTCTTTCTGATGTGGCATCAATGTTGCTAAAACAAAATGGCTCTAAAGGCAACGCTTAAAAAATGTTTTCTTGAACAGACTTAAAAATATTTTTTTGAAGTCATAACCAAAAATTCATTTAATTATTGTCAATAATTTTATTAAATAATATTTTTACTGAAAATCACGAAGTGAGTTAAATTAAAAAGGACAAACAGTACTATTTTTTTTTGGACCAAATTTATGTCAAAACCCATGAAAAATAAAATTTATAAAATAATAAATATGATTAGTGCTGGAGTATCTGAATACACTTCTTTAATAATGTCTTTCAAACAGCGATTATTGATTTTATATTTGAACTGCGCCAACTTTGTTAAAATAAAGATGAAAAATAATTTTTGTCTATAATTAATAATTATTTCGCTTCTTTTTAAATAATGAAATCTTTATCTTATTAAATAATATTAAAGCTTTTAAGTATCTGTAGTAAGGCCAAGTGATTTTTTTTTTCATAAAAAGGCGTCGCATAAAGTAAAGTTGAACTGTGACTTAAATTAATTAACTCCCTAACAGTCAGAATCGTCATTACGCCATGTGGGGTGAATAAGTTAATTGGACATCTTTGCTAAATATTAGATCAATATTTCAAACTTTAGAGGAAAATGTAACAAAACAATACAGTTACGTTGGTTTAGTTGATTAAGAAACCTGTGTGCTAGGCTGCGAATCCCATCTATTTTTTTCACGTTTTTTGGTGATGAATATAGCTGTATTATTCAAAGCATCTGTTGAGCCCACAAGAAAGAAAGAATGAATTTGAACCTCACTGAAGATACAACTATTGTGATCACTATGGCTTCGAAAACAAGATGTCATTTTAGTTCGAATCTCGCCTGATCGAAAAAAAAAATATTGTAAACTAAATTTTTGTGTTAGTTAAGCATAAAACAATAAATTATTGTGAATGCAAGTATCGACAAATACAAAATGTAGCACTATTTCTTAATTTCACAACATTTTGCAAATAATTTTGTTTTGTATTTCCTATTGGTATCCTTGCATATTTCCATTTTCTGACATATGATTTCGTATGTATGAATGAATTTTTTTTTTTTTTTGATTTTTGTAATATTGCTCACTAAACTTTGGAAATCTTTCATATTGCAATATTTTAGTTTGGTACTCTTATGGTCTGTAATATTTCCGGCGGTTTCTTTTTATTATTTGTTAGTGCCATTTTAATATTTTTATTTTAATTTTCTCCTCTTGTTTCATTTTCTAATATGTTTGAAAAATTCTTTTCTTTTTAAATTCCATATACTCATATTTGTCTTTGCTCTCATGTACGTACGTATAAGTGTATGAGCAGAAATTATTTTGCTATAACGTTTTGTTTTTGAAAATTATCTTTACTTTTTCCGGCTGTACGTGCTCATGTGGAAATCGTTTGGCATCAAGCAAGCCACAATCGTAAAATTGTGGCTGTAAAATTGTTTTTTCCTGGTTTCATTTTTTATTTCCACTAATAACATACATTTTACAATACACACTAGCGTAAATTCTTAAATTTGTTTGTTTTTTTGGGCGGATAAGTTCTATTTGTAAATAATAAATGAAAATTTTTAATTCGAGGAAATATTATTGTTTTTACTGTGTTTTATCAGAAAATTGGATTAAATATAAAATGAGTGTACGTAATGATAAACGAGTTAAAGAAGTTTAAGAATGTTGGTACTGATACCAACGTATGTATAAAATTTAAATTTTTTAGGAAAATTAAGTTTAAATATTTTATTCTGCATGTTAATTAAAGACGAACCCTTGTTCAATTTAGAGCACATTTTGCGTTGGTAAAGAATTAGAACTCTTTTATTTTGTTGGATATTTTAAGTAAATAAAATAGCTTGAGTTTTTGTTAATTTCATATTTTTTTGCACATTGCACACATTAAAGCTAGTGGACATTAATATCAGGTCTGTTCAGTAACTTTACTGGCTAAAACTAACAACAGAAGAGTAAAACAAAAAACTGGCAATAATTAGAAAAAAAAAGTTGTGGTTTTTTTTTTATTTTAAAGCTATAAGCTCTGAAAAATTTTTTAAATTTGAGGTTGCCCTGCACTGAAACAGGATGTATCCAAATTCAGTTGACGTAAAGCTTGTGTCCTCCTCTTCAAATTGCAGTTTGTTTAATGAAAATCGGATAAATAATTTTTTTTGTATTTCATGCCACTGTTCGTAAATAAATAAAATAACAATAGCAAAATAATATTGTTTTAATATTCTCTGAAATGGTTAAAAAATTACTTTTATCAGATATTTGTTAAAAGCAAAATATTTTGTAAAGAAAAGTAGAAAAACAGCTATTTGACGAATTCTCGCAAGATAAATTTAAATTGCCAAAATTGCAAAAAATTCGTACTCTTTCATATTTTTTACTCTCTCCTTGTGAGTTTTTGGAATACGTGAACACATTCTAGTAACAGTTGTATTGTATTTAAGCCAAATTATTTGTTTTTGTTTTAACGTTCCCTGGTGACAGAAATTTAATCGAAATTTTTATAGCCTACACTTTAAATTTGATTTTAAATAAAAAATTTCCTTTTATTATAAATTTTAAATACATTTAATAAGACAAGTAAAACTTGCAGTAAAAATTATATTTAAAAAATAAAAACAATAAAAAAATAGAGGCCAGTATCAAGGTGAAGTTCCTTTTGATTAGTTATTAACTTTCAGACAGGCTTTTCTTAATTCACATCTGATTTTGTAAAAATAGAAAAGCAATTTCAGAAGATGTGGTAGTTAACATAAAAAAAATATGAAAAAATAAAAGTTTAGCAGAATGTAATTCATATTCTTGATCGATATGCCCTTAATCTGCAATTTAGCATATATTTAAGTTTAAGTAAAAATTATATGAAAAGTTAATTTCTTATCAACCTTTACTAAACAAACGTCTTGTTTGTAAGTTATTTTTTCTTTCTTACTAAACTAAGAAATAAAATATCAATTACTTAAAGCCTGACTACTAATTGATCATTTAGTAATAAATTTATTTACACTTGATTCAAAAAAGGTCACTCGTTTGTATGTTAATCGTAAACAGTTATACAATATATTCACAAAAAGGGTGTGTCTTCATGAGGTATTGTAAAGTTGAGCGTCGGCCACTTCAAGTTTAGGAATGCAATTGATGCGCATTTCTGAAACCGCTTTCTTTCAAAAGCGATTTTAAATAAATAAAAAATATTTCTTTAAAAACAAAATTTTTATTCTTAACGAATAAGTAAATTCGCCTCACGATAACAAAAAAAGAATTATTTTAAAAGAACTTTTAGTTCATACCTTAGCTTAAACACATCAGGTCTTAGTAACGCTGTAATGTAAACTTTACTTTTTTTCAAATGCTACTTTTTAATCTCTGTATTGTTTACAGAAGAAAAATATATTGTCCTAAATATTACCCGAACAGATTTTGAATGTAGTTTGAAAATGTATTATACTCTGTCTTCTGCTTAACACTTGCGAATATAATAAAATATTTAAGCCTAATTACCAAAAAGAAGAAAAGAAAAATGTCGTTGATTAGTTATTGTTTTAAAGATTTCGTTACCTGCAATTAAAAAAAAAACTAACCGTTTTAAGACATTTGTATAAACACAGTAACGGTAAGTATAAACTCGATAGTTATAAATGATTAAACAACTAAATATATTAACAAGGATGCAAAATTAGACAAAATATATTCATTAATTTCTACCTTAACTGTATTAAATTTGAATGGTGTATCAGAGTCATTCAACAGAATTCGCAAACTCTTTTATATTCATTATAAGCAAACATGCAGTTGCGCCATTTTTGTGTTACTAGTATAATATTTACTTTGTATTTATAATAATATCTTTAACTGCTTTAAACTCTCTATTCCCTTGTCACACATAAAAAACCTTTTAATTAACAAAACTTATTATCTTTAGTAAAAGTGTCCATTAGAATAATATGAAACGAAAATTAAACACCAGAAAATCATACATAAAGGCAACAATAAAATATAATTATATAAAAAACTTTCAAGCCTGCCACAAACGTCATATAATAATGTCAACACTCTCAAAACAAATGGAGAAATTCAAACTAAAAAATGTACCAGTATTGCAATGGAGAACTGTATGTCACAAAAAACAGTGTGGCAGCTAAATATTTCACATTAGTTCATGCGTATGATTTTTTGTTTTTTTATACAGTATACGCTCTAGAGACCAAAAAATATTTACTAAGCATAAATACGTGTAAACGAATATTCTGTACTTTTCTGGAATAAGAACGTTTGTGTTCAGATCGTACCTTTCAGGAGACTCTAGAACAGTTTTTTTCAATTATTGGCTAGATTTAAGAATTTCTAACATCTTTTGTAAGATGTAAATCACAATATTATTATGTAAATAAAATTTAGAGATGAAAATTCGAAGCAGGTTGTAAAGTAAAACGAAAAGCAATGTCTGCAAATATTTAAACTGTGTTCAGGTATGTTCTTAAATATGACAAAAAATTTCTTAGTTTAGGATCGTAAAAATCAAGTTGAAAAGCACAAAATTATTTGCAGTTTTAAATTTTCTTGGATACATTAAAATTTTTATTAATTTTTTTTTCTGAAAGAAAGTATTTTACTGAAATTTTAATTGTTTAGTAAAATTCCAATTTTTTTCTAATCTAGAGTTCTTAGCAATGTTTAACATTTTTTTTTTGTACTGCTTAACACTTTATAAAATGCTTGTGAAAATGTAACATTTTGGTGATCGTTTAGTGTTCTTGCGATTTCCTGGTAATTTAATTTAGTTTTATATTCAAAAATTTCGGTTTCAAAAAAAGCAAACAGCAGCAATAACCAAGGAAAGCACAAATAAATCTGAAAAAACGTAGGGAAAATTAAGGAGCTTGCCTTTTTGGAATGGACCGATGTTGTAAAATTTAAATAGCAATTCTATGCGAACTACATATTTCTGAGAGAATGGTAGTGATGAATATATTGTAGCAAAACTGACTTAAACCCGATTACTGGCAGACAAACATCTCTGAATTGTTAGAAACTGAGAATGTACATAATTGTTGATTTGATCCTAATCAATGATGTTCTGACATCAAAACCACTGAAACGTTCCAAATAAACAGTCAGTCACGACAGTCTTCACCGAGAGGTATGACAACAGTATAATATTAACTGACGGAACAAATCTGATTAACTTAATAAATATAATTAACTGAATATTAATGTTTTTTGATCTTTATAATTAAATTTTCTTTTTTAATATTTTAAGCACCAGGTCGGTTTTATAAAATTACAATATTGCTTATATATTTAGTTTTTTAGTACTTCGCCATTTGGTGGCATCTTCAGAAAACAGGAACCAAAATATTAATAATTAGTTTTTTCAAGCACAACAATAAATTGAAAAAATTTATCAAACTCAAAAAATTTAAAAAACCAAAAGACAAAAAATTTAAATATTAAAACATACATACATACATTTTATATACTTCACTATTTGAACAAATTTGTTTTATTTTAATTTTATTTTATGAAACAAATATAGCTTAGCTCCATAGCTCAACATGAAATTAAAAGGTATCCAGGGCTAAAAAAAAAACTATTTTAGGCAGATTTTGTTATGTATTAAATTCTTCGATACCTTATATATTTAGAGTAATGAACATTTGAGGCTTCTATAGATTTGTAGGAAAGCTTTTTTAAATAAATAATTATGATCCTTAAAAAATTATATTGAAAAATTGTTAGCCCATTTGAAACCCGTAAATTGTTATAAAACTTTTTATCATTAATTTTGCTAATATTTTTACTTTGTTAAACAAAATTGGTCTAAGGGTTACTTTTTAATTTTTATTTATTGAGAATCTTATTGGTTCATAATGGGTTACAACTTGATTGCGATATGTAAGGCGCTTGAAAGGAATTTTGATATGGTCTTCTATGATAACCATATTGTCCTACTCCAGAACAAAGTGTTTGAAATATTACAAAATAATTATAAACACTTTAGCGATACGTAATTTAAAAAATATGGATTTTGTCAGTTTAAATTTTTTTCTTAAAACTACTTTTTGCACCCCAGGAAAAAATTTTTTAATAACAAAATTAATTTTGTTTTTGGTTTAAATTGGGGTAGAGGCTACAATGGAAAAAGGTTTATTAGGCTACTAAACATTTTTAAATACTCTTTTGTCGACTTTTGCTTTTTAAATACTTTTAAACTCTTAAAACAAATGTGTTTTAATCGACTTTTATTAATGTTTATACAATAAAGTAGCATGTAAAAAAAATGAATCATTTTACTCTTTAAATCTTTCAAACACATTTTGTATGCAAATATTTATAATAACTATCGACTGATTAAGTTCATAATTATGTTGTTCACATTCAATGGCATTTATTTTTAAACTTATTTGGATGGATTTCATTTTTTTATTAGCTTTAAATACGTTAAAGACTTTTTATTATAATTTTCATATAATTAAACATGTAAGTTAGTTAAAAGTTTCGCATTCATAAAATAATATTGGTAAAATATTCAAGTCTCTTTAAAAATCTTTGAGTGAAATAAATTTAAATGCATATTGTGAAAATATGTGTCCATTATAACATTAACAGCAGTTTGCACTACAAATTTATATAATTGAAATATATATATTTTCTTCTTATTTTAACTTTTATCTTTATAAGAGTAGCAACAAGTGTTGATTGAAAATAAAGTTAAATATTGAACAAACACACACGCTTGTTAATATATAAAAACACTAATGTGTGCGCACATCTACATAGATACATATGATATATATTAATAAATACTGCATGTGTAACGAGCTAATAAAATTTTCATATATTTTTCGCGCCTTTTCACATAAAATTTAACAAACAAGTGTTATTTTTCCATACATTTTTAAACACTAAAGTGACAAATGCAGTCAGTCATTTACATGTATAATATACATACGTAATATACACTTATGACAGCCGTCACTTAGTAAATATACATATATAAGTCAATTTATTTTTACCCAGTATACTTATAGTCAATTGCTTGAAACTTATCTCTATTTCGTTTGACAACACTGACCTACAATTATTATGTATTTTCACCCCTTGAGTTCAAAAATCACCACGAAAGTGGCCATTTAGCTCTATGTCAACTTTCACTCTGATGAGAAATTTTAACATCTGTTAACTAACAAAACCAAATCTGTATAGCTATTTTGGGGTTATATAGGTGATATTTGTACTTAAGATAGGGATTGATGTGGTTTCTGTTCTTTTCTTATTCGAATTTAAATTTTTTTTTGGAAGGATATTTTGCTGTTCTAACCAAAACGCCCCTAATTCATGCGATTCAGAGAATAACTTTTGTTATATCAGTGGTGAATATTTTCGTCACAGAAACGCAATCCTACTCTTGGTATTAAGACCGCTTGTCAATATTATTCAAGAGTTGCGGTTGGTGGCCAAGATAAGTCGTGGGTTTCACATATACATATGTTGTAACTCTTTTTCAGTTACTTTAAGAAAATGGCTGAAAAATAAAAAACCATCTATGACTTTTGCTGTGCCCATGGTTTGCGGGAACCTACAAACCAAATAAATGACTGGTATTTCTGCTTGAATCAACTATGCTGAACACAAGTGGAAAATCTGTGGTGATCTTAAGATCATCGTTATATTTTATGAATGCAACTTGGATACACTATATACTGCTGTATTTTATATATGTGAGACAGTAGGGATAGGAAATCACATTACATTCAAACAGACTGGCCCTTGTGAAAAAATATTGTTGTCCTGCCTCTCGTCGCCCCTACATGAAAACTTTGTCAAAGGCATAAACAAAGAAGGAGAGGCCTTTAGATATTTGAGGAAACAAATTTTGCTTTCGTAAGTGACGCAAAAGTTAAGGATGGTGTTTTTGTTGGCCACAAGTTCGGAAGATCCTACTTTTGACAGAGTTTTGAAGGCGAAAAAAAAGGAAGATTGAAATGTGTTTAAGGGGAGGATACTTCTACAAAAATATCATGAGCTTGGATTTGACATATCTTTAAAATTCATTTACTCCACTCTCATCTAGTCTTTTTCCCTCCTAGTTGTGGTGCGATCAGTGATGAAAACGCTGAGAATTTCTATTAGGATATTTCTGAAATGAAACAAAGATATCAGGACCATTAGAACGAATGAATGCTTTTAGATTTCTGTTGGCGCGAGAGAAGGAATGCTCCAGAACTTATCTACAACAGACAGTCCAAAAGAAAAACGAAATCCAGGTGATGGTAATAATATCCAAACTCCCAAGTATTCTGTTATTAGTTTTCAACTCTTAAAAAAATTCAACTACTATTTAATGAATCCATATTAATTTATGATGTTGATAAACTTATGGTTTAAAATTTACAGATTTTATCCATGGTGTATTACAGAAACTAGCGCTAATAATATTTTTTTAGTGAAATCTTCCTTTTTTCAACACACAGTTAATAAGATTCGACTCACGAAGAAAAGAAAACATTACAAAAATATTTTTTTTTGGTCAGTGTCATAGGAAAAAGAAACAATTTGGTATATAAACTGTGGTTTAGAAGAGAGAATTTTTGGACTTTTTTTCTTACTCTCAGGCGTACTTGCCATATTCAGTTGATTGCCCATGTGTAAAAACACGAACTTAACCTAAGTAGACATTGTAGATTTATGCGAGAACTTTAACTTCATTCTTTTACCAACTATTGTGGGTTTTAAGACAGTTGCTGAACCTTAATCTTCACGGCAATCTGTCTGGTATTTTAAGCTATTAAAAAATATTTGCGGAGTCAAGTTAAAATATTATAATAAAAACATAATAAAAAACAATTATCCTTAGGGGAAGGACCGAAAGAAATTTCGATAATCAAATTTAACTAAATGTTAATTTTAATCAGTTTATGTAAAGAAATTTACATCATTTAACTTTCCAAGGATTTAATACTATTTTCGTTATATAATTTTAAAACTCACATTGTTTCCTAAGTGTTATATTATTATCTTAGTCTTGTCTTTAATAGCTGAAACTTTTCTTTGTATTCCTACTGCTCAATATCAATTCGTTGTAAAAATATATAATTTCGAACTGTACTTATCAAAAGTCTAAAGGTGCGGTCAGAGTAGTCAAATATTTGACTAAAAAAGCGTAACAACTTTTTCTAAAAATAATAATTCAATCTTTCGGGACACGTTTCATTACGAATGAAGATTTATAATAAAATAAATGTGATATCTTTCCTTTTATATTAAGTAGGATCTCATATTTCTTAATAATAATAATAAGTATTTGAAAAGGACAAAAATTTCCAAAAATTTCCATTATTTAGTGGTCTCGTATTTTTGGTCAAATATTTGACTAATCTGACTATACCTCAAGTTAAATTCAATATTTTTGTACACGTTTCTCCTCGTGTTATAGACTTTTTTATTTAAATTGTTCAATAAGTCATTTATGCTAGAGTTAACAAACTGCTAATCGATGCAAAAAAAATTTTAACCAATAGAAAAACAGCAATTAATAAAGTTTCTTTCTCGAATAATCGATTGGTTAATCGAATCACGATTAATCGAGGTGCTACTGTTCTTCAACTTCTAATTAACTTCAATCAAATTATTATACTTCTTTAAGTGAACTTCAGATTGACTGGATTTTGAATAGTTTGTTCTTTGTTCACTGGGTTAAGTTAACAGTTTTGAATAGCAACAACACAACCATTTTTAATAGAAATATATGCAGTTTACTTTTAGTAAAAAAAGCATAAATGTTTGTAAG
The DNA here is from genome assembly GCA_937654795.1 of Cistogaster globosa. Lineage (NCBI taxonomy): Eukaryota > Metazoa > Arthropoda > Insecta > Diptera > Tachinidae > Cistogaster > Cistogaster globosa. Next base: position 66,201,758 of record OW569405.1, on the reverse strand, counting down.
TATAAAGGAAATGACGAGAGTATAACACAGAAAAAATAATAAATAAAGTGAAACATGCATTTATCACGTAAATTAACGGGAAACATTTTACAACATTTGCATTCGTGCATATCAATATATTATTAATACTTAATAAAAAAATTCAAAAAAATAAAAGGAAATGCATAAAAAAACAGATTTTATGACATTTTTATTTTCATTATTGATGATATGAGCCTTGGCTCTTTAACACAAAAATAATATAAAAAAATGCTGCACGGTATAATGCGATTGTTAAAATATTATGCAGTCGATTGAAGTTTTGAGTCGATTTTCTCCTAATCAAAGGCAAGTCCAAAGATAATAATGTTAAACTGTAACTCGACCATATTCTCGTGTAGTCAAAAAAATTTTATTATAAAGAAAAGAATAATAATAAGAGTAAAAGGGAATTGTGCAAACAAACCACACGAAATTTTTAAAATTTATTTTAGTGACTACTTTCATTGAGATTTTTTAATTATTACCATTTAATTTGAAAGGAAGAGAGCTTAAACGAGTCATCTTTATGTCAGCATGATGAAGTGTGAAAAAGAGGTTCAATTTATAAAGGTGTAAGTTTTAATGAAATATACGATTTCAAGACCTTAAAATATTTCTCTTTGTAGACATTTGAGGCATTTAAAGCTATTATATCAAAAAACTTACTCTTCCATCTTTCGCTATATAAAGATTATTGAGGATCCTATGTATTAATTACGGTTTACTATAATAAAAGCACGTTAGTACCTTTAGCGTAACGTATGTTTAAACATGAGCAGATAATAAAAATATTAAGTTTTCGTTTTTAAAATATATTAAATTACTTTGACAACTAAAAACCAAAAATATTGTAATCTAAAACTTCTTAATGTAGAGACTTGCACTGAATTTTTTTTATAAACAACAATAAATGTTAAACTTATTACAACTTTTTTTATGAACCAATATTTGTACTATTTTTCATGTAGTACAACTTAACAACTTGTTTCAAGAAATAACTCATTTCCATTAATTTTTAGTTTGAGTTTGAGATGTAATTTTCTAAACATTATGTGCACGTAATCAAATATCTATTTCAAAATTTAAATTGATTTCTCTTTTATTCTGTTTGGAGATAAAGGAAATAAAGGAAATATATTAGTCCGTAAACTAAACAATGGAAAAAAGTACTACATATCTTTTGTTATCAATTTAACAGTATTGTCTAAATATTTGTCTATTTAATTAAGTTAATTCATTTACATTTTCCATTATACACACATATGTATGTGCAGAATGGCATCTACAGACGAATGTGTTTTCTCTAAGATGAATAAAAATTCAAAGCTATATTTAGATGTGGATGATTGACTTTAGATAATTCCTACACATTTATTATAATAAAGTAGTTTGATAAGCTTATAAAAGTTAGTTAAGAAAACAATTATGGTTACCTTAAATTTAAAACAGGGTTGTAATCACTTTCTATGAAGATATTATATAATTTCATTTTAAAATGTTTTTAGAATTGGATTTAAATAATAAGAATAAGAAAAAACTTAAACAAACCAAATTAAAATATATTTAAAGCCCTATTAAGTATTTTGTTTAACTTATTGTGCAAATTCTTCCACTTTTTTAAATAAAATTTTACGGTTGTGGTGGAGAAAGTAAAATTTTTCGTGGACAGAATTGTGATTTTAATTTTTCTCATCAATTAATTTAATGTAATTGAGATATAAGCTACAGAAAATCTAATATTACTTTTCTCTCAGGCATCGTTTCGAAAGAGGTGCTTTTGAAATTTTGTAAAAGGTGCAGATGTGTTAAAACTACTATTTTTTAACTTTTTTCAAATTTATTTGCGCTTTTTTAATTGTTCATAGTTGTTTCTTTGCTTTTTTATTTTAAACCGAAGTTCAAGTATATTTATAAATTATCAGCTGAGCGGAATAGCATTAAGCCATTTAAAACAAAAACAAATTGTTTTTGGTTTGCATGTAATTATGCGAACGAACGATTGATTGCGATATCGTGGGACTGGCAGTAAATGACAGTAAATAAATAACATTACCAGTCATAGTTCATTAGCTGTCACATCGCTTCTTGGTGGACCCTTAATTCTTCTTTTCAAGTTATAAGAAGCACATTACTATGAAGCATAACGATTCATGAATTTCTTCTTATGAGCAGAATAATCATAGCCGTTCAGGCGATTTGATTCCGAGATTGTTAAGAAATCGTCAATTACCTAATGTTTTTTGTTTTCCTCACGCTTTTAATTAATTAACTCTATGGTTACGATTTATCTAGCCTTCTAACTTAGATTTATAAAATAACTTTTTCTCTCAGACAAGATCATGTACTTAAATATTAAATATTATTTGAAAACAAACATATATATATTTTCTACTTGCATTTAACAGAAATGCATATTTCGGATACATGTTTTTCTAGTAGTTCAAGCTCAAGTTCAAATTCATGTATTTCCCAAATGTTTTCAGATAAAAGTTTTTTGCAATTAGATTAAAACTATACAATCAAAAAACAAAAGTAAAGTTTTTTTAAGAACTTCCAAAATTTAAAACTAAAAGTACATATTTTTAGTACATTATTCAAACAATAAAGAAAAACAATCAACAGAATTACAAAAATTGGGTAAAAAATGGAGGCGCTTAAGATTCTACTTAAAACTAAAGGTACTTAAAAACTGAAAATATCAAAATATTAATATATATAAAAACTAGAAAAAAAAATATGAATTAACAATTAATCATAGAGAAAGACAATATTAAGGAAACAAATTTAAATTAACATAAAAAATATGAATTTACTATTTGCTATGGCAATCAGATCCGCACCTCTCAGCCTTCGAATACGAACAGCCGTATTCTCAACCGAACCTGTATGCAGTACGATTTCCTCACAATGCAAATCATCCCTAACATAGACAGCCGTCGCGCTTCCTCTTTCATTCTGTCGGTCACGCCTAAAACTCTATATCCAGCCATATCCAACTTATGGCGAGCATTTAGGCGGTGCTCAGCCAAAAGTAGTACGTCCGGTCTGTGTCGCATTTAAAAACAAACTCAAGTAGTGCCTCTTGTGTCTTGAGACAAATGAGTTGACGTTAGTGAAAATAATTTTGATTAAGTTATCCATCATTCCTAAATGTCAGAAGCATACCAAGCAATGCACGGAATCTGTCCTCGTCATTTACAAGTAATGGTACTTAACTGGGAAACCACAAATTTTGCTGAGACAGTTCAAAAGACCTTCGCCGAAAAACAGTTTAGAGTCTTTGTCAATCAAGTCGTATTGGGCCATAGCCACTTCCAAAGTAATTTCCGATTTTCCAGAATGTTCGGTATTGTTGGTCCTGGGTACAGGCACAGATACTTTACGAGCTGCCCCAGCTGCGGAGCACGTGCAAGAGTTCCAGCCCTATCAAGCTTCCTTTTCTTCTTCCTGCGAAGGAGTTATAGCCTACGTGGACTTTCAAAACCAAACCAACGATGTTGATATTATTCTTTTAAATGGTTCAGTATTTCCTCCGGCTCAAAAGAGTCAGGAAGACCCACAATCACCAACGTGTATGGACGCAGACTCTTAAGAAAGTGTTAAAGAATGCAGACCCTTATGTTCGCAAGATTCTTTTCTAACAGTTTAATACTTAAGTTTTTGTGACCTAAGCATTTGCCAATTAAGTCTACAATATTTTTAACATTAACCTCGTACGCAGTTATAACTGGTAAAGAATTGCTTAGTTTTTTTCCTGCTTGCTTACCGGAACTTTCTTGTCTTGGCCGTATAACTGCCCTCTTGCTAGTTGTTTTCGCTTTCTTTGTAGCTTATCTTTACTCACAGGAACAGAAATCTTCTTAGAAAACTCTCCCATATCTTCAAGGAAAAAAACGGCAATTTGAATTCTGATAACCATTTTCATGAGTATTCTCTGTGATGTGCATCAACGATATATTTCCAAAACTATTGTTTTGTACTGCTTATGTCTATATTGAAGATATTTACCTACACGCTTCCTGTAATAGAGATATATCTTTTTCAGTGTTTTTTGTTTCATTGGTCTATTGATAACGCATTATTATTATTGTATGAAATTTGGTGAACGTGTTGCAAATTTTTCTTGTTTAAGTTTTAATGGTATTAATATTGTTTATATTCATAATTACAAATAATTAGGTATACACTAGAGTTAACTTTAATCTACGTAAAATAAATAATTTGGGTCAATAAACAATAATAATGCCAATATTTATTTATGTAATAGAAATTTATTCAACAACGTCAGCAGGTAATTCAAGTAGGCTAAAAAAGTGTTTTAACAGAGTCATACGCTATGCTTACAACTTGGTAATTAAGGAACATATTTCTCCTAAAACCATTGACTTTCTAGAAACAAACTTCGAAGATTTTATAAAACTAAGAGCAATAACGCAATACGTACTTGAGTTATTCCAATTTTCACATTCTAATAGAACATCTTTTATGTTTTGGTCAAGAATCAGAAGCGTGTACATGCATTGTTCTCTTGTTGTCAGGATATCTAAATTATGAATTGGCATACTATCGCATAACCTCTTTAATTTTTAATTAAATTTCAAAGATTTTCAAAATGTTTTGTCAGAATATTTGTAAGGATTTTCTTGGCAGGTGCCTTTAAGCGGGATAGAACAGTCAGAGTTTATAAATAAAGATATAATTTATATAAATAATCAATTAAATAAAAATTTTTATAAGAGTTAATTATACTGTATTTAACCTAATCAAATAATCTATTTAATCAATGCTTCTCGATTATATTAAATAAATATATAAATAAAAAATAAATCATAGAAATCTGCTTCCACCATTTTATATTACGTGCAGATTTTTTAAGGGGTGTGGCAAATAATGAGTTCGGCTTAAGAAAATACGAATATTTATACACAAGCAGAATGTTATTTAGCATTTTCTGCATTGCTGCATTCGTCATCATCACTCTTTGCATCTATCTACTTTGCTTCGTTTTTAACTTTATTTACTTACTAACTAGTTCAGCAGTTAGTTTTGTTCTATGTATTAAAAAATAAAACAATTTTTCATAATTAATCAATACAAATCAAAGAATAAAAATAAAGCTGCATTCATTGCTGTGTGTGGCCTTTTGTCTAACTAAATTAATATTGATTGATTATGAAAATACCACGTATTGTCAAATCAATTGTTCCTATTACGATAATGTTTTAAATAAAATTTATATTTTTACAAGAAAAGCCTACGAATTCCTCCACATATCATTTCTAATTTTCTTAAAAATTAAATTTGGAAAAATACGTTTTTATAAATTTATTGTCGATTTCTGAAAACAGTGTTTAAAATTTTCTATCGACAAAAATAAATTGTGCTGAGAGTTGTTCTAGTATCATTATACCAGTAAAATTGGCTGCTTTCACATTTGAGCCTCTACGTATTCTATATTTGAACCAAGTTTCTAAGGGAGCTGTTCACAAAATTTTATTCAAATCCATTTAGCAGTTTCTACGCGATGCGGACACAGACAAACAGACAGACAAAAATGCCAAAAAAATAGGTGTTTTGTATTCCATATTGATAACTAAATACACCAACGTCAAAATTTTTCAAAAATATTTAATGAACAGAAATGACCCCGTTACTTTTTTATTACATGTACAGATATATCTGTGTCCACAAGCAAATAGCTAAAGTCGACTTAGGAACGAATTGCGTTATTGCTAATATTATACTTCTAAAACTGAGATTTTTTGACATTAAAATCTAAATAGCTAAAGTCGATAATCCATGATTTAACGCAATAATATTAAAATTAAAGATGCTGTTCAAAACTTAAAAACAAAACGAGTTAAGTTGTTGTTGCTTCTGGGCATGGATATATATAGATATAGATAATAACAACATTGTATGGTAAATACCTTTTATTATGGTTACTTACAGGCTCATGCGTTAATTCCCAAAAACCATTGTATTTATAATTCTTAAAAAAGATATAACTCCCAATAACAGGTAGCATTATTTAACGTATATGACCTTATTTTCTGAACCGTTAAAGACAGACTCTTACAATTTATTAATATTTGGCTTTTCTACACTTGTTAATCTCTTTAAGGTTACGTTTACGGATTTATTCCAGTCAAACTTTATTTTACATGCGGTGAACCACTGCCCAAATACTTGACTGTTTTGTTGTCGGTTTTTATGCAAGAATTATTTATGCATTATAAATGCCGAACACAAACCAAATGGATAAAATTATCTACGTTTTCAATATCTTTAAAATCTAAATCGTACTCAGTCATAACAAATTTTAATAAAATTGCAATAAACTTAATTATTCTTCATAATTACTTTTATAATTATCTGTTAAAATGCATTATTTTTATATTTACCTGATAAACCACCCATTAAATAAAATCTTTTAACTTTTTGAATTTTATGTATGTAGTTTTTTTACTTTAAAAACTAATATGTTTGTTATCTAAAATATTATGAAAAATGTTTTGGTAATAGTCCATTTTTTGATGCAAGCAAAAATATTTGTTTATCTGTTTAAAGTTCATAGACAAAAAGAGATTTTATATAGATGTCCAATACAGATTATTAAAATTAAAATGAAAGTGGGTATTTACAGGAACAAATTATTTAAAATTATTTGTCATACTGATATTTTATGCTTTTTTGTTATTTTCGCTTTCCAATTTTTTCATTTCTTTACGTTTTTTGTGACGCAAAATTAAGTTGCTTATTAAGCGCATAGTACAGAAATATAAAATTTCTACAATACTTAGCGTGGAAACACCCATAAAAAGACCCAAAAGACCACCACAATTTGCCAGAAAGTCGGTGGTGCCATAAAGTTCAGATCGTTTTGAAGTTAAAAATTGGGCTTCTTTAAAAAATATTGACAAACGTGATTTTTTGGTTCTATTAAAAATGAAAATGCAAATAAAATGTGTGATTAGTTGTGAATTTAAAAATATTAACTTACTCTCCTTCATCTTCATTAAAATTAATTTTTTGTTGTCCAAATTTCTCTGTATTTTGATGATTGTAGTCGGCCTGTGATATTTCAGCTTCGTAAGCAATCGATGTACAAGATGGCAAGCAATTACAACTGGTTGGTCCTCTATAATTATCTGATGACGCTTCGACACCTTGATTAAACTCCCTTAGAGAAAGTTCGTCTTCCGCATCATTCACACAACTATTAAGGCGGGAACCACATACGGGAATTTCAGCATGTCCTTTAAAGTGCAACACAAATATCATTAAAATTAAATGCACTTTTTCCATTAGAAGTAAATGACTCAAAAGAATATTCACTGTTTCTATCAAAAGCTCTTTTTAAGTATTTCATAATTTATTAGTTTTTTTTTATAAAGATTTTACACCAATAATCTTTGGATTAATAAAATTAAAAATACCTGCAAGAGAACATATTTTAATGATTTGCAAAATGTAATACTTACTGGGCATTGAAAATTTCACGCAACCACATTTATGCATTGTAAAATTCGCCAAACATTCTAGTTCACAATTATTTTGAGTATAAATCTGGAAATAACGTAAATAACGTTCATGTTGAAAATAACATTGTCGCCTTAAATAAGAATTTAAAATTTCGTTAAATGAGAAACTTATTTTTTACAAACAAATTTTAGGTAGTAAAAGATTAACCTTTTTGGCTCATAATGTTTCAAGCCATCCGAAGTGGTAATAATTTTAGGTTTTATAGCAATTAACACCTCCTGACCAAAGGGTACGCGAAAATATTGCTTTGATGCTAAGGCTATTTCACCGGGTGTACTCAAAAGAATCTGAAATAGTTTTGTTATAACAAAATGGTACTAAAGCTTAAGATTAAGAACCTTAAATCCTTGTACTGGACCACGGCATAAATTATCAAAATCATTAACAAGTCCACTTAAAAGTAAATCCAAGCCTGCCTTAGCTCCTGGACCCAAAACTCGATGTGGATAATATTCAGTATCAGTATTAATAGTATAACCATCTTCAACATTCCAATTAGTGTGATTACGAAGCTTCGTGTTAAAGTCGTAAGCATTTATTAAACTGGAATTTTAAAAATTAAAAATTAATATTTTTTTCGAATGTGATTGCGTTGTACCACCTTTCAGGGCTAAAGACTTCATGTGGACCTAAGGTATTAAAGCTATAACATATTCCGTCATCTGTTAGGTATTTTAAAAATAGCTCTTTACATTTTTGTGCCACATTACGCCATCGACACATTTTAAAAGTTTGTTGGAATTGAGGCATGATTGTACTCAATATATCAATTAAGTCTTTGCCATCAGTACGATTAAATCCACTATCGCTGCTGGCTAAATACGCATCGCAGACAAGTAAAGAAGCATCAAATCGTACTTGTCTTAAAAAAGTATAAATAGCAGAAGATAAAAGTTAAGTTTTAATCCTTATGTGCGTGACAAGGAAATCATTTTGAAATAGATTTTGTTTATAGATGCACCTGCTTTAGTAGGCTGAAATTTTTTAAATCGTCTAATATTTTATGGCGTTTATACTTTAACTTATTAGCATTTAACAGGGTAATTACGGTTTTACTCATTTATCAAAGTGACAAGGTGCCTGTATATCCCGACAGATTTGAACTCATTTTATAAAACTTTACTCAGCACCTGCACTCGTTTAAAATACCAAAAAGTATCAAATTATATGGAAAAGTTCATCAAACGTATATTATTTGTTTCTGAGCAGTATTGCCACATTGAAATATTTTGCAGATACTTTAAAATTTTCTTTTCTGAAAAAAATTGTACTTAAGTACAAATACTTAAATGGCTATTAGACGGTCAAACTTTACATGTGAGAGCAGTTTGATAAGAGTTTCAATACCAAAAAACTTTGAAATCCATCTAGCGCCGCATGAATTTTAACCTTTTATACGAGTTTGTGACATGTCACCAAGCTGTTGTCGCATGCCTTGTTTGACCGTCTAATAGCCGCTTTAGATGTTTTAACATAAATACACAGATACCGTTCTGTCTTTTTCTCTCTCTGTCTCTTTCACGGAAAAGTTTCAAATTACATAAGGGTTAATAAGAAGAGAAATCACTATAAATTTTAAGCAAGTAAGAGTGCTATATTCAGCTATGTGGAATCTTATGTACTTTTTACCATATATGTAAATCTTTTGTAAGATAACTCTAATCAAAAAAGGAAATATTGGGGTGACAGAGAATACAAAAAAAAAAAAATATAAGAAAAAAAAAATCATGTAGGATATGTTATTTTTACATAAGAATATCATCGGCTCTTAATGGCTAAAGCACTTTTTAAAAATTGTAGCATTAGCTGTAACATCTCTTAAGAAGCTTTCGAATGATACGCATATTGATATTTAAAAAAATATGGTGCAAAGTCATACTTTTCTATGAAAAGTTCACAGCTTCATATCCCTTGGGCTAAACACTACGGCTGGTTCTAATATTTCCACATCATTTAGAACAATGAAAACTCTAATCAAAAAAGAAAATATATGGAGCGATGGAGATTAAAAAAAAAATCAAACGAAAAATTGGCATTCGCCGATATTATTCGAGTTAAGGGCCTCTAAAATTTTCATAAAAAAGTTCGAGCTTTTGAAGACACTTTTCAGAAAGTACTAAAAGTTTTTTAAAAATAGTTAACCCTTTCAGAGCCGATGACATTTTTATGTAAAATTATGTATCATACTTAATGTTTTCTTCTTATTTTCAATTATTTGCCAGCGCTACAGCTAACATACTAAACAAGATTAACATACATGGTCAATGGGTATGAAAGATCTAGCATAGCCGAATAGAGGACTCTTATTTGTTTTGTTGCAGTTAATTTATTGTTACAAATGGACATAGATAAATCTTGCTGATTTTTAATTTTCGAAACCATGTCTATGGCGTATTTAAATTTGTTCTAGCTCATCTAGTACCTTGCTTAAGTTTATTTCGACATTACCACGGACGGACAGACAGACATCTCTCAATAGACTTCGCTATGCAAAGAACTCAAAATACATATATACAAAGTAGATGGGGTCGGAAATGGATACTGAAGAAATTACAAACGGAATGACAAACTTATGAAGGTTATAAAATGGCCGGCCACATTCCATAATAATAACTATGCAGTCCGTACTATAATTTTAAGTCAGATTTGTTTTCCTTTGAAATAGATTTACATGAGGTATATTGATCAGCTTTTACATATTTTGAACATTTTATGAAAACGCCTTTGACTTACTAGCAACTACTAAGTTATGTGTATATCATATTAGAGCTTTATTGACTACGCACGTTTTTATTCTAAAGTTGTCGATTATTTATATGTGTTCGTAGTTTTCGTAGAAGACGTATTACAGCAACAAAAATCTGTATTACAACAACAAAAAGTCAAGTGAAATAAAGAAACATAAGGTCATTTTTAAATATGTTATAGGAAGATATTTGAATGCTTCAAGGGTATGTAGGATATGTGTTGCCATAGAGATATTACTTTTACGTATATGATCTTATCTTTTAAAGTATTAAAAGGAGACATTTCAATATAACACATAGTTTGTGTGCTGTATAAAAAATAAACATAAAAATTAAATTAAAAGAAATTATGTAGCATGTATACTTTATTCTTATTAAATATCTTCTTATCTTGTGAAGCTCAATAGACGAATGCTTTAAATTATTAATTAAAAGTAAGAACGTTATTATAATTAGAGGATGGTATATGCATGACCTAAAACTACTTATGTACCAGTTTATCTATCGCTCGTCTGATTTATTTAACAACCTTAAACAGCAGCATATTTTAAGTATTATTTCTTTTAACTACCGCCTAAAAGGAATAAATTCTATTAAGATTTTTGGAGATTTTTTTTGTTGCATATTTTCGTATATCAGTGTTTACAAATTTTCTTAACTGTATTTAACGTTCTTAAATACATAGATCAGGAACAGACACAAAATATTATTGAAATAAATCAGAAATCTGTAGTTGCTTCTATCAATTTTACACGGACAGCTTTTAAAAACGCCGAAATAGGATTCTAAAGAAGGGCACCTCGGAAAAGTAGATTTCCACCAGTTTTATTATATTTTTGCTTTTTATTAGATTTAAAATTGTTAAGTCTTAAAACTCCATAAAGGCTCCCAATATTTATAGAACCACTAGGGCCAATCCAAAAAATTCGTTATCCAAAATTTAGTTGTTTCATTTTGTTAAATTATTGACATTTAACAGAAAGTTTTTTTTTATACTTACTCTTCGTCTGTAAGAGAATCAACCGTTAGATTTGCTTTCAAATCCTGTACTCTCCAATAGATATCGGTAAAATTAAAAAATGTTTGGCGTGATTTTGTTTCAGTACAGACAGTTACCGCTGGAAAAGGTATTTGCCAAACAGGTGTAGATTTTTCCGCAAAACTTACAATCACAGGATAATTATTCCATTTCCACCAAATATTCATAGTTAAAGAGGCACAAAGGTAGATAGAAAAACCAAATACCATCATCCAAAATAATCTGCAAAACTCAAAAGCGTTTAGTACTACATTATGTCTTTAGTCTATTTGCTAAAGTACCTTTCTAGCCAGGGACGTTTTTGTTCACCCAAATATTTCATACCATGTATAGTACTGTTGTCGCAATATTCCGAAAATATAGCCCAAGCAGCCTGAGTGGTTGTACCGTATTTAATCTGCTGTTTAGTATCTACATCATCATCGCTATCGACATCTAAAGTCTCCTTAAAAGCGGTAATAGTCTTGGCCATCAAGGCTGCTCGTTTCCTATGGTTAGGAAGACCAAAGTGAAAATGTATAGAAATACTCAATTTAAAATATCCTTTTGTAATAATACCATCGTAACGAAGATTTTGATTCCATACGTGTTACAGGCTCCATCATGCCTGAAAAATATTGCTAGTATGCTTTCTTTTTAACACGTTTTAAGTTTTGTTTGCGTTTTATTTTATAATATTAACACTTTCACTTCTATTTTAAAACTATCAACAAGAATGCAGTGTTTACTCAGCTTTTATACACAAAAAAGTCAGGTAATTACAGTCAGGTGTGGTATAATTTTTTTTTTACATTTTTGACAACCTGACAAACACGTAATATTGTACCTCTGGGATATTTCACTTATCTTATGTTCGGCCAACTCTTGGGAGATGTTTATTTTTTGTCTCTTTTTGCTTTTATTTTAATTAGTTAATATTTAGCTGTGTGCAAACATTTTTGTTCTGATGCAAATGATAAGACTGTCTGAAGGGTTAATTCAAATTAACTTGCAAAGTTGTTTTATTTAAAAAAAAAAAACACTAGGAAATTTTGTGATATGTTAGCAATTTAATTAGCTTATTTAAAACTGAATAACTGAGCTTAAGAATCTGGGTACTTAAAACCTTTCAGAAAGGCAAAATTGGAGCCAATAAAGAATTTCGCGAATATTACTTATTTTCTGTTTTTAGATAAGTCAAATTTTTGCATAGAATTAAAAAATAAGATTGCTATAAAATTTTTTGCTTTTAGCAAAACTATAAAACTTTAAAACATGATATTTTTTAATTAAATAGAAAAAATGTTGTCTACAGATTTTCAGTATTAGGGTGGTGTTTGAGACGACTCTATGTTGTCAACTCTATTCTGCTTTCATCGATTTTGGTACTTTTTGGTCATTTAAAAATAACCAATCGCATTTGGTTATACAAGCCAAAGCTTTTTGCGCTTTACGGTAGCGCTTTTATCTTAATTCTTTGATTATTATCGATTGAACAGTGTGAGGAAATAGTTGACCTCGTGCCATAAAACCAAAAATATAAGTGACTCCAAAATATATATTCATCAACATAATGATAGGGTTATTATTGGAAATAAACCTGATTTAATAAATAACTTAATTATACATGTATTTTTTTTCCTTAATTAACTCCATTATAATTTGCTCCACTCGAGTAAGTTATAATAATCATTTTTCTTCGGTAAGAAAATATTATTTTTAGACACAATTGTTGTTGCCTTGACACCTAATGTTTTAGCTCTAAATAAAACATATGTACACATGTACACATTTTATTTTAAAATTCATTAACTATTGGGACACCCTTTAATTTATAATGTTGACGGTTTGTACTTGCTACTATAACGGTCATAGTAATCGACATCCTGTCCAATTTTTAAGCGTTTATCTATAACGGTTTAAAAGATAGGCGCATATATGTCAATTTACGTCACCTATGGGGGCACCCTTAATTTTAAGATTTATTTTTAAATTCCATTTTGCTACTGGGAGCTATAGTAACACCCATTTTTTATTTTTATTTTAAAGAAGTGCGCTTTACGGTGCTTAATACACTCAAAAACATGTATGTTGTATGGGGACACCCTTTAATTTTTAAGATTATGAACTGTTTTTGAAACGGGACCAATCTAGACCAAGCATAAGCTATCATATTAAAAAAATTTAAATTGTTTCAGAAATTTATACGAATTGATAACCTCATTATTTTTTTGAAGTCGGTTAATAATAAATAAATACACTAATTCAAACTTTATGAGGAGGTAGAAAATGCAGCGAAACGTGAGGATCAGTCAATAGACACAAAAAAATCAGGCTTTCAATAGGAATACAACTTTAACTATGTTATCTGTATTTACGCAGGGCCAAAAATGTAAGTAAGATTGAAATTACTGACATTAACTGCATAAAAGATAAGTCCATTTATGTGAAAATCACGTCTCTATGACAACACCCTTTAATTTTAATTTTTCTCAAATTTATTTATTGCATCTCTAGCGCGTTCTAACAATAGGTGTTCGAATCTCTTATCTAGAAATATTACTTTTTAAATCTAATTTTCATGCTTTTTTTCTAATATTTAAGAATTTTTTCTAATGTTTGACCATGGAAAAGATATCTTCTTTAAAATGTTGCAGGCTAACGGCATTGGATGTGTTTCTTACTATGCCAATTAGGATTGTGCATGTCTCGGAATTTCTACTGTAACCAAAGGCACGTTCTAGTTCAGAGGGCTACAGTTATTATGTGTTTTGGCGCCTTTTAATTTTATTCAATTTTGATACAGAGGCAGCGGCCCAGAATTGAAGACCATAGCATAATGTGAGCTTAAAGAGCTTAATAAAAAAAGCTTGCAGTGTAGTCTAAGTGGAAAATTTCTAAAAATTTTATCTTCGCCAATTTTGCTTCAAAATAGTTTTTCTACATCAAACGTTATCGAGGTATTTGATTTCCGTAATTTGAGGTACAATTTGATTATTTATTTTTATAGGAGGACAGGAATATTAACGTTACGTCTAAGCCCAAGATACTTTCTTGAGCGACTGCAGCTTCATTTGCCTGGAGATACATAGGAAATTCCTTTATTTTTTTTATAAACTTACGATAATTTATACAAATAAAAAGCTAGAGAAATGTCAATGAAAAATAGCAAACAGTTTTTTTCCTCAAAAGCTTTTTTTATCGTATTTACCAACCTGTGTGCATCCTGCTATATTGTCTTCTTAATCCGTATTGATGGTTCGGATGTATCTCTTCTTGCTCACGGTAATTCTAAATTATATTTTGTACATTTGTTTTCATAAAGGTCATTCTTTTACATGATTTTATATGTCTGCCTGTAACGCGTTAAAGATAAGAACATAAATAAATAAGAACAGTCTGATTAAAATCAGTTCAGCTATTTTACAATTAGCAATTTATTTCCAAAGTATTTTGATCGATTCGCTACTGCGATAATACCTAGAATTAAAATGGCGCCTTTTAGTTTGTTCTATGTTTGCTAAAATTTTATTATAACATCTGAATCACAGAGTAGTAGTTTGTATTGCTTTTAACTTCATATAAGTCAGCTTCAGTTTAAATAGAAATTTACAAATTAAGCACCTATTAAAATTTTCAACAACCTTATGTTAATCCGAAAGCCCAAACATTATTTGGTCATGATGCCAGTTAACTGATATAACCTTCTAGTATTGTAAACTATTTTGCGAACTTGGTTGCTCAAGCTTTATAATAATTAATGAATTCGCCGTTGATGCGTTCGTGAATAAACTAAACTTTGTGCTTATTTTTAATACTGTTATGTAAGTAAATACTTCTACATGCATCTTGTTTGTAAATTATGAAAATAATTAATAAGTTGTAAGCCAAACGAATAATCCAACTGGTGGGAAAATGGCAATTATATTAATTATCATGTTTTTGCAGGTCGTAACATCCATAGGCAATACACCGTAGGTCCTAATGATTTCAGACAATAGGTGTAAGGACACATAATCAAACTTTCATTAGATACAATTGATTTATCATCCAACTTGTTGACATGACAACCGTGTTGATGATGGACGTATGGTATGGCATTTCAATATTTATAGGCCATATAAAAATGAGCCTGAGGAATATTTTATATCATCATTAACGATACGAGACTAATCATTAAGGCTAAGACTGATTAATATAGGAGTCGAACATTCTTATTTTTACTATTAAATAAATGATGGCTTAATACCTTACTTTTGTTGAGTAGTTCTTACGACGCAGCACCAAATATTTTAACAATTTAATAAATTGAAAACATACATTTCCATTTAAAGTATTAAAACATATACAGAAGCCACGAACCTACTAATACTTACGCGTACAACTACTACATATATTTATTGTTGACACACCTATTCAGTTGTTTTTAATGTTTTAGTTGAAAACATCATTTCGTTGTTATTTTCCACTTGCAAGGACATACAATACAACCAAAAACAAACAAAAAAATTGTTTAAAACTTTATTAGCAATCCAAATAAGCTTCAATGACTCACACGCATTAGAAAACGTACGACAAATGGTTACAGTTACAGTTTTACACACAAATTCATTACCACAGTCCAGCAGATTTTTGTGGACAATCAGCAGTCCCAGAGTTTGTTTAAATAGCTCTTCAAAAAAACAAAAAAAAAAAAAACATAAACGACAACGACAACAGCCAATTGAAAAGACAAAAAAATGTGTGCAAAACAAAACAAACATCGTAAAACAATTGTCAGTTTAAGCATTTATTGCCGAATATTTCAAACTGTAATATTCTTATATAGTCATTTGTGTGTGTGTATGTAACGACTAAAACAATATGGTCATAATGAACATTATGCGGATGTGTTAATCAAAAGTGTGCACATATTTTATAAAGTTAATGTTTTTAAAGCGGGCATGTTTAATTTGTATGATGTTTTTGTATTTTCCCTATTTTTGAAGTCAAACATATTAATATGTTAAAATTTCGATAAAGATTTGTAGTTTTAATCAACTTTGTCAATTAAGAACAGTAAACATAACATTTTTTAAGTCTTTTAAAATGTAAAAAATGCTTTAACAGCCAACTAATTAATTCAATTTTTATTACTCTCAATTATATATTTAATTAAAAAGCAAAATTAAAATGTTCTTATTAAATAAATAATTGTATTGATTATATATTTAATTAAAAGAGAAGAAATAAATATCTAAAAACAAATAAAACTTTAACGGGTTCAAAAAAATTTTTTTGGGTGTACAAAAAATTAATTTTATAATAAAATAAAAATTAAATAGTATCCGCATCAGTGATAAGAATTTATATTTACTGTAATAATGCAATGGCCGACACATACGTAAAAGGTTACAGGGATAATATGTAATGCGAAGTATAAAAGAAATATTCTTTTACTTTTATTTTTTATATTTATTAGTTGAACTGAAATTTCATTGGCATTGTTTTTTAAAAAATAAAAATTAAATAAGTATAAAATTAAAT
The DNA here is from genome assembly GCA_937654795.1 of Cistogaster globosa. Classification (NCBI taxonomy): domain Eukaryota; kingdom Metazoa; phylum Arthropoda; class Insecta; order Diptera; family Tachinidae; genus Cistogaster; species Cistogaster globosa. The sequence continues at coordinate 66,184,901 of OW569405.1, read as the reverse complement.
AAGTATTAGAGGCTGCTGTAGTCAAAGTGGTAAGCACGCTGACTACAACCTGGTTGTTTCAGGGTTCAAATCCTGTGGCAATCAAAATACAAAAAAATGTTTTTTTCTGTTTAATGGTATAAATACATATTCAGAATAAACAAAAAACTTGCAGTCTCCTTCGTCGGTACTTTCTCATAGCAGATTCGCCGGCGAAGTAAAAATAAATAACTCTCTCTCTCTCCTTTCACCACCTGTCTCATCTCTCATCTATCCCTTTCCTAAAGAATGTAGCAAGGTTAAGAAAAATAACTAAATAGGTTTTAATGCCTGAAGTGCTACTTCTCTTTAAAAAAAAAAAAAAAAAAAAAAAAAATTCCTACTTAATGCTAATGATTTTATTTAAATTATTTATTTTTTTATTAATGGTGATGAAATTTTAATGTAACTGTTAGAATAATAATTACTATTAAAAAAAAATATAATCATTGCTTTGTTATGAATATAAATTAATGATAGCAGAATCTTTAAAAGGAACTATGCGTAAATGTATCATATGAGAAAACTTTGATAATTCACTAATTTTGTGCTACGTGTAAAATGTTGTTGGTTCTAAAGATTAATATTGTTGCTAGTAGAGTTTATAACTTATACGAAAACAAAAAGATGTTAAGAATAAATTTTTCTGATAAAATATCATTTTAAAATAGTGCTCTACAATACTTTAAGGTATTTATTTAGTGAACAAGGACAAGAAGTAGCGTTCATCAATGACAAAGCTTTGAAAACATTTAAGCATTAATGAATAATAATGACTTTGTTTTTTAACTAAATATCAGTAAAACCTTTAAATAAAAAACATTTCTATTAAAGAAAATAAAGCAAATGCTAAAATATATCATTAGCATTACGTATCATTCAATGCTAATGAAATTAATTATTAATAAGTTCATATAATTAATTACTTCCACTTTTGAAACTATTTGATATAAGAAATTAATTAATTCTGGCTTGAGCGTAGGCAAATATGAATTGCTCTCCTTACAAAATCCTAACTATGACTATTAGATACCTATAATGCCAATGCCTTTTGGTTAGTTAAAGCAAGCACCGCTAAAAAGCCCGCGTGGGCTAACGCACAAAAAAAACATCAACAAATGCTAGCTGCCAACAAAAAAAAGCAAAAAACAGGAAATAAGAAATTTTTAAAAAATGCTTAACCCATTAAGAACCGATTATTTTTTAATACATTTATTTAGTACTTAATTTTTTTTCATATTTTATATTTTTCTGTCACCACAATATTTGATTTACATACATTGTGAAGGGTACAAAAGATTTGGAATAGACCAAACTTATTTGACGTATTTGAATTTGTATTTATAACGCAGAAAATTGTTTTCGCTGCAAAATTACAAATACATTCAAATTTAAAGTACAATCCCTTGATGTCGACCTCTGAATAATCTGCCCGTTTATTAAACATGATATCGCTCGTTAGATTATCGTCCTTAGGGGATTCGTATATGATAAAGCAAAATTATTCCCAGTTCGATGGCTGCATTAGTTGAGTCTTATGCTTGTTAACCAAAATATTGTGAGTTCGAACCTCTCTAAAATCACGGTGTAATGTGTTTGCCATTGCTGCGTTGCTTATGGCGCATTTTTTAACAAGGATTTTGTGACTTTAAATGTCGCTGCTCGTACACCTTCGTAACTTTTTTGAAACAATACTTTCCTAACACAAATATAACTATCAGCCATGTCACATATTCCGACCGGAATGGTTTTAATTCCATATTAACAATTCCGATCGATTTTGTTTATTCCTCAAAAGTATTGAATCTGCGCTATTTCATTTAAATGTGGCAATATTTTGCACACCAAAATAAACAGAAAGGCCAATCTAAGTAGGACACATAATAAAAGTAAATTTAAGAAACGCAAATAACAAAATTTTAATGAAACTAAATTCCACTTTGAAATTTGAAAATGGTTTCATTGTGAAAAAATTTTTCGTTTTTCGTTTTCTTAAGAAGCAATTTGCGAAATTGAAATAACTTTCAATCGGAGTAATGTGACATGCCTGCATAATATTTTTACGGTCTAGAAACTGGAAGCGTATTAGCGCAATTTTTCTGCTGGTAGATGGCAAGTCGCACTGTACTGTTAATTCAATTGTTTTTGCTTAACCAGCAAAATTTCGTTATTATTATTTTCCGCAACGTGTGGCAGCGAACTATGTGAATATTTTATTTCGAAAGCGTTACCGATCGAGTTGATGTTTATACATATTACGTAAGTAGGTGACGGAGCACATGTTTTGAACTGCAGCGAGTACTTTCGAAAAACCCTTGTATATAATTCTTCTAAATTTTCTTTTAATAAATATTTTTAACACAAGTTAAAGTAACTATTATGTGAATGACTGCAATACCTTAAAAAAAACTTACTTGAGTTCCAAGGAAACTTTTTAACATAGACGGTGCTTAGACCCTTTTAGAAAACAAAAAATATTATTTGGTTTTAAATATAAATATATTCTTAAATTTTGCAATTTACAAATAAAATTGATGCTATAAAAACAGCATGGTATTTTCAATTACGATTATAAAACAGACAACACATTTTAGATTACAACAAATGTCTTTAGCAGTTATTTTTTGTTTTCTAAAAGGGTCTAAGCACCGTCTATGTTACAAAGTTTCCTTGGAACTCGAGTAAGTTTTTTTTAAGGTAAAGGAGCTTCAAAAGTTCTTATCTCTCTAGCCACATAAAAAAAAAACAAAATTTTATATCATTGCTTTGGCAACTTAGATGAAATAATCATTGGTGAGCTACAACAATAAAATTTTGAGTGCACTACGCATGTTTATGTTAGGAATACAAAAATAGCAATAACTCAGCCTTATTCTTACTCGACTTGGCTAATATTGTTTGTTATTGCTTACATAAGATTTTCACATTTCAATTTTACATGTTATTCGTTGTACAAAAAATAACATTAAGTTGATTTCCCACCACTGTATACTCACAGGTAACTTAAGAGATGACCATATTTATATGTCTGTTAAAATAAATGTGTTGTTGTGTGGCTTAAAATTTTAACTAAATTAAATAAAAATATTTTAGATGAAAATCCTACTTACCTTTTCTGTTTTTATTTACTTACAATTGTTTTAAGTAAATTAAAGTCTTCTTATGGTTTTCTTTGGATAAAATAATTTTATGCATGCAGTTTTTATTGTTTTTTTTTTTAATTATTTAATAATTTACTTTTTTGTTGAATATGTTTGTTTGTGTGTGGTTTTGGAGGACATTAAATTTCATTATTTTTTACCATATACATGTTTCTTAAATTTAATTGGATAATATTGGTTTTTGTTAACACAAGTTATTGTACATACATCGAACTTATATTATTTATTTTTAAATATTAAATGTATTCTTTTGATTAATATTTTTTGCTTACTGATTTTAATAATATACATATGTTTGTGTTAGACTTATCCAAAAATATTTAAAATTGTTTCGTTCATTGGAAGATATCTTAAGGTGCCTTTAGACGAAATGTTTTTTACACATGACTTGTCAGATTTTCCATAACAAAATAAATATGTGTCGTGTAAACGGTTTAAAACATTTCTTATGTAAAAGTCATATGACAAATTTTCATTTAGAGCGTGTTCTATTTTTATATTACAAATTATATGACTTCCAGTGGTGCAACTTTTTCTTTCTTCACTTATGCGGTTTTTAAATGATCGAAAAGTGCGAAAAGCACTAAATTCGTTGGAAGTTTAATAGAGTTGACATCTTTTTTAGCATTAACAAAGGCGCTTCCCTTTGTAGGTTATGTCAGAATTAATTTGCATGTGCGTTTAAACACAAAATTATAAGCCATATGTAAAAATGACTGCTTTGACATACATAAGGAATTACATGTGGATTTTCAAACTGACAAGTCATATGTAAAAAATATTTCGTCTAAAGGCTGCTTTAATAGTAAGACGAGCGAACCATAGCTTAAGCTCTCTTCAATGTGTAACTTTTAAACTTTGATTATCAAGGTACCTCAAGTAAGTATGTATGTATGTATATATTACTAGAACATGTGGAGTCTTTTAGAGTATATTTGCTAAGTTTTGGACAAGTCTAACATATGTTCACGTACGTCAATCTTCCATTTAAGATAAATATTTATTTATTTAAAATTTATAAAATAATTATTTTATATATTTTGTTTGCTTAAAACAATAGATAGTATATAAATGTATATTTGTAAATATAGTTGCTAAAATATAAATTTAACACTAACTACTTTTTTATGTTTTTTCATATAAAATCAATACTAAACTGACAGTTGTTTGAAAATTTTACAGACATTTTTTTTTAATTTGCTGTATAATTTTGCTGTGTTATAATACGTAAATTAAGAGGAAAGAAGTAATAAAAAACATAATACATCGTTAATTCAATTAGAAATGTATTTAAAGGCGGCTTGATCTCTTGCATATTAAAGATCCTAAATAAAGTTTAACAAATTTTACCCTTTTTTACGGGTAGAAAAGTTTTATTCTGTTAAATAAATTGACAGTGTGTAATTAAGCATTTTTGGCGAAAGGACTTCCCAACTAGAATATCATGAGATTACATTAAATATTGCAGGAAATAATAATAATCATTAGTACGTATATTAAGGTATTAATTTTTAACTTAAATAACTACTTCAATTACTTCTTCAATCACTACTGCAATTTCCCCTATTTCCGAAATAATTTAATGTATTTTGTAAGCGAGTAACAAAATTTGGAAATCACAAAAGTAAGTCATTATATGGCAGGTACTTTTTAAAGTAATGTCTAGTTTTTTGCTGGGATATTGCCTTAAACAACTAATGTTCACCAAGAGACATTTGCTAGAAGTGTAAGACTAACTGATAAATATATTTTCAATTTGACTATTCTTGCACTCTGTCCGATATATTCTCAATGCATTGATATGATTTTTAATTTAAGGCTGACGTATAATTCTAGGTTTGTGTTATGTAAGAATTTACATTACATATTTTATTTATTTATTATTTAATTTCTGCGATGCAAAAGTCCAGTTTATAACATTAGTATTTAGACATCTAAACATAAAATAAAACTATAACAGGATCATTTTTGTATATTGAAATTTTTTTTTTTTGTAAATTTTGTTATTGGTATAAATAGTAATCGAGATGGATAAGAAAACATCTATTTTCGGAATTTTTGTCTGTCTGTCTTTGTTCGAATCACGTAATAGCTGCTGGTTAGAATTGAGTAAAATTTTGGGCGAAGGTCACTTAGAACCTTTTTTTACGTAAAAATTAATCATTTCGTAGAGAAAATAGAGACACAAATGTGGAAATACCCAATTTTACTAGTATAATGCCACTAAAACCGTTGTCAGCACATTTTACTTTTGTAGATGAAAAATTCTAAAATTGTTTTCAAAACTCTACAATAAATATTTAAACACATATTTTTTTAAATTTGATTTTACAGAAAATTAGAGGAATGACAAAGTCGTGGGCACTGCTAGTTAAAAAAATGCTTGCTACCATGTTGACATTGTAATCATTTTTAAAAAATTGTTTTCCAAATATACATGAATAGTCTCCAAAGAGAACCCTTTTGTAGAAAAATAGAAGAAAAAAAAAATGGTTACTGAATGTTTGCTGGGTTTTCGCATAAAAAATTTGTTGAGTTTTTGCGTTGTTGATTCAATGTAGCGCTTATTTAATCGACTTAGCATTTGAAATTGGGAAAAATCCATGCTCTCCCCGCAGTAATACATTTCATTTTGAACATTAAACATTAAATATTTCATAAGAGAAATATGTATATTTGCAAGAATCAAGCACGATAAAGTAAATTAATAACAAAAAGATTCCGAATAATAAATTTCAATTATAAAAATTAAAAAAAAAACAAAAGAAATGTTGGAGAAGTATATAAAAATGTTGTGAATTTTATTGACATTTATAAACCAAAAACTGACCATAACAGCCAAGGAGATAAATCAAAAACCTCCAAAAATAGTAAATGAATGCATATGTCGCTGATCAAAATTCGGCTAAGTAAAAAAGTTCGGTTAAATAAATCTATAACATTAAAAATCTTTGTTATATGTAAGTTAATCTTAACATTTTAAAATTTTTAAAAAATTTCCACTTTATATATTCGTTGTTGTTAAATTAATACATTAAAAAAAAACCTTTTTTTATTTAATTCAATACTAACTGAAGTTGTTTATTTAGAAAAACCTAAACTTATTTTTTCTAACATCCAAATATATTTCTTATCATTTTTTATTATTTGTATTTAATACTTTTTTTGGTTATAGTTTCCTAAAATTTATGATAATTTTATAATATATATAAACCCACACGTACTTACTTACATTCATATCTACACATTGACATTAATAAATTATTTATAAAAACTTAGTTAAACATCATTTCTTTCTTTTGTTAGCTTTAGTATAATATTATTTTTTTATATAATAATTTTAATAACTAATTTCAACTAATTGTATGATATGTTTTGTTAAATATTTGTTTAACTTATTATACATAAACTAGTTTTTCTTTATAAATTTTCAAAAATAATTTTTAATGTTTTAATACATTTTGATCATTTATATTAAATGTCGATTTAGAGAAATATAAGTAGAAATATTATGATAGATCATAATCATGTGTATCATTCAAAAGTCACATCCTTGTATTGATATTATCATACATAACAGAAAGTAAAACTATCTAACAACTTTGCTTGTTAAGAAAATTTTATTAAAAATTTAATTTTATTTTCAATATGTTGGCAAATTGCTAAAGGAAAAAGTTTTTCCAAAAATTCCATTTGAATTTTAAGCGTGGAAAGAAAGGGAAAATAGCTGTGACAGAAGTTGATTGCACTTTATTCAGGGAATGGTTATATAGCGCATTTCATAAGCACAAAATACAAAGACTGTTAAAGTACAAAATTGGCTTACTGATATCATAAAAACACGTTCCATTATAATTTTAATACAACAACAAAATTTCACATTGCTACTTGTTGCTGTAATTTACAAGATGTGGAATTCTAATCTAGCCGACATAAAGTAAGAGAAATGACCGATTTGCCAGCGTTTTTAAATCTAAGATTTTTTGCTTTTTCTATAAATTCTAAAAACAATAAAAGAACACAATATATTTTTAAGCGACTTAAAAAAAATGAGGTTATCAATTCGGTTAAATGTATCTTTTTCTATGATTGTGCCTGCACACCTCAGTCATTTCTGGACCGATTTTGAAAATTTTTTGTAATTTGATAGATTATACTAACACATTGGTCTTGTTTTAAAAACAACTCATAATCTTAAAATATATATTTTTAACGTGTATTATGAACTGTAAGGCGCACTTCTTTTAAATTAAAAATATGCATATTACTGTTGCTCCTATAGGCGACGTAAATTGATTATATGCGCCATATTTTTAACCGTTGTAGACAAACGTTTGAAAATTGGAGAAATATCGATTACTATGAACGTTATAATAACAAGTTTAAAATTTTTAAATTATAAATCAAAGGGTATCTCAAAAGTTAACAATAGTTGACTTTTGAACCGTTATAGACAGACAGCTAAATTTTATAAAAAACCTGCATTGCTTAGTCCGCTATAACAAAAAGTATAAATTATGATTTTAGAAATTGAAGGGTGTTCCCATATTTGAAGTAAATTAACCTATGTGACACTATAGCTTGAACCGTTATATACAAACACTTGAAAATTGAACGGAACGTCCACTGCTTTAGTTAGTATATTAAGAAGTACAAATGACTAAAATTAAATGTTAATGTATTTTTGACGTTTTATTACACTTAATTTTATTTTATAATTAAACAAGCACTAGGCCAGTTTTAAAGTAAAAATATTGTTTATTAGTTTTTATTTTTTCTTTCAATATTTCACCACACCGTTGGGTGGCATCTTCAGGAAACAGGAAATAAAATTATTAAAAAATTATATTATATACATATTATATAATATATATTATATTATATATTATATTATATTATATTATATTATATTATATTATATTATATTATATTATATTATATTATATTATATACATTATTACAATCTTCACTAACATAACCATTATAAGGTATTTTTTATACTACATTTGACATGTCCCATTTTAAATTAATTTTTGTTTTTAAACAACATTTAATTTTTAATAATTTTGTTTTCTGTATGCTGAAGATGCCACCCAACGATGTGGAAAAATATTGAAAGAAAAAAGAAAAACTAATAAACAATATTTTTATTTTAAAACTGACCTAGTGCTTATTTAAATGGAAAATAAAATTATTTATAATAAAAGGTCAAAAAAAACATTAACATTTTTTATAAATATACAATACGTTTTTTCTTAAAACCGCACAACAAGAAATGTTTCAAAATAAAAAAGCTTCTGTTAACAAACCTGATATTAAATTATTCTTCCTCTTTACGTAATAAGTTTTGATTATGGAAGACAATGGAGGATCTTAACTTTTATGCTTAAAAGTTTACCAGATTTTAACGTTACGCAGTACAAGGGCGAGAGCTTAGACCAACAAGTTTCTAAGGTCGGTGGGATAAAATTTAAAATGGCTACACAGTTGACGAAAAATTAACATTTTCTCAATGTTATTATAAAAATATTAAAATCCATTGACGGTTATCGTAATATTAGGTGTACTAGAACTCATTAAAATCATTTATAAAATCTATACTTTCTCATCTTTATTAATATCACATTGAACATGCGAAGAGAAGTCGATAAATATTTGCAAAAACTAAATGTTGATAATTTTTTGTTTGTGTTAAGGCCTTCTATTTTTATACGCTTTACCACAAAAAGTGGCAAAAGGGTGTAACTAATTTTGTTATTCCGTTTGTAATTTCTACAATATCCTTTTCCGACCCCATAAAGTGTATATATATATTCTGACTTTTTATGCATAGCGAAGTCGATTGAGCGATGTCCGTCTGTGCGTCCGTGTTAGTGTTTAAATGACGTTTGCCGAGGCAATAGATCAGCTAGAAAAAAATTTAAATTAGCCAATCGATCAGACAAAGTGCCAAAGGAGGTGCTATTAGAAATTAGCAAGTTAGGTCCAAGTTCTTCGACGCAGTAGGCAAAACACCACGCCTACCTCTACTTTTTCTATATCATTTGGAACAATAAAGAAATTCCAATCAAGAAAACAAACATATGAGGTCATAGAAAATTAAAAAAATATGAATAATATATCAAGTAAAAAAATTAGTGCTCCCCCATATTTTCCGAATTACGGGTCTCTGAAATTTTTAAAAGTTTAAAAATATCAATATGGGTATAATTTTAAAGCTTTGAAGAAATATTAACATTTTTAAAAAAATGTTTAACCCATTAACAGCCAATTACATTTTTATGTAAATTTTTTCTTTAAGTTTTTAATTCTCTGCTACCTCTATATTTGTTTTTAAGTTGAAGATATTTCACTTAACTAGATTTAGATAAATGATGAATGATATATAAGATTTGGCATAGCCGGATATAGCACTCTTATTTGTTCTAAATAGAGTTCGTTTATCTAAATATATTTACTTCCGCTTTATCTTAATACATTATTTCGCGGAAAATAAAATCAACGGCTTATTTGACTGTAGTAAATATGTATACATATTTTCCTGGATATTTTTTATTTTTTATTTTAAAAAGAGAAACCCCCATTTTTTGCCTGGCTGATCAGAAATGATGTATAATTTTTCTATATTTATTATTCTCTTTTTTCCAGTTGTTACCGAATTCTATAGCAATCTATAAAAACTTTGTTGTTATTATTTACCACGGAGCGAAATCGCCTAATAAAATTCATTGCCTTAAATGTTGTTTAATCTTTTATTTAAAGTTATTTAGCAACAGCTACGTATATTTGTAGACGAATTACAATAAAGTCAACAACTTGCAGAAAATTACAATGTTTCATTAATTAAGTGTTATAACAGAAGAAAGTGATATCAGTATCAGAAGATTCAACTGTTACATTTGTATGGCAGATAAATGGAAAAGAGTTGTTAAAATATTTATATATTTTCACACTTGAACATAAAATACTTGTTATTTCACTTAAATATGGGCGCTAATAAATAATAATAATAAAAATTATGTGATGACAAAAAAGTTATCGAAATAGTCCAACTAAAATAGATATTTATAAAATAAATATTTCTTAAATTTAATTACTTAGGACATTCAAAATAAATAAAGTTAAAACTTTTTTCAATGAAAGAACAAAAATATAATAATCTTTTAAGGTTTTACGAAAATAAATATACATTCTTACCCTATTAATTAATATTAATGCACATACATACATACATATTTTTTATACTTGTATTAACCATTCCACAGTTTTAAGTTCTAAATCTGCAACTGAAGGCTTAAATTATTTATAATCTTGACGTTCATTTCACTAGCTATTTAAGTATTCAGCCATATGTATATTACTGTTTGTTTAACTTGCTGGCTGGCTGGCTGCTGCATTTTTGCCATAACGGAATTGTCCGCCAAAATAATAATTTTGTATGTTGTTTTCTAGTTGGGCTGAAAGTTAAAAAAAAGTGCGAACAAATTGTTTGTTGTCTACCATTGTTGGTTAATATGTTTGTTGAAAGTATTGTTTTCCTTTTTTTGTTGTTGTTGTATATTTTTTGTGGTTGGCTATAAGCTCAGTTTTCGGTGCGGCAATTTTTTCAATGGTTTTGTTTTTTTTTTATATTATTTACATCCCCATGCAAGCAGATACAAATACAGATCGACATATGGATATACATAGATTCAGAAAAATTGAATAGAATGGCTGTTTATTGTGGTGCTAAGGCAACAATAGAGTTGGCTGCTGTTGCGTTATTCAAGCTTAATGCCAAGCTGTTGGGTACTAAATCCAATGTGGCTGCTGTTGTGGGAGTATTAACGTTGGTTGCCTCCTGCAATGTTCAACAAAAAAGTTGTTGCGGATAAATAAAAAAAATAAAAAAAAACATTTAATAAACATTATTAAAGTATAAATATTTTTCATTTCAATTTGTGAAACAATTTGTTGATGTTGAATCGTTATTGCATTTTATTATCATCCATTTTATGTTTTCAATTATTTCCACTTAATTTACAGTGTTTATTCTTTTTGTGGAATATTAATTTATTAAAATAATTTATTAGCATAAAAAAACTATATGCAAACATAAATAAATATTCACATTTTCACGCTTATTTGCACATATTTATTAATATTTCTAAATATTTATTTTAAAAGTCAACTTACAATGCTTAAAGTTTGCATAATGCAAGCACGTCTTGTTTGTGGTATTTCAACGTTGTCCATAGCAGGAGAACTGTCACGTGATGACACAGAGCCGTTAGTGTGTATCAATTTAATGTCATCAGACATTCGTCTATCTGGAGAGACATCATCACGATGGGCATCCTTAAACAGAAAGATGACAGGAAACTGTACATGCAACTCTTAAACATTAAAATTTAATTTCATACGATAGTTAAAATTGACCAGTATACAAGAGAACTACGTGTTTTCAAAACTCTTTTAAATGAAAAGACATATGTATATGCACACGAATTGATAACCTTCACATTTTTAAAGTAGGATTATAACGAAAGCTCAAAAATTCTTAATTTATTAGGGATAAAAAGTGAATTGCGTGACTAAATCTACTAAAAAAGGGCAAAGAGGATGTCCAGGGAGACAGCAAAAGTAGGGGAAGCCGATTAACAAATTACCTTAAAACGTCTTGCTGTTTGCTGCGGACTTTAGGCTGGAGAAACTAGTGCATTATACTTTTTCAAAACTATTCTATTTCTTAATGAAATTATGCTTAAATAATAACAAAAAATTTAAATTTCTTAAAATATCAAAATAAAATAAAAAAACAGAATCTTACCAAAAACATAAAATCACAAAAACCGAAAATAAAACCATAAATCCGCATTCGCAAGAAATTAAAATAAACTGAATATCTTTTAAAACAGAAAAAACTGAAATCTAAAAAAATTTAATTAAATAGGTTCATTTTCATCAAAATATATACCAAAAGTAGATATCTCGCCAAAGGATCACAACTTCACAAAACTGCACTTCACTTGTGCATAAGTACTTTAAAACTAATTTGTAAGATTGTAATAATCTATTACTTTCAAAAAGGTTCAAAAATTAAATTTTGTAATATATAATAAAATTTCGTAGATAAACCAAATAATTTAAAACGACTTTCCATAAATATTTCAATTATAAAGTTCCTAATTATATTCATCATTTGATATGAGCACATGTATATTTTCTGGGATCAATCAAATGCATCAGACACATTTTTAGCAAAAGATGCTATAAAAAATATTCATTAAAACTGTATGTGGAAAAAAGCATTTTTACATCTTGATTTTGTTTTTTTTACACATAAAACTAAATTTACGGTCAGATTAGTCAAATATTTTAACAAAATGGCTTAACCACTAAGCCATTAGAAAAAATGTAGTCCTTTTTAAATACTTTTTCAGAAATATAAGATCCTACGTATTTAAAAAGGTAGGTTATCACATTTATTTATATTATAAATCGTCATTCGTAATGATACCTGCCAGGAAAAATTGAATAAATATTTGTAAAAATAGTGGTTATATGTTTTTGGTCAAATATTTGACTAATCTGATGGCACCTTTGGTTGTTAAATAAGCAAGTTTTTAACTTTCAGAATAAAAATTTAATTATGTAAGTATTTATAAATAAAAAAAATTGTAAAAAGTTTATTTTATTACTTATTTATTATACTCATCACCCCAGTAAAAAAGCATATCTAAATTTGTCATTCCGTTTTTTAATTTCTACAATACCCATTTCCGAACCCATTAACTATATATATTCTGAGTTCTTATGTAATGCGAAGTCGATTGAGCGATTAAACTTTGCCAAGGCTCGAGGTGAACTAGGGAAAATTTAAATACGCCACTCAATTAGAATAGCGTTGAAAAAGTTTGTTATTTAAAATCATTATTATTAAAATCCATGTCCTTCGAGGCAGCTTTTTCCATATGTATATTTTTTTAACTTTTGGTCTTATTCCTGCAGGTAGTTACCTTTATTCCTTAGTACTTAAAAGATTTTACTATTTAGTGCTTAGTAAAGACAACCACCTGCAGGAACAAAAACTAAATCTGATGGGACAACAACTCGAAGCAAAACTTTCAATTTTCGACGTTTCTTTTGAATAGAAAAACTTAATGGTAGAAAGGAATTTCTTATGCTGAGTTTTTCTTAAATTAATTAATGGGAAATCTGCAATATGGCATGTGGTGAAGGGTATTCGTTATATGCGAATATAGTATTTGGATCGAAATCAACTTTGCAAAGCCACTAGATGAGCTAGAAAAAATTTAAATACACTAGTAGATAAGAGATGGTGTCGAAAATTTTAGCAAGATTGGATCTCGTCGTTTGAGGCAGCAGACAAAACACGACGCTTGCCTCTAATTTTTTCATAACAAATCTAGCTTAGAAAAGTGACTCAAAATGCTTAACCCATTAAGACCCGATGACATTTTTGTATAAAATTATATCGGTAGTTGATTTTTTCTTAATTTTTGATTCTCTGTAACACCAGTATTTGTTTTTTACTGGATTTACTTCACCTAACTTGTTTATCTATATGGTGAGGGGTATATAAGATTCAGCATAGCCGAACTCTTGCATATTTTTTTAGTAAAGCTGTTTAAGAAGTTGTGGGTACATTTTAGGATCATAAAAAAACGAGGAAATATATCTTGCAGAGTACCTCAAGACACAGTTTTATTTGTCATTTAGCCATATTTTGTTGATTTTTAGAATGGTCAGATCCTGTTTATTCAAAAATTGATAACATTTTTTTTCAATTTATTAGCTTAAATTAAATTATCTATTTTCCGGCAGTTTTGCAACTTATTTGATTGGTTTTACAAAGTTTTTAATAGTAATAAACAAAACCAATTAATTAATAACAAACATCAGAATGCAACTTATCATCATCTATGTGTAAAAGAATGAAGGAAGGAATAAGGCAAAATTTTAATTTATTTCAATTTTTTAACACAATAGACCAAAAACAATTGAAGTATTTTTTGGGTCAACATTTGAACTTACCTCTTTATTAATGATTGAAACAATTGGACTGTTACAAGTGCCAATTTTAAACTCCATACTTAAAGCTCCGTATTTAGCCTCGGTATCAGTTGTACTACTGCTGCCATCTCCCAATAATGATGAGGTTGATGATAACGAGGTATTTTTGTTGTTGCTGTGGTTATTGCAATTGTTGCTGTTAGTTGCATTTATCATGGTAACATCCGTACTTTTTGTATCGACCATTGATGACCTTTGTATGGGCTCTTCACATGTTGTTTTTGTGAATGGCTGCGAAAAAGGCATGCTTATGTTGTGGTTTTTGTTGCTATCGTTGTTGGTATTATTGTTGCAGTTTAGATTGTTATTATTTACCTCCTTGTTATTGTTATTGGTGTTGTTGGATGTTGATAAGTTGTTGTTATCCAGCTCTTCAACATTTAAATGGTTCTCACTAATAATACTACCGTTGCTAGAATTAATGTTGTTGTTGCTTATTATTGTGTTGTTGTTATTATTATTTGGTTCATTGCCCAATTCATAAATGTTGACCATATGAGCCGCCTGAGCATGCACCATTAAATCCCAGGGATTGCCAAAGGCATCTTTGCAAACAGCACATAATAGTTTAGCACCATTGGGTAGATTTTCTAAAGTGAAAGTTAAAATTGTATTTAAAAATTGCCTAAAGAAAAAATGAAATATGAAAATGATTCGGCACAAAAAACCGAAACTAAAACGAATCTTAACACTTTAGTTTCTTCTGAAGATTTTATAATAGATTTGGTTTACTGTGGCAGACTCATAAACAACTTAATTTAAAACAGATTTTTAATATCATAGCGTTTCTATCATTTTTATAGCAATTTTACAAGCAAAACAACAACAAAATGTTTTGAATGTTGCAACCACATTTAACAATATATCATTATGTTGTTAAGTAACAACAGCAACAGCATCTGTTTTCTTAAGGCAGCCTTGATTCATGGAAAATGTTTCTTTAATACTGTTATTTATAGGATCAACATTTATATTCTACTGCTCTTTTTCTCAATCTTAGACACATATAAAATATTTTGCCTGTTAAAATAGGGTTTTTGTTTAAGCTACAGTCAGTCTAGTTGTGTTGCTCATATTTAAGTGTTTATAGGTTTATTTAACATAAATATAAACCAGCAATTGTAGCACCAACAAGACATGCCCTTAGAGCAATTCTTAATTGTTTAAGTGTTAAACAATAATAAATTAATTACAGACGAAACATGCTTTTAAATGCACAAACGGATACATGCATTCAGGCATTAACACCTACATAAGCACAGTTATTTCTAACACTAAGAAATTACTGCTACAATTAAAACAGTGAAAGAAAATAAAATGCATTGCTTTAGTGAACCCATTTTTTGCTATATTTTTCCCCTGCATTCTTCTCCTTTCAGATGAGAGTTTTGATAAAAGATATTGCACCCTCTAGTTAAACGTCTATTTATGTTTCAAATTTACGGATTTCCCCTAAAAAGTAGATAATAATTACACAAACTTATGAAAACATCTGGATTGTTCGAAGCCTCAAACTGTTAAATATTTATTTTTGTGTTATTTCCTTTTTATTAAATTCTAGTATTTTGCTATTACTCGTACCTTAATTTACAAGAGAATAAGTTTCTTTACTCCATGTTATTATTTTCTAACAAAGAAATATTTTTGGCTTCATCTGTTAAGTGAAAAAATATTTCTGGATGATTTAATTTACGCAGCAGAATACGTAAAGACTTATTTTAATGAAAAAAGTACTACATTTACATATATATTTCGGGTTATTAGAGTAACATTATTATACAGTGTTTTTTTTTTTTTTTTAGAATTTAAGATAGAATTTACAAATAAACACTCTTTTTTAAGGCAAAACTTAAAAATGCTTTAAGTACCTTCTGAGAATTTTCTCCTTAACATTGAGTTTAGGCAGAATGAAAGATAAACAAAGTTAGCTTTTCATTTTCGGCACAAAATAAACGTAAACCAAGAGCGACATTTTTTACCCTCGTTAACTTGTTTTATATAAAAAATTAATCAATAAAGCTGGACTCACACATAAAGGTTTTCGTTCGATGTGTGGGCCACACTTTAATTTCATATTTGATGTTTTTATTAATTGTTGTTAAAAATCTAAAGCGTCATAGTAGACGGTTCAGGATCATATACGATAAAACAACGTTACACCCTACATTTGATATTATATTCATTTTTTTTAAACTTTTCCCTATAGCAGAGGAATTTCAAGTGTCTTCATAGAAAGGTTTATTCGTCAAAATCACGGCCTCTGTAGAAACACCCTATAGTTCTTAGTCTTACTGCTGGCAGCCATTCATTGTACTGGAAATATTTGCACATACTTTTTGTAAATTCTAAACAATTCTTAACAATTCAAAAAATTCTAAACAATTAAAAAACCACGGTTATATATGTTAAAATCACATCACTATAGTATTATCCTTTATATCTTTGCTGTATTTATATTTTTTTAACTTGTTTTCATATTTCCTGCCTATTGTGGCTCAAAAACAAGGTTATGCAAATGAAGTTCCCTTTACTATTGGGACACCCTGTGCTTTATTTATCTTTTATACTTGTTGCTATAGCAGACACGTCCCTTACGGAACACTCACTAATTTAGGTACTTCCTGTTACAGCGACTATAGTATAAAGTTTATGTGAAAATTTCAAGAATCTACCTATCAACAATCACGACATTAAAGGCTATGAAAAACGGACAGACATCTTAGCAAAGACAATAGGGTAACCATTTTGCCTTTTAGGTACAAAACTGTGCTGTAAAAAACTGAAATATTAAGTAGTGCCATGACTACTGCTACTAGTGTTTTCATCTGACGTTAGGAAGTCGCACACTTTCAGGTTTTATTAATTTGTTCAATATAACCGTAATAGTATGATGACCGCTGCAACCAAGATTATTCATATTTAAAATTTGAGCAGTTCCCAGAAAAATTAACTAATGGATTAAGTTTTTCTTGTGCCACAGTGTACATTTGTTTGAAAGTTATTTGTTTTGGACATATTTCCGTATATCATTTACCACTGAAGATATATTAAGGAAATTTTACAGAGGTAGAGCAGAGGTATCGCTGATTAGGGCTGCGAACGGCAGGTGGATAGACAACCAAAATTGGTTACCTCGGGCATGTAATTTTTTGAATATGTAATAAAAAGTTTATTTTTAACTCAAATGCAAAAATTTTTTAATCCAATTAGATCTTGAAAATGTCTTCAGAAAACCAGCTTACATAAACAGGTTATCTCTTTTTTTTTGAGAAAAAACCTGCTCATATTATAACTTTTGGAGTGAGGTACTTATTACTGATCAGATTACTACTTTAAGATGTTTGTAATTGTTAAATAGACACGTGAAAAATTTTCTTAAATGCCATTTTATGATTGACGTCATGTAAAAACAAAAACTGTAAGATGTGGTAAATAAAAAACCAAGTTGCAGATATTCCGATTCAAAAAAATCTTGTTTTAAAGTCCGATTTGTAAAAAAGTTAGTGCATAAAACGTTTGCAAATTTTGTGTCATACCTAACTACACCATCGAAAAATGATTTTAACCAGTTTTAGGCCATCTCTTTTTAATTCTTTTTGAACTATAAAATTTATTTTGACTTAAATTGAATTATTATGTTATTTACTAATTAGTATTATTAATATTAAGTTTATTGATATTTTATTAAACTTATTATAGTGATTACTATTTATTATTATTATTATTAATTTATTTATCTATCATCATACAGTTAAAAACAATAAAATATTTTATATATATACATAGAATGAGATATTACTAGATAGTATTGCAACAAATATTTTGTGATTTTAGTATTAATATTTTAACATTTGTACAGAATTTAGATTTAAGGGAAAAAGATAGAAAAAACCTTCTATTTACAAAAGTTTTATTTTAAAAATTTTTTTTTAGCCAACCCTTTAACCATCTTCATTTCTGAAGTTAGCAAAGATGTCAGCTCTGCAAATTTTTAATTAAATCATAATTTGACAATCTGTTACGATGCTCAAATCTTTGTGTGTATATATCGACTAGTGTAGCAAAAAGATCTTCGTTATAGTTCTTGTGTAGTTCTATTGTTGGATACCGCATAGGTAGATTGTATATAATCTTGAGATTTTTATTTTGAATTATTTGAAGCTTCTTAAAGTATGTTTTTGCACATTTTGTCGACCACACTTGACATCCATATAACATGATAGGTCGTATACACATTCTGTAGAGTAATAACTTGTTTTTCTGATTTAATACTGATCTACGGTTTAACAGAGGAAAAATAGATCTTCCGCATCTAATAGCTTTAACGCAGGTTTGAAGAATGTGTTGCTTAAAGGTTAGTTTTTTTATCCAGTACAATCCCCAAGTATTTAACTGAGTCTAGCAGTGGTATTTCATAGCCCTGCATTTCCATCCTTGCAGGGGGATTTCGTTTTGGTGACTTATTGAAAGGGAATATAATGGCTTGTGTTTTAACCTCATTAATTTGGATTTTCCACTTAGCAAAAAAGTTTCTTGCAGTAGTGAGCGCGTTTTTCATTTTTTTAATAATTGCATCTGATATTTTTCCACTTGTTATAAGCGCAGTGTCATCTGCGTAAAGTGCTGTGGTTTGATCTTTGAGTATTTTGAAGTCAGATATGTATATAGAATATAAAATGGGGGATAAAATAGAGCCTTGAGGTAAACCTGCTGGGATCCTACGTGCGCTAGAGTGTATATTATCAATATTAACAACAAAAGACCTCTCAGACAAAAAGCTACTTATAATCTTTTGCAAATATAAAGGGTATCCAAACATATTCAGTTTATAAATTAATCCATTATGCCATATAGAATCAAAAGCTTTCTCTATGTCTAAAAATATCACGCCAGTGCTTCGTCGTATGCTTTTATTAGATTGAATTATGTTTACGATTCTCTTCACCTGGTGCACCGTGGAATGTTCTTTTCTGAACCCGAATTGTTCATTTTGTAGAATATTGTTAGTTTCCGTGAAGCCATTGAGTCTTTTCAAGATTATTTTTTCAAAGACTTTATCAATAACGCTTAACATGCTAATGGGACGATAGCTTTTTGGACACTTGGAATCCTTACCTGCCTTAGGTATAGGTATAACTTTTGCAATTTTGAAACATTTTGGAAAATATCCATTTTTTAAACACCAATTAAATATATTTGTTAGAGCAATAAAAAATGTGTCGGACATGTTTTTTAACATAATTGCATTGATCCCGTCAAGTCCCGGGGCTTTAGAATTCTTCAAAGTTTTTGTATAAAATTTGACCTCCTCTTTGTTTGTGGTATATCCATTTACAACAGTAGTATTAGGTTGTTTTTTTAACCATTCGTTATATTTTGACACTTTACCATTAACTGTTGACGTTAGATTGCAAGTATTTAAATGAACTTTTTCAAAAGCATCTGCAATTAATTTTGCTTTATCATAACTGTTATAAATGTTGGCGCCATCTACTGTTAAAATCTCACAAGTGGACTGTTTTCCTTTAATTGCTTTTGCCAATTTCCAAAATTTTGCACTACCAGGTGGCAACTTTTTCAAGAACTCATTCCAGCTTTTATTCTTGTCCTCTTTAACATGATAGTTGATAAACATAGTCAGCTGTTTTAGAATAGACAATAATGTACATCTTTCTGCTGGAACATTACATCTTTGTAGTTTTCTTTTATATTTGTTTCTTTGTGAAATTAAATACAAAGTTAATCCCGACAGCTTCTTTTGCCAAACTTGTTTTTCACCCAAGGGGATACGCTTTGAAGATTCTTTGAGTATGTAAGTGATTTTTCCAATGAATGTCTCAATGTTTGATTCTGTAATAATTGCAGTGTGTAAATTATTGCTGACTAGTTCATTGTCAACCAGATTCCGAATTGCATGCCAGTTAGCGATTCTATAAAGAGGAACCTTAACCCTGTTTTCAGTTACAATACCATATACTTTGCAAATCATTGGAGCGTGGTCTGACCGGAGAGATTCTGGAAACGTTTCTATGGTGGAAATATATAGACGCGAGTTTGTTAAAACAATATCAATAATGGATGGTTGCCTAAGTGTTGAGTTTTGGCTAAATCTCGTAAATGAGTTGGGAGCATGAATATAATACTGGGAGCAAAGTTGGTGGTTGAAAAGACAATTACCAGCTGTGTTATTTTGAGTACAACCCCAGCTTGTATGGTGTGCGTTAAAATCACCAAAAATAAAATATTCTGTTGTTGGGCAAGTGATTTTATTCAAGTCGTCTAAAAAATTTGGTGTAAATTTAGGACAATAAGCAGATGTAAAGCTTATGGTAGTGTTGTTGATCTTTACTGCAATAGATACGTTTTCCAAAACTACGGTAGAAAATTTTTGTATTCTTTCATGAGGAATGTCATTTTTGACAGCTATTAGAACGCCCCCTCCCTGAGTTGGCCTATCTTCACGGTGGATTTTATAATTAGTGATTTTAAATTTATTGTTTGTATTTAAAAATGTTTCATTAATAAAACATATGTCTATATGATTTTCATGTATGAAATGTTCTAATTCTACTTTGGACGCAGTGTTAGCTAAGCCTTGGGCATTCCAATGCATAACTTTAAGGCAACATTTTGAAGAACTAGATAACATGACGAAGCATGTTTCCAAGTACCCTCATTTTGTCGTACTTGGTTTTGCATTTTTCTAATGCATCAAGAGCTTCAAAGTAAATATTTAAAATTTGCTCATTTGAAATGCTATCGTCATCAGGCTTACAATTACTATTCGCTATTGCGGCATAAGAAGTTTTTTCGGTATTACCTGTTTTGCCAAACGTTTTTTTATAAGGTGTTTCATCAATTAATGGGTTATTGCTCTTATAGAAGTTATATTTAGTTATACTTTTCTTACCGGTAACTTTATGGCGGATTTCAATGTACTCTTTTCGCAATGGACAGCGCAAGTCATCAGCTCGATGATTAACGTTTTTCAGACCTCTTTTAATGCAATTAAAACATTTATTTAAAATGGGCCCGTCTGTTGGAACCTTATTAAGTTGACAGTTTGCAAAATCATGTGTTCCGCCACAACCTAAGCAAGCAGCACCTCTGTGACAATTTGCTGAACCATGTCCGAACATAGTACATTTTGAGCATTGAGTGGGGCCCCTAGATCGTCGTAGGGGATTTCTCCAGTGTACGACGACATCATAAATAAATTTAATTTTTATTACCTCTCGTTTTGTTATTTGATCTTTGTTAAATTCTAACATGTATAAGGCGTCGTCCGCATTAGTGCGTGAGGTTAGAACTTCTTTAATATTTACCAAATCAATGTTAAATGTATATTTAAATTCATCTATGATTGTTTTTGTGTCTATTTTTGGTAATCCAAATAGCATGAGCTTGAACTTTTTGCTGTCTTTTATCGGGTGTGTGAAAAATTGCATTTTCTGCTCTTTCAGTTTTTTAATGGTATCATCATACTCTGACAGTGTATTTGGAAATAGTTTTGTTCCAATTGAAATTTTTTTTATATTTACAAGTTTTCCCCAAGAGATTCATAACAGATGTGAAGCTATGACAGCTATCCACAATAACTGGCGGGACCTTAACATCGTCCTTTTTATTTATTTCGTCACTATTCTGACTGGAGCAGTCATCGTCCTCCATATCGGACAGTGCCTGAAACCTGTTACTAGATCTAGTTTTTTTAAATCTAGGATTATTTCCCCAGAATTTCTTGCGTTTTGAAGCCATTTGCAACAAATTAATATTAATTCTGCACGTGAGTTTTATATAAATGTAAACAGCTGATATTAGAAAATTCGTCTGTATGCTACTAAAGTCAGCAACCGAATGATAGTGATTACTAGATTAGTGTTAAATATACAGTTCTTTTATTAAATCGTAAAGTGACTTCAAATAGTTTAAAGTATTCTTATGTTAAGCGCAGGAAAATATGGTGGCAAATTAAGAACATAAATATTTTAGTTTATTTAAATGAGTTTTTTTTTTTTTTTTTTTTAAACTATGGCATTATGGTCAGGAGTCGAATTTGTTTTTGTAAGTAAATAAAGTAATAAGAATGTTGACTACAAATCGATTGGCTAGGGGTTCACTGCGGGTATTAGAAAACAATACACATGTTTTTTCTATTTAATGGAGTCCGTACATATATATTCAGAATTTAACTTTACACCACGCAGCCTTCTTTCTCGGTGCTTCTACAGAGCGCGTTTGTCAGTTAAGTAAAGTGAGAAGTAAAATGATTGTTTGCTTTAACAAAAAATGCTTTAACGATGTGCAATCAACACATGGCGGGCGTCTCATCACTGTCTACGTTAATAAAAGCAACGGCATTGTTGAATAAAAAAATCAAGATTTTCTCTCTTTCTTTCATCAACTGTCTTATCTCTCCTCTATCGCTTTCCTGAAGAATTTAGCACGGTCGCAAAAATATTTAAATAGGCACTTTTGCCTGAAGTTCTAATTCTGCTGAATGCAACAGAGTTATTTTATCCATTAATACATTTTAGTACTCCACTGCATAACTTTATTTTTTCTGCTGTAATAGTGATTGTAACAATTAACGGTACGGAAGATTATCAAATTCACTTCTAACCAGTCCAGCTATTTTTAAACCTCACTGCTGCCATCATCAAAATTATTGTTACTATCGTGTATTTTCTCTCAAAAAATTTTGCCATATTTTACGAATGTAAATAAAATGAAATATTTTAAATTAAATTGTGTTAAATAAATTCTGAAATTTAAACGCTTTCTTGATACATCAAAACAGTACTGCACTTGTGTTCATGTGCAAATCATACAAAGGATATGTCGCAATACTTAACGCGTCACTTTTATATATATCAACAGTAATAAAATTAATAACATAGTCTTTGGCGCAATATATGCGAAATTGGACTCAGTAAGTAAAAGTACTATGTCGCCTATACGGCGCTCTGGGTCAGTTAAGGGTTAAAATAGATCTTCTATTCTCAAACCTCTCGGCCATCTGGATTCGAATTCTTCTCGTCACATAAAATCACAATACGCCAATCATAAACATGACCTCTAACTTGAATGTCTCATGTCATGCGTACTTTATTCAGCGTCGGGATTTTTTAAGACTTTTTTTAATTTCAGGTGTTCAAAGTTCGCAATAGCTCTTTTTATAGTTTAAGTTGACATCTGATTTTTTATGCCAAAAAAATGTTGACGTAATTCTCTACATTTTTCTCTTTTCTGCTCGAGTATAAGAGACGATTCCACTAATAGTTCTTAAGATTGTTTTAAGCTTCCGAGCATAGTTTTGTGACTTCGGCGAAAGGACAGATAGAAGTGTTTTTTGAAACAATAAACATCGATTTCTGCTCTGCTATTTCCTGCCCATTTTTAACTCATAGTTATTTTTAAGTCAAATTATTTATCTACTTATAACATATATATATATATATATATATATATATATATATATATATATATATATATATATATATATATATATATATATATTATATATGATTACTTGCAAAAATATATGAAAATAAGAGATGATTCTAATCATATGAAAGGGAATAACTGTGCATTACTATTACCTTTCACTGCAACTTTGTTAATTTTATAATCTTAGGAAAATGTTTTTTCTTTGCAAGGTAAAATTTTATCTGCCGACGAAAGACAATATTTTTTAAAAGAAGAAGCACTTCAGGCAATAATACCACTTTAGTTAGACAGAATCGATATATTCAGTGAAAGTATCTTAATCTTTTTATATAAGACTAGGAAGCTTCAAGATACATTTTTGTATTTAGACTACTTTCACAAACATTTGTTAATTTAATCGGTTCTACTTTACGCATTCTGAAGCAAAAAAATATATTTTCGAGAAAACCGCTTTGGAATGTAGAACAGCATATTCTAGAAGCGCACGGCTACAAATTAGGTGGATCCCTAGCACGCGAACTCCACATACCGTTTGACTTATAGATAAAATACAGATTTACCTGTGTAATGGAGCTCTTAACAGGTTAAATTTCCATTTCGAAAACTCATTGCATGAACTTGTAAAATATCTTCGCCATAACCAAAAAAATAAAAAAGAAATAAGGAGACAGACAACTAACACCTACACGAAGTGAGGTTATTACTGGACAAATCGCTAATCAAAGCTAAATCATTACATCTTTAGTAATATGTCGTCCGTTGCTTATTCTATTGACGTAACTCTGTAACGAATATCTATTTATAATTTATTTCGTACTCTGGAACAAATATCGAAACAATATAAAAAACTCATATTATTTGTTCATTTCATTGGTGGCATCCTATTAAATTTTTTAATTGAATGTCTGCTATAGGTGATGTCTATTATATAAAATAAAATAAAATAAAAACAATAAAATAAACATTATCACTGTTGCATAGTTACACCATAAACGTGTGAATATAAATTTTATACCCTACAGCTTTAAAGGACTTTATTAAAACAATTACTTTACTACTATTTGGGACAAATACTGTTTAACATTCGCAAATATATAAAAGAGTTAATTGACTGTTTGAAACTTAAAAAAGTACAACAAAATTGCCGTTTGTCTTTTTAAATTGTGTACAGGTTATTCATTACTATTTATTTATTTAAAAGGAAATACTTTGGCAGTTTGAAACCTGCTGGGATATTTTTGTGAGTTAAAATACGCACTTGTATTAAACTTACTTGTTGGCAATGTTACATCTTGGCATTTGCATGTGAAACGCAGTTTGCAATAACTTCTCTTGTGGTCTAATAATTCAGTCAGCTCGTTGAAACATTCTCGACAATTGCCACAAATTAATGTGTCAGGATTGCCTGGAATGAAAGAAAAACTAAATTAACGAAAATTGTATATAAAATCGCTAGAACGTATTAAATTTTAAACAATAAAATAATTTAGGTTTTTTTTAGTCTTTTTTAAGTCAATAAAATGTAATAAATCCAACTTATTAATATTTAAATTCTTATAACTTACTATATACTTTAAATAGACCCCATTGCTGATTTAGAGATAAATGTTCTGTTTGCTGATTTGATATTTGATGCTGTTGTTGTTGCTGTTGCTGTAATTGGGAGGTTTGTTGTTTAATTTGTTGTTGATGATGAAGCTGTATCTGTTGCTGTTGTTGCTGGAGATGGTTTTGTAATGGTGACAAGGTCAATGAAAGCGGTTGCATCAATTGTACTGGTGTTTGTTGGGGTTGATGATGTTGCTGTGTATGCAACATTTGTGTTTGATGTGTTGTGGGTGATGTTGTGGTAGACATCTGTTGCTCGCCATTATGCGTGAGCAATGATGCGGCCGATGAAGCTATTGACTGTTGATTCGATGAAGCTGTAATCATGGGAGAACTTAGTTTAAGCTGAAGGCCACCGTTTGTCACAGCTGCATACTGAGCGGCAGCAACAGCTGCTGCAGCGGCTTGCTGTTGTTGTTTCATGTGATGATGTTGTTGCTGCTGTTGAAGAAATACATTAAGGCTGGTATGGTGAGGAGTTGTTGTAGATCCATTACAGGAAGCAGCGGCTGCAATTGCGGTTGCACCATTTGAATTTGGTATAAGATTTTGTTGATGTAACATCAATTGCTGTGGCGGCATTAAATTTGCCATTGCAGCCATAGCCACAGCAGCTACCTGTTGTTGTTGATGCTGCTGGTGCTGATGCTGTTGTTGAGCTAAATGTTGCTGCTGCTGTTGAGCAACAGCTGCAGCTGCTACAGCTGCTTTTATATTGTTACTAGTAACAGCATCGCTAAGAGCAACCATGCGAGTGGAATTGCTCATCAAACGTTTACGCTTTTTAGGACGTATCGTATTACTACGATTCATTGTAGAAGAGTAGTAGCTGTCATAGAAATAGTCCCTTAAAAATAAGAAAAAATTTAAATTAATTTCAATTTTATCCCCATTAATTTTATTGTCAACAGCAAAGTAGAGAATACAGAAATTCACAGTTAAATTCAAATAAAAAGTACAAAATGTATATACAGCCACTAAAAAAACATCTAACGCAAATAAATTGATGCGCTTATTGTCGCTCCATTTAACAAGACATTGTTTACAAATTACCATTTAGTTTTTGACCCATACATCTAGCCAACAATTTATTTCTGTCCCTGCCCTTGGTAATCACCAGTGGGAGCAAAAAAACAGCAAAAACTTTGGCACTTATTTATTTAGAACAAACAAAACTAACGATATCACAGCAGCTATAAAAAGTTGCCAACAATCAATAAGTTCTTTTTTCTCTTTTTAACAACTCACTAAACTTTGCCTTGTAGAGGTCACTTAAAAATTGTTTTCGATACTTATTGAAACACACACAAAACAAACATTATTGAAAAATATGGTCTGTGATATTTTGTAACGATAATATCAATATTTAATTTTCATCTGGTTCCACCAAGCGAACTTTGGTTTTTGCTAAAATAATTTACACAAAATTAAGCAAAAACTTTTAAAGTAATTTATTTATATAAATTTCTATACTTTTTTTTAAGGTTTATACTTTTTGGGTTTCATATCGTTTATGCAGAAATATGTCCGCGAAAGTAACAAGAAAATATAAGTAAAACTTAAAAGTATTTTTCGTATATGGACTTATCTTTTTCACGATTATATATACATTGAAAAACTATCATAATATGTGCCTTCTCATTGGTCTCGTATAGAAACGCCCTAGTTAAAATAATAGTAGTTTCACTAAAACATAATGCAAACTGTAATTATTAAACTGAAATACTTTAATATGAAAATTCATTATTCGGAATCTTTTTTAAATTAATTTACTTTAATCGTGCTTGATTCCTTCAAATAAAAATAGTTCATGATAGTTACGGAATGTTTGCTGTGTTTTTGTAAAAAAAAAATTTTGATTGTCTTTTTTGCTTTGTTGATTCAATATCTCATTTAATCAACTTGGCATTAGAATTTCTAGTTTTGAATACAAAATTTAAGTAAATTCTACTGATGGGCAAAATGGCCATATGGATATGAAATATTTATATTTGAAGGAATCAAACACAATTAAAGTAAATTAAAACAAAAGACTTTTAAAACCAATGCATCAATTTTGTCGGATCCGGCAATTTGTTAAATTTTAGATTCATTTAAACCTATTTTAACTACATGACAGCAACTAGTTTTATTTATAAGAAGTATTTATAAGAAATTATTTTGCAATGAGTTGCAAATCAAAGTTATGGCTGATTTACAATTTCTGAAATTACTTTTATTTTCCCTATGGTTAAGCTGAATGCAAATAAAAATTCTTAATTAATTTAATAAGTCAACTTTAAAACACAAAAAACCATAATTAAAATTCACCTAATATTGCCAACCACAGCTTAACTTAGAGTCGATATGTGCAGAGTCTGAGCCTACGGTAATATCATCATATTAGTAGAAAAAAAATGCCGAAAATGCACTAGAAATAATCTAAAATAACTATTAAGAGGCACATTCGCTTTCACCTAGTCGAGATATGGAAAAAGAATTAATTATTATTGATCATGAGCACCACACGCAAGTTGTCTTCGACTGCCCCTTGTATAATGTCTCGGATCCTTTCATTTTCACCTACAACGAAATTTATGAAGTTATATTTCGCTCTTATATCAATATCCTTTATGGTGAAGAGACTGAAGCGTAAAGGCAAATTTTGTAGTGGAGACAGCAGAAACCATCTAAATAAATAAAACGAATTGTTAGTACTGCACCTTTGTCAGTACAAAAACTTCTCTTCAATTTTCTAGCCCCGCATAACCACAAGTTTAGATACAATTATTTAGGAGTGTCAATGTTGTATTAAAAAAATTGTTTCTATTAAATCAAATATTTTTAGACGATGGCCTGACAAAAGGACTTTAAGGAAAACATAATTAAATTTGAGGTCTTTAGCTTAATTAAATTTTATATTTCAAGGTTGCCACATTTTTAAATTTTTGCAGATAAAATTTGAAATTATTAAGTACAGACATCCCGGTTTATCATAACTAAAGTTCGCCTTTTATCAAAATTCGATCAAGTATAGTATTAAACACTTCTTATTTTTTGTTTTTTTATGTACACACTCTTGTTTTGAATATATGTGTATTTCGCATGTGTAGTGGTAGCAATTTAAGGAGTCATTTATTTCTTAAATACTAAACCAATTTATATGAGATATAGACGGTGCCCAAAGCTCTATTGTCAAACATGTAAAATAATTAACAAAATCGGTTGCCTATTTATATATAGATTTTGCTAACGTAATAAGACAAACGCCTAATAATATGATATGAAGATTATCTCCAAACCAGTTGCTAGATTTCAAAACGGAGGGCAGTTGTAGCTTGAAACACTGAAAATACTTTTCAAAGCTTTTTAGCTTGTGATGAAAGAAATAATTTTTGAAAATTTGTGACCATTAAATTATTTTCCATTTGCATCTTTATTTCATAAATCAAGCACGTAAATTCGAGAAAACGCTAGCTGTTCTCAAGCTTGAAGAGATCCGCCGCTTATGCGCTTCATATTTTACTGCATTAAATTTTTTATCGGATAAAAACTTTTTCTCCTTTGTTGTCTCTAAACACAATTAGAATAGGATTTTTAAAATTATCATAATAAATTGTACATCTGAATTCATAAAGATACGGCAAGTTCTTGTTAGATACCATTTTTTCCTAAAGGAAATAAACGGTTCAAAATATAAATTGCAGTACTTTAGAGAAATTTGTCTTAAAGCAGCAAATGATCCTGGTCGAAATAACATTCTTTCTCCAGTTTCAATACACCACACCCGTTGGATAGCGAAACTAATATATTCCATTAAAACCCAATTGTTGGTCAATTATGAAATTATAGATCCTCAAATTATCGAAGGATTTAAATTTTTTTTCTAATATCATCTTTTGTACCTCTCGAATAAGTGGTTGACTTTAGTTTATTCACAAAACAGTATCAAATGAGTGAAGATGAAAATTGTCAAGAAGATGAAGTGTGAGCCTAGTGAGCGGGTAATAAGAAGAGATATAAACTTAATAGTAACCAAGCCAGTTTGACTGCTTTTGGAAACATAATTTCATTGTAGTTATTTGACAAGTTGGAAACCAAGTCTGCACCAAAACGGATAAGCCATGTTACTTTAACACAATCACTATTTTCCTTTAAGATTTTTATATTATTTATCAACAACATAATATTTTGTAGTAAAATAAAGCAATTAACTTCTTAGCTTGTGGTACTTAATTTCAAAAAACCCTTAAAAATCTCAAAAATTTCTATTTTTTTTAAATATTACATGTCTTTAAAATATAATCAGTCTCTAAATATTTGTTTCCTTTTCAGTATACTAACCTTAACATTTTGAATAGATTATAAACTGAAAATTAGTTAAAAGTAATAATTTAATTGATTGATTTCTTATGTGCCTCTCACACCTAGTTTTGGCAAATCCGTGTACATATTAGAGTGAATAAATTTACGGTGTTTGTCAAAATATAGAAATGAAAACTTTAAGGAAATGTCTTTAAATTTTAGCACGTTGTCGCAGTAAGCGTAGTAGGAAATATTTTAAAGTTATCTTAAAAAATTTAAATTTTTTTTTGTTCACAATTTGTTAGCTGGACATCGTTTTTAATTTTTTTTTCAATTTTTACGATTTTCTACCAACACTATCTAGCAACATTGGTTTTACTACTTTAACTTAAACTACAAATCCTCGTACAATGGTTTCCCATGAGTATGTGTGGAGTATTGGCATGTTCTTTTTTTGTTAAATAAAAATAATTGATGATTGATGAAATTTTCTTATTGGCACTGAATTATATTAATAGACTTTACTATGTTCGTGTAAACAATTTAAACAAAATTATACATATTTACTCATGAGTATATTAGTAGATGTATAACACACACAATTATATGAATATAATGTAACACTCCCAAAAAATTTAAAAAAACGAAATAAAAAACAAACAGTTGAATTTTAGATTAAATATACAATTTCATGCGTCACATGAGTGAGTATTTTAATTAAATTTCATTATTATTTCATTTTTAGTTTGTTATTTCCAGTATGTTTATTTTGTTTTTCTTATTAAGTTCGGAATTTGACAAATTGACAGCACTCATGGCCACACGACACTACATTTAGTAAAATCGGTGGACGCTCATAAAAAGTGGCAGAAACACACATATGTGAAAATACATATATGTATGTGTGTATGTATGGAAATTTTATTAATATACATAAGTACTGAAATAAAAGCATGGGAAAAGCCAGAACGTTTTCACTATGAAATGTTGATAACATCAGCATTAACAAAATTTTTGATAAAAGCGTTTAAGAAAAGGCAGCGTAAAATAAACAAAGTAAATATTTATTCTTGATATTTTTACAGAGGAAAGCAGGCATTCGTCCTTTTTTACATGTCATTAAACCGATTTACTGTAAAATCTTTTAACATCGGAGAACAAAAGAAAAGCCGTTCTTTAAATAAATTTCAATAATAAATTTATAAAAGTAGTTTTGCAGAAAAAACCCTATTTTTGTGGCTATTTAATTACACACAACTGTACAATAAATGTATATATGCAGGCTTTTACTTTTTACTGGAGAGCCTGCATTTTTGTGTTTGTGTTTAAATTTGTCTGGTTAAATGTCTGTAAACAAATAAGAACCTTTAGAACCAAATAACGAATAAAGCCATATTGTGTCTCTTAAATTTTTTAAGGTTTCCTTGTGTAAATAATAAACAATACAACAATTCATCAATTAAATGTCTTTTTCGGACAATGTAGTGCGTTGTTCACATTTTTTTCTTTCATATTTTTATTTATAGTTTCAAGCAAAAAGCAAGTTAAATGAATTCGGCGAATAGACTGTAGTGGAAACAGTAAAAATTATTTAAATGTATGTTAGAGAATATTGTGAGAATATAAATAAAATAAAAAGTAATGCTGTCCTTAAATTAAAGTATTTAAGCTTTGTGCCAAATAGCCATCAGACATGATTCCAGATAAACAATCATTTTTAAATATGGTTTTCCTAGTCCTCAGCTATAGCCCTTTTATGACATATCTGCGTTTAT
Source organism: Cistogaster globosa (assembly GCA_937654795.1). Lineage (NCBI taxonomy): Eukaryota > Metazoa > Arthropoda > Insecta > Diptera > Tachinidae > Cistogaster > Cistogaster globosa. The sequence goes on along the minus strand of OW569405.1, from coordinate 66,153,529 downwards.
GTTTTAAAGTTATCATGAAACTGATTACGTTAAAAATGGCATAAAGGTGTCTATTACTTGGAAACTATATATAAAATTTTTGATCACCATTTTCACAGGCTTAAGTTCGAAGGAGGTGCTTTTAACATTTAGAAACATTGGTCTTTAAATGACAGACATGTTATGTTATGTATGTTAAAAAAAACTGAGCCCCTCTTTTTTCCGAACGTTTTTCTCCTTCAATTGTAATTTTTTGTTGCTTTTGGCTTTATTGTATTGAAAACTAAAATTTCAGAAAAAACAAATTATGATGTAATTGGAACATCACAAAATCATCTTATTTTAACTAAAGTATTAAATTTTCACCATGATTTCATCAAAAATATTAAACTTTGTTAAAAAAATCTTTTTACAACAAAAAATTTAATATTTTATTAAAAATCGAAATTTCAGCAAAAACAACTCTACATTATAAAGTTAATTAAATCTTACTAAAATATTTAATTTCCGAAAGCAGAAGTCTAAACTAAAAACGATTTAAAAATTTTCAAAAAAAACCCCAAATTTCGCCGAAAAAAACACACTTACATTGTTGAGATATTTGATGCGAGTGAAGCTGGACATTTTCAGAATATTAGTTTCATACTATTCCTTTCGGAGTGTTGATTTTGGTGCTTATGTTTCAATAGATTTTTTAGTGAAGAAGAGTGTAAAACGGATCCCAAATTAACAGATAAACAACTTAAGTTTATTGAATCGGCACAAAAGACTACAATATATTTTAAGAAATTAAATACATAATTTTTTTGATGAAGGGTATCTAAGATGTGGCTAAGCCGAATATAGCACTTTTTCGTGTTTACCTTAAACATAATTTAAATTTCGAAAATCATATTTATATCTAATAAAACTTAGAACTTTTAACCAAAATTGGTTATTTATTGTCTGATGTGTAGACGTGCACTTTTTTATTTTGATTACTTTTTTTCTGCGAATCATATTTGAACGTAAGTAAATACAACATGCTAGTATGCGCGTTAAAAAATGGTGTAAACACTAGAAGAGTATCGTCTTCAAACAGTGACTATTTAATATATTAGATTTGTATTTTCGATTGGCTACTCAAATGTGGCAAAGGTTAATTATTTCATTTAAATCGGTTTTAGCACTGCTTTTTCAGAAGATAAAATTATTAAAATTTTCCAGAAAAATTATTGAAAATTTGAAAATAACATCAAGAAACTCGGTAAAATTCTTGCAACTAAAGTAAGATGCAATTATTCATATTTTAGCTTTTCAACATAGTTTCAGCTGACTAGAGTTTAAACATATTTTTTTTTGTGTGTTTTCGTTTGACCTCAAGTTATAAACTACCAAAGTATATTTGTTTGTGGCTACTGGACTTTATCGTTTTAGTACAACTGTTCGCCTGTATGTATGTGGTTGAAATATATAGATTTGAGAGTTCTGTCAACACTACATACAATAGCTGACATTTGTAGTTGATGGCCAGGATAATGATGACAGCTACATATAAGCGGAAAGCTAGCATTGCAAAAAATAGTAGCTGTAGACGAAGAAATACACTGTAATGAAATATTAGTGGTGGTGACCAAATCTTTCGTATTGCAAAAATACGAAACAATGAAAATGTCAGTATTTTATTTTTTCTCGTTTTTTTTTTCAACAGACTCTGCAACATGAACAAAAACAAAGTACCAATACAAGTTTCGCGTAAAATTTCACAAACAGAACTCTTTTGAACAACAATAAACAAACTTTGCAATATTTTTTTTTTTTCGTAGGGTCAACAATTTATGTCTGTCATAAAAGGCAAATATCAAAATGTTTTAAATACTTTTGTTAACAATTACATAAAATTTTACTTTTAAGCCAGAAAAGTAAAAACTAAAAAAAAAACCGAATGCCATTAATGTGTATACATATTTTTTATGATGTCTTTTCCATATTTCTAAAAACACTTACCAATCATTTCCGGTTTTATTAATATTCTGCCTTTTGCGTCCAACTTGATGGGGCTTTGGTTCAGCCACCATGTTGACATCTAAAACAGAAAGAAATATAAAATATTAATATAAAAAGTTCAAATTTTAATATTAATATAAGAGTTTTTGCATGCATAAAATTACATACGAGTATTTAGTTTATTACTTTTAGTTGCTTTTTATTTGGTCATTGTTCTGAGTAAAATTTATGGCCAGAAAAGGCTACAAAAAGAGCTCTAAAACAAAACTTTTATTTTCGAACAAATTTTATTTTCATTGTCTTTCTAGGCCAGTTTCTATTTGGGTTCCTTTTTTATTATTATTATCTTTTTTCTTCTATTTTTAGTTTTATTTACTGTGGGTGCTACTAATAAACAAAAGCTTTATTTCAAACTTGTCTTAATAAAAAATAATAAAATATCAGAAAAAATTGTTTTATTATTTGTTCTCTGATATGAATTTTGCTACACACTGAATGCCATAAATAATTTTGACAGGAAAAAGTGCAGAAAAAATTTCAAAGTTTTTAAAATATTTAAATAATAAAATAAACTAAACTGAAAATGAGAAAGACTTTAAAATATGATCACTAAAGTACATTCTCCTTCTTGAAATACAAATAAATAATAATGTCGTCTAAAAAATTTATCACTTTTAATTAATTTTTCTTGTTTAAACTAAAAACTCCCATTAAATACACAAAGTATGGGACGAAACTTGTGCTTTAAAATACCTATTTGGCTTATTAGCATGTTCACAAATTGCTTTCATTGTAGGAGTCATTAGATAGAAGCGATATTTTATTACCTGTTATCTAATCACTGTGACTAAAATATCACTGGTCACTACAGTAACTGAGTTCATCAAGTAACAGTTCCGCGTAATAACGTTTGTAAACAACCAAATTTAAATTTGATTTTACTTTTTGCACATAAATGTTAACACTTTTGGCCGTACCATTCTGTTCTTACTTCCACTCATTAACAACAGCTCCTTTAGATTTCAAAACTTTAGCGTGTGCGTTACCGAATTTTATATTTCTGCCAAAGGAAATACAACTGGTTTTATGATAGGGATCAAAATACCTTTTGCATTATGGTTATTATTTATTATTATTTATATTTATTATTGTGTACTATTTACTTCCTATCTAAACAAACGGTGATTACAGTAACAATTTAAAAGAACGGTGATTAAAAAATAACGCTTGATCGTAACGACGTTCCTCATCCCTAATAGTCATACCTTGGCTTTACAGTGGAGTGCTTTTTGTATTCTTATTCGTAATATAATAATGAGAATTAACTTTACTATGCTACAGCCTAAACTTATTGTTTTTAAACATATTGCACTGATTGCTGGTAATACAGTCAGCTGTTCTTATTTAAGGCATAAATAAAGCTGCCTTTTAGTGCACATATTTTTAATAACCAATAATTTTTGTGGTAATAAAGTTCTTTTCTTCTACTTTCGCTAGATGTCATTTGCAAAACATGAACATTTTGTTATTTAACAACAAAAGATAAAACTTAATGCAATTAAAATTGAGCACAAAGAATTACGTTCATCACACAAATATTTAGAATAAGCTTTACTATTACATTGATTTTAAGAAACATTATTGGAACGGTTTTCTGTAGGACATTCGAGGAAGTGAAGAGAAGCGTTGGTCTGAAGAGACGAGTGCCTATTTCTAGTTTGAGAGCTTCCGGGGATTCACTTCTCACAGAGGATTTTGACAAAGGCAACATTCTGGCTGATTACTTTTGTGAAGTTCACAGAGGAGACGATAGCTTGCGATCGTCTTCTTTTAAGTGGTGGTTTCTGAGGAGGTATCGGCATTGATTGATTTTTTGCCATTTCTAACTTTTTGACTGGAAGTCATGGCTGATGGCAGATTAATTGATGACGGTTTTCAAACAGGGCATAATGTAGTCACATCTTGAGATGTATATAATGCTCTTAAAACGAAATTAAATAAAAAATATAGTAGTAGTAATGGAGTTCCTAATTTTATTCATAAAAAACAGATTATGCTACTTGGCAAAAATTTCCAACAACTGTCTCAATATTGGGTACTTTCCTAGAAAATGGAAAAAGGAAATAGTAGTTTTTTTACCAAATTCTGGTTTGTACCCTAGGAAAGCATCCTATTATCTTCGTTTGAAAAACTAATGGAATTGTTATTGTTATCCGCAATATGTGATAAAATTTCATATGTCGGTGTGCGTAAAGACTCTCAGTTTGACCTTAAGGGTGGCTATTTAACATCACACGCCCTAATGGTATTCACAGACTTTATTACAAGGGTCTTAAATAAAAGGTTCACAACAATTGTGGTAAGTCTAGATTTTTCAAAGGTTTTTGTCACTAAGGGGCAACAGAGAATAGTTATAAAATGATGAACTTTGGTTTGAATGCTCTAATTGTAGGATGATAGCTGATTTTCTGAAGGCTATTTTTTTTAAAGTGAAAGTAGAACCAGAATTATTGAATGTTAGAGCAATGATGGTAGGTGTTCCACAAGGCTCCTTATTGGGCCGGTTTTGTAAAATATTTTTATCTTCGATATTCCGCAGCTCCCCGCGGGGTACTTTCTACTCATGTATGCTGATAATATATTAATTGCTGCTTGTCGTCCTATGGCTAAAAATTTGAATAACAGGGTCAACAATTACCTGAACATTCTTTACGAATACGTGATGAAATGGGGCCTGCAATTAAATATGCACAAGACCGATGCAGTAATAGTTAAGTATAGACGTGGTAAACATTGCTGGCAACCGCATCAAAACCTCTGATATAAAAAGGTATTTAGGTGTAGTATTTATGAGAATCTCACATTCTCTCTATTCCAGATTAGAAGATTTATTTCTTGTACCATAGGAACTTGCACCGCGGGGGTAGTTTAAGTAAGAAAGTCCGGATCCTTATTTACTGGCAGATTAAAAGACCTCTTTAGTCTTATACTTTTCCAGTCTGGTTTGGTGTATCATTCCACCAGATGAAGAGGCTTAGAATATGGGAGAGGCGAATTCTCTGTTCTTGCCTAAGTGCACATAAGCCCTGACGTCATTTTTCAAAGACCATCTTGCAGAAAGATCTATAGTAGTATAAGCTTTGAGAGGATTGATGTTTTTTATGAGATCTACACTCGTGTTTCTTAATAAATAATTTTCTTTAAATAATTGTATGGTAGGATGATGCTTCCAACGGAACCCTTATATAGAGGAATTGCTTAAAAATAAATACCATACCCCAGTTAGTCATTTTGCTACGAATGATGAAGGTCCTCTCTTTGGGGATGCAGGCCTCTTATTTTATCACAGGAGGGTGAACACCCTTGACAGAACTGACTTGGTGTACAACACCGCATAGAAGTTTTCAAAGAACATTGTGATAGATATTATGTATCGTTTATTTAATTCTCTAATTTTAAGAATAATTTAGTTTGTTGTGTAGTATTAGTTATTAATTTTAAGTAATAACTTACTGCCAGTTTTACGATGTCAAAAAAAAATTGAGTGGCACCCACCAAGCAGGCGAAGAAGGGTACATGAAATAGCAGCACATGGCATCAAGTAGATTGAGCAAGTAAATAGTTTTAGGTTCAGTTAGTTGAGACAAGCCCAAAAATTCATATTCTTAACGTATTAACTTATCAAAGTTAGCTTGGCCTCAATCAAAATATTACGTTTAAATGCCATACCTTTTTAAATACTTGAGTAATGTTAATAATAATCGTAGGACATTTTTTTCTTCCTTCGATAGTATTTTTTTGCGAGCTTACTTATCTTGGTATTTTTTTGGAACTGCATTGATATTTCCAAATAATAATAATAATAATAATAATAATAATAATAATAATAATAATAATAAAAAGCATTTTTAATTATTTTTAATCAACTTTGCGTTGTTTGAAAAATAAAATCTTCTCTATAGGAGACTCCAAATGACTTTTATAATAAGTCAGCCCTAAGAGCACTTCATCACGGGTTTCATTAACAATATTTACTTTCTTAAAGTATAAATCAATTCCGTATATACTCGTAAGTAGTTTTGTTGCTGTAGTTTAATATTAAATTTAATAAATAACGCAGTATAGAATATTGTTTGCTGTCTTAGTATTTTGTTAAATTAATGACTAAAACTAAGCAAAGAAAAATTATTAATTTCAAAAAATCTCCAAGTGATTAATTGAAACCAGTTTTTTATACACAAAGTAATAAAAATAACCCACTTTCAGTTAAAAAAATCAACTCATAAATCAATCAACTACCATTTGTCTTAATAAAAATTGTCTTCGTATTTTTGCCAACCAGAGTTTACTTAATTTAGAATTTCCGTGGTAAATGGATAGAAATTGTATTAAAAAAATATGTTAAAATTCTGCACGCAGTCATATTTAAAATATAAACAAGTTGAAAAGGGTGTGACAGTCTTCATTTAGTAAGAACAAAAATTTGAAAATATTGAAAGAAAAATATTAAAAGAATAAAGGTATTTCACATAATTCTTAAGATTTCCGAATTATGCATTTAAAAATCACACCCATAAAATTCATTTATAAAGAAAAGAATTAATGTGGCAAAATCAAAGGGATGAGTAGTTTAAAAGAGGCAAGGTAAATTGAACAAAATAACATTACAGAAAAGAAAGAAAAAAAAAATAAATGCCAAGGGTGCCACACAGTAGAAAGAAGTCAAAAAGAAAGCATGAGAAATTTACCACTACGGCTGTCAAGTATAAAATATTTTTCCATTTTTAAGAAAAAACAAATTTTTCCTTACTTTCATTTTTTTAGCTTTTTTTTTTTTTTTGTTGTTTTGTCTTTCCTCTACAACCTTATAAATGTTTAGATGAAAAAAAAAAACTTGTAGACTTTTAAGTATAATTAAGATTAAGGATAAAAATAAGAAGGATTTCCGCCGCTTACAGAAATAAGCACTTAAATGGTTTAAAGTGGCTGAAAAAATATAAAAAAGAAAAACAATTTCAAAAGCTTCATTTCAATTTGGCAAATTGTTGAAATACAATTTTTATTTAAAAAAAATTGTTTTTTTTAAATGTCCTGCATTTTTAAATTTATTTTTCCTATAATGCTATTAAATCAGAGATTTTCTTTAACAGAATAAAAAAAAATCATTTTATTTTATAGCAACAAAATTTTTATGAACACCATATTGAGAAATGGATGGCATTATCAAATTTATCTGCACTTATAGTCTGAATGCATGTGTAAGCGCTAAAAGCATAAATATGTTTTCTGTAAAATTCGTAAATTTCATACTCCTCTTGCCGTCAGTTTATGCCAAAGTATGGATGAATGTTTTACTCTATTAATTTTTTTGTTTTGTTTTTTGTCTTAATTTTTTGAAAAAAATCACATGTCTGGTGTTTTTACTTCTTTGGGTATTGTTGTTCAAGGTATGAACTCTGTATCCTGGTATACTATTATTAAAAAAAAGTGAAGTAAATAAATATTTGGAGTTTCTTTAAAATTCATAAAAGCTTATATTCGCACTAACACTATCTCATCTGAGTACACAGATCGTCTCCTAAAAGTTACAAACGAAAAATATATTCAGTATGATGCAGTCACAGAAATGAGTGAAAAATTAGCCGAATAAGAAAACTACATTACTAAAAAAAATACTGAAATACAGCAAATATTTGGAAAATAATATCAAATTTTTTTCTATATTTCTATATTCTTCGAAAATTTAATTGAATCTTTACATAATCATTTGCTAAAAATTCTAATAAATGTAAGCGATCGTCATATATTATTGTATTTATTTTACCTAAACAAATTTATTGTACTTTGACCTTTCCGTTATTGACTAAAGGCTGGGGACTAAAGTTAAAGTATCGACGGATGAGGTTGGCACAATGAGTACTTTGCTAACTTGTCAGTTGAATACATCAAAGTTTAACATTAAATGTCTATAACTATGAGTTCAGTTTTCAGTGTCAGTCATAAAATTCATTCTCTTAGTTGCTGATAAGTTTATAATATGGAGCATTTCAACCATGTTAAGGCGTTTTTAATTACTTTCATTCTGCAATATAAAAATTTCGAAAATAATTTTTTATTTTAAGCAAAAAATTATTATTTAATATTTTTGTTGTTTTAAATTAGTGAAAATAAAATTGTAATTAAATGGGTTAAATTAAAAAAAAATTTGCAATAGTTCGATTATTGTTTGGTCTAATAAACAAAATAAAGGTCATAATTAAAAAAAATGCAGGGTGCCTAATAAAAGACATACGATTCTTACAGGAGAACTGAACCGTAACATACATCCATATAAAATTTTATTAAAATTAGTATTACTATAGCTCACAATAACAGAGTGTAATAAGGATCATATATGTAATTAAACATGAGAAGGTATCCCCATTGATGAGATAATTTAATATAAGGCTATATCCTTCAAATCGTTATAGACAGACACTTGCTACGACTTGACGTCACTTTCGAAGTCAAGCAATTTAATAAATATGGATTTAACTTTTGGAACTTTTTTTCTTTTAATGTCAAAGTTATTTTCGTCTAGTAATCATAACGTATGCTGATAATTATCAATCCAAAAATATTTGTTGACTAATGGATGGCCATACGGCTTTTTTCCAAACGCTGCTAAATTTGTATGTTTTTCTGTACAAATAAAATACACATGAAAGATTTCATGCAATTTTCAATAAAGGTGTTCAATTTCATTAAACATTGTATTAAATTTGACATACGAAAAAGTAATTCACACATAAACAAGTAAAGTGTGAAAATTATGAATTTTTCAAAAAACGTCATAACTAAACATATATCTAAAATAAAAAAAAGTATACTAGAGTTGTCTTTACTATTTATGTATATTTGTTAATTAACATATTTACCTTAAAAACAGTGTCTAAGAGATGAAGTATTTCGACGAACGCTTTATAAATGACAGGGCTATACCTTCACTTACCTCGTATTATTATTAATTTTTCTAAAAAATTTGTGAATTATGCTTGATTTCTTAAAACTGCCTCTTATTTCACAATCAATAATTTCATTACATTCTTACAATATATACGTAATCAAAAAAAAAAAAAAAATAACGCGTAATTGAATTTATGGAATTTATTAAAATTTTTTAGAAATCCTTTAATATATGAACCCAAAACGAAATTGATTAACAATTGAAAATAACATTTTATTTTTATTTTTCTTTCATTTTGCACTTTTTCTTAAAAACCATATGAATGTATTTATTTGCATAACGTATTGGAGAAATATATGAATAACGAGAAGTATAAAGTGTTTGAGAAATAAATTGTGTCAGGAACACTCCACTTCTCACCTTTGGTATTTTGCTTTAATATCGTTATTAATACAAAATGGGTAACGTACATATAAGTAGTTCAAAAATAAAATAAATATAAAACGTTGGGTAGGAAAATCTGTCAAGCTTTGTACATTGGAGTAACTGTTTGAAATAAATTAATAACAAATTGAAACATAAATGATCTCTACTTTGATTTTCTGTAGAAAGGTCTAAGAAACGCAATTTTCCCAGTTTTGGATGAATCTAGAAACTTATGATCCATATTCGGATTTTCTGTTGCCATGCAAAATTCATTAAAGTTAATGAAAATTCGCGGTTTTTGTAACGTTCGCAATGAATGTAATTTTAAAATACATACTTCTAAAGAATTGTACACTGAAGATTCCAAGATAATAATTTTTATTTTAAATCTCAAAAGAATTAATAATCGCAAAAATATTTGCGTATGAATGTAACTTTTCTCATATCGATTTTTTAATTGTTTGAATATTTGTAACATTTTATTACATACTAGCAGTGCCCGCGTTTCATTTCTAATTTTCTTAAAATTAAAACGTTTAATGTAGAACTATGTAAATAGCGTTAAAATTTTTAAATTAATAAAAATAAAAGGTACTGACAACTGTTCAAGTATCATAATGTTAGTAAAATTTAGTGACTTCACACTTGTATCTCTAGTTTCTCTACGAAATGTTATATTTTTATGAGAAAAGCATTCACAAAATTTTAATCAAATCTATACAGCATATTTTACATGATGCGAGCACAGACAGACAGAGAGACGAAAATTCCAAATATAGATGTTTTTTTTATTCCTTATTGACATTTCATGTACAGAAATGACGCCGTTACTTTCAATAGTGAATTTCGATCCTTATAAGATGCTGAAGTTACCGGTAGATTCTTTTCAAGTTTTAGTTGTTATAACAAAATAAAAAATTTCAAGCAAACTTACTTTAGTTTAATGCACAAATGTTTACTTTGCGAAAAACTTTCGTAATATTTAGCTTAAAAAGTAGAAATTTTAGAGATATAACACTCTTGCCACAAATGAACCCAATGCCGTTCTCGAACACGTACTTACATACATATATCTGTATACTGAGTATAAATAAAAATCTAAAGTAATTTGCAAAAGAAGAAATGAAAAAAGGAAAAATAATACAATTCTAGAAACAGAGAGAGTATTGTAAAAATGAATTGATATTTTATTAAAAGAACTTTTTCATGCAACATTTATACATATTTTCACATATGACTTCTTAGCTCAAATGTCAGTTTTTAAAATATAAGTATGCATATAAAAAAACAGTTAAGAAACAATAATTCACATGATAAAGTTCTATTAAGTGTTGTTGATATGAAATCATTTTTTAAACAAAATTACCAATAACCTTAACTCTTTTTGAAAGATTGTACATTAAAGATGTTAATTGAGAAAAATATGACAATTAAACTCATTTTGATAGGGTGACACTTAAGTCATATTTTACATAAACTTGTGATTAACTTTTTGTTAAGCGAAAGTGATTGTGAAAATTTGTATATAAGATAACAGTAAAAGTCATTAAAAGAGCAGAATTTAAAGAATTTTCTGAAACGCTATAAGAATACAGTACAAACCAGGCTTTAAAAGAATGAAGAGGAGACTTTTACAATGATAACTATGTCTTTATTGGAAATTTTTATCAAAATCATTAAAATAAATAATAAGCCAAATTTAAATAATATTTCTCCTTTTGTCTAGAAAATTTAATTGTTGTCAAATGTCAAATATTAAAGTTATATATATTTTTATATAGAAATGAAAACTAACAGAGTAATGAAGCTACCGCTTAACGCTTGTGTTACATTTTAAATATTTAGAAAATTATTTAAGTTCCCGCTATTAAAGCACTCGTTTTTGGAGTCTATCAAATATCCAGTGGCGTTCGTCTTTATTGAAAAATATGACAAGAGGACTGATTAAAAAAAAAATTGGTTCTGTTTGTTGTACTTCAGGGTGCCTAGGTGATTATGCGTGAGGATATTCAATAACTTCCATCTAAACCTTTATGTTACCATTAAAAAAAATTTGACTCAAAGCTATCACACCTAGTTATCGTAGTGAAAAGGAGGGTCAATTATTTACTAATTAATTGGTATCACCAGCTGTTAAAAATTCTTAACCAACTTCACATCACACCCGTAGAAGAATAATTAACACAGCTAAAATCTTTGTTGAAAAAATGTTAACGGTAAGTAACAAGGCATTTTATAAAAAATATAAAATAAGTTGTTGTCAAACATTTCGGTAAAGACCGTCGTCACTGGCTGTTTGTTTTGTACGTTTGGCGAGCGCTTTGATGTGAGAACATCATCTTCAGCATTGCGCTCGCTAAACGTACAAAATAAACCGCTAGTGACGACGGTCTTTACCGAAAGGTATGACAACAGTATAATATTAACTGACAGAAAAAATCCGATTTACTTAATATGAAATTAAATTTAAAAATATATAACTATATTTTTTTATTTTAATAATACGAAAAATAAAGGAAAAGTAACAGAGCCCTTGCAATAGAGCTGAAAATTAACAAATCCATTTTGTATGTATCTGAAGTTGGAACAATCGAAAATCCTTGATACTGAGAAATATAAAATAATAAAAATCCTTGCATTGAAAATGAAGGAGAGACCCTTTAATCAAGTAAATATGATAACGAAAGAAAATTTATTTAAAACTAGAATAGATGAACATTGGTCTAATCAGAAGTTTAAAAATAGTATTTATGCACAAAAAATCGTGCCATCATCTCATTTTTCTAATTAAAGTCACTTTTCGGATTTTTAAAATGTAACGGCTTTAGTTTCTTTAAGATGTCTTTAGACTATATGTTTTTTTTTCATATGACTGGTGATATTTCCTATAGCAAAATGCATATGTATCCCGTGAACGGTTTCAAACACTTCTTGTGTTAAATACTTGTGTAAAAAAAGTACGACAACTCTTCATTTAGAACCTTTTTTGTTTTAAGTATTGCAAAGCATCTGACATACAGTGGTACAAAAATCTTCTTTCTTTTTTAAATGACCGAAAAATAACTGTGGTAAACAATGACTAACTTTGTAGATTATGTCAGACGTTATTTGTATGTACGTTTAAACGCAATATTTTAAGACCTTCAAAAGGAACAGCATGGGGATTTTCAAATCAAATCTTATGTAAAAACATGTAGTCTAAAAGGGCCTTTTACAAGCAGAGAGACTCAACTTCATAGCTAAAACAGAAGGTATTGCTCAAATCTATAATATAAAATTTTCAATTTTTTATTATAAAATTTTGGATTAACACCTGTTAATGTTATTTAAAATAAGAGAGGAATTAAAAAAAAAAATAATTAATATCATTTTACTTTGTCTTGGTCTGGAATCTGGAATCTGGATGATAAATAACAATTTCAATTTTGTTAAAAAAAATAATAAAGTAAATTTGGTAATAAATTTTAATGCACATTTTTTTATTTCAGTCAGAGTCTAAGTGTAGTAAATGACAATTAATTTGCTTATCCTTTCTAACCGAAATTTTTTGTGCCTATAATAAAATTTTTTTAAGTTTGTTAAAATTATTTTAATATTTTTTAACACTTTTTATCCAATTGTAATATTTATTTAATTTTTTATTACATAATCGAAATAACAATATATAAAAAATTTAATGATATGCGACCGTAAGCTCCTATAATTAGTTAAAATATTTATATTATAAGAAATTTTAAATTCAAAATGGAAAATTATTTTTTAATTCACAATTTGTGTGCGTAGTCGTCAGATGCGGCAATACTTGTATTAGTACTGTTATTTCTGTTTTAATACAATATGTACTTGCAATACTGTGTGCACTGTGAAAAAAGTAAACTAATTTAAAAGAAAAACTTTTCGTTTTTTATGTCCTAAAAATTGATTATACAAAATTAAATCACAAATTTTACATAAGAAGAAATCTCAGAATCTATGTATGGTGTTGAAAGCAAATTAAGCAAAGTTTTAAAATAAACAAGTTCATTAACATTAAAATAGGTATTTAAAAATAAAACAGCTAAAGAATTAAAAAGTATTGGACAACAATTTTCAGAAGGGGTATTTTTTAAAAATAGGTTAAAAAAATTAAGCTGTGACAGCTTAATTAAATATTGTAAGAACGTATAAAGCTTAATACTTTCGTTATTAATTTCTGATAGTGTGACTGCTTTTCATTGCTTTAGGGTGCCCCAATAGTTAATTTAATTTGATATATATGGCCTTAGTTGTAGACGCACGCTTCAACTTTACAAGAAACCTGTATTGCAAACTCTGCTATAACAAAAAAAATTTAGATTTGCAAAATAAAGGTGTCCTAATAGTTGACGCAATTTAATGTATGTGGCCAAAGTTTTAAATCGTTATAGGCAGAATGCTGACATTTACATTTATATTACTAAGGCATTGCAATTTAATCTAAATGAGCCTTAAGCTGCGGTCACATTAGTCAAATATTTGACCAAGAAAGCGTAACCACTATTTTTTTAATTTTTATTCAATCTTTCCTAACACGTATCATTACGCATTACGACTTATAATATTATAAATGTGATATCTTATCTTTTATATTGTGTAGGACCTTATATTTCCTGAAAAGTATTTGAGAAGGACAAAATTTTTTCTCATAATTTAGTGGTAACATCTTTTTGGTCAAATATTTTACTAATCTGATCTGAAAATTGTATATTAAAGGTTGGTACAATACTTGCTGTAATTTGATGTATATAACCAAACTCTTGAACAGGCTTAGATAGATGGTTGGAATTTACAAAAAACCTATATTGCAAAGTCCGCTGTATCAGCAAGTATAAAATTTGAAATTGTAAAAAAATAATTAATGTATTTTGTCCTATATGGCCTTACTGTTTGAACCGTTATAAACTAGGATAGATTCTCCACTACTTTTTCTGGTATACTAAAAAGTGTAAATATTTAAAAAAGTAGTAGTTTCATGTATATGGGCAAACGGCTGAACAGTTGTAGACAGACAATTGAAATTTGCACAGAGGTTTTTTAATAAATAAAAGTTTTTATGTGCGTTAAGCAACAAAAACTCGTATTTTTTATTTATCATGATTATATCCTCAAGAAATTAAGGAATATCCTCAGAAATAAAAATTATAGGATTATTGATTAAAACTGTGACATGATTTTAAGTTTGTCTGCTTTGAAGTTGGTATTTTTGCAAGAATTATATAATTTTTACTTGCATATAAAATACAAATATTGAAATTGAATTTATAAAGGAATGACAAAATGCGTTTTAAAGATGTCTTGAATTTTTTTTTTTTGTAAATCTCATACTTTAATTTTTATACCAAATGATTATTCATTAGTCTTTATAACTCTACATAGAATATGCTCTTTTTTTATAATTTAATTAAAACCATAAGAAAAAATCATCAATCTTCGTTTTTACTTACCCAGTGTCTGACTTAAAATCATTTTGCCATCTTCACCCAGGCAGGCGTTGCGAGCATCGAAGGGATTTGTGAATTGTACGAATGCATAACCTTTGTGCATGGAAATTCCTATAAACGAATATAAAATAAAAATGCCACAATGAAAATGTAGAAAATTTCTTTAATTAAATCTTAAACATATTGAAAATACATAAGTATGTGGCACAACTACTTGCAGCAAATATTAATACTGGCTGCAAACAATCATAGAGACAAATATCTACAAACCTGCGAGACGGCCATAAATTTGAAACATACGCTCTACATCAGTTTTAGAACATTGAAATGTATTTAAATTTCCCACAAATATGCGCGAATTAACAGCTTGCGGATCTTGAGAGTTGGTTTGGTTAGATAACTTTGATAACTTCATATTGCTACTGTCTGATACTGTCTGTCTGGCTTATTGCTGCGACAGGCTGATTATTTCAATACGGATTTCTCCAAAAATAAAACCAAGAAAGCAGAAGAAACTATTAAAGAAGTGTTGAGCTTAAAATGTAATTGTAGTAAGAGAATTTAATGTTTAAAAGCACAAATTTTAAGACACCGTTTTAGAAATTTTAAGTTGTTAAATATTTCATTTTAATGTTTGTTGCTTTATTTTACCAACATTTTTAGTAATTTTTTATTTTATATTTTATTATATTCGGTTAAGGGTTTTATTTTTACTTCAGCCGGATTATTTGAATAAAAGCTTTATGTTCTTGAATGCTTCCATAAAACGCATTAACAATAAGCTAAAGCATTTAAGCCCACATACACTCATTCATATATATTTTTGTTTATAGATTTTTATTCACTAGATGAACGAAGCTGGCTCTATGTAAATCTGTTTGTAATAAAAGCAGAATTCTTTTTTCATTTAGTTGTTTTTCTTTTTTTGCGCAGACAGAGGTTATTTCTACTACAATTCCACGATTGCTTAAAATATATACATTAATATGTTGGGCTGAAAATATTTAGACTTTTCTTATTTATGCTGCCGTACGAGTACTTCTTCTTAGTCCAGCTTTTCTAGGGAGTTAATTTTTTGAATTTGCCCTTGTTCAGAGGATTATGTGTTGTAGTCCTTTCGTTGTTCAATTCTTATCACAGTACTATTGTTGCTGCTGCTGCCTGTATTGTTTTCACTAATACTGCTTTTGTTTTGTATTTGGTACGAGTTTTTTTAAGTTTCAACAACTGTTGCTGGCATTGATAAAGAATAAACAATTCTTATAAATTTAAAAGAAGACATCAATCTGAAACACACAAAAAAAAAATGAAACGCAAAATTAAATTTGAGAAAAAAATTATTTAAACAAACTTAAAATTAAGACAGAATTTAATCACAAGCAATTGCAAATGGCATCAGTTATTAGCTTTTTAGCTAGAAAGGCTCTATTCAGAATTTATTTGTCCATTATCGACTTAAATCCTCTTTAAACTCCTATGTTAAATAACCCTTACACTTCTTTTTGCACCTGAGTCTGAAGGATTATAATTTTTTCTAGCTGCTCTAGTGCCTCGGCAAACTAGATATCAACACTGGTACGGACGGACAGACGGACATCGCTCAATCAACTGCGCTATGCATAAGAAATCAGAATGTATATACCTTATGGGGTCGGAAATGGATACTGTAGAAATTACAAACGGAATGACAAAATTAGTTATACCCTTTTTCTACTTTTTGTGGTGAAGTGTATTGAAAGTGAAGAATAATACAGAACGTTACATAACAGCCCTGATGTAACAAAATGTTACCGTATCTTTTTTCTTAGAATATTTAAAATTTTTTTTTAGACTGTTTAGTTTATTGACTGAATTGAATTTAATCATTTCACAATAACTGATCGTAGGCACTTATCAAAGTATAGATTACAGTCTTTTTACTCCTCAAACATCTTTTCAAAAGATTTCATTGCTAGTACTAGTAGTACATACTAGCTAGTACATAGCTAAGAAAGTTAACACAAGTTATAAAAATTGTTGTGGCTAATTTTTATGAAAACGGCCTGTTGCTGAGTTTTAGTTTTCATTATTAGTTTTAGTCAATATTAATTGATATTAAATCAATAATTTTTGTGAATAACCCTAAGAACTTATATTTTAAGAGAAAATTAGATTTAGCCTTAATTTAAATTATATTAAATTTAATTATTGAAAAACTTAAATAATTTAATAACTTTATAATTTTACGTTTCTTTTAAAATTTATTATATAAACTGTTAACACACTTTCTACATTTCATTGGCAGTTAAGTGGCACTGTTACTACAAAACCTTTTATTTCATTAAAATCATGTGCTCTTGAATATCTTTAAAAAATACATAATTTTTTCCCAACAAGTAAGCACGTCCTACAATTTTAAAAGGGTATATTAAGTTTGTTTTGTGACTGTGTACTTGCGTTCTAGTGCTGGCAAAATTATTCATTTTAATTATGCGATATTACACAATACATTTTGTTTAGGTACTTGGTACTACCAGATACTTTTAATAATTTCTTAAAATATAAAATAGATGTAAATATTTTTTAACAATATTTCACGTATGCATATGTATATTTTATTTAAAAATATTTTTATTAATGGACTTATTTTTAGTGTTTGGAGAATTTTCTTAAAAAAAAATTTAAGACTTATTTATTTTTACTCACAGGTAGAGTTTTATTTTTAATAGAGATGTAATTAATCCAGATAAATATAAGATAAAAATTATAAATCTGAAAGTATCGAGTAACTACTTTTGAATATTGACTATCAAGAAAAAACAGTGCAAACAATCGGTACCCATTGCTCTATACTTTCCTAGTGCTATGGTAGTCATACTAAAATTATTTTACATGCGATTTTTTTAAAGTTAAAAACACTTTTAAAAATATATGAAAGAAAACGAAGAAGAATATTTCTAAATCCAACATTAAAAGGGAAATGCGTGCTTTGAGATGGTACAAAATTATTTTGGTATTAAAGCTAATAATTTTTTTTTGTACGAAACAAATTTATACATTATATTTTAAGAATTACGAATTATATTTTTACAACAAAATTTTAATATTAAAAACATGTTTTTCTTTTTATTTAAATGAGATTTTTTTTAAATAAAAAGTACGATCATAAAATTTTTATAACATTTTATAATTAAACCGATATTTTTCACATGATGTTTTTCTCCTTATTTTCCTTTTTCTTAATTCTCTATCGCCCTATAAATTTGTTTTTTTTTTCTTTTTGTTGGAGTTACTTCATTGTTCCAAATGATTTAGAAAAATTAGAGCTAGGCCTGATATTTTTCCCGCTGCGTTGAAAGACATGGACCCTTGCTGATTTCCAATAGCACCTCTTTTGACACTATGTCTGATCGATTGGCGTACTTAAATTTTTTCTAGCTGATCTGATGGACATCGCTTTTGTCAAGAAGGGTATAAAAATTTGTAAACGGAATTATGTTGGGAGGTAAGTGATTATTTTTCAAAGAAAATAGGGAAATAAGTTTTTAAAATCACATATGGAATGTAATGAATTTTTGGGAACGGTACGCTGTTCTTGAGTATCTACTTAACAGATGAAGTTTTAGGTCGTTAACATCATTTATTAAGCCAACCAATTTAAAAAAAATAGTAGTGGTGCTTGATTTTTTTAAATATAAATGTTTCATAATATTCTCATGAAATATATACGATTTAAAACTATTAAATAAATTTATTACTAAGGGGAAAGCACATCCATATGGCCATTTCGGTCATATAGCTCATCAGTGGATTCTACCAAAATTTTGTATAGAAAACCTAAGAATCTTATATCAAAAGCCAAATTGATTAAATGAGAATTACATTGAATCAACAAAGCAAAAAGACAATAAAGATAAAAAAATATTCTTTATAATAAATTTTCGTATGAAAATATTAATGATTAAATTAAATTGAATTAATCAATTAATTGAATTAATATAAATTCAATTAAATTTTAGTATTAATTTTTCCTATTTATTTGTACCATTGGGGTGATGAATTCATCTTAAAATTTTCATAAATAACCAACTTTAGTCAGATAAAAACAAATCATTAAGTTACTAATAATTGAGGAATTATTTCAAATTTTAAACCATACAAATGACCAAACAAAATAAGTCAGATTTTTATTTTTTGATATGCGTTAGTGTCTGTGTATGCCTGCTTGCATGTCGTAATAATTTAATGCAATATGTTGCCATATTATTATATGCCACATTAGCAACTCATAGCATGTTTTTTTTACAGTAAATGTTGTTTTTTCTATAATTTTTTTCACATAACACTTATAATAAAATTGCTTTTAGATAAAATAATATACAAAACATTTTGAAAACAGGCAACCACCTCCTCTTTAACGAGTGAACGTAACAAAAGTATAGAAGGGGGTAACATGAATTCTTTATTACGTTTTTTCTTGCTTGTAGTGCAAAACAAAAAGTGATATAAATTGCAACATATTTTATTAAATGTTTTTATACTTAAGACTATTTAAAACATTATGGTGAACAGTGTAGAGCACATGTAAAGAATATTAAATTAAATAAACAGTTTAAATAACTGAGTTTTGAATTATTACAACAAAATAATGTTTGTTGCAACATTTTGTTTGCCACTGCTGTAATAGAAAATGTGTTTGTAATATTCTTAATATGCATGGCAATGTATATTAAGAAGAAGCAATATTAAAAAAACATTAAATAGATAATTGTTAATGACACAGATTCTTATTTCGCATACATTTTTGTCATTAAAGGATAAGTATTTAAGGCTGTTACTGTGTTAAGTACCATAAAATTAAGGCAATGTTATTAAGGTGTTAGTGAAATGGTAATTGTTCAACAAAAAATGGTATCAAGTTCCATGTAAGTTTTTGTTTAAGACATTAACGCTTAACAGATTAAATTATAAAAGATATATTTTAATTTTAAATTCCCTTTTTTTTAAGTATTATGTTTGAAAGTTAAGGTGTTAAATAAGGGCGAGTTATTTTTCTATTTGTTATTACGCGATTTTATATATATTTTATTTAAATAATTTTATATATAATTATAATTTTAGTTCTAAAAAGAGTTTTCGAAGCAAAACAAGACCTTGGGTTATAACACTTCATCTGAGTTTTATTTCTTTAAATAATATGGATTGAGACAAGTCAGATTCTTTCTGGTTAAAACCTATGAGAAGCGAAAAGGTTCATTGACAATTAGCCAACTTTAAGTTTAAGAAACTAATCCCCAATGAAGTATTTAAACTTTTTTGCGGTTTACTATAAGGCTTCCATAGATAGTAATTCTACGCATAGGAGGGACAGTGTCTCAAAACCTGCCAGAGATACCGAAAATTGATTATCGCGCATGCACTCCACAGTAAACAATTTTATCATATTTTACCCGTATCTTTTTGAACCCTTCACCATAGTTGGAAGGAATGAATATAAGTTTATCTTTCCATTTGTACTTTCGGAAATATTCATTTCCAAATCATATATATTTTTTTGAGAAATCGATTTAGGGAAGTCCGTCTCTCCGTAATCGGATGGAAATCAGATGAAATACAGAAAATTTATGAACACCATTCTCTCAAACACAGTTTTGAAAGAGGAGCTATTAATTTTTTTTACATAAATGGTGGAAAAATGTTCAAAACAAGGCAAGCGCCTCTATTTTCCGTATATTTAGATCAATTTTTGCTTTTTTTGTTAGTTATTATTGTTGTTTTACTTGATTGGAAGTTATGTGAGCTCAGAAAAAAAACTCTTAAATACTTGGTTTATAAATAATCCATCTAAATTTTACCAAAATATACCATTTTCATTAACATTTCACCAAACTTTAATTTTTTTTTAACCGAAATTTATCAGAAATATTCTAAATTAAAAAAAAAAAATGGAATTTCACTAAACGATTAAAATTGCACAAAAATATTTATGTTCACAAAAATTTCACAAAAAAATTTATTTTTTACAAAATTTTAATTTTTGAGAAACAATTTTAAAGTACAGTTAAAAATGAAAAGGAACAAAAATTTTTCTAGAAAACCCCACTTTCCCAAAAAAATATCTTTTGGTGAAGGGTATCTCAGATTCGGCACAGCCGAATATAGCATTCTTACTCATTATATTTAATATTTACATCAACATTTTATTAAGAAGGCGTTAATATAAAGAATCACACGATATCTGTGAAATTGTTTATTGTGGACTAGGCCGTTGTACTAAAATTTTTAAGTTTATCTTTATTCCTTCAGAGCTCTACAAACTACTTATATCAAAATAGATATTTAGATGTGTCATTTTAATTAAACGTCGGTCGGTAGGTTCTCTTTAACTCTTTTTATTAAAAGATAATTTATCATTTATGATTCAGGAATTTGTCAAAATTCGCCGTTCAGTTCAAGTTAGTAATGACGACATCTACTCTCATCGTGGATTGTCACTGGCTCTTAATAAGTTAAGCATTTTTAAAAAGTTGTACTACTTCGTAAAATATCTCTTCAAATGCTTTTAAACGAAACCCATATTGATGTCTTAATAAATATGGTGCATAGTTGTACTTTTCAATAAAAAGTTTCGAGCCACATAACTCAGAAAATATAGACGAGTGTCAATCTTTAATTTAATGTTTTTTCCTAAACAAGAAATGTTTTAAATTATATGGAAAATTAAGAGGCAGACGCAAGCACAAACGTGCTTTTAGTATTAGTATATGTATATATATATATACATTCTTGAGATTGTTACTGAAAGTTCAACCCTCGTAATTTGTGCATGAAATATGTAACAGTTTGTGCCTGCAGCCATTATCTATTTTCTGTCGTATGAAAATCTATAAAAACCCTTTTAAATATAAAAGTTAAAGAGAAAAAAAATTTTTATGAAAAGAAAATTACACAAAAATAATGCAGTCATTTTAATGATTGATAAAAAAAGAGAATGCATTAAGTATTCTTTGTTTAATGTTTTTGTTACAAAAATGAATGAATAAAAGAGTACATTAATATTTATTAACACAAACAAAAATGATATAAATATTTTTAAAAATGTTTCGGTATATGAAATAAATGGGTGAGAAAAAAACTAGAAAAAATATGAAAAACTCTTGTTTTAATAATTATTTTTTTAAGATTAAATTTAGCTTGAATGTGCGTGTCCTTGTAAACTTGGCGTAAAAAAGTGTAAGCCTTCATTCGTTAACTGTTTCATTACATGTGTTGTATGGTGTCAGCTTAAAGAGCTTTTTTTAATATAAAGATTATTTAATTAAATTTTCGGGGATTTCTAGACCAATTTTCCTTTAATAATTTACCAGTCCCATTTTTGAAAATTATTTTTTATGTATTTTGCAGAAATCAGTCAGTTCATCATTTGCTACAGCATTCTTGAAAAAAATTTGCGTATTATAAAAATAAAGTATCTTAATATAGCATATACGCACTCACGAATTAATCAAAATGCTTAAGAATCTCAATTTCAGATTTAAGACTTGACGCTTGAAAAAAAGTAAACTCTGAAAATAAAGCAGCTATTTCAGCAAACTTTTCTTTATAATGTTCCTTCAAATAGATTTTTTTATATCCTTTTTAGTTCTGGTAAGCAAATTGTAAATATCAAATTTATTTCTTTAAAAAATTCAGATGCTATTTTCTTAAAAAAGCTATACGGAATACAAAAACCCGGATTATCTAGCGAACAAAGTTTGACCCAAAAATTAAAGGAATTGTTCTAGCCTGAGTTTAATCCTGTCTACAACAAAGAAAAGGTGACATTTTATAACTTCCAACGACATAACGTTTATAGACAATATGTCGTACCAGAGAGTGACGTAATGTCCATGGACAATATGTCACACTACGATGCGACTTTATGTCCATCAACGTAGAGTCATAACGCTTACGGATATTATAAGTATATTTCGTTGTCTTTTATGCAAGAAAGATACAACGTTTTGCAGAAAATTGTGGTAAGCGAAGCCGGTGTTGATTACACCATAAAGAAGAAAAAAATCTTTCCGCCTGGTCAAAGGCCACCTATGCAGATAATCTTTAGGAAGCGAGGCCGTTGTTGTATTAAGTTAGTCATTATGACAGTTTTATAAGTTATACTTTGTCCTTACTGAAATATGGATACTATGACGTTTTCTAAAGCGAAATTATTTCCTTTGCCCATATAAAATGCTACCCAAAGAAAATATAAAAAATATATATTTCGTTAATTAAATGAATAATTCTAAAATAAGCTTATAAATCTTTAATTCGGCAAATATTTACGATTGTTATAATTATGTTTAATTTTATTGATCATTTTTAAGGCTCAGTAACGTAATGGTAAAAACTTAACCTTAATTTTCAGGGTACATTGTCTGTGTTGTTTGTCACAGCCCTCTATCTCTGCATTAATTATAGTTAGACTCTTGACATTTTTAGAGAAGTTGTACAACTGCAGCCTAAAAATTAAAGTGTGTTTCATAAAAACATTGTTATGTTTTGAACTCTAATAGGAAAGCACGACAAATTCATATTATTCCTAAGCATTAAGTAAAAAATTAAACTCTAATCGAAAGCCGTCCCAATTTTATGTGGCCTTGTATTTAAATCGCAAAACGGAGAAACTTTTAATTTAAATACTTTATAAAAACTTATAAAGGGTGGTCTTTTAGTAATTGTATGTAGTTGGCTTTCGGTTTTCGATTGTAGTTGGCAGACTTTTAGAATTTACATAGCTGCAACGATTTTCACAAATATCGCCTTCTCTTTAAAATTCTTTTATGCAGGCGCTTAAAACTTGCACATAGTATATATTGCTATGTCTGCTATAAAGAAAAATACAAATTAAAATTAAATTAAATGATGGGTGTGTCCATAGTAACGTGGTTTTAACATTTTTTGTAACATAATTTACATAGTAAGTTGAAAGGCAGGCGCTTCAAGTTTTTAACAACAATTATTAAAATTAAAAATTAACATTTTGAAGATGGCGGAACGGTACGTATTTGAATCCAACTAGAATTTATTACATTTAAATTGTGTAAGAGAAGCTAAAGACAGTAAGAGTAAAAATCGAATATATACTGCTACGAAATTGGAAAACATAACAGCATAAGGCAATATCTAACAGCAATATGATGAATGGTATTTAGACGTTTTAAGTCTAATAGTTTTTCTTAATCGCATTAGTTTTGTCTGAAACTATTTAATTTTTTTCTATTTTATCTTCAGGATAACGGGACTTTTAGTTATTTTAAAATGCAATCAATTGCAAATATACGATGACACAGGTTTAAACATATAATTCTCATCTTTAATTCAAAATATACGTTAGTACAAAAATGGTATTTAACTCTCATCATCTACGAAACTTGTAAATTTAAGACAAAAACTTGTTGATGATTTAAAGAGTTATGCAATACCTTTACAATTATTAACTTGATATTTAAACACCTGAAATACACTTTATATGAACTTGGTTTTAGCTGTAAGCTGAAAGAATTTGTGTGTTTTGACATTTATACAACTGTTGATTTCAAAGGGTTAATCTCTTCAAAAGCACACAAAAAAAAAGACTGAGAAATTCGACCACACACATAAGCTACTTTAAAATAAAATTATCGCATTTGCACGTGTTGTCATCTTTGCTGTGGAAATATTTATGTGTTTCAGTTTTTCATTTTCTTTGAAAGGATCTGTCACGTGTTGGTGTGGCAACTATTATAAATGTAATGGCTTTAATAAGAACAAAGACACAAAAGTAATGGCTGTTCGGGATGAAAAACATTCTACATGAAGTTCTCGTGTGATGTTTTATCCGTTGACAGTTGATTTTTCAAGCATCTTCTTAATAATAAAATAAGCATTTTATATATTTATTAATATGGGTTTGTGCACAGTATTTGGCACAAGTCTGCTGTCGTCTCATTGTCATATCAAAATATTTAATGTGTAAAGGACATTCAATTGGTGTTTATTTTTCTTTTTATTTCTTTTTTTTTTGTCATTCTTCTGTTCCTTTTCAAAAAATAAGAAAGTAAAACAAACGTTAACATGAATACAAAAACATTGTCATTCATACATTTAAATGAATAGAATGGTATAGAATATGTGTCTGAATTTTTGTAGCAGCGTAATTCACACTCTTTACAAACGGTCACACACTTCAATACATCCGTATAAATAGATACAATCATACATAGACATCATCATAAAACGAAACTCATTTGTTTATTTAAGTTTATTTTATTGGCTTTGTGGATGTATTATTCTTTATCCCTTTTTTCCCTTTCATGTTTCACTAACATTTCTTTTATATCAGTATAAAAAGAGAAAAAAACGAGTAAAAAATTCAGACCAGCAAACTACAAAATCATCATGAATTAACTGCTTTTTTTCAAATTTATTTTGTCTACAAATTTGTAAAAGAGGAAGCCTGTTGAGAAAATGGTTCCTTTGACATTTGATCGCTCTTATAAGATAATAAGGTCTATTTTCACGATGTTGAAATAAATTTTTTGTATGTCTTTTGGCATATTTTTATATTCTTTTGAGACTATTTATATTATTTAGCGGCCTAATAACAACACACATTCTGTTTCATATATTAAATTAAAGATATTTTATAATATTACAAATTGAAGAATGTTTGTCACTCTTAAGTTCATTTCGTAAACCTTACTTCTATAACCAACGAATTTTAAAATAAATAAATACTACATAATTAACAATTTTCGTTATGTAGTCAGCCACAAAGAATATGTTTTTGACTCTATATAACATAATGAGCCAAAGCTCATCGCAAAAATAAATTCCGTTCCTCACGATGTAGATGGTACTAGGTAATATCTGAATATATTTTGGACCGTATCGTATCGCTTTGATTAATTACGAGTACCAATACCATTAACCAGATTAATATTTTTGTTAGGCTAAAATTAATCGATAAGCTATCAGTCAGGTATCGCAAGGTGTATTTGTTTAACGTTGTCATATTTTTCAAGATATAGAGGAAGATAAATTTAAAACATACAACGAGTTTTAAACATAGACGCCCTAGAGGATAACGTTCACAAATCGTAGCCTCAATTTATCTTAGATAAACAGTCCCTTGTAAATTAAATATAAAAAAATGGAATGATAGTTGGTAAGTTTCAGCACGTCCGTTTTTCCACCCTTCAGCGCAAAAGGGTATATGTAAGTTTGTCATTCCGTTTGTAATTTCTACAGCATCCATTTCCTTATGCATAACAAAGTCGATTGAGCGATGTCTCTCTGTCCATCAGTCTGTCCGTTTGTGGTAGTTTTGCAACCAAATTTGCCAATACACTAGATGAGCTAGAGAATATTTAAGTACCACAATCGATCAGACATAGTTTCAAAAATTTAGATATTGAAAATTAGCACGATCGCTCCATGACCTTCGAGGCAGCGCCTGCCTCAAATTTTTTCATATCATTTGGAACAGTGATGTAATTCCAATCCAAAAATGTTTTTATTCATTTCTTACTATGTAGGTCTGGTTATATTTGTTCCCAGAATCTGTTTTTTAATAAAGATGCGCTTTTTACGAACCGATGCAGCCATCTACGCCATGCCGCTCTGTTATTTCGGAAAGGATTAAATTACTTCATGCCTCGTTTACTAAATATACGTTTTTGATCCGGACAATACAACTGCTGCTTCGACAGAGACTTCAATTTATTGTCTCATATGTTACACACTACGTCCGGTCAGACATACACTGTTTTTATGTTATTACTCCTTCGCTAACTAGGGCTCCTTTTTGTTTTATCATATACGCTTCTTTACCAATCTTATCAACCGCGTGTACCTTATAATTGCTTAACTTCTTTTAACAACTTGTGAACTATAGAGGCATCCAAATATATTTATATAACTAAGAAAAAGAACTAGAGTTCTTGCAGCGAAACCAATCATTAAATGGAACAAACTTTAAAAATATAAAATATTTGACAGAAAATTTAAAAAAACATGTACAAATAACTTGATGAAATAAGGCCATATATATAACTCGGAAACCTGTGTAATAGTCAGCTTTTGCAAACTTCAAAAACCTATTCTATGGGAACACCCTTTAATTTCTAATATTTTACTTAGCAGGTTTAACAACTCATATTCTGTATAACACTACCTACAAGGACACCTTTTAATTTCAAAAAGCTGGGTTATTGAAGCGTTACTCACTTTGCGAAAATTTCCTACACTTACCGCTTGAAAGACATTACAAAAACACACCCTCTCTTTTCTAAACGAAATAAAATTGCCTCTGATATAAAAAAATTTCAAAGTCGCCACCATTTCATAACCGTTTTTTATTCTCGAAATTAGTAATAGAATTAGACAGGGTTAATGCGTATCTTTCCTTGCGGCTTAAACCTTAACATGGAATGAAATTATGAATCGTAACAGTATAATGTGTCTACTTTACAAGCTTAGTTACTTAAAACTTCGCTCAACATTTTTAAGAGAACTTAGCGAAGAGTGACACGAGGCTTTTCATTTTTCAAGTTTCAAAAACAAAGATTTTTTTCCAGTTGCAGAACTATGACTCACAAATACGTTTGATTTATTGTCATTAGAATGCCTCTTCGCATTAACCTTTTTTAAAGACTTTAATTAAATGTATTGAATTTCGAAAAGAAAAAATTTACGTTAAACTCTTTAAAAAATTAATTAAAAACAAATTTAGAATAAAATTAAGCTTTTAAAAATCTAAAACCATACAACCGAAAAAAAACTTGTTAGTAACTTTGTTAAGCCATGTCACAAAAAAAGGTGACAGAAATATCAAGAAAAACGGAAAGAAGGTATCAGGTACAGACAAAAATTTTACAAAAAAAAAAAATGTTGCTTTAAGACTAAATAAGATTTTAACCAACTGTAAAACAGCGACAACGACAATAAACAGAAACTGAACCACATTTGTAGTAAATTATTTAAGCGTTATACGTTAACGTAGTGGAAGAAGTCAACAACTTTAAATCAACTTCTTTAAAATAAATTTAACAAACTCACATGTATACCTCAATGCAAGCCAACAGCCAAATGAATTTCATATAAATAAATACAAAGAATGATCGGTAGGAAGGCTTTAAGACACTCAAAAAGCCAACAGTTAGAACTTTTTCTTTTCACATATCAAGAAATAGGATATAAACAGGATTTTAAGGAATAAAAGAAAACCTTAAGGTGTACGATACCATATGGCTGTTATAAAAAGAATAGAAATGAAAAGAAAAGGAAAGGAAAAACTTTAAGTGAATGCTTGTACATATGTGGTATGAGTATGTGCTTTGTCGGCTCATTGTGTTGTTTATGCGAAAAGTAAGTTAAAGTCAACTAAAGTGGTGAGTTAACTTGGCTTAATTACAATTAACTGCACTTGACTGAGTCTTAACGCGGGCTAAAAAACAACTACTTACCGGAAATAACGCAAATGAAAACGATAGGAAAAATGGAAACTAAAACTTCCGTAAACACATTCGAGTGCAAAAGTGTTTAAAATATTAATGAAATAAATAAGTGGCGAGCATAAAATAATATACCCTACGGTAACAGTTTTCTGATATGAAGCTTTTTAAATTATAAAACAATTTGTTTGATTGTAACACCTGTTATATTTTTTTAAGAAAATGGAATTTAATTTATCAAAAAATTTTTATATTAAGTCAAATTCAAAACGGCATTTGAATGAATTGCACTGTGAGATAAATGGTAGAGGTCAGTGATCGGGAATGGTTTAAACTACAGGAAAAAGTCATATCGGTAAAAAAAAAGTTATAATTGTCTCGATGGATCACGTCTAGGAGTCGAGATATATCGATTTGAAGTTGGTAACTATCATATACGGGAACTTGTCACTTTTGGTGGTCTATTTTTTCACAAACTCGAAAACCGCTAGTCCGATTTTGCTAAAACAAATTTAAAAAAATTGTGAATAAAAGCAAAACGCGTCAATCGATTCTCATTATGAGACAAAATGTTGTTTAAAGGTTATGTGACTTTACGTGAAAATAATAGAAATTGACACTTTTTTCCGTTTTGGATTTTTTATGAATTTAAAAATTTAAAAAATTTAATATTTAACGCAAAAAATATTTTTCTTCTTCATACAATTATTTTTACCGGTAAAACTGTTGAGTATATAGAAAAACGTTATATGAGCAGATAAAAAAAATTGTAATTAATTTTTGTAGATTTGTTTGAGCAAAATCGGACTAGTGGTTCTAGAGTTATGTCAATGACAATTTTCCCTATATAATAATTACTAACTTCCTAGATTCCTAGATGTGACCCAGCGAAACGCCGGGACACGTATAACTTCTTTTTTAACCGATATAACGTTTCCCGTTGGTTTCATCCCATCCCGATTTTGACTGTCGCATAGTGTTGTTATTTACCTCTCACATTCTTATTAAACTTAAAATGCAAAAAAGTTGTTTTTTTTTTAACAAAGAACTAGCAACGCTGCATGTGATGGTTGAAAGGCAAAGACCGCAGGCCTTTTCCAGTTAAAACATCTTAAAAGATAAAAAGTGAATCAGATACGTCTAAGTAACAATTGTTAGATCTTTGATTAGATAGTTGTGTTGCATTTTGAGTATTTAAAACTAAGTAAAATTATTGTAAGTTAATCATTCTTTCGTTCTTTTTAAGAAGTCTATAATAATGAAAAGTAATGCAACCAGAGTACGCAAACAAACAAGACGAAACGTTTGCATTAAGAGAAACAGAAAAGCACGAAGCTTTGTGTTATTTAGCATCGAATTTCTTTTGCATGTGAGCACAAAATTTTATAAAATTAAATGAGAATAAAATGTGAACATTTTGAAAAGAAAAACATTTAAAAAACGCGCTCCGAAAGAAAACCTTAGAATCGTTACAAATATCCAAGTTGTTATTTTTTATATGTATTTTTTTCGGTGATTCTCAAGGAATATTATACTCATATTGGAAACAACTTAATACTTAGTTGTCGTACAACCTGTCGGTTTTATCAGTTTTCGTCAACTATCAAATTAAAACAGCCATATACTTTTTCTCTCATCAAAATATAATATCGTTACCTTTTAGTTAACTCTCTTATGAAGTCGTGGTATATCAGCTTTTTACTTATCGTTGTTTTTAATAAATGCAGAGCTTAAAGTACGTAAGTTCATATATCCTTGCTCTTATTTTTGAAAAACACTTAACAAACTGCACTTATATATGAAATAAATTTGCACATACAATCATAGAACTAAAAATGTGGCTGCATAACGTAGTAAGTAAGACTGTGTAAATGAATTCATTTTCCAAATGAACACTTTCCTCTTTCCTTTATACTACACACAAACACACGTTTTTGCTTATTTCCACTTATTCTCTCTATGGCCATACAATTCGTTGTGTGTCATATTAAATGTAAAAATTTGTTGTTGTCAACTTTTAATGTTGACATTTAGTTAATTAAAGAATGAAAATTAAAAAAAAAATTAAAAATAGTTAATTATAAAACAAACTACATAAATACAAATAAATGTGATTAACAGTTATATATATTTATCTTGTTTGCAAAAAAATTTAAATTAATTATAGTAAAGAAATTAAATGTAAATGACAACTAGAGACGCATAAATATACACAATAATAAAATGTACAAGAGAATAATTAGAAATTGTTCTTTAATAATTTATTTGTGAATTGATAGAAATGCTTTTTTAAAAACAATCGAAGAAATTATATAAAACAAGCGATGCCCACGACTTCGTCATCGTATTATTTATATCTTAAAGTTAAAATTTAGAGAATTGTATTTTCAAATGTTTGTTGTAGATTTCTGACAACAATGTTACTAACTTTCCATCTACAAAAAAAATGCTTTCAAATTTGTATCTCTAGTTTCTCTACGAAATAACATATCTTAATGAAAGTAACCTATATTTGAACCAAGGCTCTTAAGAACCTCCTTACAAAATTTTATTCAAGTCCATTTAGTAATTTTTATATGATGCAAACACAGACAGACAAAAAATTCCAAAAATAAGTGTTTTGTATTCCATATCGATTACTATTTGCACCAACATTAAAGTTTTAAAGAAATATTTCATGTACAGAAATGTCCCCGTTATTGTTTTATTATTTGTATAGATTAATTTTTTACCACAAGGTATCACCTGAAGCAGTACTAGATATTGTTATCTCAGCTTATTTGGTTTTATTATTTAAAAAAATCAAATATAATTTTTATTTTGTGTAAATTAATATTGCTTAGTAGGTAAAATAGATGATGTTTAAAGTGTAGCGATCCAGAAAATGCTGCATTTCATTCTGCTAGTGTCTAATTTTTCTTGTTCTCTTTGGAAAACTTGCGCGTTTGAAAATAATTTTTCTCAAATGTTTTAGAAATCAAGTTCAAAAATAAACTCTATGCGTGCTCACTTTTTAATTAAATTTAAATGTTTTTTGACCTTTATTCTTTTCTTTATTCTTTTCTTTTTAATAAAGCACTAGGTCAGGTTTAAAATAATAAAAATATTGTTTTTTATTTATTTTTTTTTTTTTTTTTTATTATTTTAAACCTGACCTAGTGCTTTATTAAAAAGAAAAGAATAAAAATAAACCCTATGAAGAAAAGTAAATTTCAATTAATTTATAATATCAAATATATTTTATGAAATTTTCCTTACTGAAAAAAATCATATATTTTTTATATTGTTAAATTTCATGTTGTATTTAATAACAACAATAAACAAAAATGTTTCTTCATGAGAAAGATATATCAAATTAAATTATTCTCTTACAGTTTTTAGGTCACAAATTAAATAATGCACTAAATTAAAAATATTCAAAAAACAATAATAACTATAACTACGGGTACTAATTAGTGGCGTTTGACTTTTGATTCACAACATAGATTCTGCCAGCTTTGCTTTATAATTGAAACTAATTTTATCCCATTCCTCCTGAATTTCGGTTTCTAATAAGAAACTAGCACTGACTACAAATTTTCAATAACGTTGATATCTTGATTCTGGGCAGATAAGTCAAATTTTGCAACACCAGACGTATGCCTTAGATCGTTGTCTAGGTAAAACCTAAACGAATCCCTAACGCCCATTTTATTTCGCACTTTGTACTAAATTATCTGGATCAGATCTTAACAAATCTTTTTATCCTATTTTCTTTAATAAATGTTAAGTTTCCGACAACACCGTAGCATCAAACTGCCTCCGCCATATTTCACTGTAGATTACATGGTTAAAGCGCGGTGTTTGGTTTTCTCCAAACGTAGGACTTCCCATCAGACCTGAAGAGGTTAAGTTTGCTTTCATCGGCAAAAACAACAGACTTCCAGAACGAAATGTCTTTGTTCATATGTTGTCTGCTAAACTTTTTTCTTGGTTTTCTATTACGAGCATTAATCAACGGCTTATTTTGACCATTAAATTTTCTTCGCGCAAAATTCTACGAATATTTCAATCGTTAAGTTTAGAGTGCTTAAATTGGGGTTTTCCTTAACTTTGCGAATAATCCAGCTCTGAACCGTTAAATATTTTATTTGGTTCATATCTGCCAGGTTCTTCTATCGTGTTTTCGAGGCGAAACCTTTCTATAATGTGCTGGAGAGCTG
Source organism: Cistogaster globosa (assembly GCA_937654795.1). Classification (NCBI taxonomy): domain Eukaryota; kingdom Metazoa; phylum Arthropoda; class Insecta; order Diptera; family Tachinidae; genus Cistogaster; species Cistogaster globosa. Next base: position 66,121,077 of record OW569405.1, on the reverse strand, counting down.
ATGCACTAAAAGCAAGAATTTCTGAAAATTTTCGTCGAAGTTTTCTATCTTCAAAATGACGAATAATGTCTTTCCTTTTTCTGAATGACGTTCGGTTTCCCATTTGCTAAAATTTAACATATATTTTTTCAATATTTATTTTTTAGCTTAAGATTCATTTTAAACCGACTTCAAAAAAAGAGGTTATCAATTTGACTAAATGTTGCTTTTTTATCTTTGTGACTGCAGAACACCGTCATTTCTGAGTTGCTTTGAAAACTTTTTTAATTTAATAGATTATGCTTATAAAAACAGTTCATAATCTTAAAACAGTTACAGAGAAACTCTTGAAAATTAGACAGAATGTCCATTACTATATCAAGTACAATAACACGTATAAATATATAAAATTGGAAATTAAAGGGTGCCCTAATGGTTGTAATTTGATATTTATGATCAATCATCTGAACAGTTATATACTAACGCTTAGACTTTAAACAAATTTTCTTTTATTGTTTAGCAATAAAAAGTGTAAAAAATATAGGGTGATCAAAAAACTCCTCTTCTTGTTTATTCTGCATTCATATTTTGTTCTAAAGAAATATGATTTTAGTTTATCTGTTTTTAATTATTAATTATTTATTTAAAATAATTTCTCAAAATTTTTAGAAAGAAAAATTATTTACAAATATATCCGTACGTCTTCCCAAGAAAACAAATAAAAAACAAACATTAGACACTAGAATGAAATGCAGCATTTCTGGATCGCCACATACTTCACCAGCATTCTTCGCATCTGTCTACCTTAGGTTATGTATATTGTAAACATCATCTATTTAGCCAACGAATCAGTATTATTATGGTTAGACGAAGTCAAAAAGAATAACATAAGATGCTAAGCTAAACAGATATATACATTGCACCGTTATTTCATTCTCATAAAATGTATAAAATATGCTGCATCATTTAGCTGTGAGCAAGCTTTGTTTTTGTTATTGTTTTTTCTGCAGCGGTAATACATATCTTATCACAAATCATATAATTTTTTTTAATGTAATAAACATGAAGTTTGTTTCGTTTTTCTAAAATTCAAGAGGCTGTAAGTCACACATCCTAAAAATTAAAGGTTACCACCGGTAAGTTCCTAATTGAGTAGCGCCGAGAAAGAATCGTTTCTCAAAAACTAGACGCAAAAAATTAACGAGGCCAATATTATGGTTTCCGTATTCCTATAAGTCTTGTAAGTCAGTTAAACAAATTTAGGTAGCGGCGTGGTTTACTTTTTTGCGTAGTAAAAATAACTCCGTTTTACAAACACATTTTAAGGATTTCTATTAGGTTTCTTATTATTGATCATCACTAGTAATATTAGGAAGCGAAAAAAATTGAAAAACTTGTTCAGCCGGAGTTATTCTCCGCAGAGATAAAAAATATTTCTTAGAGATAAAGACAAAGTGTTAGGGGTTAAGAAGATCCGACGTTAGATCTTTGGGATTTTAAATCGCCAACATAAATAAATCTTCCACCAAACGTTTTGTAGTAAATTAATGCGCTGAAAAGGATTAACTAAAAGGTTTTTCGCATTTTTACCGCCAGAAGGACAATTTAAGCTTTCACTTTTTGAAAAAGCTTCAAATCAAGTTCATATAATCTGTAGTAAGAGAACAAATCAAATCGAATGATAATGGGAACTGAGCTTAAATTTCTCAGTACGTTAAAAATTTTTCATTATACCATAAACATTAAAACTTAAAAGAGTTTTAGTATTCACTATATTCGAGAACTACTTAACGTAGGGTAAATATGAAAAATACAAAATAATTGGCCCTAGAAAAATCGATGTTTTTTATGGCGTGTAACAGAGGAACGAATATGTTTCATAAAGTATTTTGTAAAAGAACTTAATGTTTCGAAATATCTAATTTTTAAATTCTTACTGCCTTAGTTCAGATTTACACTATGCAAGTTTTTGATGCAGTTTTTTAAGTTCTCTATTTAAGTTGCAGTGATATGCGTTATTAAAAAAATAAAAAATAAACAAGAAGAACAAGTAACACTAACATCCCCTTAAGATTTATGCAATATCATATTGCTTACCTCTCTTGCTTCACGAACAAATAAAAATTTCATAAAAAATTCACATTTATTAGGAATTTTATAGAGAATCCGAAAGTGTTTTAAAAATCAAGCAGTAATCAAATTGTCATAACCAAAAAACTTACAATATACAAGACAAAAATATTATTTTCAATAAAGTAAAAGTGAAATATCTTTTACACAGTGATGGATACAGTAACAAATTCAAGAAGTAGTGTAGCTTTGTTGGCTTTTAATCTAAAGCAACAGTATAGAAGTTCCGCTTTTTTGGGAAATTTCCTATTGAAAGCAATCAAAACTGTAATAGATGGTAGCAATTTATTTGTAAGCACCCTAAAATAAATAAAGAACGTCTACGAACGATAATATGCGTCATTTATATGCAATATAGCCAAGTTCGGTCTCATAGAGTAGTCACGATTAAAAGAAATTAAATCAGTTTATACTTGTTTATTTATGGACCTTCTAAGTCTGTTAAAGTGAAACACTTGTGGAACATATTTAAAGATACTTGAGTACTACACGAACAATCTAGAATGTTATTAAAGGGATCATAAAAACCAAATACGTTTTAAAGTTAACGAAGGAATATTATCTGTAAAAGTATTTTCTATTTAAATTATAATATTATTAAATAAAAATACAATTTTTTTGCCTTTAAAAAAAATTTGAATGTTGTAAAAATGAATTCCCACTTTTATAATGTCAAAATTCATAATTTTACGATTGATCAAAAAATAACGCTCGCAAAGTCAGGTAATATTGTTACAAAGAGCAGTGAAAAACTTTCTTAAGCAAAAGTACGCAACACCGGGATTTAAGTATTCCTAATATTCAGGAATTTATTCAATTTTGTATTAATGTTTTATTTTTATTTCTTGCTTACTATTATGTTGCCCTGATAAAGTTCCCTTACTTGAATTATTTACAAGTTAAAGCCGCGTAGAAGAAATGTTTAAACAGAATAATTATTTTTAAACAGTTGTTGGCGTGTTTAACCTAATGAGCATAATGTGCAAAATAACAATAATAAAAAGGATACGGTTGCAATAATAACTGTCGGATTTAAGTATTAACACTCTCACACATGCCTGCACACACACACATGTGTATGAATTCATGTTAGCTGTTATTTTTATAAAATTTGCAATAAATCATCAACAGACTTAAAAATTTAAGTAATTTTGTAAATTGAATAAACAAGAAAAACAAAATACATGCAATTAAAAGTTCAAATGGTTTAAATGGTTTAATGTTATAAAAATGTATTAAATATATAATTTAAGCCTAAAAATTTCTTTATATTTTGAATTATTTTCATTTTATTGTAACCTAGAGAAATTGTTCTATTGTCGTGGTAGCAAAGGCGAATGACTACCACCAAATCCTCCCTCAGATTTAATAATAACGCAAGGGTAAGACCGTTTTTCATTTTAAACTAGTTAGCTAGCGTGTTAGCTTACGCCATGTTAATTAAATTAATAGTTGGAGAGTCTTCAGCGACTAGTATATTACGGATCATCGCTATCTTTACTTTTTGAGAAACAGGGAGAAAGTAGGAACAAAGGACCATACTGTTATTGAAGAAATATTGACAACACTAAACGTTCAACACCCGGTTATACTTAGAATTCACGAAGTAGAGAAAGCCATGGTCACATTCTCTGAATAGTGCTGCTGTAATACTCTGCAGGGCATTCATATTGAAATAGAAGCGCAAACCCCTTTGCGTTTCTGATCCTAATCCATCTACCGAAATAATCAATAAACCGCAGAAAACTGGCGACTAGTTTGCCAATAGGACTTTCCTGAACAGACTTAAGCATCAACTATTCAAAATCCTTGCGAAAAAATTAACAAAAAAACCTTAGCTCTTGATTTTATAGAGGGCTTGCTTTTCCTGGTTTAAAATGCTAGATCAAAAGACACATTGCAGAGGGACTTAAAACCATGCGACTAAACTCCTTTTTGTTTAAAACCCCGGAGGCATCATCTCTCTGCCCTCAAGGGAACATTGGTTGAGATGGCTGTGCACAAGCTCATGGAAAGATCGCTCAAGCAAAAAAAACTATACGTTGAGGGTGCCATTAACAATGACAAACCAGTGACGAATACACGTTCCTTTTTGGAGTTTTATATTGATCAGCAGATTATAAGTGTTATGTCAGAATCATAACGTCTAGGGCTTGTTTGACTGAAGCTCACAAACTTAAAAACAAGTGAGGTGCTTTTATCTCTGTTTTAAAACGTTGCATATAATGATTTGTTATAAAAATTTCATTGTTTCCTTTGTAAACGCCGGCATCCTGGCAGTTGTGATAATGGTTGATCCACCATTAAACTATTAGGCATTTAGAGTGCCCATTCTCCCACCAAACGCAGCGATATCGAGATATCGAGAATAAACAACGTCAAACTGGCTCTCTCGCATAGCGGCAATTTTTTGAATCCTTTCGTACGGGCATCAAAGTTTATAATGGCAATATAAATTTGCAGGAGGGCCATGAGCTCAACTTGGGATATCGGACCAAATGAGATAAACTTGTTTTGTAGGCTTTGATTAAATCGAATAGGACAGTCCTATTGTTTTATGTCAATCCTATAAAAAGAAGCTTTAGATCGACAACTACGCTTTATTGGCCTCGAGAGTATCTCATGGTCAATAGACTGGAGGCGAGAAAGACATTTAGATTGAGGGCTCCCATCAAAACTACTGTTTGTAATAAGGTTTCTGAATGAAGAATGATATTCTTAATCGAAAGCTATGAAAATTAAACTTTGTGTTTTTAGCATTAACTTTAGTTCCCCTTTCTCATTTCATCACTATATTTTTGTTATTTTAGTAAAATGTGAAAATGTATTTTTTTAATTTATATTATGCAAAATTATAATAACTTAGCAACACATCAACTTTTGAGTAAATAACAGTTAATTTAAATTTAAAAATAATTAAATTTTTGTTGCCACATGTGTTTATGTATTAATGTATATGTAAAGTTGTATCACCCTCGATTTCATATTATTTTTATTAAATAAATTATAAAATAAGTTTAAAGTTAAATATTTTTCTTTTTATAGTTTTTCATTTCATGCAGCTGTGTTGAATGCACACAACTCTATTTTTATTTACGTAATAACAGAGAGGACACGTCGATATATATAAAAGCAACGGGATGTCTATAAAGATCCGAAGTTCTAAAAACTAACTGCCTTAAATTGTCCCGTACACCCTTTTGGCAGCATTAAAGGATTTGATAGATACTGAGTTTTTGTAGCTTTAAAATTTAAGAAGATTATGAAATCAGTCAAAAAGTTGTCTGAGAAAGTAAAAATGTGTTTCTAAACACTGATGTTAAACATGCCTCCGCAAACACTATGAGTTTAAAAATCTACCCGTTTCTATCAGATACGGTTTTTCCAAATGCTCGTTTTTGTTGTTTGTAATAAAAACAATAATAAATAACAGACCTGTTTAACCATTTAACAAAAATTTTATAATAAAATCATTTCTTTATTTATTTATTTATTTATTTATTTATTTATTTAAAGAGTATAAATCTTTCAATGCAGTTAAATTTAATATAAACAAATTATAAATTAAACTTTAATTTGTAACCGCATTCAACTTACAACAAACAAATGATAACTTTAAATAAAAAGTACACAAGCATTTTCACTATTTAATAAACGCTAACGAATGCCATTGAGTTTTATTTTTATTTTAACGATTAAATGTTTTTTTTTATTTTTTAGTGTTTATAAGTATGCGGATATAAAACAGATTTATAAGGATGTGTGGAATTTTTCATTATATTTAAAGTATTAATATAATTATATAATTTATTTACGATTATTAATTTACAACATTGTTTATAGAAATGTTTTGTTGTTTACTGGCAGTGCCCATGACTTCGTCCGAATTTCATTTATAATTTTCTTAAAATTTAAAAAAATGTGTAAATGTTTGAAAATTTATTGTCGGAATCTCTAAACAGTGTTAAAAATTTTTAATCTATAAAAATAATATGCGTTGACAACTGTTCTAGTAGCATTATACCGGTAAAATTGGGTGCTTTCACATTTGTAACTGTAGTTTCTCTACGGAATGACATATTTTTATAAAACAAAAGTATTCCATTTTTGAACTACCCAAAATTTTATTCAAATGTATCCAGCAGTTTTTACGTAATGCGAACACAGGCAGACAAAGACTTTAAAAATTAACCCGTTACTGTTTTATTTTATATATAGATGGAAATGTTGGCAAAACTTTTTCAAATATAACTAAATCACAAATTTTTGCAACAACATAGAGTTTTTATAACGTCAAGTTCGTTTTGATTTTTTTGTGTTTTTTGTCTATTTATCGTACCAGAATATATAGCAATAGTTTTCATTTTTCTAATCGACAACAATTTTTTATACGACACTGTTGGGATTTGAACTTATAATTTAAATAACTCATAATCAGGGGCCTATTTCATCAAGCTACAAGTTAACAATTACAAGTGTTTTTGCCTGTAGAATTGTAAACTTGTGAATAATTGTGTTTCATCAAAATACAATTACAAGTTTGTAGCTACAAGTGAATTTTACAAGTTACAAGTCTACAAGTCATACTTCTACAAGTGGTTTTGTTTCACTAAACTAACTTTGTAATTGTAAAATTGTAGAAAAAAGGTAAAGTCGACGGAGACCTTCAGAAAAAATTTTACAAGTTACAAGTAAGTGATTTAATTTGATTTTTAAATATCTTTTTTATTAAAAAATAGTTCATCTTAACACAAAATCTAACAATTTTAAAGTAATTAACATTAATTTATTTATTTGGCTTATTTTTAATTATTAATAAAAATAGAAATTATAGATAAGTGGCAACACCACTGAGCATATGTTATAAAGAAATAAACACACGCGCAAGTGCAACATATAATATATAAAATTGTTCTTAGTTTTTTAGTGCAAAATAAATCTTTTATACGATTCTAGTTATGAAAGCGATACTGAAATCGCATTAAGAAGAAGAAGACTGTTTAGGCCACGTCTTGAATATGAATTCCTGGAATCCACGTTGGAGTACAATGAGCGTTTCAGGCTAAAACGAGACAAATTTCTTTTGTTGTTAAATATGTTGTCTCCAATGTTGTAGAGGGAGACAAATAGAAGCCATTCTCTCACGGTGCAACAGCAGCTGCTGATAACGTTACACTTTAATAAAAATAGATGCACCCAAAGAGCATGAAGAAGCTTCTGTTGATCGGCACGCTAATCACTGCAATTCCTGTATGGTGGTTTGTGGACCCGATCTCCAATTCTATTACTCCTATTCAAATTGGCCTGGGAGTACTCACAACTATATGTTTATCGGTATACCGTTACAGTACATTAGAGTACCCATAATTGCGAAAGTATTTAAAATAACGATATTTTAGCATTTTGAGTAATAACAAATAAGAATTGTAAAATTAATATCACAAAGACTTGTAAATGTAAGAATTGTAGTTTACAAGTCCAAAAAGCTGCAAGTGTTGTGAAAATTTTGATGAAACACAATACTTCAGCACTTGTAAGAATAAGAATTGTAATTGTAACTTGTAAACTTGTAGAATTGTAGCTTGATGAAATAGGCCCCAGATCTTTAATTAATTATTTTTTAATGTCTTTTGCTTGCTATGGTTTTTTATCAGCGACCTAAAAAAGAAATCGAACGAGTTGCCCAATTATCACTTCCAATATTTTTCTTATAGATTTTAGTGACAAAACTCAGCCTTTATTGTAGTTTAGTATATGTTTTCATCAATAATATCACAAATAGTTTTTTTTGGCGTTTTTAATATTAATGAACTAAATATCAACCAAATAATAATAAAAAATCAATTTGGCTAAAAAAAATGTGTCTTCCTTTATTATGCAATTAGTTTTTATTTTTCTAACTCAACGACATTTTTAATGATTCGAATAAGAATTTCGCGGTTTATTACCAACAAATTTTTACAAACACATTCGCATAATATAAGAGTCAATTTGAAGACTAAATCTATTCGCCGAAACAATTCTGAAAAGCAAATATTGTAAAGTAGAGCAACCAAAACAAACGACAAAAAGTCTAATAAAAAAGCGACGTCTTAAGCACTTACTAGACTGCTACTTAATCAAATACATGAAATACTATTATTATACCCGACACACACAAAATTCTTTTGGATAAAGTTTAATGCGTAATTTTCAATAAAAAATCTCTTTTAAAAATTTTACATATTGTAACATTATCTGAAATTGTTGCATTTTTTAATCTAAAGAAAAAAACAAATGACATGGTTACACAACAAATTGTATTTTATTATCTCCGTATTTACACGAACAATGTCAATTCTCTTACCACTAGCTGTTATATGTCCAGATTATTTATGAACAAACATACCTGAAAAGATATTGAGAAAATAAAATTCTCATTATTACAGATGAATAATAAGGTTAATAATTGATAATAAATATATTAAATATACATTATAAATACAGATGAGTGTAAACTAAAAGGACAGTTAACTGTTTTGTCCTGCCAATTTAAAGATAACATTTTTAATGGCTCATTTGTTGGCTCGAAGTTAATTATGCTTTAAAAGTCAAATTAATCTATTAAGTTTAACATAAATGACACATACTTTTAAGAGCTAGTTTTTTTAATAATTCAAAATTATAAATAAAATTTAAAACAGTTCGTACTTTAATATAAATTACTCTTTAAACTACAATTTTTATTTTATTTTATTTATTTATTTATTTATTTAGTCAATCAGTATATAATTCCTGTACAGCAAAACTAAGCTGATTATTATTATTAGTAAAGGGATGTAATACTTTACAAAATTTGATAATAAGAATAACAAACTTAAGGCAGAGATTATAACAATATTTATCATATATGTATAACCACACGTATCATACTAAAGATTTCCGGAATAGTTAAAATAAAAATGAGAATACGAAATTCTTTCTACCTTTAAATTTATATATTAAAAAGAGGTTTTATTCAAAAATAGTAAGTTTTGCTCCGGGTTGTTGTCCCAACTTAATATAATTAATTTTTTAATATCGTATATAAAGCCACCGGCAGGAATACAAACGAAAGTAAAAACCAGCTTAGTAAGTAATTGCAGAAATGCAAGCGATAATTAAACAAGAAAGTGTATTATATTCGGCTATGCCGAATCTCCACTATGTATGTGAATCCAGTTTAGTGAAGTAGTTTCTGTCAAAAAAAAAAAAAAAAAAAAACAAATAATGCAGTGACAGAAAAATAAGAAATACAAAAAAAAATAATTACGATATATAATTTTATATAAAAATGTCATCGGTTCTTAATGGGTTAAGCATTTTAAAAAAAATTTAAGTATTTTACTCATATTGACAATCAAACTTTTTTATGAAAAGTCGGTAAATGTGGGCGAACTCTAATTTTTTCACTTAATGTTTTTTTTTTTTTTTTAATTTTAGCTCTTTATCGCTTCATATTTTTTTTTTATTATTGGAGTTACTGCATTGTTCCAAATGATGTGGAAATATTAGACGCAGGCATTGTGTGAAACCCAGTGCCCTGGCAAAGTTAATTTCAACACTAACACGGACACGGACAGACGGACAGACGGACATTGCTTAATCGACTTCACTATGCATAAGGACTCAGAAATGGATATATCAAAAATTATGAACAGAATGATAAACTTAGATTAAAAAAATAGAAGAAAGTTAATATTTAATTTATTTATTTATTTATTTTTTTTTTTCTTTGTTAAGATTATTTTTTTAAATATTGCTATTACTTGTTGACTTGGTGGAAAATTGATCCAAACCGAGGGCATATACATAAAACTGCCATTTGAACACTAGTCATTGATTTCCAGGTAATATAATATTTTGGTTTCGTAGCGATTATGAAAACATATATTTTTATTCAAATCCATATCTACTAATTATTATTTAATGTTGAAAAATAAAAGTGAAAATTTAAACAAAGAGAGACTCCGAAAGAAATTAAGATCAGAAAACCTGATTAGGCTTTCTTATATTTTTTTACATAAATAAATAATATAATCCGTTTAGTCAGTCACAGCTTCAAAATAATTTACACTGATAAAGCAGGGAATGAATCAGGTATGCTTTAGTAAGTGATGACCTTATTCTACCAGGAGTGATATATTGTGTGTACCACCAGTGAGTTATATGATCATTCTATGTCGTTCAATTGTGAAAAGATCAAGATTTTTCGGCGTGTGAACAATTTTTGGTTTAGAAATGGGGAAGTTTAGGTGTTATTTACTATAACAATAAATTTATACTTCCCGGGTTTCAAACAGAGTCCTTTTGCACTAGCCCTAAGTTAGATTCTGTTGAAATCATCATTTATCTCTGTTATGCCTAAAGCCATATTCTAAACTGAGCTACTTAATGTTAGGTGCACGTCATCTGCGATTAAATAAATTTAACATTTAGAAAGATGTTTTGTCAAATCATGCTAATAAGGGATAAGTTATTTGACCATGCAACATTTACAAATACCGATTGTGTTCGGTTTGATAGATACAGGTCTGAAATTCTCTTTTGGTAATATTTCTTCCAAGTTTATGGATTAAGGCGTCTGGTTTAAGTTTGAATGAAAATTATTTTTACTCAAAATTTATTAGTACTGTCTCTTGTATTTAAACATTAAAAGTAATAATAACGCATATCATTTATACAGCAAACAAGCTATAACAGCAGAAAAAAAACAACTTGCCACAATCAACACAAACAAACCACAATTTGCAACGATTAAAAAGGAGAAAATATAAAAAAATATTTTCACTTGATGTATTAAATAATATATTTGTAGCATCAAATGCACAACAAATTCAAATGAATGTTTAAGGAAACAGTAACCAAACTCAAGAAGGAGTAATGTTTATGGACATTTGAATTAAATAATTCTGCATTGTACCTGAAAAAGCTCTCCAGCAATATGATCCCACATACTAACTGTCCGGCTTAAAAACGGATGAGTCAACATTGGAAAAAACTTCATTTATCTCATTTTATAGTAGTATAGAATAAACATGGATATCCTACTGTCACCTATGATCAAATGCCATCTCTCGCACGCGGTCGAGTAGCTTAAAAACAAACTTTAGAATACTGGAACTTCATGATAATTATATCCCATCTTTAGCCAGATGTAGATGTTAGGAGTTTAGATGGAAAAAGTTTTTATATTATTTTAACAAACCAAGGCACTTAAAAGCTTCTTTTGAGACTTGAAAAATGTTTTAGACCATCGAACATTTTACTGATTTTTTCATACCAATAAATGCAAGAACTTCTGATTCCTTAATACTTATCCTACCCATAACTACAGATGAAAAACCATTTTCAGTCGAACATCTGTTAGAAGGCATTCCACATTAAATCACACGAACATTAAAATCCTCTCTATTATTTCTATACAAGGCTATGCCTTATATACGTTTCACCATATATGTATAACCACACTCACATAGAAATCGGTATAGAAATTCTGGTTCACAACAAGGTTTTTCTCTTTCGAAAATTGTAAATTGTGTACCCAGCATGGTAAATTAAAAGGTTACTAAATCTAATCCTAGTTTAAGTGGTGAAGAGCTCATTAACTTTTCATTAATTTTTTATCATAAACATAACCACCTGCATTAATACAAGATATAGATAAATCAAAGGGAGGCGTGGTGTTTTGCCCGCTACCTCGAAGGACATGGACCGATCTTGCTAATCGATTGCCATATTTAAATTTTTTCTAGCAAATGTAGTGCTTGGCAAAATTGATTTCAACACTTACAAGGACGGACAGACAGACATCGCTCAAAATACTTCGCTATGCATAAGAACTCAGAATATATACATTTAATGCGGTCGTGGAATGGACATTGTGGAAATTATAAACGGAAGATATATGCTTTTGCACCTGCGGTGAAGAGTATAAAAAGAGGAAGAAGGCGTTTCTTACCCACCGTTTAACTATATATACTACTGTTTTGGTGATTTTCAAAGCAAAAGTTTTAAAAGTACGTCTAAAGCTTTAATGAGTTTAAATGTTCGTTGGTCATCTAGACCCTTCTCAGAACCCATTTCAACGGGAGCAGGAAGAACATTTAGACCGATGGTTAAGAAAATCATTAATCTGTAAATATAACATGTGGGATAAAAAACTTACGTCAGGGTATAAAGAGTTTAATCTCTTGTTGATTTTTTATCTTTTACCATTTTTTAACATATAGTTCTTTGGAGAAGCTTATGATAAATCATGTTCTTAAAATTCCCACGTAAAAAGTATTTCGCGTAATATTTTAATATATTGCTAAAACAAACATAGTGTTACTTCTAATTATTTTTATATGTATGATGACATTTCAAGTGGAAATTTAGAGAGATTTTCAGTCTTAATAGAAAAACAAAATATAAAGTTTCTGTTCAGATAACATTTTTCAAGTTAATCAAAAATAAGCAAGAGTGCTATATTGACTCTCAAAGGATTAACATTTTTTAAAAATTTTAGTGTCTTCAAAAGCTTTTAAATGATACTGATATTGATATCTTTAAAAATGTGGTGCACAATCGTACTTTCCTATGAAAAGTTTATAAGACTATAACTCGGAAAATGTAAGCTAGCGCAGAGTTTTTCTATTAATGTTTTTTTCTTATTTTTTAATTCTCTATAGCCCCATATATTTGTTTTTAGGATTGGAGTTACTTTATTGTTTTAAGTCATATGAAAAAATTAGAGGCAGGTGTGGTGTTTAGTCCACTGTCTTGAGATACATTAACCAATCTTGCTTGTTTTCACTAGCAAATCTTTCGAAACTATGTCTGATCGATTGGCGATTCTTTAGCTCGTATAGTGCCTTGGCAAAGTTTATTTCAACACTAACAGGGGCGGAAAGATGAGCATCGCTCAATCGATCAAAATATATATCTTATAGGGTCGGGAATGAATATTGTAAAAATTAAAAAAGGAAGTACAAACTTAGATATACCCTTTTTCCAGTTTTTCGGTGAAGGGTATAGCAACCCAAAAGTTTAGTTTTAAATCAGCAAAAGGTGATATATTCATAATCTGTTGTTGAAAATTAAAAAAGGCCGGCCTATTACGGTTTAAAGGGTAAAACAATATTGTCAAAACCTTGTTTAAATTAAAATATATAGACGTATTAGTGAAAATTGCATCTATACGGCAACATTTAGTAATTTCCAACTTAATCTTATTAATTTATTTCAAAATTTTCATAGTGGCTCGTACTATTGTTTTAAGCCATAAACCTAAAACCACATGTTATGATCGTACTATGTGGTATTATATCATATTATTATTTTACTATAACTATGTTTAAAATTTAAGCCAGTATTAATTTTATTTTAAAATATTTTTGTTTTTTATTTGTTGTAATTTGACATTTTTTATGACAGGACGATATATTATCATTTCATGCACAAAATTCAATATAAAATAAGATTTAGATTTTTTGGTTAGTTACAAGGGTGTTCACTTCAGTTAACGATATAAATAAATTCAATTTGACTTTTTTAAAGATTAAATAATTAACAACACCTTTAGAAAAAAATGGTTAAAATTTTGTTATCTATTTAAAAGCTTTAAAAAAATTCGTCAAATTAAATGATCTAATAAAATGTATCTATTATATTATAATTTTTTTACTTATATACACATACACAGCAGAGATGGTAAATTTATTACAAATTAAAAAAACTTATTTTTTAGAAATTGTAAATTATATGTTATTAAGTTTACTGTTCTGCCTCTTTGTACTTTTTTAGTTTTAGCAGCGATTACTTAATTAGCATAATTCTTAGGTCTCTAAGAATTTTTTAATTACAATAAAAAATTTCAAACGTTATGCATATTTTATATTTTAAAAATAATTTTGTTGCAGCCACCGTTAAAGCACTCTTGCGAATATTTATATTTTTTGTAATTGTTTTAACTTCTATGTAAAGTGACATCTGCAAGTCAAAAGAAAGGTTAATTATTGCCATAATAATTTTATTTTCTAAGCGCGGTATGCAAGTTTAAGTATACAAAAAATCTTAAAGAAAAAGGTAGAAATTGTCTTGTTGTAAGTTACACTAAAATTGATAATCGAAGAACTAAGAAGCTTGCTGCGTGTTAAAACTAAAAAAGTAAAGTTAATTTGTTGAAAAAGTATTTTATAGTTTAATGTCAAATTATTTTTACGTTTAATCTTAGGAATTTCAACGGAATTTCATTAAACATTGTTGTTATTAATCTTGGGTTGCTTCGCTCAACAAATTTTATAAGTGGATTTTTGAATACAATTTTTGAAACACTAAATTTTCGAATTTCGACATTTTTCTGATTTTACTCTAACAAACTTAAAAAGTAGAAAAATGTAAAATACTTTTGTCGCAAAATGGGATAGGCTTTTTGAAAAACAAATTTAAGCAATCATCAATATAGCTGTAGAAATGCTGTTTTTAACTATAATTTTTATTGAAATAGCAATTATTATTTTGGTTAACAAAAAAGGAAAAATTAACTAGATGTCTCTATGTTACAAGTGATCAACTCGTCTGAAAATATTTTCTCGAATAAATTATATAAACCATAAAATATTTCTGTTACAAAACGAATAGCGTTAATTGTTTTAGCAAAAATTATATACTTCTTCCCACTGTGCATTATAGAAAAACAGGTCAGAAGTAAAAATAAATAAAGTATTTTTTAAGTGAACAATAATTTTAAAATTATAATTTTCCATACCTGATGTACACTAAACTATTAGAGTTTTCAAATGGCATAATATGGAGACAGTGTTTGCGATAAAAATTAAGAATTTTATTACTAAAATAAACAAGGTCGTTGTGCAGTGTAGAAATGGAAAATAATCAAACGTCATCAATATGAATAAAAGCAAAAACAAAAAATGTTTTTAAAAACACAACAATGAGTCATGAACAGATAGATCTCTTTGCCATGTACTCACATTAAAACTATGAAACTCTCAATTATTTAATGGGAGAATTGAATAAAAATAAAAAGTAGAGATACTTTACATACAACAGATACGGGTTGGCCTTTTTCTGTAGCCAGCAGTGTTAGCTAGTAGATACAGCAAAAAGATCGTATTTAGAAAGAGATGGCATTAGGGTGTTATAAATTGATTTGCCTTAAACAACGAACTGGAGAAAAAGAGCTGTTTATGGTGGGTGTAAGAATAAAGTGAGTAGCACAAGTGTATTTAAATAGAATAGCAATACTGCAAGTATCTATGAGTTTTATTTATCGTGTGTGGGTATTTCTTTGTGTGTTTTTAGTTGCTTTCAACATTACTCAAACGATTATTTAGTTAATGCAGTGAATTTAGAGTGTTTGGGTGTGTTGAAAGTAATAATAATTTAATAAATTATAAAAAATTAAAAGATATTTTTAAAAATAATTACTTAATACCACCACGAAGTTTATAAAAAAAAATGCACAAAATCAATTAAAAAAGTAAAAACTTTGTTAAAACAAAACCATAAAAATATTTAGAAACACCAGCAACGCACAAGCATTTAAAAACTAAAAATAAATTAATATTTAGCAAATAATAACGATATTACAATCTAAAGACAGCTGCAATAATTTTGAGAATAAAAGTTAAAATAAATAACACATCAAGGAAAAATTTAAGCATTTTTTATAACTCAACACCAGCTCAAATCTTTCAAAAATGCAAGCTATTAAGTGTGTGGTGGTGGGTGACGGCGCTGTAGGTAAAACCTGCTTGTTAATAAGTTACACCACTAACGCTTTTCCCGGCGAATATATACCCACTGTATTCGATAACTACTCAGCTAATGTTATGGTTGATGCAAAACCCATTAATTTAGGTCTTTGGGATACAGCCGGTCAAGAAGATTATGATCGTTTACGCCCTCTTTCTTATCCACAAACCGATGTTTTTCTCATCTGTTTTTCTCTAGTAAATCCAGCCTCGTTTGAGAATGTGCGTGCTAAATGGTATCCCGAGGTACGCCATCATTGCCCTCAAGTTCCCATTATTTTGGTGGGCACTAAATTGGATTTACGTGACGACAAGGCCACAATTGAAAAATTAAAGGAAAAGAAATTAACACCAATAACATATCCTCAAGGATTGGCGATGGCCAAAGAAATTGGAGCTGTAAAATATTTAGAATGCTCAGCCTTAACACAAAAAGGCTTAAAGACAGTATTCGATGAAGCCATTAGATCGGTTCTCTGTCCAGTCATGCGTATGCCCAAAAGACGCAAATGTGTGATATTGTAAATGCATTAAGGAGTAACATTAACTATGACTATTTCACAGAGCGGGAACTCTAGAGAACCAATTTGAAAATTGAGAGCTTAAAATATCGACAACAATATTTAATGACAGAAAATTTTTTACATAATGAAAAGAAAGTTAACAACAAGAAGGAATTCAAAATGTAAAATAAAAACTTTTAAAAAGTTTATTAACAAATAATTACAAAATAACTAATGCTTTTAATTACATACATATATTTAATATGCACTAAATTAAAAAATATATATTTTTATAATGGAAAAAATTTGTCTATTAAACTTTTACGAGGAACGTTCCAAAATTACCCTACTAAGCATTTTGTGAAACTATAAAAATTTGCTCTGCATATGTTACTTATGCAGTTTTCATAAGATGATTTTAATAACTTTATAAGTGATTTGTTATCAACTATTTTTCTATGTGTTAGAGTTAATCGTAATTTAAAAGACTGAATCAGTTTTGTATCAATACTTTTGATGAAGCGACATTTTCGTTCTCTTAAATATGCCATTTTTGTATTATGCATCGTTTGTTTTCATTAAATTTTAATAAAAATAATAATAATTGATGCCTTAACTTGCCTAGAAGATGTTTTTATATTTCTTACAAACAAGTTTCTATCTTTAGTTATTCTTGATGTATGTATCGGCACAAAAAGTTTTCTTTATTATTTCATACACCAAATGGACTGGCATTAATGGCTCCTTTTAAAATACATGCAAGATGTTTTTGCTTGTGCATGCTTAGACGTGAATTTCCTTGCTTTTAAATTAAACTACGGTTACAGTTTGGAGTTATCAATTTTACTTATAAAATTTTTTTATAAAATATTGTCGGATAGTTTTGGAACCGACCTCGTGTACACAGAACTTACATCTATTTTATAAGAGTTACGGATTATTATTTTTATTGACATTATTAGTTTTCTTTGTGATTTTTTTATCTTTATATGTTTTTAGGTCTATTTTTTACACATGTATGTTTGTTTATATTTTATGTATTGAATGTTTTATACATTTATAACAATATTGTATAATTTAAGTAGAAGGAAATAAAAAATAAAAATAAAAATATTTATTTAATTTTTGTCTCGTTAGTGGGTTTAATGTGGGGGTATAAAAAATATATGTATGAAACAACTATGACATAAATTTTAGAAAAAATAAATTTAACATTGAAATTAGCTACAGTAGGTATAGAATCTATGTGTATGCTTTTGAAAAAAATATTTTAATGTACATATACACATTCGTATATAAAAAGATCAATTCAAACTTGTCTTTCTACGTACATACATAATGATTAAATAATAAAAAATATTTAAGTAATAGAGGTTGCAATTACAAACAGAATTAAAAAAACAAAAAATAAACTTAGAAAATGCTTAAATAAACACAATTTAATTGTGTTCAAAGGCAGCCTTTTTCAATTTTACCAAATAACAAACAAACATACATATATTTGTATGCATATTTAAGTTCAAAGAGAGGTGTTTTTGGAAACCTAAACTAAATTTTTATCGTAAAATTGCGATCAAAGTACTAAAACATATTAAAATTTAATACGATTAAAAATATGTTATAATTTATATGCTTGCATTTATATATGAAGAAAGCTTCTTTAATGTAAAGGCATCTCTAATATCAGAAAAGTTTTATTATATAACAAATCGATTTTATATTAAATTATAAAAGAAATTGGCTAACGCCTTTGAATCTAATCAGTTAATGCGATAAGCAATCTAAAACTGTTTTCGGTTCCTCACTTATTATAAACAAAATACATAAACTGCTGCATACTTGATGTTATCAATATACGATTTTACTAAAAAAAGAGCTTGCAAAGATGAGTAAAATTTTCCAAAAAAAAATATGTCAATTATAACTAATTATTCTAATATATTGATGAACTTATGACACAACACGCTAATTTGAGATACATCATAAACAAGCATTTTTTTAATTGAAATAAATAAAAAAAATGGAATATAATATTTGACTTTTGACCAAATTTTCGTTTTGTGATTTAAAAAGACTATAAAAAACAAGAGACAAAAAAATATGATGTACACACATACTGGTTCCCTATATTAACCCTCCGTATTCTTTATAACTCTCAACGTACATTAATGAAAGTTTACGATAAACAAAAAACAGATCAAACAATTCAGAACCATTTATGTATGTCTACTTAACAAATCGAAAATCGGAATTTGTGTATTTTGTAGGGTTTCAGATTTCCGGGGAACGGGGAAAAATTATCGCATTTCCAGCATTTCCCAGTATTCCCGAGAAAAAAGCAATTTTAGAGAAAAGAAGTTTAATTAATAAAATAATATTAAAAATACAAAGTTACATTAAAACATAAGCAAACAATAAAATTATTTGCCAAATTGTAGTATTAACAGTTTATAAAACATAAAAACAATTCAGGCGACAACACATACATACATATGTATGTTTGTACTACATAACGAGAGATAACAAAGATATAATATTGAAAAAGTATTTTATTAATTAGTTTTTTTAATATATGATTTAAGAACTGTTGGTGCATTCAACAGTTCACTAGACATTCTGTTGTTTGTTTTCGTTGCAAAATTTCTAGAAATTGAAAAGAGCTCTTCACTTTCTACTGAGGAATGTTCTGTTGTCAGCAGTGCGTTATTAAGATTATCCGTATTAGTTGTTCGAAAGCTAGTGGCGTCAAATAATTCAAATTCCTTTTCAAACTAATTAGTAGAATTTTCACGAAACAAGATATTTGAACATTTTTAAATGTCACAACTTAAAAAACAATCAGGGTATTTTTCGATAGTGTTACTTTTTCCCCTTGGGAAATTGTGGATAGCTTTTTCTGTTTCCCAAACCCTAATATTGTGTCAAAATCGAAATAAGCGTTCGTATAATTTTTATATCAAATTAAATAGTCGCAGTAAGGCCGGAAATATTTTAAATTACAAAAAATTCAAATATACTGACAAATTTATGTAAATGTCAAATTTTTGAAATACTCGACGAAATAAAATGATACTACGAGGGCTGCTATATATATTTCTGGCCTGGCAACACTGAGTGCTGCCAAGTGCAATCTGACATTTCTATTGAAAAGTTTGTAATTTTTAAGCATAATCGTACTCAAAACGTTTTGTCGTACGACCATTATTTGTGTTGTTTACAGTGACTTGAAAAAATTAATATAGAAAAAAATGGAATTAACTCATGAACATTTTCGTGCCATCATTTTTCACAACTTTCGAAGTGGATTATCACGACAAGAGTGCATTGATGAACTAAAATCTTTGTATGGCGATGAAGCACCATCTTATAGCACTGTAAAAATTGGTATAATGAATTTAATCGTCGCCGAAGCTCGCTCAAAGACGAATTCCGTGAAGGTCGTTCAAAAACGGCTGTTGTGCCAGAGAACATTGATGCCGTGCGTGAACTCATAATGCAAGATCGACATGCGACATACCGAGAGATAAAGACATCCTTGGACATTTCTTCCACCAGCATACATCCGATACTGCATGAACACCTGGCCGTAAAAAAGGTTTGTTCTCGTTGGATCCCGCACAATTTGAAAGTCGCTCAAAAAAAGGCTCGTGTCGATTGGTGCAAAGAAATGTTGCAAAAACACGATTGCGGTACTTCAAAAGACGTTTATAAGATCGTCACAGGTGACGAATCATGGATCTATGCGTATGAGCCCGAAACGAAACAACAGTCGACCGTGTGGGTCTTCAAACACGAGCAAAATCCAACGAAAGTTGTTCGTGGTAGAAACACTTCGAAGCAAATGGTCGCCTGTTTCTTCGTCAAAACTGGTCATGTGAAGACTGTTTCGCTTGAGCAACATAGGACGGTCACTTGTGAGTGGTACACTACAATTTGTTTACCTGAAGTCATCAGAGAAATTCGAAAAACCAACAAGAGAAGACGAATTATTTTTCACCATGACAATGCGAGCTCTCACACATCCGCTCAAACCAGAGCGTTTTTGACCGGCCAAAACGTCGAACTAGTGGGTCATCCGCCGTACAGCCCTGACTTGGCACCTAATGACATCTTCTTGTTTCCGCACATCAAGAAAAAAATGCGTGGTCAACGATTTTCGTCGCCAGAAGAAGCTGTTGAAGTGTCCAAAAACCAAAAAACAAAGAGGTGTCTCAATCGGAGTTGAAAAAGTGCTCGTCATGCTCGAGAATACTTTGAAAAACAATAAAACCATTTTTGATTATAAATATTCGCATTTTCACTATTAGACCAGAAATATATAGAGCAGCCCTCGTACAAGTAAACATAAGTGTTTTCAATATAATTTTGAAAGGTTAAAGCACTCCTTTTAATTACAACTTCTTCTACCGTGTAGGAAAAAAATTTTTAAACTAAAACTCATACATACTCAGTTTTAAAAACTTTTGTTTTTGCTAAATGCTGCTGGTGGTAATGAATAAGTTAACTAACTTTTTATATTTCTGTTGCTTCATTTTTAAATATTGATTTCGAGACAGTTTTTTGACTAACTAATCTAGTTTAAAATTATAGAATCAAGTAGTTTATTAAATTTAATGTGAAATGTGTTTTAATAAATAAAAACAAAGAATAAATAAAACTAAATATATAAAATGTATTTTATTGGCGTTGTGAATGTATATTTCATTTAGTCACACACAAACCTAACAGTATTGGTGTTGATATAGATGTTTTGATTTATTAAATGAGTTTTTTTTACTTTTTTTGTTGTTGTTTTTGCTTATTAATAATTGTTTTGCACACAATGTTGCTTAACCAGTTTTTAGCATTATTCTAGTTTTGAGATTTTTGATTAGGTTCTGACAGTTTTGATGAAATCCAATTATGGCAGAGATCATTCTGTTATCATAATGCGATTTCGAGCATCAATAACAGTCACTGCTTGACTAGACTTCCATTTGGAAGAAAACAATAACTACAATTAAGTAACTTAGCACATCTTTCCATTCTATCGTTTAGTGTGCGCTCGTGTTTTTAATCTAATGATTTTATTTTCCAAGTGCTTTCGAAGTATTGAAAAAAGGTCTTCATCCATAAAAAATAAACCGAGGAGCAAAGTACCTTAAAGTGAAAGCCCAGAAGAAATAAAATAACATTTGAAATTATAAAACGTAATGCTAAATTTAATATCCACAAGAATTTTTTTAGAGGCAATAAACGAAATGTGTGCTCACAATATTCGAATCAGGGTTTCGAAAAATTGCTATATCAGTCATTTTTTTCGAATTTCAAATGTTTTAAATATAAAGTTGAAATTTTCTTGGTTTATTTTAAACAACTCTTTATTTGGTATACAATTTAAGGCATATTATTATTACCTAGACGAAATGTTCGCTGGGAAGGTAGAAACAACACATGCGTTTAATATATAAAGAAAATTTATAATTTATTTTTATTTTAACGTCCATGTTTTTTAATATTTTCACCTTCATGGTTACGCAATGTAATTTACTTGTAACATAAAATATATTGTAAATTTATAATTTAATATTCATTATTCAATAACATTTAAAATTCTCCTAAGTAATTGCAATTTTTAAATATTGTTTTTATTCAAGAGGGTCTTTATTTTATTTGCAATTAAATAAATGTGTTATTTTACGCAATTATAAAGGGAAATTATCAAAATAAAATTAAATTATTATTAAGTTTGAATAATTGATTTGAAAGCTTCAGGAATAAATTAATAATAAAGCAACAAAGGGTATGTAGCCATAACTGTTGACGTTATGGCTCCCTAACGCTAAAGAAATGAATGCATTTCATGCATTCCCATCTAAACACTATAATCTCTAAAATTTAATTAATTATTTGTGCCGTAATAATAAACTGATGCTACTTGGTATTGCCTTTGAAAACATTTTACTTAATTCTTAGTCCCTCGCAATCACTGACATTAAGTTTCAGCTTAAACCATTTTTCATTGTTGGCTGACAGCTGCTGATTTCCGTTCTCATTAATAATCGCGTACTTCTTGTAAATTTTAAACTAAGGTCTGCCGTGGTATTCACATTCAGTGAAGTATTACCTCTAGTGTCGTCCAGTACTGGAAATTTAGTTAACATTTAAGCCACTCAAGGCTAAAGATAATACAATTCTGGCAGATAATACGCTCTGTGTTCGCCCAGAAGCGCAGTTGAAATGCTCAGAACTTTAAAAATGTTATTAAAGCACACACAGAAAAATATGGGCAAAAAGTCGGTTAAAATATTCAAAATTTAACTAATAAAATCGTAATTTAATTTTGTTAATTATTGTAATAAAAATAACCTTCACACATTTTCAATAATAAAAACTAAAAAATAGTAATTGGGGAGTGACCAAAAGTTTGCTATGCAATCAGAGCAGAGAAATTGGAAGTACACTTTTATTCAGAGTCAGTATTTTGAAGTCCAAGGAGCCACGCTCATTTTAGTCAGCTTATGATATCTCGGCATTACTTGTACCTATAACAGATGGCCTTGCAGGGTATAACAAATTTTACCCAACTTTGAGATACTTTCTTTCTCCACTTTTTCTTGTTCAATGGACATGTCTCTATGTGTTTGTTTGTCAAGTTTTTGCAATTTAGTTATTTGTTTAAATAAATTTATTTATTTGGGAATGCAATTGTTGCATGTCTACGTTTTAAAAACAATACCCAGTGGTGATGACAAATGCAAATATCCACATTGAAAGGCATAATCATACTAAATACGGGTGTGTATGGTTGATGTGTGTAATAAATATGATTTATGTTTAATTGAGAATTTTATGCAAAATTTGCACAAATTGTTTCAGCACATAAATATATGCACATTTACAAACGTAATGCATTAAAGTATACATATTTACATTTTCTATAATATGAAAAACAATTGTGAATGATAGTTTAATTAAAATAAAATCCGAAATGGCTTTTAATTTTTAAAAATAGTGATATTTGTATTAAGAGGATTTAAGGAGAACAATAACTGAAATAGCAAAATAAAATACCAATTATGATTTTGGATTTTTAAAACCAAAACAAAAACAATAAATTGTATTAAAAAAACAAAAAAGGGTTACTTACAACTTTTATAGTGTGTGTAATAAACGGCTGATATTTCAAGGATTTATGTCTTTGTTAATTTTGTATCTGATCTTTAATGCTCAGTTATACTTCAACAAGTGTTAGTAAAAAAATATGTTTTAATATCTCAAACAGGATGTTCAAGTATTAATCAGCAAGAAATTTCCTTACAACATACATAACA
This sequence comes from Cistogaster globosa, assembly GCA_937654795.1. Lineage (NCBI taxonomy): Eukaryota > Metazoa > Arthropoda > Insecta > Diptera > Tachinidae > Cistogaster > Cistogaster globosa. The sequence continues at coordinate 66,097,377 of OW569405.1, read as the reverse complement.
ATGCATTTTCAATGTCTGCAATATATATTAAACAAATATCAAACTGTACGAATTATTTTGAAAAATACGAAAACTTAACCCATTACGCCAATTACTTTCTTAGTTGCTAAAACTTAAAAAAAAATTTAAATTACAATTGTTTTTAACACAGCACGATTACATTTGATTGAAAACAATTATTATTTTCTTTTAATTCAAAGACAAGTATTTTTGCTCTGTACAGAAATCGCTCTCAAGTAAACAACTGTTTCCAATAAATTTCATTGAAAAAACAAATAAGAGCGCTATATTCGGCTTTGCCGAACCTTACATACCCTTTTTTTAGGCAAAAATTTTACGAAAAAAATTCACCAGTTCTTAATGGGTTATACATTAAAAATGGTATTTCCTTTAACATCTCTTCAAAAGGTTTTAGATAATAGCCATATATATATTTAAAAAAATTTTAAAAGTCAGAGGCCCATAACTCGGGAAATATGGGCCAATTTTTTCACTTGATGCTTTTTTCTTCTTTTTTAATTCTCTATCGCCCCATTTATTTGTTTTTTGTTTATTGGAGTAGCTTCATTGTTCCAAAGTTAAGTTAAGGGTAGGCGTAGTGTTTTGCCCGCTGTGTCAAAGAACATGGACCGATCTTGCTGATTTTTACAGAAAAATTTTCGAAACTATGTCTGATAGATTGACGTACTAAAATTTTCTCTACCTCAGCTAGGGCCTTGGCAAAGCTGATTTCAACACTAACACGGACGACCAGGCGGATCAGTGAATAGACGGATACCGCTCAATCGACTTCGTTATGCATAAGAACTCAGAATAAAGATATTGGATATATGGATATTGTAGAAATTACAAACGGAATGACAAACTTAGTTATACCCTTTTTCGACTTTTTGTGGTGAAGGGTATTAAAAATATAAATTGGTTTATATGCCTGTATAGTTCTTATCCAATTTTTAAACAATTAAGAAAATTGTGAATGGATTTTCTGTTTATGCAGTAGTTTCTCATTAAAATTATTATTAATATTTATTTAGCATACTTTAAGGCGTGTAGAAAAAAAATTTGATTATAGTAATACATTTCCTATGTAAAACATTGTTCAAAAAAATAGTTTGATAAATACAAATTAAAACAATTAATTAAAAATACAACCATCAATGAATTGAACTAAAATAGCCAGACGCAATTCTACATTTTTTTTATATATTACATACAACAAATTTTTACTTTTCTTAGGAGACAAGAGAAGAAACAAACAAAAATATATATACGGGCATATATACATTTGTATGCATAATTATAAAACAAATAAAAAGTAACCTAATTGTTGTAGGTAACAGCGCTTAAATTGCAAAACAATGCAGCGCCAACAAACAGCAGCATCTTTCGAAAATGTACAACCGACAATAAACTATGTAAGGAATTTATGTAAAATATTGCATTGTCGACATCTAATTGCCAACGACAATATTTTCTTGTCTGTCTAGCAATTTATTATTTGGTCTTGGGTTTTTCATCAATTTGCAACAATTTTTTTAAGGAATCTAAAATACAAATTAAGAAATTTTAATAAAAACGAAATTTTACATTTTTAAATTTAATTATAGCCATGGCTGTTATCACCACATGACATCTGCGAACATGGTCTAATTAAATGAAAATAAACAAGAATATTTAAAAATACCATTGAATATTTTGAAAGGAAATTGAAGTACACCCTACCTCACATTAGATTGCTTTGTGCACAATACAAGCAGCCTGAGTATGTAAATGTATGTTTTACCTGTCTTACAATTCTTTGAGTGATAGTAATTTTTATTTTTATTATTTTAGTTTAATTAAGTGCATTTCAGTGTTGATTTGTGTAACTTATTTTTGTATATATATTTTTTCTTAATTATGTTTTTTTGCGTTAAAATTTTTAATATTTTCCCTCTTTCAGCTTGAAAATATTATTTTAGTACAATTTGCATTTTTTTTTTTTTAATTTTTCATCACTATTTGAATTTTTCAGCGCTCATATCAGTCATCAAATTTATTGCTTTGCCGGTAACACAAACATGGCAGGCAGTAAAATAATAAATATAAAACATGAAAATATTTTTGCGCCTCTAATTAATTTCATTTTAAAATCACCCTCAAATACAGTGACTGGCAAGATGTCACCAGCTCCTTGACAAAAATTACTAGTTATAAAAAAACTATAAAGATAAAAATTGTTAGTTATAACATTTAAATTGAGATCATTGGCTTAAATCCATATTTTTGCTATAGATTTCAATTATAATCTGATATATATTATAAATATTTTTGTAAGTTTGTTTGTCGGTGCGTTCATCATGTCCAAACAGGTGAATGGATTTAAGCGAAATTTTTTGTCAGTGAGGTGTAAAAGGGTACTTTTATTTTCGAAAAACGGACTACAAGGGGTGAACAAGAAAGAGCGTACTTTTTTGTGTGTTTGAATCTATTGTAACAAAGTCTTGGCTAATCGATTTTAAAAAAATTCGAAACATAAATTGGATCTCGATTATAAGCAAAAATACTTATGTGTTATCAGAACTATGACCTAGAAAGAAAAATAAGTGAAAAACGGACACCTAAAATTTTAAACATCACCTGAAAAAAATAATCCGTTTTTGTACAATCCTTTAATAATACAAATCACCGTATCTAAAAATATCCAAAATTCTAGATATTAAAATAGCTCATTGAAATATAACTTAAATATTATAAAAATCTAAAAGAACATACATATCCAATCTCATTTAAATATTTTATTTGCGTCATAGACTTGTTAGATTGGATCTGCTAGGCGTCGCCTCTTCTGATAATTTAATATGTTGTCTCCGAAACTACTTTTTTTATTACCAGATATTATTACACATTTGACGTGAGTTAAAGACCATAGTAAACAAGCCTAGAACATAAATAGCTGTGCTTAAAAGCGCCTCAAAATTTAAGCTAGGCAACGTCAGGTGCAATAAACTAATAAAAAAATTAAAATGTAATTTGTTTCCTTAATTTTTAAGTCGAGTATTTTTTAAGACACGAAGACTCCACAAGGTAGCGATGACCTCGCGATCAGACATATTTCGGTAAAGTTTCCAAAAAAGCTCCAGTTCAAGCATTTAAAGAAATTGGTTGAACAACTAATAAAGATATATTTTTTTTTTTTTTTTTTTTTTTTTTTGCTAAACAATACATTCCTTAAAATAAGCAAGATCATTCCTAAAATAATAGAAAATAATATCAAATTTTATCAATATACTGCAAATGCTTATTCAATATTTCCTAAGGAATGTCGATGTAATATATAAATTATGTGATATCTTATCTTGTTTTTTTAAGCTCGATAGAACTTTAAATTATAAAAAAAAATAAATTAAAATTTAAATTTTGATGAAAATGTTTATCTTATTATTTTCAGATAATTCTGGTACATCATTACAAATAGACTCAAGCTTGAACAACACTATCAAATCATCCAAGTTTACTTTGAAAATCAGTCATCAATTCGAGCAAATTATAGACGACTTCGTGATTTGTATGCTGCATGTAATCGTCCGTCTGAGCAAGCCATCCTTCGAACTGTGAATAAGTTTCGTACCACTTGGGGTTATTGAAATCAAAATTTGGCGATAAGTTAGTTTTGAGAAATGGGCCAGTCAATTGGCCCCCAAGGTCGTGCGATTAAACACCTAACGATTATTTCCTGTGGGGCCACGTAAAGTCGCTGGTTTATGCTGATTAATCAGCAACAATTGATGCTTAAGAGGCCAACATTGTTCGTGTTATTCGTGACATAGCGCCAGCACTTCTTAAAAAAGTGATCCAAAATTGGTCGTCCAGAAACCGCTTCGTCATGAGCAGCTGGGGTGACCATATGCCAGAAATCATATTTAAATATAAATGCCATGTTCTGATCTTTCGTATAAAAAAAATCTTCATTACAATTTACTTTTTTGTATTATTTTTACAAATCAAAATTCTATTGGGCTTAAAAAAACACTTTATAATCAACTGGATCCCATATTTATTAAAAAGTATTTGGGAAGAACAAAAATTTCTTTCCATAATTTGGTTATTAGGCTTACGTTTTTTGATCAAATATTTAAAAAGTTTGACCACATCTTAAGCCTTATTGTGACATGTCGGTGGTTTTCGTAAATATCAAGGGCTACTTAATAATAAAATTTTTGAGAAGAGCCTAAACATGTTGCTATTGTATTTATGGGCTGGGTTTGAACATTTTTTGGAAAGACAATAAAATGTCACATTAATTCTTTAGGGAAAATTCGATGGCAATTAGCCACTAAAGAAAAATCAAAGAACTACACATCAACCAACATTTTTTGCCGTCCGAATGACGACACTAACTTATTAAACCAGTATGAACTTTACAGTTTATGTAAATATCTATATTTCTACATTCAAGTGAAAATGTAGAAATATTTTATCATTTGTTGGTATTTAAATATTTTTAAACAAAAATTAAATTTTAATTTTCAGATTTATACACACATACATATTTATTTTATTAACTTAACAGATTTCCTAATCCGTAATTTTGTTTTAGATAAAATCAATACAACCGTATTTCTTAAAACATTTTTTTTTTGTTAAAAATGTGTCATAATTTGACAACTTCATAAAGATTGATTACTACTAAATTGTCTGCTGAACATCAGCTCATCAAGTTTTATAATAGATTTTTAGATTTACGACACATTTAAAATACATGAATATAAAAGTTTAAAACATTTTTTCTAGAATAATATTATGAAATTGAAATCTGGCGGATAAATGGTATGGCAGAATATAATGGCAGTATTAATGTAGATAAACATTAATACTTAACAAAAAAGAAAATATTCAACAGATGGGTTCACTTTTATAATGTTAAATGTGTTAATCGAATAATTTTCTTTTTATTTTGTATTTATTTTAACATAAATTATTTAAACAAACATTCAGATTTTGTTTAAATTTGCAAATTCAATATATTTAACTAAAAAAAATTGTATACCTTTGCTCCAGTTCTTCTTTTGCTTGCTATAAATTTTGTGTTTATTGCTGGCGTATTTAAAAAAAACATTAATATTTACCTTGAAATAATTCGCGCATTTAGTTAATGACGCAAAAATTATTTCTATATCGTTCTGACGTGCAAAAAATGTAAATAAAGCAAGAATTCTCTTAAAATTGGAGCCGTAAAGACTGTTAATAGCTCCTGGATGAAAAAATTATATAGACATATAAACATAAGATATTTTAATATAACAAAGCAGTATTAACGTTTTTTTTTTTTTTATTTAAACAAATATTACGAGTATTTAAGGAAAAATTTAATTATTCCTTTGAATTTTTATTTTAGTTTTTAAATTTATTTTAATCGTACATCCAGAGTTTTTGCTTAAAGTGAATTACGCAAAAAATCTCACACTTAAATTGTTATGACCAGGCCTTCTATATTTGCTGATTATTCGGCATTTTTATCCTCAAAATTATCATAGTGGCGATTTGCCGACTTTTTTGTTAAACTCTTAAGCGTGATAATTTTGCTATATAAATACATTGCTTTTGGGCATTACTTGTTACATTGAGAATCGACCGTTATTAAGTTTGTTGTTGCCTGAAAAGCAAAGTGATGTAGTTAAAAAAAAATAATAATAATGTGCTAATCAATTTCTTTAAACAAAATTATCGTAATGTGATTTTCATTATAATAATAAAAATAAACCAATTATGTAAACAATAAATAAAATAAAAATTTAATTAAATAACTTTAAAGTAATAGATCACAAGTTTTTGTTATCATGTCATTCCTATCCACCAAATGAACGTTATTTTGAATTTATAGAAATTAAAATGAGAAAAGTAGAATTTTTTATGTAATGAAAATATTGAACAGCGCAGCGAAAGATATATATTTTTATTCAATGAATATTGTCATTCAGTAATTTATTTAAACGAAAAAGTCAATAAAGAGAAAAGTGAAAAAATCACTGGTAAATTTGTCTCCAAGTCTAATAAAAAAGATTCTAAAAATATAAACCACTTTAGATTTTTTATAAAACTGCTTTAAATGACTCTAGAGACCAAAATTTTTGATTATTTTTACTACACACGATCAAAAGCTAAAACAATTTAATTACAGATATTTAATTTTATAGATTTTGTGTTATTTTATATGTTGTTAACATTATTTAATATTGAATTGCTCTGTTTTGTTGTTTTTTGTTTATATAAATTATTTTAATTGTATTTAAAATAGGGTATTTTTTAACTTGCTGATCCTGCCGATTTTGCTGTGCATATATGCCGATTTCTCATCAAAATCATCTGGCACCCCTGGCTAAGATTTAAACAAACAAGCAAACATTTTTTGCATTCTACTGTTTTTTGATATACTTTAAAAATACACGTACAACAAACACATTTCATAATAATCCACAATGTAATTTGTTAGTCCAAAAATGTTAATTGCATCTTCAATTTATTATTAATTCTAGTCAGTGATAGTAAAACGTTAGGATTTATCCCTATGTTTTTTGGTGGCACATCATGGTGTCCACGAGCATAATGTCTATTGACTTTGCATCGCATTCAAAAGTGACATATGTCGACTTGAAAAATGTTATAATGTCCATGGACGTTGTGTCGTTTTTAATATGGACATAGTGCACTTCAAAAAACAACCTTCGTTTACCAAAAATTTTCTGCTTAGTTAAAGATTTTCTGTTCTATTGTAAACCCAACACCGCCTTCGCTTTTCAAAGATTTTCTGTAAACAAGTTGATAAAAACTTTCGATATTTCTCATTAAATATACCTATAATATCCATAAACATAACTTCCATGGACTTTGTTTCCTTGTACGTTATGACAAGCCACCTTTTTTTCGACCAAGAAAAAATATCAAAACAAAGTAAATATTACATGCATGAAGTGAAACTCATTTACCTTTTTTTCTCTATTTCCTTAACCACTCTTTCAAATGACGTATGCGAATATTAGGATCAGAATTATCGCTGGGTATTTAAAAAAAAAGTGACACAAGAATTCGCTTGAAAAAAATAAAATCGTATTTGAGCTAAATACTAATTTTAAATGTTCAGTAAATAAATTAACTTTTAAGTATCGTTTCTTGACTATGCTCTTATAGAAAATCGCATTTAAAGCTGGCGGTTCATTTATTGATAATAATTGGTAATATTGTTATATTGGTTATTGATAATAATTGGTAATAACATTAAGCCTTTTACTTTTTAGGCTATGGACTCTAAAATTAAAAGACAACATAAATAATTTTATATGCTGTTTTCCTTTATAATTTCCAAAACAACTTATAAAAACTTATTCAGTTTTCAAATATTTCAAAATACGACAAAATGTATGAAATTTGTCAAAACAGCGAAAATAGTTTATATTGTTTTTGATAGTGATCAGAAAAATTTTTGTAAATTAGCAGGTAAAAGTAATTTAATATTTATGAAGTTCTTAATTAAGTCCAGAAATTGTCAAACTTAGTAAAAAAAAAGAACTTTAAAAGTTTTTTGTGGGTTATTCGGGGAACATGGCTGTGAGTGTGCTAAATTCATTCACTGTATGTTTCCCTTTTATATGCTGCATATTTAAATATTATGTAAAAATTTACTTTAATAGAAAATTCCTACTGAAATTGTGCTGAGTGAATAAAGAATATTTTACTTTTATTGCCAAACCAAAGTGGCTTTAAAAAAGCTTTATATTAATAAATTTCTCTATACTGAGGAAAGAAACAATAAAGTTATTTAAACTATGATTTCAGACGTATAGTAAAGTAAATAAAATATGAGAAGTACGAAAATTATTTATATGCCATAATTTACACAAAAAGGTTTTGTAATTTTTCTATATTAATTAATAAGAAATTTATATGCAAATGTTGTTGTAGATGGTCCACAAATTTGAAAACTGTTTTGAAATTCTGCATAAGCCAAATTAATTCCCTGATTTACACATGTCTTTATATGACGTACTAAGACTTGTGTCCACAACTTTTATGAATAGCGAAAGAAAGATACATTTTTAATTTCATGTGGGAGGATTAATGGGATCGGGCCTCAAATGAAATTTTCTTTAGGGGAAGCTTATTATAATAAAGTTTTGAAAGTCTCTACAGTCATGTTTGACCTTCAAAATTATAAATCAAAATTCAGTTACAAGAACCAAAAATTATGTTTCTTTTTTATGCTTTTTTGTTTTTGAAAAGTACCCAAAAAACACTGCCCTATGAAATTTTCTGTTGTTGTTGCTATTTTGGTAAATTTGAATCGCCGAAAAAACTTTGAAAAAAATGCGTCCTCCTAAGAAAAAAAATTTAAATAGATCTTATCATGTGGCATTTTTTAAGAATTATAAAAAAATAAGAGAGAAAAAGTTTTAACTGTATTAAGAGATTTTTGGCACAGTGCATGACAATAACATAATTTAAAACAATTTCCAACTTTTTGTACAGAAATTTATTTAAATTATCGAAATTAATAAAGTGAATCAAAATAACAATCTTACAAAAACACATGCTAGTGATTATTTTAGCAGTAAAACCTAGCAATTTTTAAACGTACCAGGTAAAGTTCCGGATCTTATATTCTGGATTTAATTATCTAAAATATTATGAAATCATTTCTGTTTAATAAGTTTATATTTATTTTCACATTATATGTACAAATAGTAAAGGACCTACAGAGGCAGCAAGAAATGGTTATATCTTGCAGTATTACCCTTTCTGAATAATTATGTATGTGTATCAGTTATCACATTAAAAGGTTGTTGTGCCTGACTTATAAGTGTAGCAGTGTATCACAAGCTATAAAAACAAATAAAACAAAAAATTGTGTATCTTTAACAATATTCTTATTGTAAAATATTGAACAATAGACTTGCTTTCAGTTTTATGCACTTTAAAAAAACCGTAAAAATATTTATATAAATGTGTATGTTTCCAATATTGTAGATCAATGTAATTTCTGTAGCGATAGTCGTGGTACTTGTATACAAGTTTATTGGACACTTTGGTCATTGTAACAAGTTCGATGATTGCAACATAAGTAAGTTCATTACACCGAATGTGTTCAAATACTGAGTCTTTTTATAGACAATATATCCTGTTCGTAAGTGTATGACAGCAGACTTCACAGACTTTATTATTGTTTTATTTTTTGCTGAGATTTTATTCACATACAAAGTTTTTTTATATGTTGTAGCGTTAGTGTGTTACTGTCAGTTACAAGTTTAATCGTACGTTATTTTTAATAAAATGCACTGTGGAGTAGAATCAATATATTTTTGAAGAAGCGACCATTTCTAAACTAATGACCCGATTGCTTGCAAGGTAACAGAGGAAACATATTCATATGCTTACCTGATTTTTTTTTTCTTTATACTTACAGCTCTCTGTAAGCCTTCCGAAAAATACGCTTCCATGAGTTTTCTGTTGCTTAAAATTATATATTATTTGTGAGAAAAATGCATGATTTTAACATTAACTTGTTATTTGGGAGAATCGGTTAACATAACTTGGCATTTGACTTAAAACCAGTGAAAATTCGACGATTAGGATACGTTTTTTATTAAATTTTCTTCTTCATATAATTTTCGTTAATTTTAATGAGTTTTAAATGAGTTCAAAAGTTATAATTTAATAATACGAACTTATTAAAAATGCATTGTAGAAAACAAGTGCATGAGGAACAGTGAAAATACCCATGATTTTTGTACTACTTATTTATTTATTTTTATTTATTTTTATTTATTATTATTTATTTATTTATTTATTTATTTTTTTTTTTTTGCTGGGATATTATAACTTTTCAATGCTTTGTTTTTTGTCAAAATATCTGCCCCAATTTTTGATACATTTCCCTCAAGATTTTTTATAAGTTATGGTGCTAAAGCTAGGAAATAAAAATAATATTATTTTTGGGTTTCCCAACAACACAACCCTTAATTGTGAAACTTAAGAATGGAAACTTTAAAAAATAATATTTTCTTAAATTTTTAAAAAATGCTATTTTTCATAAATTTCCGTTTATTATTATTTGTGTACTAAAAAAAATATTTTAATATATTACAGTTTTTTTTTTAATTGTATCTCTATGAAGATGATTTTTAAAAGAACTCATGTCTAGTTATTTAAAGTTTTCTTGAAATGCATGGATCATTCGAGCTTCTAGATTATTTTTTCTTCGTTTTCCATATTCAATGCTTCAATGCACAAATAGTTTAAAAACAAATTTTTATAAATTTTGCTTAGTTTAATTAACAGGCATTAGAGTTTTTAGACTGACCTATAACTAGAAGTCTGGAGAGAGATTCGTAGCACATGTACCTTTAAATTATTTAGATTTTCACCACTGTGCTGTGCATGATGAAACACGTTCTGCAAATTTTAAAAGAAATTATTCCGAACGCAAAAAAATTCTACGTGAGGGTCAAAACCATATTAAAGACAACAAAAAAAAATTAAATTCAAAAAGTATAAAATTTAACGCAATCTAATCTACAACATAAAAACAATTTTATTTTATTAAATTTGCTAAACCGCAAAATTTGATTTGTAGTCTAGATAAGGCTACAACTGTCTGTTATTATTTTTCTTAAATTAATTATAATTCTATTTTTGTACTCTAACAAAGTTTTTAATACAAAATTTATTTTAATTACACAAATTTTCCAATTTGCTGCAAACAAAACTGTTGGGGTTTCGCTAATGTGTAAAATTTTTCCTTTGCACGCTATACTGAGTATACTTTTGACGACTTAGAAGAGATTCCCATGTTTTAATGCAATACGCAATTTTTTACTTATTTTAAAATGTATGAGTTGCCAAAGAAGTTTTTTGTCATTTATGATCAATATATTGCTTTAAAATTTTTAATTTCAAAATCTAAACATACATATGTATATGTTATATAACTGTAACGGGATCATTTCTGCATTTCTGTTTTTTTTTTAAATTTTGTTGTTGGTGTAGATAGCAATCGATGTTGAAAATGTTTGTGTTCGCTTCACGTAAAAACTGCTGGACGGATTCGAATAAAATTTTGTTAGGAGGTCCTTTATAACTTCTCTTCAAATATATATATACTTTTTTTATATATGTACTTTCTTTTGGTAAAAATAAGTCATTTGCTAGAGAGAAAAAACGACACAAATGTGAAAGCACCAAATGTTATCGGTATAATGGTGTTAAAATAGTTGTCAGCACATTTTATTTTCGTAGATGGATAAATTTTTAGATTGTTAAATTATGACATTTTTAATTGATTCAATTATTTATTTAATGATTTTTATATTAATTATTTATACAGAAAATATGGTACTTATTTTTAAGAAAAATAAATAAAAATAATAAACTTAAAATCTAAACAAAATATTTAAACGTAACTAACAGAAAACCATTAACTGCTGCATTCACAAAAAAATAAAATAGATTTGATCAAGGTGAATTAATTTTACCAGGTCGCATAGTTTTGTAATGTGTAGAATAGCTGTCAAAAGTTCATCTTTATATTGCAAAATTTTTTTTTTTTTATTATTATTTACAAAAGACTTGTAAGAAAAGTTTAAATATTAAAAAAACGAAACTTAGTAAAAACGTTATAAAAAAAGGGTAAGAAAAAAGTGCAGTAATTAATTGTGTCCTAAAGTTTACCATACACTTATGTGCCTGTGTATGTTAAAAATGTGTTATACAAATATCTTTTTTATTAAGTTTTTGATGAAAAATCTTAAGCAAGAAATCACATTAATTCATTTTACGTCTTTTTAATTTATACCACCTTAAATCTCTTGAAAATTGCCTAAAAGTATAAAAGGTCAACGAAGGACTCTCAGATTCATTTATAGACACTCATCGGTAAGTTTTCAATCCAAATTATAAGTGTATATTATTAGCACTAGTGGTTGTAATCAATGAATAATAAATAATGCTTGTGCTTTTTTAGCATTATCATTGTTTTCACTAATGGTAACGCTTTTTAATGTAAATTGACTAATTAGTTAAAATAATTGATTAATGATTAAATGATTTAAAATCATTATCAACAGCAAATGTATTAATTGTCCCTTTACTCTTAAAGTATATTTATTATTTTAAAATGGCGTATTAATCGCAAAAATTTGGTGAAATACATATGTTTAAATGTTAGGAAAAAAAATTTTTTTTGTATTTTTGTGTAAGTAATAAGATCTGCTAGCTGGGGTGTCATATGACATGATATTTCAAACATCAAGTGTTACACCTTTATCACTTTAAATTGACAATTTATTCAAATATTCAAATAAAGATCATAATATCATAATCATATAAAAGAAACAAGGTTCAGTTCTTTTAAAGCGTCTGTCTGAAACTATAAATTTCTTTTTTGTTTAAAAAATTTTTTTTTAATTTTACATTATTCAATTTTAATTAGTAGTTGAAGGATCTTACGAAAATTGATTACCATTAGTGCAAACAATTATAATTAAAATAAAATCATTGGCATTAAATGGTAGTTAAATTTTTTTCGATGTCATCCCAAGTATGGATCTGGAAAAAGAGACGCGAAAACCTGCATGAAAGTGAATGCATAGCAGATGTCTAATAAACAACTCAAGTTAATCCCAAATATATACATTGTATCAAAGATATATATATAGATATATTTCGGTAGAAAAAATTTGTTTTAAAAACGTTAATACACAATTTAAGTCTTAATGAGTTCGCTCTTAAATTCAATTTTTTTTTAAGAAGATCCGAAATTACCATATGAAATAGTCAATGTTTCTAGTTTTAAATCGAAATTTATTATTTATTTTTTTTAATTACAAATTTTTATAATAATAATTTTCTGCGTACGTTATGATGGATAATGTAATGTTATATCCAGAGTTAGGGCACACCAAAGATTAAAATTTAGTATTCTAAATTTATTTCTATTAAAAAAATATTACAATACGAAATGTACAAAAATTTCTTTTAATATTTTTATATTTATTATTCTTATATTAATGCATTCATATTTTTAAATTAAAGAAACCCCTTTGTTAATGCCGGCATAAGTTTCGTCAACAATTAGTTTTTTTGTTTAAATTCTGAACGAAATGAGCACAAAACATGTATGTATGTGCCAATGTCTCCCTTCGTTTTTTGGTTGTTTTTTTTTTTTTTTTTGTTTTATGCTTTTTGTTTTTTTTTTTTTTTTTGTAAACATGCATACACTTCCTCAACATCTCCTTGACTGGCAGCACTCTTAAGTTTGACTATGAAAAAGTCGTTGAAACAATGCCAAATTTATATGCATAAATTCAATACAATTTCTTTTGCTTGACTACAATGATTCATAAAAGGACAAAATGTTTGAAAATATTAAAAAGGCTGTTTATTTTTAACTAGATTTAGACAAGATAAAAATAAGCATTGTCTCACGTTATATTTTAATATTTATTGACGCGAATAAACATTATTTAATGTCTTACAGATATTTTAATTTGAATGAAATAAAGCAAAAAAAAAAAAAAATATTAAAAAAAACAATTATGAAAATAATAACGTCTAATTTAAAAATGTTCACTACATACTTACACATACTAAAAATGTCTTGGTTCCAAATTATTTTAAATTTGAGAATGATATTTAGTTAGTAGTTCAATTCAGTTCAAAGTTTTATTTAGCAAGTACGATTACATTTAAGTGCAATAAACTTTCAAAACAATTTTCTAAAACCAAGTAAATAATTTCAATATGACTTTAGACAATCTACAAAAACTGCCTGCGAATTCTTATTAACAGAAATAATTTAACACTAAAAAATACCAGCTACGGACAAATGTGCGATATTTATCCACACATACGAATACTCATTCATGTATATTTCGATATAACAGGATATTTATGCACAAAAAAATATTGAGAATATTAGTATGAACCCTGTTGTTAGGAGAGCAAACAACTTGCAAATAAACCTTCTTGTTAACGTTCTATAAATCGCTTTTTTTATTCATTATTATACTAGCAGTTCTCACAACTTCGTCCGCGTATCACTTCAAATTTTCTTAAAACAGTGTTTAAAATTTTCCATCTAACAAAATAAAATGTACTGACAACTGTTCTATAACCATTATACCGGTAAAACTGGGTGTTTTCACAATTGTATCTCTAGTTTCTCTACGAGATGACCTATTTACCAAAAAAAGCTATATTTGAGTCAATGTTGGTTAAACTAAAGATTAAAGCTTAAGCCTAAGAGTTCAGATCTCAACATGACTCAAGACCGTCTTAAGTTCTGATGCAGATATGACATAAAGTGTTTTTTTGGTTCCCGGTTATTCGAGACATTCTTTTTGATTTGAAATGTTCCAAAGTATACGGAATTTTCATAAGACGAAATTTATAAAATATAGGTTCATGCTAATAAAATTGTACATGATAGCGGTGATACTATCAAAAATATGATAGAAATATTTCATATATTTATTGTAAAAAATTACAAATCTGAAAAAAAAGAAATATGAAGTACAACATAGAAACAAAAACAGGCGGCAGCCCATTGTATGCAGAGAGGTAGACACATTCTTACACACTAATAATAAATGTAGAAAGCAGAGCAAGTATTAGTGTTGGCTACTACTATTCTGTTACTATTTCTACTCACACATATTTGTTTCATATTTTATAACCTACATAAAACAGTTGGATGTACTTAGTCGTCTGGAAATATTAAATATGATTATATTTTAATAAAAAAAAGAACAACAACCAACATAAAACAAAATATTTATAAATTCGTATGTATGTATTTATATGTCTAGTTTCGATATATGCAATATTGCAATGTATGTGTATGAATTTTATGGTTGCATGCCAGCTTTCAGGATTCAAGGATATAAAGCGGTTGTAGATGTAATATAAAAACAATTCCGTTAAACAAAAAGAAAACAAAAAACAGTCTGCCATACAAAGGTTAAATATATACTTTAAACTTCTTTCAATTTAGTCATCATGTTCTTCTCAACATTTTTAATTTAAAAGTTGTAATTATTATCAGGTAATGACCCCAGTAAAATATATTTTTCTCTTTGAGGAAAATATTTTAATTGATACTTATTGAAAAAATCAAAAAAGAAGGAATTATTGCTCTCAGCATAAACGCTTACGTATTATGAACATATTTACATATTATGAAGACCTCCAGATAAAAGTTAATCTTCTAGGGCAATCATTCTAGTTATGTAGAGTTTCTTGTAAACACCTTGGATCATTAGGTCGCTAGGATCTCAGATGAGTCTATGTTCCTGTGCTCTTAATTACTAATATCATTTTTGTTCTGTGAACAAAGAAATAAAGACAAATTTGCTGTCAGATATCCTGCTAGACTTAATCGCCCCATTACAATTACCTTTAGTCTCAACATTGATGAGTAAAAAATTGTTTTCTTGAAAACTTGAAAGGTAGCTGTGGTGCTTGTTATTTTTTATCTTCACCTGTTACGATTGAACGAAGCTCACAGTAGTTGAGAATTGGATGTGATCATTTTTATTGCTGTTGGAGATATAAAAATTGAGAAGTGTAATAGAAAATACTTACTGGAACTACAACTAGTGATGAATAATCAGATTAAACTAACACGATTTATCGTGTCAATCAATCGAAGACGCAATTCTTTTTTAAATTAATCACTTATATCACCATGTTAGAAAATGTAAGTTCAATAAAAAGGTTACTAGAAAATTGTTACTTCTTTATAAGTATAAATTATAAAAAGCATGAGTGCTATGTCCGATTGTGACGAATCTTATATAACTTAAACCAAAAAGTTTCTGTGTTGATTTTTTTTTAAATATAAGATTTTTTTATAAAACTTTTAAAATATTAATTGGTCTATCTTATTTTTATTTCAAATTATTTGGAAAAGTTTACATCTTTGATAAAAATTACATTAAAATAAATATTTTGCTTATTTTAAGTTTTTAATAAAATTTCCAATTTTTTATCATTAAACATTTTGATGAAATTTATGTAATTTTGTGACACAAATATTTCCTAATAATAAATGCCTTTTTCTCTAAAATTTCAGATTTCAATACAACAAAGAAAAACAACAAAAATAATCAATAAAAAATAACAATTAAATGCGAAAACGTAAAAATAATAAAGGCGCTCGCATTTTCTTAACATATCTTCACCATTTAATGACTAATGTTGCTAAACTTCATTAGAAAATCTTTAAAAACTGTGTAAGAGAATGGTGGTCATAAATTTTGTGTAGCTCATCTGGGGGTAAGGAAAAACTGATTTTAACTCGATTACGGACAAATGGACATCTCAAGAATATATATACTTCCACCTTTCACCAGTTATAAAGATTATACAAATATAATAATTCAAATCACGAGCGGAACAATGTATGTTTAAGAACAAAACATTTGTTTCAGTTTTTGTAAAGTTTGAGTTTTTACTGTTGTCATACCTTTCGCTAAAGTCCGAAGTCACTGGCTGTTTCAAGCCACGTTGTGATTAGTACTAGAGAGATAGTGTTAGGTATTTGTTTTTTATTTGTCAAAAAAATATTTCTAAAAACATTAAAGCGTTTATCTTTGAAACAGCGCAAAATGTATGGGGTTGATCTAAAAATGTGTTAAATAGATACACACACATAACTAGAAAGTTGGCAATAAATTATTTAACACAAAATAAATAAAGTAAAATTATTGCAGATGTGTATCTGCACTTATTTTCAAATTTAAAAAGTTCTACTTTTAATAGCGTTTTAACGCATTAAACACATAAAACAAAAAAAGTCATTTTAAAAAAGTCTATAAACGCGGTTAGGTGACTTCATTTGGCTCGTAAGTTGTGTTTGTTTACCACAAAACCATAAAAAAGACTTAAAACTTATATCCGTTAAAAACGTCTCAAAAAATCCTTATTTTAATTATTTGAAAATTAGATATTTTTTGCTGAAGGCTTTATAACCCCTACTTTATGCTTTAAATACATATTAAAACAACCTCCCATTGAAGCTATTTAAAGATACCGGTATTAAAATTTCCATTTATTAAAAGTTGCTATTTTATTCAAGCCTAAAAGAATTATGGAATAAAGTTGTTATATTAACTCTTCACTTGTTCCCTCAAAAGTAAACATTTGTTAATTCCTATAACAACAAAATTCAACAAACCAACTAAAACTATTAAAGCAACAATTACTAGCAAACTCCAAAAAAAAAGAAACTTATTATCGATGAAACAAATTGTATTGTACAACAATGAAACATCACATTAAGGAACAATAATCAAGTAAAACTTTTTAAATGACTGCAATTACCTTGAAGTTCGCTATAAAATAAATGTGGAAAATCTAAAAGAAGGTAAAATTAAATTAAGGAAAATTAAATGCAATAATTAGTCCCTGTCCAGAAAGGCGGTTTTTGTTTCTGAAATTTCTTTATATTCTCTTTTAAAAATGCGTTTGTGTCTACAAACTTAAATTTTGTTCTTGCTCGACACTGCGAATGATAAAACAAAAAAGAATTGATTCCTTTCTTATTCACAAACCTAAAAATTGAGAAACAGAAGTATTAATGTATGCTGTCGAAGTAAAAGTTTATTCTTTTTCAGATCTAAAGTTAAAATAAAATTCGTTAGAGTTTTTCCCAGAAAATCCACATGTAGTCCAAGTCCAGATTTACACTATGCAATTTTTTGAGGCATTTTTTTTTTCAATTTTATATTAAAGCTGCGGCAATATGCGCTTTTTAGAAATAAACATAAAGAACAGTAACATCCCCTCTTGTTTCACAAACAAACAAAAGTTTCATGCGAGTTTTTTGAAAAATTGCATAACATTAATGGCGTACAAGTCTGAAAAAAAATCTTTGAGAATAACTTAGGACGGATCAAGGATGTTAAAACCAATTCGCCTGAATTCTTCAATCTTCAAATACGAAGATCTTTCTATTACCTTATTTACAAAATTGATCATAATACTCTTTCATCGCTGAATTCTGTAACACTTTCCTTGCTATTTGGTTATAATTATGATACAACAAAGTTGCATCCGAATTCTTACACAATATATATTTTAAGGGAAAGGAGTTTTGGAAGTCTTTTATTTAAATCTCTTCTAATTGATCACCAAAAGTTTGCAGCTCTTAAGAAATTTGAAGAGCCCCAACAATTAATGATTTAAGACGGTAATTTACATTTAAAAATATTTTAGTTCTGCAAAAGGATTCTCCATTTCTTTTTTATTCTTACTTCTTAGAAATTATATATTTTAGTTTCTAGAAATGCTTTTAAAAAATAAAACGGAATAACATTGCATAATCAGAAATGTTTGTAAGAAATACATATTGAAGAATTGGACACAACGACAAATATAACGATGACATTCCAGACGCTTAGAGAAGTTAGACTAAAAATAATCAAAAAGTTGTAAATAACATGAGACTTATCACAGATAATCTCCCAGTAGAAGTCATAATTTATTAAACAGGTCAACATTATGATGCTTAAAAATCGTAATCAGCTTTCAACTTTATTTGCAATTTCCATATTATTCATATCCGGTCCCATAAAGTATATATATTCTTGATTCTTATATATTGGGAAATTGAGTAAGGGGTGTCCGTTTTTCCGTCTAAAACCGAGTTGAAACCAGCTTAGCCACGTTCCCAGATGAGCTACACCACCATTCTCTCAGACATAATTACAAAAGAGATGCCAGTGAAATGTAGCATTAACTGTCATATTGAAAATGTGTTCAAAAAAAAGTGGAGAGCACCCACATTTTTCTAACGTTTTTATACCCTTCACTTAAAAAAGTGATAAAAGAATATATCTAAGTTTGCCATTTCGTTTGTAATTTCTACAATATCCATTTCCGACTCTTTAAAATATATAAATATTCAGACTTCTTATGTATAGCGAAGTCTATAGAAAAATGTCTGTCTGTCAGTCTATCCGTCTGTGTTAGTGTTAGTGTTAAAATCAACTTTGCCAGGACAGTAGATGCACTAGAGAAAATTTAAGTACGCTAATCGATCAGACAAAGTGTCGAAAGAGGTGCTATTGAATTAGCAAGATTGGTCCATGTCCCTCGAGGCAGTGATTTTGCTTCTAATTTTTCCATATCATTTGGATCAATGAAGTAACTTCAATAAAAAAAAAATATGAATCGATAGAGAATAGTAAATATGAAAAAAAAAACATCAAGTAAAAAAGTTTGCGCTCGCCCATATTTACTGAGTTATGGGCCTCTGAAATTTGCATAAAAAAGTTCCATTGTCAATATGGGTATCATTTGATGAGATCTTTCAGAAAATAGGAATTATATTTAAATACTTAACCCATTAGGAGCCAATGACATTTTTATGTAAAATTATGTATCGTACTTATTCTTATTTTTCTAATTTTTCGTTCTCTGTCACCGTAATATTTCTTTTTTTGATAGAAGCTATTTCACTAAATTAGATTTACATATATGGTGAAGGGTATGTAAGATTCGGCATACCCAAATATAGCACTCTTAATTGTTAACTCTTAATTGTTTAACTCTGCTTAAAAGCTATTTTGTACTCAAAAATTGGAAATTTCCTTATAAAACATTTAGTCAAAAAATTAGAATTTCACTGAACGATTAGAAAAATTACTTTTGTACAGCTTACAATGAATTTTTGCCAAAACTTATCACTTGAAAACTTATACAACTGACTAATTCTGTCACTTTCGCATGTTAAACATTACTGATTATACAGCTCCAAGGCACATGGTATTTCTTTAAAATTGTTCTCCTGTTGCATAGAAAGTTGCTTTAAGTCCATTAGCCACACTGTTTTTCCTAGATTACGAGTATTTGTCTTTCTTTGAAATAATTTTATAAAATAAATCAATCGAATCTATATTTTAATGTGTCATGTAAACTTAAGCTAACAGTGAACATTGTCATTTCGTTAAATAACCGCAACCAAGCATCCCAAGTTAAAACAAGTGTGCCAAAGATACAGACCTATTTTTTTTTTTGCTATTATATTTTTTTCAGAAAGAAAAAAGAGCAAACTGCAATTTTACATCTTTTTTAATGCTACGAAGATGAAGAAATAAAATCCATTTTATTCTACTTATTGTACAATTTACTTGTTTATCTTTTAATGCCCTTAAAATGAACTTGTTATATTTCTCTTAGAATTATTATTTACAATTCAAGAGAGGATGTCAAGAATTATTGTTATTAAGAATTATACTTTCTAATGTCATTTCTGGTGTTTCTTAAATATTAAACCATTTATCCAAATTCCATTTACCACCACCCAGCCAGACTTCTTCTCTTACAACTGAAATATTCAATGTAACTTTCTTCGCTTCATGGTAGAGCCACTTAAGTATAAATCAAAACTCAACACAGTTAAAATGACAAATGAAGACTGACATTTGCAAAACATGTTTTTTGGCTTTTGTTTTAAAATATAAAAATTTTTACAATTACACTGTTGTATCATTGTATGATGTAGAAATGCTGGTATAAATAATATAGTCGCTTGTCTAAGTTTATTATTTATAATAATGTACGAGTATTATGAACTTGTTTTTCAGTTGCCACTGAAAGTGAGAAAAATAAAAAGAATAATTCTACGTTTTGTTGTTTCGGCGTTAACATTTGAATTTTTCTCAAGAAATGGTTGTACATGACATTTTTTCTCGACAGAGTAATTTTAGCTTTTGGTACTTTTTGAGCAGTTCATTTAGGCTGATTTATGTACTTTATGTTATTACGGTTCATAGTGGCTTGAAAGCGATTTCTTTTGGAATCACTAAGGATATCCCAATGAAACTTCGCAGTAACCCTGCGAACGGTCTGGCCCATAGTACGAAGGGAAGCCTCTAAGTAGATCAACAATTTTAGGTACCTAAGGCATATAATATTTTGAAAATGTTAAGATTTTTTAGTTTAATTAGACCTTGAAATTATCTAAAAAAAATGTGTACAATATTTTTTTTTGTTTAGGAAAAAACTGGTTTACAATTATTTCTCTTTTTTGATTTAACGAACGGATTATTACTTTAAGACATTTGCTATATACTTAATAAAATTAAGAATGAACAAATTTAAAGTTTGTTCTATAACACATTGCAAAATTCTAAGGAAATTTATGCTATGGCAACCAAACTTTTTGCGAGGCAAGAAGTTAAAAAATAAGAAATTCAGTGTGACATCTGCACCTGTGTTTAAAAGCATATTCAGTTGTGTGTTATGACGATAATAACTTCCGAAATAATTGATGAAACACAAGAAAAGAACTAATTAACGATTTAAAGCGCGCAACCAAGTTGAGACCGGGAGCCTCAAAGAACTACCTATTGTTTAAATCCAGCAGTTCTTTATTTAATCTTGTACCTTAATATAAAAGTAATTTATACTATATTCATCGATTCCGTATTTCACTAGATTATGCATATTAATAAGAAAGTTTCTAGTTCAAAAATTCAGAGCTCTAAGTGTAAAAATCATTTCATACACGATGATAATTTAAATTTTGATTGGGAGGTACCACGCCTACTATTTCAATTAGTGATGCAAAATTTCAAGACTCTACATATCGTAGTTCTCTAGGTACACTTTTCGAATTATAGAAGTTGTATGGAGGATAATGGGAGCAAAGTCAAAGCTTCAAGAGCCTATCTATTACCTTTCTCTAGCTACACAGCAACAATTTTTTACTTTGTATGGGAAGTGCTACTCCCATTGTTTTAACTCGGCCAGTTTTTTTTAAATTATGCATACTAAGAGGAAAATTATTAAAAAAAAAGTCTCATGGTGCCGTGCCACCTGTTACAGTCACCAAGTAAGTACCCCTTTTTTACGAAACACATATCTGATTATAAACTGTGGAATTTTGAGTAAGGTCGGTCCACTTTTGTAGACAGCTTTATTTTTCCGCTAAACAAACAAACAAATACATTTTATGCTTTATATATATAGAAGATAGATTAGAAAAAAAATTTAATCCAACTTATTTTCAAGAATTACAGCAGTAATTTCATTCCTTTTTTTTTTGAGTTTTTTGAGAGAAGTGGTCTTGAAGGATGCAGATACTAAATGAAAGGACTGAAATCGTTTGGAAGGCCATTGGTGGAGGGATATTTAACTTGAAGGAAAAAGTATTGAAAACTTAGAAACTATAAATACAAAAAAAAATTATTTTACTATGACTTACCCTCGTACTAGGGAAATTCATGATGCATTAAAAAAGTGATGCTCTTTAATGCTTGAAGCAATTTTAATTTCTTCATCTAAAGAAAAAATCCCGCGAAAAACTGGACAAATAGCAGCTTATTCTAAGAATAAAGTAAGAAACTAGATGTATATACGTTTGTTTGACCAAGCAACGGAATTATTGCCTTATGCCGGCGTACTTGTCTAGTATGCTATTTTTGATTATCAATCGTTCAGATTATTAGTTAGTATGTGTTATAGTATGACGATGGATACTACATAAACTAAATGGTAAATACTTAGCAAAAAAGGAAATGAATACATCGCATTACAAGTAAAATAATTAGATACAGCTTCCATATAACATATCTGAATTGAGGACCACAATGTTTTTTTTTTTTTGTGAAACTTAACAAGTCATGTGTGTCAAATTTGGTACTTTACGGAAGACTTTAAATATTTGATCACAAACATAAATGAAAATTAACGTCTGACATAACTTTTATTTGTTTACAACAGCTGATCTGCTCGCAAATTTAATTCAAATTGTTTTTTGGAAAAAGTGATTATCTGAAAATTGGGTTTAAAAACTATAACAATTTAATTGTGTGGTTTTATTTAAATTACTTCAATAAACAACAAATAATTAAAACAAGAAATTAAATTTCCTTTTTTAATTTAGTCGCTTTTTTCAGTGTACAGATATCCAGGTTGCTCGGTTTTAAAATGGCTTATTGCCGTCTTAAAATATATTTGTGTGCGTTGCGGAATTACTGAAGACTTGAAAATTTTAATTACCTTTTTTTTACTCGAAGTATGAAGAAGATCAGAGTGCATTGAATAATTATATAGAATTTACATAATTGGTATCAAATAATTAAAAGTAATTTTAGATTATGGCCATATAAAATATTAACTTCAGCCGGCTAATGCTTCTTCAGTGGTCGACCGTCGTTGATTGTTTTCATACGGCATAGGTTTTTGAAAATAGTATTTAGAATTGTAAAAACAGCTGATGTCAGATGGCTTGTCAGATCCAAATAGAACATTTTCTAAACGAAAATTTCTCTTATGACTTTTCACATGTATTTTACAGGAGCAATGCTTCAACAGCCCTAAACAGGACGTATGTGTTTTACAGTGAGAAATTTGACATGTCAGATTTAAAAACTATATCGCGTATAGGTAGCTTAAAGATTTTAAGACGATATGAAAACAAATAAATATCATTTTTATAATAAAATATTGTGGGTTATTACCATAAGATTTTCAATAAACTGATAAATTGTTAAACGCATATGCTAGTTGAAGAAAGTTGAAATTGTCATTTTGTACTTGCTACCGAAACGAACCAAAAGCGAAGTCTAGCTAAATTTGTACTGACAATTTAAAACTCATCTCTAGTTTTCACGCAGCTATTTCAGTTGCATTGAGATTTTGTTTTAGCTGTTTTTAATGTATTTGTTTATGAATGTGTTGTATTCATAACGCGTTTTTGTTGTTTGATTTATTCCTTCTTTTTTTTTTTTTTTTTGCTATTACTGTTGCTTTTGTTATTGCTGTTAGTTGTTATTTGTCTTTCATTTTTTTTTATGAAGAAGCAGAACGTGGTACGTGAAAGATTTAAAACGAACCCACTTATTGTCATTTAAAATACTCTTGTTAGTGACAATTTAAACTGTCAAAAATAAATACGTTTTGTTTACGATTTTTTAAAAAAGGCTCTTTAAATTTATTAAATTTAAAACCAAATGGGAATAAGAAGTCTTAATTTTAAAGGGTTTTAAAATATGCCTTTTTTATTAAAGTAAAAGCTTTTATAGGCAAAGATTTTGAATAGAAAATCATGTAGTTTAGTTACCGATATAATAATGTTATCTCCTTTTTTCTATCTGAATGTCTTAGCTGTGCTTCTGAGAATGTCGGTATTTAAAGTGTGGCGATTTATGATTTTCGCTACAGTTCGTTATTAATTATGAACATCCAGACTGAAAACTAATAATTCATTAATTAAAATAGTACAATGTAAATACCACCTTAAGATCACTTTTAAAATTTTTAATATCGGAAATTTCAAAATTGACCGTGGTGTACAAATTTTTGAACTC
Organism: Cistogaster globosa; assembly: GCA_937654795.1. Lineage (NCBI taxonomy): Eukaryota > Metazoa > Arthropoda > Insecta > Diptera > Tachinidae > Cistogaster > Cistogaster globosa. Next base: position 66,073,030 of record OW569405.1, on the reverse strand, counting down.
TTTGGCGATCCTTAACATGGCCAACATATGCACCTTAAATCATTTAAACCAGCAATCGTATAATTTATTTAGTTATTTGTAAAACGGAAAAAATTTCTTCCTTTTTGTTATAAAAATGCTACGGCTAGAAAAATTTTTTTTTAATATCAAAGAACATTTCTGTAACCAACAACAATATCTTTAAATATTCAATTACTCGTTATGTTAAACCTTTTTACCTTTATTTATTGATTTTTAAAACTTACAAGATGTTTTCGCTTTTATTGTTACCACAAGGACAAAACAACTTAATTTATAAGTTCAACGCATAATAAATACTGGATGTAAGACAATAAAAAATAAATAAAAAAATATACTTGAAAATTAATTGGAACGTTTCATTAATAGTGAAATAAAAGAATATCAAAAACAAAAGAATTAATTTTGTAAAAAGCAAACAAAGAATTTAAATTTAATCTAAAAACCTCAATAAAATAATGCACACTATTAGTGAAATATCTTTATTTACTGATTTTGTGTTTTTGTTTCTGCTGAAAAGAGCATGTGTTAATTTTAGTAATTTCCTTCCAAAAATTATGAGATTTCCTTTTAAAAAGAAACACACGTTCATAAAACATTTACAACAAGAAATAAAGTTTAATTGCAAACACGCAGGTGTCAGGTGTTTAAAAATGTTAATAAAAACTTTTTATTTGCACCATGATGAAATTTCAAAAATTAAATTTGATTTTTTTTTGCGATTAATAAAAATAATTTCTTGATTTCAGTTTTTGTGTTGGTTTAGCATGTGCATTTTCATCTTGTAAGATAAACAATTATTTTTTATTCATATTTCCTTGAAAATTCATATTTTTTTCTGCTCATTTAAATTTAATTAAATGAATTGTGTTTGATTTTCGCGATATCTGGCAAGAATTTTGCACCTTGCTTAATTTTGAAATAAATGCATAAATGTACAATTAAACAAATGTAAATAAAGAAAAAATGTTTGTGTAAAAAATAAAAATTTTCTTAGTCAGGCTCAAATTCGTATTTTAATTATAAAAATTTTTAAAGTGAGAAAATTTAAATATGCCTTAAGGTAGAAAAATGCAATTAAGGCGTACAACGTGTTTGAAAAACAGTTGGTTAGAACAAAGGCCACATACCACTTGAAGCATTTCAGTATTCTAGGTAGTCAAGAGAGCCCTTTTTGCTTCTCATCCATACATAAGTCTAAGTTGATCAAATCCAAACAATTTTAATGGTTTTGAAAGAAAAACAATCTTAGTTTTGCTTAAGCTGGCGTATATTTTAAGTTCATCAAAATTTAGTTTCAAGTATTTAAGATCCAAATCTTTTTTATAGTTTTTTAAACTAAAGTCAAACTACTTAAATGTAACAAAAAAAAAAATGAATAATCTTAATACAGCTTTAGTCCATGTGTTATTTAATTTCTAACTATAGTAATAAATAAATCCTTTTTACAAATTTTTGTGTTAATTTTTATGTTAATTTTTAAAGAAAAAATAGCAAAATCTTTTCTGGATCGGTACATCTTTCATAAGCTCTCTTTGCATTTATCTACTTTAGACTGTGTATGTCGTAAATATCATCTATTTAACTAACAAATTATTTAATCAGTTAATAGTTATTTGATCAGTGTTTTAATTTTTATTGTTTTCTCTAAAAATTTAGTTTAGACATCAGAATATTAAGAAATAAAATTATTCGTTGGCTCATTGTTACAATAATCCAGGGCTAGAAAGAACCTTTAAATGGATTGGCCAGAAAAAGGAGTCTGGTAAATTGAGCAGGATAAGAAAAATAAGCAGCTTAATAAGTTATGCGGTTACATCTTTTTCAAAATTTGTTGCCATGTCTTTTACTTAACCAGCACGGTACCGTGAAAAAACTCCCAAATTTAATAACTCCACACAAAAATTTAAAAAATCCCATATAAATTCTTTAAAGGTTATTTCAAAATTTTTCATTGGGAGTTATTTTATTATGGTGTTTGTTAAAAATAAATAAAATCCTTCCGCCCTGTCAAATGCCTGCTATGAAGGAAACTTTATAGGTTAAACCCTTCCATATGGCCGAAGACCGGCTACACAGGCCGGGATGGCTCAATGATCTCTCTGTGGTATATGAAACAGCGGCTTCGCTATCAAAATATTTTTTATATAGCCGGCCTTTGGTCATATATCTATGATAAATGGCATGATATCAAAGTCAAGGATCTCTGTCATCGGGAGGTACCTGTTATACCATAGAAGCTAAAACAGTTAAAAAGTGGCCGGGTGCAAATATAATTTGTATTGGGAGTTATTTCGTTTTTGTTGGGATTTTTTTTCATTTGGGAGTTATTTCATTTTTTTTTAATATTTTTATTTAAGTCTTTTGGTTTTATTTCATTTTGGCATTGGAGAGTTATTTTGTTTGTTTTTTAATTTGGGAGTTATTTCATTTTTGTTGAGACTTATTATATTGGGAGTTATTGCTTTGGAAGTTTTTTCATTTGGGAGTTATTTGACGGTACCACCAGCACTCATGTAGAAGCTGAACTGCGTAGACTCTTAAAAAGTGCTGTTAATAATTTGATTGATTCTTTAAGTTTCTGTCTGAAAAATTTTATTGTCAATCATGACAACTGTCGGTTGATATGTGGAATGCCGTTCCACTCCAGCGAGTCTATACTACATTACACAGTGGTTTGAAAACGATTTATTTTAGATATAATTCGGTATCTCAGGGGCAAAGCAGACATGTGTTTGAGACGGGTAAGGAGGGGCTTATGGGTAGACTACTAAATTTGGATACTCGGGCATGTAAGACATGTAATTTTTTGAAAATGTCAAAAAAAAGTTTGTTTTTAGCTCAAATATTGACTTATAAATATATAAAAAAATTCTTTTAGTTTGAAATAAAAATTGTTATTTTTTTTTTCTTTTTGTGTTTTTTTTTTCAAGCCTCTGGATTGAGAAAATGTAGAAATACTGTTTTTAAGGGTTTTCCCAAAAAATATGGTATTAAGTTTTTCTTATATAATTTAAATTTTATCGGTATTAGGAATTTTTTAAACCGTTTTAAAGACACTTTTAACAAATGTGAAGAAATGAAAAATGAGGTAAAAAATTAAAATGGTTCTACATATATCTAACCCTATTAAAACATAGCTAATTTTAAAATAAAATTTGAAAATTATTGTAAAATACCTCGGAGTGCAAAGCACCGATTAAAAATAGAAAACGGACTTTTAAATCCCTAATTGTTGGCTTAATTCTCCAAAGATTTTTTGACAGCCCTGTGAATAAAATAGAAAGGGTAGCATCTTTCGTAAATACAAAATCCAGTTTATTAAAGAAATAAAACATCAAGTGTCCTATATTACCATTTTAATAAATTTGTAAAAATACTATGTGCAAAAATACAATTTTAATTTTTTTATTTATTAACAATTATTTATCAACGAAATATTAAAATTATGTTTAAAATAAAATATGTAGTTCTTTTAATATAACTTTTATCAAACAACGATATAAAGTTAATTATTTGAATTTAAATTACGGTGGATTTACGTTGATGAGGGTAATGCAAAAAAAACTAAAACATTTCCCGTAGTTTTTTAACAAATTAAATAAAATGCAAAACTCATCTTATGTGTCTCACCCAGACATCGTTTGTAGCTTATTCAAATTGATGTTGGTTATATACCACATATAAAGGAAATAAATATTAATTTATTTAAATATTAAATTGCCATATTGTTGCCACCCAAAAATGTTGATAATTGTAAGAGTTGTTTTGATGTTATCATGTCATGCTTAAATTTGTTTTTTTTTTTTCTTTGTTTTTATTGCAGAGTATGCCTACCGAAATTATATATTTTGGGTTAACCGGGAAAATGATGCAGGGAATTGTTAAAAAATGTTATAATATTGAGAAACATTTAATAGAAAAGTTTTATGAATAACTAACATTATAAATAAATTTAATATGATAAACAAGAAAATTTTTAATAAATTTTTTTCAGAAATTAAGATTAATTGCTTCAATTCAATTACAATAAAGAGAACATTTTAAATTAATAATTTAAATTCCTTTGATATATATGATTAATAATTAGATTTGGTTATTAGCCGCAGGAAAAAAATCTTCGTAACTCATCAAAGCTAAGTACACAAGCAATAGGGGCCATGACAAGGATCTTTAAATGCTTTTTATACAGTTTTTCTTACCATTTCACAATTCCAATCCAAACACTATTCTAAAATTTTTTTTTAATTTTGTTTTCTTTATAGTTTGTGCTTTCATTTTATATAACACATATCTTTTAAATGAATAGTTCCTCTTTCATATTTCTGAGTTTTTCTCCAAGTGAACCTTTGTTTTAGTCACTAAAACAACTACATTTTACTTTTTTTTATCACTGTATAATGTATTACTCTGGCCGTGTGGCTAATTACCCCTCTAGTTAAATACTGCGCGAGTTAAAACAACAACTTATTATATTATATGCTCGAAGAGCATTTTTTTATCCATCGCCTTTTTTTATAGGTTTTTACGATCTAAGAACACATTTCTAATAGCAAACGACTAGAATTTTACACGTCCAAGATACTATATGTTAAAAACCAACTGTGTATTAGTTTCAAAAGATACTATTTATATTCAAAATATATTAATTCTTTCCCATTGTGCACTATAAAAATGTAATATATGCCCTTATTCATACCAAAATATTACAAGTTAAGCAATTTTTTAAATTTTACTTTACAGTAAAAATATTTTAGTTACATTAAAGATATTTTTAATTTTGTTTTTGTTTTTTTTTTTTTTTTTTTTGTAGGATTACAAGTCAATATTGAGTTTTTGAGAGAATTAAAAAATTTGGCCATAATTTAACTTAAAGTTGAGAAACGGATCGCTTACGTAATAACATACACGAAACTGCTTCTAGCAATATTCGTTATACGTTTGATATGTGCCCCTATTTTTCTGTCATTTACTCATATATTGTTGTCATTGCATTTTAGCTGCAAAAATACCCCCAAACGTTAAAGAAACCTAAAATCCACGAAACAACAATCTAAGTTTTACTTCAAAAATTACCTCTCGCCAAAAATTCGATTAAAATCAAAATCTTACCAAAGAACACGAACACGAAAAAAATGAAAGCTTTATCAAACCCGAGATACACACAAAGATTAAGACAATTTCCCAAAAAAACATGTACCAAGAAATTTAATATCTAAAGAAAATCTTAACCTAATGCAAAAAAAAATGGAAGAATAACAACAGACAAAATAGCTTTAACTTTAACTAAAAATCAGAGCAGTTATATCCTTATTAAAAAACCCGAATCATTTTAGAAAACTCTAGAAATTAACCAGTTTTTTTTTAATAGAAAGAAATAATTGTAAATAAAATAAATAAATAAAATAAATTATTTTCTTGTAAATTTTTACATTAAAGTTATTCCACTTAAATTAAAGAAATAAGAAGGATAATAGTTTTTTTTTTTTTTTTGTATATTATTTTATCGGCGTTCTATTACTTTTACTTAAATCGCTCCCCATATATCAAAATGTTAATTTATTTTGGTTTTTTAATTAGCGAATTGTTTGTGAAATAAAAAAAATTCTTGATATGCAATTAGAATAATTTTGCAATTATGTTACAAAGTTTTAAAAATTAAAATATTCCGCGATACATAATTATTTTTCCCACTATAACTTGCAAAAAGGAAACCCCTAAGAACACGACTAAACTCTTTTTGCATGTCTTTTAAAAATAACTTTTAGTTAAATCATACTAACGATATAATTGACAAAACAAATAATGTTGCAACAACAGAATTAGGAAATAATAAAAACTACACGGTACAAATGTTAAATAAACATTTATATCGTGTAGTTTTTAATAATAATATTTATTTTTGTTAAAATGTATTTACATACTGTAAATGATTTGATTGCTACTTTTTCAACATTTTTAAACGCAATATTTACATTTGGTTTATTGTGTTTATGGAAAAAGTCAACAGGGTGTTATTGGCTTTTTTGGCTCACCACCACCTTTTGGGAGAAACTTTTATTGTGGCTTTTTAGCAGCTTTCTTTTTTGGGTGTGTTAAGAAATGTTTCAACATGGATTTATGTCTTTTCAATTGCCAAAAACTAAATTGTGTTGCAACATCTGTTAACATGCTTCCTGTACATTGTTCACCATCTATCTGTTAGAAGCATACACACATTCATTTTATCCCATAATAATACACATACATATACACAGGATAAAAGAAACACTTGCAATAACAATTTTTATTGTTATTGAAAGTCTTGTTAACATTTATTTATTTCATTGTTTTTGAATCTATTTATTCGAATAGACATTTAATTTTATTTCTTGAAAATTGTAATAAATCTTTTTTACACTTTACACTTACGTATTTGATCTATACGTGTCAAGTGTTGTAAATTTTAAGTTTCTATTATTTTTCGCAAGAAATTTACTTTTAAAGCGAACTAATAAATTTGATTAACAAAAGAAATATTTAAGAGTATCTAAAACTGTTTTGTTTTGTTGCCGTCTAAAAGTAAAGTAAACTTTCTCAAATTTACAGCTTTTAGTTTTGAAAAATTTTATGAATAAAGAAGTAATACTTTTGTTATACGATTTGAAGGTGTTTCTTTAAGATTAATCTTTAAATATTTTATTCTTTCATGTTGTTAAATAGAAAATTGGATCGAGAAAAACAATGTTTTCAAAGTTCTTGTTGCTTTCCTTAATGTTATAATCCTAAGGCACAAACAAAAAATAATTTGATTAAAAAATGATTGAAATGACAGCAACGTTAGTTAAAACTCATACTCTGAATCATAGCACCAATATATTGATTTAATAAATAATTGGTTTAAGTAATAATAATCAAACAAGCATATATTTATTAGAAATAGCTTATCCCTGAAATCTTGTCTAATTTGCAAAAAATAAAAAATACAACAATAAAAAGTTCTAGTTTTCAACAGATTTGTATTCCTTTCACCACAGGTAGAAGGCGCCTATAGGTTTGTCGTTCCATTTTTAATTTTTACAGGAGTCTTTTCAGGCCGCATAATCGATTAGCGTTAAAAGACTGTCCATTATCAGGTTCAAATAAGTTGTTGTATATACCTAGATGAGCTTTCAGACAGAGTTTCGTAAGATCTGCAGAGCTGCTTTAAAAACTGAAATTTCAGTTTTGAATAGTACAAAGCAAAAAAATAATAATAACAAACAAAAAAGCACCATTAAATCTGTAAAAAAACCCTTTTTTCAGTATGAACTTGTGAATTAAAATAAAAAACAAAAGTTTATCAAAAAAAAACCTTTCGACTAGCAAAACATGTGAGTTTCACTTAACGATTTAAATATCACCAAAATATTTTTTTTTTCATTTTTATGAAATTAGAAGTTGAACTGTTGATATAAATGAATTAAAATTTATTTTTGGCTTAAGGTAATTTTTTTTTTAGAAAGAAAAATTAATTTACAAATGAATGCGGACGTTTTCCAAAGAAAACAAGAAAAATTAGACACTGATAAAAATAAATAATTTTTCTTACAAAAATTTTAAATTTTCAAAAAAATTATGGTTGCATAAAAATATTTGAAATTTGTTTCAAAACCAAAAATGAAGAAAAAATGACTAAAAACTATTATTAATTCAAAGGTTTTCTAAAAAAATTTCACTTAACCAAATAAACACATTTACACTACCGAGTCAATTTTATACCCTTCATCACAAAAATTGAAAAAATGTATATCTAAGCTTGTCATTCTGTTTGTAATTTCTACAATATCCATTTCCGAAACCCAATAAGTATGTATATTTTGACTCCTTGTGCATAGCGAAGTTAATTGAGCGATGTCCGTCTGTCTGCCTTACAGTCTAAGCTAGTGCTTAAATCAACTTTGCTAAGGCACTGGATGAGCTAAAGAAAATTATAAGAAATAGTTTCGAAAGAGTTGCTATTGAAAATCAGCAAGATCGGTCCATGTCCCTCGAAGCAGTAGGCTCAACACCACGACTATCACTAACTTTTCCATATCATTTGGAATAACGAAGTAACTCCAATCAAAAAAAAAACATTATATGGAGCGATAGAGAATTAAAAATAAAAAAAATGGAAAAATAGGCGCTCGCTCGTTTTATATTAAAAGCGCATAAGTGAAGCTGAAAACAAAATATCTGACACGGTTTGAATATTTCAATTTTATTTCAGCAGATTTTTTTAATGAAGGAAAGTGCGAAGCAGACCCCGAAGTTTTAAATAACCAATTCAAGTCAACCAAAATATTTTCATTACATCAAACAAAATCCACATTGCGACAAAACACTATGTTTAAATTAAAAAGAGAGGAGTGTATAAGATTCGGTAAATTTTGCTACCAAGAAGTATCGACTATAGCTATTTAAATTTTAAGATAACAAATTGATCATTTCTTTAGCTCCAGTGATAAAATTTTGAGCGTACCATGCATTCCTTTTTGATACAGAGTGCAGTTCAACAACTGATTAATTGATAAATTGATTGATGTAAAACTACTTATAAAGAAATATGTATTAAAAATATACGCTTTCCAAAAATTTGGAATAGTTTTCCACCTTTTTCATCCAAAGTCAGCGTTAAGAGATCTAGATCTATTCAGAGTTCGGAAAATACATACCGCAGACACAACATATGTACACTGTTCGATAGCAACATACACATATTTTTTTGTATATCAATTATGTGTTTTTCTTAATTTTGTATGTTGCCGAAAACAGATATATGTTTGTGTTATTTGCAAATATTTATATTTATTGTTACACGAACACGTGTTCGGCAAGAAAGGACATGTGTCGTATACTGAATAAATAAACATGTAAAATATTTTAAATTTTGTGTAAGTTTATCAAAAAACGAAAGAAGTACGATTGATTGATATAAAACTAAAACTTTTGTTCCTACAACAAATAGTACATGTCAGTATTATAATACCAAATAACAGTGTAACTTATACAAAATATATATTGAAGAATATTCATTTTATATACTTTTAAAAATAAAGTAAAGGTTACAGAAACGAATGCTATAAAAAAAACTAAAAGGTATTCTATCACGTTAAGTATTTTTAAAATTTCTCTTTAATTTCTTAGCCATAATGTAGTACACAAACGCAAGACTACAACAATTAAAATTTTAAGAACAATCTATTAGTCAAAGTAATCAATATTGACAGTTTACTGCATCTTAAAAACCGTTAGATCCAAGTTCTTAAATTTTTCTCAAAAGTATCAAAACGATAAATGAAAAATCGCCAATATGGGAAAAGCAATTAAAAAAACGCTGAAGTTAAGGGATTCCAAATTTAAGTGTTTATTTGATTTAGCTCTAAGAATAAAGTACAAATATAAATGACATAACTATAACCTTGATATTATCTAAAATACCTTACTACTGCACAGAGAAAAGAGATTCGTTGTGACAACCGAAATTGTTGCCAATCGAATTTTGTCGGTTGTGAGAATTATTCGAAATTCGGTTGAAATGACTGAGTGAATATAGTATTCGTAACTAGTTAAAAAAATGATTCGAGAAAGAGGACAATGAATTGAAAATATTACTGAGAGTTAAAAAAGATTAATATCTTCATATAAAACTTTATTTTAAAAAATTCAACAGATGAGAATATTATAAATTACATGTGAAGAAGACCTCAGCACTACTTTTTCTTTTTCTTCCTGATTTCTTGCTATTTTAAAATTTCTTCTATTATCCTTCTTTCTGCCAATGTGATCTTAAAAAAAATGCTTTAAAATTATTTTTTAAGATGCCTTTTCTACTCCTGTTTAACCTACATTTCAACAAAAGTGATTTATTTTTTCTCCACTTTCACAGTTCCTTGTCTTTTTTTTTTGTTTTTTGTTTTTTGTTTAATAAAATATCATTTTGTGTTTTTATTTTGTGTATTTATTTCTTTCTTTTTTAAAATGTCAAAAAAGCTTTCGTTTTCAAAAGTAACATAATCGATTTTTGGTTCTTACAGCCAACAGTTGAGTATCCGTATTAACGTGCTGAATTTATTTTGTTGCATTTCCCAAAATTTTCTTAATAACGGTTACATTTGCCTTTCGCATATAGCCAGAAGTTCTGCTTTTATACCCTTCACCAGAAAAAAAGAAAAAAAGTATAAATAATTTTGTCATTCCGTGTGTAATTTCTACAATATCCATTTCGACCTGAATCGATTGAGCGATATCTGTCTGTCCGTTCGTATTAGTGTTGTAATCAAGTTTGGCAGAGCACTAGATTAGCGAAAGAAAATTTAAATCATCAACCGATCAGACATAATTTCAAAAGAGGAACTATTGAAAATCAACCAAATTTGTTTGTGTCCCAGAAGGTACTGGCAACAATGAAGTAACTCTAATCAGAAAACAAAAATATGAAGAGATAGAGAAATTAAAAATATGAATTAAACATTAAGAATAAAAATTTGAATTCGCCCATATTTTCTACGTTATGGGCCTCTAAAATTTTCATAAAAAAGTTTGATTGTCAATATGGTCATATAAAAGCTTTTAAAGTGAGCTTTCAGGAAATACCTAAATTAACCCATTACGAGCCAACGACATTTTTATGTAAAAATATATATCGTACTTAATTTTTTTATATTTTAATTCTCTGTCACCGCAAAATTTGTTTTTGTGTAAGGAGCAACTTCACTAAACTAGATTTAGATCCACGGTGAAGGGTATATAAGATTCGGCATAACCAAATATATATGACTTAAAACATTACTAGCCTTGAAGCGAGAATACTTACTGCCTATCCCACGATGTCGCAAGAACTCGTTCCTTCAAACAATAATATTTAAAAACAAAAAAGTTTTTAAGAATTTATTTTTGTTTTTTATGTATTTGTTCGTATGAACGAATTTTTAGAACTTCGTGGAATAAGAAGTTAATCTTTTAAATAAAATTTCTAATAGTTGCATATATACTTTTTAAAAAAAACTATTTAACATTTTGAAAACTATTTCACGAATCGTACTATCGCACTTCATATTGATCATAAAAATCGATTTAAAACATCTGGTAAATACGATATTTACACATAAATTATAATTAATAAAAACAAAAAAATAAAAACAACACAATTTATAACAAAAAAAATCAAATAAGCACAAGTACATAATTTTGATGATCTTCTATTTGAGCAGATGTTTCATGTCAAAAACGAAGGAATGTAAGAATATTAAAACAATGAGTTTCTACTCAATTATTTTCTCAAATATAATCGCTGTTCCATATTAACGAAAAACTCTTACTAATGATCATTTAATTAACAACCCAGCAAACACTCTAAATCGATGTTAAGTTGAAAACTATTTAAAATCTAATAATTTCTTTCATTTTATAATAATTTTTCAGATAACAAATATTAAAGTAATGTTAATTTCAAAAACGTTTTTAACAAATTTAAAGTTATTATATACGATTATAAACGAATAAGCTTTCGTGAGGTATTAGTTACACTTCTATTATCTGTGCTCTTGAATACATTAGTAAAATTTCTCCAGAATCGTAGTTGTAAATTAAAATAAGGATCATGAGCTTTCTATTTACCCATATAGGCTCACTCGGGTTCTATTTATACTCAGAGAAAAGTTTGTGTAGCATATTTATATGTTACGGAGTATATCGTCGCAAGAATTAAAAAACGCTGCAATGACAAAAAATTGAAAACACGTTTTTTGCATCATTTTATCAGAAGAAAATACTGCGTCAATTAGTGTCTGCCCCATATTTGTATGATGAATGCCATTTGTTGCTTTATGTTCAAAAAATATTTTTTCCACTTTATTTGTTCACTTTAACTTACAGCTATTCAGTTATATAATATTTTATATATAAAGCGAGAAAAAATAAAAATACGTTTTGAAAATCATGTTCCTAAGTTGTATAGTTTTTGTGATATGAATTTTTTTAATTTCATACAGGCTTTTTGGCTCTGGTAAACATTTCATGTTTTGTCAGTTACAACGTTCTTTACTTCTTGCGACTATAAGATTAACCTGGCTTAATAGTGAATTGAGATTTAATAGGAAATATGGATGTGTCAGAAGTAAGGAAGACCTAACTCAACTGCCCCAAATTTCTACTCATTATTATCTTACTAACTCAATATCTGCTAATTCTCAAAAAAAATTGTTGTTATTCCATTATTCAAACATTTTTTATTAAAAATATACAAAATTTTATGAGTTTTGTGTATTGTTTAAATTTTTTCATAAAGTTTACTCTAGCGAAATATTACATGTTTGCTTAAATTTTATAAAATTAAGCCTTCGCCTGTTTTGCTAAAATCACCTCTTTGCCCATCTTTTTTGAAATACGATGTGTTGACAACAAAAATTATTTTCATGAATTTTAGAAATCAAACTTTTAAAAACTCTTAATTTAATTTACTTTTAGTTTTGTCAAGTAAGACCTTTTATCTTCTGCTACATCTATAATGTAATAGTTTTTAGTTGTAAAAGTCCGAACTGATAAACCCAAAGTCTAAAATGATGCATTATTAAATCTAAAATGTAAACCAAAGGCGCAGCAGATAGCGCTTTCTGTTCTTATTTTTATATTCTTTACTACAGGTAGAAAAAGGTTATACTCGTATTTAAGTTTTTCATTCCGTTTGTAATTGACAAAACTGAAAATTTCGAACCCATTAAGTGTAAATATACTAAATTCTTATAAAAAGCTATATCGATTGAGCGATGTCCATTTGTACGTCCTTGTTCGGGTTTAAATAAACTTTGCCAAGGCACTTCATCAGATAGAGAAAATTAAAATGCGCCAATCGATCAGACATTGTTTCGAAAAATTTTGCTATCGAAAATCAGAAAGATCAGTCAATGTCCTTCTAAGCGGCGGAAATCTACTACTCCTGCCCCTAATTTTTCATATCGTTTGGGACAAAGTAACTATAACAAATATATGGGGCGATAGAGAATTCAAAAATAAGAAAAAAAAGCATCAAGTGAAAAATTGGCCGAAACTGCTTTTGCATTATTTAAAAAATTCGATTATTGTAATCGGTCAAATGAAAGCGGTTTCTCCACAGTGGTTTTTATAAATAGAATTTTCCAGTCAACCAAAGCTTTTTTATTGCAGTATGATTATTTCTATATTAAATAAATACAGAAATTTCAACGAATCGAACTCGATTTAAATTCGTCCCAAGCAAATCAAGATATTCCATAGATAGTGTAGATTAGTGTATAAACATTTTGCATCACATTTTGACTGGCAAACTTAAATTTCAATTACAAGCCAGCATTATTAAAGCAGTGCACACATATAAAATTCATAATGGTCTGTTACGTTCTGTTTTATCAATCAGCCGTAGAATTTAGACGAACAGGTTAGACTATCCCACAAATGGAACGTAGATCCAAAAAGTAGGAGTGCTACATTCGGCTATGCCAAATCTTATATACCCTTCACCGTGTATGTAAATTTAGTTTACTGAAGTAACTCCAATCAAAAAAACATACATATATTGAGGTGACAGAGAATTTAAAAAAATAGTATTTCTTTAAAGATCAAAATCTTTTAAATGATTGCCATATTGATATTTAAAAAAAAATGTTAAAAGTTCTGAGACCCGTGAGACGGGAAATACGGACGAGTGCCAATTTTTTCGCTTGTTATTTTTTTATTATTTTTTAATTCTATATCGCTCCATATATAAATGATATAGAAAAATTAGAGATTCAAAAATGGGTTTTAATTACTTTCCAGATAAAATAATTTTTCTACGTTCCTTGGCAATAAACAAGATTCTGATTTCAATTTCCCTTTATCTCGCTTTAATATATCGTGAACTTGTTTAATTTATAAATTCTTTTCCAGAAAAAACATGCGTTGTTACAATCCAAGCTTTTTACCTTTGATATTTCTTATAGGGCTACTCAAATAGTGCTGTTCAGTTTTTGTCTCTTTCTTTCTGAAAGGCGCCAAAGTCTGAGCTGGGTAATGTAATCACGAAATACAATTATCGTACAACATTTAAATGACAACTATTAAGTTCTAATTAGATATACAAATAAATAAAGTCTTTGCAATTGGTTAAAAAACTATTTCGAAAATACATTCAGGAAGAAAATTTAAGCCAAAAGAAACACAAATTTTAAGATTTTATATTTGCATGAATATTTATTTATGTTTTTTTTTTTTTGCGGGAGTTAATGGCCACTAAGTTTAAGGGATTTTTTTGTTTGTGTTTTTTTTTTTTTTTTTTTGGTTAACAATATTTACCAGCGTTGCAAAACGGTCTCAGATATTTTTAAAATTGTTAAAGTTATTTATATTTACCTTAAATATTTGGCATTCTTTAAATCTAAAGTTTCAAAAATTTAACACTAGATTTTCCAACACATTTTTTTATCAAATAACATTTTTTTATTTGCTATTGATTGATTTTAAGTTTTTTTATTTTGCTACTTTACACAACAAAAGTTTTTGCTGATATAATTAAACTGTAAAATTCTTTTCATTTAAGTAACTTTTACTTATAATTGCTGCAATTCACAATTATTTTTCAAAACAAACACACACACATGTAACGAGGCGTATAATTAATATTTTTTTAAGTTAAATGGTTTGAATTGCATTTACGTTCGACCGCTTGTAACGAACACGTCTAAGCCAATAGAAAACCCGTTATCAACTGATTTTCCGTGCAAGTCTCAACAGACATAAAAGAAGCAACTAACAGAGCACCAAATTTAATGGCATCAGTTAGCAGCACCAAAAAATAATTTGCACACGAAGTGCATTTGCCAAAGCAATCGTCAATTGTCGGATAGGTTCGTGTAATAAATCGGAATGTTGTTTCTGTTAAGATTTTTTGTGTTGTTTCTGTTCCTTTTGTTTCATTAAAAGCCGGCAAAAGTAAACTAGCAAAAGTCCAAAAAGTAAAACGAAAACAATAATACGTCACCACCATCAACAAAACTCTCAACATAAAACCACCACTAGAGAAAACATGTTGCTTGTTATGTGTAGTACATATATAACGAATCATATCCCAGCAAATACATAAACACGGTGTATAATCAAAGTCTATAAAAAAAACACGAATGTCCGTTTTATTTTTGACATGTTTATTTTCTTAAACTAAATACTTTTAAAACAATGAAATCCAGAATGTCGTCAATATAAATATAAAAAGAATAAAGATTACACCAAATCTTTTAACAGAAAATAGGTGTCACATTATTTATGGATATGTTACCCTGTCATGGCTTTATCTCTGTAAAAGGCTATTGCCTTAATGTTAACATGAAACATTAGTTTTTCTTGAGGGTGCGGCGAGTACTTCAGCAAAAGCAACCACATAAAATTTGTATTACTATTGTGTTGTCGCAATATTTGAGATTAAAATTGCTACTGATTTTGTCATATTCAAACAAACCAAAAATTTTTAATTTTTTACGAATATTCGAAAAAATTAAAAAAAATATTGGACCTTTTTCTGATTTTTTTTTTTTAATTTTTTAATTATCTGTGACCTCTAAATTTTTATTGGAGTCACTTCACTAAACTAGATTAAGATAAATGATAAGATTTGGCATAGCCGAATATAGCACTTTTACTAATCAGCGCAACTCCCTTCTTACTTTTAAAATGACTGTAAAGCTTTAACAAATTTATATATTAATTTTTTTAACTATATTTTAAATACATTAATTTAAATAATCATTGAACTATTTTAAAATTTAACGCTATTTCGATTTTACGAATAAGAACAACAACAATTAGCATTTAAAAAAATTTACTGCATTAAATTGAAAAAATTTTACAATTGTACTACACAAGTTGTTACAGTGTCATTTTTCTTTTCAGTTTTGGAATGTGCAAAAATTATTATCATCCTAGAGACACATGCTGATGTGTCATTTACTTTGCGGCAATAACATACTCGTAACATAAAGCAAAAGTGAAAGTGAAAAGTTACCAGATTATAATACTGACGTATAAATGAGTTTCGTAAAATATTGTGAACATAAGATTTTTTCACATCGAGATTTTAACTCAGCAAAAATTTTCAGAAAAGGTAATCGAATTTAAATGTATTCCTTTTTAAAATTAAGAAACTAGTTCAATTTCTACTTCCTTTATTCACGAACTAATATAAAGTGTTTTTAAGCGAGTAACAAAATTTTGCAATCACAAAAATTAGTCATTATAAGACAAGTACTTTTTAAGGTAACCTCTAGTTTTTTTCTGGGCCCATTGAGTAACAGAAAAACAAACTATTTAGCAAGTAAAGATAAGGAAAAGTTGTTTTAACTGTGGTAGGTAATTTTAGTGTATTTTAAGGATTTAATTCAAATACGAATTTAGTTTTCTTTATTTCGCAAAAGCGAAATTATTTTAAAATTTTCTTAATTATAACAAATGGATTAAAATATTTTCGGCCTAATTTGCATTTTTTTAATTCCTTAACAATTTAAAAAAAATACCTATTTATTATAATAATTACAAATATTCGAAATAGTGTAAATCCATATGTTATAATTTTAAACAGTTTAAATAATCACAGAATATTAAAATTATTAATACATTTTTAATTCAAGATAAGTTTCTGCAGCAAAGACTGACATTGTACTCGACAAGAGATCTACTGCTTGTAAATTTATAAAGATTTTTTATCTAAAATTTCATTTAATGAAAAATGGAGATATAAAAAGATGTAATACAATTTTTCTTTGTTGAAATGCAATGTCTCGGGTAACTTCGAGGGGTTATACGCGTGTTGCACGTCACATTTTTGTAATAAAAATTTTATTTATTTTTTTTTTTAACTTCATTTTACAAATTTTCACCAAGCTTATTCTCCTTACTTACATTCAACGAACACTGAAAGCTTAATTTTAAACAAATATTTCATGCGAAATCCATGATAGCAATTTTCACTTTGAAGGGAATAAAAATTTCGTGGGAACAAAAATTTTACTTCTTCTTACGATAGGGGTGATTTTTTCACCACAAAAGAACACTTTAAAAATGATGTAAACAAAGACATTGAACACTCTCCACTTATAAAATAAATTTGCTAAGTACAAAATTTACGCGCATGTATGTATATGTGATATTTAATTTTAAGACTGAATTATAATTTTTTTATGTTTTTAAAAATTTTTTATTATTTAAAAATAATATATAGTCTTTAAGAAATTTTGTTTTATTTAATGGAAATAAATTTTTCTAAGGCAACATAATCGTAAATGATTAAACTATAAACTCTCAAAGAAAATAATTGCTTAAAATAAAACATTAAAATTTAAGCACTTAAAAATTTTTAAGCGCTTTTTTTTAGAACTTTTTTGATGCCTACGTAGCTCTGGAAATTTTTTGGATCTGGTCACACTGGTAGAAAGTTAAAGTCAAACGGAATGTCAATGATCAACTCACACTATCAACCTACGGATTATAATCGGCTTTACCAATAAAATATTTCAATTTAGTTTTTTTTTTTTTTTTTTTTTTTTTTTTGAAGCAAAATAAATATAATTTATGTATTATTTTATGATTTAAAGCTGAAATTTTGCATACAAATTTAATAATTAATTTGCAACCAAACCTGAAGTAATGAAAGTTTTTCCTTACTTTTTCCATGTTCTGTGCTATAAACACTACAAAAATCGCTGATTATTTTTCAGACCTGTGTTATTTGTATTTAAAAATTCTTGTAAAGACAACAGGAAAAATACTTGCGTCCTGTATTTATTGCATTGTCATGGAAAAATTATGCAATAAAATTGAATTCGCTGATCAATCCATTAATAAAGAGAAAAACGAACATAAATAAGCTGATAACGGATATAGCGATCTAGTAAATGCTGCATTGTATTTCATAAATATTGTATTTTCCCTGATTAGGTTAAAAATTCCAGCAAATATTTTTCTATCCTAATTAATTTAGAAACAAAATTAAAAGTGAGTTTCAGCCATACAAAGATTAATCAACAAATAATAAATTTTAAACACAAAGTTAGAAAAACAATTTTACATCTCCATATAATTATTCCTTTCAAATCTGCCTCGCGTGTTTGTTGGGTTGTCTCATTAAGAATATAATAGATTAACAGACCTACAGACAAAATCGCATGTTTTCATCTTTACCATGTTGCTGATTCAGTCTGCAATAAAAACAGCTGAGTTAAGAGTTTACAAAAATTCACTGCAAATCCTGCAGACAACATAAATGTTTTGGCGGCAAAAATGTTATAAAAAAAAATTGACATAAAATGTTGCAATAAAATATATGCCAAATGTATATAAACATTTTGAAACATAAGAGCTTCTTCAAAATGCACGTGTTTTTTGAATGTTTTTGCCGTAAAGTTCACTATTTGTATGTGAATGAGCATGCGTTAAAATTAAAGGATCTCCTTGTCAAATTATATACGGTCTTATGAAAATCATACAAACAGAAACACACACACACTAACACACACATATACTTATATAAATTTAATATATTTATGTTGAATTTGTGTTTGCTTAAATTTATGTGTGTGTTTGTGTGCATATTTTGTGTTTACTTTGGGGAACCTAGAGTTTGTCAGTTGATGCTTTTAGCCAATCAAAGTGTGACAAAAATACGCGCAGCAAAACATTTTTAGCAAAAAGCAAGACAAATTCTAATGTACGAACAAAAAATTTAGTGGAGGATAAAGATATTTATGTAGACATGTGATGCAACGATATTGTAGGGTAATTTTACAATTAAAATTAAAACAAATGACTTGTTGATTTCTTTATTACTTCAAAAATATTCCTTAAAAAATGTTTGTTTTTTTCTTTTTGACAATATGAATATTTGTCAAAAAGAAACTTTGCAAATTGCTTTTCAACGATTAAATAATGTTATTATTTGTAATTTTAAAATTTATTCTAAAATTTATTAGTTGTGTAATTTAATAAATAGTCATATTTATACTTAATTAAAACAATATATAATTAAAAACCATATAAGTCAAGGCCACAAACAACACCTAAATGAGGAATAAAAGTTGAAGATAACGAAACCTTCCTTAACGCTGGGCCCGACTATAAATTGTTAACTTGTGAAATTTTTATGAAGATTTGGTTTACCCAATTTTTAATTGATAGTAAGCGACTGTGCTTACTGTATTAATGTTGTTTTTAAAACGTAAATAATTGCAAATATGATTTGTTCACAATAAAAAAGAAAGTAAGCCACTATTTTGGGTCCACCCTATAATGTCTAAACAATTTAAGGTCCTATCCAATTTTTTTTAATTGTTTTAGAAAAAACAATCAATTATTTGATGAATTGATAGTGTTTGTTGTCAAAGATTACCAGTCTCTCCTAAACAGTCTTTACAAATTTTTCTATCTAATCATACATATTAACTTAATTTACAATTATTTTAAATATTTTCTTTCTTAAAATGAATATGTTCTTAAATATTTGCGTTTAGAACTTCTTTTCTTGCTCTGTAAACGCCATAAAAATTTAAAATAAGAACGATCGTATTAAAACATGTGAAGTCCAAAAAAATGGCAAAAGTGCCAAGATAAAAAAATCTGTTAAAAATTAAAGATTCTAAGATGCATTAATAAAACATGCATTCGTGTTTTGCAATTAAAAATTGTTTAGAAAAAAATTTCCAGTCGGCGCCTGACTATACCGTTAAAAATATATTTAAATTTAATATAAGTTTTATAATAAAAGTTTGTAAAATTTAAAACCTTGAAAAACGACATTGCTAAAAAAATTAAGTTTAACCCTTTCCAAATTTCGAAATTGCATAAAAAACATTTGAAAATTTTCTAAAAAACAATAAAAATCCAAATCACATTTTGTTCTTATTGCTATTATAAAGCAAAAGCTCACATTATAAATATCATTAGACAAAAGAGACAATAAATATATAAAAAAGAAAAGAAATCATTCAAAACGCTAAAACCTAAAAAAATCATTTAAATCATTGGAGACATCAATCCAAAATGTATGGATATAGATTAGGATTTGTTGCTAGTTAACGATAAATTTTGATTATATTCTATTAACTGGATTTCGGAAATACATTTTGTTGCTGTTGCTTTGCTTTGTAAGGGAGGGTAGAAGTGTAGAGGGTAGTAGTGTCAGAAGGTGTTCCATTATATAGTTCATAAAACAACAAAAGTTATCATAAAAAACTGATGATGTTCACATTATAATGAAAATAAGATCTGGCAACTCCTAACTTATCCGTTACAAAAAATCTATCTTGCCCGTAAAAATACTAAATTAAGTCTTTGATAGAAAAAACAGATGTAAAAAAGTTGTTTGCTTCATCGATAAGAAGTGCGGCATGTTTGTCCACGTTTTTATTAAAAAAAATAACAAGGTTTAAATACCAACAGAACCTGCTTAAAAAGAAATATAAAATGACAGTTGTTTAAAATCATTATTATTTATTTTTATACCCTTCACCACAAAAAGTATAAAAAGGACATAACTTAATTTGTCATTCCGTTTGTAATTTCTATAATATCCATTTCCGACCCCATAAAGTATATATATTCTGATTTCTTACGCAAAGCAAAGTCGATTGAGCGATATCCGTATGTCCGATAAGATAAGGCAGTATCAAAAGTGGTGCTATCAGCATGATCGCTCCATATTTTTCGAGGTAGCGGGTAAAACACCACGCCTACCAACTATTTTTTCACATCATTTGGAGCAATGAAGTAACTCCAATCAAGAAATAATATTACTGGTGCAATAGAGAATTAAAAAATAAAAACATCAAGTAAAAAAATTGGTGCTCGCCCATATTTTCCAAATAGTGGGCGTCTAAAATTTTTGAAATTTTTAAATATCAATATGGGTATTATTTTAAGGCTTCTGAACAGATCTTTAAGGATCTGCTGTACTTATGTGAAATTTTAGTTCATTTGACCTAGCCGCTTACAAATTGCTGAGTTATTTCCAAAATATTTTGAAAAGGATATTTTAGAAAAAGACAAGGCATCCAATTAATACTTAGAAATATATGTTGAAAAATTGTTAACCTATTAGAAACAAGTCTAATGTTATTTATTTTGTTGTTATTGCTTTTGCCAATATTAAAATGTATGTATTCGGGGCACTTGCTAAAATCATATTTTATTTTTAAACAAAATTTTTTAATAACATAAATTATTTAATTTTGGGTTTAAAGAGGGGTAAAGTTTACAATAAAAAGCTTATATTTAAATGAGGTTCATAAAAGGTTAATTAAGCTTTTAAACGTTTATGAATACCCTTTTATCGACTTTTTCTTTTTAAAGCTTATAAAACTCTTAAACTGCATTTATGAATAAGACTGTAGGTGTGCACAAAAAATGTTAATATTAAAAAGAAACATATATTTCTCCAAGCAAAGCAAAATAAGTAAAAAAAAGCAGCCATAATTTTTTTTTTATTTTCCTTTTTTAATATTTTTATAGAAAAGCAGACCACAGTGATTTACGTTTGTTAATTTATTTTGTACAATTAATCGCAATAATTTAACTAAATGAAAATCTCACAACATTAAGTTTACAATTAATTGACTCTAAAAATAACAAATAAAATTTCAATTATTTCTAAACAATATAGAAAATACAAATTGGAAGTTTTTTCTTAAATCTTTAATTTATTTTGTATTTTTCCTTTTTTTATAAACCATTCAATATTAATGTACATTAGGTGATGTCATGAATCGAATTTTAAAGGAATTTATTTAAATAAAATATTTTTTCTTTTTATAAATAATTGTCAATACACATTATTTTAAGGTAAAATTACCTTTTATTTTTTTTTTTTTTAATTTATTTATTGAATTTTTTATGCAAGCTTATTTTTATTTAAAAATGGTATTGCGATACATAAGCAAATTTGGAAGCTTTTTATGTAATATTTAATTTACTAATGTGGATTTTTTTGAATTAGTGAAATTAATTAAATGACGTTATCCAAACTAAACACAACTGCTTTGTGTAAACTTTTCACTCCTCTTAAATAAACTGGAAAGAAAATCGGAACTTGAAACATTTATTAAACACAACTTTGTTTGGAAATTTGGTGATGAAAGATACATGATTATTCCGCCATAATAAAGCATGTTTAAACCACAGTATCGCAAATGCTACTGCTGAGTTAATAATTGATAATACAGCTATTCATAAACTTAAATGATATTAATTCTAAAAAGGTTAATATTATTAAAATATGTATGTATCTTTGTAAAGCAAACACAATTCCGTAATAAGCCGCTATTTATAATTATTATAGTTGTGATTTACAAGAATTAATTTTATTGAATTTAAGTTTTGTAGATTAATTGTTTTTACTATTTTTAATTCAGAATACATCAAGACATTATTTATTACGTGAAAATAAATGATATTAAAAATAAAATGAGGCAAAGAGAAGTGTTGCTGCGTGCCAATTCTAATACACTCTTTACACAGAGGATTGGCGTTTTTCTTTGCAAAAGTGGAAGTTTATAGAAAATTTGTAAATTGCTGATATTTATTAGTTATTAGTTATTTTTACGAAATTTGGGATTTGAATAAAATTTAAAATTTTTAAGGGCATAGTTTTTTATATCAAAACTTTAAGAGCAATTTCCTTAAATATAAATATTTTTTGTGAGATTTTAATCGTTTAGTTAAACACCAAATTTTGCTAGTCGGTAATAAATATTTCCAAGCTTTTAGCAAAGTTTAATATTTTTGGTGAAATGTTGGTGAAAATGTAATATTTTGGTGAATTTTAAGAATAGTTTAAGGATATTCCCATCACCTAGTAATTTTAAGTTTTTTTTCCGAAATTTCAAAATTGCAAAAAGCAACAATAACCAAAAAAAAGTGCAATTATTTCTGAAAAAAAAATACAGAGGCGCTCGCGCTTTTTTAAACAAATCTCTACTATTTATGCAATAAGAACTCTTTCGAAACAATATCTGAGAGTATGGTGGAATAGCCCATCTGGGAATACACAGATACACATACTTTGATCAAGTCTCTGACCAAAGTTGCACAATTAAAAAATTTAATTGCAATTGGCTTTGCATGTTCAAAAACAATATCAAGTTTTTTATAGCCTTCACGACAAAAAGTGTTAAGATGGTATATCTAAGTTTGTCATTCCGTTTGTAATTTCTACAGTATCCATTTCCTAACCCCATAAGGTATATATATTCTGCATCCCAATGCATCGCGAAGTCGATTGAGCGATGTCCTTGTTACTGTTTAAATCAACTTTTCCAAGGCACTAGATAAGCTAAGGAAAATTTAAGCACGCCAATCGATCAGACAAAGTGTCGAAAGAGGTGGTATAGAAGTCAGCAAGACCGCTACACGTCCCCCGAGAAAGTGGGCTAAACACCACGGCTGCTTCTAATTATTCGATATCATTCGGAACAACAATTTGGAAGTTACTGCAATTAAAAAACCAAGAAAAAAATTTGCGCTTGCCAATGTTTTCCGAAATATGGGCCTCTGAAGTTTTCATAAAAAAGTTCGATGGGCAATATGTTCAATATGATGATACCATTAAATCTTTTGAAGCGATCTTTTTAAAATGCTTAACCCATTATGAGCCGATGACATTTTATGTAAAATTATGTGTCGTACTTTTTCATCCTTATTTTTTTAAACTCTGTCACCGCAATATTTGCTTTTTAAATACATGGTGAAGGGTATATAAGATTCGGCATAGCCGAATATAGCACTCTTACTTTTTTAAATTTAAGTTCAGTTCTGTTATTAAATCAGTATTTTTTTTCATCTTAAATTTTTTCGCCTTGATATACACATGTACTGCAGGTTCTTTTATTTTAACTTATTCTTAATGAAACTCCGCATATAAACATAAGATTTTTTGTAAATAATTTGCAAACATTTGTAAATAAATTTATCTCACTTCTTCTGAAAAATTTGTATGAAAAGCACTCAGTTTTCTGAGTTATTTTTATATAAATTTTCTGCAATACAGAAAATTGTTAAGGATAAATAAATTAATATAAAAATTAAGTTAAGCAGAAAAAATAACTTTATTGTTATAATATACAATAGTTCAACTAATAATTTCTAATAAATTCTGAAAAGTTTTAAGAAAAACTGCAAACAAGAATTTAATGTCATATTTACAACTAAAATTAAAATTCATTACGATTGTAATATGAAAGAAATTTTTTAAACTATATATTTCAGAAAGTCAAGTCCTTGTATGAAATAAATGTTTATTTTTAATTTTTTACAAAAACGAAAAAATATCAAAACTAATATTAATAGTTTTTTAATCGCACTTGGAGCTTAAAATTGTAGGATCTATAAAAGGTAGGGCTTTTCTTAGCACCGATCCTTTGGTATTTATTGCGTTAGTTATTTGTTTTGATTGTAATCGATATAAAATGTGATATAATTCTTGCAAAAAAACCGACTTTAAAACAGACAAACTAAAAAGTATATTTTCTTAGGAATGTAATTATACATTAATTATATCATATTCGAGAAAGATCCCACCAGGACTTTTAATAAGTCGTAGAACAAAATACAAACCAAGAAAATTCAGCAGTTATGTGGTCACTATTTATTTTTTACACTTTTTATTGCTGACACAGTAAAACAAAATTTGTTCAAATTCTAAGCGTAAGTCTATAGCTTTTTGAAAGATTGGCTATATACATCAAATTACAACCACCCTTTAATTTCTAATTTTAAATATTTATCTTATTATTGTACTTGATATAGCAATGGACATTCTATCTAATTTTCAAGAGTTTATCTTTTATGGTTTTGAAAATAGGGCTATATAGGTCAAATTCCATAAATTACAGGTACACCCTTTAATTTCTCTCTGTGAGCATATTCTATAATTTTACAAAAAAAAATTTCAAAACCGGTGCAGAAAAGGCTGAGTTCTGCAGGCACATTCAGTCGAATTGATAACCCCATTCTTTACTTAAGTCGGTTAATAAGTGAAGAGCTTTTAAAATTAAGCATTATAGCTGGAACATAATAGTAAATTCGAAACTGCTTAGGGTTGACATAATGTTCTTATTAAAAAAAATTGTTAAATCTTTGAGAGAAAATTTAAATTTTGATAGAAATTAAATTCTTGTTTTTGTAATTAATATAACCATTTAATTTTATAAACACCTTTTGAACTTTAGTTACCCTTTTGCACGAATTTTTTAGCGAATTTTGTTAAACATTAATGTCGAAATTTTTACCTTTTTAATATGTAAATTTTTTAAGGGCTTATATTTTTAAAATAGTAGGTTAGATAAAATGAAACGCGGTAAGTAGCGGAGTAAAAAAATTTAGGCTTTATTTATTTATTATTTTTTTTCTAAGCTCAGCTGGAACGATATTTTTTTTTTTTTCTTTAGCTGCAACATATTCGGGTATATTGGCAAGAGAACCGACCCAAGACGGCAGGCCCCAGCCAGTGCTAAGCACTAGAATGCCAGCCCGACCAACCATTTGCCAACATACTTTTGTTTTTTTTTTCTCGATAACGACTGCTACCAAAATGCTTATGTATCACTTGCCTAATGGATGGTATGAGTAGAAAAAAATATTTATATTAACAGTAATTATAATTTTGCAATTTTTTGTTGACCTTTCCTTCTTAATAAAGCTCTGGGCAAATGTTAATTACAATAGTTTTTCTTCATCTTTGATAAGTTAACTTAACAATATGATTTGGTGTGCAAATTAATATGATTTTCGTTAACCCCCCAAGGTGATTCAATGAATATGCAATTTTTTCAATTTCCTTCTTTCTCCCCTGTTTAGTTGTCCATCACTCCCCTTGTGCCAATTCCACAAAAAAATGAAATAAATAGAACCTAAATATTGCGAGTGTTTGTGAATGTGAATGTTGCTGAGTAAGTTGTTAAAGGAAGGAAATTACTTGCAAATCAACATGGATATGTGTAACTGTTTGTGTTTAACTACCACCATTAATTGTACCCTGCTGTTGAAACAAAAATAACGGAACGACAATCATATCCAACGTAAAAAATGTACCAGTAATTGTTTTTTTTTTTTTTGTTATTATTTGTTATTTGTATCTTACAGTCATGTTCATTGGAGATGCAAAAAGCTTGGCAAAGCTTTACTTAAATTTTCTATAAAATTCGAAACTTTATTTTGGTAAAAAACATTTCATATTTTTAAAAAGATTCTTTCAATATTTGATTTCAAAATAAGTTTACATTTAGCCTAAAAGTTTGACGGTGAATCCGCAAGTCGATCTTTTTGTATAACCTCTAAGAAAACTACAGAATCTGGAGAATAAAAAAGAATGTTAAAAGGTTATCTTCTAAAAACCATTAGGGAATGTTTTGCTTTAACTCCTGATGATAAGCTTGTCACAAAGTACGTCATTTCTTATAACTTTTTATTACCTTTCCTTTCGTAAATAATTCTCGATGTTAAAATGGTTTTTAAAGTTACACCTTTTAAAATACAAGTACTTAAAAGTATTGTTAGTCGCAGGTTTTAAAGTGTATTTGTGAAAAATATTTTTAATTATCATTAAACCAACGACAAAATCGCGGAAAGTTAAAAAGAAATTTAGGTTAATTTTGACAAATATCAATTTAAAAATTTTAAACAATTTACTCTGTTATATTTTATTTAATACTTTATCATAAAAAATTGTGAACAATTATTTCTAAAGATATCAGTTGGTACAATTCACAAATTGGGCCTACCATCCCTTATTCTCTGCCAGCAACCTCTCACTATCTTGCACCGTTAAGCCTTATCCTTACCATTTTTTATGTAAGGAATGAATTGGTAATGAGCCATTTGCACAGCATGATTTTTGTCAAATGAAAATTCTAGAGGCGCATAAATGTTTGCGTGTTTTAAAGGAGTTTACGAACAATTATTTAGCTTTTGAACATCTTAATACAAAACGAAAGTCGTTTAAACAGGGTTGGTTAAAAATATGGTATTTTTGACATCTGTGAAATTTTTTGTCTCGCGCACAAATCTAAAACAAAAGTGTGTAGAATAACCGATTTAAACAAAATTCCGAGATCTGCGAACCTTTATTTTCTTTGATTTTATTAAACAAAGTCCTTTCGTACGTATCACCTTTTTATACCCTTCAACACAAAAAGTGAAAAAAGGTTGTCTGTCATTACGTTTGTAATTTCACGATTTCTATTTCCGACCTCATAAAGTGTATATGTATTCTGAGTTTTATGCATAGCAAAATCGATTGAGCGATGTCCGTCTGTCTGTCGATGTTAGAGTTGAAATCAACTTTGATAAGGCACTGGTGAGCTAGAGAAAATTTAAATACACCAATCGATCAGACATAGTTTCGAAAGAGTTGGTGTCGAAAATCAGCAATGGACTAAACAACACAATACGATCAATTTATACATACATGGTGAAGGGTATATAAGATTCGGCACAGCCGAATATAGCACTCTTACTTGTTTTAATTCGCAACAACGTAAGTTCCCAGCATAAATTTTCAGAAAAGGTAATTCAGTGTGGAAGTAATCATTTTTGGCTGAAGAACTTCCCAACCTAATGATTTTAACAAGTCATGAGATTTCTATAATCAGCTATTGAGAATTGATTATTGCAAGAAAAAATAATGATGATTAGCGCGTATATTAAGATATTTCCTTCTAACCTAAAAACTAGTTCAGTGTTATGTGTTTTGTAAGCGAGTAATATAATATGCCAATCACAGAACAAGTCAATATATGACAACTACTTTTTAAGGTAATATCCAATTGTTTGCTGGGTTTTAACATAAAATTAGATAAATGAGAAGAAAAAAATATGTGAATTGAAAAAAATATCGTTTTTCACCCAAAAGCTTAATTACAATTTTACACTGTCAAATCTACCTAAATGTATTCAAAAGCGTTAATAAAAATCTGAGTGAAAAATATCCTCTCGGCTGACTATAAAAAAACAATGCCGCTTCATCTGTCAAAACTCAACAAGGATTTCGACTAAACTTTTGTTATACTTCTAGTGCTAAACGTTAATACTTATTTCAAGATGTTAAAAAATTTTGCTATTTAAGTTTGCACCAATGTTTTTGTTTTAATAGCAAAAGTAAACTTAAATAAGTGACAGCATATATTTTATGTTGCAAACTCATAGTTGTATTTAATTCGGTGATATGTTTTAAGAAATGTATAACCAAACTAAACACTGTTAGATTAATCGTACTGATTAAGCTCACGTAGTTAATATTATTCTCATTCATTATCCAATTATATTAAATGACTTTCGGTAAGTGATATTTCCTCTCAACATGATTTGGCAAATTATTCTTCTTACTTATCATTAAGAACCGCAAGTAATGAATATGTGATAATTAAAATATCGAAGCATTTATTTGCAGGCGTATAAATTACAACGTTTCACCTACAAGTTGCATATGAAATTCATATAGATTCGTAATTATAATTAAGCATTGTGTGCCTTATCGCTGCGTAATAGAAAACTGCTGTAATAACGTTTGTGCTACAAACACTTTAAGACATGGCAAATGTATCGAAAGAGACAGTTTTCAGTATAAAAAGAATATATTTTGCAATTAATTTAAACAGTAGGGAATAAAATAATTTTGTTTGCATTTTATTAATTAATAAAACGCAACCTCAAGCAGAGAATTACTAAATAAATAAAACTAAAACAATTCAGATCTCATACAACTTTTTTAACCATAGGAAAGGTTCTAATTTTATTAAATACTAGCAGTTCCCAAGACTTCGCCGGCGTGTTTAGTTAGTTAGGAGTGGCAGCCTCCCACAACAAAGCTCACTTGAGCACAATCGAATGGCCCGTTGTGATACCGTAAGAAAGACGGTGCGACTCTCCTTACTTAATTGAGAACCATGAAGATTCCCGGATGAACTTCGCTATGTCCCCTATAGAGAGAGATGATAGCTCCGTAAGAGTCCCGAAGAAAGTAGAGCCCAGAATTCTAAATCTTCTTCGAGCCAGGGATGGGCACTGACAAAGGAGGAGCAGTACGGTCTCCTCCTCATCCTCCGAGCCACAGCTGCGACAGAAATCATTAGAGGGCAGACCCAGTCTTTCAGCATGCCTGCCGATTAGACAGTGATCAGTAAGTACCGAGAACGTGATACTTATTGATTTCCTGTTCAGTCCGAGTAGCTGCCTGGTCCGCTTGAGGTCCAGGGACATCGGCGTGTTTAATTTATACGAATTTCAAATTAAGAAAAATGAGTTTTTTAACATTTATTGTACAGTTCTGTAAACAGGGTTGAAGTTTTTCCATCTACAAAAATAAAATGTGGTGACAACTGTTTTAGTTCCATTGTATCGGTGAAATAGGAAGCTTTTACATTTGTATTTCAATTTTCTTAACGAAATTACCTTTTTTTTTCAAACAAAAAAAAAAAGATTTCTATATTTGAATCAAGGTTCTAAGTTAACTCCTCACAAAATTTTATTCAATCTATCCAGCAGTTTTTACTTAATGCGAACAAAGACAGGCAGTAAAGTTGCTACAAAAAGAGTGTATCGATTACTGTCTACACCAACAATAAACTAAAAAATAAATATACAGAAGTGATCCTGTTTTATTATACAGACAATAAATAAAATTTTGCGGAATACTTCTTTATTTTAGTGGTCTACAGAATATCCCCTAGTTACATGTATATTAATTTATAATAATAATACTTTTTGGTTATTATATTATTACATAAAGTTGCACATGTCCTCGAAAGGTATAATATGATGTAACTGCCTTTTTAACCGACTTCAACAAAAGAAGGAGGTTATCAATTCGACTGAATGTTCCATTTTTTTTGTGCCTGCAGAACTTAGAAATTTCTGAACCGATTTTGAAAATTTTTTGTAGTTTGATAGATTTACAAATTGGGTTTTTAAGTATATTATGAACCGCAAAGCGTAATTCTTTAAAATTAAAAAAATGTGTATTACTATAGCTCTCAATCGCAAAAATTAAAATAAAAAATTTATTTTAAAAATTAAAGGGAGTTCCCGTACAACATACATGTTTTTAAGTGTATTATGAACCGTAAGGCACATCTCTTTAAAATTTAATAATTTCGTATTACTTTAGCTCCCAATAGCAACAAGCTATACAAAGAGAAATCAAAAAATTAAAGGGTGTCCCCATAAGTGACATAAATTGACCTATCCCAAGCCGTTATAGACAAACGCTTGCAAATTGGACAGAATGCTATTTCTATACAAGTTTATACATTCAAAATTATTAATTAAAGGGTGTCCCAATAGTAAATGTAATTTTATGCATGTGGCCAATATTTTAACTGTTTTAGCCTGACGACTAAAATTTACAAAGAACCTGTATTGCTAAGTCCGCTATAACAAGTATAAAACTTGAATTAAGAAATTAAATGGAGTTCCCATATTTGAAGTAAATTGATCTACATGACCATATTGTTTAAGCCGTTATATACAAACACCTGAAAATTGAACAGAATGTCCACTATTTTGTCTGGTATATAAAAAATTATAAATATAAAGAATTATTAATAAAATTATAAATTATAGGGTGTTATAATAGTTGCTAATATTTGATATATTTGACTGTTGAAAAGTTGTAGACAGTTGATTGAAATTTGCACAAAACCTTTATTGCTAAGACCGCTAAAACAAGTAGCAAACTTAAAATTAGAAATTGAAGGGTGTACCGATACTGATGTAATTTGACCTATATGTCCTTATCTTTGAAACCGTTACAGGCAGGCTTTTGAAAATTAAACAGGGTGTCCATTACTGTATCAAATACAATAACAAGTATAAATATTTAAAATAAGATATTAAAGGGTGCCTTATGGCTGTAATATGATGTAAAAGGCCAAACTTTTGAACTGTTATTGATTAACGCTTAGAATTTAAACAAATTTTGTTTTACTTTGCCAGCAATAAAAAGTGTAAAAAATAAAAGGTAATCACATTACTGCTGAATTTTCTTCTTTAATCTGTATTCATATTTTGTTCTTCGAGATATAAAAAAAATGACTATAATATAATCAATATATTATTACCGCTCTAAAGAAATATTACTATAAGTTTGTCTGGTTCGAAGTCGATGTTTTTTTGCAAGACTTATTGAGAGATCTATACGATTTTTTTTTTTAAATAATTCATAAAATGTTTTTTTTTTTCTATGCAATCAGGGTTTATCTTTTAAAAGAAGAAAATATTAAAACCATGTATTTTTGCATCTCTTTTTTATCATAGTGTAGCACTTATGACTGTTGATTGTGAATCCTAGCTTTTAAAAGTGAAGCCAATAAATGAAATTTTAAATAAGACTAAGACGCGGTAATCAAGCCAAATATTCAACACCTACCGTAGGGGTACACCTAACAAATAAAAGAAGCAATAGAAAATCTTGATTTTGGCAACAACTGCATACATTACAAATTGCTTTTAGATGGCATTCAAGCATTTGATGGCAAAGCTGAAGATCTGGAAATATTTATAAAAAACCTGGAGAAAATTAAAAAATTAATTGTTACATCTCAGATAATATACTGAATTAATTGTAAATAAAAACCGTAAAATTAACAAAACCACAATCGGCTAGCCAGTTCTGTCGACTAGAATCCTCTACTAATCATTGCCTCTTTATAGTTTATTGACTACACCATTTACTACCGTTGGCCTATTAAATGCACTTTCGACATCCGCCGAAATCCTATATCTCTTTTGATATTTTTATGCTGCAATAACAAAAAATGATATACATATATATATCGTCTTTTTTTATTACTCAAAAAATATTTTGGTTTCATTGTATATTCTTACTATTTCATCTCTTGATGATTGAAAAATTATAACAATTACATTGAAAATATGTTCTTTTCAATTAATTATTTCAATTAAATGTTTGTGTTGTCATAATTATTTTAGTTATAATTTGGTCAGATTTGATGACAGATATGTGTGTTTTCTCAACAATGCTCAATGTAAAATGTTTTGATTTACAGAGGGAATGTAAAAAGAAGGCCAAAAAATAAACATTTTTGTCTTAAAACTATATTAAAGAATTATTAAAAAACACAATAATGTAAGTAATTTGAAATTGTTTTTTGCATAAAGAACTATAAAATAATTTTAAAATACTTTGCTTTAACTTGTTTTAGGAATAAAACTCAGCGTGTACCACATGATCTTCCTTAAAAAAAAAATAGTTGTTCTTAAAAATAAACAAAATTTTCAAAAATATAAAAACATTTAAAAATGAAAAACAAAAAAAAAAACATTTTTATTCTCAGAATCAAAACACCTTTGATATATCGAAAATGGAGTGTTCTAAAAAAAATTTTTTTATTAATCCGGATGTTGCAAACAATATTTTTTTTTTAATTTTTGAACTGACAATTAGTTTTGATATTTTAAATATAACAGCCTTTACAGCCAGAGCTAGATAGAAAAATCAATAGTCACCAATATAGCAGGATAGAATAATGCATTTAAAAACTGATGTTCAGAAATTTCCAAATTAAAGAAAATGTGCATTATTCCAAATATTTTAACACCAGATATTGCTTTTATACAGACAAATGCAGATTTGTAGTGCAAAAAAAAAAATTACAAAACTATTTTCTCTCACTAAACATAAAGGTGTTTATTGTTGCTTTTTATGCAAAAAAAAAATTATTCAAATCCTTCCAACAGTTTTTACGTGATCAAATAGGTGTTTTGTATTCCATATCATTTACTATCTACACCAATGTCAAAATATTAAAAAAATATTTTATGTACAGAAAATTCCCCGCTACTGTTTTATTATATGAATATATAGATAGAAAATTGCGTACTTTTACATTTCTCTATTTGCTCTAAGAAATTACATGTTCTGTATTTGAACCAAGGTTCTAACGGACCTCCTCACAAAATTTTATTTAAGTCCATCTAGAAGTTTTTACGGGATGCGAACACAGACTGACAGATAGACGGACAAAAATTCTAAAATAGCTGTTTTTTATTCCATAACGATTACTACCTACACCAAGGTCAAAATTTTGAAAAAATATTTCATGTACAGAAATACAGAAATGACCCCGTTACTGCTTTATTTTACGTATAGACAAGCAATCAACTGTTCTGTATAATTTGTATGAAAAGCACTCAGTTTTTATATCTTTTATCGTAGTTGTCATATACATAAGTTTATCATTCAGTTTGTGATTTCCACAATTGTTTTTTCGACTTTTTAAAGTATACAATTCTTGCTCCTCATACACGGGGAAGTCAATTTAGCGATATTCGTCTGTTTAGCCTTCTGCCCGTCATCGGGTAGAAAAGAGCTGCTAATGAGATTAAGAAAAGGTACAGATAAATTTCAAAATGAAAAGCTCATTTTTCTTTTTTATTTTTAAATTCAATTAAGCTTTTTCTGTTTGTTATTGATGTGTTTTGCTCTGTGATATTGAAATCTGAAATTTTAAAAAATAAAACTATAAATTACTAGCTAATTGAAATAATACTAAACAGTCTAAATTTTACCAAAATATATTAGTTCTATCAATCTTTCGCCAAAAATACTAAACTTTGTACAAGTGAAGCTGAAAATCACTTAAAACAACGCAGAAGAAATTCTAGCGGATTTAAACACAATACATAATAAAATCACATACACAATGGAAAAAGAGAAAGACGGAACTTTACATTATCTTGACATATAATTAACACGAGGAATTGGCTCATTAAACTTTGATATATACAGAAAACCAACCACAACAGGCATATGTATCCGCAGTTACTCAAACCATCCCACCCAACATAAATTCGCAGCATTTAGATATATGATTAACAGACTTAAGACAGTCCTACTTTCTCCAGACAAATATAACAAAGAACTCGACACAATTTACACTATAGCTAAAAAAAAACGGTTACAACTGCACTACTATCGACAAACTACTTAGACAATACAACACTAAAATCAAGAAGAAAGAAAACAAGGAGACAATCGATACAACACGACGACACATTTTTACTTACACAGGACCAGAAATATAAAGATTAACTAACCTTTTTCAGAAAGAAGGTTTACAGACAGCACTAAAGACGAGCAACACTCTACGAAACAATCTCAAGACATCAACAGAAATAACCGATAAATTAAACACCAGCGGAGTATACAAACTTACTTGCACCTGCAACCATACATACATAGGACAAACTGGACGAACATTTAAAAAAAGGTTCACAGAATACATACGATCATATAAACGGAAATGAGAAGACTCTAACTTCGCAATACACCTTAACACACATGAACACGAGCCAAGGGAAATAGATGAATGTATGACGTTAATACATCCTAGTAAAAAAGGACGAAGACTGGACATTCTTGAAAACATGGAAATGTACAAAACACGAACGTTTAATGGAGATATTATTAACGAATAGGTAAACACAACCTCTGACACAATTTTTAGACCACTAAAACTATTAAAACAAACTTACAAACGCAAAACACCCGCAGATGGTCACACTTACCTACCCCATAATAAAATACTGAAATATTAAAATTATATACCTTCAATAAACATGACAGATATCAGGCAATCTACCTGCATAATACCATTTTTAAATAGACACCATCCTAACCGACAAAACTACCTGAACCCACCACTATCTATGCAACAAACACAGCTTGAAAATGAAGTCTTTACATCGAAAGCGCTCGCCAATCGTACCAAATAAACAGCCAGTGACGAAGGTCTGACAACAGTAAAAAAAATTATTTTTATTAAACATAAATTTATGATCACGGACGCTTTAAAAGAAATATGAAGAAAAGAAATCAACCTTTTTCCTTTTATAAATTGAGCTATATTTTAAAATATTATTAATTTATCATTTTTAAGAGCGATAGGTGGAAAACTTGATGTCAAAGATCTTAAGACACCTAACACCCGAGCTATTAGATCTTCTATTCTACAAGAAAACTACAAAGTATTTCTATATTTCCTAATTTTGTCTGAGAATATTAAAAATGCTATTATATTTTAAGGTGTTTATTTAATGTAAAAAGAGTAGGAGTGACGTTAAATAATGGTAACACTTAATCCTTAGCCAATGATAATGACCTTGTTTATTAAAAAGCATTACCAATAATGAAAATATTTATAATACTAAGAAATCATTAGCATTATTTATTTTTTAATGCTAATGAAGTTGGCAATTAATTAATAAATCTTATTAGTTACTCCCATGTATGATCGTAATAGTATAAAATCGAAAAATTATGCTCAGTTTTTGACATTTTCGGATATTAATATATTTATTGTGATCATGCAGTTTTGTGCTTAAACAATTTCGAACAACAAATTCCAAATAAAAAATCGTCTAAAACAAAAAATATTTAAATGGCTATAAAAATAATAATTGCTAAAATATTTTTATTATAAACTTTCCAATACTAATACGTACTCTATTTGCAAATAAAAATTATTTCTAATTATTAAACTCACACCAAGAATATTTTCGACATTTAGTTCTATATTTAACAGGTAAAATGTCGACAGAATATATGTAAGCAATTATACCCGCCAAAATACTTTTCGCTCAATTTTTTATATCCTAAAAAATTTATAAACAATCTTTTTTCGCTGTTAAACCATATTTTTTTCGCAAAATGTAACTTTTTAAAATTTGTATAAGGCCTAATCAACATAATTATAAACAAATTTGGCAGCGTTTAATACATTTTATGCAAATAGTGCCGTTAATAACGTACTGCTTTTGTAAATAAGCTGTTTGCAAATAAAATTAATTAAAAATTTTCTATTTGTATTATTTTTATTTGCGAATTAGACGTGCGCATAAACGTAGTACAAGTAAAGAAAAACTCCAAATTACAGACATCATTTTCTTTGCGTTTAAATTATCCTCTAATTTATTAAGTTTTACTTTTGCCGGAAATCGTATTTAATGATCTTTTTTAGAGCGTTGTAATCTGTTTACGGGAGGTCAAATTTGATTAACGACAATTTGGAAAATTCGAATTATGTTTTTAACACTACACGCACTTTCGTACCGCTTGCATTTTAATACAAACATTCGTATTCCAATTTATTTCAATGCCTTACAAAATAAATAATTAAAGAAAATTACTTAAGATTTTTTAGTCGGTGCTGTTACACAAATATTTTTTTTTAATATCAGTGGTTGTTAAACCTTCAAAGCGGTTTTATTTTTATGAAAGTAAAATTTTAACCCGTGTAAATTGTTGGGTTTCAAGCTTAAAAAAAATAAAATTCTACAAACACATGGCATTTGGACCAATACAAATATGCCCACTTTCAGTAAAAATTGTGAAACTCTGTTTTATAAAAATAAGTTTTGTTGGTGTTGTTTATTTATTTACTTATTTTTTTTTTCTTTTTCTTAGAGCATGTACAATTGTTTATTAAAAAAAGCATTATACTTACATACTTATATTGTTTTAAGAAAAATAAACTCTTCTCCCCTTATTTCACACTAAAATTAGCGGTTGAGTGGTGGGGTTTTTTTCTTTTTTGATATTTTGGCTAAGTGCCAGCCAGCATTCCTAGAAATTGTTTGGCCAGGTGAGAAAATTCTATGATCAGCTTTATGTAAATAAAACAAAGTATTATACGCTTAAATATGTAAAATAAGAATTAGTTTTCCTTTTGATTTTCTAGGGCCCTTTTAAAATTTACCCAAATGGAATGTTGAACATTAATTTAAATTTAAACACTTACATAATTATTTATTTTTAATAATTTTTCAAATTATATTTTTATGTAATTGAGAATAGCAAGAGTAATTATAATACTAAGCAGAAGTATTAAAAGATATTAAGGTTAATGGCAGCAGACAGGGACACAATAATAGAAATATGGAAATATTTATTGCTGTGGAAGTTAACTCATCAATCGTGTTCGTAGTTCATTCACTGGCGCCACAACAACGTGTTCTTTGCACATGACTGGACTACTGATTACATGAGCAATGCTATTAGCACTAAAGCTTTTTGATTTTACAGACAGAAATAATTGGTTATTTAAATATTTTAGAATTAGAAGCCCTTGATGCTCCTAGTATAAGATTTTTTGAAATGATACACGGCGAATCCTATAACAAAATAATGGTAGTAATTAGACTTCTTCTACAAGGGCAGAGTTATGTTTTCGATAAACTTGGTTTGGAAGATAAAAATTTAAAGGCGGAGCAGAAGATATACTTTAAGGTTTGTAGTATTTTCTATAATTTAAAAGGTATTTAATTTAATGAATAATTAGTTTTTTTTCAACCATTTTTGTTTTGCCGTTTAGAATTTTTACAATATTTTGTTTCGACCCCATAAAGTATATATATATATTCTTGGTCTGTATCCATAGGGCAGTTACTTAAGTGACGTCCGCTTTTGAGTCTTCAATCGGGTTGAAATCAGTTCTGTCACGTCGATAAAGAAGCTGCAGAAAATTTATGATTACCATTCCTTTAGACATCGGTCTACAAAACGGCGAGGGTTACGTTTTTCAAATTTAATTATAATTTTGTTTTGTTGCTTTTGCTTTGTTTTTTTTAGCAAAACAAAAGAATAATTAGATTACACTTAACGACTAATATTTCGCCAAAATATTTATTTTCTCGAAAGTTTCATAAAAAATTTAAATTTTCCTAAAAATTTGTTTTTGTTTAAAAACCGAAAACAAACCAAACAAACTTACCAACTATCATTTAAAAAATTTTCTTAAACAAACCCACTTAAAAAAAAAAACTATTTAACACTATTGAGTCTATTTTCTTATTTTAATTGTACAATGAAATTGAAAACTAAATATACTATATTTTTAGATTATTCCTTCCGACAAAAAACAAATAAATATAAAATTTTTTCGGTAACTAAACATAAATAAAAATAAGTACCTTCACTACATACGTAAATCTAGTTTAGTAAAGTGAGGCCAACCAAAAAAACGAGTATTAGAATGACAGAGAATTAAAAAATAAGAAAAAGAAAATTAAGTACTATACATAATTTTACATAAAAATGTCACTGTCTCTTAATGGGTTAAGCATTTTGTAAAAAAATTTTAGCGTTTTCTGAAAGATCTCTTCAAAAGCTTTTAAATGATATCCATATTTATATCTTAAAAAATATGGTAGACAGTCGTACTTTTCTATGAAAATTTCAGAGGCCCAAAACTCAGAAAATATGAGCGAGCGCGAATTTCTTCAATTGATGTACATTTGTTTTTATTTCCATTATTAATCACTAAACTAGATTTTTCTTAAATGATATAGAAAAGTAGAAGTAGGAGTGGTACTTTGTACATCTTTAAAAATAAAATTCAGCAATTATCACTTTTCTCTAGGACCGAAACGAATCTGTTTACTTTTTACCATTTATTTGGTATCGCTCAACCAACAATTTTTCTACGGAATATGAATAACAACTCTGTTTTTTGGACCGGTGCTTTAAAAACTATATATTCAAGTTTTTATCTGATATATATTAACAAACCTGGGATTTTGATTCTAAATACTTTTCAGATGTAATTTGTTTGGTACACAAATAATTTTTATGTGCAATAAACTTAATGTTAACGTCTCTCCTGGCACTAGCAATATACGGGAAGTTAAATCAAATACTAGCAAACATGCTCGATGTACATTTGCGTAGCTATCCTTTTAGTTCAAATTCCATAACCTAGATTCCTCCTTATGTCGTCAGTTTTTCTGCCCATTTTTCTTTTACAAGGCTTCTTTTAACCGCAAACAATAACAAATTTCATAAAATTTAAAAAAGTCATCATTAAAAATCATAAAGTCACATATATACATTTTGCAAATAAAATACAATTTATATGGACATGTTTGTACAAATAAAGCAGTGAAGGTACTACCAAGTAAATAACAAAAATAACAGCTAAAAATGGTATAACTTCCAACGATTTCTTTATACAAAGTCCTATGCCTTCCAAGTTTTCATACTTTTGCAAATTTATCGTAGCCTTCTTAATTAATTGTTTTAAAGTTAACAATTTTTCTTGATGTCCGCAAAAATGTGGTATTTAAACTTTAACAAGTTAAATATTAAATACTCAAACTTCAGCAAAAAAAAAATATCAAAAGTATGTTTATGCCACCCTCGCTTGTATGGTACTCCTCTACCCTTATAAACTTTAAAAATGCACCCATAGAAGTATGTTAAAAAAAACATTTTTTTATGCTTTTATTTAAAGAACAATTAGAAGAGTTTATGCTTTTTGGTGGCGTGACTTCTTACGCTTATTATGCTGGCACACATTTATATTTTCAATTGTAAAAAAAAAACTCACATTAAATACGTACATACTTATATACGTACATACACCTGACATTAAATATGTGTGTTCAAATTAAAGAGAGTTAAACAAAATAAGAAGGTGGCATTAAGGAAAATTTAAATAAAATTAGTTAGAATATAAAGAAGATAATATTAAATAAAAGCCTACACACCTTTCAACATATTCCATTATATTTACATACGTATTTTCTTATTTATACATAGATAAGTATTCACAAACATGCATAAGCATGTAAGTTTGCACGTTATTAAACAATAGCGTATGTTATTCTACGGTAAAAAAAAACAAATTATTTGTCGTTTTGCATTTGTACACAGAGATAAAAAGGTCAATTATAATCACTGGTTATACTAATGAAGTATGAATGAATAAGGTCTCATTATTTTTTTATAACAAATAATATTTATATAACTAATAGGCAAAACGGTTTCTTGTTAAACAAGTTTCTTTCGCATGTATAATAATTGAATCGCACAAAAATTATATCATTAAAAAAATGTTTGCACACGTACACAGTCCACATTTTTGTCAATTAGGTTTTGTGTTTTTGGAATTATAAGAGTTTAAAAAATGCTTTTATTCTACTGCTTTATTTCGCAGCGATTGTAGCTACTATGGATACAAGGCGTTCTTATTGTAAAGACATTCTAATCATAGCAGGCTGATAAAGCATATCATTTAGAAACATGTTAATATACATCTTAAAAATATTGCTGTTTTACCTCATTTTGTTCCACTTAACATCCATTTCAACTTAACATCGTTTTATTACTAGAAAATTACATTAATTTGTACATAAACAGAAAGAATGCTATATTCGGCTATGCCGAATTTTATATAGCCTTCACTATCTATGTAAATATAGTTTAGTGAAGTAACTCCAATCAAAAACGCAAATATTCGGGTGACAGAGAATTAAAAAATAGAAAAAAATTTTGTTACTGCATATATCTAATTTTACATAAAAGTGACATCGGCTCTTAATGGGTTAAGCATATTTAATAAATTTTAGTATTTTCTTTAACACCTCTTCAAAAGCTTTAAAATGATACCCACATTGATATTTTAAAAAATTTGAACATTTTAGAGCTCCGTAACTCGGATTATGGGCGAGTGTCAATTTTTTTACTTGGAGTTTTTTTCTCATTTTTTATTTCTTTATCATCTCATATATAAAAAAAAATTAAGTACTATACATAATATTACATAAAACTGTCACCGGCTCATAATTGGTCGATCATTTAAGAAAAATTTAAAAACCTCTTCAAAAGCTTTAAAAGGATACCCATACTGACCATATTGACAAGATGACTTTTTCTTCTTTTTTAATTCTCTATCGTCTCATATATTTGCTTTTATTTATTCGAGTTATTTTATTGTCCCAATTGATATGGTAAAATTAGAGGTAGGCGTGGTGTTTTGGCCACTGCTTATAGTCCATCCTGATGATTTGTAGTCACTGCCTTTTTTCTTTTTTTGTAGACTAAAGACTTTTATTGAGCTTACGCAGCGCTATCATTCGTCGAATAAACTTGCATTTTTACCTATTTTGAGTTGTCCGTGACTTTTTGTAAGCAATTTTTTCCTGCGTCTTCCCTATTTTTGTGAGTTTACTAATTAAAACAATTTTTGTTATCAATGCATTGCAATTTTCTTATTTTTGTCTTTTTTTCAACATTCAATGGCTGGCTTCGTTGTAATAATAAAAAAACAAGATTGATTTTTCATTTGACAACTGCTTTATACTTTTTTGCAGCATTTTCATGAAAAAAATACTAGACCAATTATCTCTAATAATAAAGTCTTTCGCACAATGTGATTTACAAGTTTCAAAAATGTTAGCAATTAATCCTTAAATTTGTCAGTGTTTGTTGCTATTTCATCAACAAAAAGAAAAACAAAATGAAACCATTGACATGTGGTCACATTCAGAGAAAAGTTAGCGGATCGCAACATTGTTACAATTTGTTTTAGGAAACGCATTATTTCGCAGTCAAAGCGGCCTATTTGCTTTACATACTTTGTTTTTTAAAACTAATTTATTGTGCGACTTTTGGAAAATTGCCAGCGGTAACCCTCAGCCTACGTATTAAATTTAACATTAAAGAGTATCTCTTCCAATCCCAATATTGTCACCCAAAGGAATATTAATAATAATTAATTATATGAAATGGCGTACATTTCATCTCATTAAACTAGATATTTCTAAAATGTTTACTTTAGTTTTAACTTACTTTTCTTCTGTTTTTTCTAAATTAGTTACACAGAATTAACACAGCGTTCACCACAGCAGTATAACTTTAGAAAAATTAAAAACAAAATTTTTTCACTAGCAAAATGTTATTTTGTAAAACATACGTCTAAAAAATAATCGTAAAAGAGATGCGATCCAAAATTAAATTGTTAATTCGATTAATTATTACTCACTTCTAGAAAAGAGTGACGTCGAACTATTTCGGTTGTTTACATAGTTTAACTACAAATACTGGAGGAGCTAATTGCTAAAAATAATTCTAATTTATTTTGTTTAGTGCCATTTTAATAATTTTTTATTTTTTTTTTTTATATTTTTGTCATTTATTTTTTTATCTTAATTCTTTTATCTCTTATTTTTAAATCTACAGGAAAGTCAAAAATTAAAATTTTAATACTTTTTTTTTTTTTTAAATTTAGATCGAAATTAATTAGAATTATTAAAAATTATTTTAATACAGAATTAATTTTTAATTTTTATACATTTTAGTTCGTTCTCTTTAAATCAAAATTATAAAATAATTATAATGGATTATCGTTTGGATAAAGGTTTCCTAACGTGAGGTCTTCAGCAACCGGCGAGATACCTGCTTTTTCAACCAACAAATAATAGTTTAATATTTATTTATTTTAAATTTAGCGTTTTTTCATTTAATTTCATTTAAATTATAATTTATGTTTTGTAAATAAATTTACAAAACAATTTAATTAACAAGAATGTTTTTATTATTTAATTATATAATATGTTGAATTGTATTTCATAATTATGAATGTATTTCAGGAAAGATTTCTCTGTGTGTACAATTGACAACCCTCACAATTATTTAATTCTGAAGAAAGTTAAATAAATGGTTGGCTTAAAAAAAGTTAATTTTATTTCCTTAGACAATAAAAAGGTAAGGCATAAGCTTTTAAGGAATGTAATTTCTGCTTACCTGTAATAAAATTTATTTAGAAGGAGGGTGGTTAAATCATCAAAAGTAGGTGAATCAAGATGTTTAAATTTGAGAGATGTTTAAATTTGTAAGAAAAAGATAATAATTCCGTCAATAATAAATTGTTATAAATTATTATTTAATGATTTCAATATTTGTTAACTATTTACCTATTTTTAATTATACTAATATAGTTAATACTTTTAGTATTTTATGTAAAGTATTGAACCACCTTTATGGGCAACAACTAAATCAAATAAAAATTGATTAAATTATACGATATTACACATGATGAATTTAACAAAACAAAATTTAAATTTTAAAGTTATTGCTTCTATTTTTTCACTATTAAATTACAAATTAAAAACCCTCCTAAAATCTTATTTAAATATTACAGGGTGTAAGAGTCTGTAAGGCTGTTTGCGACAAAAAAATTTTTTTTCAAGAATACAAAAACATGTTGTTTTTAAAAGTGAAAAAATAGCTCTCCTTCTTTAGATCCAAGTGTAAAAAACCAGAGAAATATACT
This sequence comes from Cistogaster globosa, assembly GCA_937654795.1. Classification (NCBI taxonomy): domain Eukaryota; kingdom Metazoa; phylum Arthropoda; class Insecta; order Diptera; family Tachinidae; genus Cistogaster; species Cistogaster globosa. The sequence continues at coordinate 66,029,897 of OW569405.1, read as the reverse complement.
CGTATTGCATATTTTAATATCAACAAAATTTGCAAAGACATATAAAAAGGGCGTTAAGCCCTGTTTTCTTTAGATCTGAGCTTTAAGGACAGACATAATCATGCTTCGAATTTTCTTTAGAACGGTACACTCGTATAAAATTCATCGGTTTCTCCTGAACCACTCTCTGGGTCAACGTATAAAAACGTACCCTTTTTATTTATTTATTTATTTTTTTTTTGTAATCAGATTTTGCTTGCATTTTAAATTATTTTTAAATGGGTTTATCTATATAAAATCTCCGTTTTTTCCCTTACCTCTTCTCTGAGCCCAAGTTTTGAAAGGACAAATAGTTTTTTCTATTAATTACATTTAAAATTATATTGAAATCAGTTTAGCCGTATGTCTGTGGTTGTTTTTTAATTAAGCAGACAACAAATTTATTTTGTACCGACCGTTGCCTGGGTCAAGTTTTAATGTCCTTTAATTAATTCTTAGCCAACCACACCATTCCAAACACATCAAAACTATTTTAGAAATCTAAAAAGCAGCCTCGAAAATAAAACAATGAAGATCTCAGACACCGCACCACCTATTTCGTTCAACATATTTTCCAAAAAACTCTTCTTATTTGGGGTACATGTAAAATTTTAGCTCTCTAGTTATAGTCATTTTGGGATGAGCTCTGATATGTCAATCAGACAGTCAAGAACATATTGAAAGAGTTTGTGTAAGTAAATAAAATAGTTGTTGTTATCTTTCAAACCTTCCTTGGACTTGTACAAATCTTTCAAAACTAAAATTAGAGAAATCGGCTTAGCCGTTAGCCGTTAAATCATTTTTGTTATAAAAAATAAAACAAATATGGGTATCGTTAAATAAAGGTCATGAGCCGAAAATACTACCTTAAACCTAAAAACAAGTGGGATAAGAGTAAAATAGTTAAAGTTTTCTTTTCGGAAAAAAACGCTTCCCTTTATTCAGGTAATATAATTCGTCATATATATTAGACGTTTATTTTGGAGTTGACAACATCAAAATGAAATATAAGAAAGAATAAAACCAAAAATTAATATTCAAAAAATTATATTATATGCTTTTGTACACATGGTTATTGCAGTCGTGCCTTCATTTGGTTCTGTTTCTGAAATAACACTTCAGAAATTACCTTCTAAATGCACAAACACATTTATCGTTTATCAGCGTAAATCATACAATTAACCAGTTCGCTTAATAAATTGATTAACTTGTTCATTAAATTATTTGTTGCGCCTTCTTTGTTCCATGTGGCACAATAGTCATTAGGTTTTTGAACCACAGTCGTCCCTGGCAAGAAAATAGATGATCTGTTTAATTTAAAATATAATTATAAAAAAGCTTAAATGACAAGCCATACGCCACTTCCGATTTTCGGTATTACGACTTAAGACATTAATAATTTTAAAATTTTCTTCACTAGTTAAAAAAAAAATGAAAATTTTACCTATAAGCTGTTATTAAATGAGATCTTCCAAAAGAATGATCACTCTTAAGAATAGTTATTTTTTAAAATGTCAAATCACTTTTTCTACAGCCCTTTAATTAAACTTCATTATGAAATTAATATTTTTCTCAAAATGTTTGTCATAAATTTTAAGAAATAAAATTTAAATTGTTGACTACAGAGAAGAGCATGTATGTTTTATATGTTTGAGTTTTATGTTAAGGATGTTAAAAATAAGAACGCCACATACATACATACATACCTACAGAGATAAATTACATTAAACAAAATTCATGCTCATGCAGTTACAAACACATTTAACAATGACGTACAGCAAATAAGGTGAAAAAAAAGAAAAGGAAAACGCAAAGGCAATTACATAAATCTTAATGTATTTGAGGTAAATAAAATTTTGAAACAGAATTAAATGAAAATGAAAACCAAATTAAATGTTTTTTTTTTTAAAAAGATAAACGAGTACCTGTTGTAAAATTGAATTAGACAACAAAAATTAAATTAAATTCATTTAAATAATAAACATTTTTAAAGTTAAAGAAAATAAAAATATTTTTTTAACAATTATTAATGTGTACAACGAAAACTGTTCTTATTGTATGTTTGCTTCAAGTAAAAATAGATAATAGAGCAAGTTGTTGGAAATTACTAGATATGAAATAATTAAAATTATAGGATGCTTCTCAATCGATTTTCTTGGATTTAATAACGTTTTATTTTAATTTCTAAATTGTTAAGAAACAAATATTAACAAGTTGTGTTATATAGTTAAAAAGAAACAGAAAAATTTAATGCAGCATTTTCTTGATCACTACATCCGTAAACAGTATTTTTCACACCTATTTCCATTCGATTTTGATCGTTGTAATAATCATCTATTTAACCAAATAATAATAACCGTTCAATATTGATTTGATTGAAAAAAAACCGGACACTTTATTAATGTTGAGTAAGTCACGAATGCATTTTATTGTTATATTTTTTTATAAATCCTGACTCAGTGTAAAACTGATTGTTGTGAAAGAAGTATAAATGCGCGGTGCCTGGTGTATGAATTAATTTTAAAATTCTTATTAAAACTATTTTGTACTGTTATAAATTAATTTAATTTGGATTCACGTTTTATTTTAGTTAAATATTATTTTCTAAATTTATTTCCAAAGAAAAATTAATTAATTATTAAAAAAGTTAATTTTCAAATTTGTATGTTTCTTCTTAGGCAACCTAAATACTGTTTTTGTTATGTACTATTTACAAGCAAAATATAAATCCTAGCCAATTTAAAAGTAAGCGTGAGCAAAACAACCGAAATAAATGGAAATAATACAGAAGATCACAAGCATTTATCAAATTCTCACGCAACTGCTGTAAACTCTTGGTCCCTGTGAGGGTGTAGTTCATCTTTTTACGGAATTTCAAAATAATTTAGGGCCTATACCGCTCAACAACCTAAACGAGAAATTGTTAACAAGTTGAAATAGAGGGAAATTCGTAAAAGCGGAATAAGTAAACAAACGACTCATCTCGTCAAATTAGTGTAAATATTAATGATTTAAATAGAAGATTTCTTAATATTAATATTCCTCAACCTACACGCAACTTATATGATGAATTTTCCAGAGTCATTCACTTTTGGCCGATTAAGCCAATGCGAAGTCATGCTAAGCTTATCTACAATGAAATTGAAGGCTATTGGTGTTGATCGAATAAATTCCACCTTTTTAGGAGTTATTTAGCCAAAAAGTCTTGCCATTCGGCACTCACGTATTTAACATCAAACTTACAACTTATGTATTTCCTGTGGCATGAAAACTGTCTAAAATTATGCCCATCTCTAAGCAAAACAATGATTATAAGCCAATTGCACTTCTAACCTTCTTATCCAAAGTTGTGGAAAAAATTATCAGCAAGCAAACTAGTGAATGTCTTAAGAAACAGAATCTTTAATCTCATAAGCTATTTGGCTTTGTAAAGGGTAAAAGCTGCATTGCAGCTCTTACGGACGTAGTCAAAAATCTAAGAGCTGAGCTTGACAATAAGCAAATAAATAAAAAAATAAGTATATGAAATGCTTAGGAACCTGTGGGCCTTCAAGGATTCAACAACTCTCAAAATATGAACATTGCTTGCTAAAATATATATTCTACCTGTCCTTCTATATGGTTGTAAAATATTTGCCAACTATTCCAGCATAAACTTAAAGTTACTTATAATAACAAAGCAAGATATGTATAAAACAAAGAACAGTTTGAATAAATTTCCTGATATTCGTACTAAATTAAATCTCCTTTAATTTAGAAACCTAATCTTCCTACATAGAATTATGACAACTCGGAGATCAATTTATATTTTCAACGTGTTAAGATTCGGAAGATCTGTGCAAAGAAAAAGATTAAAGCGCCTTTTCACAACGTCATTTTTTCATCTATAGCACCAGTCTTTGGAACCAGCTACCGCCTTAAATTAAAATTATCAGCAACGCAAACAGTAAATCTGAACTTCCTAAATATTTAGGATATTTTTGTTTCTCTTTCCTTAACTTTTGATTTTGTAATATGAAATATTAATTTCCTTTCTTTTATTTTTTAATTCTATTTTTGTATTACGTCACAAATCTTATAGATATTTTTAAATGTTGATTATTTTTAACTTATTTAAATTCTGAATCTGTAATAATAACTTTCTTACTGGTACTTTAATGTATAAAATATTAATTATGTTGTGCTAGACTTTTTACAACCAAATAAATATAAATGAAATAAAATACTTCAAAATCGGATAGAAAATGCTTCATGCATTTAAGGAAAGAAGAAAATTATTTTAATATTTTAACAATGACGAGAATTCACTGAAAAAGTTATGGAATAAATTCATGATTGACTATTTTGTGACATTATTTACAAATTAAATAGATGCTCCTTTATTCTGACACTTAACAAATAATTTCATGTTATTAATCAAAAGCTGTCATTAAAAAAGGTACCAAACAAATTTTTTGTCCATAATTTTAAATTTAAAACAAAACTATGTAATTAAAAAGCCTAGAATATTTCTTACAAATATCAAATGTTCTGTTAACGTTAGTCACTATAACTTCATAGCGTTATTAAACCTTAGATTGAAAGCAATAATTTCAAATCCCCCCTACGACAACTTTACCATAAGTTAAACGAAGCCCTTCAAGTATAATTTTCTAGTAACACAATTCATGATTTTGTTCTATGCCAAAGGTTTTGATCACATTAACAGACATTCATTGATTTATGTATAAATTTTTCTCTTTTTCTTTTTTTTCATACCCACAACCCCCAAAACACCTGATATAAAAGTTTTGTTCATTCATTTCCTTATTTTATACTTTCGTATTCTTGTTTTTCTTTATTATTTACGTTTTCTATGAAATACCACTAATCGAATTAATGAAATTAATTTTTGATGATATTAAAATTAGTTAATGCCACATGTAGAAAACCACTCACTCGTTTTTAGAACCACACGTACACACACACACACATTCAGATAAATTGCTACAGACCCGCTTTTGCCACAATTAGTTATTCTTAATTTTATTTTTTCATTTTCATTTCAAAAATATTGCACAATAACTATTCAACACTACACAACATATGTGTATATACGGATATGTAAGTACGTTGCGGAAATGTGTTTGTGTGTTGTTGCATGTAAGTTCGTGGGCTCATTAATTTTCTTTGACAGTTTTTCGACATCGAAGCACGTTTGTCAATGTTCTTCCCCTAATTTGTTGAAATAATTTAAGACTTTACTCTTTTTAACATTTTGCTTTCATTTAATTTAAGGTAAAGATGGCCTTTGCTGTTGGTGATTTTTGGTGCCGTCAAAACAAATTAAAGAATGCTACAGTTTTTTTTTTCAAGTTTAATTTTAATAAACTAAATTTTCTTAATTTGCTCAGGCAGTTACGAATATTTTTAAACTGCACTTAATATAACACATTACGTTTCAATGATTTACGTTTCAGTGTTAAATTTGCCACCACCCAATTAACGAACAGGGTAACAATTGAATTTAATAGCCAGCTAAATGATAAATTCAATTAAATTGATTGTTAGAGTTGAAGTTTCCTTTAGCGATTACACTAATTGCTCAAAGCATTTTGTCAGGAAATATGTTGAAGTTTGTCAAAAGCAGTCCATATTGAATAAAGCACAATTTTGTAAACTTTTTGATATGAAATTAACAGTCTTACGTCGCAAGTGGTTGATAGCACAGATTTGACCTCGTCAGAAAATAATCAACATGTTGTTAATTCCTGAAACAAATTAATAAAATTAGAGGTATTTAGATTTTTTTTAACCTTCATAAGTGACACTATGTTCATACTGAAAAGGACACACTGTCCATGGACATTATGTCCACATAATGCCACCATTTTCGTTATTAAAGCAAATAATGAAATATTCACTGGATCAGAATTCCCATACAAAAACAACCATAAGAAGAAGTAAAAGGATCGCGCAGAATACAAAGAAACACAAATTGACTACATAAGTATGTGTTTCACGCAACTTATTTTATATAGTCCACGACGTGCTTAACAAGTAAATTTTTGAAATTGGCTGTTACCACTACCTACCGATTGCGGAACTTCTCTTGAAACCGGAAGAAGACAATGAAGACTTCTTGAAAACCGTTAAGTACCGGAAAAATAAAATCCCAAGATATATTAGGGAATTTTCAGAAAAAAAATAGCAATAAAAAGATAAAATTTGATCCTTATTACCAAAGTTCGGATAATATATTGTGTAACTCTAAAATTAAGCTTTAGACAAACAACCGCAAAATTTTAGGATACAAAAGAGTAAACAATAAACGAACCTGAAGGCTTGTAGAAAAACAAGGATCAGTGAAAGAAATGTATCTTGCAGAAAAAATATTACAAGAAAGCAATCATAAATAAAGATATATGGAACTGTTTAAGAGTATGAAGAAAGATACCAATAAAACAAGACAAGTTCTACTTTTTCTACAAAATAACTAACTCTGCCCAATCTGAAGCTAATAGAGGAAACATTAAACAACTCAAAATACACAAAAATATTCAGGAACAATGCAGATATAAGACGGTGAGTTTATTTTTTAAATCAATATTCAGACACGCACGGATAAACGAAACCACGCCAATTAATTGAAAACAATTAATAAAAATTAATAAAAATGTCACAAAGAGAATTTGGGCCAATAAGGCACTATCATTACAGCCTGGATTATTATAGGACACTCATCAGAATTCAACACCGCTCTATGCACGACATTTATTAATTTTGAAAAGGCATTTGATGCGGTGAAGCGTGAATTCATATGGAGAGTACTTTTTTTCAAAGCCATTCCTAAAAAGATTGTTATCGTTGGAAGAAAAACATAAGAAGACTTAAATAGAGACATGCTTCAGGACGGAGCCTTGAGTTACCCCTTTCACATTACATAAGTGGAATAAAATAATAATACGGAATGTCACCACTGCTACTTTAAACAATTTTTGATGTAATTAAACTTAAACTTCAAGGACACATTAACTTTAACTAGAACCTCCACAAGACCCAAAACAAAAACAAGGAAGTGATATAAAATCCGCTGTCATTTAGTTAAACGTTCTAAAATCACGAGATCTCAGTATATTTTGTAAGCAGAATAAGTTTTGCGTTATTTTAAATCACGTTGACAAAAACTGATTTACATAACAGACCTGCTAATATAATTCCTAGAAACATTTCGCTGATAAGCTATTCAAAGAGAGTAAGTTCTTAAAGTTTTCATTTAAAAATATGTAAATAAATACGTTCAGAAAACTGCCTGGCTTTCAGCCAATAAAAATAGCATTCTTCTTTACAGTATGTCGAACGCAAGAGATTTGTTAAGTGCAAAAATGAAATTTATTTCTTTTCAATTAAAAATTGAAAATAAGTACGATAATTCCAAGAAGTTCCAGTGACCTTAGTTGAGCGTTTTGTAGAGCTATCTATACTTTAAATGTAATGCTATAAACATTTTACCTCTATTTTATAGATCCTACTATTTGCTTAGAATACTCTTTAATTAAAATTTTAATTTATTTTCCATTTCTGTATAATTTTTTTTCACATATAAAAAAATTATTTTTACCACTCAGCTGTTAAAACAACTAAGCGATGAAATTTCTTAAATAATCTTTTAAAGATTAACTTCTTCCGGAAACCTATTTTGTTTTAAATCCTCAAAGATTCTTTTCTAAAAATTAAAAACTATAATTTTTCTTTTTGCAAACATATTTATTATGGAAACTGAAGCCATTAGTAAAGAAAACTTCAATTATATTTAAGTCGTTAACAGCCTTGCGATGCATTTTTCATTTTCGTCTGCAAAAGAAGAAAATAAATGAAAATTAAATGAAAATTGAGTTAAAATAAATACAAATGCTTGAAACAAAAAACACATTTAAAAAGCCCGTTAACAGATGTTAAAATTAATTTCAAACAGAAACGTTATTCCGTTTAATTTAATACAAAAATACGAATTGCAAGTGGTTATTTTTATTTTAGCATTTCAATAACATGACGTTTTTTTTTTATTAAAATAACAACTTGTATTAAAGTTTGTCGTGTTAGTGTTTTTTTTAACTTTTAATTTGTTGTCCAACAAATTTGTAATTTCCGTTAAATTAACTACCCTGAATGAATACAAGCCAGTCATTCAGTTAGTCAGTCATATGCGATATTGTGCTCAAAGCAAATGTTATATTAAAAGATTGTAGTTATAGTCTTCCTTTATACATTAAGAGGAGTGGCTGTAATTTTCGTATTTTTTTTTTTCTTGTATACTTTTGGCAACTTTACACTCGTAAAGTGTATAAAAATTCCACCCACATACACCTTCGCTTTAAGTCAAAAATATAAAAAAAACACGTTAAATAAAAATCCTCAGTCAAATCTTCTTTTCCATGTTTATTTTCTCATTGTGGTCATCTATTCAGAGTTTTCCTTTCGTTTAGCTGAAACAAAAAAGTCATTTTTATTTAAAAATTTTAATGCCTTCAATGATAAAAATCACATCCACTCCTTAATTTCTTAAGCACGCGATGGCGATTATCATTCCTTATTTTATGTTCCTTGTAAAAGGATCTTTGTTTGATGCGTTCAAAAGGTTATTTTTAGGTTATTATTTCTAGTGTGGCTTGTGGTTCTATTCATTTTCGTATATTCAACATGTTCTGGAAAATTTGTTTTAAATTGTATTTAAAGAAAACGGGTGTTGTTCATAGCGTTCGTTAGTTTTTTTATTTTAATAATTTTTTCTTTTAATATTTTTGAAATATTTTTTATAACAGAGATGAGCGCGGTTGAAAAATTGCTACAAGGTGAACTCAATAATTTATATAAAAAAGTAGAACTTTTAAGTTTACAATACATTCAGGTTTTTGCAGTTGGAAAAAATCTTATAGCCTCACACCTTTAATGATAGAAATATATATAATTCATTCGGAATACGTGTATATTTTGTCTCTGGATAGCGGAGATTTCGATAGTCACCCCCTAAAATAGGTGTGGGGATATGGGACCATCTTGGGCAACCATGTTGCTGATGGACTGGCAAAGATGAGGAAAATGCTTGAAGACAGTGCCATTGACACCTTCCGTGGCACTACCCTCTCTGCTTGCGGACAGCATATTGTTGCTACTCTATACAATCTGGCTCAGGTCAGATGATCTTACGAGTCTGTCCCTATTTAGATCGGGACAGAGCGGCTGCACTACTGTAGTTACTGAGGAGTCGAGTGTGCGACTTGGTGGTAGCGGTTACTATGCATTGTCTGTTTGAAGCCCATGCCAGAAGAATGAGTCTCCCTTTTATAAATTTCTGTCAGGACGAAGAGGAAACTGTTGAACACTTTCTTTGTGTGTACCCCACACTGGGATATATATGATGAAATACTTCGGCCACCGGAACTACAGGAGCCTTTCTCGCCATTTAGACATGCTGTGGGTGGTTTACATGCCCACGATAAGACTTGTAAATATGTCACTGGAATGAGCGGACTCTTTTGCCAACGGGCCTATCCGCCAGGGTATTTTGTGCATCTTCATGCCTACTGTTCTTTCTTTCTTTTTTTTTCTTTTCTCTTCTTTTTTCAGAACGGAGTAAAAAGAGATTCCTACGCTCTGATTTTCTTTTCTCTTTCTGTTTCGTCTTTCAGCAGGGACCAATTAATAAGCTCAAGTGGACTGTAACAACAAAGCTGCCTGTCTTACCAACCTTAACTTAATCATATTTTATAATTTTTAACACTGATCAATCAGAAAAACTATAAGTGCACAAATTGAGAACAATATTTTTCTTGTGTCTATCAACATTACCATTTTATATTTCACTATTTTTTATTTCAAACGTAAATGTAAAATACTTATGGTATAATTACGTAATCCAAGATAATGTCAATTTTGGGAATTAAAAAACTAGGAAGTGAATTTTCCCGAAATTAGGTATTTTAATAACAAAAAAAAGCAAAATGTATGTAAATCTGTACATAAAAAATACAGTAACGGAGTCATTTCTGTACATTAAAATTATTTTTGAAAAACTATGATGTTGATAATCGATTACTTTAATCGATATGAAATACAAAACACCTATTTTTGGAATTTCTGTCTATCTGTCTGTGTTCGCATGAGGCAAAAATCACTGAATGGATTTGAACAAAATTTTGTGAGGAGATCCCTTAGAACCTCGGGTCAAATATAGAATACTTTTTGTATGTAATTTCGTAGTGGTAATAGAACAGTTCATTTTATTTTAGTAGAGGTGGTAAGCATGTTGACTACAAACTTGGTTGACCAGTGTTCAACCCCTGCAGCAACCAAAAAATAAAAATTTTGTTTTCTGTTTAATGGTATAAATACATATTTAGAATTGACATTAAAACATGCAGCCTCCTTCGTCGGTACTTCTTTATAGCATATTCGCCGGCGAAGTAAAATAACTAATAAAACGACTATATCTATCTTTCTTCTTTCACCACCTATCTTATCTCTCAACTATTCCTTTCCTAAGAGAATGTAGCACGGTTAGGAATTAACGAAATAGGCATTATTGCCGGAAGTGCTACTTCTCTTAACCATGATTTTTTATAAAAAAAATATACAGCACCTAATCCAGTTTTAATTTTTCTAATGTTAATTATTTATCACCCTTAGGTTACATATATAAATGAATCAATTCGGTGCGAATAATAGCCCTTCTGATGCTTATGGCGGTTTACAAAGTGTTTTGCTAATTTTTTTTACACGAACAAGAAATGTAATGAAAACAAGTAATAATGCTACATTCGGCGATGCCAAATATTGTATATAAATCTAGTTTAGTGAAGAAATTCCAATCAAAACAAAAATATTCAGGGGACACATAATTAAACAATTAAAAAAAATACATAAACATGCCGTCAGACCGTAATAGGTTAGTATTATTTTTAACTTTTAGTACTTCCTGAAAGATCTTTTCAAAAACTTTTAAATGATACCCACATTGGTAGCTTAAAAAATATGAGGCACAATCAAAAAATATGGGCAAGCGCATATTTTTGTCTGCATGGTATTTTTTCTGAATTTTGTGAAAGAAAAAGGAGTGCAGAATCTTTCAGTTGTATATTTCTTAGAACTATAACCGAAATAGGATTTTAAATTTTCCTGCAAAATAACTAAAAACTTACTTTGAAACTGATGATATATTATTCCGGGAAATCCCGTTCCCCAACTCCGGGTGGCCTTTATTTAATGTAATGCAGCAATCGGATTAAGGATTTTCTTTTTGTTCTAAATGATATGAAAAAATTAGAGGCAAGCGTGGTCTTTTGCCCGCTGCCTCGAAGAACATGGACCGATTTTTAAAGTTTGGTACAAATTCTATCGATATGTTCAAGATTCAATGACCAATATAATTATTTGATTTTTATTATTAATAAATTATAATCTAAATGTTGGCTGTAACACATTTTAAAAAAGTTAACCAAACTGATTTGTATATTTACTAAAATCTATTCTATTAAATGGAAGATGCAACTGAACTTGTTCAGCATATTACTACTGAAAATCAAATTTTGATAGTTAGAATTATAAAAATCAATAGTATCTTCTAAAATAGAAAAATTTTTGACGTACTAAAAAGAAAACTTTTACACATTAAACAAAAAATCAACAATATTTCAGTTTAAAACTACAAATATTTTTTAAAAGTGGTAAAAAGTTCTCAAGTATTTTTAAGTGGTAAGTTTTGAATTATCTCACAAATCCAAATGTAAATAAAGGGTGATTTTTTAAAAGCTATAGAAAAGTAAAACAAAAAAACACATAAAATTCAGAAAAATGCATGAAATCTTTATTTGAATCGATAGTACGGTCCATATAATTTAATGTTGGAAGATTATTTCATGCAAATGTTGACCTTCACTGCGCCTCAAATGGTCCATCCGCTTTGTCCAATTTTGGCATACTCCTTCCAACATTTCGGGCGATATCTCAAGAATAAATGCTTCAATGTTTTCTTCCAATGCGTCAATTAAAGCGGGCTTGTCTGTATAGACATGAGCTTTAACATAGACCCACAAAAAATAGTTTAAAGGTATTTAATCGCATGATGTAGGCGGCTATTTGACCGGTCCCGATCGTGAAATAATATGTTTACCGAACCCGCCTCTCAATAACTCCAATGTTAAGCATGCTGTGTGCCATGTGGCGCCGTCTTATTGAAACCACATGTCATGCAAGTCAAGTTATTACATTTTGGGCAAAAAAAAGTTGGATATTATCTCACGGTAGCGCTCACCATTTACAGTTACGTTACGATTCACATCAACTTTGAAGAAGGACGGTCCAATGATGTCACCAGCTCATAAACCGCACCAAACTGGGACTTTTTTTGTATACATTGGTAGCTTTTGCAATGCTTCTGGCTGATATTTACTCCAAAATCGACAATTCTGCTTAGTTCGTACCCATTTAGCCAAAAAAGAGCTTCGTCGCTGAACACAATTTATCGGTAAAATAGTGGATCTTCGGCCAACTTTCCAAGAGCCCATTTACCAAAAATTTTACGTTGCGGCTTCAATTCTTGCACCAGCTGTATATTGAGAGGAATCACGTCTAAATCCTTCTGCAAAATATTTCACGATGTTGAGAAACAGAGGCCCAATTCCTGCGAACGGCGACGAATCGATAATAATTGGTCAATATTAACACTGGCCGATACAGCTACGATATTTTCTTCAGTTCGTAAGCGTGTTGGTGGTTTAATGTCCAGCAATATAAATTTAATGCGAAATTTAGTCACAATAGCCCGAATAGCTGCTTTAGTGGGTCGATTAAACTGACCATAAAATGGAAGAAGCGCGCGATGAACTTTCTTAACAGAGCACGCATTTTGATAATAAAATTCAATAATTTGCAAGCGTTGTTCGTTTGTACGACGATTCATGGTTAAATTATAGACCTAATTGAAGATGTTTGACAGTGAAACAAAACACGAAACGTGCGTCAGCTATTTACTTGTAAACCAGTGCTGCCAAAAAGATAATAGCAAAAAAAAAAAATCACTCTTTAAAAGAAAACAAATGTTTAATACTTTTTATACAGGCAAGACGTGCGGTATGCGATGGCAAGTTAAAGAAACTATGTATATGGAAAAAGGAGAATCGTGATGTAAAAAAGGGAGTAGTTTAAACTAAATGGATCGAATCATGAAATTTATGCTATAAATCTTATTCCTATAATTTATTTTTTAAAAAATTATATTGTTCTATTTAATTCACACTAATATTCTATAGTCAGCCAATAATCATTTAAAAAAATAGTTGTGAGTGCCATACACTCATTCAGTTATTACAACAGAATTCAAGATAATACACACAACCGACAAAATTCGATTGCCAACGAATTTGGTTCCTACAACAAACTTCTTTTCTCTGTGTATGTTTATTAAAGGTTTAAACGTTAAGCGTGAATACTCTTTGTCGATTTTGCTTATTAAAGACTTATAAAACTTTTAAAGTACATTTATAAATTAGACTGTTCTTAGTGGTAAATATCTTTTGCAATCCTTAATCTAATTCCTGCATAACATTACATTGTTGTAAAAAAAATACAACAATTTTGCAACCTGGACTTAGGGAACGGAATTTCCCGGAATAATATATCATCAGTTTCCAAGAAAGTTTTTAGTTATTTTGCCAGAAAATTTAAAATACTCTTTCGGTTGTAGTTCTAAGATATAAACAACTGAAACAGTACGAATTTATAATTAGAGTTATTGAAGCCACAAACTTCGAAAATGTTAACAGTTCTAGAATATTCTTACTTTTTACCGAAATTAATTAAATAATATATGAAATATTCTTTTTTTAAAACATATTTGTTTTAAGGTAGAATAAACATTTAATATTATTTATTTTAATAATAAACAAGTTGTTCAGATTGATTTTGGAAACCAGGTCTGTGTTCTAAACACGTATCGCGAAGTAAAATCGTCCATCAGAGCAATTAATTTGATTAATTATGGACCGTTTTCGTACCAAGTTTACTTTAAATGATAATATGCTTCTAGAAAGATGCCGTACAGTGTGTACAGAAGAAGTCATTGCTGTTATAGAGCGTAGCGTAAAGGGAGATCCTATTAATAGACATTTTTGCGTAAAGATTTTGGTGTGCGTGCAAACAAAATCCAACTTTTGCATCAACTAAAACCAAACAATTGCCTAGCAAGGCGTAGAGTCCAAACAAGATTACCGTTGATCTTTATTTTCATAAGCAAATTTTGTTTAGCGTTGAAGTTCCATTTTGGTTGAATGGATAAACAAAACTGCCGTGTCTTGAGTTTCGATTATTCTCAAGTATATTGCTGGAATCATTGGTCCCTACTTCTTTAAAAACGATGCTGGTCAGCACGTTACAGTCAATGGTGATAGCTATAGAACCATGATTACTGACTTTTTTCGTTTACTAATTAAACAATTTCTTGATACAATTAATTTATTAAAGAAAACAGTTTTTACTTTTCGGACACGTAGACTATATTCTGTGGAGACAAGTGAAGTCTTTAGTGTACGCCGGCAAGCCCGATATGCGGCCACAAATGTTTGCTAAGTCATCGAAAAATTGGACATTCAAATTAGACTACGTCCAAACCAATCAAGGCGGTCATATGTCATATTTAAATTACAAAGCCAGAAAATCAACACAATTAGCTTCACAAATATTAATTAATATTTATTGCAAACTACAAAATACAGTCACTTACTCATCACTAATTAAGTGGTATAAAATTTTAGTAGAAACTAAAAACTGTTTTTATATCCTTCTGTTCGTCCATTCTATTCAAACCAAGAATTGTACATGGGCGTCTTTTCAGTTTAGTAATAATCTGCTATTTTTTAAACTTATGCTTAATTTATTTATTTTTTTGCTTTTATTTGTAATGAACCTTTTTGACTTTTTGTGTGAGTATATAAAATAAAAAAAAGTATATTCTGTTTACCATTAACAAATGAGTATTTTGTATCTTTTCACATGAAATTCTACTTTGTGTTCCATTATTTTTTTTTTTTTCAACAGGAAGTTGTGTAGAAAAAATTAAAGAAATAACAGAGAAAGAAACTTGTTTATATCTTTAAAACATGCAACATTATTATCGTTTACTATTGTACTACTACCTCTCCAACTATTCGTTTAATAGACTGGTGAAACGTAATAAAAAGCAGGGATGGTCGTCTAGTTATGTTCATTAACACCAAAATCAAAAAAGGTTTATAATGCAAATGTTGTTCAAGATATGTAAAAGAAATGTAAATCGTGAAAATGCAGTCTAAAGAATTTCTTTAGAATCATTATAAAATTTAGAAAATTAAATTGTCCGTTGAAATAAATAAAATATGGAAGGAATAAAAATAAAAGGATAAACAGAACACAAATTTAAATTAATGGTATTTGAATACAGTATTTAATAGTAGCCTGTGTTAAAGATATTACAATGAAATAATAAAAGAACAACATTAAAGTTGCGACAAAATTGCTAAAAGTGCTAAAATCAAAAAGGCAGTGAATATGTCAAAATTTTAAAAATAATTAATAAGAAACTTTTAACCCATAAAACAGATAATTGGAATTAATCAAAATTTAAACACATAATAAAAAAAAGATTAAAGAAATTCAATTAAAAAATGGAATCGTTCAAAAATTGGGAGTAATTTAACAAAAGCATTCAATTCAGAGGTAAGGCTTAAATGAAATATAAAATAAATATTACATAACAATTCTTTTCCATTATAGGGCATTTACATTACATACATAGATTTTTTCAAATACAAAAATAAAATCAATGTGGCTTACATTTTGATTTTGAATGCAAATAAATTTTACATGCAGGTTTACTTGTAAGATAATTCCAGTTCAGTAGCTAAAATCTATTCTTAGTGTCAAAGAAACAGATAAAAAATTTATTTCACATGTCATTCACAAATACTGCGATTACCTGATAAATAAATGTACTTCTTTTTCAACAAAAACTTGTTTTACAAAAATAAGAAGATTTTGCTAAAAGTATGTTCAAAGACATGATTCTTATTGTATCACAAATCTAGGAAACTAGATTTTAAAATCCGTATTAAAGAAGATGTACAATATGTAACGGTTATGTTAATTCAAAGACGGTTAACTAACTATTATCGAATTGTGGTATTTTTATATTAAAAAAGCATATAAACAAAAATAATATATTTGTATAGATCTTGTTCCCTAAAGAATCCAGGCTCCATAGAAAACTAATTTAACTGAATTTTTTTTTTTTTGTTTTTGTTAAACTCCATTTTTAGTTAATCATAAATTTTTTTCTTTTTGTCAAACTTTGCTTAGAGTGAAACCTCAATTTTTTAAGGATTTAAGTTTTTGGGGTTGTTTTACTCAAGGCGAATTCACATAAGGTGGCAGCGCGGCTACAACAATAGAACACAAATAATTACTACACTTTTTCCTACCCTTTTCAATAACTTTTTTACTAAGATTCGGTTTTTAAATTGATTTAAAACTCTTCTTACAATTCTTTTTTTAAGGATAATAAAAAAAATAAATTTTGTGATATAAAATGATTCACTTTTGACAGCTATTTTACACATTACAAAATTTAACAAAAAATTGCCAGCTGCCGCAACGATGCCACCTGGCAAAATTAATTCGCCTTGGTTTTACTAAAATTTTCATTTTATTTATTAATTTTAGAGTTAAAAAACCATAGGCGTTTAAGATGATGTAAATATATTTGGAGACATTTTTAATTGCATTTAGTATTTCGTCCGATTTCTGCTTTAACAAATCTTTTTAGACGTCCAGTCGTCTGGTTTGAAGTTCAAGTTTTTTCCTCAAGTGTAAACTTAATACCATTTTAACAGCTTTTAACAGCTGATAGGAGCCTAAAAAATATTTTGCATCAATTTGAATTAAAAGCTTTGATGCCATACGCCTTAGAAACTTCTATCAAAAACGGTCAACAGATTTTGACTCAATTGTTTTTATTTTTACCACATTTCCCAAACTGTGTATTTTTCTTATTCCGAGTTCTTGGTTCGTAATATATCGCTTCCGATTTAATTTGCGGTCCAGCTTGATTAAAAATGATTTCTTAAATAGTTTTAAGATATTTGAAACAAGTTAATTTATCTTCTACCTTCTGCTTCTATCTATTTGTGATTTTTTCTCTTTTTTTTTTAGGCGAGCATTTGTCCACCTGAGCATTTTACTACTAGACTTTCTTAGAGTTTAAAAAGTATATTTTTTTCAAGATCTTAAATATCAAACCGAAGGTACCGAAGGTTACCAATGGACGCTTTCGCGTGATAGGTCTTTTAAAATTTTTACTTGCTAGAGTAGTTTTTAGAGATGTAGTAATTTTTGACGTGTTATGCAATATTTTAGTCTATTTTTAAACTCTTCTTTTTCACTTAAGAGGATTTCGGCATCTACAAAATCAATCTGGTTACATAATTGCGCGTTCTGAGCTGTAAGTCTTCTGAGAAATGAAAATACTTTCCATAGTTGCTAGAAATCGTTGAGGGTACCGCAAAGATACAATAAAAAAATAAATTGTCGGAAGATAATTCAATGAAGCTCCAGCTTCTGTCCTATTTCTATGATGATTT
Source organism: Cistogaster globosa (assembly GCA_937654795.1). Taxonomy (NCBI): domain Eukaryota; kingdom Metazoa; phylum Arthropoda; class Insecta; order Diptera; family Tachinidae; genus Cistogaster; species Cistogaster globosa. The sequence goes on along the minus strand of OW569405.1, from coordinate 66,012,234 downwards.
CAAATGATTTGCATCCGGTATTTTTCGAGTTTCGAACGCTAAATGTAAGAACGTGGCCATATTGTTTTTGTTCATCCGTGTGGCACAGCCCGTAACAGGAAGACTCGAAACCTTCGCAAAAGGTATATTACCAAAGCCGGTATAAAGACAATATTAAAAAAAGGTGTCCTTATAGTGAAGTGATATTTCTAATAAATAACAATTACAATGTTTTTTAACTTTAATAAGCAGACACTACGTCAGAACAAGTACAAAAATAAAACTTTAAATTAAAATGATTCTACGAACATGGCCTTGTTTTTTAACTGCAACTTAATTTCAAGTATTTTTATAATCGCTTTAAGAAGAAGTACACAAAATTAAAATAAAAATATATAGGGTGATACTTTAGTGACGTGATTTTACCTATACACCCGATTTAAAAATAAAAGTGAAAAATACATATAGAAATTAAATGTTGTTTCAATAGAGACCATGAATTTAAAAAATAGGACCTAAGGGTGGCCCTATAGAAATGTGATTTTCTTTTAAATCGTTACACACAGAAACTTGAAATTTTAAGCAAAATTAATGCATAAAATTAAAAGTTAAATGGTGACCCATACATAGTACTGAATCCAATTCACACCTGGCGACATTTATCATAAAGGCCTGTAGATATGATATCATGTATTATTTTGGGGCAAAATGAACAAAAAATTACATAAAATAAAAATCAATAAAAATTAAAAAATAATAAAAATCACATATTTTAATTTAGTTTCAAATTTAGATATTTGTAAACTGTAAAAGGTGTTCCTAAAAACTTACAGGGTTGCGCATACAGAGTACGGAACCATTCATGTGCGATTTCAACTTTCACACGGCGGATTTATTTAATGAACTAGCGATACCCACGGCTTCATTCGCGTATCATTCCTAATTTTCTTAAAATTAAAATTTTAAAAAATATGTTATAAAAATTTGTTGAAGAGCTTAGTAAACAGTTTTAAAAACACAAATCAAATGTACTGACAACTGTTCTAGTACCATTATACCGGTAAAAATGGGTGCTTGCACATTTCTAATTTCTGTACGAAATGACATATTTTTATAAAAAAAATAAACTATAATTTTTGAACCAAGATTCTTAAGGACCTCCTCACAATATTTTGATGCGAACACAGACAGACAGATAAAAATTCCAAAAATAGGTGTTTGGTATTCCATATCGTTTACTATTTAAAACAAAATAAAATTAAAAAAAAATCATGTTCAGAAATGACACTGTTACTGTTTTATTGTATGTATAGATTTGGGTTTTCTTTATAATAAATTTGAGAGAGATTAATTTCGAACAAATATAGAGATAAACAATTTTGTAAATTCGTTAAAATTCTTACGTACTTTAATAAAAAACTATATTATTTTAAATTAACTGCTGTTAGAAAATAATTGTTTTTGTGTTTCCACTTGTGGTTTGTGCTCGACTTTAAGTAAACTTATACACTTTTTACTAATACAAATAAAATGCTTTTATTTATCTGCCGGGTAAATGAGACTAACAGTATACAAAATATACATACATCGCACTTCATATGCTTTTAAAAGTCCAGCCAACTTTTAATTAACCCAATTATATCATATGTCACCTCTAATTGTTATTTACGAAAGTTTTATTTTGTTACTCATGTGCTAAAATTAGAGTTTGTAATTTTAAAAATAAAATGCAAAGACAATCAGACACACATTTATGTAAAAAAATTAAATATTTATAAATATTCGGCTAAAGAATAAAAAAAATATTAAAAAAATCTTAAGGTGTTTTTTAGACTCATTTTCCATAGCAGGTCAACTGCAATCTTATACGTGAACACTCATTTATATGAATACAATTATTGCTAAGAAAAAATTCTTCATTGCAAATTAAAATTTTCATAATAATTTTATACAATTTATTATGCTTATTGCATATGCTTTTTGCTTATTTAAAGATTGTGCTTGGCCTTTTGAATTTCAATGAAATATTTAACACCAAAATACAAGTTTAGAAAACTTTGACCATAATGAACCGATTATAAATTCAAATTGTTTAACAAAAAGACACTTGTATCCCCAAGAGCTAACCAAATTTATAGCAAAAACCAGTGAAAATATTTCTGATGTATTAGACATCCAAACGCACAGTGTGTCGTATTTCAAAAATCAAAAGACAAATCAAAAATTAACAACTTTTTATTCAACAGATTTTTATATTTACTACCCACATTCTCACACTATATATACTCGTAAAAGTAAAACCCACAACAAAAAAGGAATAAAATAAACATACTTAAATATTAATAAAATACAACATACTGGCTGCTTTAAACTCCATTTTCTTAAACATGTAGTACAAAAATGTGTATAAAAGTAACTTTACATACGACACTCTACTGTATTAAATCCTTTTTTAAAGATAGTTTAATTTACATTTATCTTTGTGTTACGTTAGTTTACCTTAATGCATACAAGCGACTTCCTACACTATTCAAATAAACACACACGAATAACTATTTACATACGTCACCATGTGAATTAGGAGTGTAGTGTGTAAAAAATTTTCCTGAACTCCATATTTTAATGAGACTTTCTAAATAATCATTTTAAAGTTTTTGTTCTCGGCTTGTTAATATACAATCAAGTAAAAATATAATAGTTAAAGGCAGGTCTATGTAAAGAAAAAGGGCAAAAAAAAAAAATGGATCAACTGGATGAAAGAAAAAAAGAAGCTGTAATATAGAATGAAAATTCTTAATTTCTTTTCATATGAAAAGCTTAAAAACCAAAGCAACTGAAACCCCTTAATACAATATTAAAGTTAAAATAGATTTACATAAATATTGCTAAAACTACAATCCTATTTCATAGTCCGTACTTGTCTGAGTTGAGTACAAGTTCCCTGGAGTAATTTAAACATAAAAGCATAGAAAAAGTTAAAATAGGTAAAGAAGCAGAGAAATAAATATTTGTAACAAAAGTCTATTTTAAATGCCATTTTATACTTTTTAAATACAACAACAGGATAACGGAAGTTACTGACACTAAACAAAGTGTTTAACATTTTTGCCAGTTTGTGCCAGCCACTAGCCAAGTTTTGCTTTAATACCACCTGTTTGCAAAAACGCACACATGTACCTCTAGTCGTTTATATTCCATTGTTGTTTGGTCTATGGAAACTAAGTGCTGCTGCATGTTGCCAATTGTTCCAGCAGTAACTATTATTGTGGTTTTAACAAACGCAATACAACAAAAGTCAGCAGCTAGCAATAGAATAAAAAAGAAAAACGTATACAAAAACCAACTGAAAAATGCACAATGATAAAGTAGAGAAAACCTTGCGAGTTATACTTGTCATGCATTAATATCTACATACATACTCACATGTGAATGTTTATTTGAAAGGACCTTACACATACTTCTACTAATTTATTGTCTCGAGTGTTTTAGGTGAAAGAACATGCTAAAAGAGATTTGTTGTATGCCATTGTTAGTCATGGTAAATCCGCAGGTGTTTTTAGGTGTTTTAAATGTAAGACTGGTCTACCGACTTGGGGTCACATTGCTAGACCATTTTCTTTTTTTTTCTCTTTTTCCTGTAATAAAATGAAGTCGTTGCATGGACATAAATGTTTGTAAATGTTAATTGAAATTGTTATGACAAAAATAAAAAGTAAAAACACATTTACATTCACGCTTATGTTGTTCTTTCTGTTTATTACTTAATTTTATAAGACTTGATATTAAAAATTAACATTTTATTTAAACAAAAATATAAGAACCTGTTTTTGGTTGTTTTTCTTTTAGAAAATTTTCTTGTTGCCCAATAGGTAACATCCAATAATTTTGAACATTTTTCTTGCTTTCCCATTAAGAAAGATTTTATATGATCTACAAAATAGTCAGGAATTTTCTGTTAACTTAATCGACACACTAGTAACTCGAAAATACCAAGTGTATAGAAGCATTATCCTTTCCAAACAATTTCTTTTGTTACAATTTAAATATACAATACTAAATCCTTCTTTTATAGGCGACGAACACACAAAAGAAAAGAAAAACACGACCTTTTGCTTCATCTTTAAGTCCCGCTTTATCCACGCATTAAATGCAGACTTTTTTCCTTTGCATCAATGAGTCCCTGCTAGCCTTTACTTTTGAACTAGTTCAGTTATTACATCGAATCCAACATTTAGCTATCTTTGATCATAATGATGAACATTCGCAGCAGGTTCTATTCATGGCCTAAAATTATTATCTTCCTAGATTTTGATCATACTCAGATGATACCTGAGGTTGAAATGTGCTGTAAAACTTAGATTACTTGATTTTTTATAAGAAATACTTTCGCTTCTATTCTAACAGCTTTCCTTTATGTAGCCAAGCTAGGAGATACTTGCTACAACTTATCACTTATCTACTTGGTTTCCCTGATGAATCCGATGTCATTTTCAAGCTTACACTCAGCACTAAGACTATAATGAAATTATTCGCTTATCTTTTAAGCGTGAGGGATTAAATTCCACAAAGACACGTTATGTATTCAACTGTTTCTAAGTTCATTTTGTTCTCGAATATTCTAAACAAATCCGATGGCCTTTGAACCTTCTACTGGTTCTTGCTCTGGTAGAGTTATTTTTTTTTTTTTTTTTTTTGAGAGTGCACCTAAAAGGACCCCTAAAACTTTTCTGTCTGAATCACGAAGCATTTTTGTGTTTGTGGCACATAAAACACTGCAATCATCCTTAGCCTTAGACTGTCGATAAACAGGGTCTTCTCCTCCCTATTTAGCACGCAACACCAATTCGGTGGTTTTCATGATTCCAATGACTGCATTTTTATTACCTCCATTTAAGAACGAAAGATAGATTTGGATTTAGTTTCCACTTTAACAAAAAATAAAATAGTATTCGATTTTAAGTAAAACCGATATGAAGTCCACTTAGACATCAAAACTCTTCCCTTTCCTAATCGATCTCCAACCAAATATGTCTTACGTCACATTCCTTAATAAACATTACTTTTAATTATTAATTAAATTTACATATTTTAACCTTAAATCAAAATGATTAAAAACACACCTTATTAACCATTTTATTTGATGAACAAGTTTAATATCAACAAAATTTCATGAGGAAAATAAAAATGAGGAATAAAAGACACATGTTGACATTGTATTAAGAAAATATCTGGTGAGTAAATCATAATTGTCATGATTAATTACCACAAAACCACTCATTAATTATAAACGTTATTAAAAATGAATGACTTTTTATACATTTGTTGTATACATTTGGGTTGGCTGTTCATATGAACTTTTACACGAACTTCTCAAAACCCAAAAAAAAAAAAAGCAAACAGAAAACAATCAAAACTCTGACCATAAATACTTATAACATAATAACTTATCATCAAATAAAACCACATACTTAAGAGTTTAACCCCATATTAAAAGGACAACGCAAACCAAAGTAAACAGAGAAAATCAAAATATTTAATGTTATACAGTGGTTCAAGAGAAAACTTTTATATTACAGAAAGAAAAACTCTTTCAAATTGTTTTGTTTTACATGTTTTTAAAGAAAATTATTAATTGACTGAAAACACGAAAAAAATTAATAGTGATCAACTGAAACTTTTATAAAAAAAAAACTAAGCAGGGTCTCAATATGACTCTACACACAATTTGACACGACTACAGTCTACATTGATTTTTTGTTACAAATGGCGCGGAATAACAAGCTTCGACTGTGCTCATTTTCTCAAATCTTATGCTAAGATATGACTGCTAAAGTTCTAAGTTCAAATTTCTAGGTTCCTAATTTCAGACTTGCATAAATAATGAAAAAAAAAATAACAGTGCTTTATTCGCCTATGCCGAATCTTATATACCCTTCACCATGTATGTAAATTTAGCTTAGAAAAGTAACTTCAAACAAAAAAACAAATATTGAGGTGACATATAACTAAAAATAAGAAAACAAATTATGTGATGTTTAAGCTGGCCAAGTTTTCTGGTTAGTATTAAGAGTATTTTTCCATTAAGCTACTTGGGCCTATAGATTTTTAAAGTAAATAAAACATTTTAATTACGTTTTTACCCGACGTTTCGTCGATTATTTGCCGTCTTTCTCAAGGGTATTTTGTAATTTGAAAACGTTATTAAATTAAATTTCATTGAACATGAAAAACCAAAAACATATACACAATTTTACAACAGACTTAATTTTTAAAAAATAATAAACACATCTTAGATTAATAACAAAACATTGCATCAATGCAAGCTCTAAACTTGCCATTAGCTAATGTCCTATTCTGTCGTCTGTGTATCTTTTATGATCAACTTTTTCTATTTAATTTTTATAACTTTAAGTTCACTTTCAGTAAGCTATTTTATTATCTACAATTTTTAATGTTTTTATATTTGGTAACTTTCTTCTATTTAAGAATATTAGAAAAATTGGATTTTGGGAAGATCGATTAAAAGGATTGAGTATTATTTCTCTCCCTTGCTATACCCTCCTGTTTCTTTTTCATTTAGTTAATTTTTTTAGGTATCATGCATTAATGTGGTTGTATACTTGACCCAAAATTATATAATTTGCTTAAGTTTTAATTTCAGTTAAATCTTTATTTTGCATTTAAATTACGTTGAAATTTTTCTTTTGCTTTGAAAATATTTTAAGTAAAGAATCTTAATTGTGATGTTTTTTTTTCTGTTTTTAATTTACATTTTCTGTTGAAAATTTATCATTTCATATTTTTATTTTATTTTCAAAGCTCTTAAAATTTCTTTAAGTCCTGATAAAACTTTTCATATTTCCTTTTTTTGGAATTTCCGTAAATATGCTGAAAATTGTGGTTTCAATCTGTGAATGGAGCTATTAATAAACGATTTCTGCTCATTTCTTACTGCATTTCTAACTTATTGTAATTTATGATTTCAAAACATATTGCAAAAACTAATATTCAAACTTTAAATTAAAATTACGTTAAGAAGATCTTGTTTTGGTACTTTTAAACATCAAATAGTTTTAAAAAGAACATTCGCATCAACTTTTCTATCACTGCTTCACATAACCGATATGTCAAACTAGATGTCGAGAGAAGTAATTGTTGAGAAAAGCGCTTGGATAATAATTAGAAGAAGAATGTGTTTTGGCGTTTTACACGAGCTTTGAAATTGTCTTCATTTTGCTTCTTTGAATGCAAATATTAAATATTAGAAAAAAAGTATAACAATTATGACTTAAACTAAAAATAAAACCCAGTTAACTAAAGCAATAATACTGGTAAGTACCCAGCAAAAAATTTAAAAAAAAGGTAATCGAGTGTGGAATTAAGCATTTTTTAATGGAAGGACTTCCCAACTGGATTACCAACCTAATTTTTTTAACAAGGCATAAGACTTTTATAATCAATTACTGACAATTGATTACATTGACTATTGCAGGAAATAATAATAATAATAATCATTAAAACGTATTTTAAGTTATTCTTTTTTAACTTAAAGAACTAGTTCAACTACTACTTCCTTTATTGGCGAACTAATGTAATGTGTTTTGTAAGCGAGTAACAAAATTTGGCAATCACAAAACTAAGTCAAGTACTTTTTAAGATGAGTATTTTCAAGGTAATTTCTAATTTTTTTCTGGGCAGTTTAACTTGCTTATGTTATAAATACACTTCTAAACTTATCTCTCAGGTAATAACAGACAGTTTATAGTAGGATTTGAAAAGTAAAACCTAAAATAACTTGACTAAAAGTTATATTAAAACTAAATTCTATTTAAATCAATTCAATGTCTTCATAACAACGATCTAATGTAAAAATTGGATATTAGACAATTTTAAAGTAATTTCAAAATTTTAAGTGTGTTTCCGGCCCACAAATTTCATCCAATTTAGCGAAATTTGCGTTACCCACAACATTATTTATATAACAAAATCCTTTCTATTGTGGCGTTAGTACTACAGTACTTTTACATCTTTTTTAAATGTATAATTTTGCTTGAAAAGTATTATGATTTTTACAGAACCTTTTTCTACTTTTCTGTATGAATGTATATGTTTTTCTAGCAACGCTAGTATTTGTCAGTATATTTTTGCCAGTAGTGGTAAAATATTTTCTTTAATTACATTTCCAAGGAGAGTAATTAATTTTGTCTCGCTGTTGGCTGGCGTTGACATTTACCATTATGTTTTTTGGAAATGTTCAAATAAGTATCAACAACAAAAAAATATACAGAAAAAAAGTTAAAATATGAATGAAAAACTTAAGCTGAGGTAAAACAGATGTCAAGTTGGGGTTAAATTTAATGTACAAACACATTGACGAAAAAAGAAAACATACCGGACGCACTATGGCTATATCATGCAAGTGTCAGTGACATTAATTTAAGAACATAAATAAAATTGTTCTAGACAGAAATATAAAAAAAAATATTTCATGATGGCAACACACATTTTTGGTATCAATAAAAATTTTATTTAATGTGGCTGTTTTCTTTTTTGCTAAGGATTTATAATCTTAAAAAATTCAATCGGGTAAAAATATCAAGCTTCATAACTTATGATATCTTTATTAAAATTAATCAATTTTAGGAAAGTGTTATATTTGATCTTCCTTTTAAAATCTTATTTATGGTACAGACGGACGACACAAATGTTTGCAAACATTTTTAAAATTTTCGAACTCAAAATTAGCACAAAATATTTATACTTTAAACAACACAACAACTGAATTTCGTTCAAGAAAAAGGTTTTCTCTTAGATTAATGTGCCGGCCGACTCCATATTGGACATACCAATACACCTCCTCTGTAAATGCCATATCAAATTACACATCAAATTACATCATTAACACCGTTTAATTTTTAGTTTCAGTTAATTGTACCTCTTGCCATACATTCTGTATGAAAATTTATTCTTCGGAGTCTTTTTTATGTTAATTTACTTTAGTCGGGGCTGATTTCTTTAAATATTATTTAATATAACAAAATAAAATGTATAACTGAGGGGAAAGCTCATTTGTGGATTCTTCCCAAATTTTGTATAGAAATCCTTAGAGTCTTATATCAAAAGCCAAATTGATTAAATGAGAACTACATTAAAAGAACAAAGCAAAGAGTACTAAAAATAGATCCATACAAGTCAAACTAAGTATCTTATTAAAAATTTTAAAGTTTCTTTTTCTTTTCTTTTTGTTTTCTTTTAAATGTTTCTTTTTTATTGCTTTCTGTTATTAGGAGGAATAGTGATACGTACTTTGTTTAAATTTTATATGCTTATCCATCATGGTTCAATAGATATGAAAAATTATGTGGGTTGCATGAGGATACCCTTTAATTTTTAAAATCATAACTTTTTTACAAAGGGACCAATTTGTAAGTAAATAAAATTGGCTCAGAAATTACTCATTTTATGAAGCCGGTTAAAAAGACATACAGCCAAACCTTAACAAACTCATAATGTATTGTCTATCTTTGAAAAAATCCTCATGCTAACACAAAGACTATAAAGCAAATCGATAAAATGAGGCATCTTGACTTATCGATTTTACGGTCCGCTTTAGGCAGCTTAATTGGCTTTTTAAAAAAAAAACTTTTAAACCTTTCGAAAAAATTTGCCAAATCTAGTTCTAACCTTGTACACCATTATATTTATACCAAGGCAAAAAAATCCTAAAGGATATAGAATTAAAAATAACTGCTACAAAATATGTTTTCTTATCTGTTAAATACTTAAATGAATCCCAAGTACTTCCTAATGCTACAGAATAAAATATCATCAAATTACAAACAAAAATTCCTTAATTTCACTAAACTTCACGATTTGTGGCCAAAAAACATTTAAAGCAAATAAATACCGCATAAAATAAACAAAACCATTAAACAATTTTATTATCATTATTTTGACAGTGACATATAGTGAAAGTTTTTGTGAACATATCACCCTACTTCCCCTATCAAATTTCTAGCTTTTCAAATCCTGATCATGAAACTATTTACCAGTAAGATAAACAACACAATAACAACTATAATTTTCTTTACAAAATTTTATTTGATGCTAAAATCATCATCAACAACCACATCAATTTATTCGCAAACAAATGCCACAACAATTTCTACATTTTAATGGGAGTTTGGGAAACAGAAATGTATGTATGTCTGTGTTTCTGTAAAAACATTATATTGTAAATAATTACATTATACACATAAATACATACATACATACATGTGTATATATGTATAACTACCTACTGTTGCGAATAAAGAAATTAACAACATTCTATTTTGTTTCTTGAATACTAATCGTAAGAAAACTCCTGACAATAAGTGGCATTAATTTTTTATTAAGCGAGTGAGTCAAAACAACAATTTACGACTAGAATATGCAGTCGAACTCAAAACACTAAACACGAACAGACACAAAAAACACTATCAATAATTAAAATCTCTATAATACTATAAAATACCCTCTTATCATCAGTTAAGTTGTTAATTAACACTGAAAGAAATTATCAATTTAATCTTTAACTAGAAGTCCTTTTTACAATAATTATGACTTAGTTAAGGACAGTTTAAATTTCTAGCGAATAAGGATGGTTAGGACAGATTCCGTTCGAAACCTAATCGATTCGGTAGTTCTTATAGCCGAAAAGTTAATATTTCGCTTGTTGTCATTAATAAGAAATTAAAAAAAAAAGTTTTTTTTTTTAATGTGGCAGTATAGTGTTTTAGAGATTATATTTAATGTAAAATATATTCAGGTATTTAAAAATTTCGCCAAAATTTTTTAGAATTTTTTAGAATTTTACGCAACAAATAAACAAAAAATTATAAAATGTAAGCTATTTTCGGATAAACAATTGTTCCAAGTGGTAATTTGTACTTTAAGATTCAGTTAATGTTAATTTCGCTTACGAAATAAAAAAGTGCTTTCATTCTGAAATTTTTTTCTGACTTGGTTAATTTTGCTTCATTTACGAGGCGCGCTAAACACAATTGCAGAGTAGAGTTTTGAAAATTAATATTAGGAGAGATAACATAATATTTTTTTTTACTTTCTGGTAATTAGCAACATTCGTTACCTGTAGACAAAATAAAAGAAATAATAAGACAGAACTTTGTGTTTTTTCAAAATTTAGAAACTTCATTACATATTGAATATTTGTATTTTTTGTTGTTTTAACGCAAAAGCCAACCCAGGAAATGTGTGCAGATAACCCGGCACACACTCTATATTATTATAGCTTAACCTTCTAAAGACAAAAAAATTGATAATCGAAATCATACAACCCTTATATTTTTTTCCCAACGGTAACACCTATCAAAACAAAAATTTAGTGGCATTTCATAACGTCCACAGACGTAATGTCCATCAACGTAGAGTCATAAAGTCCATGGACATTATAGATATATTTTTGATATTCTATGTAAGAGAGATGTAACATTTTTATGAACTGGCTTGCCAGAGGAGAAAACCCTTGCGCCTGGCTAAAGGCCGGCAACGCAGGAAATCTTTAGTAAGCGAAGTCGGTGTTGGTTATCCCAAAAAGCAGAAATTCCTTGTGCCGGCCGAAAGCCAGCTATGCAGGAAATCTCTGGTAAGCAAAGCCGTTGTTGTTTTAACTGCAAACATTATGACACTTTTATAAGTGACAATATATCCATACTAAAAACAATGTAATGTCCAGGGACATTTGTTACCTTTTGGTGAAGACTAATGTCACTATGACACAATTTTCGAGCGCTTTTATCGTGATAGTATTGAGTGTCATACTACACATAATGATGGTGTGGTCAGGTAATTTTTTTGTAAGCACGGGCTGTTTCTGTAAAGACGTTTAACTCGTCTGGAAAATGTATATAAAAAAAACTCAAAAAAATGAAGGAGTTGTAAACAAATATTTCGTTTGTTGCTTTTAGTACAGAAACAGCACTTTTGCCAAGAGTGTCTAAATTGGTAATACAAGCTTCCTAAAGTAAATTTTGATAAACTTCAATTCAATCCAAGTAGCAACACTACCTTATCATAAAAACACATTGATTTTAAACATTTAATTTTAACACGATAATGTCACTGCACATTAAACCAAGGTCACGTGTTAACCAATTATGACTTAGAAGCCATTTAGAAACAAAATTCTAAGCCTCCAAAAGCAAAGACTTGTTAAAGATATAATTGGCAAATAAAACATAAAGCAATGTTTATTAACAGTAGAGTGATATTAAGGCCTAAGTCGAAGCTTAAAAATTCTTAACTGTCTTTTTGCAAAAATTCTTTTGGATGTAAAAGTAGAATTGCTCTCATGTTTATTGTAATGACCAAATTAATTTTTTTTTATTATGTGATAATTTAATAATTGTTGCTTAAAAATCTATAAAAGAAATTTTAATAAATATTTAAGATTTGAAACAAGTCAATTTTCGAATACTTCAGACAATAAACATATTTTAAAGATGTCGCGCATCGACTCATAAGTAACGATCTTGCCAAGTTTGTATTGATCAGAGTCAAGTTTAGCGATCGTAAGAACCAATGTTGCATACTTCCGCGCAGCTGTTCGAACATGCTACTAGCATGCTACCTACTCTATAGTCATACGTTATAAACGTACTAGAGCATCGGAAGCTCTTGAAATTTTAGACAGAAAATCACTATAGTACCTTGGTTTTCTCCAGCGCTTTAGAAGATACGTCACTACTTTCGATTTCGTTATTATAAATAGCACTTATAGCAGACCGAAAATCAAAAACAACTCTAATTTAAACTCGTGTAGAAGAGGGCAAAGAATAGGTTATCCAACTCTATCTACTTAAAGAATCATCGATGTGATATAATATGTGTTTTAGTTATATCCGAAAACAGTATTTTTCCGCAAGCAATGCATTCGCTTTGAAGGGCGATGATTATTTGTGATCAAGAATCCGATAATTCGTACAACCTTTTTTAATTGAGAAGTTTCCATGTAAGAAGCTAAAATTGAAAATCCATAAAGCTAATAGCATAAACACTACTACATTTACCCTTTGTCGACAAACCAAGTTTTGCACTTCCGGCACAAGGCATTACATTGCTCAGTAGGGCAGAATTAATATATTTCGGAAATAACTCAGCCATTTGTAAGGTGCTAGACCGATTGATCCAAATTGGCACGAGCATAGCAGAGGAGTTTTCCAGCTTAAGCTTTGAAGCTGGGTAACATCCAGTTTCCAGGGATGGCGCTATGTGGGTTCAAAGTTGAGTACCTAGCACCTGAAAATATTTCTAACGCTTGAATTTCTTCAATTTTTGTTTGATTTAAAAAAAATTATACATAGTCCGAAAGGACTCACCAATACCTAAAACAGTGCTTTAATCTACATGTTTGTATTAAAAAATGATTGACTTATAAGCATTTTAAAATTAAAATTTTTGATTTTTCGATACCCTAATCCAGTTTTTTTTAAAATACTGGATGCAATTTTCAGCAAATTTATTTAAATTTTTCCCACAGACCTTAAAATAACACGAATATAATTGGTATTTATCTTAAAAAACATGTTTATCTTTTAAATTTTAACTTATGTATAAGAAATCCTTAAAAATTTCGGCTACTTAAACTTTTTACAAAAATGTTGACCATACAATAAATATACAAATGATTTTACTATTTTCAACACAATAATTTATTTGTATTAGTTGTAGATTTTTAGTGATGTCGTAAATGTACCAGCATGCAATAAAATTCCTGTTATACGTATTAAATGAAATCCAATTCAATTTTATGGTTTTGAGGCTCAACTTAACCATTTAATAAGAAATAAATGTTTATTTGATGCGGGAGAGCATGTCCTTGGAGAAATATCCTTTTTCTATTTTCAAGTAAGAAATAAAATAACTTTATATTAACAAGTACAAAATGCAAGTATTTTTTTAATTTATATGTGTGAATACATATATCCGTATATTAAATAATATGACACTACAAAAGTTTTAATGAGATATCAAATGATTAAGTTAAAGATTTTTATCTAGCGTCATAGTTGTCTTTAATAAATGTTTCGCGGTTACAAAAGACATTGGCACACAATCATAGCCCTAAGTAAAGTATACTTTTTGACTTCTGAAGTACAGATTTCTTTGAAGTGCACTTTGTGTGTGCCAAAGACACGTAAAAGTATATTTTAAAGGTTAAAATCGCTTGTAAATTTAAAACCGCCTTAAGTTGTTTTTAAATTACTTAATACAGACTTTAGCAAAACAATCCTATGATATAAACTTACATTTTAATTTTATGTGTAGAAATTAATTCGTTTTACAAGTTTTATAACAATGTCCATAAATTAATTATCTTTTTTATTTTTTAAATTAAAAATTTTACTTTTTTATATTTTGTATATTAATTTTTAACAAAAAATATTAGCAGCTGATCAGAAATTGATAGTCTATATTCAGCTGTATTTTGTTAAAAACTATGGACAAACATTTTCTTTGTTTGATGTGTCACCCAATTAAAGCCGGTTAACCTAAAAATATACTTTATATACTTTTAAGCTTATAGCAAGATTTAAAATTGAAGCACTTTCTAAGAGAAACTGACTTTGGTTTGTTTCGATGATTATGGAGTAAACTTTCTTACTAAAACTGAAATTATACGGTTACAAAATATTTCCCTTAATAAATCAGTTGTGAAACGCTTTGCTAGGTGGCTTAAATTTTTGCAAGAGTAAGATTTTGGATGGACACTTATCCACGTTGGTGGATAGACTGATTCAAATCTTTCTCTTTATTATGCTCTACAGCGATAATGACTTTTTCTGTACGCACTGTACATTATCATTTATAGTAAACCTGATACAAAAACGTTCAATAGATAATCAATTTAACTGCTCTAGTAGTTATTATTATTATGGTGATCGTTAAACGAACAGAACAATGGTCTTCAAAATAAATTTGCGTAGTTTGGAAATGTTGTTCAGGCGGCAGTCTATTGATGTTGAAACGCCCAGTCAAGCTTAACATAAATCCATAAAAAATACCCTTTAAAATGGTAATATTAAACTAGTAGGATTTGCTATTTAAATTTAAAACAAGTAAGTGTTCTATATTCGTCTACGCCGAATTCTATACCCCCTTCACCATATACGTAAATCTAGTTAAGTGAAGTAGATGCTATAAAAAAACAAATATTGGGGTAACACAAAATTAAAATATTAAAAAAAAAATTAAGTTCTTTATAATTTTACATAAAAAATTCATCGGCTCTTAATGTGTTAAGCATTTTTAAGAAACCTCTTCAAAAACATTTAAATAATATCCGTATTGACAACCGAACTTTTTTTTATAAAAATTTCAAAGAACCATAACTTGAAAAATATGGGCAAGCGCCAATTTTTTTACTTAATATTTTTTTCTTATTTTTTAATTCTTTATCGCCCCATATATTTGTTCTTTTTATTGGAGTTGCTTCATTGTTTCTAAAGGTATTGAAAAATTAGAGGCAGGCGTGGTATTAAGCCCACTGCCTCGAAGAACATGTTTTTGATTTTCAGTAGAGAAAATTATTTAAATTTTCTCCAGCTCATCTAGTTCCTTGGCAAAGTTGATTTCAACACTAATACGTACAAACAGACAGTCATCGCTTCCGGCTTTTTGGAGTCGGAATGACAAATTTAGATAAACCCTTTTTCCACTTTTTGTCGTGAATTGTATAAAAAATGCTTTTCAATCAGCACTAAATTTTTTCTACAAAAATATGTGAAAACAATGAAATTGTAAAATGACAATAACTAAATCTAGATTTTATGTGCTTCACTTAATTTACTATCTTTTCAAATATAAAATTGATCCTGGCTAAAACATTTAATTTGTTCACACTTTTTAATTTGTTTCATGAGTATTGAGCATGTATTATTAAGAAGGCAACAAATAAAAGTGAAAAGTCGTAGCTTAATTGGTAACGACATGTGTGTTTCTTATTAATGTCACTTGCAACACTATTCGACACTTTCACAAAGAAAATAATTAAACTATACAATCAATTTTTTTATTAAAAATGTTATCGTTATTTTTCCTATTATTGCAGAAATCATAAAACAAAATTAATAGAATGCAGCTGTCTATAAAACGGTTTCGTAACACATTTACAATGTTCGTTCATACTTCTAGTTAAATGCGTGTTATTGGCTCATAAATAGTTGCAGTTGTTTTAAATACTGAATGAAAAAAAAAATATATGAAACAAAATTTTCCATATGCTAACGAATAAAAGAAAAAAATAATATAAAAAAAATATAAAGAATACTTTTGTTAACTTAATTTAAAATTATTTAATCAAATATTCGTTAGCAAATGCAAAAGCTGAGATTCTTAATTGGTCAGCTTTCGCGAGTTGAGAAAAAAAAATTAAACACCAAAAACCCTAACAATTATTTTTGTATTCTTAAATGTCTTTCACATGATCTAATTTATTTACAACACTGTGTATTAAACAAACAGGTAAATACCTTTATTTTTAAACAGGAAGTATCATTTTCTTCTTTTTGTTACATATTTATATTTCTGTGTTTATTTCTTTGCACCCTAAAGGCAGCCATAACCTTTAACTGTTGTATTTAAGTTGATTTTAACTATTCCAAAAAATTCCGGGGCACCTTGTACAGATTAAAACATTTTCATACACATTGTTGGTTGTTATAAAAGAATACAACCAAACTTTTTGTTAAAGTTTTGAACTAATTTGAAGTGTTAAATATTTTATTAATATTTCTACCTTTCAGGATA
The DNA here is from genome assembly GCA_937654795.1 of Cistogaster globosa. NCBI lineage: Eukaryota > Metazoa > Arthropoda > Insecta > Diptera > Tachinidae > Cistogaster > Cistogaster globosa. Next base: position 65,995,446 of record OW569405.1, on the reverse strand, counting down.
ATAATAAAATTTGAATTCACAATGGTCGTCTCTTCTTTTATCAGTCTGTTTGCAGGATGTGTATTAATTATTATTATATCAAATTTGGTTGCAGTTGTTTTAACATGTTCTCTAGTCTTCATAGAAATATATTTCTTGAAGAAAACTTTTAATACTATAACACATATGCAGGCTCCGTATGATCTTCACAAATTAAGTTAAAAACAAGAAATACTAATTGTTTAAAATTTAATTTAATTTCTAAACAAAGTGCTTCCTTACACTTCCGTAATATTTTTGTTTTTTGTAAAAGCATGATTATGGTATTTTCAGAAGAATAAAGTTTTGAGCCCTGCAAAAGTATATGATTTATGTCAGCAAACTAAAGTTGCTTTAAACAATACTTAAGTTACGATAAATCAGATCTTGTTCACATTTGACTACTAAATTGTTACTAAGAAAAAAGATGCAGCATAATTGGTTTGAACTAAATAAATTTTGCTGAAATCCAAACTACCAGTTTATATATAAAAACGGAATTTCTGGTTAAAAACAAATAAATAAATGAAAACAAACATAATTATGGTCATGTTTAATAATATTATTATTATGGAACACAACAATTTGATTAACACAACAAAAATATGTTTTAAATTCAACCATAAAATTTATTCATATAATATTGCTTTTATATTATGGCTACCTCTATGACATTTTTTCTATGTGTATACTCAACGGGCTATGCATATTGATAAAATGCTTTGTGGAATTGGTGGCTGCAAGCAAATCCACAAGTTGAACTGCGTGGTGTCAAGTCACGCACGAACCAATTATTTTTACCAAAATATCAGATTACAGGTACGACGATTTCAATTTAAGTTAAAAAATAAATTTTGTTCTTCAATACTCACTAAAGATTTGCTTCATTCTTGTAAAGTAAATGTATCAAAAATACTACCCAATAAAAGCTAAAAATATATTAAAAAACAACTTGAGAAAGACAATAATTTATTATTTAATCCGGTTTTATAGTCCCTTAGTTTTATAAAATCAAAATTTTAACAGTTATAAATGTTTAAGCTAAAATTATATTTTAAGTTATTTGAGGTTAATTACATTAATTTTTTATTTAAACGATAATAATATTTTAAATTTTTGAAATTTAATTTTTATTATTTTTATTCGGCTATAGTTCACGTAAATTTTAATTTCTAAATTCATTAAGAAGATTTTTTTTTTAAACTTAATCCTACAAGCTTCTGCATTGTTGAATACTTAAATGCTAGACTTGCTAATAAGCAATCCTAGGATTACGATGCTTTACAGTTTTTGCCACATAGAAAAGAAAACAGACGCTTGAAAGATATTGTAATTAATTTGCAAGGGAAAAGGGTAATTGAACTGATTGAAAATGTTGAAGGTATTGTAGTTAATAAAAGGACGGATAGAGATCTTGCAAGTAAATTTACCTTTTGCGGCGTTATGCACAACTCGGTAATAGATTACTGTATCGGCTCATAAAGTTTTAATCAATATATAAGTGATTTCTTAATTGTTATAAAACCGTACCTAGACCGTATGCCGTATAATGATGTAAGAAAAACCGTAACTTCTTTCCTACAAAGGCTACATTGGGACCAAAAGACTGCCGGAAGGTATGCAGAAAATGTTCGTATGTTTACTTGTAGTTTTGATGATATGCACACATATGAATCGGTTAATGAGATAGTAACATCTGTAATAAATAAAATTTTACAGGCAATATTTATAAAATCTAAAAAACTATGTTTTGAAACAAAGCAACCATGGTTTGCTTGGAGTTGTGTTCATGCTCGTTCGTACATGCTGAAAAATTTTAAATTTTGTACAAAAAGTCATTCTTTAGAAAGCACAATCCTCTATAACAGGGGTTCTCATCAAATTCCTGCTTACGGACCCCTAGTAAACTAATTTTTTTTTCGGGGATCTCTCTGAAGGCCAAGTTTAAAATAAAACTTTTATTATTTTTGAAAACACTGTTTTTTTGGTTCTTCATGCGGACCCCTTTGATGGTTGCTACGGATCCCCAGAGCTCCACGGACCCCCATTTGAGATCCGTTGCTCTATAATAAGGCAAATATCCATTTGTAAAGTTGTGTAATAACAAAAAGTTAGAAATGTACAATAACTCTATAGTACAACTAAACAGGATTAGTTCAAGTAGAGCCTGGTAGAAATTAGCAAATTCCATGAAATCACGCCAGTAGTTAGCTAAAAGCGCCTTATATATGGAAAACTATGTTAGACATTGCAACACTCAGTTTAATAGTTCGGACAATTCGTATTCTATATACTGGACCTCACCATATATTACAGACTCCGTATAACATTTGGCGAATGAATTTTGTGAAATTTCTTCTGTGGTATAAACACTTAAATAAAACAAAGTTCCTGGTGAAGATAACATTGGTTATGAATTTTACAAATACGTGCCAGAGTGTTTTATCAAAAAGATAGCTGTTTTTAATATAATATTCTTACAAGAAAACATTTCTAAAAGCTTTCGTAAGTCTGTACTTATTCCACTATATAAAATGGTAGACCCAGACCTTCTAACAAACTATCGTGAAATATCACCCATAATTGCGATGGGCAAAATTTTTAACAAAATTTTATTGAACAGACTTTCCGAATGTGTGGAAAATAATAATAATTTGAGCGAATATCAAGCTGGGCTTAGAAAAAATTACCTAACAATAGACAACATTTTTAACCTAATAAATATAATAGACTTAAACAGCCATATAGGGAAGAAAAAATATACATTTTTATAGACGTTTCTTGTGCTTTTGATATGATTCATAGAAATTCACAATTTTACAAGCTCTCTAGACTAGGATTATCATCTAAAATAATCAGAATATTGCAGTGGACTTATGAAAAGACAAAAACTAGCATTTGGGATGGTTATGGCTTCTCCGAACCTTTAATCTAGGCGTTAAGCAGGAATGCATTTTAAGCCTACTTTTGTTCTTACAGCATATATGTGATCTTGCTTTTAAGCTACCAAAAGGTGTTAATGTTTCCGGCGCAATTGTAAAAAAGTTATTGCATGCGGATGATATTGTAACACTCTGGGATACAAAATTTAACCGGCAATCTAGGATTGAGCGCTGTACTCTTATTTTAAGATGTGGTGTTTAAGTATCTACTTGGACAAATCTAAAATAATGATTTTTCGATCTGGTAGCAGAATTTCAACAAACCAAAACCGGTTTTATGGTTATTGAGGTCGTGAATTCTTACAAATGCCTTGGAGTTTATATCACGGTTAACTTCTTTTCTTTAAAGAAACATCTACACAACAAACTCTCGGCTTCAATTGACGAATAACTCTTCTTAGTATAAGTAAATTAATAATGAGCAGATATTTAATGCTAGTAAGCTAAAGATTTTACATACAGCGTCGAAATCTATTATCTTCTACGCTGTACAACCAATAAGGAGTTTCAAAGGCCGCTTAGATTTTTTTAAATAAAAATACGTTTTACCTGACTTCCACAGCCCCGAATTTCATGTTACACCTAAAAACTGGTTATAAGTCACTTTATATTTGTACCCTAAATTACACTTCACTTATATCAACAAGATCCTGGGAATAAACCTTTAAAGATTGTCACGTACTTTTGCTGAAAAATTATTGAACTGAATATTTGCTGGGCAAAAGAACAGTACAACCTATGTCTGTGACTGCAGTTTATACCAGCTGATCTGACTGAGCCTACTTGTGTCTACTGGATAGATTTAGTAGAAAAGATAGAACATAAGGACAATATTAACAAGGCCGTATGATATATCGTTTAGGAAGAACAATTATACGCCCTGCTCTATTTGTAATTTAAATTTTGACGAAAACACTGCCACTTTATAAGAGTCTATCCACTGTACAGTAATTTCAGATTTAAATACTTTGGGAAAACGCAGCTTAATTAAGATGAGATGTTAGAGATTCTATATGGTAAAAACATTGATTATAGCATCTTATATAAGTACTTAGAAAATTATTTGTAATACAAATACAGTTTTCTTTCAAACTAAATAGGAAAAAAAATGAAGATAATGTTTTCTTTTAAAAATTATGTAATATTCTAATGAAATTAACACCTTAAAAAAATTTTAAAAAATAACAATTAAGCAATATAAAAAAATGTATTGAAGTAGAGCATTATATTTAAAAAGAGTTAAGTAGCTCACCTGACGATTAGCAAAAAAAAAAACAAATATTTGTGTGACGGTTTATGAGACAGAACAACGTAGGAAAGTTTTGGGTTGTAATAAGACTTCGTCTAACTAAATTAATACTGATTAATTATAAATACTTCCCATATTCTTAGTTACAAAATTAGTTGGTTAAGTAGAAGATGTTTACAAAATGCACAACCTAAGATAGACAGATATATGCAAAGAATGCTGATAAAATATGTAGCTATCCAAAAAAATGCTGCGTTACATTCTGCTGGTGTCTAATTTCACCCATTTGCTTTGGTCCACAAGGTCCACAAACAACTGTAAATGATTTTTTCTTTTTTAATAAAAAAATTTAAAAGAATTTAAAATGAACTTACGCCAAATCAATTAATTATTTGTTTTAAATAAAAATGTTTCTAACTTATATATAAAATGTTTTGTTACATTTATGTAAAGAACCTTCATGTCGTTGCACATTAAGAAAGAGGATCTCTGGAAATATTTTTATTCTTTTGTACTTTTCCTATAATGTTTAACATCCGCAACTACAAATGTAATTACATCAAGTGGCTGTTAGAAATGTTACATTGAAAACGTTTAAAAAGTTTCTTTATCGCTGTTGCTGTTGTTAGTGTTGTTGGCCTAACGCGCTGCCATATACTCCAAGAAATACAATATACAAACAATAAACACATATTAAAATACATACATCTAAAACAACAAAAAAAAAACTTCCGTTGCCTGTATAAATAGGAAATGCAAATTTTTGTTTTGTTTTATTACCGAAAACCAGAAGGAAACTAAAAAAAATGGTGAAAAAATTATAGAAATAAGAGAATATTTAATGAAGTTTGTGTTTTTTGTTTTTTATTTAGTTAAGTTTATTCAAAGCAAATAGAGTATTGCATATGTTATTGTTGTTGTTTTTTGTTTTACATTTGTTTTAAAATTTAAGTTCCTGGTTGCTGTTTGCTGTTTGTTCTTTCCTTTTTTTTTTGTTTGCTTTCAATGTTGTAGTTAAGAGGCCTTAACAATAAATTAACAAGAATTATGGCTACTTATGTTTTTTATAACATTTGCTGTTTTTAGTTAAATTTAAAATGAAGTAGTTACTTATACTAAAACTAGATTAAAGTCTGAATAATTTGCTTAATTTTTTTGTTAACTTTAAGGCCGAGAAGAAAATTCTATTTAGTAATTTATTTTTATAAAAACTAATATAACTTCAGATTATTTAAAATAAAAATATGTTTAAGAATCCCACGCAGAAGACAGCTTTAATTAATTATTGAACTGTCCAACAAACTGGGCTTGCAAGAAAATTAAATTAAACCGTTAAAAATTTTAGCACATTCAATAAATGTTTCCAGAAAGACAGACAGACGAGCAGAGAATTATCGAATATGAAATTAAAATTTTATTGCACACTTTTTTTAAATTTCATTTGTCTATCTGTTAGACTTGAAAAGATAAGTTCGTATATATTAAATTACATAACATATAGAAAACTTTTTGTTTATAATTTATATGTTTTTCCTGTTGGGACACCCCTCTAACTTACCTTTTAGTTTTATGTTTAATACTCGTACTCCCTGTAATATCGGACACAAATTTTTCATAGTTTTTGCATAGTTTTCGCATTACTGTAATGGTTTAAAAGATGTAGCAATATAAGTCAAATTAAGGCACCTATAGGGACACCCTTTTTATATATATGTTTATTTATTATTTTTTTTTTACTTTCTATTAGTGGGAGCTATAGTGATAACAAATTTGTTCAAATCTTATATGGGTGACCGCTACGGTTCAAGAAAAAAAAAAGAAAACAGGAACGTTTTATGGAGGAACCTTAAAATTATAAAAATTATGAACTTCATTTTTTAAATGAGACCAATCTATAGAAATCACTTTCAATTTAAAAAGTAAAAGCTGTTCAAAAATACCTGACTTCTGCAGGCACAAATACTACAAGTAAGAGTGCTATATTCGGCAATGGCGAATCTTGTATACCCTTCACCATCTATTTAAATCTACTTTAGTGAAGTAACTTCAATCAAAAAACAAGTATTAAGATGACAGAGAATTAAAAAACAAAAAAATAAAAAATTGTTAACAAAAAATGTAATTGGCTCTAAATGAGTTCAGCATTTTTAAATAATTTTTCTTCAAAAGCTTTAAAATGGTACCCATATTTATATCTTAAAAAATATGGTACACAGCCATACTTTTCTACGAATAGTTTAGAGGCCCATAACTCGGAAAATATTAGCGAGCGCCAATTTTTTCGCTTAATGTCTGTGTCTCAGTTTTTATTTCTCTATCGTCCCTTATATTTGTTTTTATATCCTTCACTACAAAGAGTGGAAAAAAGGTATATTTAAGTCTGCCATTCCGTTTGTAATTTCTACAATATCCATTTCCGACTCCATAAATTATATATATTCTGTCTCCTTATGCATAGCTAAGTCGATGGAGCGATGTCCGTCCGTGTTAGTGTTGAAATCAAGTTTGCCGATGCACTAGATAAGCTACAAAAATTTAAATATGCCAATCGATCGGACATAGTGTCATAAGAGTTGCTACTGAAAACAAAATCGGTCCATATCCTTCAACGCAGCAAGCAAAGCAACACTCCTACCTCTAATTTTTCTATATTATTTGAAACAATGAAGTAACTCTAATCAAAAAATAAATATATATGGGGCGATAGGGAATTAAAAAAACAAGAAAAAAAAACATCAAGTGAAAAAATTTGCGCTCGCCCATATTTTTCGAGTTACGGCTTATAAAATTTTCAAAATTTTTAAAACATCAATATGGGTATCATTTCAAAGCATTTGGAGAAATCTTTAAGGAAATACTAAATTTTAACTTAACATTTTTTTTTATTTTTGAATTCTCTGTCACCCTAATATTTGCATTTTTGATTGGAGTTACTTCACTAGATTTAAATAGATGGTGAAGGGTATATAAGATTCGGCATACTTTAGGAGATTGGAAATGAATATTGTAGAGATAACAAATGAAACGACAAACTTAGATATACCCTTTTTCCATTTTTTGTGGTGAAGGGTATAAAAGTATTAACGGTTAAGAATTAAAAAACATGACTAACCAATGACAAGCCTCCTATATCCACTGCCGCTCCGAAAGTAGCTCACTTATATCGTATCAATATCAAGCAAGAAATATAAGCTTCAAATTTCTTTTCATCATATTTTTCTCATATAAAAACGTAATATTTGTAAACGCTTTCAATCAAGGATCTTCGCTTTGTCCTAAAATTGATGTAAACATTTATACACTGTGCATTTGTATATATAAAAAGAATGCAAAGCGTAGGTTTGCAATAATTCTTTTTATCTATTTAAAGGAATTTCACCAAATGTATTATATCTTTCTGCAAACTATTCCAATTAAAAGAAAAATAAAAGGAAACATCTAAAAAAAAGTCAAGAATAGTATGTTTTGTTATTATGTTGTAATTATTACAAAAGTCATTAATTTAGCGAATACGTTTTTTCAGAAGTGTCTTGCATTTTTTTCTCAATGCATTTATAACAGTAGTAAAAAAAAGTCAGCCGACATACATAAGTATAAATGAACATATATATAACAACCTTTTTATATGCATGTATGTATATTTCAGTAAAGTTAAAAGAAAAACTATTCATATGTTTGCGTGTAAAATGGCAACTCTCCTAGGAAAGAACTTTGTAGAAGTAGTTAAAAAGTATACGAGGCCTTACATCCTTTTCCGCTAAATTACAATTCCGTTGATTGCATTTCAACATTAGATCATACACACACACACAAGCATATCACAAACATACACTAAAGCTATCAAAGATTTCCTTACGAGGGTAATTTAAGAGTTTCTCTACAACACATCAAATAAACGAGCCATATTTAAGTTTAATAAAATGTTTCTATTAAGATCATAATTACAACAAACTAAGGGATGTTATCGTATGTTTGTCGTTACTATAAGTGGTTTTTAAACTAAAACTAGCCAAAAAGCTTAAGGGAAGTTATTTATACCCTTAATCTTTAAAATTGCCTAATTTTGTTGCTTAACATTTAAACTTTTTATACCCTTCTCCAGAGGTAAAAGGTTGTATGAGTATAAGTTTGTCATTCTGTTTGTAATTTAAACATTCATTTTCGACTCTATAAATTATATTTGTTTTGGATATTTATACATAGGGAAGACAATTTAGCGATGTGCATCTGACCGTGTTCCAATCAAATTTCCCAAGACACCAAGAAAGCTACAGAAAATTTGTGAGATACGGTCTCTACCGACTTCAAAAAAAGAAGGAGGTTATAAATACGTCTGAATTTTGTTTTTTTCTGTTTGTGTCAACATAAATCAGACATTTCTCAACCGATGTTAAAATTATTTTCTTATTTGAAAGGTTGAAAGGATTTCCCCATACAACATATATGTTTTCTATGTGTATTATGATTCGCAAAGAATGTCATTTTAAAAATTAAATAACATCGTATTACTATAAATTAAAAAATTACAGGTTGTACCTATGAGTGACGTAAATTGGCCTATATGGGCTTATCGTCTGAACCTTTATAGATAAACGCTTGAAAGCAGAATGTGTAATCTTTATAATATCAAGCATAAATATGGAAAATTGCAAATTAAAGGGTGCCCCATTTAATTTGACGTATGTGCCCATAGTTTTAAACCGCTGTAGACAGGCGGTTAAAGTTTATAAGCAACTTGTACTGCTTAGTCCGGTATGATAACAAATATAAAATTGGATTTGGAAATTAAAGGGTTCCCTAATAGTTGATGTAATTGGATGTATGTGGGCACACTTTTGAACCATTATTGCTACATCCGTTATACCAACAAATATACAACTTAAATTTAGAAATTAAAGGGTGTTCCCACAATATGGCCCTATCTTTTGAACCATTATATACAAAATTTTAAAAACTATACAGAATGTCTGGTATAATAAAAATCATAAACATTTAATATTATAAAATAACGGGTGTTGAAATTGTGGATGAAATTTGATATATGGACAAACTATTGAACAGTTTTCGACAGACGGTTGAAATTTACAAAGAACCCGTATTGCTAAGTCCGTTGCATGAGAAAATTAAAGGGTGTCCTATTATTAAATGTAATTTTATTTATGTATTAACATATGGCAGCGATGCAATTGCTTATTGCATCACAGTTATATAAGCATCATTAAAACTTTAATACAAGGCAAACTTTTGGTGTCCAGTTTGACGATTTATTGAAAATTAAAGTGTTAATATTCCCACATAAAATAGTAACTGCTCGTCAACCTTAACGTTTTAGTTTCAGTCGCTTCGGTTAAAACAAAGCGATTACATTTTTAAGAAGTAAGTTACTAATTTCAAATTGGAAATTCTTTATATTCGCAATACGTCTTTGGAACACTGACCACACACACCAGATTTTAGAGGTGTTAGCAACGTTATATTTTTTAAAAACTAAATTTTTCAATATTTTTCTTTGCTACAATTTAATGATTATAAAAATAAATTAAAACTTATAAAGAAATCTTTTTATTTATACATTAATTTATTACAATCTCTTATAACTAAGTTGTTTAAATTAATATGTATAATTCCAATCGTCATAGTTTTATTGTATTTGTAATAATTTTTGTACTTCATCCTGGATTTGTTTGTTGTTATTGTAATAAATATGAAAATAACTGTTAGTAAACTTTTGCTATTCTAATACCTAAGTTTTTCTGCGGAAGATACCAAAATAAATATGTGACCAAATCCAAGTTTTAAGCTTAAGGTAAAGGGTGTACCGATTGCTCATGTAAACTGTAATGCATGGCCAGACTTTTGAACCATTATAGACAGATAACTAAATTAATTCTTGAAGTTTTTTTTCTTGCAAGAATTATATTTCTCTAAATTTGCATAAACAAAAAAATAAAAAATAAAAATCTAAGAAAACATAATATAACTTCTAACTTCACCATGAATGGTCCACTCTAAAATTTTTATTGTGTACTACATTAAAAAAAAACTATCTTCAAAATTTAAAAAAAGCTGTATTTTAAATTTAAGAAAATAGTAAAATAAAAATTTTGTGGTTTATATCAAATTTAATCTGAGGAAATTTCCTTTAACTTACGCAACTCTCTAGGGCTAATATGACTGGAATTAGAATATATTTTAAGACTAGCACTGCCTACGACTTCGTCCGCGTGTCATTTATAATCTCCTTAAAATTCGGATTTAGAAAAATATGTTTTTTAACATTTTTTGTAGAGATTTGTAAACAGTGTTAAAATTTTTTCCTCTATAAAAGTGAAATGTGCTGACAACTGCTTTAGTAATATTTTACCATTATACTATTTTCTCTACGAAATGACTTACTTTTACGAAACAAATATATTCTATATTTGAACCAAGGTTCTAAGGGACCTTCAGGCAAAATTTTATTCTAATCGATCTAGCAGTTTCAACGTGTTGCGAACACAGACAGAAAGACGGACAGGTGTTTTTTATTTCATATTGATTACAATCTACAACAACACCAAATTTGTTTAAAAAAATATTACTTTTACAGAAATGACCCCAAATATACAAGGAAGCGACACTTTTTTAACTTAATAAAGTTAAAACTGAAAATTTTAGGAGATAAAGTTTTTTAAATTATATTTGAAATCATGGAGTCATGGAATATAAATTTAAAAAATTTTAATTAAATCTTAAGTACTCATTTTGAGCGCCATGTTAATTTGATATGGAAACACCTATATAAAAATATTTTTAGCATTTATAAGACACTTTTAAATTTACTAAAAAAAAATAAAATTATTAAACAATCAAAAACATTTTATTTTCACTTAAATAAATTTTACCGGCTTGAAAATCACAAAACATCTTAATCAAAATATTTGCATGTACCAACTTACTCTAGAATCTATTTATATTCCATCGTTTCTATTCAAAACACAATTTATGTTTTAACTTTAAATTAGTTTTAATTATATTAAGGGCCATTGTTATAACTAACCGTTGGTTAATAATAATAATAATAATAATAATAATAATAATAATAATAATAATAATAATAATAATAATAATAATAACAATAATAGTATTTCATAAATAAAGAAATAATAAGCGAAGGTTTCATAATGCAAGCTATTTATCGATGCAACAAAATCCTGCCTTTAACTAACGGTATGTTGTAATAATTACCCTAAATTTTATATATACTCTATGTGTCACTGAGCTCTCAGCCAATTGTATTAGCTTATGATTTAAAATTCATTGAAATCTCTTAAACGCTTTAAACAAGAATAATCGATCGATGTATATCACTTTACTGATAATTTTCCTTTAAGCCTGCCCTCGTTTATTTATATATATAGAACTTTGTGTATGAACAAACCAAAAGCCATAAATTTAAAGCAATAGTTTACTTTCAAGCGTTTTTGTGTATATTTTATATTATTCTCTTTTATTATTCTACTGATTTAAGTCAAATAGATATCTATACACAGACATTGTACCTTGTACGTTGTAAGCCTAGATTTCTTTGTAAAAACAAAAACTTTTTTTTCGCAGTATTTAGCAGTATTCGTCCTGCAACCAAAACAAAAAAAAAACAATAATAAATTTCAACATGCATACAATGAGGAAAAAAACTGCTTTCACATTCATAGTAATAGATAAAAATAATGAACATAGTTGTGAATTGTAAAGCAATAATAACGGCTGAATGAAAGAATAACATGAAGAAAGGATTGCATTGCTTCTGTCTGTCTATCTACGAATTCGTCTGAGAGTGAACGTAACTCTAAATGTAAATGTTTTTTTTTTTTTTTTTGTTAGTTATTTTCTTAATTATTGTAGTATGAACTCGAAAATCATTTAATCTTTAATAAAAACCTAACTTTAAGTAATATTATCGGTTTTGGAATACAATATGCGCTATTTTTTCGCTGTTATATCTGCTTTTGCTGTCATATATGTTTATAAAATTTTCTTCTTAAATTTAGAAAGATATGTCAATACTGATCAGTTATATTATATTTACAGTGCTATTCTTGAATTTGTTACAATATGGCAATATGTCGTTGTAGTAATATAACAACACTTATCGTGAAGAAAAGGAAAATAAGCTTTTATTTGTAACTCAGAAGAAAAAATTGCTGTTTTTGTCACAAATGTTTTTATTTATCCCTCAAATATGCGCATATCAAAAAATATGTTTTATATACAGGTTTTAGATTTTAAATTAATTGCTAAATTTGCTAAATTTTCTTAAGAGCAAATTAAATTTTACTCGAAATTAATTAAATCATTATCAACTCAAATTTAATTTTTTCATTTTAATTACATTTTTTTCTTTTTAAAATCAATATTTTTAAACTTTAAATTAAATTTTTCATAAATTTAATGTAGAAATTATAATAAATGTCATTTTCTTTCATTGAGTTATTTATTGTACTAAAAAATACTTTTCAGCATTCCGCAGAAAATACGACGTTAATACTAATATTTTCAAATCTTTACTTGAAGAAACAATTTTATTGAATGCAATATTACAGGTACTTGGATGATCATTGACACTACAAAGATACACAAAACTAAATTGCTAAGGGGCATAATCTAGTTTTTCGTTCTCTATACTCCCTTAAGTTAAGCCCAATAGAAAAATAAGTGTAAAAACTTTTTTCATGCGTTCTTTTGTTTTGGTTTCCGCAAAAAAATGTTGATGGCGTGAATTTATTTCTATCAACAGCAAATCGTAAATTTTTTTCACTTTGAATTCAATTTGTTTTTCCTTTTTGTACAAACGTTCGTATCGTCACTGTAGCGTCAAAAAGAACTCCGATAATCTAGAAATTGTTCTGTCTTGGTAAAGTTAAAATTTTCTAAAAGCTTCTAAATAACTTACATTCGAATATTTACTTAGATAAATTGCCCGAGTACGACAATATTGTGAAATAAAACATAAAAGTTAAAACAATAGTTTTTAATTTTTATGCACTTATATTTTCTTTCAAAAGTAGTCTTTTTAAAACTATTTATATATCTCAATTAGTTATTATATCAGCTTAAAAGCTGTATTTTGTTGTGTGTATTTTCAAAGTATTACTTTGTAAGACTTATTTAAAGAGAGTTTATTTGCTTGATTCCATCAAGCCGCTTAAAAATTATATATGTGCTTAAACTAATAGCAAACATAATTAAATTTTAAGCACTAATTATATAACTTTAGTACGCTTCAGTAGCGAAACCGGAAAACTTTTTAAATTAAAAAAAAAAGGTTAAAGGCATAAAAAGTTGTTAACATTATCAATAAGTTAACTTACATTTCTCTTTCTCTTTACATCATTCTCTTTCGCCTCATATATACTGGAATTACTTCATTGTTCCAAATTATGTGAAAAAATTCGTGGTATTTTGCCCGCTGCCTTGAAAGACATGGACCGATTTTGTTGAACTTCAATAGCAAAATTTTCGAATTTATGTCTGATCGATCGGCGTATTTCAATTTTCTTTAGCTTGTCCACTGCCTTAAAAAAGTTGATTTCAGCACTAACACGGACGGACAGATGGACATCGCACAATCGACTTCGCTATGCGTACTTTATGGGGTCGGAAATGGATATTGTAGAAATTATAAAAGGAATGACAAACTTAGTTTTATCCTTTTTCACCTTTTGTGGAGAAGGTTATTAAAAATTGAGAAACAGCACTAAAAATCTCCCGGAGAGAATAAAACCATTATTGCATAAGACCATGTTCAGGTAAGAAATGAAGGCGTCTTAAACAAAGGTAGCAGGGTGCCCTTTATTGTAAAAAGATAAGGAACTGTAGCTCTTGGCGCAAGGAAACAGAATAAGAACAGTGTACGGCAGATGTGTGTTGTGGCTACTGGATTAAAAGGGATAGCTGGATTGGATGTAAGGTGTAGTAGAGTGGTCTGTGTACGGTTTAGGTTACTTAACAAGGCATCGAGTAGCCTATGACTCGCCGTACTAACACAGTAGTGTAGCGAAGGTGGCTGCGTTCGTAATAAGGTATGTTTAGTAAATACAAAACCGTCGGATCAAAATGTATAGCCATATACTGGCATTGGAATTGGTTTAAATTCCGTATTAACAATTACGATCGATTTTGCTTTACCTTCTTCAGATTCCGATCGATTTTGTTTATTCCTGAAAAGTATTGAACCTTCACTATTTAATTTAAATGTGGCAATATTTTGCACACCATCATAAAAGTAAATTTAAGAAGCCTAAATAACAAAATTTCAAAGAAACTAAATTCCACTTTGAAATTTGAAAGTGGTTTCATTCCGAAGAAATTTTTCGTTTTTAGTTTTCTGAAGAAGCAATTTACGGATTTGAAACCACTTTTGATCAGAGTTGAGTTCTGTGACATGCCTAGAAGAACCACAGAGTAAGAAATAGAGAAATTACAATCTCCACAATGGTATTTGCAAGCAAAAGTATCCGAACATTTGTTCTAAAAAGGGAAAACGGGAAATAACGTGACAACACTGGTTGTATGAAATCTGTGCTTAAATAAAATGAAAATGAAGAGAAATAAGTTTTAAGCGATTCTGATAAATTTTTTTAAAAATTGTGCTCCATTTTGGTTTGGTTTAAAAACTGACTTTAGATTCGTAGTCAGGACCTTCAATACCTTATAGTTCCTAGTTCTATTAAATCTAATTGAATCCATATAAAGTAAATAATTTTGTCGCCCACAATTTTCTATTTGTTTCTTTGTACGCTGAAGTTATCTTATATCGAAATACAAATAACTGCATTAGTAATAACGAGCTTTTAGCAATTAAGTGAATGACAATTTTTTCACTTACTGACTCGTAAATATAATAGTGATTCGTAAATAACTTCCAAAATTTAAATGGATCATATTTAATGGAAGTGGGCAATGCAACTTAATTAGCAACACAATAGATTATTCGGACAAATGTGGTAATTTTTGAAACATCTGAAGGCAAATAACATCACCTTTGGGGTCCGTCTGTCCGTCCGTGTTATTTTTAAATCATATTTGCAAAGGCACTAGATGAGCTTAAGAAAATCAAAATACGTCAATCAATTAAACAGTTTCAAAAATATTACTATTGAAATTAGCAAGATCGACCAATGTCCTTCGAGACATTATATATGGGGCGATGGAGCATTAAAAAATAAGATAAAAAATTAAGTGAAAAAATTGGTGCTCGCCCATACTTTCGGAGTTATGGGCCTCTGAACTTTTTAATTAATTTTTTATTAAATTTATTTATTAAAGTACAAAAGTAAAATTAACAATTCAGCTGCCTTAGCGTCCTATTGACATTGTTGGAGCAAGTTGGCAATATACAAGTCAATTAATTAATTTTGATCACATAAATATATTAAATATTTTGAGCTAAGTTATTGAACTCTAAACTACCAACATATTGAGCTCTTTGTTTTGTTGTTTCAAGCCTACATCTGATTATTTTTAAATTTGAGCTTGTTCCTGTGTTGAAAAACATTGATTTCTTTGAAAATATATTATGTTATGGCCAATGTTATGTATTGCTTTAAACACAAAGAGAAGTAGTTAGAATTTATATAATCCAACTATAGATAAAGAAAAAGTACAGTACCAAATCGGTAGGTTGAAAACAGTCTTAAGAGCTTGTTTTTTATCCTCTGTAGAGCTTTTAATTCTGAACAATTTTTGGTTAAGTAAAAGTTTTTTTTTATTAATTTTAGGCTTGAACTCGACACAACATCCCAATTACTGAATATATTATAGACTTCACTTTTTATATCTACAAGTTCCAAGATAAATTATTCTGCAAACACCAAATACATTTGCAACAATATTTTCAGTACAACTGTCATACTGACAGTGATAAATTAGTCTTTCAAATATATTATCAATAATTGGTTGTGTTGCAATGGGCATGTATGTACATATCTTTCCGATTTGCATTTAGTTCTTTTGGAATTGGCATTATTTTTAAAATTTTTAAACTACTAGGGTATTCAGATGTTGCAATAAGACTGTGAAAGGTACTAAACAAATGTGGCGCAATTACATGAATCAACAGATGAGTATTGTATCTGCTGTCTTATAATCTTTGGGATTTGTAAAAAGTAGTGATTTAGAAGTTCACATTATGTGACACTATCTATAATAAATTCGTTATTTGAGTTGTATAAAGTAATCTCCCTCCAAACATCTCTGCCTAGACTTGAATTAAAAAATCATCAACATTTTTTTGGATCCTGCTGCATGTTAGCAAAATTATCATGGTAGTAGCAATTCATTGTTTGGCGAAACGCAACTTTAATTATTCTGATATGATTGTGCACCATATTTTTAAGATATCAATATTGGTATCAATTAAAAGCTTTTGAAGAGATCTTTTGGGAAATTTTGAAAGTTTTTAGAAATGCTTAACCAATTCAAAGTCAATGTAAAATTATATATAGTACTAATTCTTTTTTTTTTCTTATTTTTTAATTCTCTCTCACCCCAATATTTGTTTTTTTTATTGAAGTTGCTTTACTAAATTAGATTTACATACATATATGGTGAAGGGTATATAAGATGCGACAAAGCCGAATATGGCACTCTTACTTGCTTAATATTTATAATTGTTGTCATAGCAAACATTAAAGTAATCTTACGGTGTAACTTCTAAGCGGTTGAATATAATAGTCCAAATAAAGGAATAAATTCCAAAATAAAGTCTTCTATAGTTTAGATTATAATTCTACTGAATGCCCTATCGGTTACCGTTATGCTCGGTGCACACAAGGGAACGTTGAAGGAAACGTTAGAATGTTCCACTTAATATTTTCTCATGTATAGCAATGTTGCTTTTTCAAATTATTTTTCTTTTCATGCTATCTAAAATATAATTTTTTTGGATATTTAATGCTATAGAACACAAAGTTGCCTCGTTTTAATCGATGTTTATTGTTTTTCTTACCGTTTTTCTTTTTTTATGGTTTGTGGAGTTAACAAAAAAAATAGTGAAAATTTGTTAAATTTCTAATAACTTTTAAAATTTTTCTTCGTCTATCCTTATATAATTTTATAGTCTTCAGCTCATCTATTTTGAATTCTTTCAAGTGCTTTTCATTTGAAAATTCGCCTTTTTAATCCGTTCTTTTTATTTTCTTGTTGTATATTTTATTCTTGTACATACAATACTTTGTCAATAATTGCAGATATAATTCTGTGTGCGTCGTTTATTTTATTTAATTTTTTCTTCCGCGTACATTTTTAAGGCATAAAACATTTACGGTACGGATGTGTCTTTTAATGCTTCTTGTATGGTTGCCACATATGTACAGAAAGAAACACGTGGATTTTAATTCTGATTCTATAAGGTATTGTGTCGTACATTTCTAGATCATAGCTTTTAACTGTAGAAATGTTTTTTTTTTAATAAAATATATAAAATTTCATATAAGTTAATTTATAAGTTACTAATTTAACAAACATAATTTTTTATATGCAGCATACATATATGCACACATATACATACATATGTATATATAATAGATATATTCTAATTTATATTACAAATTTTATGAATTTATTTGATTTACTTAAAACAAATTTGTATTATGTTATGCGTATTACTTTTTATGTCTTTTCTGGTTTTAATTAAAAAAAGAACTCCCACACTTGCCCCTAGACTTTTAAGCATTTAAGCCATTGAACATAAAAACAACCATACAAGACGAATTAAATTTAATTGGATTTTTGAATTAACAACAACGGAATAAATTGCTACGT
Source organism: Cistogaster globosa (assembly GCA_937654795.1). Taxonomy (NCBI): domain Eukaryota; kingdom Metazoa; phylum Arthropoda; class Insecta; order Diptera; family Tachinidae; genus Cistogaster; species Cistogaster globosa. The sequence goes on along the minus strand of OW569405.1, from coordinate 65,977,434 downwards.
AACCAAATACATTTGTGCCTTTTTTTCATGATGATGATAAAAGAAAAAAAAAAGAAAATTGATGTATGAATGTACGAGTAAAGAGCATTACATCGACAGACAATAAAAAATAGCACCAATCAACAGTTATATTTAAAATAAAACAACAAAAGCAATGAATTAATCTGGATTTATCGAAATAAGAACTTGGAAGAATAAAAAAAACAGGAAAACAATAAAAATATTACAACGTAAAAAAACAGAAACTTGGTTAAAGTTGTTTAACATTTTCATAACAAAATTTGGGAACGGCATAAGAAAATATTTTAAATGTCTACCTCAATCTATAAACAATTTTAGCCGGGTAGTTTTGTCAATTGATTACACAGCCCTATGAAGAAATGTATTTCTTATGTGCGATGACATTCTAAATTTTCAATTTATTCTACATGACAAAACGAAACATTCGGAAGAAATATTTTTAAATTCCAGCCCTCATTGACCCTATCATAGAAAGAAGTTCCTAGATTGTGTGATTTTCACCATTGTATTTCTTATGAAGTTAAATATACACAAAGACATTTAAGCCCGCAGCCGCTCTGGCATAAAAAGTGTAAACTCTGCATTTCTTTAGTATGTATTCGCCATCAGAGCTTTCTGAATTTTCTCACATCTTAAGTCACTACTAGTCTAGAGTAAAAAATTTTGTGCATCACTAAGGAAGAAAAGGGGCTTGAAAAATTAATTCAAATAGGAAGCAGTTTTTTCCATTACATCTTTTTTTAATATCAGTCAGGATAGTGCCATTAAAATAATAATAAAAATAGCAGCATTAAGTTCGAATATTTAAATAAAAAAATATTGCACTTAAATTTGACTATTTAATTACTTAATTCTTTTATGGTATTAAAATGAATCAACCAACACAGAACTTCATATCTTATCTCTCTTGCCTAACGCCTGCAAACTTCCAATGCAATAATGTAAAAAAATAATTTGAATGAAGACTGCTGTGATAATTAATTACTACCAATTATTTGACCATCAATCACAATTAGAATATTGATGACAAAGTTCCTAATTGAATGAATATGAATTATACTTGCTGTGGAAACCGTTTGGCTTTTGCTTGCTGCACATCATAAATTCATTGTTTAATACTCGCATTTAATAATTTTTAGTCACAGATAATCGATTCCTTAATGCACAAGTACAAACTGTTAAATAGTTAAACGTTTTAACGTTTTAAGTTTTGAATGAACATGCAATAAACTTTATAAAATAAACTTTAAGGTGTATTTTACCTTAAAGTTTATTACAGTAAAAACCTTGAAGTTATTCCTAAAAACAATTCTTTATTTCTTTAGTTTATTTTTCGCATACGTTTACATTAGGCTGTGCACATTGTAGACATTATCTATTTAACCAACTAATTTTGTAAATAAGAATACGAATAATCAATCAATATTAATATGGTTATGCGAAGACCATACACAACACAACGCATTTCTTTATTCTTCTGTCTATAATTTGGCATGTAAATTTGTTTTTGCTTTGTGCCATCCATCATTAAGCCACGAATGCAATTTTTGATTTTTGTTTTTCATAAAAACAAACTTAAAATTAATTTTAATTCAGTTTATTAAATTTTTTATTAAATAATCATAATTAAATCAATGAATTATTCATTTTGTCATTTGTTATTGTATTTTGTCAAAAATTAATATAAAATTTAACTGTATTTCAATCTAAAAACTTTGTTCAATATTGTGAAAACTTCTTGGTTCTTAAGGCAAAGTTGGCATTCATCCCGATATAATAATGTTTTGAAGAAAAATCTTCCTGCAAACAAAAATTGATAAGCACGAAGTGTTTACTCTGCTTAACAAAAGTTAGCTTTCAGATTTTTTAAGCAGTCACATTATTATACTTTTCTTAAACTTGACATCGTATTATCCAATTTTTCCTGAAAACATGCATTCGCAAGTATTTATATTCAACTTATTCAATAATTGGTTTTTCATTAGTGCTAGTTTTTAAATAATACGTTCAGCAGATGCACTACTGTAATATAAGTTTAAAAATAAATTTACGTCAAACCTTTTTTTAAACATCCTACCAAGACGAATAAATATACGGTGGGAGCGATGGCGAATTCATCGATTTTCGTCGGTACCCTAACTGTCAAACTCCATACATAAAAAATCCATGGCGAAATCATGAACCAGGTGGTGGCAGTGGCGAATTTATTCATTTTCTGTATACTATTCTTTATATGTAGTTTGACATTCGGGCTAACGGCGAAAATTAACGAACTCGCCATCGCTCCCACCGTATATTATTTCGCCATGCTTCCTACATTATACCAAATATTTTAATGTAAATTTTTGAAATTATTTCTTCACACAATTTTTGAAAAAAAATAGTTATTGTTTTGCTATTTATAGTAATTATAAAAATTTTTGAAAGCCGGTCAGTACATATTTCACTTTAAAAACGTAATTTATAAATATGTAAAGGGTAAAGTGTAAAATATATCAAAAGGTGACAGATTTAGCTCTTTTTAAAAAAGAGGCTCTAAAAGGGGCAAGATTTCGAAAAAGTAGCAATTTTCTCTCTCAGTAGCAACAACGGTCACGCTGTTTACACCAGCTTTTAAAATAAGTAAAAAAAAAAATAAACTAGAAACCACGAACTTGAAATTAGGTCCTTTACTTTTTAACCGTTATATTGAAAAATTCACAAAGCATTTAACGCTATCTCCCTCTATTCTAATATTGCTGTTTATATGACAAGAATACTTTCGGCTTTTTAGTGTTACCGGATAGCAATTTGGGCCTGTTCTTAAATGCATAACTGCACTGCATAATATGACTATTCTGCACTGCCACTGCTTTGTTTTACTCATTTTAGTGTGCATTTACAAACGAAGAAATACTGTGAAAATGGAAAAGTTAAAAATTAACTCGATTTGTGAACTAATAACTAAAAAAAAAAACAAAAAGAAATAAATAATGAAAACTACTCAAAATTTATACTCACACGTTTCTTGCATCAGTCGTTTTTTACTTTAATTTGTGCATAATATATTTATTTGATGCATTTACGAACAGATGACATTTGCAGTGCTATCACTGCTTTCATTTACGAACGCACTGCGCATCATATGTCCCTTTTATATTTAACTGGTAAAATGTCGACAGAAAACTTTTGAGCGTTTTATAATTATACCTGCCATGATACTTTTCGCTCAATTTTTTTTATATTTAAAAATTAATTATGAAAATTTTTTTTGTTTTTAAAGAATAATTTTTTCCTCTCAAAATGTTACTTTTAAAATTTCTATGACACCTAATAAGCAAAAATAGTTAAACAGAACAAAAAGTGGCAGCATTTTATACCTAATTTTGCAAATAGTGTAGTTAATCAAGAATTGTCTTCGTGAGTAAGCTATTCGCAATAACAAAATTAATTCATTGTTTGTGCGGTAAAATCTTCTATTTGCAATATTTTTATTTGCGCTTAAGTCACGCGTATAAACGTATTCATATTTGTTTTGTTTTAAACATTCAAACAGAATATAAAAATCATACATAATTTTAATGTTATTACTAATTTGCATTATTATTCCTACAACAATGAAGAAGAAATTATTTTTTATCTTTGTTTACAAACAGCACTAATAAAAAATAAAAATGATCCTACGTGGGCGACAATTTCTAAAGAAAAAAGCTGCATTTAAACGAATTAATTATAAAATTCCATACAAATTGTTAAGTAATCGTATAAGCAAACATTTATAATGACATAACACAAAGAAAAATTAAGGCAAACTTTAAAATCAAGTCGAAAATTTTTAATAAAACCAAAACAACTTCCGCATCACATACTCAAATTAATTTTTACTTTTGTCCTGTCACTACGGCTTTATATATTCAACAAAGATGCGTACATTTTATGGAATTATTTTAATAATTATCACTTTACATCAATTATCCTGGGGATTTGCCATCGACAATGAGGATTTTTTTACAGACATTACAAATGGCCAACTAGGAAGTGCAAACGCTGTAAATGGTGGGGCTTTTACAAATACAAATGGATTTGGTTTGGACACAGCTGATGACAGCGATAGCAAACTTAATCTGGACAGTTTAAGAGGATTGGGTTAAAAAAAAATAATTTAACAATCAAATTAAAAAGCTAAAGTAAATAAGTATATTGCAATTGTGATTGTGTTATTATAACAATAGGAATACAAAAAAGTATTTAAGAGTAATGTTAAAGGTTTGGTTAAAATAAAAATATTTAGCTTCATAAATACGTTCCATATATTTAAAACTCTTGAAAATATTGCATAAAATATCGTACAGATACAGAGATATTAAAATTGACATTAATATTCTATAGAATATTTAAAGAAAAATAACAATACACCTCTCACTTTACGAACAGTTTCTGTGTAAGAAAACAAGGTTTTCCTTAACTGTTCTTAAAACATTAAATTTAAAGCAACAATTTGCATGGAAGTTTTCGTTATACCAAATGCAAGTGTTAAACGTTCCATAAAAGTTAAATATATTCAATATCATAAAAAAAACCTTCCTTCAAATACTCAATCGTTTTGCATTGTTATCATGTGACTGTGAAGTATTGAATCCATTAAATACACTGAAATCCATACCAACTCAAAGAAACAAATTAATACAAATAATGAATACATACTTCTCGCTTGCAGTCGTAAACGATTACGAATACAAATTTAAAACTTCAATGCGGTTTAATGACTCTCTTGCATATTTATTACTTGCTGGTTTGTAGTTGTTAACCCGGAAACTTGGATTTTTTTTTTTTTTAACAAGTGCTACAACTGTAATTTAATTCTGTCTTTGGTTTAATTCCTTTAACTGAAAAATAAATGGTATTGTTTCTACGCATATGTTTATATATGTATCAGCCGCAATAATGTTTGCTGGAATTTTGAAAATAATAAAAATTAATATTCATTTCATTAGTACAGAATTTGAAATGCGTTCGATTACACAGACCTGAATAGTTTTCTTATATCTAAAATTTAGCAGCACTTTATATAAATATAATGTACATACATTCAATGTTACTTAAAAATGTTCTTCACATGTTTAACGACAAAACATGTTTAAACTTTAAAAAAACAATGTTTTAGACATTAATTGTAGAACACTGCCATAGACAAGCCTATCTGGAAAGGGCTAAGCCACCCTTATAACATATTTAGCCCCCCAAAAGAATTGTTATCTTTCTATCGTATAGTTTTCCTCTTTCCTAAAGGACATCACCAGAAAAATTATTTTGTCACGTTTAGCATTATATCAGACAAAAAAAAAGCTCGACTTAAAATGATAGTGGCTCCAAATGGTGTAAGGAGTCCAATACCATCTTTTGCAGCATATAAAGCAGCTAGAATAGCTGGAATTTTCTCTATCTTAATTGGATAAAGTAAATGTTTGTAGCTTTTCTATCTATAGCTTTTAAGGAAACTAAGTTTGTTCTAAAGCCGAGTAAGAGTGAATGTACAGCAGCCAAGTTCTTAAGGCTAATTATTCTTACAACTTTTCTATTAAACACCATGGCTTACTATCTGAAAAACCACCCGATGTTCGATTGGCATTAAAGCAAAAACCAACTTGCTTATAGAACAAATAAATTTACTGACACGTCAAAGTCGATCCAATTAGTTCTTCTTAGTGGGTATTAAAAGTGCCTTGAAAATGGGTACGCCAGGTTAGGGACTAGATTGGAAGGAGTTTTGGTGTACATACGCGTCTATTGGGTTTGATCCTTCCAGTAATGAAAGTTTTTTCTAGTAGCCCTCTTTGTAATTTTTCCTAGATTTTTTGCAATAATCGATCAGGAAAGCTATGCAATACATCTTGTTTCCTTGCGTCATAAATTTCAAGTTTTTTAAAAGTATTTTTATTTAAGTTAAAAATTATAAATGAATTAAAATTTCCTTTTTTGGCTTAGGATAATTTTTTCATTTTTTCATTTTTTTGTCCTAATTTTTAGATATATAAAAACTAAATTAAAAAAATGAACGTAAGCCTGATTGGGAAAAAAATTAAAACTAAAGTTCAAAATTATTAATTTTTTATTGGAGTTTTGATAGTGGGCTTAGATTGGAATTTTTATTTAAATTGTTTGTGATTAATTTGTTTTTGTTAAATTTCTATTATAATGTAAATTTTTGAAATTTTGATGATCTGCATATTTTTAGAAATTTTTTTTTTATTATTTTTGTATTAACACACTTTTAGGGAACTTTTCATATTTCACTAATTTTTCAGAGATTTTGTTAGTTTCATTAGTAGAAGTCGTTAGATTATGTTTTTTTAAATTACTTTTTACCTACATACGGACGTATATTAAAAATTTAGTAAAAAATATAATTAGTTATAAAATGTGGCAAAACTAGGGTTTGGGAATCGGGAATTCCCAGGAAAAACTGTCCACAATTTCCCGGGAAAATATTGGCAAAATTCCGGAAAACGGAAAGCATCAAATCATAATACTTTCAAGAAATACACAAAATGTTTTTGAAATATTTTTTGCTGTGACAATTAAAAAATTTCAATAATCCCGTTTCGTGGAATACAAAAAACCTATTTTTTGAACAATTATCTGCCTGTCTATCCATTTGTCTGTCTGTGTTCGCATTACGTAAAAATTCTTTGTAGATAAAATAGAGATACAAATGTGAAAGCAGCCAATTTTATCGGTACAGTTGTCACCACATTTTTTATAGACTGAAAGTTTTTGATACTGTTTAGAGATCTCTACAATAAATATTTAAAAACACATTTTTCTTAATTTGAATTTTTAAAAATTTTAAATGATACGCGGACGAAGTTGTGGAACTGCTGGTAAGATATAACGTTTACTTATTTATTTAAAAAGGAATTAGAGTTCGTTGAAGCCACTAATATTCGAACAACAAAACTTGCCTCAGTAAAAAGTGAAAGGGCTTTTTCGATTGCTAGGAATTTTGCAACGAAAAGAAGAAACAGAAACTCTAGTGAACTGTTAAACGCACTAACTGTTCTAAAATCATATCTTTCAAAAAACTAATTAATAAAATAATTTTTCAGTGTTTTAAATCTCTATTATCTCTCGCTATGTAGTACATATGTATGTTTTTTCCACCTGAATTGTTTTTAAGTTTTATAAACTGTTTATTTTTGTTTTAAAAAAACTATGATAAAAATATTTTATAAAATAAAATGGCCTCAAGCTCGACTATTTTTCTTTAACTGAAATATATATAAAATATATATATTTATATTTATATATTTTTTATATAAATATTTTATTGATTAAACTTGTTTTCTTCAAGAACTGCTCCTTTCCCGGGAATACCGGAAAATTCCATGAATGTAATAAATTTTTCCCCGTTTCCCGGGAAATTAAAAATTCCGAAGGATCCTAAGCCCTAGGCAAAACGAATTTATCATTCAATACAACTATTAATTTCCAATTTTTAACCAAACTTTAAACTATAACAAAAAAACATTATGTAAGTTATTATACATTCATATCAAGTTAGTGAAAATTCTAGCTGTCTATAACAGTATCATAATAAGCGTTTGCTGCAACAAAGACATAATATTTCAAATAAAAAAACTCGAAATGAGATAAATGCGTTTAAAGTTTTGAGTTTGGTTTTAACTCCCTGAAAGTCATTGAGACATTTTGATCCACAGAATTAAGATATTTGAAGGTATAACTCTTAAGAACCTGTCTGCTTTGAGTTATGCCCGTCTTGCAGGAAAGTCTTGATATTCTTTTGAATCCTTGAATAAATTATTCACAAACACTAGATTTATTTCAAATAGTAAACCGCCTTACAAATAAATTATTGACTACTTTGTCTTTAATTTAGTGCAAAAATTTTAAACCCCACAAAAATCTTTTAACACTTTACCTTAACTGCTAAAATTAAAAAAAAAAAATACAAAATAAAATAAAAAAAATTTTTGTAGTCAATTTAAAGTGTTTAAAAAGTAATTAAAATATTTTTGTACTTTAATTAAATAATTTTCACGACCAATAACTTTTACACACAATTGACACCATTTTACCAACACTTAACCTCAATAAACACAAGCAAACCAACAACACCTTTTGTTTCAACACACATTCTCTCAAATTGCTTAACACCCTTTTAGTGATTTTATAAATTTGAGACTTCTCAAACTTAACTGAATTAATGCAAATTATAAGTCGATTCCTCAGTTTGTACAGAAACAAAAAACCCCGTAGAACACAAAATAAGTCGAACCACAACAACAAATATGCTTTTATATTCTTGCGCAAAAAAGTCAGTCATTGAAAACCATACCCCCAATCCTAAGCACAAGTTGAAAATTATAAAATTTTAAAGTAGATATTTAAGTACGAACACAACAACAGAGCAGTGGAAGTATATTAAGGCAAAGCAAGTGGTAAGTAGTCTTTAGTTGAGTAGAATTGGTTTTGGTTTCATTTCAATTAGGCCCGATTTGATTTTACACTTAACGATTTTCGCACTTAATTAGAAACGAATATTTACTGCAAAATTGCCCCCACACACACACACTTACAAAAAAATCACCCTCAAGAATGATTTGATTAAAATTGAAGATGAATTTTAATTAAAATCCTTTTTTGTTTTGTACTTTGTCTGCTTTTTCATATTTCTTTTTTTGTTCGAGGGTGTTTGTTAATATGCCGCAACAATGTAACTCACCATAAGTTATAAATGAAATTCTAGCGTAGTTTATTTCGTATAATTTTAATTGTTTTGTTTTTTTTACACCCTTCAACACAAAAAGTGGAAAAGGGGTATATCTAAGTTTGTAATTCCGTTCGTAACTTCTAAAATATCCATTTCCGACTCGCTATAGTAAATATAGTTCTTATGCATAGCGAAGTCGATTGCGCGCTGTCCGTCTGTTCGTCTGCCCGTCCGTGATAGTGTTGAAATCAACTTTGCCAAGGTACTAGAGGAGCTAGAGAAAATTTAAATATGCAAATCGGTCATAATAGTTTCCAAAGAGTTTCTATTGAAAATCAGCAAGATCCATGTCCCTAGAGGCAGTGGGCTAAACACCACGCCATGATATCATTTGGAACAACGAAGGAACTCCATTAAAAAAAAAAAACAAATATATGGGGTGATAGAGAATTAAAAATAAAATAAAAAGACACCAAGTGAAAAACCTCGCGGTCGGCCATATTTTCCGAGTTACGGGCCTCTGAAATTTTCATAAAAAATTCGATTGTCAATGTGGTGTATATGGGTATCATTTTAAAGCTTTTGAAGAGATCTTTTAAAAAATACTAAAACTTTTTAAAAATGCTTAACCAATTAAGAGCCGATAATTTTTTTCTTATTTTTTTATTGTCTGTCATTTCAATATTCTCTTTTTTGATAGGAGCTACTCTACTAAACTAGATTTACATGAAGGATATAAAAGATTCGGCATAGCCATATCCCTTATTGTTTTACTTAACCTTAGGGCCAAATTATATTGTTATATTTTGCCATAATAAAGCTGCTCCATTCACAAAACGCGATTAACACAAAGTGAGAAAAAAGGAAATGTTTGTTAATAAATTATGTTTTATAAATAAAATTAAAGATTAAGAGTGATAACAATAAACCAACTTAAATTTTGTGAAACACTTATTTTACCATGTATTTAATGTAATTATGTTTGTTAGGAATGCCAGTTAATGTCTGTCCGTAAATATTTAAAATTTTGGGTATTCACAATAATCAGACAAATTATAATTATAAACGATCTCTATTTAAAATGATACTTGTACAAGTTTATCAGGCAATTAATGTCATAAATAGGATTTTAGTCTTGAGTAGCTAAAACTTTTCAAGCAGGGTCGGGTGAGAATATTGTGATTGTACTTCTTGAGTTTAATTGTGTCCTATTTCGGTTCCATTATTTGACGCTAAGTAACTTTTCTCACCGAAACATTATTTTAAGAAATTGCTTATAAGGTTCAAGTTCTTTCTCGTACAAATCAAAATTGTATCAATCCCACAGTTAAATTGGACTGAATAGCCTTAAAAAATTGAAACAAAATCAAAGTCCATATTCGCGATTACATTAGCTGGAGTTTTTTCGAGAAATTTAACAAAGGCTCGATATCTATTAAAATAATAAGACTGTCACAGGATCGTTTCTGCGCATGAACAAAATTTTTTTTAATTTTGTTGTTGGTGTGTGATAGTGAATGGAATGAAATACTTAACAGACAATTTTGAAATTTTTGTCTATCCGTCTGTCTGTGTTCGCATAACGTAAAAACTGCTCGACAGATTTGAATAAAATTTTGTAAGGGGACTCCGTAGAATCCTGGCACATTATTGTACCGTAAAAGAGGTTTTTTTAGCAACACCCATCAGCTTGCATTCTGGTTGATTTCTAAGCCTTGCGCTGGGTATTTTATTGTCTAATATTTTTGATTTGATAGCCAATTCTTAACGATTTTGACAGTATGTAAGGGACCGCCAAGTAAAACAGACCCAAACCATTAAGCTTTCTTTTCCATCTTTCATTGTTTCTTTTTAGGGATTTTATTACGGATTATTAAGGTTTTTGTTAGAACAAGGCTAGTAGTACTACCAAACATTCAACTAAAAATTATTTAATTTGTTTTCAACTTACCTGTATTTTTTTCAAGTCTACATCATTTCTCTCATTCTATGTAGAAATTTAGTCTTGCTTTTACAATTTTAACCGAATGTGCTTATTTTTTTTTTTTTTTCTATAAAGCTGAGGCAATCCCAATTATTTTAAGCTCTCCACTCACTAACTGACTTGTTTGTGGCATCTGCTGCCTTCTTTCCCGTTTCGTGATTTCAATGTTTTAAAGAAATGGTAGCAATTTAAAAGTTTTCTGCTAGCTTAGCAAATTTATGCTTTTATATTACGATCAACCCAAATAACGGATAAATTTAAAGATAAGTTCTTAATTATTGTGCTGCCAGATAACAAAAATTTAAACTGCGTGATGCATCGACTTTTTTCGCAAAATTGTGTCAAACTTCGGTTTAAGTTTTGTTGTTATATTGCCCATTAGTTAAATCGTAATAATTAGTTTTGGTAGAAAACTTTTTGACTTTTACATATTTTGTAGTATCTGCTGCGTTTTTTAGAAATACACGAGATACGTGTACACTTCAAGAACTCGCTAATGTGTTTGTATTCTTTAAAAGTGTACAAAAACAATTTAAAATTTTTTTCTGTAGTTTTACGCAGGTATAAAATCAGATAATAGTATTTTAATTACAAATCATTCTGTTTAGTGGATCAGCTACTGTAAACACGGATAGTTCATGTCAAATATAATTACACATTAATGTTTGAAAACAAAAATTTTTATTTGTCTGTAAATGAAGAGCTTACATAAAGAATGCGTTCCGTATATTCGTAAGCAACAGTTGTTAAGCGATATCCTTGACTGAATTTTGTGTTGTATGTTGTATCGTATGTAGTAAACTATTTGATAAATTAAAGATACGACAAATTTCCCTGTAATAATTTTCTTTATTATTTAGTAATACTTAAATTCGCTTAAAGTTTACATTATTTAATTTAATAACATTTTCGTACATGTTAATTGAAATCGCATTTAGAACTTCGATTTATTTTTAAACAGAAAATAAAAACTCTGCTCATACGTACCTTTTCTGTATTTGACTAGAATTTTAAACGTTCGCTTTTATATTAAATACTTAGATTCTGTTAATTTTAAAGTAAAAGTGTAAAATATATACTAAATTTATTTTTTATTATACCTTTCATTACTGGCGGAAAAAGGATGCATCTAAGTTTGTCAATCCGTTTGTATCTATAGTATCCATTTCTGATCCCATATATTGTATTCTGAGTTCTTATGCATAGCGAAGTTGATTGAGCGATGTCCGTCTGTCCGCCAGAAAGATAATTAAAAACTAAGAAAAAAGCATCAAGTGATACAATTGACGCTCGCCATATTTTCCGAGTTATGCGCTTCTGAACTTTTCATAGAAAAGTAAGATTAATATATTTATATGGATATTATTTAAAAGCTTTTAAAGAGATCTTTCAGGGAATACTTTAATTTTTAAAAACTGCTTAACCTATTTTTTTTTTGTTTTTTTTTTGTTTTTTTTTTTTTGCTGTTCTTTGTTTTATATTTGAATTCGGTTAAATGGTGTTGTAAATTCCATAAGTCAAATCAATCTACAAATGAATTACTTGAAGTACTAGAACTTTTCTATATATATTCTATCGCCTTTTTTTTAATTTTGAAGATGTATCAGTTTTAAATATAGAAAATAATTATAAACGTCGCTATATGTTAGAGATCAAGGTACATTTATTTTACTAGGTAATAGCGGCTCTACAACAAATACGACATTTGTAAAAACAACATGGCATTTTATTGTTGCTTTGTGAGTGAAAATGTCAAAAATAGAAAGACTAAATGAAAAATAATTGCTATAAAAACAAACGCTCTCTTTGTTCTGTTGCTTGTTGTTAGTGTTTTTTGAAATTCGTAAACAAAAGTAGCAAAATATAAACAACTTTTGACATATCCAACTATAAACCAGCTGGGCGGACGACACTACCTAGTAAAATAAATGTACCTTGTTAGAGATATTACAAATAAATAAAGTTCCAACAATAAAAAGAATAAAATTTAAAGATGATACTGATAATGTTGCGCAGTGTTATAGACATTTAGTGCATAAAAAATAGTAAACGTTACAATGTATGTAATAAAATTATTTATATTTATTATTTATGTGTTCGTATATGTATGTTTTTTTTTTTTTTTTTGTATATTTAAATAATAATAAAAAGACAGATGAAAAGTAAATTTGCAAGATTTACGAGGAACTTAAAAAGTATTTTTTGATATTGACAAACTAATTATTTGGATAACGAGCTTCGTTTTGATAGTATGGGCATCAATAAAGCATTCGTTTTATTTACATTGTGTTGTTTTCAATTAAAATTTTAACAAAATTTAAAAAAATGGAAAATCGAAGCAGAATTAAAAGACAGCGGTCGGAGAATTGGTACGAAGAAGATAAGGTATGTGTTTATACAATGTAACTTCTGTGAAAAGCTTTGTACATATATACATATCTGAAATATTAATTTCCATAAGGGATAGGTTTAAGGCTATCGAAAATAAAAGTACCGATAGTAATACAAACCATTCGAAGAAGAAAGCTTGGCTGGAAGTAACAGAAAGGTAAAATTTCATTTACTTAAATTTATTGGTATAAACATGCATATGAGTTTGAATCAAAAATAAATGATCAATTTCTCTCTTCAGCTTTAACAACTTATGTACAGGTGGCCAACGAACTGTTACACAGTTTAAAAATCAGTGAGTGGCTACCAAAATTTCAGCAAAAAAGTAAGACGCAGAGCGGCGCAAAGAACTTGCGAAAACTGGTGGCGGCTTAGGACTTCAAGATGTGCCAGTAAGTAGCCACGACATAAGTGTTTGGCTACCCGATGAATTTTTTGTCGACACCAATGAGTTCGACTCTTATGCGGTAACAATTAAAATTTATTGAATATCTACTTAAAACCATACATTTATAAAGCATAATTGCATTTTGAAATTTGTATATATTTCAATAATTTAAGGCCTACCGTTTTCTTTTAGTGCGATGTTATGAAAAACGGCTAAAGCTAAGATTAATACCTTAGCGTTTGGAAAGCTAACAGTAATACCGTCCAGCAAACATCGAAATCTCTGTTTCCATTTTCCAAAACATCGTTCCACTGGGTTTTGGGGGGAGCTGGGTTATATTTTAATTCCTTCCCATTTTGAGGGTGAAGTAAAGGTGTAAATATATATGGCATTAACTTATAACTTATTTGACATTTTCTCAACGACGAAAATGAATGAAATTTGCCACTGCCACCACCTGGTACATGATTTCGCTTACAACATGAATTATTTTATTTTTTTTATTTTTTAAATTATTGTTGTTTTAATGAAATTGTTCAAGGCGTATTAATTTTACTAGGTTGCATCGTTGCGGCAGCTGACAATTTGTTGCTTAATTTTGTAATTTGTAGAATATCTGTAAAATGATCATTTTATAATACAAAATTTCTTTTTTTTTATTATTCTTTAAAAAAGAATTGTAAGAAGAGTTTAAAATCAATTTTAAAAACGAATCTTAGTTAAAACGTTATTAAAAAGGGTAAAAAAAGTTAAGTAATTAATTGTGTTGTAAAGTTTACCATACACTTAAGGGCCTGTTTTTCTTTTTATTGTTGTACTGTTGTAGCGGCGCTGCTACCTTATATGAATTCGCCTTGAAATTATTGAATTGATTGCATTAGGAAAAAAATGTAAATGTAGGGAAAAAATTTTTTCTAAAAAAGATGTTTTCATCTGGCATCACTGAATAACTCGTTTATACTGATGCAAGATCCTTTTTGCTTTCCTTATCTCTAATAAATATTTGCTGTAATTTTCTTACTTCTTGTTGGTTACACAAAAGAACAGAATAACATAAAATTGAAAGGCTCTGAGCTCTACACTGAAACTCTGTTATAAAGTTGATTATAATGTTTGCGAGTCACCGTGATTAATATATTTTTAGCAAAAGTATAGAACGAGAAAGATTATGATTTGTTTTGGGGGGAAGAAAACGATTAGGTTTTTTTTCCTTCTCACCCTTAAAGTTTCTGTAAAAGTCTTACACATTCTCTTAGAACGGTTTCCATCTCTTCAGTGATCGGTGATCGGTGCAACCTACAGACGAAATTGTGTCTTTTTCGTTCTTAGTAGTTGTGTAAAGATCAGCCATGCTTAAATAAGGTTGGTTAAATATACCATCTGACCTAAATTAGAACGGGCAAGATATTTTCATATGTCGCTTGCAAGCGATAAGGGAAAGAATGCGGTAGTTGCTATGTGTGTTTCTATGTCCATTTATCGAATAGAAGTGGCTGTTCAAATCTCTACTCTTTCATTCTTTTGGTAAATATTTGCGCCTGCAAAAATATTGCATTTATTCAGGAATTTTCAAGACAAATACTATTAATTGTTAAAAAAAATGAAATTAAGTGTTAGATGTTATTTTTTGAAATAAGTTTTTATGCTCAATTTTTTTACAAAAAAAGTTTTTATGATCAATTACCCAGCAAAAAAAATGAAGTAATTCAAAAATCATAAGTATTTTCATTGCTTCTCGTGCACTTGTTTTCTATAATTCGTTTTTAATAAGTACTCTTATTCCAATTAAGTTATAACTTTTGAACTCATGAAAAACTCATAAAAATTCATGAAAGAGAAAATTATAAAAAACAAAAATTAATGAAAAAACGTATCATAATTATTATTGGCATTTATTTAAATGCCAAGGTATGTGAACCCATGCCTTAAAATGAAAAGCTAATGTTAAAATCATTCGTTTTTCCCCTTAATTGAACCAATTCGTTTTACGTAAAACCCATGAATTACCTTCTTCTTTTCCATGTTTTTTTGACTGGTATCTATAAAAAAATCAGGATAAGCGTCTTTAAAAAAAACTAAATTTTTGTTTTGTTAATATTATTCGAAAGCCATATTTTTTTTTTTTTCAAATTGGATATTATATATAAATGTGTGCTAAAAACTCGATTTTTAAATTCCATTGCACTCAATTTCTTCAGTATTATTGCGAAATAATTGCAAAGAAAATTTTTTAAACGTTACCGAATTGTTAAAATAGTAATAACAAATGAGAAAAAATGATTGCTCCTTTTAAGTTTTTTATTGCAGTACAACATAAGTTGAAAACAAACAAACAATAACCATTTGAGATCGGAACAAAAATAAACAAATGACGGAAAATCTATGCCATCTAGGCAAACTCTATGCGCTTCGTTTTTAAAGTCCCAAACCAAGTTTTGATTATTTTCCTATACTTTGTACAAGAAGTGAAATTCCAGATTTTGATATAAAAAGAAAATATTCACCACTGATGGGAATAAACTATAAAATAGGTAAAGTAGTGGAGGCTGGTATTATATTTATATACACACATGTACAATGTACACGGATTACAATCAAAATAATTATTATACATAATGGCAATGTGAAATTTTTCATCTTCCATGCTATAAAAAGCACTGATAGTTGTTCTTAAGGAAGAGAAAAATAAAAGGAAAAACCTAAATAGGAATTAGATTCCACTTTTTAATAAAAAATTGTAATATGCATTTATTATATTTTTTACTTAAAATGTCTAAAATTTCTTATATAATTTTTAAACTACGAGTACAACTGTTTATTTGTTTATTTTATATAAGTGTAGACAAATAATATATTTTAAGTCGTTACAATTAAAAAGCCAATTTAGCGAAGAATTAAACTGTAACTGACGTGTTCATAAAATATTAAAATAGTTTTAAAATGTATTTTATGCAGAGTTCAGAAAGTACATACTTCGTATACACAATGTTCTGTTCAAAACCACATCCAAGAATGTACTTTATTAAAATATTTATTTGCGTACACGTACGTAAAAATTTTGCTTTCATCTGTAGAAGAAAGGAAAATTTTGTCTAAGTCTAGCATAGCATTATAAAATGAAAACAACAGTTACTTTTGGTGCAACCAAAATGTTGTATGAAAAACTTAGCAGCAGCTCTTATTTTTCGAGTTGTATATCCCCAATATTTTATAAATTATATATAATACTATACCAAGCGTAATATATATTTCGAAAAAAAGTTTTCTATTGTCGACCAGAAAATTTTTGCTGTGAAAAAACTTTTAAACTTTTAAAAACATTTAAGAATGTTCATATAATTTGCAGGGACTCTATTTAAAACTATACTTATCAAAAAATTTATAAAAGAAAATTTGTTTTAAAACACATTTCAAAGTTATTTAAATTTTTTATGTATATGGCAGTATATATGCGAAATTTAAATTAGGACATAATACGCCGTCTTGACGAGACATTGACTTGTTTAATCATTGAACAATTTCATGTGCGCACATTAAAATAGCTTGTGTAGACCATCGTTATCGATGTCATGTTCTTGTTCAAACAGCGCTGTCAGAACATTTGAGGCTGCTGTAGTCAAAGTGGTAAACACGTTGACTACAAAACTGGTTGTTCAGGGTTCGAATCCTGCGGCAATCAAAATACAAAAAGGTTTTTTCTGTTTAATGGTATAAATACATATTCAGAATGAACAAAAAAACGTGCAGTCTCCTTCGTCGATACTTTCTGATAGCAGATTCCCCGGCGAAGTAAAATAACTATTTATCTTTCTCCTTTCACCACCTGTCTTATCTCTTATCTATCCCTTTCCTAAAGAATGTAGCACGGTTACGAAAAATAACTAAATACATAGGTTTTAATGCCTGAAGTGCTACTTCTCTTGAAAAAAAAAAAAAAAAAAAAAAACATTTGTTCGATCAACGATTTCTGACATCAAACGTCGCTTTCGTTTAAAAAAATATTATAAAATTAAATTGACTCAATATTTAAATCAAAAAGACTGTACATTTTTCTATTCATATGTAATTGTATATGATTTAATAAAAAAAAATAATAAATAAATAAAAACATACTTATTAAAAATTGTTAAAAAAAAACAATACATGAACATCGCAACGTTTTCTCCATATAGAAGATCATGAACAAATTTTTGTTCCCTATTCTGCCGACGCTTTGTTCATGTGGAAACAAATCAATGGCTCGTCAAGACGTAGTGTAAAGTCCTCTAGTCAAGGTACATTTATTTTACTAGGTAGTGTCGTCCGCCCAGCTGGTTTATAGTTTCCTACTTTTGTTTACGAATTTCAAAAAACATTAATAACAAGCATATGCAGAACAAAGGGAGCGTTTGTTTTTAAAACAATTATCTTTTATTTTTTCTCCCCATTTTTGACATTTCCACTCACAAAGCAACAATTAAATGCATGTTGTTTTTACAAATGTTGTATTTGTTGTAGAGCCGCTATTAGCTAGTAAAATAAATGTACCTTGCATCTAGATTTTCAAAAAACTTTTTTTTTATATTATATTTTCGATTTCGGATGATAAAAAAACCCCTTTGTATCTCACCGCGATTTTTAAAAACTATTACGTAGAATTGAACAATGTTTATACGTAAAATTTTGAAATCGTGGTCCAATCAAAATCGAAAATATCTTTGATTATATATAACTAGAAAAATATGCGTTCACTTTATGTTTTCGATTTTTCTCGCAACTTAAATTTTTAGTTTAAATTCTAAGCAACATTGATGATATACACACAGAAAACAGATTTGTAAAAAATCGTTTAAAATTATTAAAATTTAATCGCCAACATAATAATTTACTTATTAATCTTGATAATACATAATCTTGAACCAATTTCTATATTAAAAACAAAAGACACAACCTTTAAAAAAGTAAGCTGTCATTACTATATTCATTGCTGTTAATTGGAAAATGCAACAAAATTAATTCAGCACGTTAATAAGGATACTCAACTGTTGGTTGTAAGAACGAAAATTCGATTATGTTACTTTTGAAAACTAGAGCTTTTTTGACATTTTAAAAAAGAAAGAAATAAATAAACAAAATAAAAACACAAAATGATATTTTATTAAAAAGAAACACACAAGGAACTGTGAAAGTTGAGAAAATGTAACCAATTTTGTTGAAGGGTAGGTTAAACAAGAGTAAAAAAGGCATCTTAAAAATAATTTAAAATGTTTTTTTAAGACCACATTGGCAAACGTATAGTACCTCCATAAAGAAAGAAAATAGAAGAAATTTTAAAATAGCAAGAAATCAGGAAGAAAAAATTAGAAGCAGTGCTGAGGTCCTCTTCACATGTAATTTATAATCTGTTGAAATTTTTTTTAAATAAATATTTATATAAAGATATTAAGTTTTTTTATTTAATTCACAATGATATTTTCAATTCATTGTCCTCCTTATCGAATCATTTTTTTAATTAGTTACGAATACTATATTCATTCAGTCATTTCCACCGAATTTCAAATAATTCTCACAACCGACAAAATTTGATTGGCAACAAATTAGGTTGTCACAACGAATCTCTTTTCTCTGTTTAGCTGTTATTTGCCTTTGTTCTTTCTTACAAATATTTTCTAAGAACAGTCACACTATGTTTGCATTAAAAGAATTTTTGTTTGCTGGAAAATAATTTTATTTGCCCAAAATCAGCTGTGGTGTTGTTTGCTCCTACTACGGAAAAAATATATTTGAGAATTTCGGGTAAATGTTTGTCAAATGTGACCGTACCTTAACCCTTATTTATATCCGTTAGCACACAAGTGTTGTAGAAATTAAAAACGTGCGTGTTTCCTAGCAAAAACGAAAGTAGAAAATAGAAAATATTGCAAAGAACTTAACAGGCCAATAAACAGACGAAATACAAGGTGATGAGAAAACATTAAATACAGTCTGTATAAAAAGATGAGTTGCTTGAAAGAAAATCAGAAGGCAACTTAATGCTTCTGCTCTTCGCCAAGATGTGAGTAAGAATTGTTTAAGCTGCATTTTTCTGCCTCAGTAAATACCTAAGAGGTAATTTAATGGTTATATTTTTTATTTTATTTTTAACAGTAAAAAAGACAAGAATATGTTGGAAAAAAATTACTTGTTTAATTTTACTGGGGTGCTAAAAGCTAGTTTATTTATGAACATTTACAATCAATATTAACAATTATAACAACTTTCTTTCTATTAGTTTTCATACAAATTTTTTCTCTTATCTTACAATATAATTTTTTACACTAAATTTTTAATCAAAGTATTATCCATACACACTTGAGAGCTAAAACAACAACTTTATCTGTAAAAAATATTAATTCCTAATCAGTTAATTAATTTCCAGTTAAGCAACACTATTTGTTAAAATAAAAGCAAAACTATAAAAGTAAACCATCAATAAAAAAATGTTACTTATCAAAGTCCAATAATAAATCTAAAATATTTATGGTATAATTCTGTATAAAATCATTATTCATTCTGTTAAAAGCTTGCACACCTTTTGCTGATAGATTCATTAACTTAAGTTATTTATTTACGTAAGCACTATTTATTTCTTATTTTTATTAGAATTTTTTCAGTTTTTATAAGAATTCTGTAGGAAAACTGTAATCGTAAATGTTTAAATTATTTCAGCAACGATTTGCTAAAATTAGTCTATCCTGCAGAACAAATAAGTATCACTTGAATAATACTTATTATTACGAAAGTTACTTGACTTCTATTTCTAAACAAATTAAACAAGAAATAGTTTTATTTAAAAATTGGATTTTAAACTAATATATGTAATTAGAATGTACAAAAGCAAAAAACAAATTCATTCATTCAAATATTCGAAAATTAAAAGAAAACTTTCCCAGCAAGAAATGAGTGACCGAAACTTAACATACACAATTATCCACTAACATATTTGCAACAATTTTACACTAAAACAACATTGCTGATTTTGTTATTAAATTTTAATAATTTTATTATTTTTATTTATTGATTTATTTTATTTTTTTTTTTTTTAGATAAATCTAAGTCTTAACTTTTATTTATACAAAAGTAACTAGCAAAGTTCGAAATACAGATTGTAATTAAATCTGTTCCAAATATTAGGCAAAAAATGCATTATATTTTTTGTAATAGAAGTCACTAGCAACGCTGTTGCCTTCTGCTATCACACGTATACAAATGTTAACATCATTTTTTCAAGTTTCATATCAAGTATGTGATAGAAACGCTGTTCTACGCAGTGATTGATATTTCCTTCATCAGTGATTGTTATTTGATAGATCAAATGATAGTCACTTTTCTCGTAGGATTCAGCTCGGTCATTTCTAAGTGTTTTCCTCGAAACTAATTGTTTTTAGGTCAGTGCAAGTATAGTATTACTTCTATTAAGTACAATAAGTATACAGTGTATAAGAAAAATGAGGCGCAGAATGTAATGCCGCATTTTTAGGACCAAATCCCTCATCAGCATTCTTCGCATCTATCTGCCTTATGTTGTGTACATTGTAAATATCATCCGTTTAACCAACTAATTAATATTAATTTGGTTGGACGAAATTCACACACAACTCAAAGCAGTTTTTTGTCGTTTTCTCTACAGCACGTCTTGTACATTTGCTGCTTTCGTACTACACCTTCGGTATAGCTACGAAATGCAAATTTTATTTTTAATCATTCATACTTGTTTCCTTAAAACATTATAGATGCTGTTCCTTGCGTGTTTTTAAATTATTTTTTAATTTTTTCCCAGCCAGGGGTTGAACCGTTCAATTAAAATTTACGTTTTCGGCTTTGGTTAATTTTTTAATTAAATTTTTACAAAGAAAAATTATTTTTCAAACGTATGCGGATGTTTTCTAAAGAAAACAAGAAAAATTAGACGCTGGCAAATAATATTTGGAATGCTGTTCCTCCTTTGGCATTACAAAAGATTCAACAAAAATGATTCATCTTAGTCGGAATCATGTTCGATAAGGTCTAGGATGTCGTCACAATCACTAGAATCACTTGAACTCTCTACCAAATCAAAAACAAAGTTTTTTAACTCGTTTTCATTTGCCATTACAAATTATTTATATTAGAATAACTGTTTTACATTTTTTTTTTTTTAATTTATAACGACTTTTTTATTTGCTTTTATTTTGTTTATGTTTTTAAGAAGAAGAAGAAGAACTTTATTCTCTCAATACCGCTCTCATTTACCCAATTTTTAAGTACGGGAGCTCTTTTCGTGCAAATTGGGATCCCAAAGTAGAGTAAAGATACAGACCTATAAGCGAACTACATATTTGAAAAGCATGTATTTCTTACGTAAAATTATCACATTTAAATAGAAAATATTGTGCTGGATCATTAATTATATTTCTAATCTAGCAGTAAGGCAATCCAATTAAGATGAATTTTGTCATAAGCAAGACTATCCATTAATTGATTTAACATTTTTATATATCCCAACTCCATATTACATACTTGCAACACCGTTGAGCAGGAATAGTCGGATAAATATTGGTAAACTGTATTTTTATAGCTCTGCTATTCGGTGTAAGGCCAGGATTCAAAGTGCACTTCTATAGCTAGTTAAGCCATTTTATTAACTTCCTCGTTAAACTTTACATCAGTGTAGTTAGGGGTCGATATTATGTGGCATTTCTTAGCAGACAGATAATTAAAAATTTGATGGATATCTTCACAACACAATGTTTATCATTTCTGTGTCCTGAAAGGCTTATAAAGAAAAACTCAAACATTTGTAATTAGTACAAAATTAGAATCTTTCATTTGTCGATACATTAAGACTTGCAAAAACAACATATTTATCCCGTTTTTATTGTTTAACATGTCGATAATGTAATCTTTTTATGGCTTCATTTAAAACATTTTCCTTCTTTTTATCCCCTTCACCGCAGGTTGAAAAAGGGTAAATAATTAATATGTTTTGAAAGAAGTAAGAAATATGTTCGAAGTTTGTCCTTGCTATGCTGCACAGCCAAATACTCGCATGAAATCGTAATCACATATTAGTGATTGTAAAGGTAACCCCAAAAATCAAATAGATGTAAGCAGATTGTAATGCATCTTCCTTTTCCATTATTTTAGAGTTGGACATAATCTTTTCATTTAACGAAAAGTTGCGGCCGGAACGTGAATGAAAGGCAAACAAAAGAACAACAAACTACAAGTAATTTAATCTGTTAAAGAAGTGTTTAAAATTTTTTTTGTGACTTGCAAAAAACAATATTCCGATAAGTAATAATCAGCCCACTTATAAACAGACATTCCGTGCAAGTTTTCTCACTTTTCTCCTATTATAAATTTGTTCCCCCTTTTATTGCCTGCGGGAGGTGAAAAAAATCAAGGAAACAAAGTAGGTTTTATGAATTTTGAAAGTGAAATTATATGTAAAAAAGCAAAATAACTCCCTTCAAATAACCGTGATGCCACTTTTTTACTTTTTTGTTCGCAGGGAATTTATAACTGGAGGAATCTTTTCTTGAGAAAATTTTTTCTGTGAGAAAGATATTCCGTGAAAATATTCATGATTGGGCTGAATGTATTTTATAAAATATATTTGGGTAACATAGATAGCACATTATTGTTTATTTTTATATCTCGAAAGAAATCATTTAATTTAGTGTCAATTTACAGCATTTTAATCGAAATATTCAAGCTCTTTTTTTGATGAAAAATTATTTTAATTTTGGATATTTGTTGTAACAATGAGCGATAAAAAGCAAGATTTATAAAAGTTCGATTTGCTGCTTTTAGGGAATCATTCAAAAGAACTAGGTCACTCCGGAACGACTTAAGTCTATAATAATTTTATTTTTTATTTTTATTTTAATTTATTTTTTTTATATTATCTTTGCATTTATTTTTAAAACAATTATTTTCAAATTCGTAAATTATTATGGCACACAACAATTTACTATACATACTTGCTATAGCCACACTTAAAAAAAATAATAAACAGTTTGTTTTATTTCGTTTAAGAAAATCTTAGCTACAAGTGGTGGTACCACTTAAAAAAATAAATCTACTTATTCAAAATATACTTATATCCTCCCAAGTTTTTAAATAGTTACTAATAATAATTAATAATAAGATGTTTTAATTAAAAAGTTAAAATACGCTTATTATCATTTTCGTACTTTAGTAGAAACACGAATAAGCAGAAATTATTTCAAAATGATAAGCGGTGTTTTATAGTTTCTTAATAATTCTAACACTACTGTTCGTGTTTAATTATCATCATAAATCATGATAACTTACTATCAATATGTTGTCCGTCCGGCTGCTTTCAGAGATTAAATCTAATTAAAAAATTTAAAAATTCAAGTTACCATTTAAATTGCTACCTACAACTATTAAATTAATTGAATTTGTTCCGCCAGTAAGTACCATAGTGTTGTCATATCTTTCGGTAAAGAACGTCATCACTGGCTGTTTATTTGGTATGCGTGCCAAAAGCAATCGATGTAAAAACATAATTTTCAAGCTTAGTTTTTTTTTGTTTTGTAGTTAAAATCATCCATGGGAGTAATTAATTAGATGGACTAATTAATTGACGATTTCCTTAGCATTGAATGATGAATACTGCTAATGAATTTTTTATCATTATCATTATTTTCACTAATAGTAACAAAAAACATTGACTAATGGTTTCAAATCATTATCATTAATGAATGTATTTCTTGTCTTTCTACACTAAATACACATCTTAAAACAGAATAAAGCATTATTTTAAAATGGCATTTTGGTCACAAAAATTTGGTAAAAAAAAAAGTATGTTTAAGCTTTCTGAGGAAAAATGAGACGCTATGGGAATATATTATTGTTTTCGTGTAGGTAATAAGATCAGCTAGCTAGAATTTTAGGTGTCCTTAGATCCTAGATATCAATCAAGTTTTACACCTACCCCACTTTGAGTTGATAAATTATTAAAATTTTCAAATAAAGTTCTATCTACAAGAGTGTTAAGATTTATTTTTTTATGCATAGTTTTTTTAGGTTTCTGCGATCAAAAATTTATATTTCATAGAAACAATTATTTTTGATTCAATTGTAATTAGTAATTAAACGATTTCATTAAAATGTTATTACTATTAGTAGGACAATTATAATTAATATAAAATCATTGGCATTAAATGGTTGTTAAATTTCCTTCATTGTCATTATTTCAAACAATGCCAATGAAATTTCAATGGTAATGAAAAAATCCCAATTATGGTATAAGTCGTGGTGATTTCATGTAATTTTGTCCATTAGAAAAGTATTTATTTAAATGATAATTTACAGGTAGATTGCTTGATGTCTGTCATGTTTATTAGACGTATTTAGTTTTAATATTTCCATCTTTTATTATTGAATAGGTAAGTCTGATCATCTGTGGGTGGTTTTCTTTGAAAAAAAAAAGTTTTTTATTAATTTTAGTGTTGTAAAAATTGTGTCAGAGGTTGTATTTACCTGTTCGTTAAAAATATCTCCGTTAAAAGTTCGTTTTTTATTTATTTGCTCGTTTTCATTGATGTCTAGTCTTCATTTTTTTACTAGGATGTAGTAATGTCATGCATTCATCTTATTTCCTTGATTCATGTCCATGCATGTTAAGGTGTATTGTATGATTTTGTTCGGCTCTCCTCTTTTCCGGTTTAATTATTGTATGTTTTTTGTGAACCTTGTTTTTAATGTTCGTATAATTTGTCCTATGTTTGTAGGGTTGCAGGTGCAAGTTAGTCTGTATACTCCGCTGATACTTTATTTGTCTGTTATTTCTTTTTGTCTTGAGGTTGTTTTGTAGAGTTTTGCTCATTTTTAATGTTGTCTCCAGCTTATTGGAATGAATTCAGTTCTTCCACGTCCCCAGATGAGCTACAGAAATTTATGACCCCCACTCTTTCAGACGTAGTTTCGAAAGAGGTGCTATTAAATTTAGCAACATCAGTCTATAATTGATGGGGATATGTTCACAAGCGAGTGCGTCTAATTTTCTTACGTTTATCAGTGGTTGTTTTTCTTTTTTGTTTTGTTGTATTGAAAACCGAAAATTAAAAAAACACAAACTATTCTTTAACAAGTAATTGAAATATTTTCACCAACTTTTTACAAAAATATTAAATTTAGCTCAAAATTATTTTTGTTATAAACAATTGCGAATTTCATTAAAAATCGAAAATTCATCAAATAAACAGAAATTTCCTTAAACGATTGAAATATCACTAATAATTTTATTTTTACGAAAATTTCCCAAAAAAATTTTATTTACCAAAAAATTGTACTTGCAAAAAATAAAATTAACATCCGACAATAAAACTATATTTAGGAAACCAAAATAGGTGAAGTGTATATAAGATTCGACATAGTTTTAATATTGAAAATAAAGGAATTCACATTACATAAAAAGTATAGTTCGAAACCGGTTTATACCTTAAACGTTCATTTGAATAAAATTTTAATTTTTTCCCTATTTGCAAAAATATCGCGTAAATTATAGCAAAACCAACACTTTATTGCATTTTTGTTTTCGAATCAAAATTTATCAGTTAGTTTGACTATTTCTTATTATGTTATCGTTATCTCAAGTAATACTGACTACTTTTAGGTTTTTTTCCGCCATAATCAGTTAGTAATCAGAAACTGTTTACCACTTAATTATATAATCAATACAATTTTAAGTTTTACGTAATATGCAATTGACTTAACAGATATTCTTTGATAATGTGAAGATGTACATAAATAATTTCTTTATTTTATTTTGTTTAGCAGCACTACTTTATTTATTATCGCATACGCAATAGAAATTGGCTTTAGTTGGTGGCAACGTTGGTCGTGTAGCTTGGCGTCTTCATTAAAGAGGGTTTTTTTATTTTAAAAGATTGAAGTCGTTACACCGCTGTTGGATGTGGGTTTTATACCTAAAAGCGAATTCTTTCTTTTGTTTAATTTTGATCTTTTTATCTTTAATCAAATTTCAACAACGTATATAAATTATGCAATAAGTATTTGGTAAATCACATGTTCGAATTTTTAGTTAGAAAAATCAGCAATATGGCATCAAATCGGCAAATCTGATAACAGTGTAAGGAGTCTTGCTTAGTATTTGCTTTCAAGAACAAAAGACAGCTTTATAATGTGAAATTGATTGGGATGCCAACCTATAAAGCAGACTAAAAAAACTCTTATGGAGAGCCTGCCAGGGGTTTTATTTAAGAAAAAGGATAGAAATTCTTAATAGCAAGAAAAAGACCAACAGTATTTACAAAATCAGCTTTTTCACTAAAAAATGTGTGAAATTGGAATAGAAATAATAAGCAGCTTTCGAAACATTTTAATAACCAGTTAAATTGATTAAAACAAATAAGAATTAATTATTGTGGAAACTTAAAAGAAAATAAAAAAATACAGAAAATAGTAAAAAATATTTGTGACGAAATTATTTCACTGCGAACAATTATGTCGCGCTGGAGGTAAAAAATTATTGCATCACACAAAAAAAAATTTTTTTTTTGTTTGTTTTCAACTAAAAACGGAATAGAAAACAGAGGTGTCATTTTTAGAAGAAGGGAAAAACGTGCTCTAAAATATATACATAGAAAAGAATTGAAAAGCATCAGATGCATTCAATTCGAAACGTTGATGTATGAAATTATCAGTTTTATTTATAAATTCAAGTGTTATTTATTATTCCACTGGATTTTATTCTTGAATTTTTGTGAATTACATATTTTCTAAAATTAAACAAACAGAAATTGAAAAACTTGTCCTGATCAATTTGACAACTTACCAAAACGTAGGTACGCTTGTAAACACACGCACACACTCAATTGTAAAAATTGGAAACGAAATAAAACGCAGAATAACACACATCTAACGGAGAAAATTTCACTTCGAATCGAAATGTAGTAGAAATGAATATTTTTTTTAACTTAATTTCTTCAACCACAGCCTCAATTAAAGTTTCAGTCCTCTAAATATCAGCACGATACTTAAGGGTTTTTGTTGCCAGCAAAAGTCGGACTCCAATATTAGTTAACGCGTCATAGTATGCTTTTACTTATTTTATACTTTATTTGCTTTTTTTCATGTTTTACATGACAAAAGTTTTTTATCTTTGTAAAATCCTAATGAATACATATTTATATAAATTTATTTTTAAGAGCGTTTGCTCTATTATTGATAAGACTTTTTATCTCAACAGTAGTTTATTTTAAATACATCTGTGTGTGTTAAAATGTTTACATTCGAACAAAAAAAACTAATATCGAAAATATAGAACTTCAATTTTTATAAATTAAAAATTAAAAACTAATGGAATTTCACAATTTTTATTACAACATCAAATACAATTACTTAAAGGCCATAAATTTGCTACTAGTTTCCAGACTGTCCATTGGTTATAAATTAAAAAATACGGTAAATATTGTAGCTGTGAATAAAAAAGACATTGATTACTGATTGAAAAATCAATTCAAATTCAATTCAACAATTTTTTTAACAAATAAAATGCAGAGAGATAAGAAAACAAGGGAAACTAGCTGGCAGTATAAAAAGCTAAACTTTTTAAAAAAGAAAAGAATACAATTGGTAGAGTCTAGGGGAGAACTTAACGCTACTGCTTTAAACCAAAATGTTGATAAAAATAATTTTAGCCGTGCTGTTTTGCAATATAGCTTTTGCCTCAGCGAATACCTATGAAGGGTAAGTGTTGTATGGATATGATTTGATTTATGTCCGTGATTTCAGCAACTAAATATGAGAAATTTAAAACTTTTTCGTTTTCTGTTTTAACAGTTATAAAATCTATGATATTGTTGCCAAAAATGTATTTGAAAAGGAGGTGCTCTTCCAGTTGACCGAAAATAGTGACTATGATTTTTTTATTTTACCCAAGACATTGGGCGAACCAGCCCGAGTTATGGTCCAACCAAAAGATCAGTTGGAATTTGAAAATACTTTAACCAAGTTTGGTATTGAGACAATAGTTGTAGATGATAATGTTGCCCAAACTGCTGAGTTAGAACGTGAACGTAATCAATTTTTGCGTACCCTATTGGATACATCTCCCAGCCGCATCAGTTTTGCCAGTTACCAACGCCACGATGACATCAACGCTTATTTGGATAGTTTGGCCCAATCTTATCCCAGCCGAGTAATTGTCAAAACTATAGGAAAATCTTATGAAAAGCGTGACATGAAGGCAATAACAATTAGTAATGGTGATGGCAGAAGTAACAAGAAGATAATTTTACTCGATGCTGGCATACATGCGCGAGAATGGATTGCGCCGGCTGAAGCACTGTTTGTCATTCACCAACTGGTTGAAAACTTTCATGCCAACAGTCATTTGTTAAGGGATTACGATTGGATTATTTTACCTCTAGTTAACCCCGATGGCTATGAATATACTCATACTACAAGGCGTTTTTGGCGTAAGACCCGTAAGCCTAATAACAGATGTTATGGCACTGATGCTAACCGCAATTTTGGTTTCCATTGGGGTGAAATTGGCGCCTCCAGCTCCCCTTGTTCTGAAACGTTTATGGGTACATCTGCTTTCTCTGAACCTGAAACTCAAGTGTTACGTGATTTGATGCTATCTTTTGATGGTCGTACAAAATTTTATTTAACCCTTCATTCTTATGGCAACTACTTGCTGTATCCTTGGGGCTACACCAAGTTAGTCTTTGTTTAAGCTTTTTGAAAGAAGTAAATGTTGATCAGCATAATTATTGTAATTGTAGATATCTACCAAGAAACTGGAAGGATATAGATGAAGTTGCTCAAGCTGGTTCTGCGGCTATTCAATCAGCCACTGGCACAAATTATACTGTCGGCTCTTCGACTAATGTCTTGTATGCTGCTGCAGGTGGCAGTGATGACTACGCTCTTGGTGTGGCCAACATTTCTATTGCCATCACTATGGAATTGCCTGGTGGCGGTAGCGGTTTTGATCCGAGCCCAGAGCAAATCGAACCCTTTGTTTCTGAAACCTGGATCGGCATTAAGGCTATGGCTGAAAAAGTTATTTCTAAATACTAAATAATTTTTATTATCGTATTGACAATAATCACTTATATATGGATGAATTGTTCTGTTATCTCACCTCAGTTTATTTATTAGATACAAAAAAAAATTTAGGTTATAAAAGCAATTGTCAAAAAATGTAAGTGATGTAGAAACATAAAATCATACTGATTTACATACATATATTAATAAACATTTGCGATATATAAACGAAATAATTTTTTCTATCTACATGTGAAATGCAAAGGCGTAACGAATTGTTTTAATCCCATTTATGCTCACATATAATCGATTTCAATAAAAAACAAGTAAGAGTGCTATATTCGGCTAAGCCGAATCTTATATACCCTTCACTATCTATGTAAATATAGTTTAGTGAAGTAACTCCAATCAAAAAGCAAATATTAGTGTTGCAGAGAGTTAAAAAATAAAAATAATTTTTGGCACTGCATATATATAATTTTATATAAAAGTGACACCGGCTCTTAATGGGTTGAATATTTAAAAAAAAATTTTAGTATTTCCTTAAAGATCTCCAAAGCTTTAAAATGATACCCATATTGATATTTGAAAAAAATTTTAAATTTCAGAACCCCGTAACTCGGAAAATATGGGCGAGCGCCAATTTTTTTAGTTGATGTTCTTTTTATTTTTTTTTTTTTTTTTTATTGGAGTTACTGAATTGTTCCAAATGACATGAAAAAATTAGAGGTACGCCTACCTCTATTTTTGCCTGCTGCCTCGAAGGACATAAACCGATAATGCTAATTTCCAATAGCAAGTAGGTAGGTCTTCTCCAAGGCAATTGACAAAACTTATTATTCATGTCAACTTTCTTCGGTTGCTGAGAAGTTATCGAAGATGTCATTTTGACAGATCCGCAATCTATTATACATATATTAAAAATCTCGTTGTAAGTTTGCTTGTTTATTTGTTTGTGCGTGCATCAATCGCGGCTAAACTATTGAACCGATTTTAATGAAATATCAAACACGGGTAATTATTTGTCCCCGTGGTAAAATATAATATTTATATCTTTAATAGCGGACCAAGACCATTTGCAGTAAGCAGCATTTAATTTCTATAAAGTGATTAATACTTGTTTATCTATAGGCAAAAAGATGGCGCTTATTTTAGCTTTTGCATTAAATATGTTTCCAAATAATCTTTTGACAGGTGTTTACCATTAGACAAACAGATGGCACTTTTTTGTCCTTACATTATACCCTTTACCACAAAAAGTGAAAAAAAGGTATATTTAAGTCTGTCATTGTATTTGTAATTTCTACAATATCCATTTCCGACCTCATAAAGTATATATAATCTGACTTCTTACGCATAGCGAAGTCGATAGAGCGATGTCCATCTGTCCGTCCATGTAGTGTTGAAATCAACTTTACCTAGGCACTAGATGAGCTAGAGAAAATTTGAATAGGCTAGTCGATCAGACATAATGCCGAAAGAGGTGCGATTGAAAATCAGGTAGTAGGTCGAACACCACGACTGCCCCTAATTTTTTCATATCATTTTGAACAATGAACTTATGTCATTAAAAAAAAACAAAAATATAGAGAATTAAAATATAAGAAAAAACATCAGCTGAAAACTTGCGCTCGCCCATATTTACTTAGTTATGTACCTCTAAAATTTTCATAAAGTTCGTTTGTCAATATGGGTATCATTTAAAAGCTTTTGAAGAGGTCTTTCAGAAAATACTAAAAAAAATTAAAAATGCCTAACCATTAAGAGCCGATGACATTTTTATGTAAGATTATACTATATCGTACTTAATTTTTTTTTTCTTAGTTTTTAATTTTCTGTCACCGAAATATTAGCTTTTTGATAGAAGCTACTGCGTTAACTAGCTTTGCATATATGGTGAGGAGTATATACGATTTACCATAGCCGAATATAACACTCTTACTTGTTCTATATGCAAACAAATGGCGCTCCTGTTTGCGCTAACATTAAGTATGCTAACAAAAAGTTTGCACTATAGATTTGAATAATTTCCTTATTAATTGTTTTAATAGTAATACTTGAATGAAGTTTAACCAAAATTTGCCTATTAAGACTATGGCATAAAATTAAAATTCAGCCTTAAAAATAGTGAACTGGTAATGAAATTATTCAAACCTATGATGCGAAATATAAAAGCAAAATAATTTTAAGCATAATTTGTTGCAAAGTTTTTTTTTTTTTGTAAGAATCAAAACGGTGATTTGGTATCTTAATCAATAGCTATTTATTTATAAAATATCGACACATATTACGCGACATTTCTTGGAGCTGCTTAAAAACTAAATGGAAAAAAGTCAGATTCATGTTACTTCAATATTTTTGCAATCAAAATAGAAATTATACGTTAAATTCACTTCGTACCATTTGATTTCACACTTTCATAGTTGCATTGTCGAAAAGAATTTTTTTTTTACAAAAAGTGTTTAAAAAATTGCACAAAATTAGTTGTTTACGAACGATTGGAAAAAAATTCCGAAAATCATATAACACAATACAATTTTTAACAATTCGTATACATATTTAACGATTCGAATGAAATTACAATAACAGTTTTATTGTAACAAAAACATTCCACAAATGTTGTATTTCTTAAAACTGTTAGATCTTTCCGCTAATTTTATGTTTGACACACATTTTATATTTTAATTACCGACATTTAGTCGATGATTTTTTTTTTATGATTTAAAAACAAAATGCAGGCAGTGGAGAAAAACATACAAATATGTGTCTTACATGGTTTTTTTTTTCTTGGATAAACGTACGGATTCTTTTGATTGCCACTATCACTGTGGCACATTATAAATTTGCTTTTTTCCTTACTCCTCTATGGCTTCTGGCTACAACTCTTGATCCTACAGGCTCTTACGTTATTACAAACTCAGCCATCCATGCTACACTACTGTGTTGCACCGACAAGACATGAACTCTACTAGATGCCTTCTTTAGTAATCTAAACCATAACAGACTACCTCGCTTTACATCCAACACTCATTTGTCGTACACTTTTAATATGCTGTGTTACTTCCTTCCGCTAATAGCTAGAGCTCTTTCTCTTTATTATAAAGGGTGTCTTGACAATCATCTGTATTAAAGAGACGTCTTCATTTATTTATCTGGCCATGGCTTTACATAATAATTGTTTTTTTTCGGGAGGTTTGTATTGCTGTTTCTTAATTTACAATTTCCTTGAACAATTATTATTTTTCCTTTGTACGCATGTCCAAAGGTGATCATGTTTAATGTTTTAGGGCATGCACCAACACCAACGCAGCCATTGAGGTTGCTCAACTTGCGTTAGTTTTATTCTATACGAACACCAATGGTGCTGGACAGACAACAACAACAGGAGCTGTCAGAACTTATTTTCGTAACAATATTTGTATTTCTGTCGTTACGTTGTATTTAAATTAATTGCTTAAAATTTTAAATTGGTTAAAATTATATTTATTAAAATAT
This sequence comes from Cistogaster globosa, assembly GCA_937654795.1. Classification (NCBI taxonomy): domain Eukaryota; kingdom Metazoa; phylum Arthropoda; class Insecta; order Diptera; family Tachinidae; genus Cistogaster; species Cistogaster globosa. The sequence continues at coordinate 65,944,395 of OW569405.1, read as the reverse complement.
TTATTTTAGAATTTATGCGGAAACAAACTAAAAAAAACAGACGAAGCAGTTATTTTCCTACTTTGTTAAGTCGATTAAAAAACAAAAGTGGCTTAGGACTGGCTAAAAATTGTCCTACATATATAAAATTTTATATTGATTTAATTATTTAATTCAAATAAAATATAAAATTAAAAAAGAAGAAAAACTTAAAAAAAAACAATTAATTTTAAATAAATAATTAATTAATCTGAAAACAAATTTTTTGGTGTATCTTGCTCAAATTTTGTAATTGTTTTTTTTCTTTGACGCCAAATGAAATACTAAAATAAATATAAGGGTCGTTCTAGTGCAAGGCGAATAAATTACCAGGTGGCAGCGTAGGCGAATTCAGTATTTTTTGCTGGTATACACGACTGTCAAACTCCATATATAAAAAATATACACAAATTTTTTATGTATGGAGTTTGACAGTGGTGTACGCCAGCAAAAAATACTGAATTCGCCTACGCTGCCACCTGATAATCGATTCGCCTTATTCTAGTGCATATTCCCCACGGTTTTTTTAAAAACTGCTTAGGAACCTAGCAAACACTTGTAAAAAACCTAAAAAGACAAGGTTGCTATTAACGATTTTGGTATGCGGTAGCAGAGTTTTAAAAGTTTCGCCTGAACTTTGTTCTAAAACAGTTGACTTAAAGTTTGCACGCATTTAAATTTTCTTAAGGCGAATTGGCACTGGAAACTATGTGGCTCTTGCATTTTAGGTATGGTATATGATGTGTTACGCTGAACGTTTAAAAAATTAGTTCAAAGTAAAAAGGTCATGTTTAATGAACAACAAATTTATTTATCATGGCAACAATACACCAGTGTTAAATCTGCTTAAAATTTATTACTAAAACGCTTATATTTTTTCTTTTGAGCATAAAAAATGTGTTGCACGCTCGGAGTCTGAAATTTTCTAAACTTAACGTTGGTATGTCCAAACGATTTATGTACTTAAGTTCAAATAATTATGAATCAAATTATTTTTGCATTTACAAAAAAAGACAAAATAAAAAGAAAGCCTAAGAATTTTTAGTTATTAAGTAAAAAGTAAATAACATTTTACTTAGAATTATCAAACTAAAAAAGAAATACACTTTTGTATTTTTTTTTACTTGTTTTATAAACTTTTAGTAAATTAAAACTACTGTATTAAAAATAATATTTTTCTTTCGCACATCTGTACGTACATATAAATATTGCTAAAATTTTGATTAGAAATTATAATGAAGCCTAAAAATAATAAATACAAATACATTTGTTCTTACTTAGAAATATCTGTCAGGATGTTTTTTATTTTACATGAAATTGTAAATATGTGTGAGTGTGTGTGTATTTTAAAATAAACTAACATGTCTTACAAATTCAATAAAACCGGCAAATGTCTCCTTGCACACATGTATAATATCCGATTTAGCAACTTGAAAATTTTCACCAGGCAACTCCAAAGTAAAGGACATAGGAATACCCAAATTACCATAAGCAAAATCATCAAGACCACCGGAAGCTTCATACAAAATGCCCGCTGATGTACCTACTGTGTAGTGAGTGCCACGGTATTTGGCAATTTGATTGGCAGCTCGAGAAGCAACGGAATGCAAAAAACTTCGTGTGGGAGCATGAGCATTTCTACACAAGAGAATGAGTAAAAATTCCAATTAATTGTAAAATTACTTTAAACAAAAACATTTGTGGGTAAGTTCAAAAGTCTTTACAAAATAAAAAGAAATTAATATTTTGTGTTTGTTCAACACAATGTCTTCTTGATCTGTCAATATAAAATTAACAGATTTGTGAATTTCAAAAACTTGTCAAATATATGTAATAAAAATTTGCTATAATAAAAGATCACCATTAGATTATTAACGTTATTACGAACTCACGTTCGCTTTACTGCTACAGCACAGTATTGCACTCATTCACAGACTCATCAATGACACTGACTTCTGTTTCATTTTTATTGTACTTGTGTGAGTTCATATTTTTTTAACTCTTACATTTCGGTACAAATTCTAAACAAATTCCAAATCATCCTCACAGTTGTATTTATTGCACATAGCAACACAATACCTGCGTTACAGGATTGATTAGTCAATACTGATTCCTATATTATATGAGCTCTCTGCTTAAAACTTATATTTTATAAACTGTTTTCAAGTTTATCGAATGTCGTTTTAAGTCGTCTCATTAGCTTTTGACATGTTCAGGAAGTTTTCAAACAAACAAAATTTATACGATATTAAATATTTTTCCGTTTTCAAAAAGTGTTCCGAAATCAAAGACGAATAACATCTTTTTCTTATTTTTAAAGAATTAGGATAAGAACATTTTTAGTGTTGCGGGGGTTTTTATTTTAAAATAAAAATAAAGTTAGAATGTCAGTTATATTTAATTACTGCAACAGGTAACCAAATTGGCCTAAAAACGGCCTCATGACGTTATGTTATAAAAAATAAAGCCAATTCCCAGAATGCAGCTTATAGAAAATTTTACTAAAAACTCCGTCATCACATGCTCCGCAAGAAAAAGTTTTTATCGCCTTTTGTTAATGATTGTCACCAAATTCGTTATAAACCTTGACGCTGCTAAAATTTTTAAGTAACGTGGCCGTAAATCATAATTTATTTCATGACGTTCTGACAAGGTTTCTAATCTGTAAATTTACTTCCACTTTTGGAACTATTTACCCAGTTATAGACAAGCGCTGGTGCATGATTTTTTAATGTATAATTTCTTTCATTCGAATGTATTTTTAGGCAACGCGGAATTCCTTTTTAATCATATCATACGGGCAATACGATCTGAGTATCCAATTAAACTAAGTCCTGAAATTGGGGCTTTATTGATTACGGATCAACACAAACAAAGTATTTGTTGTTGTGGTTAATACAAATTATTTTCGAACGATGTTCGACTGAATTTCAGACTTGAATTTTTGCATTGAAGAAGATTAGTGAAGATTAGTTTGCATGCAAACCACTTTTTTAAGAACGAAATATTTTCTGAAAATATTCTGTTTAAGAAAATAAATCAAAAAGATTAACAAATCTGTCTTCTTCCAAATATTCTGCAAAATTATCCAAAATTTTGTTACCAAACAATTGCCTGAACATTAATTTTTGGTTCAATTTAAGGAAAAAAGCTTACACTTTTTGTTTAAGCGTTCCTGTAATCGTGAATAAATATCACAAACTCCGTGCATTTTTAAGCACTGAGTGTTGCTTGAAATCTTTCAAACCTGAATTTTAGGCTACACATTCTTCTTATAGCCACCTGAAAGGGCAGTACGCCCTTTAGTTTATTTTCCGTTTGCAGACTTAGTTAATAGCGCCTGCCAAAATATATCTAACAGTTCGATGATTTACCTACAGGTTTATTTATCGCCTTATGAAGTTTAAACTTTTTTTAAAAAACCTACTTTGTTTTTTTTTTTTCTTTTCTACATTTTTGTAAAGATATATTGACCTGCCCTCGTAATTAAATGAACATTTTACTTTAAATCACCTTGAATATCCAAATGGATAGAAAAGAAATTTTCCAAATGAATGAACATCTAAACTCAGTTTGATGCGATGACGATTGTACTCAAAGTAACGTACAATGGCTGATGTTTCTGGTTCTGAGGCAGGTGAAGTGCCGGAAAAGACTTCAGAGCAAAGCTAAATAGAAAAAAGCAAATAAATTAATTTAGGTAAATTAATTTAAAATAAATTAAAAATAGTTCATATGTAAATACGAATACATTTTGACTGGCACCACGATAATTCCAATTGTTGGGAAAATTACGATTGATATCAACACCTGCACACGAACGTCCAGAATAGTGATGTCTGTTCTTACGCCAAAAACGATCCTAAAATAGGAAAGGAAATAAGATTTGAAGTTTAATCACGATAAAAGAAAAAAGGTGTTTACTAAAAAAAATAAAAGTTAGGGGCCAATATGCAATTCTGTTTTTTTTTAATTTGCTTGACATTTTGCTTTTAATTCTTAATGAAAAAATAATCATTGAAAAGTGTCTAAAGAAATTTATTAAAGAAATAAAAGTTTAATAACAAAAGCATATAAAATAAAACTAATGACAATGCATCAAAATAAAAATATATATGAAGTGTCTTAAACCCTGGGATCAAACGATTGCATAAACTATAATTTTGTTCATTTATTTTAAGGTAAAATATCCCCAAATTACAGTTCGCTTTTAATAAACCTACCTACTGCAATTTTAAATTCAGACAAAAATGAATACTAGATTTCAAAATCGTACTTACTTTTGTAAAAGTGTATTCATAACCATCCGGATTTACTAAGGGCAGCATATAGACTTCAACATCATTAAGAATACTTTGGAAAGATTTTATATTATTTAACAGTTCATTAGCAAAGTACAAAGCGGCCAAGGGGGTGATCCATTCACGGCCATGAGTAGCCGACTGTATGTAAGCAACGCGCTTAGGACGTGAGCGACTATTAAGGGAAATTGATAAGGCAGCCAAGTGGCGACCCTCAGTAGAGCGACCCAGTGACTCATAACGGCAATATTGAGGAAAGCGGGCTGCCAAAGCACTCATATAATTTAAGATCTAAAATTTTTAAACAAAATTCGAACCCCTTATATTAAATTTTAATTATGAAAACGAAAAATTACCTCACTATATCTAGGAAAATGAGAAAAAAATCCTTTCGTTTGCCTTCTACTTCTAATAAGTTGACATTCCGATCCATCGCAATCAGTTGACACATTTTGCACAGTTTCATTAAATGCCAATATTTCTTCCATTAGCGGTTTAATTTCATAAATTGCACCTATTTCTGCTAAGCGTTTTTCGAAAATAGGTTGCATAACAGGACTAACGGTAACAATAGACATGTTACGCGACAAAAGCCAAAAGTCCAAATCAACTTCTTGAGTTTGTAACTCAACCATGTAGTTAAAGATTTTGTCATCGTCATGGAACACTGTGTATTTGTTGTAACTGAAAAAGATTAATTAAAAAAAGATAAATTCAAAACTTAAAAAACTAATTAAAGAAAAAGGTTTCAAAACTCAATTTTTTAAATTAAAACTATTCGAGATAATTTCCGAAATTACTCTTGCGATTTAAAATTTTATTTCAGCAACAATAAGAAAGAACTTTATTGTGTTTGTAAAGATACAATCAGATTAGTCAAATATTTGGCAAACAAGATATAACCACTAAATTTTAGAAAAAAAATGTTTGTTCTTCCTAAGTATTTATTCAGAAATATAAGATCCTACTCAGCATAAAATTTGTAAAAATATTTGCCAATCAGCAGCTTGAGCTATTTTTAAATTTTTAAACGGGCATGTTATTTCTCATAAGAAGCAAACAATAATCCCGAATCTATTCATGGTGTTACGAGAGCGACATTCGTGTAAACTTTAGTACCTTGGCTAACATAAGGATTTTTGAGCTGATAAAAAAATGCTCAAATTTAATAACGTTTGCTGTAAATTAGTGTAGCAAAGAAATATATAAAATATTTTATCCCGTTAGTAATATAAGGCAAGGACTTTCTGTATTCACTCAGTATTTCAGTTTTATGTTTATTTATCGTAAAAAATAAAATGCATACAAATGCACATGATTATGATGTCGGTCGAAAATTATTGATTAAATATAAAAATAGTTTTTAGTTATGTTTTTTATTGTTTAACCTCTTAAATAAAATTTTTTATAATGATTTACTTTTTGTTTATAACCAATTACCTTTGTTTATGCGAAGAGTTTTTTTTTTGGCTATTTTTGGTCAGATTTTTTTTTTTTTTTTTATGCAAATTAATAACTAGGTTCATCTTTTCACAACGTTTCGTCAGCTTTTTTTCGACTTCTTCAGGGGATGATGTTCACCCCATCAGCTCATAAAAATTAAATAAAATTTTTGTCGTTATTTTGCTTCGTTTGATGAACTTATATAACGAATTTATGACGGCAAATTTGTCGTGTTGAAAAAAATTCTTCGTTTGTCCAAGTTGTGTTTCCAGCATAACGTTTTAAAATTTTAGCTTACAGTCTTTTAAATTAATTTGTGTACGCATTCGTCTTAAAATTTATATGGTTTGTTACAATTATTTATTTTAAAATTTTTAATTAATTGATAACAGAAGGTTTGGATTATAGACTTTTATAGTTTTATGGTTAATAGTTTTAGCTGTTTTAAATACTAATAATCATTTGTGAATAAAATTTAATTAAAATTTGCTTACAAAAATTTTTTTAAATACTACGGTGTAAATTAGATTTCAGCCTCAAAAAAAGTGAACTGGAAAAGCTGGCATGAAATTATCAAAGACTATTATGCAAACTATTGAAGCAAAAAGATTTTAGAACAGTTTGTTGCAAAATAATTACAACGGTGGCTTGGTATCTAAATCAAGAATTATAAATTTATAAAATGTCGACACATATATAAATAGATTATTTTTATACCTTTATTACACGACATTTCTTGGACTTTCAAAGAAGAGCAACTGTGATGCCTCGAGAAGGATGCCAAATAAAAAATGACATTAATGTAAGCCGACTAGACTTGTGCCATGGAGTTCAATTTAGTGATCGCTCTTTTTAGCCTAATGTTTGAAAATGAACTAGTTGAAATTTTAGTTCCAAGGCTCTCGTTGGTTCAAATGTTCTGTTGACGTATTTTTCGTACTTTCCAACTTTTACATTAAACACTTTCTTTAGTTCAGAAGCTCTTTTAGTTCAAATGTTCTTTTCAAAATATAATGGCAAAAACACCGTAACATTGCCAAAACTAATGTTTAATAAAATGCGTGGCAGCCATAATTTCATGTTTGCAAGAGTCAACAAGGAAATACAGACATGGATTCTAGTTCATCTTGTCTGGTAGTTCGAATACAAAGTATAATTCAAATATGAACAAGGTATACTTAAGAGTATGAAACAGTTCACTTAGTTCAATTGATTGAATCGTTTAAATGAACTAGTTCGCTTACAAAGTACACAAGTCAAATGCGGACTAGTGTAGTGTGATATAAACTTACGATACAACACAGAATTATTTAAAATTATTTGGAAATATAAACAGTTCCATTATTGGTGTCTTAATTTACCAATTTTATATATTACAAAACCAGCTTAAATACGACTTCAATCTTTTGTGAACTTCACATTTCTTCAAGTTTAAAAATTTTAACACAAAATGTTTACAAATTGTTGTTGCTTAAATTATTATCGACTTTGTAATTTAAATAATTATAAAATTAAAAAACTATTTAATTAAATAGATCACTGTTATTGTGTGGTTTGCTTTCAATTTATTAATCACATTTGTGTGTTTGCTTTCAAAAAAAATTTATTTGTAATTTTGAATAATTTTTCGTTAAATTTAAATTATTTTTGTATCTTTGTAACTCTTTGGCATTAAAAATAATTACTTTCAGCGCTTCGTAAGATATGTAACTTAAAAAAAAGAATTGAAATACAATACCCAAACCAACCATATAGCGACAACAAAAAAAACTTAAATAAATTATAAACAATCAGGTTTTTAATATTTTTATTAGTAAGGCCATCTGTAAACCACAATCAAACCCAAAGCAAGAAAACTTTAATGGTCTTTCGTGACGAGCAGTGGAACGGGATGTACAGTGAACCCAGAAGCGATCATTGGACCTTCCAGAATGATAGATGGGCCCCTGTGCAAACAATTGATATCTATTGTGAGAATCTTCTCTGTAATAACAGACATTGAGGCTGGGGCATTGAACCCTTTAAGCAGGCCCCTCTAGGAAATAAAATCAACAAATCACCAAGAACGATATAATATTTAGCACTCATAAGGTCTACGCCGGACGTGTTATATATTTGAACCTTTAAGTTCTGCTAGAAGCATAGACGCGCAACAAAGTTTTCCTAATATTCTAGATCTGATGCCTGGTGCTTAACTTCACCCCAACAAAGGTTTCGATTTCTCGTTTCTAGGTATGTGATGGTCTTCCTATACGTCGACTGTTCCACGTATTTTAGTCTATAACACTCATTTACAAAAAACTTGTATGGACTGTCTGGCGCGTGATAATGCATTCTATTTTCTGCAAGCATACAACAGTGTAGATTTTACGCTTGACTTGAACAACATTAGCTTGGTCCTTCTTTATATGTACGAAGAGTTCCACAATGGCTTAAGTTGGCCGAAGGCTATATTTGTCCAATATTCTTTCCAGATAAGAGAATAAGTCTACATCATCAAGCGGTTTATTCTGGACGGTATTTTTTTGCTAATATTTGCCAATATTTATTTTAAAGACAGTATGTAATGCGAAGTCCTGGACTAGTAGCAAACCTGATTGCATGTCTGACAAGGTGTGGGCAAGGAGACAGAGTTTATCAGCGTAGTCAAGGTCTTCCAATCTTTCTTTAAGACCCCAAGTGAATCCCCTTCTTTGTGATGTTGCTTTTTTAATTATCACACCAAACACACAAATGAAAAGAAGTGGCGATAATAAACAACCTTGACGTACCGCGGAATTAATGTTTATTTTATTGCTCAGTTGCCCTTCATGAAGGATCCGACATTCAGCGTTTTCATATAAGACCTTGATTAGTCTTATTAGCTTGGGAGGTACACCTCTGCATTCCAATGCGTTCCATGTGGCTCCGGAATTCAAGATGTCCGGGCTTCGAAGTCTATAAACGCTAGGTACAAAGAGAATCTCCAGTCTGCGGATTGCTCTATGATAAATTTTGGGCTGTTAATGTAATCGACACAGGTTTTGTGAACACGGAAGCCAGCTTCTTCCATTCTAAGCTCAGCTAGGAGAGAAGTTGAAAGTTTTTTATTTATATGTGCTATCACCTTATTGATCATACTAAGAAGCGTGATGCCTCTCCAATGTTTACGATAACTCCTCCAGAAATATTCTCTGGGGGAAGCTCCGTGCGCCAGAATTGATTTATAAAGGAGGAATTGGGCACTTATTACTACGTCAATTTTTTACAGCTCTGGAAAGATATTGTCTATGCCATGAGATTTTCTGTTTTGTTTTTTTTTTTTTTTTGCTTTTTTATTGCTGCTAAAATTCCGGCAGCTCTAGGGCATTCCGTTGGTTGTGAAATTGACAGCGTCTGTGGTGTTGAAGGCGAAGAAAGCATAGTCGTATACAACTCTTTCCTGTTTTAATGTTGTTACTTAATATTTTTTTTTTTTTTTTTTGCTCTATAGCAGTCCCCTATGTGTGCATTTCGGCAACAACCTGCGCCTCTTTAGCGATTCTGGCTTTTTTCCTTTTTAATACCAGTTTTAACCACTAATCCATTCTTTACAGGAGTTATTGTTACATCCAATCGATATCAGGTCCTCTTTTATTGCGCATATCTAGCAAGGAACCTTGCCATTTCCAACTAATCGTAATGTGGTCGATGTGGTTTTCACTTATATCATCAGGAGAGACCAATGTCGCTTTATGTATCATCGGATCCGAAAACAGAGTTTCACCAATAAGAAGATTGTTTGTTGTACATGTCTCTAAGAGTAACTCTTTATTCTCTATATGCCGCCCACAACCATACCTTCCTATTATGCTCTCTACACTGGTATTGTCTACCCCAACTTCAACGTTAAAGTCACCGATCATTGATCTCTACACTGGTATTGTCTACCCCAACTTCACCGATCATTGTTACGATATCAACTCGATATAAGTACTTTGTAAATAAGGTAATAGAATGATTCTTTTGTAGATAATGCGGCTGCTTCTCTTGTGCGTAGCATTGTATGCATATAATACTCGTATCAATAAGGGTTTTCTTCGCTGGTTGTGATAACAAAATGCTTTCCATAGTGGTTCGAAATTTAGCACTTGACTTTTCAGAATAGAGTATATTAAGGCCATTGGCCGTTAAAAACTCGCCTGAGTCTTGCAAGGCGGGATGTTTCCAAAGCGTCCTAACATTCCATGTTACTCGAAAGCTTCCAGTTATAATATATCTTACATTATTTTGTATTCAAAATTTAATGTGTACGGAGACACGGTTCAAAAAATAGTACAACCGACAGAGATAGATATGCTTTAATTGTTAATAGTATAAAAAACTCTAAAAAACTAGACAAATCAAACAACAACAAAGTATTCTTATACTTAAAAAGCCTCCAATGTTTCTATAGTCAGGATATTAATTATCAAAAAGTATAGTGGATTAGTTTAATCTTTTATTATTGCACAATGCAATTTGTTCTAAATTTTTTTTTTAAATATTACATTAATTAACATCTAAACAAAGTAAAGCGAAAATTTTGTGCGACACTGTTTATGGAGCCAAAGATAAAAAACATCTTAGAAAATTAAAAAAAAAATATTTAGGTGGTGAAGAGCAAATAGTTTATAATTCAATTAGACACTTTTTACAGACTAAAAATATCACGTGTCTAAAGCGGACCCACAGAAAAACTTCTTATTTAATATTCATGATAATGATCGTCATCATTATCATAATTATTATAATCATGACTTTTGTTATTTTCTTTAAAAATCTTGCCTTAAGCTTTAATAGTACTGTTGCGAAGTGTAGCGTAGTCATTGTTATGGTAATTTGTCGGTGGTCGTCGAATAAATTAATGCTAATAGCGTTATTTTATTATTAAGGTGCTTTATCATTTTTATTATTTCTTTTTAACAAAATTATTAAAAGCTTAATTAAAACAAAACAAAAAACACGACCGACATCTTTTACTTCTATTATATTTTAAAACATTGAATATAACCTGACGTAACCTTCAACCATTTAATTAATTATAATTCTTTTCTCATCATGTTTAGTACTGCAAAAATATAAGTAATTTTTATTTATTTGTTTTAATAATATTTTTTTAAACACAAAAATTTTTTATCTATTTAATTTGTCTGTTTCCTTTCTATTAAAATTGGATTTAAATAAAACATCTACGAATAAAGGAGCCTGAGACTGTCAAACTGTCATTTGTTAAACAATCCACAAGCCTTAAAATATTTGTAGAAGATTTAAAGAAGAATTAAAATTAATTGGTTATTGAATGGCAATGTGTCGCTTCCTTTCTTAACTTGTAATTTTCAAATATATCAAAATATAAAGTCTTAAACTTGAATTTTAACAAACGAGGTAGAGAGGCTTGCGGGGTACAATAAAATGCACGCATGTAATTTTTTATTGTGTATAATCACATTTTATTTTAACTTTTTTAGAGGATCACATTATATGTATCTATTTGATATTTTTTGCTCTGGTTAGATTTTTCCTATAATCTTTGGATAATTCAAATGCGCTTTTATAAATACATAATGTTACTCCTAAATTATTATTGATAGACGTTATAAACCTCAGACATAATATTGTGAAAACTACAAATTATGTTGGCCCTAATACCCAACTTCAAGAGTTAAGCAACGCTTAAATGAGAACGTCAAAGCCTTGATTCACTGCAGTGAAGTTACAAGCTTCAAACTTTCTGCCTCAATCGCCACATTGCGGTGGCCTTTGGAAATCGGCTGTAAAATCTACCAAAGCCCTTCTCGTTAGAAATATGTCCAGCAGCCTTATTTTCTAAATCGCTAAAGCTAAATCTCCATCGCTAAAACTTCAACCCTTTCGGTACGAGTGGTACTCATATGTACCACCAAATTTCAAACATCTCTAAAAATTTTATTATTCACAGTTTTCGGTTTCAACGCGTACCACTGTGTTTTCTAAACGGTTCTTATAAGTTTTAAAACGGTAAAATTAAACGTTATTGCAAACACGTGCTCAGTTTGTAGATTTTGCTGACAGAGTCTGCTGAATTATGTTGCAATTATTGATCGTTTTTTTACGATTTTGCAATAATAAGACGTAAATAGCAAACTACAATAACGAATTTTAACAAAAGAAAGTGGGTTTAATTTATAATATAAAACGGGTAAGAACTTTCTACACTTTATTCTCATTTATGTTATTCTAGAGGTGGTACATATACATACCAGCAGTCTACTGGGAACTTAAAATTATTTTCTGGCTTCTTACAGCCTCTTTCAAGAAATTATGAATCTGAATCTATTTCTGGAGGATGATGATGGAACCGATGGTTTGAAAGACTTTTCTGCTTTAAGAAGCGATAACTACAATCCAAGTGATGAATGCGATAATATCGAAAGTTTGTCAGATGAGGAGGCAGAAGATGATGTTATAGAAGAGATTATTGAAAATATATCTGTTAAAAATCAAGTAGGTAATACTATTTTCAAGTGGCACACTACTGACCACGCAGCTGCAAAATATCCGAACACATCCCGCGCAAATCAATTGTTATTAAAATTTTTCATAAGCTTTTGCCAAAGTCACTTTACATGTATATAGCTCAGCGCACAAAGGAAAAAAAAGTAAAAATAACTGCAACTAATAGTAGTGAAATAGAACTGATCATAGGTTGCATGTTTATTATGTCTTACAATCGTCTTCCCTGTATAAAAAACCATTGGTCACTTCGCTGTAGCAACTTTTGGTGACCTTAGACGAGACTTTGATAAAAGGTTTAGAAACAACAGCCGTTCCCAAATCGCAAAGAATAGTTAACCACTCCAAGCCCAAGCAATCACTACATCTTCCCATTCAGGGAAAAACAACACGTCGTTGTAATCGTTGCAGTCAAATTTTTCATTATAACAATGAAATTACAAAGACGTCCCAAAAGGTTTAAAAAACTTTATTTAGCGATTTTTGGCTATAAATGCTATTATTTAACATTTTTTGTCGTAACTTATGTTTAGCTTTTTAGTGATCAAGATTTAGATTTAGCTACGAGAATTACAGAATAAGACAGCAGATCAACGTCCACTTAAGAAGAAGTACAATACATACTAATTGAAGGCACTTTGTATTCACACCCGTTGGCGTCTAAATCTAATGATTGTAAAGCTTTAATCCCACCTCATATGCTAATTGGATCCTCTTTATTGTCTCTACCGGAAGAAAACCGTAAAAATATAAATATAAAGATGGCAACTAGTTACATATGTATTTGAAGCAGCAGTTTTGGGAGCAATGGGTTATTGATTATATTTTCACTCTGCAACAAAAATGTAACTGATTTAAATCATTTACAAATATTAAATAGCACTTTTGGCAATTTTTTATAAAGATAATTTACCTCGGCAACCCTGGCTTATTGACCGTATCATAAAAATGATCCCTACACGTGTTGGAAGAATCTGAGTTGTAAACATTTCTGACGGTTAATACCTAAAATTGCTTCTCTTTCAGTTAACGAAGTGAATTAAAAGCGCTCTTTCAATAGTAATTTACGATTAATTTCTAAATCTCATTTTAAATATTCATGACAATAAAAGCTTATTTACTTTACTTTTCATATTGAAGTTTTGCTTTGTTGAGAACATATGAAATTCCGAGCGAACATGTTTCTTATTTAATTTTTTTTTATATACATAAATTTATTGAATATAAGAAATAGAAAAGCATGGAACCCTTTGAGACGTTCAAAAACGTAGAAGCAAAAAGTCTTGGATGAGGGACGACATTCACCGATGGTTCCAATTTCACCATTTCCAACATGAGCTCATGTTACCGTGACTATTTTCAACAGCTGTATTTGCGTACAAAAGGAAAATAATCACAACGATTAATAACTCAACTATGTGACAGTCGTTGCTTTGTGAGCAGCTCACTAACTGAAGCTTCATGTTATGTTTTACTTAACAGGTGCCTTAAGTTATGAATATACAGTTATTTTTGTTAACAAGTCCTTTTCCACGGCTGTACAACAGTTGATTTTCTTTCTCCAATTTAGAGAATCCGGGAGACTAATGTACACTTTTAGCCTCAACCAATAAGAATTATTTGTGTTTTCTTTATTAGCACAGTGTTCTAGTGAGATTTGAACCATAAAGCCAACATGGCTTAACTGTAAGGCTAAATTTGCTGTTAATTATATTTATATATTATATTTTTATTTTTTAAAACTTCATTTTGTGTATTTTTGTTTATATAAAACGACTTTTATGCCACTTTTGCAAAATTCCCAGCAGTAACACTGCCTCGAGTTCAACTATAACTAATGGTGTAAAAAGTGTAAAGCTTTGTGAATGTTCAGGTTTTACGTATATTAGGAAGCGGTAATATGTACAATATTGTTTAGGTGCCTTTTGTTTTTAGAACTTAAAGCAATTCCAGTCAACGCGTCCCATAATTAAACTAAGCTAAAGAAAGCTATTGTGCCGCTTCAACTTCCTTTCCATGTTAGCGTTTCGGTGAAGACCATATAATTTTTAGTGTAACTCAATGTGTTGCTTGGATGGTGGTTGCTTTTTTATTCAAGGAATTTGTGTTATTTTATTTTGTACTCTATAATATTACGTTAAAAAAATAAAATATTATAATTTTATCAGTTATTGTAAAAAAATCTCAGCATAATTTCTTCTTTATTAACAAAGCAACAAAAAAAATCCACAGAAATATCAAATAAAACTTATTTTTAAAATCAGAACTTAGCCAAGGCGAGTCAATTACCAGGTGGCAGCGTAGGTGAATTCGGTATTTTTTGCTGGTATACACGACTTTCAAACTCCATATTTAAGAAATATACACATATTTTGATATACACATATTTTTAATTTATGGAGTTTGACAGTGGTGTATACCAGCAAAAAATACTGAATTCGCTTACGCTGCCACCTGGTAATTGATTCGCCTTTAACTTAGCTAACCAAAATAAAGGAATTATAGTTAACTTTATAACAAACTCAATAAATCATTTCTTTTTTCACTCAGGTGAAGAAATTTTATGTGTAAATAATTGTTTGTAAAATAATTATATTTTAATTATTCATGAAATCGTGATTATAAATTTTTTCAATAAACTCTTGGCTGGACAAATTTACTAAGAATAACTTAACATTTACATACATATTTAAGTTTAGATTGACATTCTGTGATTTATGAATAATGTCGTTTTGTTTTTCATTTTTATTAAATTAAAAATATATTTATAAAAGCTTTTATTATGTGCTATTAAGAAATTTATCCATCTGGTGTAGAAAATGTTCGGCGTATATAACCTTAATTACAGACTTTAAGGTTTTACATATTTTTTAAATAAGTGTTAACAAAAAGTTTAAGAATTAAAGGGTATTTCCATAGAGGCTCTGATTTTGACGAATATGTCCCCATTTTTTAAATCATTACACACCTTAAATTTTCAACAACAAATAAGAACACGATCAAGTCAAAAATTAAAAAGTAACACACGGAGTTTTTCCTGTATACGTTAATTAAATTAATTAAATAGAGATAGTTTATTTTTTTGTTTTAAATTTAAATTACGAATGATAGCTGGAGTCTGAATGACAAACTTATTAATTGAATTTTTTTTTAATACGATACTTATTTTTATATGGAGAAATATTACAAATAAATTGCAGTTTTAGAATCTATTAATTATTGTTATCTACTGGACTTAATCGAGTTTCTTAGGCTTACGTTCAATTTTCAACATCAGTACGTGTGGAAAGTTTTAAATTGTTTAAAATACATTTTCAATAAATAATTGCAGTATTTAATATTACTGCCGGTTTCTCTACATGCGAATAAACATTTCTTTTGTATATTTAGAGAAACAGGCAGTTAATATTTTTCATTTCTAAAAACTATTTTGTAGTCGAAATATTTAAGTAACATAATTAATAACTAATAAAAATTATTCACAAATTGTTGTGTTTATTTAAAAAAAAACAACGGGTTAAATTTTTTTTAAAGAGAAGTAGCACTTCAGGCAATAATGTCTATTTAGTTATTTTCGTAACCGTACGACATTCTTTAGGAAAGGGATAGATGAGAGATTAGACAGGTGGTGAAAAGAGAAAGATAGATATAGCCATTTTATTAGTTATTTTACTTCGCCGGCGAATATGCTATGAAGAAGTAACGAAGAAGGAGGCTGCATGTTTTAATGTTAATTCTGAATATGTATTTATACCATTAAAGAGAAAAAAACATTTTTTATTTTTGGTTGCCGCAGGGGTTGAACCCTGGTCAACCAGGTTTGTAGCCAACGTGTTTACCACTTTGACTACAGTAGCAGGGTTAAGTTAGATACCAGTAGAATGTAATGCAGCATTTTCTGGATTGCTAAGTCCATCATCAGCATTTTTCGCAATTATCACGTTCATATTGGGCGCATTATGAGACCACTATGAGACCACTATCTTTGTAAAACTTTATTGCAATTTTTTACTAACATAAAATAAGGAAGGTGTACTATCAATCATGTTTTATTGAAATTGTCCTACACATTTCTCAAATGCTTACAGAAGAAATTGCAAAGAAAAATTTATTTCATGTATTTGTGTCCAATATGTCCTTAGGTTAATTTTGTGAACGGCTAAACAACTAGTTTTATAAATAAGAATAAGATTAGCATTTATATTCAATTAATATAAATTTGATTGAACAAAGTTCAAACACAATTAGCGTTGACACTTTAGCATTTTTCTGGCTAGATTTAGCTTTTTATTGTTTTTTTTTTATAGCCATATATTTTTTCCAGCTTTTTTAAACATTAAATTAGCTTTTTTTAACACTTCTACTATTTTCTAAAATAGCGAAATAAAATATTTTAATACACTTCAGTTAAGCAGCAATTCTTATAACACAATCGTTACAACAGCTTATCGTGTGTGTGTATAACATAATACGGCAATTAGCTAACACAAGTTAGGCAATATAAGATCGGGAAGCTTATGAGTTCATGCCCACCATCGGACATGCATTGCAAAAAAAATTTTAATAGTATCTAAATTGGAAAAGAAATTATTAGATAATTTAGTGAAGACGTCTATTTAACATAAAAGAAGCAGATTATTAATATTACTTATTATCAAGTCGCCCTTTATAATAAAAAGAAAGAGCTCCAGCTGTCAGCATAGGAGGTCATAGGTGGGGAAATAATAGCATATTGGATATAATTATCATCCAATTGCCTTTGATATGGATAGAAATTGGTTTTTGGATGATTTAGTTTACTTAACGAGGCTGCGAGTAGTTCGCGTCTCGCCAAAAGAAACGTCTACACGTAAATCTTTCAAACAAGTGAGACCAAACATATTTTTACTTTTTAAAGATGAAAGAAGTAATAACGCAATTTTAAAGACCACAAAAAAATAGCTGCCGCTTATTTCGTGAAATAACAAACATAATAGATTAGAGTTCTGGACTAGCAAATTGTTAATGTAATAAATGAAATAAAAACTAAACGAGAAATATTAGCCATTTACTGTAGCCTTTTAGGCTTCTTCTTAAGATAATTAAGGCTCCTTTCCCCAAAAATAAAAAGTATTAACTGGTAACCAAAAATAAATCTATTAAAATCACAATATTAATTATGAGTGAATATTACCTGCTGTTTACACTCAAAGTAAAATAAGAACACTAAACAAACACTTATTTCCAATAGTTCAAACAGATATCAAGATCGGGTGTTAAAGAAACCGAAACCTTTGGAAAAGTCATAAAAACATAAAACCGGTTTTCAGGTTTCGATTTTAAATATTATAGTGTAAATGGTGGTGTAAAGCAGGAATAGGAGACGATATTAAGATTGTTCCCACCAACTTATTAAAATTTTACTAAAGACATTTAAATTCGTGTTTTTATTTCAGTAAAATTAATAGATAAATATTTTTTTAAGAATTTTTTTAATTAATTTAAAGTTTTTCTCCTTTTTTCACTTTAATATCATTATCCTTATGTCGAGATTTACCAAGTTATTTAAATAATTTTAGATACAAAAAACATTATTGTACACAAAATATTAACAATAGAAAAGAAATAAAGATGTTAAAAATTAAAATGTATAATGATTTTGTGTTTGTTTTAACTCCTGGTATTTGGCTGAAAATCACTTATCGGGCCTTAGACGATATCCTCTACACAGACTTTGAATAGATTGTTTTCCTTATTCTTTATATTATGCATTTAGAATATACGACTTTATGAAGTAGATCTTCGTTTTAATTTTCTAACAACTAGCGAACAGCGTGGGCTTGCAAACACCTAAAAGCTTCTTGTTAACTGAACTTAAAAATAACTATTATAAATTATCTCTTAGCAATTGAAATATTTGTGGTTTAACTAATGTAAGACATACAAAAAACATGTCTGAAGCTTACAACTTAATTAAAAAGGGTACATTTTGTACCAAATGTATCGTTGGTATAGTATAAAATGTGTCAACTTTGCCATCCCTGGTTAAAGAATTGAAATTTTTATAGTCTCTTCCTCGCAGGTGGAAAAGGGTAACCATTTCCGACCCCATAAATTATGTTTATTTTGAATCTTATGGATACCTTAGTTAGAAGAACAACCCTAAACAAAACTTATAAAAAAATCTTTTTTAAAAAGAAAAACTTTTTGGTAGGAAGGAATTTATTATGTCGATATTTATTAAAAGTCCTTAAAGGGAATCTGGACTATGATACATGTGGTGAAGGGTATATAAGATTCGGCATATTCGAATATAGATCCTTTACTTGTTTAAATTTTATTAAAAAAAAGACAGAGCAAATGAAAAATTTCCAGATTTCCAGATTTCCCCCCTTATCACGCTTCTGCGTTAAGTGTTTATTTAATACAAAGCCTATTGCACCCCAGGATAAGGACCTATTAATGTTTTATTAAAATTGGTTGATCACTAAAAACTTGCCGATTTTGCACCTTAATTAGCACTCTGTATCCGTTCTGCAATTATAAAAATCGATACAACAGTTTATGTGTGATTGAAGCACAAACAAACAATTTTGCATAGATTTATTATACGCTAGCGTATTGTACCCGCTGTTGCCTTGATCTTATGGTCTTGTTATGGAAGAACTGAGTTTAAAATTTTATTAAAATCGGTACAGTGTTATTAAAAGCCGACAGTATTGTTGTTGTCTGTGTGTACGTGGTTAAAAACAGAGCTGAATAAAGTTGCTTTCACCAGTGTGGTGTGTGTGTAGAATAATATGTCAATTAGCTGAAACATGTTGGCACCTCGTTGGCTGCGTTGGAAGAAATGTATGTTTGCTTTAAAGCAGAATAAAGGGAAGTTCATGAAAATCTTGCGATCTCCATCGGACATGCGTGCAAAGAAAAAATAATAATTGTAGTATAAAGACAATAAAATAGGAAACAACAGTGCAAACCTCCTCTCCTATTTAAAAGTAGGGCAATATAAATAAAATGAAATGAATTATTGGGGCACCCTTTAATTTATAGTTTTAAATATTATAGTTGTTACTATAACGTTCATAGCAATCGACATTCTATCAAATTTTCAAGTGTTTGTCTATAACGGTCCAAAAGATAGGCCCATATAGGTCAATACCCGACACCTATGGTGACACCCTCTAATTTTTAGATTTACATTTGTATTAGTTGTTGATATTAGGAGCTATAATGACATAAAGTTTTTGAGTTTTAAGGTGGTGACTTTACGGTTGATAATAAATATAAAAAGATTAAGATTAAGATTTTTAAGATTATTTTTTTTAAATAACACCAGTCTGTTAGCATCACCTCTCAAAAAAAGAAAAAAGTTTCGAAATCGGTTCAAAAATAACTGAGTTCTGCGGGCACGAACATTAAGGAAAATCAACATTCAGACGAATTGATGATCTTCTTTTTTTAAGTCCGTAAAAAAGGGACTGGCACGAGTCACAGCACGAGGGGCTCTGGATGCCTGCATGGGTTAGAGGCGCTTGTTTACTAAACAAGGCATCAAGTATTTCGCTTCTAGCCAGAGCAGCACAATGGCTTAACGTGAATGGCTGCGTTTAGAATAGCGCATGCTTAGTAAGCAATGGGACTGTAGGATCAAGTATAACCAAGGCTTTAGAGTAAGAAATAGAGAACTAGAGTTAAAGGAATTAAAATTTGCAATTAAAAAGAACCCGTATGCTTGTCCAAAGGGATAAAATAACATAACAAATATATTAGACACGCAGTTCTCACGACTCGGTCCGCGTGTCATTTATAACTTTCTTAAAATTCTAATTAAGAAAAATGTGTTTTTAAATATTTATTGTAGAGATCTGTAAACGGTGTAAAGAATTTTCAATCTACAAAAATAAAATGTACCGACAACCGTTCTAGTACCATTATACCGATAAAATTGGGTGATTTCACATTTGTATCTCCAGTTTCTTTACGAAATGACATATTTTTATGAAAAAAAGTATTCTATATTCGAACCAAGGTTTTAGGGGACCTCCTCACAAAATTTAATTTAAGTCCGTTCAGCGGTTTTTACGTGATGCGAACACGGACAGGCCGACAAAAATTTTAAAAATAGGTCTTTTGTATTCCATTTTGATTACTATCTACACCAACACTATAATTATCGAAAAATATTTAATGTACAGAAATGAAAGGGGTTTTATTTTACGAAGTCACGTTTGAGTCTGACTCTTTTTATGAACAACAAAAAATACTTCCTTAATTCTACACATTATTTAAATAAGTGAGCCTATTGAGAAACATTTGAAAGTATAATTTTAAAATAAAATAATTTAAATTAACATGATAATATAAAAAATAAAACACGTTTTACAGTTAAGGCAAGTGTTGTTGTCGCAAAGTACGCTTAACATTGCTTTTATATTTGGAACCTACCCTTCATAGCTTACTAGATTACTGCCAAATGTGATAGTAGTTATCAAGCCGAGTGCAGTAAAAATTTGCAACCACATTGTTAATTAGTCAATGGTACTTTTAATACTTTCAAATTTTTAATCATTAATTTTTATACATTTAATATTCATATAATTTCTTGATGTTTTCCCCTATTTTTTACAAATTTGCAATATTCATGGTAATTTTCATTTAAATTAAAGCAAAGTTAAAGTTTCAGCACGTTACTAATATTTATATATTTAATACTGGATGATAGAAATGCATTTTTTTATTGATTTACATTTTAAATATTGTAACAAACTAAACACTATTAATTGCTTATTAACAACATATTTGATTATTTTTTTTTCCTTCCTATTAATTTTTTTTATTTTATTTTATATAACAACATGTTTTCGTGTTTAAAACGAGAGGTATTGCTATTTTTTTCTAATTTCTTTGGCTTAAATTAAGCGACTTCCGTCCGATACGCTTACGTTAACGCCACCGACTAACATTCATGCAAAAGTTTAACTTAGAAAGAAGACGTTACCAGAAATGATGTTTATTAAAGTTATAAACTCGTACTGAAATCAATATTTAATCATAGAAAATTGTTGTTTTATTCCAAAAATATTTAAAACACTATGATTTAATTTTGAAAAACTATAGCAATTTCTATGTTATGGATATTAAATATTGAGTGTCAAGGTTAAGAGAAACAAATAACTTGTCCATCTATTTGCTCAGCCAACTTATTTAATTAAGTAAATACATACATACAAACATATATGTCTAAGATGTTGAGATGTTTGTGAGCGGCAGACGTGTATCAATATCAGTAACAATCTTGTACTTATAGTCTGCTCACTATCTTGCTGTTTTAAATTTCAATATATTACTGGCCGTTAATGTCTGATAGTTTTAGTGTATTGTTATTCAATCTATAGTTATTCGAATGCCCTAAAACATGTTATATTGGAGAGAGGAGCATTAGATAAAAAAACACTTTGAACGAGCTGAAAAAAGCTTCGCATTTCAATAATAAGAACAATAAAAGGGTTAAGACACGACACAAGTCTATAAATATCTTTTTATCTAGCGTTTATCCAAGCTAAAATTTCTAAAGTTCCTCATTATTAGCTATTGTCGCTGAACTTTTTCCTTAAAAAGTTGTTGATAGTAAAACCTCGAGAAACTGATGCTATAGCTTTACCAGCCACTTTGTGAATTTGTTTTTTCAAAGGTACGTTTATCCAGTAGAATTGATTATTTTAACTTTGTTTAATTTCTTATGCATTAATTATCGATGGTAAGGAAATGTGCCTCTGGTTTTTAATGTTAAAGGAATTTAATTTAAGATTATTGAATTATGTAATAAGCCTTTGTCCCCAACTAATGTGCGATTTCAATCATAAGTCACTTAATGTAGATTTTATATTATTTATTTTTTATTTATTTATGTTTTGTTATTGGTTGAAATAAGTCATTCCGTTCCGCAACTGCGGACTCAATATTTTTGGCGTAAGCAAACTTTTCAATTATTCATTCCGTTGCTACGGTTTCCTTTCTTTGCCATATTATTCATTCCATAATGTAGATATTTTTTTTTCGCGCTTGCTTACATTCAAATTTTGTAACGAAAAGACCACGGCAAGATCAAACCTGTAAAAAAACTCAAAAATATTTTAGATAATTATTTTATATAATGAAAATATTTTTATAAAATTAAAAAAGTAAAATACGCAAACAAGTTGCAAACAAGTTGCAAACAGACGAAATGGTAAAGTATATGAAAGCAAATCAAGACATTTCCTGTGGCCTTACCGAGCCCTCTTTAGTGCAAAAATGATGAAAAGCTTAGCAGTACGACATTGCCATATTAATTATTTTAAGTAAATGTATGGAGATAAAAGCAGTTAATAAAAAATTACTTAAAAATCAGCATTCAACAACAAGTTGTTTTTTTTAATATATTTTTTAAAGCTTTAAAATTACACATACATATCGCTCATTTACTAGAACAACGACATAATTTAAAAAAAAATTGATTTCTAGAAAAACGAGTTCAAAGTTTTTAATTCATATTTAGGTCCTATGCACGACATGGCAGTATTTTTGTTCGTATGTGGAGATTATAAAAGATATTAATCTGAATTTTTTTACAATATGAATTGCTAAATAGCGAATAACTTTGCATGATTTTCTCAGAAATTGTATTTTTTGAGTTATGACGCTGTTCTAGTAAATGAGCGATATGTATTCACTTTCTTACTTTAATAACAATTTTTGCTTCTAGTCTTCAAAATTTTTATTCAAATTCAGCTCAGATTTAATAAAACAGGGCATGTAAAATCGATTTCGCGGATTTCTCAAATCGTAGGAATGAATAATTGGAATTTGCAAGCTCTTTTCCGTGCTTATTCAATAATTTAAAATTTGAATAACATATATTTGGATAATTTGGATTATTTTTTTATAAGTGTTAATCCTAGGTATTGATGGCCTGACTAAGGAGTCTATGTCTTTGTATATGTATGTCGTAATGCTGTTCATATATTATACCAATGTCACTGAGACTTTTACTTTCATGACTCTTGTAATTTGTGCCTTCAACGTCTCCATTTTACTTGTTATACTCTGTGCTTGTTAGCGGATTGTGTTCTTGTTACTTGGTTTTCCAAGCAGTGGTTCCTCTATAGGAATTAAGTTGTTCTTAATTATATTTCGTATCTGGTCCGACAGATGTTGCTCGGTTTTATCATTATCAGTGTTTTGTGCTACAATAATTTTTTAAATCTGTGTTCGATATCCTGTAAGATGCCTTGCTTTGTCGATGGCGATGTAGTATGCGCGTAGTAAGTTTTCATTGATTTCGATTGTGTATTTTCAATAAAAACAATTAAGAGTGCTTTATTCGGCTATGCCGAATCTTAGATACATTTCAACATGTATGTAAATCTAGTTTAGTAAAGTAACTCCAATCGAAAAAGCAAATATTGGGGTGACAGAGAATTAAAAATTTTTTTTATAATTTTTATTCGGTAAAGCATTCTGAAACAATTTTCGTATTTCGTTAAAGATCTCTTTAAAAGCGTTAAAATGATACCATAATTGATATTTTAAAAGTTTTGAAAATTTTTAAAATTTCAGAGGCTCGTTACTCGAAAATATGGGCAAGCTCAAATTTTTTCACTTGATGTTTTTTTTTCTTATTTTTTAATCCTCTATCGCCCCATATATTTTCTTCTTTTTTTTTTTTTTTTTTGTTCCAAAAGATATAGAAAAATTAGAGTTAGGCGTGGGGTTATAAATGAGAAGTCATTTATATTTCCAAAAATATTTTAATAAGTTTATTTAATAAATTTAAACACAAAACTGTTATAAGTACAAAATGAAATTTTGAAAGTGAAAATATTTTTATGAGCAAAACTAACAATATAAAAAATGATACTTTGATTTAAAATACATATTTTCGAATGCAAAGTATTTTTAATAAAGTAGTGCCTACAGGGTTTTGCCTGCTGCGTCGATGGACACGGACCGATCTTGCTGATTTCTAATAGCACTTCTTTCGACACCATATCTGATCGATTAGCAAACTTGATTTTAACACCAACAGATGCAGACATCGCACAATCGACTTTGTTTTGCAGAAGAAGTCAGATTATATATACTTTATGGGGTCGGAAATTGATATTGTAGAAATTATAAACCACCACTTTTTGTGGTGAAGGTAATAAAAATCCAAAAAGAAATAGCTTAAAATAGCTTATGAAATTTTCCTTTCTAATTTATTGAGCAGAAAGTCAAGTTTATAAAAAAGAAAATTGTTTTTATTTTTTTAATATTTCGCCACACCGTTGGGTGGCATCTTCAGGAAACTGGAAACAAAAAATATTAATAATTAGTTTTTTTTAAACAAAACTATAAATTGAAAAAAAAGTTTAACAGAACAAATTTGAAAGTTTAAACTTTTTAAAAATATATCACAATTGCAAACTGTATGATCACTCGTCAGAAAAAATCGATACAAAAAGAAGCAGGTTAGACAATATGCATTTATTGCTTATTTTTTCTTTTGACAGTTTTTTAAACTTGAAGAAATGCAGGAAGAAATATAACGAGTTAGAAGCTACCTATTAAAGTTTTGAATTTCATAGCAGACAGTAGATTTCTTGAAGTAACAAAGTTAAATGCAAGATCGTCTCAAATAGTTCAACTAAAATATACGGTTTGAAATAGTCGACTTTACTTGTTATATATTAATTCATTTTTGGGGATTTGTAAAATACTTGCAAACAATTAAGTTTATTTTTGATAACAATAATGATTGTGCCACGTTTTAATTCAGTTATAAAAAATTATTTTCGTTTTACTATAAACCGATAGTTATGAGATTATTTGAACCTGTTTTTTGCTCTCTGCCAAAACCACAAAATTATGTTAATTTGGTGATTCCTTTCAACTATTAATGATCAGATCAGTTTGTTGATTTCTAATTTATTTCATATTTTTTTAATTATTTCTCTTTAATTTGTTACGTATAGCATTTTAAAACGATTCTTTTAATTTTTTTTTTTTTTTGTCTTTTGAACAAAAATTAATATTCATTTTTAAGAACTCAAATTTGATGAATTTAAATTTCAAATCGTATCGGTCAAGGCGAATAAATTACCAGGTGGCAGCGTAGGCGAATTCAGTATTTTTTGCTGGTATACACGACTGTCAAACTCCATATATAAAAAATGTACACAAATTTTTTATATATGGAGTTTGACAGTGGTGTACGCCAGAAAAAAATACTGAATTCGCCTATGCTGCACCTGGTAAATTATTTCGCCATGGTATCGGTCTTGTTAGATGAAACTGATAGAAAGAAAATTGTTAGCTTTATTTAAAAAGTCGCCAAAAATATATTTTTAATTCACAATATTTTTAAATATTGGTCACAGCTTTACATAAGTATTAATTAAAATGAATGAGTTATATAAATTATTTGTAAAGAGAACAGAAAAGCAAATTCTAATGCATTTCTAGATCTTTAGTTTAGAAGTTCATTACGTGCAATGAAAATTTATTAAGCCTTCTCACTCAATTGCTTTAACTTAAGCAGTTAACATTTTTTTACTTTTATTTAAAATTTCACAATCAAGAATTAACTTTAGCCCAAAAAAAATGTTTATTGAAAAAATGTAAGACTTATCAAAAGTTTTTTAATAATCCGATTGCAGTATGTTGAATTATATAGGAAAAAGATATTAATTGATGCGTATTTAAGGACCTTTTTTATTTTTTTTTACAATTATGTTTGAAAAAATATTAAAGGCTTTCAGAGTATTTCTACTTTTTGAAAAAATATAACTTGATCCTTAAGACTTAGCACTTTTATTTCAATTTGCTTACGTAACTATAACTGTTAATTTATCACATAGAAAACTACTGCAGAAAAAATTAATAACATTTTATTTATTTATTTTTTTTATCTATTACAAAATATTTTACTGTCGAATATTTACAAAATACTAAAAAAAGTAATTAACGAAAACGACAACCGTAATAAGGCCGATTATAATTATCTACGTGGAAGCAACTAGTTGTGAGAAGGCTAAGTCTCTAGAAAACTGTTTAAACTAAAAATGAAATTAAACACAAAAACTAAAAGTAAAATATGCACATCGTTCACTACAATTTTAAACTTAATTGTTGGGCATAACTCTATTTTGTTACATTGGGCTATTACGAAAAATATTTTACAGATACAGTGCAGAGTTTGTTCATAAATAACCTTTTTACCTCTTAAAATTGTTAAAAAAAAAATTGAACATTTTAAGTCTGGCAGCAATGCTTATTTAAGAAAACAATTGTAAAAGTGAATATGTTTGTGTAACATTAATTATCATTAGAAAATTAATTAAAAGCACAAAAGTTATAAATAATTTTGTTAAAGATGTCAAGCACGATACACTTAAATAATATTTGTTGTTAAGATTTGTAAATAAATTTTGATTGATTGTTTGATTTTATTGAAAATTTTCGTTATCGATATTTCGTGGTGGCATCCTTAGGATGTACAATTTTTAAATTTAAAATAAATAGTGAACATTTTATACACGGCTGTAACAAAGTATTTTAAATAATTCTTTTACAGTAACGTAAAATAATTTTTTTTTACATATAAAGGTTCAATTACACGTGCCATAGCCGTAACCATATAAAACAGCTGTTTAATCCAACCTTATGGAAAACACTGTATTTGATTATTGGTGACCTGCCGTGGCCATATCCGTAGCCATAGATATCAATTAAATTTTGATTTTTTACCTTAACTATATGTAGTTGACTATTAAAATTAAGTATAAACTATTTGTTTTTTATTTTGTTCTAATTTTTACGTACGCTGCGTTGAAATGGTGTGTTTTAATTTATATATTTGTTGCGCTTCTTTTTTAACAAACGGCAACAAAAATAGAAGTTGCTCGTGGCTATGGCACCACTATTGCTGGCAGTATATGTGATAACGGTTATGGCATTATGATACGGCACGTCTAATTGGCTCGTAACTTGTCAGACTTTTTATAGCAAAATACCTACGTGTGTATCGTGAAGACGATTTAACAAATTTTCATTTAGAGCATGTTCGATTTTTATGTGTCTTTTTGAGTGATGCAACTTTTTCTTTTATCTTTTTTAATGACCAAAAAGTGCAAAAAGCACTAAAATCGATGAAAAAACATAGAGTTGACAACTTTATTAGCATCAGCTGTGAAATGTTTTGTACATCATTTCAGACGTATGTATGCACATATCTCTAAAATGCGCGCCAAGAGAGCGTCGATTTTAAAAATTCGTCTTAAAAGCACATTTTCCCCGGAGTTAGGTATTTTCGAAAAAAGAAAAAATCTAATTATGTAGTGTCAATTTTGATATCTAGAAGAAGGAAAAAATCATGAAAATCTATACATGCAGACAGTAATCGATGTGGAATACAAAACGCCTATTTTTGGAGATACAAATGTGAAAGCACCTAATTTTATCGGTATAATGGTACTAAAACAGTTGTTAGTACATTTTATTTTTGTAGATGGAAAATGTTTAGCACTGTTTGCAGAACTCTAGAACAAATGTTTAAAAACACATGTTTCTAAATTTTAATTTGAAGAACTACTATAAATGATAAGCGGACGAATCGTAAGCACTGCTAGTTATAAATAAATATGTAGAACAAGTGTCTATATAGAGAATATATTACAAGCTTACAACATGAATATCGACAAAAAATTGAAAATGAAAAAAGGCGAAATATTGAAGGTGATGTAAATTCTAGAAGCCGCGAAAGGAAGTTTTCCGATTATTGCAAAAACATGAATGTAATAGTACGAAAATATCTGACCAAAAAGACGTAACATCTAAATTATTGAATTTTTTCTTTCCAAATACTTATTTAAAATATAAGATCCATCTCAATATATATAAATATTTGTAAAAATAGTGGTTACGCTTTTTTGATGAAATATTTGACTTATCTGACCGCACATTAAGATTCCTCAGAAAGCTGCGAATAGAACTTGCGCAACTGTATGTTTAAACGGACGTTCTTTAAAATACCAGGAATGTTCGCTTTCGTTAAACAAAAGAAGCCTGCTTTATCCGAGCATAATGCTATAGATCGACTTGAATTTTGCAAAGAACACAAAAAATTAAACAATGGCAATTGAAAGGTAAAGTTACTTTTGCCATCGTCAACAAAAAATAATTAATAGTGAACAAGTAAACCTTTAAGCATGGTGATGGTAATTGAATGGTTTTGGTAAATAGCACGTGGTGGAACAAGTGTCACTTGAATAGAAGTCGTAAAATAAATAAAAAGTTATATCTTAATATTTTAAGTACACTGTTGGCTGATCTCGTAAAAAAACGTGACTATCCAACTGAAAAAGTGATAATCCAAAACAAATTGCGAAAATGAACCAAATCTAGTTTCAAAATCAGATTTTTTAAACATTCAAGTGGCCAGCACAAAGTTCTATCTACTAACGTCCCCCTTCTAACACGAACAAATTTTGGCAGCGAATAAAGACGTCGCCATAATCATTTACTGAAAAACTTAGTGAAAAGTATGCCAAGACGAGGAAAGAGTGTTATTAAAAATATGGATTTTAAGACAAAGTACTAAAAGAAGTAAAGAAATAAGCATTAAATAAGCGCTAGGTCAGTTTTAAAATAAAAATTTAGTTTATTTTTTTATTTTTTTTTTTTAATATTTAACTAAGAAAAATTGTAATTTCTAAAAAAGCATATAAACGGTCATCCAAATGTGACGCCTAGATGTCAGCACTATATAATTTTTACATGTGACATCTTTTCAAATGACATAAGCCATTTTGTTTTATTAGAAGGTAGTACAGTTTTAACCATGGACAGGTAATTTCACTAGTTGGATTATTGAACAACGAACAACAGATCAATTGTTTTTAAGCAAAATTTTGTTTAGTGACGAAGCTCATTTCAGAATAGATAGATTCGTCAATAAGCAAAATTGTCTTATCTGGGGTGACGAAAATCCTCGTGTTATTCATGAAAAATCTCTACACCCATAAAAAGTTACTGTTTGGTGTGCATTTTGGGCAAATGGAATCATTGGGCCATTTTTCTTCAAAGATGATGCTGGAAATGCTGTTACTGTGAATGCTGAGCGATACCAATCAATGTTGACTTTTTATGGCCGCAGTTGAATCATATTGATGTGTCTGACGTCTATTTCCAGCAAGACGGTGTTACATGTCACACAACTCGAGAAAATATTACGCTTTTGCGATCAAAATTTCCTCAACGTGTAATTTCACGAATTGCAGATTTCAATTGGCCTCCAAGGTCATGTGATCTATCACCACTAGATTTTTTGTGGGGTTTTTTGAAAAGTCGAGTGTATGCTAACAAGCCACAAACAATTTATGATCTAAAGAACAACATTCAAGTTGCAATTCGTGAAATAACACCAGCAACATGTCGGAAAGTCATTGAAAATTTTGATATTCGGATTGATGTCTGCAGACGCAGTCATGTGGACATTTGAATGATATTCTATTCCACTTATAATTGTAATGGATCATACTTTTAATAAAAAAAACAGCTTGAAAAAATTGCAAATAGTTTGTGTTTTATTTCAAAGAAACATGTAGGCGCGTTTTTTGGATGACCCTTTATATTTTGACTAAAGTGGCAAACAATCGACTTATTCGACCAAACCATAAGCCGCAACTTGAAAATTTTATTGAAACGAAATTTTTCAAAATAATAACATTCAATTTAAATTTTCACTGGGTAGGAATGTACAATAACTGTGTATTATTTGCTAATGTATTAGTATCAATTTTAAACTCCTTACAAGTTCCAAAATTTTAAACCAATTAAAAAACAAAACTGTGCACATTTACAAAAAAAAATCTTGGAAAAGGCTAAAATTTCTTCGAAATCGATCGTATAAAGTGAGTGTTAATAAAAAAATCGTCTATGAATTATAAAGATGTATAAAGGTTTCGCCACACATTTTATCAGTTTTTATGACAACAATTATTCATGTTAACCCCTTTTGCCAAAGTCCGCTGACGGAATGTTATAACGTACAAAAAAGCCTTCTTTGTTGTATAACGTTATAAATTAAGTTTAAGTTTATTCGAATAAACAAATATATTACCGTTTATCTACTTATTACTTCAATATGTACCTAAACATATCGCTCCTTTATTGCAACATAGTCATATCTCAAAAAATACAATTTTTGAGAAAATCATGCAAAATTATTCACTATACAGTTATTCATATTGAAAAAAAATTCAAATTAATATTTCTTATAATCTCCACATACGAACAAAAATACTGTCATGTCGTGCATAGGACCTACATATGAATTAAAAACTTTGAACTCGTTTTTCTCGAAATCAATTTTTTTGAGTTATGACGTTGTTCTATTAAATGAGCGATATGTAAATATGTAAGCACATGTCATTCAATATCCCCGCTGAAGGTCATAAATGATTTAAAAATAAAATATTTTTACTTTTTCTTCTTAAAATCAAAATTAATAAAAGTAATAAGACACTTGATATGATCACTTAAATAAGTTCATCGTGTGATTAACAAAAAAAATTATAGGAAATCAATACTCTTAAGATTATTTTAAATAAATGTGTACGTTTTTAGTTCTTTTGATGTCTATACATATTTCGATCATGTACGCAAACAAATAAACAATTTGATATTTAAAATTATGATTTTTTAATAGAAATAACAACGAACAACAACAACTAGAATTATATTAATGATTGTTACCTTAAGCATCACTATATAAAAATTGTTAAAAAATTTTTCTAACTTTTCTACAGCTAGATAGGTCGATCCTTTTTTAAATTTTGGAGAAAGCCCTAACTTCAAAAACAAAACACCAGTGTAATGACGAAGCTCATGTTCCAAGTAATTGGTATTTATATTTTCATTTTTACCGTTGCTGGAAATGTCTAACTTAGTTTACAATTTTTAAAGTCGTTACGTCATTTAGGTGAGGAAAAAATTGTTCTTTTAGGAGTAAGAAAAATAGATATTCTCTGGTTTTCATACGTTTATTTCTGCATTGACTGGACTATAAATTGTGTACAGTTTGTAGAAAAGTATTCAAAACTGTATATATCGATGCAAATACATAATTAAAAAAAAAAGTGGACGTTAAAGTAAAAATGGTATTCTATTAATCATTTCAGTTCCCTTATTATATTATATGAAAATTTCGAGAAGATCGCTCCAGCGGTCTGGCCTGCCTGAGAAGACGTGAAAAAAAGGGTATGAAAATAAATGTTGACCGATTCTCAGACCTACCCGATATGCACACAAAACTTCATAAAAAAAGGTTACGAGGAGTGTAATCACAAGCATCGCGATCTGTGTCAAATTTTTTTATACAAAGTTTAACACTGATTTTTTATATATTCAGTTCGACATCTCAGGCAACGGTGAAAATATTCGCTACTGCCATCACCTGGTTATCATTTTAATAAAATAAAGTACATGTTTTTTTGCTTTCTTCGTTTTTTTGTAGGCCTTATTTTAGAGTTCTGAAAAAGTTGAATGATTTTTCCCATTAAATTGTAGGCTGGTTATCTGTAGCGATGACAAAAAAAATTTTTGAAAAAAAGAACCTTATAGATAGGGGAAGATGAGAGAGAGCGCTATTGCATACAAGGCTATAATATATTATTATGCGGTACCTAGAAAGGCCCTAGAATTAGACCTAGGCAATGCCGGGTTCAATAAGCTTATTAATTAATAAAATAATTCTGGTGATAAACTTAAAAGTAAATATTTTAGTTGTGTTTTTCTCGTATATTGTTAAAATTAACATTTTTATTATATATATTCAGGCATGCTCTGAAACCCAGCAAAAAAATGAAGTAGTTCGAAAATCATAAGTATTTTCATCGCTCCTCTTGCACTTATTTTCTATAATACATTTTTTATAAGTTCGATTAGACGACTAATTAAATTATAATTTTTGAACCCATAAAAAACTTATGAAAATTCATAAAAAGACATTATAAGGAACAAAAATTAATGGAAAAAACGTATCCTAATCATTTAGTTTTCACTGGTTTTAAGCATTCATTTAAATGCCAAGCTATGTGAACCCATGCTCGCCAATGACAATGTTAAAATCTTGCGTTTTCCCCTAAATTGAACCAGTTCGTTTTAGTAGACCCATGAATTTCCTACTTCTCTTGCATGTCTTTATTTACTGGGAATCCACACGAAATTTTCACTTTATATTTTATTAAACTTTGTTGCTGTAAAATTATTTTTTACAAAAACAATGCCTTAAAAAACACAAAAACGAAAATTTCGTGTGGATTATAAATTTTAAAATTTGTCTAAAACAAAAGACCATAACTTTTTTTATAGATCTAAGAACGTTTAACGTGTTGTCTACACTGTGCTACAGTGAAAATTCACTTGAAGGAGCATTTAGCGTAGCTCGTTGATTTCTTGGATTAGATGAATTTTACATTTTTACAAATTTACAGAGTAAAACAATTGGTAAAATTTAAAATTTTGAGATATTTTAAAAATGTTTCAATGAAGAATGCTGATAAGGATGTAGCGATCCCAACATAACTAACTGCATTGGATATCGAGTAAAATCTCTCGTATTGTTTTATTTTGGTATCTTGCTACACGATACCGAATATAAAGTATCGTAATTTGGAATGATGATATTTAATATCGAGTTATCAAGTTTTTTAGTTATTTATTAGAAAATAAATTTCTGTCACAAATTAGTATAATTTTCTACTTTTACTATTGTTAGCATTTTTTGATATCAAACGTATGTAATAAATCTATAACATTTTCTTAAAAATTACAATTCATTACATATCGTATGCGATTATTAGCAAACTCGACACGTATCGAAATATTACTTGATACGATAATATACTCAATATCGTATGCGGTAATTAGACCCCTTTATTTCGTTTTTCTAGTCTAATTTTTTTTTTTTTTTTTTTTTTGGATAACGTCCGTTTACATTTGTATATAATTTTTTTTCAAAAATTTTTAGTGAAAACTTGATATCTCTTCATTCACACCAGGGGCCAAATTACGCATTCGATATCGATCGAAATTTCAATAGGAGTTAAATGGAAATTTTATTCGATATCGGATTCCGTAATTGGCCCTCAGTTTTGATTTTAAAATCGGCGCAGAAATAATATAATTGAAAATATTTTTGTAAACTTAAAGCAAAGCGAATTTAATCGATAACTTTCGATTTTGAAAATTTTTAAAATCTAAATCTACTTTCAAGTGAAAAAAGTCTGTAATATTTCAGGCATGTTCTTTAATTTAGAAATGTCATCATTACTTACCTGATCGTATCCACTATCGTACGAAAAACATTGTGCGATACGTTAATCGTATGAACTAAGCGGCATCATGACGTACGATTGCAAACGTTTCGTAGTCTTTTATTTTTCAAATAAAAAATTATATTGAATGCCTTCAACGGTTGATTCAAGGACGGCTGCTTTTTCGAATATTTATTAAAAGAAAATTTTTTCTTTGCTTGATATTTTCGATCAGCGTAGGCCTTAAGCACAAAATTGCAAAACCGGTAAATTTTGTGACGAGGGGTATCTGTGTGAACTCTGCATTGGAATGACGAAAAATCTCAATTTTGTAAAAAATCGAGTTAGGTTCTTTCTACATGAGACCAGCAATATGCACATTTGTAGTGTTTGATCCGTTTTATACAAAGAACAAACTATAAAGATCACTAAAACAAACCGTAATAGTATCACTTATTCTCGCATCACATCTAAGGAAAGTTTAAAGTTAAATTTCTTTCATTGCAAAAACTATCATAGTTCTTCCCCAAATGTTTGTGCTTGTTTGTAGTTCGAATTTTTCTCCCCATAACAAAATGAGAATGCTGTATAAATTCGAATTGTCTTTTTAAATCGAAATACACAGCAACCCCCAGAAGATACAATGTAGCTTCCTTTAAAAAAATGGTTTTTACTGTTATATTTTCAATTAAGTTTTATTTCAAAAAAAACGTATGTGTATAAGCCTTTTAAAAAATAAAAGAGTGAAACATAATAATCAGTATTTCAAATATCTCGATTGATTGTGGTGATGTCTTAATTTCTTGTGCTTTTTAGAGTTTTGTTTATGCGGCAGCATTGTTTTTAATTCTAAAGTGGAACGTTTCCTTATTATCTTGTCCGTTATATTCCCATCTCTCTTGCTGTGATTCAAATTGGCTTTATCTTGAGAAAGTTTAATCAAGTTAAGGCCACGAAGATCTAAAAGGTTTTCAATTGCTATATTAATTAATTTATTTTCCAAATTAAGTTCAGAAGAGCAAGTTTCCAAATCATTTGCTGAACTATTTGTAACAATTTTTGGCAAAAGTTGCGATATGGTTGTAGTTTTTATATCATTATGAAAGCTGTCTGTTATGTTGCGAGCTGCCTTTAAAGCCCGTTCAGACTATTATACAAGTATTAATATTTTCAATACATTTTACGATACAAAAATCTAAATACATTCGTTTCGACTGTCAAAAAAAACTATTTAAAATCACATATTGTGTTCAGACCATCACACTTGAAATAAAATGTGTAATACAAGAAGGAAACAAAACAACTGTTCAAAATAGTTTTTATAAGTAAGCAACCCTGATCCAATAAAAAGTATTAACGTTTAAAAAAAAATCGACAAACGAAAAAGTCTTATGGGATGTCAAATTTTTATCGTATTATTTTGCAATTTGTGTGATGTTTTCTGTTCACACTATTCCACTTGCTCGTATTATTTGAATTTTTGACAAGTATTAATACAAAGTATTATAGTCTGAACTAGGCTTTAGAAAGCCTACCGAAATTAAAAATATATTTTTTACAATTCTTTTTAATTTGTACAAATGTGTGTACTCACTTTCAGTAACTTCACAAAAATCCGTTTTATTTTGTTGGGAGAATGCTACACATCTTCCTTGAACTTGTGATGCTAGAATACAGATTTCTATAAAAATTAAATATATTTTTTTATTAAGAATCATTTTGACAATGTAAAAGTATTAAGAAAATATGTATGCGTGTTTATGGATTTATTTGAAAAATTGTTTGGGAACTTTTTCAAAATACTTTCAAATTTATTTCGTTGACTTTGATTTGACAGTGAAAAATAGAGTTAGTGACAAAGAATATTTAACAAGGTAGCGGCCAAGGTACATTTATTTTACTAGGTAAAAGCGGTTCTACAACAAATACAACATTTGTAAAAACAACATGGCATTTTTTTGTTGCTTTGTGAGTGGAAATGTCAAAAATAAAAACAAAAAATAAAAGAAAATTGGTCTAAAAACAAACGCTCTCTTTGTTCTACATATGCTTGTTGTTAGTGTTTTTTTAATATTCGTAAACAAAAGTAGGAAAATATAAACAACTTTTGACATGTCCAACTACAAACCAGCTGGGCGGACGACACTACCTAGTAAAATAAATGTACCTTGATAGCGGCAATAGAGGGAAAAAAGATTTGACAGTTTAAATTTGAGCTTTACAGCAAACTCGAACAGTTGAGCTCTCTGTAATGAAAATAAACTTTATCATGTCAAAATTAGCTTGTATTCGTACAAAAAAAAATATTTTTTATTTGTAATTAACCGCTTGCAGAGCACAGAACTCTAGGATACCTTTACGCGTCGATTTCAAAAAGTGTGTAGGTCTACTTTTATAAGCGGCATGGAAGCATATCATCTAATTTTAATAGCTTGTACTACTTCCTTCTATAAAGCTATGAAAAGGGAAAGTGAGAGCTTTCAAGTTCCTCTGAATTAGTGATGCAAAACATAAGGACAGAATCTTTTTATGTCCACACACCATGAGATAAAAAAAAGATTTTACCTTAAAAGTTTAGTTGAGCGAAGCAGTAGAAAGAGTGTTCTTGGCTTTTGTAAAAAACTAAAACCTCCCTTTGTTGCAGAACTTCTTTCTACTTAAAAAGCGATAAAATAAAGAATTGTAAGAAGGTATGCTGGCAGAGAAACTGCAAATGACATGAGGATGAAAACAACAAATTAATATTTACTTTTAATGTCACCTTCAAGACAAATCAATTACTAGGGGATCGCGTTGGCGAATTTATTAATTTTCGCCAGGGCCTGGTAATTAATTCGCTTTGGTCACCTTTTAATTTTTAAATTAAAAATATATACATACGCATACATACAAGGCGAATCAATTATAACGCTAAATGTCAAACACCATATAAAAAATTAATATACTTTTTATGTATGGAGTTTTAAATTTAGAGTTTCGGAAAAAATTAATGAATTCGGCAGCGCGATCAGCTACTATTGTTTCGGTCTGTATATTATTTTTTATAAAGCCTAGTTCAGACTATAATACTTTGTATTAATACTTGTCAAAAATTCAAATAATACGAGCAAGTGTAATAGTGTGAACAGAAAACATCACACAAATTGCAAAATAATACGATAAAAATTTGACATCCCATAAGACTTTTTCGTTTGTCGATTTTTTTTTAAACGTTAATACTTTTTATTGGATCAGGGTTGCTTACTTATAAAAACTATTTTGAACAGTTGTTTTGTTTCCTTCTTGTATTACACATTTTATTTCAAGTGTGATGGTCTGAACACAATATGTGATTTTAAATAGTTTTTTTGACAGTCGAAACGAATGTATTTAGATTTTTGTATCGTAAAATGTGATGAAAATATTAATACTTGTATAATAGTCTGAACGGGCTTTAAGTAGTTTGACATTCGGGTTAGCGGCGGAAATTTACGAATTCGTCATCGCTACCAATTTATAATTGATTCGCCTTGTGTATATACATTTGTATAAACCCAGTTAATATTTTTGTAATTTTTTCAATATCTATTCCCGACCCCATAAAGCATATTAACTATAAATTCCATAAATATAGTGAAGTGGATTGAGCGATGTCCGTCTGTCCGTCAGTGTTAGTGTTGAAATCAACTTTGCCAAGGCACTAGATGAGCTAGAGAAAATTAAAATACGCCAATCGATCAGACATAGTTTCGAAAATGTTGCTATTGAAAATCAGCAAGATCGGTGTATGTCTTTCGGAGCAGCAAGCAAATCACCGCGCCTGCCTCTAATTTTTCCATATTATTTTTAACAATGAAGTAACTTCAATCAAATAAAAACAAATAAGTATATGGGGCAACAGAGATTAACAAAATTAGAAAAAATTATCGTAAAAACTTTGCGCTCGTCCATATTTTCCGAATTACGTGCCTTTAAACTTTTTATAGAAAAGTACGCAAGGTACATTTATTTTACTAGGTAATAGCGGCTCTACAACAAATACAACATTTGTAAAAACAACACAGCATTTTATTGTTGCTTTGTGAGTCGAAATGTTAAAAATAGAAAAAAAAAAACAAAAGAGAATTGGTCTAAAAACAAACGCTCTCTCTGTTCTGCATATGCTTGTTGTTAGTGTTTATTAATTTCGTAAACAAAAGTAGGAAAATATAAACAATTTTTGACATGTCCAACTGCAAAACAGCTGGGCGGAAGACACTACCTAGTAAAATAAATGTATCTTGAAAGTACGGTTGGGTGTTATATTTTTTAAGTTATCAATATGGGTATCGTTTAAAAACTTTTGAAGAGATCTTTCAGAAACTACTATTTTTTTTTTTTTTGTTTTTCATTTTTATTTTTCTGTCACCTCAATATTTGTTTTTTGTTTGGAGTTACTTCACTAAACTAGATTTACATACATGGTCAAGGGTGTATAAGATTTTTTGTTTTAAATCATTAATCAAATTCGAGGCTCATATGGTTTTCTAAACGATGACAATAATCGTTTATGACTTCGTTTTAGAGCAATCTTCTGAACGAGTTCTTTATGACTGTTTTCAATTGTATTTATAATAAAATACGAAACTTTTTCGAGCCATTTTTTTAGTCCTATTACCAGCCATATGCGAGTTTTCGTCTAATTATATTTGTCTTAGCTTGTCCTCCTCTTTTTGAATTTCTTCATTAAATTTGATTATATTATGGCTGTTGCGAGCCACTTTGACAATTGTTAGAAGAATGAATTATGTAATACGCATTTCAAGATGCAAAGGACGTTTGTTAGTAGTCAACAATCGTATTTGACTCTCGTAAATGAAGCTTTTACGAGTTATTCTACTGATTGTTGCACGGTCACTTACTATGGAATTCAACAATCGTAACTTAAACATTGTGAAGATAGCAAATTGTTGATTTTAACTATTTAACCTAGACTTTTCTGACAAGATAATATCTTTCGGAAATATTTTATATTCTTATATATTTTTTTCGTTCCAATAATAATAATCATGTATTTAAAAAATGTGGTAAGAAACAGTAAAAGAGCTATATTCGGCTATGCCGAATCTTATATACCCTTCACTATCTATGTAAATCTAGTTTAGGGAAGTAACTCCAATCAAAAAGACAAATATTGGGGTGAAAGAGGATTAAAATTAAGAAAAAAATTTAAATACTAAATATATTTAATTTTTCATAAAAATGTCTTCGGCTCATAATAATTTAAGTGTTTTTAAAAAACTTTACTATTTTTTAAGGATCTCTTCAAAAGCTTTTAAATGATACCCATATTGATATTTTAAAAAATTTGATAATTTTAGAGGCCCGTAACTCAGAAATTTGTGCAAGCGCCAATTTTTTTACTTGATGTTTTTTTTCTTATTTTTTAATTCTCTATCGCACCGTATATATTTTTTTTATTGGAGTTACTTTATTGTTCAGAATAATGTGAAAAAATTAGAGGTAGGCCTGGTGTCTTTCCGGCTGATTTCAAATATCACCTCTTTCAACGCTATGTCTAGTCGATTGGCGTATTTAAATTTTCTCTAGCTAATACCGTGCCTCGGCAAACTTGATTTAAATACTAACACGAACGGATAGATGGACATCCTATGCATAAGAAGCCAAAAAAAATATATATCTAATGGCGTCGGAAATGGATATTGTAGAAATTACAAACGGAATGGCAAATTTAGTTATACCCATTTTCCTCTTTTTGTTGGGAAGGGTATAACAATACACGCGCCTTACCTTGACCATGAAATATTGGTAAAATAAAACGTTAAAAAATAAAACAAATGCATATGAATAATTACTTAAGATTCGTTCTTAATTGCCTTTTAATGTTCCCGAATAAAATTTGTATGATTTTACACATTAAAAGCAAACTACTTAATCATGCGTGTCTGTTGGATTTTATAATTTATTTTTTCGTTACAATAGATTAATAATTTTCAGTAAAAGCATTGGATTTTTGTAGTTTCAGTTTTTGCTTTTTCGATTTAAGGTTGTTTGAAAACATATGTATTTTAATTCTTAATTTCACAGGCATATTTTTTTACTTAAAAGGTATTGTAGTGATGCTCCGTTAAGTCTTCGTCCGTACTCAATCTGCCCTTTCGTTTCAAGTCACACCAATCTTTTTTTCGTCCGTTACTTGACTATCGACACGGGTATTCAAATAAATCATATTGGAAAAGAAATGAAATCCATGCATCTTTTGATGTATAAATATGTACATATAATTGTTGATTGCCAACATTATTTACAATTAGAAAACAACTTTTGAATTTTTATTAGTGCGAAAAACTTAATTTAATTTAACTTATCAACGCAAAAAACTCGTGTTTATATAATTTTTTTTTCTTCGGTTATGATTAGTTAGAAAAAGAAAGGGTTTTGGGGAAATATCCCCAAATATCAGCTTTCTAAATTATCCGATGGGCCTACTACGGGCAACAACATATTTCTTTTGTTATCCGAGGATGAAGAAGATGGTCTTACTTGGTCTACCTCGATTGACAACTAAACAAATTGGGGATGAATTTGTTAAAAGGCACAATATAAAGCGTGTAAGTGTTAACGAAATTAAAACCAAACGATCTTAAGAGGATAGCGTGTTGTATTTAATCGAGTTCGACAGACAACATGTGCCAAAACATGAAATAATGAAAGTAAGATATTTTTGTAATACAAATATATAACTTTTTTTAGAAAAAACCATTTCGGCGAAATAAAGACCCAATCAAATGTGCTAAGTGTTCAATGTATGCTTGGCGTGTGCAGGTAATCACGATTTCTCTGCTTTCAAAATAAACAAAAGTACTCAGAAAGGGAGTGTAGTGTACAAATGCTATCACTAGATTTAAAAGAATCTGAGAAACTTTAACCACAAGGCTGATGGCCCAAAGTGTCCTTTTCGCAAAGAGTATTTAAAAATACGTTAGCGTGTAACCAGAAAAACTGGAACGCCTAATAAACGACCAAATTACACAAGTTTTAACACTGATGAAGCAAACTTTCCTCAGTTGTCAAGTTATGAAAATCGAATTACTATCCGTGATTCAAGCTTTAGCAACAAAAGACTTTAGTCTGAAGTTTCAAAAAGCAAACCCATTGTTAACAACGACGATGATATTTCCAGTGAAAGGCTATTGGAAATATTCTTTGATGCTATTGATGCAATTCAAAAATGTCAAAATAAATTTTGCAAATTAAGAGTATTGGGAACGATAATAAAAAATAAATTTCATAAATGTTCATTTGGATTTAAGCCTGCCCATTAACTCATCTGTCAAAAACATACAATTAAACGAAGCATAATTTTTAGTAGTAAAAATAAAATTAAAAAAAATTCATTTCGAGGACACGTTAATAATTAGTTGTGACTTTGAGAGAACAAACTCAATTATTAATGCAATGGATTTAAATAATGGAAGACCATCCTGAAAAAAGAAGGTGAAAAAGAATTTCGAGTGGACATTAGTGTGTTTGTAGGTCACAATACACTACATTATTAACATTTATTTAAATAAATACTTACTGTTTTTAAGAGCCGCCATGGAATGTTTTTTTTTTTTTTTTTTTGGGGAAAAGATGTCCCAAATATGTAAATAAAATAAATATTAAAATTAAAATATATTTTTTTAATTATTTGAATTTTAATTCACAGTTTTTATTTTAATAAAAAGCTCGAGGTCGCCAAACAATAAATATTTCTTTTATTGCTTTTATTTTTATTGCTTTGGGTAGATTCTTAAGAAATATAAATATGTTTTAATTTTATTACAATTTTTTCCAAACTCGACAGATGTAAAGAGGAAGAAAATGAGATACGAACATCTTTTAAAGATGTTGATTTTTAACCCTGTGTTGGGAAGATGTTTACATCTTCGCAAATTTATGGCAGATGTTAGATGTTAAACAATTTAAAAAGGCTATAATTCATAAATAAACTTTAAAAAGAGTTTATAAGCCTTTAAGGCCAGCATTGACTATCATACTCAGTCGTACGATCTGTCAAAAATTGCATCTGTGCTCAAAAAGTATGATAGTTTGGATTAAAAGTGTATGTGTGTGACAGACGTTTTGACAGATCTGTACGATTTTATAATCTTTTGAAATATTTTATAAAATGATGTTTTCTATGCGATCAGGGTTTATTTTTTTTAAATTGAGGAGAATAAAACAACAAAATATTAAAAGCACGATTGTGTATAATAGTGAAACCTGGCCTTTAATAAGTAAAATACGACAAAAGGCCTTTTATAAACCTTTAATAAATATCGGTTCTTTATTATAGCCTCTACCCCACTTTAAACGAAATATAAAATGAATTTTGTTATTAAGATATTTGTCCTGTCGTAGAAAAAGTAATGTAAAACAATAAAATCGTCGGTAAGCTGTATTTTCAAAGTTACGTATCCTCAAAGTGTTTATGAGCATTTTGTAATATTTCAAACACTTTGTACCGGAATGAGACAATATGGGTATCATTGCAGATCGTATCAAACTTTACATCAAGCGCCATACTTATCGCAAACAAATGTTAAACCATTATGAAGCAATAAGACACCCAAGCATTATAAATGAAAAACTAGCTCGTAAATCTAGTTTTACTAGGTACACCGAAATTCATACATAGCTATGTAAATACATATATGTATAAAACTTCTGCAGAATTCGTTAAAAGGGATACCCATTCTCCTAGCATGGGCCCCGAATAGACAGTGCCCAGTGGCCGCTGCCACCAATTCAAGCAGTCGAACCCTCGGTAGCTGCAATAGTCCAGCCGCCCTGCCCCGATCCAAAGAGGGCCAGATTGTTCTAGCGGTCGAACATGTCGACTCGTTAGACCACCTGGTCTGGGCTAGGTCGTAGGTAGCAGCGTCACTGCGCCGTCCGCAAGCTGAGAGGGGTATGCCATAGAAAATGTCAATGTCACCATCATCCCCCTCTTCGTCAGTTCGTCGGCAACAAGGTTGCCCAAAACGGTCCCGTGTCCCCTCACCCACTTTAGGGTGACTGTCGAAACCTCCGCCATCCCGTTAAGGGATGTCCGGCATTTAGAGACAAGTTCAGATGGGTGAACACACCTTTGAGGGACATAATTGCGGCTTTACTGTCGGTACAGATGAAAATATCCCTGTTGGATATGTTATAGTACCTTAACCAGCATACCGCCTTTCTAATAGCAGATATTTCCGCCTGTAAAACACTACAGTCAACTCTCGTCCCTCTCTTGGAGCTATCCGTGTATACACAGGGTGCTCGAGATAGAAGAGAGTGGCCCTCCGTCAGGTCAAAGAGAAATCTCCTCTTGAGGGAGGGTTCGGTGGAGCGGTAATCCACAAGATCAGCAATAACATTCGCGATTCGTAGTATGCTAGCATGTCCCCATGATTTATGGTTCCATGCGCCTAAAACATTCAGTTTGACTGCCGTCCTCAGCGCCACCCTCTTGGCCTGAAGATCCATAAGCAGCCAGTTTAGCATGGCGAAAAGCACCTTTGTGGGCATTGATCTAATGGCCCCAGTCATTAAGATTGCCATACTGCGCAGCACCTTCTCCAAGATAGAGACATTCGCTGCAGAGTCCAGTGCCTTTTACCTGACAACAGCTCCGTAGAGCAGAATCGGCCTGATCACCGCTTCAAGAAGACAATTTACACCCCTTGGGTTGATACTCTAGGTTTTACCAATTGCCCTTCTGCAAACGTATATTGCTGTAATGGCCTTTGATATCCTGGCTTGGATATTCTTTTCCCAAGATAGCTTACTGTCCAAGATGACGCCCAGAAACTTCGCGCTGTTGGATAGATTAAGTGGAACCCCATTCAGTCTAGGTAAACCAAAAGAAGGAAGTTTCTATTTCCTACAGAAAAGAACAAGTTCCGTTTTGGTTTGATTAGCACTCAGTCCGCTCCGCCGCCTCCAGGTGCAGATTGCCCTGAGCGCTGTTTCCAACTTTTGTGATACCGTATCGGCGTGTATCCCTGACACTGCCACCGCCACGTCATCCGCGTAGGCGACAGTCTTAAAGCAAATGGAATCTAGTTCCACAAGCAATTTAGTAATTGCGACATTCCACAACAGCGGAGACAAAACTCCGCCGTGTGGTGCGCCCCTTACCGCGATCCTAGTGACACTCGCTGTGCCAGAAGTAGATGTTATTATCTTGCAATTCAGCAGGCGTGTTACGAAACCGATTATCGACCGGTCGACCCCCAGCTCTCTGAGAGCCTGAATGATCGAAGTCGGGTCGATGCTGTTGAAGACCCCTTCAATGTCCATGAAGGCTACCATGGTGTAGTTCTAATGCTCGAGTGAGTTTTCTATATAACCCACGAGCGAGTGTAAAGCCGTCTCAACCGATCTGCCCCTTGTGTAGGCATGTTGAGA
The DNA here is from genome assembly GCA_937654795.1 of Cistogaster globosa. NCBI lineage: Eukaryota > Metazoa > Arthropoda > Insecta > Diptera > Tachinidae > Cistogaster > Cistogaster globosa. The sequence goes on along the minus strand of OW569405.1, from coordinate 65,900,402 downwards.
TGGAGAAAGAAGGCTTCTATCTGTTTTCATCCTCATGTGGATCTCGATAAGCCTTTCCACTGTCTTGAGCAGAAAAGACGTCAGACAGATCGGTCTGAAGTCCTTTGCTCGTGTATGCGATGTCCTCCCCCCCCCATGGGGATGAAGAACACGTTGCACCTCCTTCATTGATTCGGAATTAGGATCAGGAGAGGCAGGCCCTGTACAGTCGTAAGAGCCATGGAGTGAGCAGATGCAAATTGTTCTGAAAATCGGCTGGAATAATCCCATCCGCGCCCGAAGACTTGAATGGATTGAAAGTCTTAATGGCCCAGTGTAATCTATCCATATCTATCTGTACAGAGTTTTCCACACACTTTCCATCCTTATAGGTTCATACTGCATTTCCATTATTGAGTGACAACCCGGGAAATGTGTATCTAACAGGACTTCCAGTGACTCTTGTGCACTGATTATCCAAGTGCCGTCAGCTTTCCGAATGTACCACGGAATTGACGGATGTTTTGCAAGTATTTTACGCAGCCTAGTCTCTGAAAATCCCACTATCCCACTGCAAGAGGCCTTTCAGGATCTTCGCTTTGCGTTCCTTACCTGATTTTTAAACATGTTCAAGAAAGTCTTGTAGAGTGACCAGTTTCCCGACCTCTTTGCTTCATTGAAGAGTCTGCGGCAAGCTTTACGAGACTCGGCTATTTCCGCGGACAATCACGGTGGTTTGTGGATTATGCGTTGCACTGATGGTCTCCAAGACTCTTCGATTGCATTCTAAAAAGCGTTGATAAGTCTGCTCACGGCATTTTCAATATACCCTGTGTCCCTAAGAACCATGGGATAGCCAATGCATTCATAAGGAACGTGTTCTGATCCTCCCAGTTCGTCTTGCGTCTGTTATCATAAACAGCATTAGTGCCCCTTCCTTTCACAACGTATCGATGATCAGAGAAGGAACAGTCTTCGGAGACTTTCCAGTCCTCAATCAAGAACGTATGGTGTGCACCAACAAGCGTGATTTCTAACACCTCCTGCCTGTTTGATACTACGAAAGTTGGTTCTGAACCCCTATTCGCTACTACTAGATTATAATGCAACATAAAATCAAGAATACACTTACCTCTGTCGTTGGTGTTGGAGCTACCCCAGATGTGATGGTGCGCATTTGCCTTGCTATGGTGATAGGTGTGTCCTTCGCCTTCGCTGCTCTAATCATCCTCCTGATCAATGAACCAGGTGGAGGACCCATCTAGTAGTAAGGCATATAGGTGGAAGAAATCCACATTGCGGATTCCTTTGCCTTCCATGCCACTGTCACCGAATCTTCATCACTGTAATCTGATATAATGAAGATATTTAGGTGACTTTTCGCCGAAATACAGGCTCTTATCTTTCTATTATTACCTGAAGTTGCGACATACAGTAATTTGTAGCCTTTTGCATTGATTCCACATATTTGCCGTTGTTTAACCACGGCTTTTAAGCTAATGCGACGTCTTCGCCTTGTTCTACTAGGCAGAACCCTGCTTTAGAATGGTGGAGGTTGATCTGGATTACCCTCACCATCTTCTTGGTCCGGATCATAAATGACGGTGACGTTAACGTCGTCTGGATCGGAATCCAGAAGAGCGTCTTCGTCCTCCGCAACGTCCAAGCGCTCAAAGACCTCTCCAACCAGGCAAGAGTCTGATTGGGAGCCCTCTGTCGTCTCCGTGTCAGCGGGTTCATTTATGTCCGAACTAGCTTCCACCGGTTCACTCATGTTTAAACTGACTTCCACCGGTTCGTGGCAAATAACTACGTCCTTGTTTTGCGACACCTCAAATTGGTCGGTGTAGTTTTCGGGGTTGGGTTTGTCATAAACTCGATAGATGCTTAGCTTGACACTGTCAAAACCATAAAAGATTTTGCCTTGCTTCTTTTGAGGTGGTGACAACGATTCCTTGCTAAGGACCACAACCGCCTTTCTTATCAATCCCTCCGGTTTGAAGACCTTCACTACCTTCCAGTTACTAGTCGGCCGATCAGAATTTTCTCTCTGGATGATTGCAAGAATGGTCGCAGGGTCGTGCGGTTTTCTCGGTATGATCGCGATGGATCTCGGTCTTTGAGGTATATCGCTGACCGGGACCGCATCCAATCTCGCGCAGGGCCACACTTCCCCGAGGGACGTGACTGCCTACTTAAGTTGCAGCGCCGAGTTTTCGTTTGAAGACGATAGCAGTTTAATGTGGCATTAAAACCAACCAGCATCCTCATTCTGCGGTCCTAGGTTGGCATCAAGAATTTTAAATACTCTTCCAGCAGCTTGATACAAATCGTCTCCCATTTTTCACTAAAGATGCTTCCATCGCAGGCGCTTTTGTCTATAAAAGCTCTTATCAGTGGGTTTTTAGCAACCTCAGTGTAAGGTCTATTAATGGGTCTGGGTTGATCTTGTTGCTGATTAAGCGTTTTTGGACGTTTGCTGTCCGGTGCTTGATGTTGTTGTTGTGACTTCTCTTCCCCCGACCGTTGCCTTTTGGACGCTGTCGATGAAGATGGTTTGTCTTTACCAACATTGGGTTTGGAGATGTTTGCAGCAGTAAGGTGAGCTTTTGCCAAATTCAGAGCAGATTTCTCTTGTGTCGACAGCTTCGTGGGTGAGATGCTGCCGAGTTTGTCTAAAAGACCTTGGGCGGCGCGCCCTTCAACGAAGGCCCTTCGTAGACTGTTTTTGCGATTTTTCGGTCTACCAATCACCTTAACCTTACAAGTGGAGCCAGTTTTAGTTCGAGGGTTTGATTGGAGACAGTCACTGCCTGCAGGCCACTACCTGGGACCATTTGTTCAATGTGTCCCAGGTATTGGCTAGCATTCTGGCAAGACATCCAGACATTGCACCATCATGGGTGGATGTATGTATTACCTGGAGGATGCCAGGGTCAGAGATTGGTGGATACCTTCGATAACATACCACACTCTCAGAACCACTTGTGCAGTGTGTGCTGTGATGTTATATGCACATGAACAATTGTTCAGCCATGGCACCACTTATGGTGTGGTGATGCCCTGACTAGACATTTTCCAGAAGGGACCACCGCTTCTACAAGAACCTGGCATTGCCAGACAATGTGCGACCACGTAGTGGAAAGCACAAGGCCTAGACTCTGCCCGAGCTATGTCACAGGCTTAAGACCATAGTAAATATGTGTCATAGGTGCCTGACATGCGCTCCCCCTATCCGCCACCTGGGGACGCGTCCGATAGAAGTTTGACAGAACTCCACACGGATTCTAATGGGCTAACAATTGTTCAACTTTATTTTTTAAGGATCATGAGAGTTGTATTTAAAAATCTTTCCACGATAACCATATTGCACCATTCCGCCATAGTATATTTGTTTCTTTATATCCATAAAATAAAACAAATTTATTTGAATATCGAAGTATAAAAAACGTAAACAAATCGTCCTAGAACTCGTTATTTGAATACTTTGCTTCAGTTTTTAACATGGATTCGAACGAGCAGGACGGTTTGGCCGCTCTCGGTATACTCTTTGTACTTTTACAAAAAGAAATAATGATAAACAGCGTAAACAATGGAATTGATCATGTAGGAAATCAAACAGGTCGTAATACCAAAGTACCGGCTTGTAAATGCTGTCTGCAAATGTTCCAGACTTCTTTGATGGCTTAAGTTTCTTTTTTTCTTTTCAAAAAGCGGATCTTAAGCTGTTTATTTTTGAGAAAACAGATTTCTTTTCCGCTCAGGTTCTACTTCTTATAACTTCTTGGCCGGCTTGTTGAAGGCAGCATCTTTTTTTGGCGCGACCAACTATATATTGCAATAAAATCAACTATCTATTGTTTCTATTTACGCAACATGATACGCGCTCTCGCTCGACACAAATTGAACTGAGAACGGGACAGTTGAACCCCCACACACGTTCACTTCTTTTAGAAACTATCAGTTAAAAATATACAAATTTTAAATTTCTCAGTTAAACTGAACAGTTGAGTTGAACTTTTAGTTATTACCCATATACGTACAATTTTGACTGACAGTTTTTACTGGGCAGTTGAGGCTTAAAATATGAACTCTTTATGTATTGGACCGTTAAAATTTTACTTTTAAATATCTTTGCAGATGAACAATGTTGTGCATGTTTGAGGCGATGTCCCAAAGTAAAAATGTAGTAAAATTGTTTAATAAAATTATATTTCACTGGCAAAAAAGTTGAGAAATTCGAAAGAATTACGATTCAGAATTCTTTGTATAGATGTAAAACCAAAACAAAACACACTTTTAATTATGTATATATTTTTGTTAACAGTAAACGATTATTTATAGAGAACAATTGTGTTTAGGTGATGTGTTAGAAAAATTATCAATCATAAGAAACTGCGCATATTATCAGTTCCCTTTTGAGCCTTTAATTTTCTATTAACCCATTTATTTGATATTTAAAAATATTTAGTTTTAAATTTCTTAAAGAGTTAAACTAAATGAAATTATTTAACTAACGGTTATTCGATTGAATACCCTTATTCTTCATACAAACACGACTAAAAATATTTATAATGCGATTAAAAGTTTTATTTATTCATTTAATTATTTTTATGTCAACCAGACCAAATTGAAGTTAAGCCCAATATAATTTTATAATATTTAAACACGCACACATATGTACATAGATGACAAATAATAAATAACAATAATAATGGAAAACTGTTAGGGTGATCGATTATTCGATATTTTTTACAAACCCGGTTTTCGAATAATAATTAACCGATATATTAGCTTTTATTAGTTTTTCGTCATTTTCTTTAATGTTTTAAACGACTCGATTTCTACATTTTTTTCATAATCGTCATTTTCGAACTCTGAAAAGACATGTTAGAAACTTTCTTCGTTACTAAAAAAGTGGTTATAACCGCTAAACAGCAAAGTGCTTGCCACATATTAAAGCAATTGATTTAAATTTATAAGAAAACAGTGTATTTGGGATTTAAAAACCCGACAGCTGTATGACAGGAAAACCCGTGCGTACACCCTAAACACCAGTGACTAGTCTGTTGAGTGCAATGAAGTTTTCTTTAAGGAAAAATGTTTGCGTGAGTTATTTTTATGAATTCTTGTCATACTTTTTTCCTTTATTATGGGAAAAATAAAATTTATTCAGATTTATAGTACAGAGACATCTAGCATATCCATACCAAACATAAATAAATTTGCCTACGGCAGTATTTAACTTGCTCCCATTAAAACAGACAACAAATTGATTGTGACGTCAATAGTTTCACGACAATTGTGGTTTTTTTAACAATAACATAAAATTAGTTTAAATTCATCATTATTCTTCAAATGAATAACAACACAATAGTAAAAGCGGTAACTCCTACCTAAAAAAGTTATTAGCAGAAACTCTTTTTAGGCACCTCAAAATAATTCAAAATAAAATTTAAAATAAAATTTGGTTTTTAAATTCATAGTATCTTATTTTTAATTAAAAAAATATTAATTTTAATATAAAGTATAATGTTAAAATCAGTAGGTCATTTTGTGGAACCTATTGAACGTTACCATTCCAAAAGCAGTATTAAATTATCGCCGTTAAAGAATAAACGTAAAAAAAGAAAGTCGTCAGTTTTAATAAAACTAGCTACAGTTCCTCGTCCAAATGTTTTGCATAAATATTTATCTTATAACGAAATAGAACAATATCTTGATTATATCAAATTACGTTTCTCGAATTTTGTAACTGTCCATACTTTGGGTACGACGTTTGAAGGACGATCTATTAAATGCATTGAAATTGATTTTAGTAATGAAAGTCATGTGCGTTCAGCTTCTCTAAGCAGTTGTGGTTTGCCAAAAAGTAATCGTAATATTGTATTTATTGAGGGTGGGACTCATGCTCGCGAATGGATTACGGTAACAGTAGCACTAAATTGTATTCATCAATTGACAGAGAAATATGTAAGACACAAGAACTTACTTCGTAAATTGATATTCTATGTTGTGCCGGTGGTTAATCCAGATGGATATGAATACACAAGAAATGTTGTAAGTAAAAATATAAAAGTTTGTACTAAAACAGTGAATGGAGAGGAGTAATTATAAAGATAACAGCTTAATTAAGCTCGAAATTAAATCTAAATATCATTTTTAATAAAATTTAAAATAATATTAAATTTAAGGTTAAATTTCTAAAACTTAATACCATCGAAGTGAACCACATTTATACGATGCAACTTTAAATGCAAATAATTTTAGACACGAGGTCTACAAAAGTTATTAAGGCAATAATTTTAGATTTGCAAATAAATCTTTTTCATATGTCGTTTGATGAGTTAATTAAAAAGAAAGTTTATATTTGAAAAACAATCCGCTGGTAAACTGTATTTACCTGACGATGAATCATTGTTCTGTGAAGCGAGGTATGAAAAATTTTACATAAACCTTAACACTTGCATTTAGAAGTAGTCACTTTGTAATTTTTGCTAATAAAGCGTTTTTTTGTTTTTTTCTATTTTGGTAAAGTTATTTCTGCTTTACTCTATTGTTGCTAGTTTCTACTACTAAAATTACTGATCAGGCCTTATATTTATCATGTCTCTAAAAAGCTCGTCCTTTGAATTTTTAATTTAAGGAAAAAAGGTTAAGCACAAGTTTAAATTATGAAATTAAATCATAGAAGAATTTTTAAGAACAAATGCCAAGCCGAGTGTAGTTTAAGTATCGTTTGAGCTGTTGCTAGAACTAAGCAGCTTTTAACATTAAATATCATCATAAATCTCCATCCAATTGTTATGACTCCTCGCCCATACTTTCCTGGGATCTTTTACAAAAACTGTTGTGTTGTATCCCTACATATTTAGGTAAAACGATTTTGTCATTATATCGAGCCTTTGCTTTCAGAACTAATTACAGCCAAACGACTAGACCAGTTTTTAATATCATAATCACAAACTGTGTTAATGCGAAACACGTCTTATTCATTGTCTTCACGTTTTTCTTTCGTTTACATACATATAGACACGTGTGAACATAAAATGTAACTCGAAAATAACCTTTCCCGGAGCGTTAAAATATAAATCACACCTCTTATTTATTCAGCGATCTCAATACTCTTTCAAATTACAGAATCCACGTTGGCGTAAAAACCGTTGTCCCCACAGAAATGGTGAATACGTTGGTACCGATTGCAATCGCAATTTTGATTTTCATTGGGTAGAAGGCTGTTCAAAAGCAAAACGAAATACATATCAAGGTGAAAAGCCCTTTTCTGAGCATGAAACGAAAGCTTTAGCAACAATTTTACACAGCTTAGCACCAAATTTATTGTTCTTTTTGTCGTTGCACTCGTATGCACAAACCATTATGTATCCCTGGGGCTACAGCAAGTATGTATAATTGTAAGTTATATGTGAACAAAAACAAACTTATGTAAGTCTCTTCCTTTGTTTTATAATTTTGTATTTTTTCTAACAAGCTCGCTACCAAAAAACGCCAAGCTAATGGAAAGTGTGGCCATTGCTGGACGCAATGCAATCAAAAAATTAAGTGGGCGCAATTACCGTGTGGGCAGTATATCACGTATAACTAAACGCAACATAGGCGGTGCAGTAGTAGATTATGCTTACGGAGCTGTTAAAATACCATTGACTTTAGTCATGGAGTTGCCGTGTAGTAAGTACGGATTTCAACCGCCTACGGATAAAATATTTCCACTGGGGATAGAAAGTTGGCATGGCATTAAAGAAATGTGTGAAAAGGCCTACAGCCTAAAACCCATAATTGAAGACAGAGAGAGGGTCAAAACGACAGAAAACAAAACAACCCAAACTTTAAGTGAAAATAAAGTAACGTGTGAAAGTGATCATTCCCCAGAAGATTATTTATCCTCTACTGAAAAGGATAGTGAAAAAATGTTACAAATAAGTTGCGACACTGAAAAGGCGGAAAATGAGAACGAAATGCATTTAGTACAAACGCAAATGGCTAAAGGTGTCATTACGTCAATGATAGATGAAACGTATCAGAGCAATGTACAGCGAAGACATTTATTCAAAAACAAAAAACATTTGTTTTAATTTTATTTGTTTAATTGATAAATCATATTAATGTAAAATACATAAGTTAGATGTAATTTTTTCAAGAATGTAAATCAAATTTATAGTTATAATTATTTTGTTTCAATATTTATAGATTTTATTACACACTAAATTAAAACTATTCACATTTTACAATGTGAATTTATGTGAATTACGAAGGTTGCTGTTTTTTATTTTTTAGCTTTTTTCGTTAAAATAAAAATTTTCTAAACGAAAATTGAAAATTTTACAAAACTACAAAACTGTTATACATTTGAGAAATTGTTAGACTGGTTTAATTTCATTGTTAGTCCACACTTAGCTACTAAATTACTCATTTAAAAAGAAATGTACAGTAAAAATAAAAAAACAAAACTTAATTTTCAAGCATCACATCTTCTGTTGGTACTCGAGGCGCAGCATACTTTAATCGCAATTTCTCATAAATTTTACGATCCTGAAAAGACAAAACGAAACTTAAAATTTAGATGATGTTTTGATCTTATTCGAGTTAATTTAAGTTTCATTGAAATAAAAGAAGCTTATAATCGAATTTTTCCTCTAGTTTCTTTTTTAATCATGTTATGTTAGCTTTTACTTTCGTCGGCAACACACTTAAGTAACACCCAGTTCACACACGTCAAGTTTTCTTGCAGCCAAACGGAGTGCAGAATCATTTTATTTCTCGTTTTCTCACCTGTAAAATGTTAGAATTGCTGCAAGAAAACTTGACGTGTGCGAACTGGATATAAGAACGGAAACGATATTTTTTTTAATGTAAATTTTATTGTGCCAAATAGGTCCTCGGACTTGCGCTTATATTCCTAGTTTAGACAGACTTCGGCTTGGTAATTTTTCCAGCTCCAAATGGTAAGTAATAGTACAAGTTTAAATAATGTATTCTTTTACACTTCGCTTAAGGAAGGAAGAGCTTTAGACTTCAACAGAACAGTTAGAATCATTTATAAATCTGCTTTCACTATTTAAAAAACAAAAATCATTGGTTTAAAATAGATAATAGGCGTAGAATATTCAGATTACTTTTAAGGGAAATGAAAATTATATTACGACTTTACAAAACTGATCGACGATACTGCAACTCAGTTTATTGCCATTATTTTTTTTATTTAAGTTTCATGAACAAAGATTTTGGACTGCACGAAACCTCAACCAACAACTCAATTTTTTTTTTTTGCCAAACATATGTCTGCCCGTATATGACTTATAAAATATTTATTCAATTCTTAGCATTCTCATTCTCTTATTTTGGATTGAAATGTTTTACAATTTAATTTCAGAACATGCCTGCATCAGGCACACGAAATTTTCACTTTAGTATTTTTCAAGCCATTGTTTTTGTAAAAAATGATTTTATCGTGTGGATTTCAGAACATGCCTGTTTATATTATTGAAATTTTATACGGAATAACAAGATTGTACATTATCTACATACCTGCGCACTAACTGATGGTCTTAACATTTGAATGGCTTTTGTAAAATGGGTCTGGTTTACACATAGATCATCCTCTTGTTTTTCCGAATCACTTAAGGACTCTTTAAGAGCCAACATAGAAGCTTGGCGCACAAGACCAGCCAAATCAGCGCCAGTGTAGCCATCAGTTAAAGAAGCCAACTCTTCAAAACTAACATCAGCAGCTAAAACAGGCTTAGTGCCACTCTGTAACATTTAAAAACAAGTTATTTTAAAAACTATTTTTTTATGCAAGAAAACACACCTTTGTTTTTGCTTTTAAGATCTCAATGCGATCCTTTTCTTCAGGTAGCCCAACATATAAAATTGTGTCCAAACGTCCGGGACGTAAAATGGCAGGATCAATAATGTCTGGTCGATTTGTAGCAGCTAATATATAAACTCCTTGGCGATCTTCGACACCATCCATTTCAGTCAGTAACTGATTAACGACACGTGTACCCGAACCGCCTTCATTGCCGTCAGAACGTTTGGGGCAGAGAGAATCAAATTCGTCAAAGAATATAACACAAGGTGAAGAATTTCGAGCTCTCTGAAAGCATGCTCTTACGGCACGTTCACTTTCACCAACATACTGTAGAGAAAACACACGTTTTAGCAAAAAAAAAAAGCAAAAAAAATAAGTCAATTTTATAGTTTTACTGTACCATATTCATTAATTCAGGACCCTTAACGGATATGAAATTGATACCAGCTTCATTTGCTACAGCTTTCGCCAATAAAGTCTTACCACATCCTGGCGGGCCACACAATAAGACTCCAGAAGGTGCAGATAGTCCCAGACGTGCCAATTTTTCAGGAAACTTAACCGGAGCTAATACGGCTAATTTTAATTCCTCTCTTATGTCTTGTAAAGAACCTACATCGTCCCATGTTACATCAGGAACAGTAATAAAACCTTCACGTTTGGCTGATGGTTGCACAACTTTAACAGCATCGCAAAAATCATCTAAAGTTATACAAAATTCTGAAACAAAAGTAATATCTTCCGGAGGGTTATCCAACCAATTTAGTAATTCAAATAAAGTAGGATCCTGCAGTTTAGGTGCCTCAGATTCGTTTTTATTAGTTAAATTTTCATCTTCTAAAGTTTTTGTTGGTCCTGAGGAAGAATCTAGGGGTTTTGTGGTTTCAATCAGCTCCATATCACTAGATTTGTCTTCGTTAGAGGGTACATCTGAATTTTTATTTTTGGCAGAATCATCTGTGGTAGTATCAACCGACATTGGTTCTACATCTTCATTAGATATTTTAGTTTCTTCTGATTTTTCATTTGCCGAGGAGGCAGCTTCGGCATCCTCAACCTCTTTGGTAGTATTGTTTTCGCTTTCTTTATTTTTCTTGTCTTTTTCCGTTTTATCAGTTTCTTCGTTTTCATCATCCAAGTCCACAATCGTTATGTTGCGCTGTGTCTTTAGCTGAAAAGCACGCATTTGTTCTGAACACCTAATAAAAGAAAAATAAGATAATATAAAATAATTTTTAGAAATCAAAAACAAACTTAAACCTTACTTTCGTTTTACAGCTATAGTAGCAGCACGTGATACCAAAGCCAATAGATCGGCTCCCACGTAGCCTGGCGTCAATTCGGCAATTTTATCAAAATCACATTTTGGTTCAACTGATAATCCCTCACATATTATTGTCAAAATGTCTTTGCGATCTTTGCGTGTTGGTATGCCAATTGCGATTTCATGATCGAAACGACCAACACGTCTTAACGCCGGATCAAGAACGTCAGGACGAGTAGTTGCTCCAATAACCAACACCGATTGACCACCTTCGCTTAGTTTTAAATTGTCCAAACTGCTAATCAATTGTGAAACAATGCGGCGCTCCATATCTCTTTGAGCCATTGATCTATTTGAGGATATGGCGTCGATTTCATCAATAAACAAAACACACGGTGCACTAGACGCAGCTTGATCAAATACATCACGTATACGTTCTTCAGATTCACCAGAAACTCCAGCAATTAGTTCAGTCGCTGGTATTTCGATGAGGGGCAAATTTAGTTGCTGTAAAAAATATTTATGTTTTAGTAAGATGCCTTCGCAACAACGCAAAATCTTACCCCTGCTATGGCATGAGCCAGTAAAGTTTTACCACATCCGGGAGGACCATGCAATAAAATTCCTCTTGGCGGCATTAAGCCCAACACAAAGTATATATCTGGCGATTTGATGTGCATTAATAACTCACACAACTCTTTCAGTGTCTTTTCCATGCCACCAATATCCTGAAAAGTTTCACGTGATTTGCGCAACTGCACCTCTTTCTTATATTTGCGAGATCGTTGGCCACTGACGTGACTAAAAGGTCGATCTGGATCATTACTGTTTTCACGCTGATTGTCCAACTGTTGTTGACGTTGTTGCTGATTATGCCGTTGCATCTGCTGCAGTAAATAGGATGGATTGCCGTTGTCGTGCTTGTCTAATTTTTGGAATTGATTTGACATAGAATTTTTCGTATAGATTGTCGTATATTTACCAGTTTCATCCAACTTACGTTTTTTCGACGGTTGTCCTCCACCGCTATTCACCAATGTCGATATATTGTCATGACGTTTCTGTCCCGTTTGTAAGGGCGGCAAAGAATTTGAATCTGTTGTTGTCGAGGTGGCAGAAGATGACCCTTTGTTAGATGGTCTTTCAGGATTCAAGGGTAACTTTGTAACGGTAATAGCTGAATTTTTTACCAGCGGCAAATTAGCCATAGCTGTATAAATAAAAAACGTAATTTAACGAAGGATATTATGTATTTGAGTAACTATACTTTTTGCTAAAGATTTTCCATTTGATCTAGTTGGATTACCTTCATCACCACTTTCATCACTGCTTATGTCAATGGCTTCACCAGATTGTTGTTTAGTTGTATTAGACGATGTTGTAATATTAGATTTGGTTTTTGGACCATTATACAAACTGTTCATCATATTGTTAATTATGTTGTTAGATGATGAGTCCTTAAAACAAAAATGGTAATACATTTTTTAAATTCATTGCCAGAACTTGTTTATTTTCTGAATAAATCTATATATGTAATAAGACTGTTACGGAATTATTCCTGTACATAAAATATTTTTGGAAAATCTTGCTGTTGGTGCAAATAGTAATCGATGTTGAATAAAAAACACATATTTTTAAAATTTTTGTCTGTCTTGTCACATAAAAACAACTGGATGGATTTGAATACAATTTTGTGAGGAGACCAACTAGAACCTTATTTCAAATATAGAATACTTTTTTTTCGTAATAATGAAATATAGAATTTGGTTTATTGAAATCAAAATAAAGTACAATAGCACCTAGTGAAACTCGTACACTTCAATTAAATTGTTTAGATGTCTTATAATTTGGAAAAAAACAAACAAGTACAAAAAAAGTAATCCTGAATTTAATTACTTCATTTTATAAATATATTTAAAAAACAGGTCAACTTTAATTCAATTAGGTTTTTGCAAAGCAAAAATATAATATAGTGCGTATTTCCATGTCAAAGCTAAACTCGTACACTGCTTTAAATTTTAAAGAATCGTTTTCTCTTTAAAGAATTTAATATTTTGTGTGCATCCCCTTATTTTTATTACCATTTTCATCTTATTTGGTATGTTCTAAACGACTTTCTTGCAAAAGCTAGGTTAAATTTTTTGCCATTCTTCTTAAGAGATTTTTTCAAATCGTCCTTGAAACTTATGGTATGATGACGAAAAATCTTTAGATTGATGATCTTTGGCAAGTTGCAATCTAATTTTTTGGTTTCGTTTGTTTATAAGAGGTTTTTGTCTTGCTCCTCTGCCATTAAATTCAGCTTTGTTTAAACTATTTTAATAGTTTGTGCGCAACATTTCTTTCCCAAATCCTTCACTGCATTTTCTGCTAGCTTTGGTGCACTTAAAAAATGATTTTTTTACTTGCAGTAGAATGAATTGCTCGTCACTATCAAATAAGATTTTATTATTCGCAACTTTCGGCTTATTTTCAACTCTTTTTTCTAGTGTCTAGTGTCTATTATCTTTTTATTATATATTGTACCGTTGATCGGCTTCGACCTTTCATTTCTGATATTTCTCCAAGTAATTTCTTATTTTTATAATGCTGAATTACCAGTTTTCTAACCTCAACACCTGTTTGTCCTGTCTGTTTTTCCATTATTTGTTATGATCCAAAAAACACAATTAAGTGAATAATGTTATAAAATTTGAATAGTAATTCAAAATTCATAGACTTTTAAACGGTTTTCGCGAAATAATTTGACGTTAGATGCAAAGCATACCAGTGTTGTGTAATAAATTTAAACTGTACGAGTTTGGCTTTGGCGTCAAAAGTTGCCACTTTTTTGATTGAAGGTTGTTATTTTAATAAATGAAGACAATTCTAAACTTTCATTCCGTCATTTAATGCAGAACTTAGGTCTCTAATAAAAATCGTAAATATTTATGTTAATGAGATATTTAGTTTCAAATATATTATACAAAACATTTTTTTCACTTTATGTAGTGACTAAACTTTACGGATACATTGATGAAGCTGATTGAAGCTGTTCCATATTTTTGTTAGTGGTGCAGTACAGAATATCAATTAATGGTAAATCAATGAAACGTGGCATTCTGCAAGGATGTGCTCAACAGTTAGAAAATCCTTACAAAAACTGCATACACTCTGATCCGACTCTAACGGCCTAAAACAATACTCCGTAACCACGTAAGATTTTTGCTATACTTAGGTCTTCTTTTTTCGGGTTGTTATTTCCTATTGCCCAAAATGGATTTGAAATAGCTTTGGGAAAGTACTTATGAAATATACTTCATTTAAATGAGCATTCTTAGCGGCCTTATCTTCGACCTCATTACCAGCGATCCCAATATGCGCAGGGATCCGCAATAACAAGATTTGATTACCAAATACGGGAAGGTTAACTATGTCATCATAAATTCCCTTGTGGTTGACCTCAATGTGCTTTGTAGCACTCAGACTATCAGTGCATATAATGGTTTTTGCTCCTTGCTGTAATGCGTAACTCACTGCATCTTAAATTGCAGATATTTCAGCTACAAAAACACCAACATAGCCAGGCAAAAGTTTTTTAAAAACATGAACATGAAATTCAGGATTTTTCAGTTTTTTACTCGCATATTTTGATATTCATACTTCGATTAACATTTTGCTCTTTAACTACTTCAGCTTCGGTTCCGCTAAAGAAATAGTACAATACGCTAAACGAAAAAATTAGCATTTTAAAAAAACTTAGGTGTCCTAAAGGATCGGCGTAGTGTTTAGCCCACTGCCTCGAGGGACATGGACATATCTTGCTGGTTTTCAATAGCTACTCTTTTGAAACTATTTCTGATCGATTGGCGTGTAAAATTTTTTTCTCTAACTCATCTAGTGCCTTGGCAAAGTTGATTTCAACATTAAAACGAACGGACAGACGGACATCGCTCAATCGACTTCGCTATACATAAAGACTCAGAATATATATAACAAGGTACATTTATTTTACTAGATAGTGTCATCCGTCTAGCTGGTTTTTAATTGCTTGTGAAAAGTTGTTTATATTTTACTACGTTTGCGAATTTCAAAAAACACCAAAAATAAACCTATACTACCCAAAGCAAGCGTTTGTTTTAAGAGCAATTATCTTTTATTTTCTCTTATTACTCTTTCTATTTTTGACATTTCCACGCACAAAGCAACAATTAAATGCCATGTTGTTTTTGCATTGTTGTATTCGTTGCAGAGCCGCTATTACCTAGTACAATAAATGTACCTCGATATATACCTTATGGGGTCGGCAACGAATATTGTAAAAATTACAAACAAAATGACAAACTTAGAAATACCCTGGAAACACTTTTTGTGTTGAAGGGTATAATTATTATGTCTACGTCAGGAAGCTTTTTTTTTTGTTCTTGGTTTGTTTATATTTAACTTACATCCATTACTTCCAAATCAGATGCATCAGATTCATCTCCACTACCGGTAGGATCATTTAAACCATAACTTTGTGAGACCACGTGATAAGCTAAAATTTTAAAACCACATAAATAATGAAATAAATAATAAACTTTGAATTTAAGCTTTTGACACTTCAAATGCAGTTGGCTTACCTTGTTCAACTAATGCACGAAATGGGGCTACTTTACGTCTTGAGTATTCAGGATAGCGATCTTGCAAATGTTTTGTCATAACTCCTACATCCAGGTAAGTTTTATCAATATTCTCTTCCAAGTACTTTAACCACAAAATGTTCGGCAAAGTTTTTTTGATTCAGGCGGAAATTAACACAAAAAACATATATACATATAAAATTCTGGGACATAAAATTATCAAACAAAACTTAACCTAGTTTTAAATTTGTGCAGCACGAAGTTGCTACACAGGAGAGCGATTGCAATTTTTACTCTTAACTATTTTGGACTCCACATATTGATAAGAGTTTCCGTTTAACTTACCTGTTTCACTCGATTTATGATCAGTGGATCATAAAGAACTGGTTTGCTCTTCTTCATTTCGCAGTTATTTCCTTTAAAACTTCACAAATTACTCGGCTTAAATATGTTCACTTTTTTACAATATTAAGTATCTATTTAACTTAAGGAATGCTTCAACAAACGCGTCTATAATTTTTAAGTTTTATTTGCACTATGCATGGTTGCGTACTAATGTACTATAAAGCTGCTTTGAAACACAGCAAGGCAAATTCGCTTTGGGCAAATCCAAAGCGAATTGACAACAGGTGACTGCATTTGTTTTAACGTATATTTTGTTATTGTAAAATCTTGTTTAGCTGCCAAAAATTATAATTAATTATAATTGCTTAAAGTAAATGATATTTGAATATTATCATTTTATATACTACGATTTTCACTGAATATAACAGTAGAAATGGAAAGAAAGCAGGAAGAAACGCTAAAACATATTTTTTGTTTCCGAGCGCGAAAGGTTTTTTGTTAAGAATTAATATCATAATTATTCTCGGACGCCCACACTACTGTCAAATGTAAACTTCGTGGAAACAACTTTTGACATGAACAACAACAAACTAGCTGGGCGGTCATTATCTAGTAATATAAATGTGGCTTGGTGGCAGCGTAAAAGAAATTTAATAAAAAGCTATTTATAGTATTTATAAAAAATAATTTACACACTCTAGTCTTCAATGAATGGATAAATATTAGGTAAGTTGACTTTTGAGTTGACGCATTTTTCGAATATTTTTAAAAAATATTTTATATTTTGCTTAAAAAAATAAAGAGCTCTTACAAATGTTACACAAAGAAAAGTTTTATTTTTTAATAAAAGTTTTTTGTTTGTATTATTTTATATTTACCCGCACACTCTTTTGACTTTTTCAATACCGTATTATTTGAACATTCACAAATTAATTATTCAAAAACATTTTTCATTTTTATAATGGCGCGTCAGCAAAATGTAAACAAATTTTGACGTTGATTGGAAAAAACTGTGTAAAGCGAATTTGATCACCTGCGCTATAAATTTTACCCAAGGCAAATCAATGGCTAGATGGTTACAATGGGGAATTCATTCATTTTAATTATTGTTTGAACACTAGAATGCGGCTTTATACTTATATTTTCAATTTCTCATAAAATTTGGTTTTTTAAATATAATTTAATTACGAATTTGCGTATTTTTAAGGAATTTTTTTTAGAAATAAACTTTTTAAAATTATAAAGTAGTTTGTAATTGTTGTAGTACTTTAAATTCTTATACTATTGTACCATATATATTTTAAGTTGATATTCAATAAACTTTTCTAGTTTTCATAATTTAATTCAGTTTAACTTAACTTATTTGTTTTTTGTGATATTTATTTATTGCTTAAAAATTAGATGAATTTTCTTTTCTTGTTTCGATAAGTTTTATTTTTTTCCTTTTTGTATGTTTAAAATTGTGCAAGTTTTTTAACAGCTCTTGGATGGAACAAATCTAGTTTACGGGCACCGCTCAAGAGTAAATAAAAAAGTTGCCTACGGGTAGTAAAATGCAATTCTAAGCAAAAAATGTTAAGTGGAAAATTGGCGGCAACCCTTAGTTTCGGAGTTACGGACCTCCGAAGTTTTTATAGGACATATATCGAGCATTCGATGGTAAAATGGGACAATATGGGTATCATTTGAAAGGGAATTCAAGGGCCTTTTCAATTAAATAGGAAAAATGTAAAAATAAAATAAAGAAATCAGGTCAGGCTCTAAAAAACGATTTTTTTCTATATAAATATTACTTTGCTTAAAATCTTTAATTTAAAAGAAATATTTTCTCCTCTATGGTATAACCAACAGCGGCTTCGCTTTCTAAAGGTTTCCTGCGTAGCCAGCCTTCGGCCGGGCGCAAAGATTTTCTCGTCTATGGTATAACCAACAGCGGCTTTGCTTTCTAAAGGTTTCCTGCACCATAGCATTCGAAAAATAATACTAATCACCTTTCCAATGCTACCCATATTCTCTCATACTAAAATACTCGTTTTAGACCACATTATTCATAACAACTTTCGAGGTTCATAACTAGGAAACAAAGGGTTTCCTGTTGACATTTTTTACTTAAAATCACATTTTACACCTTTAAAAACTTTTTTAATAAAGTATTCCAAATTACTTAATTTATTTTGTAAAAAAAAAAATATTTTTCCTTACCAGATTTTTTAATTTATTTTAATTTTTTTATTTTTCCTGCTTTAATAAATAGGCTCTTAAATTCCCTTTCCAATGATACCCATATTGTCCCATTCCGCCATCGATCACTCGATATATGCCCTATTAGATACAAAAACTTCGGGAGGGCCGTAACTCCGAAACTAAGGGTTGCCGCCAAATTTTTCACCTAACATTTTTTGCTTAAAATTGCATTTTGAACCCCATAGGTAACTTTTTATATTTTGGAGCGGTGCCCGTAAACTAGATTTAAGCCTGAACTTTTTTGACATTTTAAATACTTATATTTAATTAGTTTTTTAGTTTTTTTTAAACAAATTACTTTGTT
Source organism: Cistogaster globosa (assembly GCA_937654795.1). NCBI lineage: Eukaryota > Metazoa > Arthropoda > Insecta > Diptera > Tachinidae > Cistogaster > Cistogaster globosa. Next base: position 65,881,836 of record OW569405.1, on the reverse strand, counting down.
ATTTCCCGTTTAAATATTCTATTAAACAATTTTTCAGCGTTTCTAATGATAATTAAATTGGCATTAAGTTAACTGGATTTATTCCGCCAGTATATATAATACTGTTGTCATAACTTTTGGGGAAGACCGTCGTCATTGGCTGTTTATTTGGTACGATTTTCAAGCCGCGTTTTGAAAATCGTACTATTCAACACAGATAAATAATATAAATAGTTATCTGTGCTATTCAAAACGCGGCTTGAAATGATGTCTTTAAATCGAAAGCGCTCGCCAATCGTACCAAATAAACAGCCAGTGACGAGGGTCTTCACCGAAAGCAATGACAACAGATATGTGAATTGTTGAAACTAAAAAAGAAAGAAAGAAAAATAAAAGAAAGTCGTTAAGCAGACGATAATTGTTTCTGTATTGTTAATTTATTGGCAAACTAGAGGAAATACATGCAATTATATAAACATAAGAAAATGTAGTATAAAATAAAAACAGTATTTTTATTTAACTTAATTGGTATTTTACATTCACATATTTAAAAAGCAAGTTTCTTTTAAAAAACAAAGTTGTACATGAACATATGCATTACGCTTATTTAAGGTAAGGTAACCGCAACTCTTAAAAATATTTTAAATAAAATACAATATATTAAGTTTTTGTATATATTAATAATTTATTGTTAAAATTTTTTTTTTCACCATAACCAAGTTTCACTGTATAAAGTACTTTTACGACGTAATTTTTCGCCAAAAGTAAAAACTTATAATAAATTTAAAATGCAACCGTGGCACAAAAATCCCCTACAAGAACAGTGACCATCATTTGATCCATCAAATGACAATCACTGATGATGGAAATATCCATCACTGCGTAGAACGAAGTTTCTATTACATTCTTAAAAGAAAAATGAAAAACTTGATGTAAACATTTGTATACGTGTGATGTCTGTAGCAAACAGCGTTACCAGAGACATTTTTTACAAAAAATATAATGAAAATTTTGCTTGATTTTTGAAACAGATTTAATTACAAAACTTTTTATAAGCTATATTTTGAACTTTGCTAATAAAGTTTGAGTAAAAACTTAGATTTAATTAACAAACAAAAAATTAATTTCAATTAAATACGAAAAGCCATACAACGGCAACGCTGTTTCAGTATAAAATTATTGCAAGTGGATTAGTAGATAATTGTGTATGTATAACTTACCCTCACACATTTCTTGCTGGGTCTTTTGTTTATATACAAACTCCAAACAGATGTACTGTTGGATAAGATTTACTCATATAAACTACTGTGGATTGAATTATAAAAAACTCGAAAGTCCCAAATAAGAAATTATCATTTTAGCTTCACAAAATAAGATTGAATAAATAAACTCAATTAGTATTAAAAAATTAAAGTTATTAACCCTTTGGAACAATGGGTGGTGGCCGCTGTTACTTTCGTAAATGCCATGTTAATAGCGCGAAATTTCCTAACATGCATTTTTTTCGTTTTCCACTCAAGGATTCAGAGCGCTATAAGAAATGGCGTCAATATGCCAAAATGGAACACATGTTGCAGTTTTCCGAGGTGCGACGTAAAAATACTAGCATATGTGCCAGACACTTCCGTGTAGAATGTTTTATGAATTACAAGATGGATCGTTTAGTTCCAAGTGCTGTACCTACAATTATGCGACTTTCTGAAAATCATGCTCTCGATTTTGAAATGGATATAGATGATGGAGTTTTGGTTACACTGGAAGAGACGAAATTCGAACATTTAAAACCACCAAACGGGTTCGAATGTCCTTTATCCTTAGCCAATGATAAAATCCTATTAGAACAACTAAACGATTTGCAAATTAAACAAAATCGAGCAAACAGTGATTTAACAGAAGATGCAGAGTACTTAGATTCAGAGAAATCAGTAGAACACGAGGAAGTCATTATGGAGAAGCCTGGTAAATCTTTAGTAAACTCTGTAGAAATTCTTGAAACTATACATGTAACGGGGCCTAACTTGAAACGATTACGAGAAATAAATGAAGAGGAAAATCCAGTTACTAGTACAAGTATTAATAATAAAAAGTGTAGAATTTTAAACTTAAATTGTTCGGGTGGAAACAACTCAAGCAGTGAAAAATCTATTTCCTTGGCGTCACGGTCCCCGATTCAATTTGAAGGCTGTGAAAGCAATAGCGACGAGTTAAATTTTATAGCAAATGAAAATACAGATGAATTAGTGTACAACGAGGAACAATTATTTTTGACAAGTGAAGTTTTTATCGATGGTGATAGTGATGGTGATGAAGAAGCAAACTGCATAGAGTATTTTGAAACTGATTCAGATGAAACCGCGGCTCAAATAAAATCAAGTAAGCAAGTGGATAATGCTCTGACAGAAGAAACTAGTAGAGAACTATTGAAAATGCAAAATGAGCTGGTAAAGTCCAGGGAAAATAGTCAAGATTTCGAAATTTTGCAAGTTAAATTATCTATTTTAGAAGCAGAAAACGATAATCTTAAAAAAGCTTCTAAAGAAAATGAAAAAATGAAACAAAAATTGCTTTCGCTTCAAATGGAAAATAACTGCCTAAAGAAAATATCTAAAGAACACAAAATTTTGAAATTAAAATTTGACGAATGCTGTAAAGAAAATGAAAAACTAAAACAAGATACGGCAAGTATTGAAGTGTTGAAAGCTGAAATTTTATCAAGAAAGCAAGAAATAGAGGAGTTAAAAAAACTCGTGGAAACATGCAAAAACTACGAGTTAAGAGAACAAGAACTTAAGGAACAGTTCAATTTGAAAATAAAAAATGTACGGTCTAACTCTATGGCTAAAGAAAAGAAACTTAATGAAGAAATAAATGTTTTAAAAAAAGATCTTGTGCTTATTCAACAGCAATTGAAAGATAAACAATCTGAGCTTACTGAAGTTAATACAGACTTAAATAGCAGCAAAAATGAAAACGATATGCTTTTACAAAAACAAAAAGAATTGGAACAAACACTAAACAATATAAAAAACCAATTTGAAACTAAACAAAATGACTACAGGAATCTAAAATCAGATTACGATAATCTGCAACAAACATACTCTGTATTAGAGCAAAAGTTTTGGAAATTACAGGCATTACAAAATCAAGAAGCTACAGTTTCAACATCTCTCGAAAATATTGCTAGTAAAACTAACGCTGTGGTATCAGTAAATTCACTAACAAAGGCTCAACTTTTTAATGGCATTAAACGTTATCTTTGCGCTTCAATGGTATCCCTTGTGCGCATGGAAATGTATGGTAGTTCAGAAAGAGAATGGAAAAGTGACGAACGTCAAGCTGCTGTAGATATTTTACGTTTAGGTGAACAAGTTTATAAGTATTTCACCGACGAATGGCGTTTTCGTTTACCGGCATTACGTGATGTACGCAATTGGTTAGACCAATCACAACAAGTAATGGACGATGAAGAAGATCTTTAGTTGAAACCGTAATAATTTTTTACTAAAACCTGTAAATGTCAAATCTAAATTAAGTTAATGAAATACATGAGTATTTTTTTCTCAAAAATTTTAACACGCGTCAATTTTCTAGAGCAAAATAAAATTGTAATACCGATTACACACACGTCAGTTTTTCTTATAGCAATTCTGAATTTTGTGGAACAGAAAGGAGTGCAGAATCATTATATTTCTTGTTTTCTCACCCACAAAATTCAGAATTGCTGCAAGAAAAATTAACGTGAGTGAACTGAACTCTGTATTAGTTTTGTGTAGGGTTGTTGTCCTACCAATGTGCGTAAGATTACTTAAGCAAACTTAAACAATTGTGCAAATACATTAAATTATATTTGGCAAATTATAACGTTTAAGAAAACCATTCATCAAATTTAACTACTGAAATTAAGGAACGAAACTGACCGAACTTTGCCTACTTGCGGAAACAGCTGATTGTGCTCTGTGTGCATTCATAAAGAAAAAATTGCAAAGAAAACCTACACTGATCAATTTTTAGTTTATAATTTTATGGTAATTTCAGAGGATATCGAAAAAGCATTCGACAGAGTTGTGCTAACGTATATTATAAAGGAAATGAACGAGTGGGGAGTCCCGGTATGTATTTTAGAACTGGTCAGATCATTTCTTCTGAATCGTAGGGTAATCGTCAAGGTGGATGGGTTTTATAAATTGACTAGCAGTTTAGTTTTATTATTTTATATTGAAAAAAAAACAAAACCTTTATTGTAGTTTTCAGTTTTACAAATTTTTTAATAATGACAAATTAAAAAATATTTATTTCAAACAAAGAAACAAAATACTACTCGATTGAAAAAAGCAAAGCATTTCAACACCCCCTCTCAATCGATAAGTCCTATATTATTCCGTAGTTTAACAAATCTGTTGACATCTAATGATTTAGTAAATAAATCTGCTAACTGGAATTCACTGCCGATATGCTCAAGTTTTATGTTGCCATTTATTATGTTATCCCTTATAAAGTGGTGTTTTATGTCTATATGTTTTGCTCTTTTGCTTTCCAGATTATTTGCCATTCCGATGCAGCCTCTATTGTCTTCAAATAGTTTGACAGTATAGTCATCAATCTCTTTTAAGTCCTTCATAACTCCAGATATCCATATCGCTTCAGTTGTTGCCAAACTCAAAGCTATATACTCGGCTTCTGATGAAGAAGTTGCAACAGTTTGTTGTTTCTTGCTGCACCATGATACTGTGCAACCATACACCTGAAACAAATAACCACTTACTGATTTCCGGTCAGATTTATCTGATGCCCAGTCTGCATCAGCAAATCCTAAAATAGGTTCACTAGAAGATTTCATAAAATGTAATTTCATATTCATTGTTCCTTTAAGGTACCTCACAACACGCTTGAGGTGTTGCCAGTGGGTGTCAGTTGGATTTTGTTGATAACGGCCTAAGTAACCGATTTGAAAACAAATATCAGGCCGAGAACATAGCATAATATACATTAAACTTCCTAAAAGTTCTCGGTAAGGTTCTTTAGTGCCTGTTTTTGATAAACAGTTTTCTAATTGTAATCCCTTTTCCATCGGAGACTTTACTGCATTGCATTCTAGCATTCCAAATTTCTTTAATATTTTTCGGATGCTTGATTCTTGAGAAATTTGAAATTTTCCGTTTACGAAGTCCATATTCATACCCAGAAAGAACTTCAGGGGTCCGCAATCAGTCATTTCAAAATGCTTGGATAGTTGTTCTTTGAGAAAATCTATGTTATCAGTTTTGTTTCCCGCTATTAGCAAATCGTCTACATATAAAACTAGTATCAGAATATCAGCTGATTTTTTATCTAGTTTTACGTAGAGGCAGTAGTCATATTTCGACCTTTCAAATCCCAAGGAAAGTAGAAAATTGTTAAACTTCTCGTTCCAACATTTTGGTGCTTGTTTAAGCCCATACAGTGACTTAATTAACTTGCAAGCTTGATTTCGAGTACTTTTAAGACCTTCAGGGACTGCCATATATATATTTTCTTTCAAGTCACCATGCAAGAAAGCTGTCTTTACATCAAGATGATGGAAGTGGTATCCTCTAAAAACACCAACAGCGAGAACAATTCTAATAGTCGTTAGCTTTGCTACTGGAGAATATGTTTCCCAATAATCGATGCCATGTTTTTGTAGGAAGCCTTTAACTACTAATCGAGCCTTGTACTTTGTTGGATTTCCATCACTATCTTCCTTTAATCTAAAAACCCATTTGGACTTTAATAACTTAGTTTTTGGCGGAAGCTCAACCAGATCCCAGACATGATTTTTGGTCATAGCGTCCAATTCATCACTTACAGCTTTTTGCCACTTCTTTGAATCTTCTCTATTAAAAATGTCATTAAAACTTTCTGGAATATTATTTTGTACAACTCTAGCTTCGTGACCTATGATGTAGTCAAATAATTTACTTGGTAAATGACTTATCCTCTTACTTTTCCTTGGCTCACTGGGTAATTCCTCGTGAATCACATTTTGGTCAATGCTTTCATTTTCTTCATCGCTCGTGAGCAATTCACTTATAGACACTTGATTGCTATCATCTTGTGTGGTATGATTTGTAACACTTAAATTTTCCCCATCAATTGCAGCAGTCACAGCATTGTCTTCTTCCCCCTCTGGCTCGTGACTGCTTTGTATTATTGTAAAGTCATTTACTTTAATATTTTTCTCTGCATAGGGAAAACAGTTCTCATCGAATTTTACGTCCCTAGCCATAATTACGTTTCGTTTTTCACCGTGCCATAAACGATATCCATTGGGTCCATATCCGATCATAATAGTTTTCATACTCTTCGAATCTAACTTATTACGTTTTGAATTGGAAATCCAAGCAAATGCCTTACATCCAAAAACTCTTAATTTTTCTAGTTTTGGCCGTATCCCAAACCACATTTCTGCTGGCGTTTTTGAATTTTTAAGAGCTTTCGTAGGCAATCTATTAATTATGTATACTGCTGTAAATGCAGCTTCATTCCATAAGTTTTTCGGTACTCCAGATTGTAATAACATTGCTCTTAATTTTTCAGTCACAGTTCTATTAAACCTTTCGGATACACCATTCTGTTGAGGTGTATTCACAATAGTTGTTTCTATCTGAATTCCCTTACTTTTGTACCAAATTTGTTGATCCTTAGATAAATACTCCGTACCTTGATCTATCGTTAAAGCTGAAAGCTTTTCATTAGGAAACATGGCGGAAGCTAAGGCTTCATACTCTTTTAGCTTTGAAAACACTTCTGACTTCTTTTTTATACAGTAGATCATAGCAAAATGACTATAATCATCTATAAATGAGACGAAATATTTTGACCCATCCCAAGCTATTGGAGCTATTGGACCACAAACATCCGAATGAACACGTTGAAGTAGACGAGTTGCTCTTGTCCTAGTCCCATTAAAAGGGTCTCGGCATTGTTTGGCTTCAGTACAAATGTCACAAAAACCAATATCTTTTGGATTGACATTATCTTGAATAAGAGCTTGCTTTACTAAAATATCCATACCTGTTACACCAGCATGCCCAAGTCTTCTATGCCATTTAACTGTTATATTGTCTTTGCAACACGAAAGTGCATTTTGGTTTGATAAACTTAAAAGTATTTCATAAAGGTTACCACAAAGCTTTGCTGATGCTATTATTTGTGTATCTTTTAAGATAATGGCAGAATTGCCCACAAAACTGACCTTAAGCTTAGATTTGGCAAGTTTTCTTACTGACAATAAGTTATCTCTCAACGCAGGAGCGTATAGGACATCCTTCATAATGATTTCAACACCTTTATTGGTAATACCTTTAATTTCCCCAACATGCTTTGCTATAATCGATTGACTGTCTTTTGCCACAAAGATCTCTACAGGAGTTTCCAGCAACTCTAGTTTGGAGAAAATTGATTTGTCATTTGCTATGTGATCGCTGGCACCTGAGTCAAGCTTAAAAACAGTTTTATTAATATTAGTATTAAATACATTGCTTTTATATGCCATAAATGATACTGTTTTCGTAATTTTCTTGGTGGCTTGTGCATCCTTCTGCCAACAGTCTTTTGATTTATGTCCATACTTACTACACTTATAGCACTTTCCATTAAAATAAGCTTTCTTTTTAAAGGATTTTTTGCTTGCGAAAGCTGTCTTATCTTGGACATCTTCTTCTTCAAATCGATTTGAAAACTTCGCTTCTTCAGAAATTAATCTTTCTTTCACTATATTAAAAGTTAATTTGTCTTCTCCATCAATGTTTTGTAAGGCAGTTACCAAGGGGTCAAACTTTTCTGGTAGCGTCAAAAATAATTGTGCTAAGACATCGCTTTCTTCCATATTTGCACCTGATAGCTTGAGTTGTCGAATTAAATTTTCGAAAACCATCACATGGCTTAATATTGGGTCACCTTCATTCATTCTTAGCTTTGCTAACTTCTTTCGAATCAGTAACTGATTTACTACTGATTTCTTTGCAAACATAGATTGCAGATTGTCCCACATTTCTTTACAGGTTTTCTTATCACGAACACAGCTAATACAATCTGCATGCAGAAAACTTACAATTCTGTCCATTGCTTTTTTGTCTTTCCTTAAAAATTCACGTTTAAGAGCATCGTCATCAGGAGGATAGCCGGTTAGAACTTCCAGAAGATCCAATGAGTCTAAGTGAATTTTCACTCTAAATTGCCAGTCGTCAAATCCCTTGCCATTAAACTGTGGGATTCCATGTATTTCTTTCGAATCGCCCATAACCTTTTATAAATTGACTAGCAGTTTAGTTTTATTATTTTATATTGAAAAAAAACAAAACCTTTATTGTAGTTTTCAGTTTTACAAATTTTTTAATAATGACAAATTAAAAAATATTTATTTCAAACAAAGAAACAAAATACTACTCGATTGAAAAAAGCAAAGCATTTCAACAATGGGTATTTCTCGTCAAGTTTTATTCTTGATAATGGCATTCCACAAGGTTCACCACTTTCAGTGGTGTTATTCACGATATATGCAAACTCCCTGGCAAAATCTCTTGAAGATCTACCTGGCATTGACTATGTAGGCATTTACGCGGACAACATCTTTGCGATTGCTTCGGGTACTTATGATGAAATTTATGATAACTTTAACAATTTGGATCAAACGGTGTATAATTGGGCAAAAAGCAGAGGTGCAATTATACCAGCGAACAAAACTGAAATACTTCATGTGTGTCGGAAAAGAGGCTGCGGTGCTGTTACTATAACGATCCGAAATGTTGTAATTAGAATTGCTAGCCAAATGAAAATACTGGGTATTTTCTTTACAAATAATATGTTATGGAATACACACACTAAATATTTATCTTCTAAGTTGAGCAAGATAAACAATCTTTTGAAATTAATTTGCTCTCGGTCAAAGGGTCCTCATATTGATACTGCACTCAATATATGCAAATCGTTGGTAACTGGTACCCTACTGCACGGCATCACGATCTTTGGTTGGACTTCAAAGAGAAATATTAGGAAACTAAATACCGCCATGAACAACTGCTTCAGAACAGCTTCGGGCTTATTAAGGGCAACGCCTTTAGAACTATTAAGGTTTGAAGCACGTTACCAAAAATTTGAATCATTATTGGAAAAATCCGCAATTAGTTTAGCAGCAAGATCGCTTACAAATTTGAATGAGGGTCTCCACAACCTATTTTGGAAGCATTATGATCAACGGCTTCGTAGCTCAACGTCTGGCATTGGACTTACTATTAAACTATTGCATCAGTATGACATTATATTGCCGGAAAGGCCTCGACTTACACCTAGTTGCAGCAATTACGTCATGACAGATGCAAGCTTAAGCTCACATAATAAAGATACGACCAATCCGCTTATCTTTAAAAACGCCCTCCAACAAAAAATAATATCATTCGCTCCCGAAGCCATATTATTCTCAGATGGATCTTTTCAAGGAGGAATAACAACGTATGGGATTGTCCGACAAATTGGTCCCTCTCATTTTGAGACAGTAAAAAAAGCACGTCTGCCAAATGACGTTGGTATTTTTGCGGCAGAACTGGCCGCGGTTGGGGCGGCAATCGCAGATGTATCCTCCAGTAATTTGAAAACCTTGATTTGTACAGACAGCCTTAGCGCCATAAGAGCATTAAGTAAAAATGGCAATAGATTATACGACCATATAATCGCGTTGCCAAATGAACGTCAGCAGGTGTTAATTTTGTGGGTACCCTCCCACATAGGCATAGAGGGTAACGAACATGCTGATTCAGCAGCCAAAGAAGCCCAAAATTTACCTAACATCACTGAAGTTCCTTGTACAGCAAGAATTATTTTTAATCAATATCGATCGTCACAGAGAAGACTTCATCCCGTTTCATTTAGACCGAGGTTTAACATCAACATGACAAGAAGCGATGGCATACTACTAAGCAGACTTCGAGTAAATAAAACCAGATTCAACACTCAGCATTACTATGATGGCACTGACCAGGCGAAGTGTACATTCTGTAATGTCACCCTCTCCATTCCACATATACTGACCGAATGCGAAATTTCTAAGATAGACGAGCCCTTAGACAAAATCATTGATTGCACTACCACCAGTTTCTTACCATCTATCAAGACTAGCCTACAGAAGCACAATATTCAAGTTGTGTGATTGACATATGTTCTCTTTCCTTTTATAATAACTTTACATTAACCTTGGTATTTAATTAAATTTTTAATTTTAATGTTCCTTACATCATAGATTTAACGTAATTGTATAAAGCCTACTGTATTACAAAATGAGCGCACATGGTCTAGTCACCCGGCGCCTTGAGTATATTTTGTAAATTTATTTACAGAATATATTGTAAATAAATAAATAAATAAATAAATAAAAAAAAGTAATAGGTATGTGGTGCGATATTCAGTTATGCGGAATATAGTTTAATGAAGTAGATCCTATAAAGAACACAATTATTGCGGTGACAGAGAATTAAAAAAAAAGGTTTTTAGAAATAAAAAAAATGAACTTAAGCAAAAAAAAAAAATTATTTCACAAGGCACAGCGCATGTACGTACATTCATGTTTAACTCATAACAAGTAAGCAAGTGATCAACCGATGGTTGTTACACAAACTAAAGAAATACTTTAGTTGGTGTGTCGACTTCGTCCAGCCAAATTAATATTGATATGAATACTCCTCGTACTCTTATTTACAAAATTAGTTGATTAAATAGATGATGTTTACAATATACACAACTTAAGGTAGATAGATACGAAGAATGCTGATGAAGGACGTAGCGGTCCAGAAAATGCAGCATTACATTCTGTTGATTTCTAATTTTTCTTGCTTCCCTTGAAAAACGTCCGCATACATTTGTAAAATAATTTTTCTTTTTAAAAAAAAAGTTTTTTAGAAATTAAAAAATAATGTTAATGTTAATTCATTTCGATATATAATTTTACATAAATGATGCCCATGTTGACCATATTCACAATTAAACTTTTTTGTGAAAATTTCAGAAGCCCATATCTCGGTAAATATGGGCGAGCTCCAGTTTTTTCACTTTATGTTTTTTTTTTTTCTTATTTTTAAATTCTCTATCGCTCGATATTTTTGTTTTTTTGATTGGAGTTACTTCATTGTTCCAAATGATATGGACAAATTAGAGGCAGTCATGGTGTTCAGCCCACTGCCTCAAGGGACATGGACCGATCTTACTGATTTTCAATAGCACCTCTTTCGACACTATTTCTGATCAATCGGCTCGATTAATCGATTATATTTTCTTTAGCTCATCTACTGCCCTGGCAAAGTTAATTTCAATACTAACACGGACGGACAGACGGACATTGCTTAATCGACTTCGCTATGCATAAGGGCGTAGAATATATAAACTTTATGGAGTCGGAAATTACAAACGGAATAACAAACTTCTTCTTCGACTTTTTGTAGTGAAGGGTATAAAAGGATAATTTTTACTTATCCATTTTTACAACGCAATAAATTAAAAATTCATTTTTAATTATTTATGATTTAAATGATGTACACCGTTACAATTTTTAGTATAGTTGACCACAAATACAAAGACAGATTTTAGTATTTTTTATTGAATTTATTTTAGAACATGAACAAAAAATGTAACATGTAGGTGAATATTATAAAATATATAAAATATGCCTTTTTGTTTTAAAATTTTTTATATACACAGAAATTATTTTTGGCCAAAGTATGAAATAATCATAAGTGTGCAACTATGGCAAATTAGTTATTAAGTTTAAGTTAAGCATTTAACAGGCTTTTCTTTAAGCTTTGAGTCAAAACTAATTTACAAAACTTTTGACATAAGCTCAAGCTAGCTTATGCACATTATAGTTGGTCTTTAAATGAATTCATTAATTTTTTTAACACAACCACCAGTAAAGGTACAAACAGAAGCTGAAACTAGCTTAGTAAGTGCTACAATTTTTTTTTAACTTTAACATAAAACAAGCGAAAGTTGAAACCAGCTTTGTTAGTGCTCACAAGTTTTTTTGTCTTGTATCTTAAAACAGAATTCAGAAAATACACACATCAAACACAACATGTATTGTTCGAAAGCAACATACACATTTTTTTTTACATATCAATTATGTGTGTTTCTAAGTTTTGTATGTTGCCGAACACACATATGTTTGTGTTGTTTTTATACCCTTTACCAGAAAGAGTGAAAAAAGGGTTTAACTAATTTTGTCATTCCGTGTGTAATTTCTACAATATCCATTTCTGACCCAATAAAGTATATAAATTCTAAATCCTTATGCATAGCGAAGTCGATTGAGCGATGTCCATCTGTCCGTCCGTGTTAGTGTTGAAATCAAGTTTGCAGGCAAATCACGCCTACCTCTAATTTTTTTATGTCATTTGGAAGAATAAAGTAACTCCAATCAAATAAATAAATGTATGGGGCGATAGAGAATTAAAAAATAAGACAAAACATCAAGTGAAAAAATTGGCGCTCGCCCATATTTTCCGAGTTACGGGGCTCTGGAATTTTCAAATTTTTTAAAATATCAATATGGGTATCATTTTAAAGCTTTTGACGAGGTCTTTAAGGAAATACTAAAATTTCTTAAAAATGCTTAACCCATTAGGAGCCGATGTCACTTTTATGTAAAATTATATGTATATATGCAGTACCAAAATTTTATTTATTTTTTAGTTCTCTGTCGCCCCATTATTTGCTTTTTTGACACTTGTTTAGCAAGAAGGAACATGTGTTGTGTACAGGGTTACCGTTAGGAATTTTTGAAAATTCGCACAAAAGGTCGTTTTGTAAAAATATGGTGCACAAAAAAGTCGTTTGAGAAAAAAGTCGCAACAGTTCAGAAGCCCTTTACACAGAAAACATAGGCCAACGCCAACTTTTCACTTTATGGGTTTTCTTACTTTTCTTACTCCATCGCCCGATATTATTATTATTATTTTTTTTTTTTTTTTTTTTTTTTTTGTATTTAAGTTTTTCAGTTTAGTGAAGGAGATTTGTTCAAAACGATATATTTTGCTATTGAAAATCAGCAATATCGATCTACAATATTTGAAGCAGCGCGCAAAACACCACGTCAGCTTCTAATTTTTCTTTGTCTTTTTTACTCTTCACCACAGTTTGTCAATCCGTTTGTCATTTCTACAATAACCATTTCTGACCCCCCACCCCCCATAAAAAAGCATCACAATCATAAAAAAGATTTTAAGAATGATGATTCCGATAATATCAATTAACTTTCGTTTCATTCCATTAGGTTCTTCTTGTCGGAAAAACATATATGTAGGGTATATAAGGTTCGGCCTAGCCGAATATAGCATGGTTTTGTTTATTTTATTTGTTTGTTTATAGTTATATTATTTTCTGAAGGTGCCAACCGAAGGTGGACAAAATTAAAATAAAAAAACCAAATTATTATTTATTATTTCAAGCAAGGCAATAAAATGGTAGTAAAATCAAAAGAAGTTAAGTAAGCATTTGTCAGTGTAGAGAAAAAAAGAATGATGCCAAATGCCTTTTATGCGTTAAGATTTTAAAATTCCACATGTAAAATATAAAAAGTAACTTAAAAAAATTGCCCAAAAAAAAAAACGATTTTAATTTTATGTTGCTTCGAAACACAACAAAAAAAAATTGTTTTGAATTAATTAAAAAATAACGTACATATTATAAATTGTATGTTGTATCAAATACAATCAAATAAGTTGTGAACGCACTGTTGTAAGTTTCTATTTTTAAACTTCTTAAAACTCAAAATTTTAAATAAATAAAAATATAAATAATTAAAATTTAAATAAAAATAATTTATTTATTATTATGATTTCAGTCCAGTTAATTAATTAAATCGCGAGAATGATACGTGAACCTCCTCACTGCTGAAGAAGCTGGCGGTGGATCCAAATCACATAAAATTGAAGTTGTCTTTTAAAATACAAAAATATTAGAAATTCATAGATATATAAAAATAATTTTATTTATTTTACCGTCAATTCATCTACGCAAATTTCGGCCCGGGAAGCATCACAAATTTTGTTTCCTGGACAAAATCCCACCTCGTCTAATGGTTTTGTAGAGCCAAAACAAAATGAAAATGTATTGCGTGAAGTACAAGCAAAAACTTGATTTGAATTACATATGCCACAGCTGGAAGTATCACCACAGCTAGCAGGCAGAGTGCTTCTTTGGAAGCAGATATTTGGCAAATTCGTACACACTAAGCCATCTGGACAGGTAAATAACTGTTCGGTATATGGTTTTGAATCTATTAAAGCAAAAGATACAATAAAAAAAAAACGCAACTGAAAATTATATGGATTATTACTTCCAAAACACATATGGTAAGAACTTAAATTGACACAGGCCACATTATTATCCTGGCAAACATTACAAGCGGCATTTACTGAATTATAAATAAGAAAACAAAATTTTATGAACGTTAACTGCAACTTCTAAAAATTAAAAAATATATATGTAAGTATATGCATTAAAAGAATGCAATATGTTGCTTTTGTTAAAACATTTAAGAAAACTCTTACTAAATTATTAGCTCTCACAACTACTTTCATTTTAAAACTTTCTACTTTTTTTTTAAATAGTGGTTAGCACTTTGTAACGTCTTTTGTTTTAGCTTCAACGCTGACTGACGACTAAACATTGTTGTATTTATTAAATCTTTCCATGCATTCATTTATATTTTGCTGACAATAGGGTGGCACTTAAACATGTAAATTGTTTTGAATTAAAATTTATTAAACATTAGTCGCGCTACAAAAAGTGGAAAAAGGGTTTAAATAATTTTGTCATTCCTTTTGTAATTTCTACAATATTCGTTTCCGACCCCATAAAGTATATATATTCTGAATTCTTACGCATAGCGAAGTCGTTTGAACGATGTATGTCTGTCCGTCCGTGTTAGTGTTGAAATCAAGTTTGCCGAGGCACCACGACTACTTCTTATTTTTCTAAATCATTTGGAACAATGAAGTACCTCCAATTGAAAAAACAAATATATAGGGCGATAAAGAATTGAAAAATAATAAAAAAACATCGAGTGAAAAAATTGGCGCTCGCCCATATTTTCCGATACAAAATATCAATATGGGTACCATTTTAAAGCTCCTGAAGAGATCTTTAAGTAAATACTAAAATTTTAAAAAATGCTTAACCCATTAAGAGCTGATGGCATTTTTATGTAAAATGATGAGTATGTGGTATTTAAAACATTTTTCTTATTTTTTTATTCTATACGACCCCAATATTTGCTTTTTTGGTTGGAGTTACTTCACTAGATTTACATATATGGTGAAGGGTATATAGGATTCGACAAAGCCGAGTATAGCGCTCTTACTTGTGTTTTATTAAAATTTAAATTTAGAAAAATATGTTTTTACATATTTATTGTAGAGTTCTGTAAACAGTGCTAAAAATTCTCCATCTAGAAAAATAAAATGTGCTGCCAACAGTTAAGTACCCGTAAAATTAAATGCCTTTACATTTTTATCTCTATCGAAAGTATTTTTATTTTAAGTATTCTATATTTGCACTAAGGTTCTAAGGGACTTCCTCACAAAATTTAACTCAAATTGATCTGGCAGTTTTTACGTGATGCGAACACAAACAGACAAAAATTCAAAAAAAAAAAAAGTTTTGTATTCCATATTGATGACTATCTACACCAACAGCAAAATTTTGAAAAAATATTTTATCTACAGAAATAATCCCCCCAGCAAGAAATGAGTGAGGGCAACCAATCCATACACAATTATCGACTAACACATTTGTTATAATTTCATGCAAAACCGGCGTTGCCGTTATACAGCTTTTCGTAATAAATGTAAATGATTTTTTTTTTTGTTAGTTAAATCTACGTTTTAACTTGTGTTCATACAAACTTGATTAGAAAAGTTCAAAATACAGCTTATAAAAAGATTTGTAATTAAAACTGTTCCAAAGATCAGGCAAATTTTTTTTTATATTTTTTTAATAAAATAAAGTCACTTTCCGTTTGCTTCAGATATCACACGTATGAAAATGTTTACATCATTTTTTTCATTTTCCTTTTAAGTATATAATAGAAACTTTATTCTACGCAGTGATGGATATTTCCATCATCAGTGATTGTCGTTTGATGGATCAAATGATGGTCACTGTTCTTGTAGGCCATTACTGCTTTATAATATGTATAGATTCTAAATAAACTTTACTTCTGAAAAGCCTTTAACAGATAATGAGTTAAAAAGATAACCATGATTTTAATATTTATATTTCTTTTTTGCAAAAAAAATTATTTACAATAATTAAGTATGAAGAATACTAAAGCAAGTTTTTAAAATTTCACTAAACTTTCTGCTTTAAAAAAAGACCTTTGTTTTGTCATTATCACGCTGTAAGTTTAAGAGATAATTTATTTAATTAATAATTTCATAAGCGTTAGATAACTATTATTATAAATTTTTACAATTGCTTGCAATAATGGTAAAAAGTTAAATTTTCAACAAATTTTCAGAAAAAAATTTAGAGTTGTAGGCAAAAAAATAATTTCGGTTAAAAGCGAATAATAAAACAGAAAAAATAAAAGTTAAAGAAAAACTAGAAATGATTGAAAAATTAAATTATAAACAAAACATCTCTATTCAAACAGGAATTTTAATTTCGGACCAGCTTTAATCCCAGGCAGAATTAAATATTTTTTAATAGATGAATTATTTTTAATTAAAAAAAACTAAATAAATTCACTAAAAATCAATTCAGTAATTTTTGTTGTTACACATGTACAGCTGAAAAGCGTCAGAGTTAAAAAGACCAAAAACTCACAAAAATAAAATTCTTAGCCATTTAGAAGTTGAAAATATTCTACATACGTAATGAAAATTGTTACTGTTTACAAAAAGAGGCCTTAAAAAGCATTCATCATTTTGCCCTAAAAAAACATAAATTCGATAAATAAGTACCATCCTACTAATTTTTTAAATACATTCTTTGTTTATTTTATACTGCAGTGTTAATTAGTGACGGTTTATTTCTTTTGAAGTTTATCTAAAATACAGTTAAAAGCAAAAGTCTCAGTTCCTTACCAACATATTATGTTTTCAATGTTTCTTAAAAGCCAATCTCATTGACACACAAAAAATCAATTAAAATAAGTTTTTATATCAACAGAGTGTATTCGAACCAAAAAAGCATTTCAAAAATAAGAAAAATAGATTAAAAATTTCTGGCAATTTTGGGCACTGGCCTTTCTCTGAGTATCTTGACCTTATAGCCGCAAGGGAGGATTGCGACTGACCGGCTCTGCAAGCACGTCAAAAGTTCTCTCATTACCTGGAATATACTAGGGATGTGACACTGATTGGCCTAATAAGTTTTACGAGAAACTCTAGGTGGTTCTAACGGCTTCGGAAACTGAAGTTGTAATTGCTTGTTTGTGCATTGTGTTGGCCTTATGGCCTCTGACTGAACTAGTTTCATGTGGGCTGGCCGCATAAAGTTTATAAAAATAAAATAAAAAAAATAGCTGTTATTCAACTCTTTAGGTCTTTTAGAATTGTAATGTATTTCTGTTTCAAGCGCATACGCAACCTAAAAACTGTAAGAGATAGAATTTTAATAAACTTTTATTTAGGTGTAGGGAGTCAAAGAATATAAATTGAAAATGTTTCAATAAAATCGTGATTAATATTTTTTTTGTTAACTTGACATAGAATGCAATGGAAAAAGTAAATATAGAGCTGTTTTTTTAAATTTAGTGTAGGTTCATTTCTAACAAAAAAAAAAGTAAACAGCTCTCAAGATAAATCTAAAAAATTTTTATCACTTCGTCACGTTTACTGCCAGCTTCATATCATTTTCACATGAGATAAACTTAACTATGTATATGATTTAATCTATTGACGTCTGTTTCGCAATTACACCTCGTCTATCTTTAAAAAATTTCTTAAAGTGAAACAGATTCAAAACAAAACATGTTAATTAAAAATGGCTGTAAATTATATAATTGAAATGGCCTGAAAGATTTGAAATTGTATGGGTAAAAGAAATATTTTACGACTTCGTGTTTTGATGATTCTAATTGGTAATGTTAGTTTCTAATATATATATATGTATATATTTTATGGAATATTGGCATAATATAAAAAATAAAAACACTTGCAAGTTCAAAGGGTATATGAGGTATATGAGGCGGAGTGTACAATGCATGAGTTACAGTTATGATTCGATGAGAAATTGAACCTAGACGCCTCAGATGGTTAAGATTTTTTTATAATTTTCAAAATATATGCAGTGTTATAAGGTAGGGTGCTGTGTCAAATAGCAAAGCGTTAATATAGTCGTAAAGACTACATTTAGAATAACACCACCTTGTTCTTTTTTGGTTTCGCTTCCGAGGCCCTGGCTATGAAAAACTTCTCCATGGATTCGCTTGGAAGGTAATTTTTAGCCATTTTTCTTTTTAAATTTGACTTTATTTAAAACTATAATTTCGTGTTTAATATTCAATTTAGAGGAAAGATGTGAAGATAAAAGCTGTTTGAACTCTTATAGAAAACCTTTTAAAAAGGAAATTTTTTGTAATGATAAAGAAAATAAACATTTTATCAACCATTAGAGGGAGTGCGACACGCCTAATTTCTTATTGATTAGCCTGAAATTTTTGGTAGTAGTGTTTTATTAGCAATTCCGGTCTATTCAAGGTAGGGACTTGACATACAAAGGATCTATTTGTATATGTATGAGATTACTTAAAATTAAGCGCGTACAGCGAGAGTCCGAAGGTTTTATTAATCTCTTGCTTCTGACAGTATTAAACATTATATTACAATATACAGATGGATTTCCAATTAAAAAATTAGCAAACTAAATACCACAAATGGGTTAGAACTACTTTAGGCTTATATAAGCTTTTAAACAATAAAAGTTCGCTTGCTATGGCCCTAAGAGCTATTGCTTTATCTAGCGATGGGTTAGGGTTACATAATGTGTTTTTATGCATTCTAGAGTCCACAAAAAATGCTGCCAACTGTCATTGAAAAAACATTTTAATGAATTCTGGAATCCTAACATTTCCCAAACTAATTGCTCTTATTATTTCTGGCAACATCTTTCTGACAGTTTTCCAAAAAATTATTAAAGATAAAATAGCTACTTTTCAATCAATGTGTTACTTGCTGGTGACTCTTTTAACGATGATATATAATCCTGTCTTATGTATTGTAAAAGCATGAATAGTTTGCATTTAATTTAATTTAAACCACCAACATTGGTCGCTTACCTAGTAAATTAAAAAAAATTGAAAAGTAAGTACCTACAAAGGTTAAAGTTAACTTAATCTCGAATCCAAGAAGTGGCTCTCAAAACATTAGTAAGACACTTAAATAAACTGGTATAAAAAATATTTTTATTTAAGACTTATATTATGCAATTCTCAACCAACATTTATTATTTACTAAATTTAACACTAATACATGATATTAAATGCGTATGATTTTAAGTTACTTATAGAGCTAAAGATTACAGCTTAAAGCATATTTTAAGATAATAACACGCTACACTGTATTTCACCATTGCACACCATTTTTTTTTTTTTTTTTTTTTTTTTTTTTTTTTTGTGAGTAAAAAAGAACAAAAACCAGAGATAAATGGATATCTGTAATTCATGTTATTTAGCTAAGTTAAAGAGTAAATTTTGTATTTTATGAGAAAGAGATAAACTGGAACTTTTTTAATTGTTAAAGAGCTTAAAGAACAAATGGAAAAATAGCACGTCTTTGCTTGGGATATTCCTTGAATTCTTTGCGATAGTTGCGATGTTTGCCCAATGCCCAAATCGACATTTGATAGGCGCCAGCAATAGCAAACAGGAAAGCTGGTAAACAAGAAGTCATAATGGAGAATGAAAACCAAGAACCAATTTCGTACGTATAATTGGGACAAGAAACCAAGCTAAAAAGAAAACAATAATTTATATTTAAAATATTAGCTATAATATATACAAAAATAATTATTTTTATAACTTACTGGAACAAATTGGTTAGAGGATTGGCATCAGGAACAGGAATCTTACGTACTTTAGTACCGGGAGGTCTTAAGTTACGTAAAGTAATGTGTATTGAAAAGTTGCCTAATTCGCAGAACTAAAAATAGAGAGAATTTTTTATTTCATCAGATCTTAGAATTAAAATTTTTATAAAATTATTATTTAATTTTATTTATTTTAATCGTGCGTAATTCCTTAAAAAAATATATCTTAATAACAACAAAATATCTGTAACCCTTCGTCTCCACTAGCCATCAACTTGTTATGAGCATCATGTTGCACATGAATTCGGCTAATGTACTCTCAATGTTCATGATGTTCGAACATTTGCCTGAGCAATGATGTTCGCCATCAGATATGAAGTCTTTATTTGGAATTAACGACATCTATTGATCAACATTGCGTGTTAACACTCTCTTTCTTGTTAATAACATTAAAACAACCTTGACAACAAACAGAAAAATCATGGACATGGAAGAATATAAACATCAGCACTTTTTTTCCACATACAAGAACACGGACAAATTAATACCATTGTTCTGTCGGCGTTATGTGCATGTCTTGTTCAATTTGATGGCGACTGGAGGCGTAGGGTAACAAAAATTTGAAATAAAAAGGAATTCTGTTAGGAAAGCATTTCCGTTGTTTTTTCTGATAAGGGATTTTTTATAAAGAGGTGTGAATAGTAAAACGTATGTAAAACAACTAAATCAAAATCATGCCCTTCTAACGAACCGTCTACACTGTGATTAATATCATAGGATATTTACCTCAACGAGCGTCGAGTTCAACCACAGAAATAATTTTCCTATGTATAAAATTGCAGTGACATGATATTTATAAGAGATCTCATCAAAACAATTACGTGAAATGATGTAAATAAACTCTATACAAATTTAATATTCACCCTTATTCTGTATGGCGGGGCAATACAATGCGACGGTAATTTTAATCGTTTTTTTTAATCGGTATTCTCGTTGTCAATATTGCCACTTATTGATGACTTACAATATGAATTTGGTATTTTGTAAAAAACTGTTACGGTATCATTTCTGTATATAAAATATTTTTTTGAAAATTTTGGTTTGGATGTAGGTAATGAAAATGGAATACAAAACACCTATTTTTTTAATATATGTCTTTCTGTCTTTCTGAAATTTAATGCAACAGGAAAAGAAAATAACTGGACTGCTAGATAATTGTGAGAAATTTAGATTAATTTTAACAAATCTGTTCCCAGAATTAATTAAATATTTATTTCAATATTTATTCCTTAATTAAATATTTATTTACAAATACTTATTTATTTATTTTTTATTTTTTTATTTTAGTTATTTATTTGCAATACTTATTATTTAAAACTAAAAAATGAAAGGCAGTAATACCTTTTACCTTCATGAGTGTATTCTACCCAAATTTGGCATATAAAATTCAGGAGTCTTGAATCTCAAGCCAAATTGATTAAATAAGAACTGTATTCAACCAACTCTCTCTTTCTCTCTCTCTCTTAAATTTCGATACCTGAAGGAATCAAGCGCAATTAATGTAGATTAACGTAAGAAATTACCTCTACGTAAAAAAGGTACTCTATACCATTTAAGTTAAATGTAAATAGAATTAATATATAAATCTCTTTGTAAGTTTGTTTGTTTGTGCTTGCGTCAATCACGACTAAACGACTAAACCGATTTTCAATTGTCCTTTTGGTAAAACAATCATTTTCAGTAATCATTTTAGTGTGACTGAGTCCAAATTTTAAACTGCTTTTGATTTCTATGAAATGATTGAAATTTGTATTTTCTATATGCCAACAGATGGCGCTTCTGTTTGCACTTACATTAAAAAATGCTTAAAAACTTTAAAAATTATTATTAATTGGATAATCGTTTTAATGGTCTTAAATACTAAAAATCATTTGTGAGTAAAGTTTAATCAAAGTTGCGTATTAAAACTTAAAAACTTGCCTCAAAAACGCTGACTTTGCGAACTATTAAAGTAAAATGAAAAAACTATTACAGTAAAATTAATAAATTGTAAAATTTTTCGACGTATAAATAAAAACGTAGGGTGGTATCCTAATCAAGAGCTAATTTTGTATAAGATATTGACACAATACTTTAATACCTTAATTATACGACATTGCTTGGATTTATTTGAAAACTTTATGTAAAGATCTGCTTTTTCGAGATTTTCAGATGAAAAGTAACTCTGATGCCTGTAGAAGGAAAAATCACATTCATGGTAAGTATATACCCAGCAAGAAATGAGTGAGGGAAACTTATGCATACACAATTATCTACTAACACATTTGTAATGATTTTATACTAAAACAGCGTTCCCGTTACAAATTACGGCGTTCGATATCGATCGAAATTTCTATAGAATTTAATTGTAAATTTTGATCGATATCGAACGCCGTAATTTGCCTCCAGCCAAATTTTCATTATTCATGTTAGTGTAAAAATTGTGCTGGGAAACATTCAGTACTATGTAACACCTAGTTCGCACACGTCAAGTTTTCTTGCACCAATTCTGAATTTTGTTGAAGAGAAAGGAGTGCAGAATCATTTTATTTCTGGTTTTTTATTTATTTATTTATTTATCAGCGGTCATTCTGAACTTTATTAAACATTATGACCTGCGTTTATACAATGTCAAAATCCTGTCTTGAAATATTATTTAGGTGAGTACAGAAAATTTTGTGAATTATAAAGTAGTGTTGGAGTGCGGACTTGCAGCATAAGAATTAGTTAAAATAAAAGAAATGAGCAACGCAAATACCAAGGTGCAAAACTTTTGATCAAGAAAAAATACAGATTTAAAAATAAAAAACAAATGTCACATAACTTAATTCCGATCGAAAGTGGTTCCAATTCCGCAAATTAGTTCTTCAGAAAATAAAAAGCGATTTTTTTTTTTTTTTGTGAAACCATTTTTAAATTCCAAAGTGTAATTGATTTTCTCTTTAATTTCATTTTTAAGGTTATTAATTTTTTTTTTGGTATCCTTATTTAAATAAGCCTGTTTCTTACTTTGGCGTGACCAATGCCATATTACATTTTTTATGAATACACAAAATTGATCTTAACCTGAATAAAGTAAAAAATTCGATTGGAATTATAAATAAGAAATTAAAATTAAGGATAAGGGATCCTGTGATTTCGCGTCCAGTGAACGTGATTTTGAAATCACCGTTCTTTTAAATAGTTACCGTGATCACCGTTAAATAATATACTATGCAAACAGTAACCATAATGCAAAATTTATTATGATCTTTACATTCAAAGCAACTGTAATTAAATTTGGCCAGTAATAAAACATTCGGTAACACAGTTTGATTATAGGTTCAAATAAAAAAGCGCACAACGTTCTTTTGTTTTTAATTACATATGTGTGTGTGTGTGAAGTTTCGAAAAAAAAGCTGTAGTCAATAAGTCGAAGCAAGAAAAAGCTACTTTGAAAAACCCGTTTTGACTTATAAAAGAATGATAAGGTCAAAAGTACTTATACTTTTCGGCTTTAATCAAGTTTGCGGGCACTGCTCCAAAATAAAAAAATGTTACCTACAGGGTGCAAATTGCAATTAAACCATCATTAAAGATCAGAGCTAATTTATGCATATGTATGGTTATAAAAATTTCTATTTATTTAAATAAATAAAAATATATTTATATTTTAATATATTTATTTACTTCTACAAAGTAAAATCAGATTTACGTTTGTACGTGTACAAATAAAAAATAACGTTCTTACACGGAAGTGTTGTTTGATAAACTCAGTCATTGTGGTGATCAGTGATTTTTTAATCACAGTGACTTAATCACAAGTACTAAAATATCTCTCATCTTTAATTAAAACCGTTCCGGTCGGAATGTGTTCATACCTGATAATTAAAAAAATCAACTAATAATTTCCTAAAAAAAAAGCGTGATACTATTTTTGAACGCGGGAATGCGTACCTTTGGTTACAGAATTTATAGACTGGATCTGATAGGTGATGCCTCTTTTAAAAACTTTAAATATGTTATCTTTGGAATTACTCATTCGATTACAAAATATAGTAAACAAGGCTATAACATATTTTACAATTCCCAGAAAGACACTAAAATTCGACCCACGCAATAATGGGTACAATAAGCTAATAGAATTAATATTTTCGAAATAAAACAATTAAAATTGAGAAATATACATTTTAAAACTTTTGCACAGAAGTAACAGATTTTTCATTTAATAATTTATAAGATTCCCAACATTAATGAAAATTTAATTTATTCATGTTTATATTTACTTACCACAAATCCAGCTAATCCAATCCAAACTTGACACATACTAGGTTCGGTAAAGAATGGGTGATTGACATGATAAGATACATAAGCGGTGAAACCCCAATAATAAGAGCAATTTTTAAAAAGATTACGTAATGGCATAGTTGCATGAGAGAAGCGATGGACAAATATTGTTTCCAACAAACGCTTTACATAATGAACCGTATAACAAGCTGCAGCAATGCTAAAATAAATTTTATACAATAAAATTAGTATACACTTTTATATTAAAAACAAAGGTAAAATAAATACGGTAATTAATTAAAAAACAAAATGAAAGAAGAAATGACAAAAAAAAAAAAAAAAAAAGGAATATATTTCAACGCGAAGAATTGCTGTAACATTTGTATTCGTTTATGGAAATCGAAAAGGTCAATTTAGGTTAAATAAATCTAATAGAAACCGAATTTTGCTACAGGTATTTATGAAAATGCTTATGTAAATATGCTTTGCAAACAAATACGAAAAATTATTAAAGTTTACATATTCAACTTTAAACTTTGTCTTATTTCGTCACTAAAAACATATTTTAGAATTTCTATTAAGCACTTACTGTGTTGTTAAGCTAATAGGAAGTTCGGATTGTTTTCCGTATACTACTTCTGGCCTAATGTAGAAGAGCAAATAAACAATAAGTGGTCCGGCATACTCAGCTAAGAAAACAGTCTTCCAGCCAATTTGCGGCCCCAAATCCTTAATGTATAAACAATCACCAGAGCGCAAATTTAATGATTGCAAAGTATCAGAAAACTTTAAAGCTTTTCCACGTTGTTCCAGGCGTATCGATTGTCTATCGGGATGTGGTGTTAATTTTAGCTTTTGATGTATTAACTCTCGTAAGTCTCCAATATTTGTCTCTACAGGAACAGTGATTTTCCCAAAGGGTTTGGAATTTTTTGCATTTAATATTTCTAGCTGCAAAAAGTCAAAGATCAATTATTAAGCAAATCTATTAATTTCTCTTACTTACATCCATTTATTATTAATGCTTATGTATTTGTTAATCGCAAAAAAATTTATTTGGTTTAAAACTGCTGCAAAAATTAACGATGCACCTTTCGTTTAAAGAGCTCAAAAACTGATGGATAAATTTCATAGCCCAAGTGTGTAAAGTTGCTATTGGTAAGTTGTTAAATGGTGTAAATAATAAATACCGCAACAAGGCGACACAAATATAACTTAAAGATTAGGGCATAAACACTGTAAAGATTAATTTCCGCTTAAGTTTTAAATTTTACATTAGCTTTGTTCAATAACTTAAACTTGTTACTACTCTTTGCTAATTGTTACTAAATTGTGCTCACGTACTTAAATAACGGCTTAAATCTAGTTTACGGACGCAGCTTGAAAATGAAAAAAAAGTTATCTACCGGGTGTAAAATTTAATTTTAAGCAAAAAATGTAAAAATGAAAAATAAAACGGCGACGCTTGGTTTCCGAGTTATGGGCCTCTCAAGTTTGTAAGGACAATATGGAATATATGAAGTATTTTGTGGTGAAATGGGGCAATATTGGTATCATTGAAAAGGTAATTTAATTATCTATTAATTATCTATTAATTGTATTTTTTTATAGATAAAATGATAAAGTAATTTAAGTTGTTGTAAAGAAGTTGTTTTTTTATTTTATGACTTGAACTATTTTTTGTTAATTTTTTAATTTTTGTTTAAGAAAATAAATTTTTAATATGTATGATGCCTTTTACATCTCATTTTGCCGTAAATTCTTTAATGTAGGTATGCCATATTATACTTAAAAATTTTAAAGGTCCGTAGCTCCAAAACTAAGAGTTGGTCGGAAAATTAAAAAAAAAATTTTTTTTTATTATTTTTAATATTTTCCTTTTAAATTGAATAGATATTGAAATTACCTTTCCAATGATACCCATATTGCCACATTTCACCACAAAATATTCGATATATTCCATATTGTCCACACAAACTTGAGAGGCCCATAACTCGGAAACCAAGCGTCGCCGCCAAATTTTTCATTATACATTTTTTGCTTAAAATTAAATTTTACACCCGGTAGATAACTTTTTTTTCATTTTTAAGCTGCGTCCGTAAACTAAATTTGTTCCTTATATATTATGAGTTCTTATGCTTAGCGAAGTGGATTGAGCGACGTCCGTCTCTTATGAGCATTAGATGAGCTAGAGAAAATTGAGGTATGCCAGTCGATCAGACATAGTGCCGAAAGAGGTGCTATTGAAAATCAGCATGATCGGCCTACCTCTAATTTTTCATATCATTTGGAACAAAGAAGTATCACCAATCAAAAAAATAAATATAGAAATATAGATAGAGAATTAAGAAATTAGAAAAAGCATTAAGTAAAAAAATTGGCGCTCGCTCTTATTTTCCGATTTACGGCCCTCTGAAATTTTCAAATTTTTTAAATTATCAAAGTGGGTATCATTTTAAAGCTTTTGAAGAGATTTTTAAGAAAATACTAAAAATTTTTAAAAATGCTTAACCCATCAAGAGCCGATGGCATTTTTATGTAGAATTATATATATGTAGCACTTTTTTTTTAAATCTGTCACCCCAATATTTGCTTTTTTGATTGGAGTTACTTCTCTAAGCTTGACTTACATAGATAGAGAAACATGGCGCAATAACCAGGTAAATGCATTACCTTTTACGTGTATTTTGTTTTTGCAAAAACTAATTCGAGCTGTCAAAAACGTCTAGCAATATGTGTGTATGTATTCAAATATATTTTTAGTGGCTTTCTTATTTTTCACAAATGCATACACACATTACTAGACGCTTTTGATAGCTCGAATTAGTTTTTACAGAAAACAAAATACACGCAAAAGCTAAAACATATGATGAACACATGATCTGAAGCAGTCACCTGTTTGATGCGCCTTGTAGTGAAAGGTATATTAGATTCGGCCTAGCCGAATAAAGCATTCTTGCTTGTTTCAGTTATAATTTTTTTAAAAACTTTTTTACAGCGTGTACAAATTTTTATCTTGCATAAAGATACATATTGGAACACTCATATTTAAGGACACATAGTTTTGCACGTAAGAATGATATTAAGGTGAATCTTATTTTGTTTGATAGAAAATTGTGTCATTTATAATCACATAAATAAAAAAATAAAATAATAGAACAAAATTTTAATGTGTTGCTGATCTTTGACAATTTGAAAATTTTGGTTAAAACTTGAGGAAAGTAAACATAATAAATATGCAATAAAATTTTTATAAATTAAACAAATAAAAAATAACTCTGTGGATGTCTAGTTGGTCAGTTAAATTCAAATAGCAAAAAAAATATGCAACCTTACGATAAAGAAAATTCCAAAAATCCCAAAATTGAAATTGTTTTACCATAAAATCTCTATATAGAGTAGGGCTCACAAAAACTTTCAAAACAATTCGTAGTATATATAGCTTTTCTATAGTTGTCTTCTCTTTCCGAACTCAGTTTTGTTATTTTAGAAAATACGAAAAAACACCGTTTTTTTAAATCAGACAAAAATTTAAGATGTGCCAAGCATTAAAAACATTTTCAGGTACGAAGTATTTAACTTCGATAGTGGATGGTACCAAGCTCCAAAACTTAAGCTCAAATACTCCTCTGCTATGCTCATGTACAATTTTGAAGTAATCGGCCGAGCCGTTTACAAATGGCTTTGATTCTGACCCACTGTGCGCTGTCATTTAATAAAACGTGCAGATCGTCTAAGCTTGAAACTATAAAGCTGGATTCACTCATTGTTTCGGAACAAAATTTTTGTTCCGAAACATTTTTTTTTATATGTAGTTTGACGTTTTTCTTTTTGAGAGAGAGAGAGAGAGTGAGACTCGTCAAACTACATATAAAAAAAAATTTCGGAACAATAATTTTGTTGGGAAACAATGGGTGAATCCAGCTTAAGAAATTTACAAAGCTATCACTAAGATTCTTTTGGAAACAATGAATCTAAGCTAGTGATCGGTTAAACAAATTTCATTATAAGTTTTAAGTTGTATAGAGTTTTTTGAATAAACTTTTCCTTAACATTGTCTGTTTAAAAGTTTATGATATTTAATTGTTGTAATACTTTTAAGTAAATTCTTATACTATTGTGCTTTAATAATTTAAGCTGATATTCAATAAAAATTCATCATGATTTATAAATTTAAATAAATAAATAATTTGCTGATTATATTACCGTACTTCGTTTTTTTGCTAATCTGCAGTTTATGTACACACATATATAAAAAAACTGCTTAATTTATTTTAATTGAACGTACGTTTAATTTACTTCATTTCTTTATCTACAATTTTAAGAGTGAAATTCCGCACTCTTATTAGTTTTAGTTGTCAAACTCAGGCGGAAATATTTTTGTGCCATAAATATGCATGTTTTTTAACATACCTGCGCGTTCATAAATGACTATACCTATTTTTGCTTAGATATTTTATCTCAAATTTTTACTTTTTTAAGAACCGTTCTATCATGGCATTTCACATGAAACGGGTTTCATAAAATTTCCGCTTGTTGGAAAGACGTGTAGCGAAGCAAGCGGGGCAAGTAAAACGGGATGGCTTAAACTTTGATTGGATGTTTTTTATACCCTTCACCACAAAAGTTGGAAAAAGGTTATATCTAAGCTTTAATTACATTTGTTAATTCTACAATATCCATTTCCGAACGCATAATATGTATTCATATATTCTGAGTTCTTATGGGTAGCGAAGTCGATTGAGCGATGTCCACTACATAAGCTAGATAAAATTTAAATATGCCAATTGATTAGACATAGTTTCGAAAATTTTGCAAGTGAAAATCGGCAATTAAGAGCTGGTAACATTTTTATGTAAATTTTTTTCTTATTTTTAATATTTTTTTTTATTGTTGTTACTTCACTAAACTAGGCCACCAGACGTGGTGTTTTTTGCACTGTCCGGAAGGATATGTCCCGATGCTGTTGATTTGCAATAGCAACATTTTCGAAACTATGTCTAATCGGTTATCGTATTTAAATTTTCTTTAGCTCATCACGGACGGACAAAAGGTTATACGACCATCGAACATCGTTCAAAATGGCTTGTCTGATATAGCCAATATAAAAATATTTAATATTAGTTATAAAAACATTTTTATTTAATTTTATAAAAGAAATTATAATAAAACATAACAAATTGCACTGCTTATAACAATTTAAACACGCTTTCTTTTGAAAAATACAAAATTGATTCATATGTAAAAGGTATAAAGCAAACATAACATTTAGGTAAAACATATAAATATACTAACTAGTTCTAAAATCAATGAATAGCTTTTAAGTAATTTAGTAAATAATAAAATTAAAAACTTTATTTATGAACACACATACAGTCAGGGACTAAAGTTTAAATACACCCCAATAATTGTATGTTTAGAGAAAAGTAAACGTTTCAGAAATACTTAAAGTATGCAGTTTTATTTAGTTTCACTAATAACAAAAAACAATAACAAAAGTATTAACGTCATTAAAAATATAACGGTACTTTTCACAATAACTACAAAATGCAGACAAAGAACTCTCTTTTATTTCTTAAATTAAATTCTTTTATTACAAGCCAGCACTTATTATTAGTAGCATTCTTGCCTTATTGGTGTTTTTTTTTTTTTCGAAAATTATGGGCAAAGGTAAAGAAATTGAGTCTAACATCAAATATTTAATAATAGCACATTTTAACGAAGGAAAATCCTATAGAGAAATTATTAAATTTGCCATTTTGAAGTTTTCAAAATATAATTGAACAATAAAAAGAAATTGGTTCAGTTGCAAATATGCCCAGAAGCGGTCGTCCCTAAAAACTAACCAATCGTGATTTTAACCACACCGTAAGAGAAGTGAATAAAAATCCAAGAATAAGCGCACCAAGACTTGCAGATGATATCGCTAATGAACATGAATACTACGTAAAATTAATAGATCAGGTGATCGAATTCGCTTCACAAATTTCACAGAACCAACGTCAAAATTTGTTCAATTTTAAAATTGAAAAAATATTTTTAATAATAAATTTGTAGATAAAATAGTTAATGTGCAAATAAACCGTTGTGTGAAAAGTGAAAAGGGTACGTGTGCCCAAGAAGTGCAGTTAAAATATCAAACAAAAAAACAACATTTATAAACACGCCGTCTTGAGAAGACATTGATTTGTTCAACAATTGAACAATTTCATGTGCGCACATTAAATTGGCTTGTGAAGACCATCGTTGTCGATGTCTTGTTCTTGTTCAAACTGCGATGTCAGAACATATGTTCGAACAACGATGTCTGCCATCAAACGTCACTTTCATATTAAAAATTTAAAAAAGATTAAATTAAGCCAATATTTAAACCAAAAAGACTGTAAATTTATTAAAAACTGTGAACAAACAATACATGAACATCGCTACGTTTTCTCCACATAGAAAACATGAACAAATTTTTGTTCCGTACTCTGCCGACGTTTTGTTCATGTGCGAACAAATCAAAAGAAAACTTTTCAACTGACAAGTCAGTTAAATTACATGTTTTCTTATAAGCGTTGTCACAAGCAATGCGTGTCCGTTAACGCAAAGTACGAAATTTGGTCAACTTTTGACGTATGTTGGATACTTTGACAACTGTCAACTGCTTCTTCTTCTCTTATAACACTTGCTGTGTTTCAATTGTGTTTTGTGATTTTAATAAAACAATTTTGGTGGCAAACACTAAAATACAAATTTGATTAAATTAACAGGTGAATAAAATACAAATTAAATTTAAAAGTGAATAAAAATAGAGAGAAAACTTTGATTTAGCACCCGTCAGTAAAGTATTCATTGTGCCAACCTGATCCGTCGTTACTTTGACTTTAGTTGAATTTGTCAAAGTTTTGTTCAATTCAGTTAGAAATCCTGTGCCAAAATGAATTTTATCCATATTCAAATATGAATTCTGTTAATGATTCACCTTTTTTAAATTTTTTATTAATTCATCGCTGTTTTCTGTATTAGCTAATATATTAAGTTTAAAAATTTTTCTTGCAAATGTAAGGAGTGAGGTATAAGGTTTTTGATGCATAAAGGCTGGGGCACATAGAATCCGTCATACGTTGTACTTTGACAAATTTAACTAAAGTCAAAGTTGCGACGGATGTGGTTGGCACAATGAATACTTTGCTGACGGATGTTAAAGTTTGCTCTCTATTTGTTAATTTAATTAAATTTGTATTTTATTGTTTGCCACCAAAATTGTTTTATTAAAATCACAAAACGCAATTGAAACACAGCAAAAGTTAAAAGAAAATAGAGAAGAAGAAGCAGTTAATAGTTGTCAAAGTATTAACTATACGTCAAAAGTTAAAAGTTGACTAAATTTCGTACTTTGCGTTGACGGACACGTATTGATTGTGACAACGCTCATAAGAAAACATGTATTTTAACTGACTTGTCAGTTGAATTTGTCAAAGTTTAACGTATGACGGATTCTATGTGCCCCGACCTTAACTCTTGCATCCATATGTCAGATTGGCAAACCATATTTATTTGTTCTAAAGATAATCTTATCATTTCAATATAAAATATTTTTGGGAATGTTTGGATTTAAAGGAATCAAGCACAATTAACATAAATGATTCCAAATAATAAATATATGTTGATGTTTTATATATAGTTTTACATGGTTAATATTTTAAAATAATAATATGTCAAACTTCATTAGCCGATAAATTATTTAACCATGCTTGCAGTCTTTTATCGTTCTTTCTTTCCTTATAAAAACAGAAACTCTGTAAAACTCGTGTTGATAAAAGACTGAAAGAACCAATCATTTGTTGTTTTACAAAATCGTCATCAGGGATGTCTGGCAACATTATGTCAGTGTTTCTTTTTTTATTTTGCTTTTTACAAATTCCGCGGTGGGTTTTTCTTAGTGTGAACCGACTCTCCGTGATTGGATTTTTTCTTAAAGGGCCTTATCCAGTTAAATTTATAAAGTGAATAATAAAAAGTTAATTACTTAAAAAAGTCGCCGAGATGGTAAGCGACTTAGAAGAAAGGTTAGTATTAAGGAGTACTATGAAGGTCATGAGAATTGTGCTGAAGGGCATAGACAAAAACAGTTTTTCTCGTTATAATGAAAGAACGAAGGAAGCGATTCTCCTTGCATCTTAATTTAATCGTTATGCAATGTTTTTTTTTGGAGATTTTACTCAACAAGTTTAAGAATTTTTGGATTTGTGCGAACCTTTTTCAATAAATAAGCTTGTGTTTCCTTTGTGTTTAAAAGCTTTTATATATCGTCCTTATTTGTAAACGCTAACAATCTCAATGTACAAATGCTTTGATGGAACTGTTTATCTGTTAAAGCCATTTCTTTGCTATGCACCACGTGTAATAAACCAAAATATTTAGATTGCTGAAGTAACTTTGACCTTTAATAAAAATATTTTACTCGTTTATTTCTAGCACCCAAAAAATTCCCACATTTCACATTATTCGAGAGGTTTATGATAGTACCAATGCTCATCAACGTTTTGAAGCAGAACTTGACAAGGCCCTCGAGGCTAAAGTTGATTATATAATTATAGAGCCACCACGGCTAGGAGACGAAACGGGCCGTTGGATAACAGTTGGGAATTGTTTGCATAAAACAGCTGTTGTTTCTGGAATGGCATCATTGTTGTCGAGTCTTTTGTGGCAAAATCGTCCAGTCATTGCAGGCCCTATGTGTGCTGTATCGTTATTTTGCACCGGCCTGTATACAGTCTCATGGAATTATGATCCCTGTTGTCAGTACCAGGTATTAGTAAATTAACAAAGTTTGAGAGCTTTTCTTCTGTTTTAGCTAGTTACATTTGATTTTCGTGATATTAGTTTTTATTGATATACAACTAATGTTTCTTATTTTTAAACAGGTGGAAAATAATGAAGAAGTTCTAAACAAACTTCCTTTATCTGACGTTTCTTCACCTGTGATCTTAAGCTATCAACCTAATACGAAAACCAAATATCTTCATCGCAGTGTGACTCTTTTGTCGGCTGCGTTTTGTGCTTGGCAAATCTGGCGGTCGTACAAGTAGTTTAGATAATTAAATGTCACCAACAACAAACTTAACAAACAATGTTCGAACTGGACTCTCCTGCACTTACGTTATAGCGGATTTCTTTAAGATTTAAAACAAACTAATTTATAAAAGCACATTTGATGTTGCCCTTATGTGACAAATGTGCATTGAAATTTATTTGTTTAAACATTAATGAAGAGAGCAAGAAGTAAGAGTGAAAAAACGGGAACCAAAATGTCTCAGTTTTATTTATTTTTTTTTTTTTTTTCTAATTTTTAATTAAAAAATCAAGCCAGTGTATTTTGTTTTAAACAAATATTTTTATTAAGCTTCTTAAAAAACCAATTATATTTAATAGCATGCACTTTTTTATCAGATAATAAGCTAGAACGACATTTGTGAAATTGCATTTATTTTCTTTGGCCGTTTTAGCTGTTTCTTAAAATACAGTGTTGCGCACTGTGAAATTCAAAGTATATAATAAGAAAATTGGGCTTTAAAGGTTAAGATATTGAACAGCTTTTTGTTTTTATAATTATAAAGAATTAGCAACCTTGATAAAGATTTAAGAAGAAGTTGTACTTCATTTGTATGTTATTTGTAAAAACTTTTCATTGTCAAAATTGAGTACACTATTGTTTGATTTGCCATTTCTTTGTTTACGTAAACTTTATACAAAATTTATCAAAAATTGTTAAATTATAGAAAATAGAGGATTCTGTAGACTTATGTGCTGTTTTTGTATTTCAGGCAATTAATTCGTTTGAAAAATTTATATGGAAATTACTAAAAAAAATTGAGTGTTTTTCATACAAAATTTTCAGACGAATTGATTGCCTGAAATACAAAAACAGCACATTAATGGTTAAACAAAATTATTAAAAATAATAGAAATTTAAACGATTAATTCGGTTTCATTACAAATTATTTCGTTGTTAGTTTTCTATCACAAATAAGGCATTTATAAAATGAAAATAAATTCCTGTTTACTAAAATAATAAAACCAGATTTGTCGTCAACCAACTCGTCTTTTTATGGTCAAAAAATTTTATGTAGTATGACGATTAGATTGTCTAGGTTTTTATTTACAATTATGTGTTAATGAGTTGTAAAATAAACGGCGTTAAACTTCAATTATAGGTAAAAACAAATATTTTCTCATAATTCGATATAAGAGAAATATTGAGCCAGTTTAAAAGAAATGTATATACATACACAAAGGCCCATGTTATATGATGTGACGCCGGTACTTAAAATTATCGATATTACCGATATCTTGATATTAATTTTATGTTTAAACAGGGATCGCAAAAATGATATATATTTTTTTTAATTTAAGCTAAAAAATCGCTAAATATGTTACGAGAAATGTTAAATAATTAAAGAAAACCCTAACAATATTCTTTTTTTCTATATTTATTTTTATGAAAACTAAATATAAATTATTTTCATAATCCATTAATTAAAATTAACTAGTTAAAAAAAGCAAGTATTCTTTAATTAATATTACGAATACCGAAAACTAACATTTATTTTCATGTAAAAACATAGCTAACAACTAACTTTTATTGTTTAACAAAAGAATACTTTACCATTTATTGTCTAGGTAGTGAAAAAAAAACCGGAAAATATTTTTTTTTAGAAAAAAAGCTCAAAAATAAATTTTCTTGTTCAATAAATAATTAATGTAAAATAAATAAAAAACAAATTACAGCGTTAGATATTGTTAGTTTAAAAATCAATATTTTTAAGAGTTTTGCTTAAGAGGCAAAGTATTATTGAATTTAGTGGAGAGAGGCGATTTTGCAAATCTGTTGGAACAAAACCTGAAGTGGAAAATAGTCTCTCAGATGCGAAAGAACTCATTTGAAAATTAGACATTTTATGTTTGCGTATAAGGCAATATTGCGCCAGGCAACAAGCGGATTTAATCTGTACAGTGTTCGTATGTTTCTCAGAATTTAAACTGTGTGTATGTTGGGTGAAACGATTTTTAAAACGGAATTTTTAAAATTTATTTACAGAAAAAAATTGTGTGCTTTTATATATACACATCGTTACCATAAAATAGAAAGGCCCTAACTAACGCTTGCCCTTATTAACAGGAAAAAACTTGATAAAAAGTACAGTTTTGTAGTTGGAAGTTTTCTATTAACGCATTGTGTTTGTTAATTCTCTAAGCAATTTAATACTTTTACAACTTTTTTTATACTTTTAGTGGTGCATTAGAGAATCATTTATCGAAATATTTATAAGAATTAAAAAAAAAACGAGTTAGGGCCTTTCTATATTAAGGTAACGATAAACATAGTTTTCTAAAAATACAAAACAATGTGCTTTTAAATAGTTATTTATTGTCGAGTTCTGTAAACAGCGTTAATGATTTTCCATCAACAAAAATAAAATGTGCTGACGACTGTTTTAGTACTATTATACCAATAAAATGGGGAACTTTCATATTTCTATCTATTTTCTCTACCACATGACATATTTTTATGAACAAAATGTGTTCTTTCTATACTTGAACCAAGAATTTAAGACACCTTCTCAATTTTACTCAAATGCAGTCAGTGGTTTTTACGTGATGCGAACATAGAGAGACAGACAAAAATTCTATAAATATATGTTTTGTATTCCATATCAATTACTATCCTAACCAACCTCAACATTTTCAAAAAATATTTCATGTACAGAAATGACACCGCTACTATTTTATTATATGTGTAGACTTAGCAGTCTCATTGCAACGGAGATCTTCCAACAAAATTATATATGGTAGGTAGATTATATACATACATAGGAAACTCAAAATGTTAGTACATATTTTAATCAAAATACAGTGACTCCATCGCATAATCGGACAACGTTGTGTCTCATAGAAAAGTGCTCTAATTTTGTTTAAAAATTTGGTAAAATATCGTTTTCTTTGCATTTATTTACAATACAAATACATATCTTAATGAACAAAAAGCAACAACAACTACTTTTTGTATGGTAAGTGTAGTTTTATAGAAAAACAGAAAATACTCAATTTCTTGCACTCAACGCATAATCGGATAAATCAAAGTACCAACAAAATAAAAAATGACGTTATTTTGAAAATACGTATTTTAAAATTCATTGCTTTGCTATAATCTTTAGTCATTTGCATTTAGAGCAGATTATACATATTAAATAAATATAATTTATAAGATGGATCTAAGTGGAAAGCAATCTACTATCGAAATCAGGCCATTAATAGTTAAATTGTTCTTAGATGGTTAAACAGTTGGAGAAATAGCTGAATTGATTGGTAAAAGCAAATCTACTGTCCACGATATTATTAAGATATTCCGTGTTTAGTTTAGGTTACCCAATAAAAAAAGAGAAGGTCAATGCAAAATACTAAACGAGCGAGAGGAGCGTTTTTAAAACCGCAAAAGATCTCCAAACGTCGATAATATATGCTCCAACTATCTTCAAAAGCTAGCACTGGTAACACATTGCATTAACATAATTACTATGAAGGAGTGGCCAGAAAAAAACTTTTTTAAGCCCCAAAAATAAAAAGAATAGACTAAAATTTGCTAGAAACAGAAGAACAGAAGTAATTTGTTAATAAATCATCGTAAAAAATATTTTTATTCATAGATATAACTATTTTATTGTTTTTTTTTCACTGACGAGAGCGAATTTAATTTACATGGATAAGAGGCAAAATGTTGGTTGGCGTAAACCAAATGCCGAACTCGATCGCAAAAACACAAAAGCCACTGTTAAGCATGGATGCTTTTTATTGATGGTAAAGTGGACAAATTTGCCTACCTCAACATTTTAAAAGGCAATGTTGTAAAGCAAAGTGCAGAAAAATTGGGTATAGCGAACGACTTTGCCTTTTACCAAGACAACAATCCAAAAAACACATCATGCGTTGCAAAACTTTGGTTCATTCACAACTGTCCCAAACTTATGAAAACACCTGATCAGAGCCCTGTTCTAAATGTAATTGAACATCTTTGGGAAGAATTAGCTACGAGAGTACATAGAAATAATTTTTACACATTAGCTCAGCTGAAGACTAGGTTAATTGAAGCTTGGAATTCCATAGAGCCGGAAGTATGTCAACATTTGGTTAAATCGATTCCAAGACGCTTACAGGCCGTTCTAGATAACAAGGGATATGCAACTATATATTTATTTTTGAATGTTTTTCTCTCTTAGCATTGTGCGATTTTGCATTGATCGCAAAATAATTGCTTTTTAAGTTTTTTTTGTCTTAATTTACTGTTGAAATTAGAAATACATATATTTTGACTTCTTATTATTTCGATATATATATATATATATATATATATATATATATATATATATATATATATATATATATATATATATATATATATATATATATATATATATATATATATATATATATATATATATATATATATATACAAAGTGTAATAAAGAAAAACCATAACTTAGCACAGTTTTATTTATATTTTAGCGTTCGTGTCCGATAATGTGATGGAGCCACTGTATGTAACAGCAATCTAATATTGCTGCAATAGGAAAGTATTTAATCGCGCTTTAAATATTTTAATGCATCCTGTACTGCCAATGCAATTGATTGCGTTGATTCTGCAATAACTGACATTGCTTCAGCTTGTCGACTTGCTGCTTCTGCTAGACAATTTGTGGCTGTAGCTTGCATTTGCATTATCTCAAGCATTTTTTCCTGGGACTTAACCTGTTGCAGTAAAAGTTTATATTGTTTTTCAGTTTTTTCATATTTTCTTTTTCCTAATGTACGAATTTGGGACGCTGGTTTAGCTTTTTTAGTTGCGAATGTTTTGGAACTTTTTAATATTGTTATATTTGGTGCTGTGTCATCCGGTTCTATTTTGACTTCACAATTTAAGTTATTTAAGACATTATCTTTGGGCGATTCATCTACTTCTTGAGCGAATGACACTGTTGAAAAATTTAATATTTTATACACTAATTGTTCCAATTCAGTCAAATAAAGCGTACGACAAGATTCTTCCTCGCAGCCATTAATACTTTTATTATTTTCACATATCTTTTTCTTAGTACGGCTTTTCAAATCACACCAAATCTAGGAAAAACGTTAAAATGATAAAAAAAATGCAATTTATACTTCAATAATTTATTTATGTATTAACCTTTTTCCATTCACTACCTGTTCTATGAGGTGGGCCATATAAATTTACTTCCCGTGCTACATCGCTCCATGCCTTTTCTGACGAAATCTTGCCACTTCCACTTGTAGGTAAGCAAATTGCCAAATGTATGTTTTCTTGCATCAAGCTAACCAATGTTTGAAACTGACGACTGTTTGTTATTTTTAAGCTATTGAAAGACTTTTTAAAGATAAATTTTACTCTTATAAAGTGTTTTTTTTACCACTTTTTTTCAGATATATCCATTTTAATTTTTAACGGCAACTTTAAATTGACTTTTTGGTAATTTTTTATTTTTAAATAAAATTTTATTTAAAAACAAATCATTTAAATTAAGTTTTTAAATAAAATATTATACTGCAGAGTTTATGAATTCGTGCGTCTTATAAAAACCAATTTTGTTAGGGGTAACAATTATAACAACGTTAAGTACCTACCTATTCAGATGTTTGAGTAATCAAAAAACTTCCAAGTACTTTAATATTTTTGTTCTATAATAACAAAAACTTCTACAGCTTAGTTGTTTTTAAAGTAAATGTTTATGATAATAAAAGTGAAAAATTTTAAACAACCTAATTAAAAAATTTATATATAAAAAGTATTTACCTACTCCTTAAATTTTTACCTTATTAAGCGAATATTTTGGGTACTCGTAGTCAAGAAATTACTCAGTAGCCACTAGTACATAAACTGTACAACGCTTAAAAATGTCAATAATATAAATATCGTTCGTGTCAATCATTGATGCCAAGTTGTTGTTTTTTAAGTAAAAGATTATTGATTTTGGCGATTATTACGTTAAATTATTCTGTTTGAAAATAAATATTTCACAAGTATCTTACTTTCACGAGTATTTAATCACAAACAAAACATTGAAGGCACGACAATAGCATTGTTCAAAATGCAAACTATTAACTTTAAAATCAAAGCTTACTGCCATCCCTAAATTAGCGCGTAAGACGCGACGCAAAATAACGCATGGCTTTTACGTTGAAGGTGCATACCTAAATAAAAGCGCAACGTTTGGTTGTGAACAGTAATGTTAACCTATCACTTTTAATAAAACCCTATAAAATGAAATGCAAAACAGTGATAAAAACGCTATATAAGCCCGAAAAAAGCAAAAATGTCATTACCGTTTTGTAACGTTCTCTAAATACTACAACAAAATATGTAAACAACAGTAGCTTGCAGGCAACTGCATTATCTTACGCGCTGTCAAAATTGGATTTTCCAATTGCTAAGCGTTGACGCCGTGCTATTTAGGGATGCTTCATACATTTTGTATGTACATGAGAAATTTTGACAGATATCTTGCGCTTTACGTCGTAATTTAGGGATGGCAGTTATTTGACAACTTTATTTCGTAAAACTCAAAATAAGCACCAACTTACAGGATGGAATTTTTCATTAAACTAGTATGAAAATTTTTTGTTGGCAAAAGGTGTAGAAAATCAAGTGAAGTATATAAATGGCACGGAGCCAACTTATACGAAAAAAATTTTCATGGAACTTTTTGAATGAACTTTCGTTTGTTGGTAATGTGTGTAAAAAGGCAAGCGGTGACATGGTTTGCATCTTGTGTTTTTTATACCCTTCGCCACAAAAAGTGGAAAATAGGGTATAACTAATTTTATTCATATATTTATTTACTTATTTATTAACCTTCATTAACATAACTGAGCCTATAAATGGCCTTATATTGTTATCAAAAACTACTATATTAAAAAATAAAATAAAAGTAACTACAATAAAAAAATATAAAATTTAACAATGTTTGTAATAACTTATCACATAAAAACAATATCATTAAAAACATCAAATCAATCAATCAAATTTTGTCATTCCATTTGTAATTTCTACAATATACATTTCTGATCCCATAAAGTATATATATATATATTCTGACTTCTTATGCATAGCGAAGTCGATAGAGAGATGTCCCGTCTTTCCGTCCGTGTTAGTGTTGAAATCAAGTTTACCGAGGCACTAAATAAGCCAAAATTTAATACGCAAATTGATCAGATATAGTGTTGAAAGAGGTGCTATTGAAAATCAGCAAGACCGGTGCATGTCCTTCGACGCAGCGAGAAAAACACCACGCCTATATCTAATTTTTCTATAACATTTGGAACAGTTAAATAACTCCAATTAAAAAATAAATATATGGGGCGATAGCGAATTAAAAAATAAAAACAAAACATCAAGTGAAAAAATTGGTGCTCGCCC
Organism: Cistogaster globosa; assembly: GCA_937654795.1. Taxonomy (NCBI): domain Eukaryota; kingdom Metazoa; phylum Arthropoda; class Insecta; order Diptera; family Tachinidae; genus Cistogaster; species Cistogaster globosa. The sequence goes on along the minus strand of OW569405.1, from coordinate 65,841,044 downwards.
ATATTTTCCGAGTTAAGGGTTTTTAATTTTCAAAATTTTTAAAATATCAATAGGGGTATAATTTTAAAGCTTATGAAGAGAAAAGTAATAATAAATTTTTTAAAATGCTTAATCCATGCAAAGCCGATGACCACCTCTTTACTTGTTTTTTTTTTTTTTTTTTTTTTTTTTTTTTTTTTTTTTTGATTGGAGTACTTCACTAAACTAAATTTAGATAAATGGTGAAGGGTTCTACAAATGCTTTGTATAAATTTGTTGTGTAGGTGCTACTAAACTGCGATATAGGGTTGTGTCTGTGGTATAAGTTTTGTTGTTTATGCATTTAATTTAAAAAAAAAAAAAAACAATAATGAATATTAAAGCGAAAAGTACAAATTCCAAATTCCAATGGGATCAGCAATGGGATGATATTCGCTGCAACTTTAAAATAAAACTTTAATAGGCATAAAAAAATGGCTTTGCTTAAAATTGGTTATTCCTTGAATTTTGAGAGGATTTTTTCACACTTGTTTTGAATATATCTTCGCGTTCAGAGATTTAAGCAGAAGTTCATATGCATGTTGTTAATAACACAGAAAGAACTACAATAACGAATATCAAATTAAAAGCGAAATGGCTTCGTAAAAACGTACGATGTAGATCGATGCAACTTTTAAAAAGAATCGCATAAATCTGGTTAATTTTCTTTTATACATTGTTTTATATTTTACGTTAACAAGTCAAGGTGCTGAAAAGTCTCCAGTATCAATTAAATCGGTTCTATTTCGCTTTTTCACTCTTTTTCCTTGGAAATAAGATATTTGCTTATTTAAAAAGTACATATATAAATTATTATTATTGTTATTAAGACACATTCCAAAAAAATTTTATTACACTTTACAATATTCAGTTGACTCAAATTCGGCAATTAGTACGGATTGAGGCATTGACTATTTCATATTTTCTAAAAGTATTAAAATAATTGAAAATTCTATTTTCTAAGGTTGTTATATACATATATTGTCCCCCGGTGTGCAGGCACTGATTCTGGATAGACAAGACGTGGGTCATTGTCGAAGGTCTCACCAGTGTCCTTAAAATACTGGCGCCACGGGAACCGGTGGCCCATACAGAGAGCCGCCCATCTCTGTAGCCGGTTATTGGTGAGGTCCCTTCGGGGTACACGTGGTGGCTGTCGGTTAAAGTTTGGTGTCCGCAGGGAAGGTGCGGTGCTAAACGAATGTGCTGTTGCATATTCAACAGAGGAGTTGGAAAGTATCCAACCCTCAAGCAAGGGGAAGGACATGGTCCTGCATGTTCTTGGAATTGCAACTCTGTTGGCTATGCCTAGCAGGAGGCGCTAGTCGACGCTTTGTATTTCACTCAGTGGTAAGACCACCGTCGGGTTAGGGCTACGCAGCCAGGTACCGACGTTAATCTTGATCACGTAATACCTATATTGTATACAGTTTTCTGTTAAAACAAATTATAGGTGCTACTATGCTTTTGGTTTAGCTTAAAACAGTAACATTGTGTATTTTGGCTTTTTCCTTTGTAAAAGATATTTTCTTACGGGTAAAAATTATATACATAAGTATATTATATGTTGACCTGGATATCAAGGCACATATCAAAAAAACTTTTATAATCCAGTACTTTCTGCGTGATGCGAAAATAAACAGGCATACATTTCAACATTTTGCGTTTTTAAGTCGATGATTATTTAATGGTTCCTTTTTAAAATACAATAATAATAAAGCTAAATACCAGCAGGGCCCACGGCTTTGTCCGCGTATTATTTTTAATTTTCTTTAAATTCAAGTTTAGAAAAATGCGTTTTTAAGCATTTATTGAAAAGTTCTGTAAACAGTGTTTAAAATTTGTGCTAACAGCTGTTCCAGTACCATTATACCGGCAAAATTGAGTGCTTTCACATTTGAAGTTCTACGTTCTTTACGAAATGACAGAAACAGAAAAAAATTCCAAAAATAGTATTTTGTATTACATTTAGATTCCTATCTACACTAACACCAAAATTTTCAAAAAATATTTTATGTACAGAAATTACCTCGTTACTGTTTCGTTAAATGTATAAATGATACTTTCTTAACACCTTATCGCCAGTAAAAGTTTGTCATTTCGATCTGTAATTTTTACAACAAATAATTTTGAATCCATAAGGTATGCAACAGAAATTTTAAATACGCTTATCTGCCAGCCATAGTTCTGAAAGAAGTGATATTTTAAAACGAGAGTACTTGTAGTTTTCTTACGTTCTTTCTTCTTACAGTCCACCCTAAATACGGGCGTTAGGCACGACGTAATTTAGCGTCTAGTTTTAACGCTGTAATGAGTAACAAATAAGAGCGCCAACGTTGTGAAACGAACAGTATTGTTTACTTATCTTATTTGCTAAAAACTACAAAATTAAAATAATTAAGAGAGATAAAATCGCGTAATTGACCTTAAAGTAGCTGTAATTTCATTACTGTTGGAAATACTTGTGTATATACAACAAAAAAAACAATAACAACACTTCTTTTTCAGCCAACTTCACTTTTTACGCGCAGTCAAAATTGGATTTTTCAATTGTCCAACGTTAGCGTCGCGCTATTTGGGTTGGTCTCATACATTTTGTATGGGCATGAGAATTTTTGACAGTTAAATAACGTCTTACGCTCGTATTTAGGGTGGACTGTTATGTAATTGAATTCTCATTTAAGTTGTTATTATTTTTTGAAATATATATCACACATAAATATCATCAAAAGTAGGAATTTAAATAAGAAAGGCTGACTTCCAAAATGTATAAATACAAAGTTTGTATACAGTTTTGCTGCGGTATTTAGATTTTGTATATAAACAAGGTTGCGAAACAGTGCATCAGTGCATATTTGTCTGCGACACTTTGGAATAGTATGCATTGTAAACATTTAGTTCGACGGCATTATGAAACACAATACACTGTTCGAATACAAAGCAACTAACTGAGATTTTGGAAGTCAGCCAAACTTTTAAAAAACTGGAAAATCAAAATATCTAGATTTCATTAAAATATAATATTTTTCGGAATTTTGCGAGAAAATTTGAATTTATCAAAATTTTAAATTGATTTTTTTTGGTTAGGCTAAAGTTCTTTAACTATTGTAAAGACAACATTTAAGGTTAAATACCATAAAAGTTCGCTGAATAATTGAGGTTTTGACAAAATACACATTTCACTAATAAATTTAAATGAGCAATCAAGAAAATTAAAAATCATTAAAAATCGAAAAGCTTAAAAAATTAAAGTTCCGTAAAAATAATTTCTTTAACCAAAAATTACAACAAAAAAAATAGATTATAAAAAAATCTTTATTTACACAAGGATTTTTTGCGGCCCAGGTTCGAATTCTAGCTACGGCTAAAAAGTTTATTTTTTTAAGTTTTTAAAATTTCAGCTTATTTAGCCACAAAAAAAATGCTTTCTGGCTAATTTTTATATAGATACTATTTTTATTATAATTAATTTAAATATAAATAAAAAAAAATTATTTAGATGGCGGAATTACACAGATTTGCTTAGTTCAGGCAGCCTTATATGTATATCAGAATGGTTTTTTTATGTTAAAAACCGTCTTTGAGGTTTCTTCGATTGATAGTTTTAGGTCCTTTCTATGATCATACTGCATAATGTATACTTTGGCCACCCTTTATTTCTGTGTCCACAAACAATAACAGCTAAAGTCGAGTTAAGAACAAATTGAGTTATTACTACTATTAAAATTCTAACACTTGAATCTTTAATGCAAATCAAATTTCATCTTTGTATCTTAAAAACTGAGTATTTTTTACCTTAAAATCTAAACAGCTAGTGTCGATATTCTCTGATTGAAAATGCTTTTGAAAGCTTTCAAATAACGAGTTTAGTTGTTATTGCCTGTGGGCACTCATTTGATAAGTACAGCAATTTCTACCATACGAAATTACATTGAACTGAAATTTCTGAAATTTTTATTTTATTGTACTTAAGTCGCGATGCGTATACAGTAAAAACTCGATAATTCTGATGTTTGATTGTAGACCCTAATCCGAATCATTAAATTATACGGTACCCGATATATTCTATTAATTTATTATTTAAATAAAAAATAACTACATGTGAAAATAATAAAAACAAGAGCTTGTGTACAAATTTGGTTGTGTTGTTCATTTTGTTAGTTCCATGAAAAAATTTTTGGTGTAAAATTGCTCTAACATTCATAACATTCTAACATAGGTAGTGGCGTCTATACAACAAATACAATATTTGAAAACAACATGGCTTTTTTTATTGTTGCTGGAACTGTCCAAGAATTAAGAAAAATAAGAGAGAGAGTTTAAATTCGTAAATAAACGGCAGTGCTGCAAAGCAACAGTAAAAAGCCTTGTTATTTTTGCAATAATAGCAATTAAAAAAAACAGCTGGGCGGAAGACACTCCTAGTAAAACAAACACGCCTCGTACAACAGTTTGTATGCAATGCGGATTATAAAGTTGCGATCAATTCGAATGATGTGTTAAAAGATGATGTACAGATTACTGAATAATTCGGATTAGCGTCGGCGGAATCATCAGCTTTTTACTGTATTCAAAAATATATATTTATTTCTTTAAAATAATAACTATAAAATCATCTATCTAAATCAGAATATATGTATACAAGACACAAAATGTGTTAGTTTGTCGAAAATCCATAGCTGCCTACACCAGTAGACCGATCTTCTCTAAATTTTCACAGTTTGCTATCAGATATTGGATTGGTAGGGGTTCTTATTTTTTTCTTATTTCACGCGTATGTGGTACTTCTCATGCAAAGTAAATAGGTTGTTGAGCTCAGATGGTTAGCACGTTGACTACTAAGCTGTTATTAATTTGATAGCCTGGGTTCGAAGCCTAGCCATAGTCAATTACTAACCCCAATTTTTTAAACATATGTTAAGGTCTTTTATACTAATGTGTATAACACAGCGCCTCTCTTCGCGTATATTACTTTAAAGAATATCGTCGGCGAAGTAAAAAAATAAATAAAATGCCTGAACCAGCTTCAAAAAGTAATGCGCTTGTTAATACCAGAGGCGCTGCAACATTTTTCTCAAAATAAACCCAACGTGCAATAACAATGTTGTAAAAAGATGAAGTATTCAATCTATTACCCTGTCCAAAGAAGGTAAAACCATTAATAACGTCTGGATGTTTCTTCCTTAAAAACAAATTATCATCGTGTTACTTGGTACTTGTAATAGGTAGCACCTTAAAATTTCTTACAAATGACTGCTTTATTATTGAGTATAATGTAGCAAAATACTATGTAGCTGGATTGGAACAGTGGTCGTAGTACCTCCCATACAAAGTGAAAAATTATTATCGTGTAGCTATAGAAAAATAACAACAGGAATATACATAGTTTAGTGAAACAAGCACTGGTACGTGGTACCTCCCAAAAAAGTGAAAAATTATCTATAGAATCATATTATTAATATGCGTAGTCTAGCGAAATACTGATTGATTGGGAAGCAGGCGTGGTACCTCCCAAACAAAGTGAAAAGTTGTTGCCAAAGTGGATGAAACTTAAAATTTTATACATATTAGTTTGCATGATCGAACAAAAAAAAAATGACTTAATTACAAGAGTGGTTGTGCATTGGAATAGCTAATGTATTACTAGGCTGCTGTAGGGTTGGCCAAGGCTTTAACCCTGCGACAACCAAAGAGAAAAAGTATACTTTTTTTGGTATAATAGTATATACTGTCAGCGACAAAAGAAAGTGTACAGCATGTTTTATTTTATAAAAGTGTTTATTTCGGCATTGAAATATTAACGTTTTTCCAAATTTACTGCTATTTACAAAGCACTGTACTATGCTCATACAATATGTAAATAAAAAAATTAAAATACTTCAACAACAACAAAATGAAAAAAGCAAAAGTAAAAATACTCCATATTTAATGCGTCAAAAGAAAGTGTACACATACAGTAGAATAATGCTCGTTTTAAAATTGCCAAAAAAAAAAATTACCGTTATTATTTGTTTTTGTATAAAAATTCTTAACTTATGATGTTTTCTGTTGTACTCATGTAATTTCAAATTATTTGCAATTGTTAATTCGTGGCGTGTGTAACAATATTATAATGGGCAAGCAAACTGCAATTGAGACGAGAGAATTGGTCATAAAATTTAAGGAAATTTACGTCAAATTGCCTCAATTATTGGAAGAAGCCATAATGCTGTAAAAAAAATTATAGATAAACAGAAAAAATTTGGAAATTTGGAAGATCAGCCACGTGCCGGAAGACCGAAACGCCTTAATGACTTAGAAATTAGGTCCATTGTGAGATCTGTTAAGAAAGATCCAACTACGAGTGCGGTAAAAATATCAGAGCAAATATCCGAAACATCTGAAATGAAGGTAAGTGCTAGTACCGTCCGCCGAGCGTTACATGCAAATGGTTTATATGGAAGAGTTCCCAGAAAAAAACCACACATCTTCAAACACAATAAGAAGCGACGCTTAGAATTCGCCAAAAAATACATTAACAAAGAAAAATCATTCTGGAACAACATAATTTTTACAGACGAAAGCAAGTTTGAGATCTTTGGACCAAAAAAACGTGGTAAAATTTGGAGAAGCAGAAATGAAGAGTTTAACAAAAACAACGTAATATCTACCGTGAAACATGGCGGGGGTTCGGTGATAGTGTGGGGCTGTGTGGCTGGAAGCGGTGTGGGAAACCTAGTATTTATTGACAGTTTAATGAACAAAACGGATTATTTAAATATTTTAAAAGAGAATTTGGTGCCTAGCGTAGATAAATTAAAATTAAACCGCGCATGTATCTTCCAACAGGATAACGATCCTAAGCACACCGCCAAAATTGTTAAAGAATAGTTGTTGTATCACACTCCAAAACAGTTGGATCATACCCCACAGTCACCGGACCTCAATCCAATTGAACATCAGTGGGAGCACTTGGACAGACAAAAAAGAAAAAGAACCATAACCTGCAAAGACTCTCTGAAGCAAATTTTGCAGGAGGAGTGGTACAAAATTCCAACGGAAATTACATCAAAATTGGTCGAGTTTATGCCCAAGAGGCTAGAAGCAGTTTTAAAGGCAAAGGGAAATCAAACAAAGTATTAGGCATTAATTTTTTTTAATAATTTTGAAACTGTACACTTTCTTTTGACGCATTAAATCTGGAGTATTTTTAGTTTTGTTTTTACTGTTTTTGTTGTTATTAAAGTATTTTGTTTTTTCATTTACATATTGTAGGAGCATTGTTTAATGTTTGTAAATAACAGTAAATTTAAATTTAACGTTAATTTTTCAATGACGAAATAAACACTTTTATAGAATAAAACGTGCTGTACACTTTCTTTTGACGCTGACAGTATACATATTCAGAATTCAAAATTAAAGCACTCAGCCTCTTATGTCGGTACTTTTTCGAAGCACATTCGCCGGCGAATTGTTTACAGATCTGTACAATAAATATTTAAAACACATTTTTCTAAATTTAAAGTTTAAGATATTTATAAATAATACGCGGAGGAAGTTGTGGGCACTGCTAGTAAGATATTAAATGGAAGTTTACTAATTTGTTTAAAAAGGAATTCGAGTTATTCGAAGTCATTAACGTTCGAATTGCCTCAGCAGAAATGAAAGGGTTTATTCGATTGCTGGAAATTTTGCAACGAAAACAAGAAATATAATGTCTATTGAATTGATAAACGCAGTTCCAAAATCATATCTTTTATAAAACTAATGAATAAAATACTTTTTCAGTTTTTTAAATCTTAATTATCTTGTAAAACTTTTATTTAGCAATTAATTTTATTGTTTGTTTAAGTTTTAATAAAACTATGAATTTTTAATTTATTTGATCAGACAAACTTGTATTGTTCAAGAATTGCTTTTTTCCCAAGAATACCGGAAAATCCCGGGAATCCGATAATTTTTCCCTGTTTCCCGGGAAATAAAAAATTACGGGAAATCCCAAACCCTACAGGAATTATAGACAGGCGTGGTATTTTGCCTGCTGCATCAAAAGACATAGACCGATCTTGCTAATTTCCAAAAGGAAAATTTTCAAAACTATGTCTGATGGAATGCGGTATTTAAAATTTCTCTAGCACATCTAGCGCCTTGGCAAAGTTGATTTCAATCTAACACAGACCGACATCCACCTGTGGCAAAGGTTATAAAAAGATATAGAAAAAATAGAGGCAGGCTGCCTCGAAAGATATAAACCGATTTGCTGATTTTCAATATCAAAATTTTCAAAATTATGTCGGATCAATTGGGGTATTTAAAATTATTCTAGCTCATCTAGCGGCCTGTTCTAACAAGGAGAGACATCGCCTAGTTATGGTAAGTATTTAATAAAAAAGACGTCACCACTAAATTTTTTAAAAATATTTAGCTCATACTGAATATAAAAGGAAAGATATCACTTTTAATACATGATTAATCAATCGTCTTTTGCGATAATACGTCTCACGTCACATTGAATAAATATTTATAAAAATAGTTGTTACGCTTTTTGGATCAAATATATGACTTATGTAGTTAGCCATACCTCAAGTGTTTTTTAATTCTTAATACAATTGAAAAATCGTTTGTAAGAACGATGAAATACTGAAACCAGTTAAAAGTTCAGTTTTTCATTTATAAAACAAAATTTGTTATTTAAAATATATTTAAACTTGAAAATTGCAGTTTAGTCAAAAGCAAAGATTTGAGTTGTTGAGCTAGCAGCCCTGCAAACAGTTTATCAGTTTAACGGCACAATGGTAACACTGAATGGGACCTGGATTAAGTCCTACATTAAATACTCTCTTTTAGCTGTCGCTTTTCTCATTGCATTTATATATTTCTTATCTGTAAAACTGTAGGGAAACATGAATCTGATCGATTCTTTGGAAGGCTTGTTTTGTTTTATAGCACTGTGTACATACTAATGTACATACATGCATATGTACGCATGTGTGTATAATCATAAATTTATTTAAATATGACAAAATAAGAAACTGCTAACAAAACGATTAAGAAAGATCAACTAGGAAATAATTGTGTATTTACTTTAAGCGCACTTATGTAGGTGTTATCTGTAACGAAAATGACAAAAACAACAAAACATATTATTTATAAAAAAACAAAAACAATACTTTTTGGACGCAGTTAAAGAAGAAGATTGCGTTATCTACAATTACTTAATTATTATGACTATCGAAGGAAAACACAAATTCAAAATTATTAAGAAGACCTTAACTTCAACTACAGCTGTTAGTATTTTTCATACGTTCTACTCGGATGCAGTGTGCTGGTATTAAAATGGATCATGCGATTATTTAAAAAAAAATAATTTCTTAAAAAAAATATTGTTGAGTTTTGAATGGTATTCAAAGCTAAAATGCGATTTAAAGTTTGTGTGTTTGTAGTATTTTCTTGAAGGCTTTAAATTTAGCGAGAGTCTTCATCTCTCCTTAAAAAAAGAAAATATTTTCTGACCATCCTTGTTGCTGGCATAAGTGAACTTGATGTGCAAAAAGTTGTGTTCATAAAATACATATTAAAGGATAATAACATACATTTATACATAATGAAGGGTGAGTAATAAAAAGGAAATTAGTCAAAATTTCTTATTTACAATAATTTTCTTGTTATCCCAAATTTTATAAAGTTTTAAAAATACAATTTTTTCAAAATGATAAAAATTGTTAATTAAAATGTTTGCTGGGTGGATATGTACATTAATTATGTATTATTTGCATATGTATTAGTGTCCTTATTAAACCGGTTATAACTTCTAAAATGCTAAACCAATTAAAAAAAAAAATAAATAAATAAATAAAACAAAAAATTGTAAATTCATAGAAATCGATTGTATAATGTGAAAATAAATTGTACAGATCTCAATCAAAAACAGAAAGTTCATGCAAAAGCAATAGTTACAATTTTTATTTGTCGTAAAAGCACTGCAAACGTTAATTGGATGCACCAGTTCTTGAGAACCTTGAATCTAGATTTTGAATTATTCAAACGATTTATGTCTTCAATCGTTTGAATAATCGAATAGTGAGAAGAATATAGCACGGTTATCGTAAATAAAACACCAATAAATTATAGCAAATAATGTGCTTGGTTTTTATACCCTTCACTACAGTTGGAAAAATGGAATATCTACGTTTTTCATTTCGTTTGTTATTTCTACAAAATCCATTTCTGACCCCAAAGAGAATATATGTTTGGATTGAGCTCAACTTTGCATAACTACTAAATGATATATAGAAAATTTAAATGTTTTAATCGATCAGACATAGTTTCGAAAATTTTTCTACTGAAAATCAGCAAGATCGCTTCTTGCCCTTCGAAGCAGTGGATAAACCACCACACCTGCCTAATTTTTCATATAATTTGGAACAAATCTAGCTTAGCGAAGTAACTCCAATCCAAACAATTAGATGAGGCGACAGGAATTTTAAAAAGGAAGAAAAAAAAATCCAGTAAAAAATTGGAGCTTGCCCATATTTTTCGAGTTATAGGCCTCTAAACTTTTCATAGCAACAGTACGATTATAAACTATTGCTTAGCTCACAAAATCTTGTATGGTGTATTTTGTATTAAATACACTTTCTGTTTATATGCTTTTGAACACGCATTGTATTATTGTATCAATTTATTTTGTATATTAAACGTCAAAAAGCAAATAATAAGAAGAAAATAAGTATTCAGAAGAAAGTTTTCAGGAAGTGAAATGGACAATAAAAAAAATTTTTCTTTTTTTTGTTAACAAATTTTTAACATGAACAATACAAATGTCTTTTGTTTATTTTCTTCTTCTCAATGTGATATGAAATTCACAAGTAGTTTATAACACGATTACAAATACAACTTTTCAAAAACATGCAAAATAAAAGTGTATTGGTGTATTGAAATTGTATATGAAAATTTCCAGCAACAAGCATACAGTGTTGTATTTTAATTGAACAATACACAGTACAAGGGGTTTTGTGAATTAGGCATATATTCTTTAAGATATTCATATAAGTATCATTGAAAAGCTTTTGAAGAGGTTTTTCTATGTAATTTTTTTTACATGTATGGTAAAGGGTAAATAAGGTTCGACGTAGCCTTACTTGTAATTAGTTTTACAATTGAAACAGCTTCTTTTATGCACTAAGACATAAAATAAAATGTTATACTTAAAGTACTTCTAAAATATATGTATGTTTTAACAAATGACTTGTCAGCTTTTCAATAGCAACATATATATGTAAATATGTATCGTGTAAATAAATGATTTAAAATATTCCTTGTGTTTATTACATGAAAAAGGTATGAACAATTGAAAGCGTGTGCTATTTCTTTCTTTATTTGTACCGTTTTAAAAATATCAGAAACCGCAGATGGCACTAAACTTTAGTAGCATCAACTTTAAAGTGCTTAAAAAAATAAAAAAGTGTTGCAAACAATGATTTACTTGACAGGTCATGTCAGAAGTAAATGACAACTTTGGTGCGTTTAGAGTCAAATCCACAATTTTATGTACATCTTTTTCTTGTGGACTTAGGTATCTTGTTATTAAGAAAATCAGAAAATGTTTACATAAAATATGCTACAGCTTAAGGGCTGATTAATTTATATAACAGATACGTTTAAATTTACATGGCACATTGAGGTAGCAGACTAAAGAAATATACAAATGACTTAAATAGCCAATAGAATTCCAAATAGTGGCATTTTTTGAGGTTATCCATTGAATAACACAGTCAGATTACTAGCAACTAGAAATCTTAAGCCACCGCCTTTGCCGTCCTTGTCTCGTACATGATAAATGCATTTATATAAGTAAATAAAATACTTGCGCTAGTTATGCTACAGCACTATTTTTGAGCTTGAACGATAAAGGCTACTGACATTTACAAATGACAAATAAGCAACAAAATAGTTATTAACAGCACCGAGCAACGACGCTCTTCTATAACTAGAATATTATCCCTTAGAGGGGAAGGAAGCATCACTTAAGTAGAATCATTTAGGCTAATTGTCCTCCTACCAGTAACGTCACAACTTTTTTAAAAGGCTGCTGATGACTCTAAAATAATTGAAAACAGCATTACGAATAGGGATGCCAATAGGGATCGATTTTAAAATTTCGGAGTTCTATATCTTGAAAATTCCGAAATCTCGCAGACTTTCAGAATATTAAGTGTTTTGGAATCTTCGTGTAAAAAAAATAACTCTTTGGCATCATACAAATTGCTCGATTTAGGCCGTCATTACAACGTGCCGTTAGTTAAAGAAAGGATAAATAGTCTTCCAATATTAAAATTTCCGTTATTTAATGCAGTTATTATCAATAATAAAAATATTTATTGGAGAAGAAAATAATAAGTGAAGTTTTCATAATGAAAGGTCATTTATTGGCCCAATAAAATCCAGCCTTTAACTAACGGCAAGTTGCAATAAAAGCCCTTAATCTACTAAACATTTATTTATTACCAAAAAAGTGGAAACCTTTTAATTTCATACATACAACGTGCAATCATACTTATTGTTAAAGCTTCCTAAAATTTTCTGTTATCACATTTTGTAAATAATGCACTCACAATCAATTGTGTTTTTTAATATTTTTTTTTTTAATTTTGTCCAATGACCACCTGTGCACAACTTCATAATATTTTCTTGCTGCCATTTCATTTGCAGAAAAGTAAAAAAGTTGAAATGATATTCTGTTATATTTTTATTTCTAAAATTAAATTTTCTGTTTTGCAGGGTTCGTGACAAAATGTACAAAATTATTTTCGTTCTTATATTTATCTATTTATTTATGTCTTTTCTTTGTCATCTTCCGAAGGTATTCAACAACACAAAACGTATTATGGTTCATTGGATGACACAATTATATTGATTGAAGCTGGTGAGAGGACTCCGCTCCTAGTAGATGGATTATTATGGTCAGATAATAAAAACAACAATTACAGTCTTAATAGTAATGATAATAACTCAACACTAACATGCAGCCAGTCATCTTGGTCATTTGAGAGCTGTAAACAAAATAATGGCAGTTATTGTAGTTCCGTCAGCACAAAGTCATTTAAGAGTCATTTTAGGGAATTGAAAGTATTGGGATTTGCTTTCCTCTTAGTTGTTGCCATCATTATCGCCATTTATTTGCTTGTGATTGAATGTAAGTTAAAGATAAAGTCAAATCTGAAGTTTTATACAAAAAATTTATAAATTAATAAAATTTTTATTATTTGGTGAAATATTTTAGATGCTTAACTTTAAAAATTAGTTTATTACGCAAACAATACAAATCGCCAAATCATATTAAAGCCTAAATAACCGACCGTTACTTCAACGGAATGTAACATATGAAATTTTTTTTTGTTGTGTTCTATAGGTCTTGTTTTTCAACTTGGGATGTTTTTTTTTATATATGAAAGAAATTTCCGGAAAGGCTAAATATTTAATGCATGATATTGTGGCGAAAAAAAAACATTGATATTTTTTTTGAAAGCTTAGATTTTCTTCAATTTTTGTTTGATTTTTTTTGCATGGCCTCAAAGGCCTAGTAAATACCAACAAAATGGTGACTTAATCTTGATGTTTATATTTTTAAATTATCGAGTTATAAGCATTTTAAAATTAAAGTTTTTTAATACCCAAGTCCAGTTGGGTACAATTTTTAGCAATTTTTTTTACCGTAGTTAGGGAGCAAAATTTAAAATATACTGAAAACATTTGAAGATTGTATCACTTTTACTTAAAAAATTATAAATTTTTTTGGTAGACAAAGATTTTCTTAAGGAATATTTTAAAATTTGTTTTTTTTTTTTTTTTTGTTTGTTTTAACTTATTAAATGGTTATGTACGTTCTAGGCAAATTAAATACTAGCTAGTCGCATAAGAACAAAAACAAAAAATTCGTGTATTTCGTTTGGGTAAATTTACGTGTACGCATAGTAAATAGTGACGAATAATATAAAAAACCAGAGAAGAAAAAGAAATTTATTGAAAAAATGCTATTTCAATTAATTTTTCCTTTAGTGTCTTTCAGCATATCGAACACAATTACACTTCCGTACTCGTACTTTTTTTGCAAACCGCATAAATATTTCTTCGTAAACATTCAATTATTTTTTTTATTAATTTTGTTAAAAGAATTTTACATGTGTTTCAAAGAAACGCTTTCTTTTTAATAAATGTTGTTTTTCTTTCTTTTGGTTTATATTTTAACTGCACTTCTTAGGCACACGCACCCTTTTCAATTTTCACACAACGGTTTATTCACACAATCACTATTTTATCTATAAATTAATTATTTAAACATGTTTTAACAATTTTAACAATTTTAAAATTGAACATTTTTCATTTTTTTAAATAGCGCGTCAACAAAATGTAAACAAATTTTGACGTTGGTTCTGAAAAATATGTAAAGCGAATTCGATCACCTGAGCTATTTATCAAGGCGAATCAATACCAGGTGGTCGCAATGGCGAATTAATTAATTTGAGCAACAAAACCTGAAATGTCAAACTCTATATATAAAAAATTGAGAATAATTTTTTTTATATGGTGTCTGGCAATTTTTATATGGTGTCTGGCGAAAATCAATGAATTCGCTATCGAGACCACCTAGTATTATTTCGCCATGCTATTTATTTTACCTGGTATTCAATTTGCCTTGTGTACGTTAAAAAAAAAAAACTTTGTATAAAATTGGGAAAAAAGAAAAATTCCAATGTTGAGTTTTTGTTCTTATTTTGGGAATTTTGGGATTTTCTTTATTTTAATGTTGCAGATATGTTTCCATAAAGTCCACATAGAAACTAGGGCTCATAAAATACTTTTAACAACAATTCGGAGCTTTTTTGCAGCTTTCTTATACATAGTAGGGTTAAATGAAATTTTCAATGTAAAATATGTCAGATTTAGGGACCTATATCTTCTACAAGAATGATAAATTTTATACGATATTAGGTTTAGGCATTCTCACATATAGCACGCTTAAACAAACATAAAAAGTTTTAATACATTCTCTAAGAATTTTTTTTCTATCAATAAAATAAGATTGATGGCCCATTTAAGGCTAAAACACACATAAATGCAATAATTTGAAGTTTTTAAATTGAAAACTGTATATGTAATTCTTAAGTCAGAAAAGACAATTTCTTCAAATTTTCTCAAACTGTTTTTAATTTTATTTATATTATTATGATAATTTCCTTTAATATTTTCAAATAAAAATTAAATTTATTTATTGATTAGAAAATCAGGCATTTCGCCGCTTGCTTAAGTCAGCTCATCAAAAAACCTTTATCAAACTTTTTAAAAAAGTCAAAAACATTTTTCTTGAAGTATAAAAACTTTAAAAGCAACATGAGAGTTATTTTAGAAGCTCATACAAAATTGTTAAGGCTTTCACAAAAATTGCCAACAAATAAATCAGGTTTTTATTTTGTTTACATTCCCTTCTGCGATAGATTGTTCATATGCCGACTCTAAAGGCGAATTAAAAATAAAAACAACACAGTTATTTTTTAATTTTTCAAGATAGAGAAAAAAATTAAATTTTGTTCACTAAGAAGACTAAAAAAAGGTTGCTGAAAACGGTAGCTAATGTTTTGAAAAAACTGGTTATCGAAAAAAAATTTAACTCGATAATTTTAAACATGATTATGCAGATTGGTTGTAGTTATTGACTCTGCCTTTAAGACCATGTATAATTTTTAAAAGTTAGACAAAGACTAAAAAGGTGCAGGTGCGAGGTACCCAACTTTGAATCCACATAGCGCCATCCCTGGAAAGTTGATGGTACCTAGCGTCAAAACTTAAATACTTCTCTGATATGACAAATGGTTGCATTATTTCTAAAAATATTTTGATTTTGACCCACTGTACATAGTAAGACTCAAGTCTTTTATACAATATACAACCTTCATTTTAGCTAGCTTCATCTTACCATGCAGAGTCGTTTAACTGAGTTTGAAGCTTGCCATACAGTGTATTCTGTCGTTGTGGGTTGAGTAGTTTACCCAGGTGTCATTCGATAAATCCTTTGAAATTTGCTACTCGATCGCTAGGAGTCTTGTCAACAATAAAATAAAATAAGCCAAAATTATTATGTCAAGCGAATTGGTTCTGTATTAGACTCTCAACTTGAAAATAATACGCGAAATAGGAACTGGTAAAGTTGATAATTGAACTAACCACTCTCATGTTGACGCCAATGAACTCAATGAAATCATTATTTCATAAAAATGCCATTGACAAACTACAAACCTCAGTCTGAGCGAGTCATTTGAGTTTTCTTGTGTCGCTCAATCAGATGAATTTTCTTCGTTCGCTGCCATAAAATTTGATGCTGCCCGGTGTGATGACATGCATCCTAGACTTGTTGTCATCATACTGCCGTTGTTGTTGCCATTTATTACTCACCTTTTTAACACTATCATAACGTCAAGCATCTTTCCCTCTAAATGAAAGTATGCAAAAATGCCATTTGTGTTTTTTCTCCAAAGTTCTGGAAAAGCTACTTCATTTGAAAATTAGTAAGTTTATCGAAGAGAAGAATCTTACGTTTGTTAGATAATCCGGCTTTTGATCGAACCACAGTTGTATTACTGCCCTGCTTGATGTTGCTGAAAATATTCGTCGTCAACTTGACAATGGTCATATCACGTTTTTGGTGCTTCTCGATCACTCAAAGGCTCTTGAGACAGTGGATCCTGCGATACTAATATGAAAACTTAAAAACTCCTTTAATTTCTCTTCAACCTCTGCCAAACTTATATCATTATACTTAAGCGGTCGTACACAAGTGGTATTTGTTGCCGGTTCATGGTCTCAACCCCTAAATCTTCATAGAGGAGTGCGACAAGGCTCAATTCTGGGATTGCTATTGTTCTCCATGTATGCCAATGATTTGCTAAAACAAACATCGCATTTCAATATTCACACATATGCAGATAGTGTGCAGTTATATTTGAGTAGCTCGAGGCACATGGTTGAGGAAAGTATCGAGAAAATTAACTATGATCTTCAAAAAATTCAGCTTTGGGCAACCGCAAATGGGCTTCATCTTAACCCACATAAATGTAAATGTTTGGTAATACACAAGAAAACAATCGTTCCAGTAGTCACTGATGACATCATTATAAACAATTAAAAAATCAACTTCGTACAATCAGCCAGGAATCTCGAAATCATTTTCAACAATCACCTAACATGGAAAAATCACATTAACTCCCTAGTAGGTCAAATATATGGCAAACTCAGATCCCTTTGCCAAGCACAATTTTATACCCCTTAAAAAATAAGAATGCTCCTCGTGAAATCTTATCTAATTTCTTCCTTGATGTATGGATTTGCAAATTGTGACGTGGCTAGTAAGCGGAAGCTTCATGTATTATTCAACAATATCTTAAGATATGTATATGCACTAAGAAGATTTGATCGAATATCTTACCTTTCCAACAAACTCCTCCGAGTTTCATTCAAAAACTTTCTCAAAATGCGCGTACTTCTTTTCCTTCATAAAATAATCCATACCAAAACTCTACCTTATCTGTTTGCCTCATTACGGTTTGCCAAATCACATAGGGGTAGACAAATCATTACACCTAAACACAGATATCTTACCACGCAATCAGCAAATTAATAGCAACGCGAACAGTTTCAAAAAATTGTTTGGTAACTAACACGTTTACTGCTTCTTAGTAGCGTGACAAAACTAGTTTGCTTTTAGGTTGCCTTCAGTGTAAACCTTTTATAGAGACAAAAAATATTATGTATCGAAATTTTTGTTTTAAATAATTTCTTTTCAAAATATTCTAGCACGCTTACCATCAATAACATTATACTTGGACTTGGTTAGTCATGATGTGTGGAGCCACAAAGTAATACCGCCGCATAATCACCTTCAAAAGAACATTGTTGATCACATTATACTCATGCAAACTGGACATAGAAACTGCGATACAGGTGGCGAATGCTTAAAGGTTTTAAAAGAAATGCAGGTGGGTGTGTGTGTGTGTGTGAAATTGTTTCCAAATTTTACTTGATTTTGTTTTAATATACAACATAAAACATTTAAATAGCAAAACAAACAAGAAGAATTGCCATATAATTTTTTAATTGGTGGTGATGGTCAGGTCTATGAAGTAAGAGGTTGGAAAAATCAGAGCAGCATAAAAGGAATACCGCAGGAACAATCCATAGTAATTGGAATAATTGGTGAGCAAATCAGATTTAGCTTTTCAAAAAGCAACTTAAAACCAGTTATGTTAAATTTTTACAGGCAACTTTGACCAAAGTTCACCAAAAAAGATAATTTTACTTACAATTCGCTCTTTGATAAAAGAGACATCCAAACGTCATTTGGTAAATAGAAAATTTTATATATATGGACTTCGCCGCAATGATCACGACCGAAACGAGGCCAAACTATTGTTTGCCAAGCTAAAAGAATGGCCTGAATTTAGAGGTTTTCTGAACGAAAACAAAACGTAAAAAAGACAAAAAAGTACAACATTTTACAGTTTTTATTTACAAATAATATTTAACAGCATTTTAAATTGAACAAAATTCAATAATGAATTATAATAATAGTTGATATTTATTAAAAGTTTTAAATATGTGTCTAAGTATAATTTTAAATTAGCTGATATCACATCCCATGCACTGCTACTATTGTACGGAAATTAAATAGAGTATATTTTTTGTTAACTAACACATAGTTTTACTCTGGAGACATTAGGCATTCAATAAAAGGAAACTTTCTTTAAGAATTCTTTGTCTTTAGATATTAACAGGGAGTCCACACCTGATGAACTTATAACTTGATGAAAATTTGTTTCGTGTGGACATAGTGTAAGGATAAGATATGTATATATGTATATGTGGAGCAATATATAATATACAAAGGAGAGCACTTATATCGATTTTTACGAAATGAATACCTCCAAATAAAATAGGTTTTTAGTAACCGGTTCTCAACCACCTTGTAACCAGTCATACCATCTCAGAAGTTGACCTGAACTTGGAAACTTTTGCTTTTGGTTTTAATATTGTAGTGCAACAACTGTTGATGTTCCGCCTAATTTAACGACAACTTACTTAAATATTAGCTTGTTAAGTGTGAAACTGTCAATCTTCTAATCCTTCACCATCCACACGACTTTGTCAGTGTGTCGTTTCTGTCGAGTTTATGTTGGGTGGGATGGTTTGAGGAACTGTGGATAGTTGTGTATGTTGTGGTTGGTTTTCTGTATATGTCAAAGTTTAATGAGCCAATTCCTCGTGTTATCGTTATGTCAAGACAATGTAAAGTTCCGTCTTGTTCTTTTTCCATTGTGTATGTGATTTTGTTATGTAGTGTGTTTAAATCTGTTAGAATTTCTTCTGCGTTATCCTTTTCTAGGATGCATATTATGTCGTCTAAGTAAACTCGCAGCATTTAGACATATGATTAACAGACTTAAGACAGTCCCACATTCTCCAGACAAATATAACAAAGAACTCGACACAATTTACACTATAGCTAAAAATAACGGTTACAACTGCATTACTATCGACAAACTACTTAGACAATATAACACTAAAAACAAGAAGAAAGAAAACAAGGAGACAATCGATACAACACGACGACACATTTTTACTTACACAGGACCAGAAATATATAGATTAACTAACCTTTCTTAGAAAGAAGGCTTACAGACAGCACTAAAGACGAGCAACACTCTACGAAACAATCTCAAGACATCAACAGAAATAACCGAGCGGAGTATACAGACTTACTTGCACCTGCAACCATACATAGGACAAACTGGACGAACATTAAAAACAAGGTTTACAGAACACATACGATCATATAAACGGAAAAGAGAAGACTTTAACTTCGCAATACACCTTAACACATATGAACACGAGCCAAGGGAAATAGATGAATGTATGACGTTAATACATCCTAGTAAAAAAGGACGAAGACTGGACATTCTTGAAAACATGGAAATATACAAAACACGAACGTTTAACGGAGTTATTATTAACGTACAGGTAAATACAACCTCCGATACAATTTTTACACCACTAAAACAATTAAAACAAACTTACAAATGCAAAACACCCACAGATCGTCACACCTACCTACCCAATAATAAAAGACTGAAATATTAAAATAATATGCTTTCAATAAACATGACAGATATCAGGCAATCTATCTTCATAATACCATTTAAATATACACCATCCTAACAGACAAAACTACATGAACCCACCACTGTCTATGCAACAAACACCTTACACTCGCCAATCGCACCAAATAAACAGCCAGTGACGACGGTCTTCACCGAAAGGTATGACAACAGTAAAAGATATAACCTACACATGTAAGCAAATTTTTATAGATATTTTTAAATTCTAATTAAATTGAAATCTTTTCATTTGAGTTAAAAGCAAATTTTTTACCAAGAAGCACCCCTTCACCCTTTGCATTTTCACTGAAAAATCCCACTGCTTTGCCTCTTTCGAATTTCATAAGATATCTTAAGTGGTTCATTAGACGCTAAATTTTGTTAAAAAAAATTGGATTTAATTACAGTGTATGGTATCGTAACTGCATAATTTATTATCTGTTTTTTTACCTAGAATACATATTTATTTTATTAAACATCAACAGGCCTAGACTATACATCTACGAAGGATTTTTATTGCTCGCTATAAAATTATAAAACATAAAAATTAGAAGGTGTCCTAATAGTAGCGTCATTTTTAGAGGGCCTTATTTTACTTTTTTCCAAAGTATATTTTTTATGGCCTACAGCGGCCATTCCGTGGTACGGAATCCTTCGTGTGTTAGACAAGCTCACATTTGGCAGATTTATTTAATTTTACTTTGATGATTATTTTTCATATGCACAATTGAAAATTTTATTAAATTTAAATTCACGTTTGAGAAATGTGTTTGATATAAAATAATCTTACTTCAAATTTTGGACTGGAATGTGTTAAAAGTTAAACGCAAATGAATAATTAAATTAAGAAACTTTGCATACATAAAATTTAACTTAAAACTTAAGATCTTTAAGATGATAAGAAATTTTATTTCAATCAAATTCTAGTTTTCGAAAGCTTCCTTGTATTGATTCAATCTGTGACACGAATGTGGTTTGTTCTTTTGACTTTTCTGCATTATAAGAACTTTTACGTAGAATGCCGCGATCACTAAGCAGGGTTATTTCATCCAATTTAACGATAACATTACGTTTTTCTTTTAATTCATGCTTCCATAATTGCACCATTTCATTTATCGGCATTTTGCCACCCAACTCTAATGGCAGGCATTCAGGATCAACGGCCTTGGATAAATCTTTATCATTCGTGTAAACGGTAAGACGACTACGTATTTTTGAACTGACACGATTTTTGACAAAGTCAATCAACCATTTAAGTGTTGAGGGTACATTAACCAAATGAATTTCTTTGTGTCTCAACGGCAATGATTGTTCGCCCCATCTGAATAGGCGAGCAAACTCTGTAGGATTCCAATTTGTAATATGGGCTGTGGTAACACCTGAAAAATCACCAACATGTGTCAAACCTAAAATTTGAGTCTGAGGATCTTCCATTAGATATTCGTAAGTTAAAAAGTGAGCTTTTGCCTGATCTTTGCTGTTATATTTCTTGGCATTAAAATCTTTGGCATTAATGATCACTACGCGACGCCCATTTTTATCACGTTTAGGAGTAGCAAATATGTAACCACTGTTCACAACATCATTAATTTTTTCGTCAAAGAAATCCAGTTGCGTAGAATATTCGGGAAATGTACGTTTAATGTTCAGATATTTTAGTAAAGTCTGCTCAGCCATGGGAACACTGAATTTTTTCGCTCTCAAAAAACGCAACAGAAAATGATCGTCCATTCGCATATTAAGTATATCTTCGTTTTTTGTCAACCAATTGCGAAATTGCTCTAAGCATTGTTCGCGTGTACATTTATCTTCACGAAGTTCACGTTTTGCTATTTTCAGTAAAGCCTCGGAAAGTACGGTTTCATTCTTATCGAAAGTTTCTTTCATATCGAATGTTGTTGTGTAAACGGGATTTTTCGGACTTGACAACTGCAAGATGTGACTCTGAAATAAAGTAATAAAATTCATGTAAATAAATTTCCAATTTGAGAGAAATTTATGCAATTAAAGTGAAATCAGGAGGATAAATAAATACGCGATTATTCGTGAAAAACATAAGTAGATGTGCTGTATCACAGAACATACGTTTTTTTTCCAGGAAATAAAAAGAAAACCAAACAGAGTGTGCTTTTATTTTTTAGTGCTTTTGTAAGTATGAACACTTCCGTGACTTGCACTGTTAGAATTCGTGGTACAACTATACCAAGTTGTTTATTGGCTACAATTTTAGTATTTAAATTATTTTAAAAATTTATTATACTTTTTTTATAATAGTAAATATTTCTAATTAGTTTTCTAACCCTGACCAAAACCACGAAAGATTTCAATAATAAATCAAATAAGTTTAAAATTATAGGTAATGTAAACTTAGAAATCCCATTTAAACATATATTCTCTCTCTCTCTCTCTCTACTTATAAAAATTATGACTTTTTTCAGGTGCGCCAAGATAGCGTCGATTTTATGAATTCAAAAACTGGGAAATAAAAATTCCCTGAGATTGGGTATTCTTAATCAAAAAATTAAATTAGCATAAAGCGTTTTAACTATTCACAAAAGAAATTATGATTTTTCCCATGGAAGCTCATTATTTTGAGGAGTTGTAGACGGATGGTTGAAATTGACAAATTATTGATAAGTCCGCTATAATAATAAGTTTAAAATTTGAATTTAATAATTAAAGGACAGACAGACTGATGAAATTTTTAAGGAACCAGTGTTAGGTCTCTTACAACAGCAAGTATACAATTTGAATTTGTTTATTAAAGGGAGTTATCGTAATTGCTGAAATTTTGCCAATGTGGTCCTATTTTTGAACCATTACACGCACTTAAAAAGTAGACAGAGTGTCCACTACTTTGTTTGGTATGATAAAAAGTTTGAATATTTAGATCTATAAATAAATGGCGTTACAATAGTGGATGTAATTTGATATATGTGATCAAAATATTAAACTCTTGTGTACAGAATGTTGAAATTTAAAAGGATCCTTTATTGCTAAGTCCCTCAAGGTAGCAGGTATAAAATTTGAATTTGAAAACTAAAGGGTGTCCCTATAGTTGGTGTTATTTGAACTGTTATTGCTTAGCCCGTTATAATAAGTGGCAAATGTAAAATTAGAAATTAAAGGGTATCCCCATAACTGATGTTTTTAACTTTTTTGAAACTGTAATAGAGAAACACTTAAAAATTACACAAAATGTCCATTTCTATTCCCAGTTTAATAGCAAATATAAGTATTTAAAATAATATACATGTATATGGCCAATATTTTGAACAGTTATAGAAAAAGGTCTAGAACTTTTATTTTACTGTGTCAGCAAGAAAAGAAACATGGTTTTAAGTCGATTTTTTCTAAGAATAAATGCAGAAAAATCAATATCATTTAAAGAAAAGATTTACTTTTTTAAATTAGTTTTTAAAATTCTTAACTTCTTAGTTAAAGGACAACCGTTTATTTAAACTAAAAATATACACATTTTGAAGTACAAAACTATTATTTTTCTTTAAACTTATATTCCATAATGAGTAGTGTTAATTGTCAGTAAACCTTAAAACTTTATTTTAGACAATATTAATAAATTACTTAAAAAATTTATTTTTTGCTTGGACAGAAAAGCGCCTTAAAACTTTTGAATAGCAATTTGGGTAAAAAATCATTACCAAGTAATTAAATTCTTAAGATTAAGTCAGCAATTAGCTGAGCTCTCAAATTAATGTGAAGCACGCATTTTTAATTAACATACGAATACATCTAAGAGATTCAGCAAATATCTTAATAATAAAGATACTCGCACAATTCATAAAGCTGCTACCTCAAAATAACACGGCATTTAGTAATTAGTTCAAGTTCAACACATGTTATTTATAGTTAAAATAAAAATATTTTTCTTATTAATGGCTTTTTTGTGTATGACCGGTCAACAATGAAGAAGACATTAAAATAAAAAAAAGTAAAACTTGTTAAAATAATCGTTCATCATATTTTTTTATGACGAGTTTGTCTATTTCGAGATACAAAGTAGAAGCAAATGTCTGTAAATACAAAGTGCTTAAGCCATTTGGTAACAGTAAGTGAATTTTACGTAAACTTACATGAGTCTTGATTTTAATAATAATTTTAATTTAAATAATAAAAAACGCTGTTAACAAAATAAAGCAATTAAATAGTTACAGATATTTTTAAACTTTTAAATTTAAAAATTTTCATTATATTTTTTAATATTTCGGTAAAACTAAAAGCGGAACTATAAACCTTGTAGATTTTATTTAAAACAAACGAGTGTGCTATATTCGGCTGTTTACTTCACCATATATATAGCCACATGTACCATAATGCAGCTGCCTCATTATGTAAATCACTAAAGCTAAATTTTCATCGCTAAAAATCTGATCGTTTGTAGTATTTCCCTTACTCACCTCGTGTCTTGGCAAAGTTTATTAAAAAAAAAACACGGACGGACAGACTTTGCTATGAAAAAGAACTTAGAATACATGTACTTTGTGGGGTCGGAAATGGATATTGTATAAATTACTAAGAGAAAGAATGACAAGCTTAGATATAACCTTCTCCACTTGTAATGAAGGGTATACAAATATAAAAATCCTGCTGAACTTAAAACAGCATATTTAAAAGAAGGTTTAAATCAAGTATTGCTTCTACTGTTGAAAACTAAAAAAAAAACCCAAAAAACGCGAAGCTTAAAAATGGTTTTTTAAAAGCGCGAACAAATTCATTCAAATTGGTTGGGCACTTGTGCAGACAAAAAGTAATACAGGGGTATTGCTTGAGTTTTGAGGGGATGTCAATGTAGCTAATGTTTATTTTTAAAAAACGCATATCGCTGTAACTAAAATAGAGAATTGAAAAAAATTCCCTAAAAGTTGCATAGCGTAAATCTGGACTAATAAGTGGTTTTTATACACAAGTCAGGATTTTTCTACGCTTAAAATTTTATTAGAAACAGTTAAGCTGTAGCATAGTTCTTTAGGTTATTTAGTTATTACTGGTTAAGGATTTATTTATGTTTGAAATTGAAAGTAAAAATGAAAAAACCATGTATATTTTCATTTAACACACAAATTTCGTAATTGAATTAGTTAATAAGGATGTATGTTTTTTAAATAACATGAGTATTGTTTAAAAATTTAAAAGCTGCTTATATTTGTTGTTTTTATTCTTCTTATGAAAAATTAGAAAAATCTTATAATCTAATCTAATAATATGTATGTATACATATACAATTTGTTATAATTTCTGTTTAAATTTGTTTGTCATGTTTTCTTATAATAAATTTATACGCGAACTTTGTTAGTATTTAACATAAGTGTTATTATAACTTCAGCCAAGACTGTACCTGTTTAATTTATGCGTACACAGATATTGTTCAAGGCAACAAACTCATATGTTTTGGAGTATCAAACAAGAATATTGGATTATTATACTACGCAAAAAATGTAAGACTTTTTATTTAATAATATAAACAATACTTGAGAAAAAAATTTAAAATTAGTTTGAATTCGCTTATAATAGATGGATACTTCCTTTTCGACAATAAATTATTGGCATCCCTAAAAAAAGAATAATTTTGCCATGGCGAAATCCTGTACCAGGTGATGGCAGAGGCGAATTCAATGTCAAACTTCATATATTAAATATTTTCCCGTATTTTTTTTTATATGAAGTTTGACATTTTCTGCAACGGCGAAAATGAATGAATTCGCCACTGCCACCACCTGGTACATGATTTTGCCATGAATTTTATAGTTGAGGGCAAGCGAATCGAATGAATTAGCTTATGCGGTCTACATGATCCTTTTTTTATTTGCACATGTCATAAATGGCTATTTTTATATTGTAACTGTTTGACATCTTAACCGAGTTTTGCAAATACGAATTGTCTTTAAATAAAATGCAGCTACTTTGCTATGAATTTGCCTTGGTTGAAAGTTTATGCAAGAAGTACAATTGGGAAGAACGACGAATTTCGCCAAACACAACGAATTCGTCGGCAAAACTTCGTTGTGTAAATTAGTCGTATAAAGCTTAATATAGACAAAAAAAAAATACGGCTGATATAAATTTTAAAGTTGTTAACTGTTTGTGCAAATATAATATTTAAAAAATGAAAAATTAACAAAAACACAACTGCAAAACAAATTTCTGAAGATTTTTACAGACGTTATATCAACAGTGTTTCTTCTTATAAAAATTTTCATAGAGCTTATTCTTCTTACTTGCATTCAATTTGTACTGATAGCTTATTTATTTTGAACAGTTGTTCAATTAAGGGAATAAATATTTTAAATCTTTCAAATGAAAGAGGGTTTTCACACAAGACTAATTGTGCTGGCATAAAATCGCAGTTTGTGGGCATTTTCGGTGAAGAGAGTGGTTTTTAGTTGGCACAATTTTTCAACCAGCTTCAACCCTGCACAAGCAGAACAAAACTAACACTTACACACTTATGAAAACACAGGTTCTGCGTTTTTTTGCAGAGCGATTTTTACAGTCCACCCTAAGTACGAGCGTAAGACGTTATTTAACTGTCAAAAATTCTCATGCCCATACAAAATGTATGAGACCAACCCAAATAGCGCAACGCTTACGTTGGACAATTGAAAAATCCAATTTTGACTGCGCGTAAAAAGTGAAGTTGGCTGCAAAACAAGTGTTGTTATTGTTTTTTTTTTGTGGTATATACAAAAGTATTTCCAACAGTAATGACATTACAGCTACTTTAAGGTCAATTTCGCGATTTTATCTCTCTTAATTATTTTAATTTTGTGGTTTTTAGCAAATAAGATAAGTAAACAATACTGTTCGTTTCACAACGTTGGCGCTCTTATTTAAGTTACTCATTACAGCGTAAAAACTAGACGCTAAATTACGTCGTGCCTAACGCCCGTATTTAGGATGGACTGTTAGTGTTTAGTCGTCCATCGACGCGTAAACATGAATACATTAATGATGAATTTTATTATGATTGAATTCAATTTTCTTATAATATTTTATCAAAGGAAATTAAGTTTAAAGTTAATTTGGGTTAATTTTTATATGTATTTTACAGGAAAAAAATTGAAAACGAACTTTATGTCAAATATGAATAAAATATTAATTGAAATCTTCTTCATATGAATAAAATATTAATTGAAATCTTCAGCTTCTAGGAGTGATGATGCAGCTTGCAAGTTACAGCCACTACAAATTCCTTCTAAAATAAATGCCAATTTATCATCAATTATTTCAGCCATATTACTAACACACACAAAGCTGTGTATACGTGCACAATTTTATGCCAGCATAATTAGTTTGGTGTGAATACGAAAGAACAAAAGTTGTGCGGATTAAAAATTAGACTTGTGTGAAAACCCTCAAAGACAATGATCTTTAATTATATATTCAGTGCCAAGCATGTTAATATTAACTATACAACTTTAAAACAGAAACAGAGAGATAAGAAAAATATTAGAAATTGTATTTTATCTAACATTGAAAAGAAATAAATTACACATGTACAAAAAAAAAACACGTCATTTGCAATTTAAAAACATTCCACCGCGAAGGGATTTACTTGTTACGGTATATAGTTGGTCGAAACCCGGCGACTTAACTAAAGGTATGGTCAGATTAATATGTATTTAACCAAAAGACGTAACCACTAAATTATGGATAAATAATTTGTCCTTCTAAAGTACTTAATATAAACTATAAAATATAACATTTATTATATTATAAATCGTTATTCTTAGTGTAACGTGCCAGGAAAGATTGAATAAACATTTGTAAAAATAGTGTTTACGCTTTTTTGGTCAAATATTTGACTAATCTGACTGCACCTTAACAACTAGTTTTTAAATAAATAACTAATATTAAGTTTTTTCTTACACATGTTAAACGAATTTATGAAAACTTTATTATTTCTTTGGCAATCTTACTTTGCGAAGGGCTTAAGCAAGTTGTTTTAACTATTCTTCAAATTAAATTAGTGAATTCCAATTAAATGAAACTGACCCAATAGTAAACGAAAAGCATACAAATGATTTTTGCGCTAATTAATAGTTGTCTAATGCATCAAGCAAAACAACAACAAAAAAAAAACAATGTACTAACACTTTTCAAGGAAAATTCTAGTTTTATTTTAGAATGAAAAATTAGATACATACATTAAAAATATAACTTGAAGTAGTAAATCTTATATGCAAATCTAGTTCAGTAACGTAATTTAAAATAAAAAAAAAAATTATTGTGGTGACAGGGAATTAAAAAGTAAGAAGAAAAAATTAAGTTCTATACATAATTTTATATAAAAAGGTATTCGGCTATATTTTTTAAAAAATATTGGGCCTGTTCCTAAATGCGTCACTGCATATGATGCGCAGTACGTTCGCAAATGCAAACAGTTGCAGCACTGCATGTCAACTGTTCGTAGATGCATCATTAAAATCATACAGATGCCTGATGCAATGAACGTGTGAGTATAAACTTTGCTTAGTTTTTATTATGTTGTTCTTTTTGTTTAATATTTTTTATTTTTATTGTTTTTACACAAATTTTTATAATTTTTTGTGTCATGTACTTCACAAATCGACTTTATTATTTTTTCATTTTTACAGTTTTTCTTCGCTCGTAAATAAAAACTTAAATGAGCAAAAAAAAAGCATTCGCAACAGCTGATTAGCAGTGGCAGTGCAGAATAATCATATTATGCAGCGCAGTAATGCATTTTCGAAAAGGCCCATAAGTATTTCCTTAAAGATCTCTTCAAAAGCTTTTAAATGATACCCATTTGATATCTCAAAAAAATAAAAAGTTTAGAGGCCCTCAACTCGAAAGATATGGGCGAGTACCAATTTTTTTATTTGATATTTTTTTCTTAATTTTTAATATTCCATATGCATTAGCTATTTTTTTGGTTCGAATTACTTTACTAAGCTAAATTTGTTTTAAATGATATGGAAAAATTAGAGGCAGGAGTGATGTTTTGTCCGTTGCAACAAAGAACATGAATCGATGTTGCTGATTTTCAATACCAACATTTTCAAAGCTATGTCTGATTGACTGGTTTATTTAATTATCCATAGCTCATCAAGTGCCTTGACAATGTTTATTTGAACACGAACACGGACGGACAGACGGACATTACTAAATCGACTTCGCTATGCATCAGAATTCAAAATGGATATTGTAAAAATTACAAACGAATGATGAACTTAAATATACGCTTTTTTCACCTGTGGTGAAGGGTATAAAAATGAATTTTTAAATAAAATTAACAGTCCCTGAAGATTTTGAATTAAAAGATACGAATAAGAAGAAAATAAGAATAATAATTATTATAATATATAAAAAAGTATAAATTTGTACTTATTTTTGTCAATGCTGAATTTAATAAAAATTAGTTAAGGAATCAACTTAATTTCATTAAGGAGAACAAAAGCTCGAAATAAAGTGGCGCTACGTGCCTTATTAGTGGTAAATCAAACAGATTAGCCAACGTGAGATTTTTTGGTAGGTATATAAAAAGGTGTGGTGTAAAGCTGATCAACACAATCAATGTTGCCATTTATAATGTCATATACAAGTAGGACAGATTGACTCTTTCTACGCGATTCCAAATTACGTTAGCCTATAAACTGCCAGTTAAAATCATTTCGAATATAAGTTAAATATGGTAGCGAACGTACAAAAAATTTCATAAAGATGCGTTGAAGTCTTTTAATTCGTGAAATAAGAGAAGACACATGAAATCTCCAAATAACAGCAGCATATTCCAGCTTGACAACTGATAACAAGCTTACGCCTAATTTTTTATAAAAAATAAATATCAAAGAAAAAAAATTAAATATGTTCCTAAAAGTCGTTGTTCGGTAAGCTTTTCGGACTTAGTTCGCAGCTATTTTCACAATATTTATGATAACAAGTAAGAGTGATATATTCGGATATGCCGAATGTAATATACCCATCACCATTTATGTAAATCTAGTTTAGTGAGGTGACTCCAATCAAAAAAGCAAATATTGGAGTGACAGAGAATTAAGAAAAAGAAAACAAAAAATTAAGTACTACATGTATATAATTTTACATAAAAGTGCCATAGGCTTTTAATGGGTTAAGCATGTTTTAAAAATTTTAGTATTTCCTTAAAGATCTCTTTAAAAGCTTTAAAATGATACGTATTAATATTCGCTGGATGTTTTATTTTTTATTTTTTAATTGGAGTTATTTCATTGAAGAATAAAATAGAAAAATTAGGGGTAGGAGTTGTGTTTTGCTGCTGCGTCAAAGGACGTGGAGCGATCTTGCTGATTTCCAATAGCGTCTCTTTCGACACTATGTCCGATCGATTGGCGTATTTAACTTTTTTCTAGTTGATCTAGTGTTTCGGCAAACTTGATTTCAGCACTAACTCGGAAGGACAGACGGGTATCGCTCAATCGACTTCGCTATGCAAAACTCAGAATAGAAATTGCAAACGAAATGACAAAATTAGTTACAACCTTTTTCCACTTTGTGTGGTGAGAGGTATAACTATAAAAACGAGTTAAGGGCACATAATAAAAAAAACAGTAATAAAATTCTAAGATCCCTGTTATTATTGACTTTTAAGTTTATCGCTTGAATAATAAGCAATTATTTTGTACAAGAAATTAAAATTATTTTTGTTTTTTCTTCTCGCTGTTTACAAAATTGTAAATTATTTACGAAATTATAAAAAATTTCTGCAAATGCGACGTAAATGCATGTAAAAATGTAGTAACGCAGCATGACGTAGTTTAGTTGAAATGATTGTTGTTTAATAAAGAATTAAGAAAAAAAGAGAAATAGAAACTTTATTAAATAAAAATTATTTTTGTTTTTTCATCTCGCTGTTTACAAAATTATAAATTATTTACGAAATTATAAAAAATTTCTGCAAATGCGACGTAAATGCATGTAAAAATGTAGTAACGCAGCATGACGTAGTTTAGTTGAAATGATTGTCGTTTAATAAAGAATTAAGAAAAAAAGAGAAATAGAAACTTTATCAAATATCAGTATTTTTGTCAATCAAACTAAGGACCATTTGACACGACGTAATTTTTTCATGCCAATTTTTCATATACAATGAATTTTTAATGGCATCGGAATTTGTATATTTCGTTTTAAATTTTGTATTCGTCATTGTAGTTGTTTGTTTAACTTCAAATAATACACAAACAGTAAAACGTGTGCAGCGAATAAAGCAAGTATAAAAACATTTCCTTAAAATTCAAGTAATACCATTTTGCTTACCCCGCCTCCTTACTACACCTCTTGCCCACAAATGAAAATTACATGAAACTCATTGCATGAAAAACGCCAAAGTGTAAGATGGCTCTAACTACCTACTATTTTAAAAGAATTGTGTATTACAACATCATTACGTGCGAGCATTTGATTTAATCTACGGCTAAACTTTAAGTTGATTAACAAACCAGAAATAAATGAACTTTCAATTTTAGTAGAGAAACAAAACAAAAAAAAAAAAAAAAATAAATAAATAAACTTACAAAAATGTTTTTTTCAGTACCATTTTATTTTCCAAAACATTTGTTGCAATTTAAAACCGCAAATAAAATTGGTATTTGTATATTGTAATTTTCGTATACCGCTATAAGTTTCAAAAGCTAGAAAACGCTAAACTTTTTGTTTATGCCATAAATTGCATAAATTGTTCGTTGTAGTGAAATTGCAAAAATTAAACTATTTGGCCACAGTTGGTTTTCAAAAACAAAAGTATGGGAACTCAAATAAATGATTAAATATAAAATGACTTGGTTGCAACATAAATAATACAAATCGGTAAATAATTGTTAAATAAAAAACCTTGTAAAAATAATAGAATTTCTAAAAATCAAATAAAGTTATTTCATTTTCATTAAAGTAACAGAATATCCAAAACTATTTACGCTTGTCAGTCTTATTTTCATTTAACTTTTTTTCACTCCCTTTGACTGGCCTGTTTTGCTGGCTTCCGCCATAGTGCGAGTATTTTTTTCCTTTTGTATAAAAAAAGAATTGTCTGAAAGAAGGTTTTTTATTTTAAATTAGATGGGCTAGAAAACGAAGATAAATCTAAAAATTTAAATTCTTTTAGAAAAAAATAAAAACGACGGATAAATCCAGCTTTAATAGCCTAAGCTGGCAACACTCTTAATTATATACTTGTTTTTATTGAAATTAAACGTAAAACAAGTTTTACTCATTTCTATAATTCGTTTTTATCTAGTGGAGTTTGACTAAATAATAACCATGGCGGCTATAAAAGCAGTGGACATTCAACTATTTTTAAGTTATTAGCAGACAGAATGTTTTTTTTTTGTATTTAATGGCGTTGGTATGTGAGGTTTTGTGACAGAGAGTATCGCTAAAGGTAAAATTAAAAAAAGTGTTTAGACTTTTTATTACAAGCGCATAAAACATAGAGTCAACTAACCAGTTGTTAACAGAAAATTAGGCAATTCATTTTTTGCTTTTAAAGATAATTGTACATATTTACATTTAAGCATGTTACATGTTTATGTGTGCATAATTTATATATACGTACATATATAAATACACACATATGCATATTTACATATTTTTAAAAACATAATTCTTTTAAAGATTTTTGTTTTAATTTAATTTATTTTTTTTTTTAACAAAAATTTAAATTTTTATCTTTGGGGTCTTGCTCTTCTTTATTGAAGTTAAAAAATCAAGTTTATAATGCATTCATATCTATTTAATTGGTCAAAAGAAGTAGACAAGACAACATTGTCTCGCAAGGCCTTTATCTGTATCTTTTTGCTTTCAATTATTGATTATAATTTAAACATGGACAAAAATATACATGCATATATGTGTTTGTTTAATGTTAAAAAAATTTTGATCGGATAAGGACTATTTTATAAAATATATACATAAATAATTTTAATTTTAAATGAATTTAAATTAACGTTTTTCTGGCTAAGGTTCAGTTATTAATTTAATTATTGAAAATCTTTAAAAGGAAAAATAATTGACAAATGTATGCGGACGTTTTCCAAAGAAAACATGACAAATTAGACACTAGCAGTGTGAAATACAGCCTTCATCAGCATTCTTCGCATGTATCTACCTTAGGTTGTGTATATTATAAACATCATCTATTAAGCCATCTAACTTCGTAAATAAGAATACGAGGAATATTCATATCAATATTAATTTGGTTAGACGAAGTCGACATACAAACTAAAGCAAAGGGTCATCCAAAAAACGCGCCTACATGTTTCTTTGAAATAAAACACAAACTATTTGCAATTTTTTCAAGCTGTTTTTTTTATTAAAAGTATGATCCATTACAATTATAAGTGGAATAGAATATCATTCAAATGTCCACCATGACTGCGTCTGCAGACATCAATCCGAATATCGAAATTTTCAATGACTTTCCGACATGTTGCTGGTGTTATTTCACGAATTGCAACTTGAATGTTGTTCTTTAGATCATAAATTGTTTGTGGCTTGTTAGCATACACTTGATCGCAAAAGCGTAATGTTTTCTCGAGTTGTGTGACATGTAGCAACGTCTTGCTGGAAATAGATGTCAGACACATCAATATGATTCAACTGCGGCCATAAAAAGTCAACATTGATTAGTATCGCTCAGCATTCACAGTAACAGCATTTCCAGCATCATTTTCAAAGAAAAATGGCCCAATGATTCCATTTGCCCAAAATGCACACCAAACAGTAACTTTTTGTGGGTGTAGAGATTTTTCATGAATAACACGAGGATTTTCATCACCCCAGATACGACAATTTTGCTTTTTGACGAATCCATCCATTCTGAAATGAGCTTCGTCACTAAACAAAATTTTGCGATGGGTATTTTTCAAAGAACGCCCATTTTCATAATAACTTTGTACTACCTTCTAATAAAACAAAATGGCTTATGTCACGTGTAAAAATTATATAGTGCTGACATCTAGGCGTCGCATTTGGATGACCCTATATTTCTTAACTGTTCTTTTTGTAAATTGTCTTGAACATTTGTTTTTGCTATTTGTATCAACCATCAATTTATCACGAATGCAATTTTTATTATTTTGTCTGTCATTTTTACGAGAATTTGCTGCATTTCATTCTGCTTGTATCTTATTTTTCTTGTCCGCATACATATGTAAATAATTTTTCTTTCTAAAGATATTAAAAATTTAAATTAATAAATGAACCTAAGCTAGAAAAAGATAAAATTTAATTTATTTAAAAATTGTTAATTTTAATAATAAAACCTTCTAAGATTCAATTTTTGTTTTATAGCATTTAATTATTATTTTCATAAGTTCCTTTAAACAAAATAAAATAATTAAAATATTTATAAAAACTATGTCCCAAGACTCTCAATATTTTAAGAACATGATTTATTACCTCTAGGGAAAAAATTTCCATTGGCTCACTATGGGAATCCTTGAATGACAACTGGGTCTTATTTGCCACCTCTAATGGTCTTTCATACATATCAAAGCACATCACAACTTTAAAAACTAATGCAGCCCCTTTTCACTGTTTATTTGCAGTGGCCGCAATGCGGCTAAAAAAGCAAAACTAACTAAAGAACTGAATCAACATTCTCCAGCTCTGTGGTTTATTGGGCGCCACCGATTTATTTGTAACCTTTGCTAAAGGACATTTTTTGTATCTTTTGGCACCTTTGTTACCACTAGCATCAATATCATAAAATTATTTTGTTGTCGGAACATTTGGAATAACGCACGATTATCACAGGTAATAATAAAATAATAGGTTTGTTCAGTAACGAAAAATTGTTACTGATTATTGCTCATTGTTACTAAAATGTGTTTACGAACTCAAAAAATTTGCAAATAGAGAGTTAAGAAAGAGCGTGAAAATATGAGAGAAAAATTTTTTTTTCTAGTTTTGGCTGAAACTGCTGTTTCTTACTTTTGCCCACAAATAATTATAAATTAAAAATAAATTATAATTAAAAATGTCTGATAAAAGAAATTTTTGCAACATTGAACAAAATGCAAATATTCGTTAAAAAAAGGAATAAATAAATTTAATTAATTTGTTATTTTTCTTTAATTTAGCTATGGAAGTACGCAGCAAAAAAGTGTAAAACAACAGAAATTTTCTTTAGAAACTTCGAGCTTTGCAAGTGCTTGTTTCATTTTGAGAATTAAGAGTAAACAAACCAGTGATGAAACATTAAATGCAATTTACTTTTTTCAGTACAATTCAAAGAAGAGTAGTACAATTATTAAGTTTAAAATAAAATTAAAATTATATTCATGATGAGCTTAAACATCATAAACACTTCTGAAAATAATCTAATAATTAAGAGAAAATGTAAAATATTTTATTTACATATTTTTGCTATTTGGTTACATAGAGTATTAATTTAAATTTTTTTGTGTAGTTACCAGTTTGTTGGTATATTTACTTTAAAAATGGTACTTTTTAATTGTCATGCCGTACATTTTTTAAGTCTTACATAATATTCCCAAAGCGTTCATATACTTTTTTACATTTAGGTGAATAATTTTGAATATTTCTGTTTTACTCTCTCATTTCTAGTTTTTTGCTAGTAAAGTTACTGAACAGACCTAATATTTTTGTTTCCTTTGTATAATTTTGAAGCCAAATAAAAATTTTTTTTGTGCATAAAAAGTCATGCCGCTTATTAGCATTTGCATTTAATAGAAATTGAATATACAAAAAAAAAATTGCCAAAGTCAGACAGAATGCATTAACCGACTAATAGATATTCATCAAATATATATTTAAAATTATACAAAGAATATAAACCTTTTAAATTGTTTGAAGGTATAAAAACTTTAATTAAATCAAATTAATTCATAATAAATTTAAGCAAGTAAATTTTTTAAATTATGTAGCCTTTTTTATGTTTCATATTGATAGATTAATTGATTAATTAAAGAAAAAAATTTTTTCTGAACTATAATAAGTACTTTAGCCGCAGTTTTTGTATTTTGTTTTCTTTTAATTTAAAATTTTTAATTTTTGTTGTCTTTCAATGTCAGTTTATTTTTTTATATTTTTTTTAAGTAAACTTTATAAATATGTTACGTAACTACAAGCTTAAATTTTTTTAATTGAATTATGTACTTGAACAAATAAAAAAAAAACATTAAATGAAGATATTTACATTATTACAAAGACACAGGGTCTTTTCATCAGGATGATATGGTCTTGGCTTTAACATATTCGACTTCTAGGGACTTCCTGCTTCAAATAAAAAATTGCTAGGTGCAGCAGCAATAAAAAACAATTGCTTAATTCACAAAACTCCTTGTATACTGTGTATTGTTTAATTAAAATACAATAGTGTATGCTTGTTGTTGGAAATTTTCATATAAAATTTAATACACCAATACACTTTTATTTTGCATGTTTTTGAAAAGTTGTATTGGTAATCGTGTTATCAACTACATGTGAACTCCATATAACATTGAGAAGAAGAAAACAAACAAAAGTTTGGTATATCAAAAGTATACTTTTCGCACAAAAAATTTTGTTTTTTTTTCAGTCCTATTGTCCAATTTACTTCTTGAAAACCTTCTTCTGAATACTTATTTTCTTCTTCTTATTTGCTTTTTGACGTTTAATATACAAAATAAATTGATACGATAAAACACTGCGTGTTCACAAGCATATAAACAGAAAGTGTATTTTATACAAAATTTTTACACCATACAAGATTTTGTGAATTAAGCAAATGTTACAAAAACCTTCTAAAAAATTATTTAAAGAAGAGTTTTTTCCTCTCGTATAAACAATCAGTCATTTAATATTATAAAATACAACTAAATATGTTGTAATTAATTATTTGCTAATTTTACTAACCATAAAAAACGTGTTATTTGTACTTGTATGACCGATAACGTATCAGTATATTTGAGGCAATAAAATTATTTACTTAAATATAAAACCAGTCAGCGCAAACACGATGCAATTGCTAAATGAATGGTTATCGTACACCGAAAGAAAAAATGAATTAAAATAATTTATGATGATATAAAATATGTTTTCTTAAATTTTATTTTAAAAAAACTTTTTTTTATTAAAATTGCCTTTATTTAAGCAATTGTCTTAAGCAGTTTGAAATAATAGGGCATTTGATCAAATGCATTTACAAATATTTTTTCAGATATTTGAAACTATAGCAATTATCTTTTACACGCTTTTCTGTCAGTTAATTTTTGTTAGATATTTTTTTAATTTGTTTAAACTTTCAACGGCATTCAAATTTAACCGAAATAAGTGCTAATCTTTCCTTTAATGTAATTATCAAATAATTTTTTGCAGTGTGCTGTAAAGTACGTCTCATTGTTTATTTGTGTCACTAAAAATTTTATAAATTTGCGCTATACATTTCTACTTATGTTTACTTTTATTATATATATATTTTGTAGCCAACAGTTGATAGCAAATTAGTTCTGCTTTTTAAACCGACTTCAAAAAAAGAAGGAGGTTGTCAATTCGACTGAATGTTGCTTTTTTATATTTGTGCCTCCATAACTCAGTCAATCTTGGATCGATTTTGAATTTTTGATTTTATTTGAAAGGTGATACTTTTTCTTAAAAATTAAAGGGTATCCTTATACAACGTTTATGTTTTTTACGTGTATTATGAAATGTTAAGAGCACCACTTTTAAATTAAAAAATATTACGTATCAAAAAAAGTAATACAAAAATAAATCTAAAAATTAAAGGGTGTCTCCATAGGTGACGTAAATTAAACCATATGGTCCTTTCTTTGAACCGCTATTGACAAACGCTTGCATATTGAACAAAATGTCGATTGCTATGATCGTTATAGTAACAAGTACTAATATTTATAAATTAAAGGGTGCCCAATAGTTCATTTAATTTGATGTATATGGCCACAGTTTTTAAGGCGATTGAAATTTTATTGCTAAATTCGCTATAATAACATGTAAAAAATTTAGATTTGAAAAATAAAGGGTGTATAATAGTTGATGTAGTTTGATTAATCTGGCCGAACTTTTGACCCGTTATAGACAAACAGCTGAAATTTAAAAGGCCGCTATAAAAACAAGTAAGTAATTTTAGTTTAGAAGTCAAAGGGTGTTCCAATAATTGATGTAGTTTGGCCCAAATGGGCATATCCTTTGGACCATTATATAGAAACCCTCGAAAAATAGATAGATTGTCTAATATTTTGTCAGGTATAATAAGTAAAAATATTTAAAATTGTAAATAAAAGGGTATTCTAATAGTTGATGTATGAGGCCATACTTTAGAACCGTTATAGACAGACGGTTGGAATTTACAAAGAACCTGTAATGCTAAGTCCGATACAATAGTAAGTATAAAATTTTAATTTGGAAATAATTCGTAATTTAACTTGTTGGAAGATTTTTTTTTAATTTATATAATTTTACATCTATTTTGATCTAGTTGTTATTTTACCCACAAATCCAAGTCTTCTTAGCAATGTATTGCAAACTTCCGTGTGCTTATTTTATTTAACAAAAATTCACCGAGAAGGCGAAAATTGATTGAAGAGGCTCGCAATATATTTTTTTTTGCCACTTTTTTATATTTTTTGCAGCATTAATATGAAGAAATACTAGACAGCTTTTAACAATATTTCTTTAGAAATAAAGTATAAGACCTTTTGCAACAAGTAATTTTAACGTTTCAAAAATTTAAACAATTAATCGTAAAATTTTGTAGTTTTCCGATTATAATACATTAACAAAAATTAAAACTGAAAGAGAAAGAAAATTAATTCGAGTCGCTACATATACTACCAAGAAACGTAATATTTTGCAAAGTTTTTCTAGAGAATGGGAATTCAGGTAAACGAAAAGACAAGGCGCGCTATTTACATCACTTACTTCTATTTTTATCAACTTTATTTACAAAAAGCGTTTTTTTTTAGCCAATTTTGAAAAATTCCCAGCACAAACTCTGTGTACAATCGTATCACAAAGCAAAGTTTCACAAGTTAACAAAAATTTATTTTTCAATGTATGTAAGTCTATTATATTGATTAAATATGGGTCGGGATCTTAGCCAATGAAGAGAATCCTATGTTTCTAAAAATCCATACAGGTCATTTAAAAATTGTATTTAACTTTTTTTAATGCAAAAATTTGTTGGATTTTAAGCCAATTGTACCGGCTACCTTTAGTAAAGCGTGCATATTTATTCACTAATTTATTCCAATAAAGCATAAAACCAAATATAAAATACACAATATTCTAAATTTAATATTTACATTTATTATTTTTACAATAAATATAAGAGTAGTTTTATGCAGCTGCAATAAAAAATACCAAAAAAAAAAATTAATAGTACTAAAATAAAGAAAAAGTTAAAAATTTTAGTAATTTGAAAATACTGATAATCTCTCAAAAAAATAATTATTTTCATTAAAATAATTGCCAAACCAAAAAAGCAAAATTTAACAGAAAAAAATTATTTAAATGCCTTTTTTAAGTCACTAACAGTTATTTTAGACACAAAGTGAACTACATATGTTTACATGCATATGTGAGCTAATATTATTTTAAATATTACGTATAAGTCTGCTGCATGAATCTCTTACAAATTAAAATTTCATAACCGACTATTAAAAATGATGTTAATGTTTGCAATTTATTAATCTGTTTTAATAGTTTTCTTATTATTTGTGTACGAGTCTAATTACGTACATACGCACATTTCATAACATTTTTTGTTACTAACCTATTTTAAAATAAGGGATTGTTATTACGATCTGTACCACTTAAGCTAAAATTTAGAAATTTGGAAAATAATTTCCAAAAATAGTCGTGTTTTGTAAAGATTTCAAGAAGTAATCATCATTAAACATAAATAATTGATAAAAATAATTATAAATGAATTTTCTCCCAAAACGTTACAAAATTATCTTTCAGACATTCTCTTTTGAAACTGCATTCGTGCATTCGTTCACTTATTAGAGCTGTATCGTTCATGAACAAATGGATATAAATGAACAAATCGCACAACTGACAAAGGTGATCCGTCAATATGCTAAGCGTTTTTCGCTTTTTACTTAACCTTTCAATTTTACAAAAGTTTTTAAGTGTTCACACTCTTTTGTTTCAGTTATATTAAAGAAGTTCTGTTATCAAGAGCATGTTAATAGAGACTATTTTAATAACTAAAAAATCAATGAATTTTTCTTTTTCAGTTCATTTGTAAGAAGTTTTCTTTTACAATTTTTACGAAATTTTGCTTATACCGCAACTGATAATTGATTTATAACTATTTATTACCTGTCTTATCATTTAATACTTAACTAAAATGATAAATAGAAACTAATTTAAATTATTATCAATTAAATATAATAAAATCCCTTTACACTTTTTTTTTGCAAAATTATTATTATTTTTTTTGTTTATGCGCTTATTGGCCAATATGGTGTTAATTTTTTTTACGTGTGTATTTATAAGCTAATTAGGCCTAATGAAGATAAATGTAAGAGAAAACAAATTTATTACATTTTTACGCTGAAGTTTTGTCATTTTTTTATTTTTTCTAGGAATTTCGCAATAAATTAGGAAATATATATAATCAATAAAGGAATTTTACATACGACGACCATTCAAACATTGAACTTATTATTTTAATATAACAGATATTTTTTTCAATTGAAACACAAAAATTTTTATATTTTTTTACATAAATAAACATACATTTTGCATCCTT
This sequence comes from Cistogaster globosa, assembly GCA_937654795.1. NCBI lineage: Eukaryota > Metazoa > Arthropoda > Insecta > Diptera > Tachinidae > Cistogaster > Cistogaster globosa. Next base: position 65,800,109 of record OW569405.1, on the reverse strand, counting down.
TTCCTCTTTAATTTTTTTGCATACATTTGAATATATTTGCTACCATTTCGTTCATAGAGCACTACGTTTTCCTTTGTTTAACGAGAAAATGAACGACCGAGTCACATTTAACATTTAAATAAACAAGAAAATTCAACAGCTATAATATGTTTAACTTTCAAGAGTTTGTATGTAACTGATCAGGCGATAGGGCCATATAGGTAAAATTACATCAGTTATAAGGACATCCTTTAATTTCTGATGTGAAGTTTTGCTACTTGTTACAGCGGACTTAGCAATAAAGGTTCTGTGCAAATTTCAATCAACTGTCTACAACTGTTTGGTCATATACATCAAATAACAGCAACTATGGTATCACCCTATAATTTATAAAATTTAATATTTGTAATACCAGACCAAGTAATGGACACAATGTTTAATTTTTAAGTGTTTGTATATAATGGTTTAAACGATAGGGCCATATGGGTAAATTTACTTCAAATATGGGAACACCCTTTAACTTCTAAATTAAAATTTTATACTTGTTGTTATAGCGAACTAAGCAATACAGGTTTTTTTTTTGTAAATTTTAGTTGTCTGTCTATAACGGTTAAAACGTTTGGCCACATACATAAACTATTGGAACACCCTTTATTTTCAAAATATATACATACTTTATATTTGTTATAATAGCGGACTTAGCAATTAGAGTTATTTGTAAATTTCAACTATCTGGCTATAACAGTTCAAAAGTTTGGCCAAATACATCAAATTACATTACTTATGGGACACTCCTTAATTTATAATTTTGAATGTTTATACTTGTTATTATAACGGTTATAGTAATCGACATCCTGTCCAATTTTCGAGCGTTTCTCTATATCGGTTCAAGAAATAGCCGCATATAAGTCAATTTACGTCACCTATGGGGACACCCTTTAGTTTTAGAATTATTTTTGTATTACTTGTTTTTGATACAAAATACTTTTTAATTTTCAGGTGGTGCCCTTTACGTTTTGTTATGCTCTTGAAGACATATATGTTGTATGGGGACACCCTTTTATGAACTGTTTTTAAAACGGGACCAATCTGTAAGCATAATCTATCAAATTACGAAGCCAGAAACACATAAGTTTAAAATATGAGTTTGCACATAAAATAAGCTTTAATAATTAAATTGATCGATTTTAACCAAAATGCGGATTCTACTATGTTACAATTTGATTGTGTTTTTTATATCAATTTAATAGTTACTTCTTTTCCAATAACTTTTAAATTACCAAACAAGAGCAAGATATTTAAGGAATGATTGTTTTAAAAGTTTGTGCTTTTGATCTGTTTCTATGTTTTATGACATAGCGGGAACATTACGTCATAATTTTTTGGATTATCTTTTAAAGTATTTATTTGCCAAAATCCATGTTCTAAAAATCATTAAATTTTAATGAAATTTGATAAGCTCTTTATTCCACGTGTGTTTTTTATTATTTTATTGATACATACACATACATACATATGTATTATTTATACCTTAAAAAATGTTAAAAACAAAATTATTTTGACCACTTAAGTAAACTTGAAATATGTTATTAAATCATAAAATAACACAAAGTACAAATCCTGTATTTTCTACGACGCATGCTTCTTTAGTTCGTTCACACGTTTTCAAATTTAGTAACATATTCATTACAGCCATCACCAAAATTAATAAAAATTTAAAGGCGAATTAATTTTACCTGGTGGCATCGTTGCGGCAGCTGACAATTTTTTGCTTAATTTTGTAACGTGTAGGATATCAGTCAAAAGTGAATCATTTAAAATTACAAAATTTCTTTTATATTATTTTTAAAAAAATATTTGTAAGAAGACTTTTAAATCAATTATAAAAACGAATCTTAAAAAAAACATTATTAAAAAGGGTAAGAAAAAAGTGCAGTAATTATTTGTGTTCTAAAGTTTATGATAGACTTAAGTGCCTGTTTTTCTTTTTATTGTTGTATTTTTATAGCGGCGCTGCCACCTATATGAATTTGCCCTGTAAAAATTAATCGGTTGGTTTGTAATTTCAATATCATTAAAGATCCTTATAGGTAAGAGGGCGAATTTAACGTTATCTACCTTGACGTATTAGGGTTGAAATAAGTTTTTTTAGGACTTGTAGTAAACAGATGATGGATTGGAAAAAGTTTTAAGAATTTTACTGCATTATACATATAATGTATATAATCTGTCAATAAAATCCAGAATTACTGTAAATAAGACGAGTGTCTCTGTTCTTATCATGTTTTCCCTTGTTGTGTGGCAAAACAAAATATTGAAATACGAAAATTAAAAAATACTACAAATTTACAATTTGACGGCTATTAGTTCTTTCTTCTTTGTTTTCTTTTAGGTCTTGCTGTGTTTTAATTGTACTCTGTGATTTTAATAAAATAATTTTGCTGGCAAAACATAAAATACTATGTGCCTCGGCATTAAGAGTGCTGTAGTCGGTTGTGCCGAATCTGATATATCCTTTACCATATATGTATAACCATATTTACATATAAATCGGAATAAGATTTCCACCATTAAGTCTTATATAAAAAAAAAACGTCAAAATTTTGAATTTTGCTTATGGTTGTTGTCAAAGCTATCATAATTGTGATGAAGAGGTAATTAAGTAGTAAACACTACCCTCTGCAGGAATACAAACAAAAGACGGACATTACTCAATCGACTTCGCTATGCATAAGAAGTCAGAATATATGTACTTTATAAGGTCGGAAGAAAGGCGAATTAATTTTACCGGCAGCTGACAATTTTTTGTTTAATTTTGTAATGTGTAGAAAAGCTGTCAAAAGTGAATCATTTTATATCACAAAATTTCTTTTTTTTTATTACTCTTAAAAAAGAATTGTAAGAAGAGTTTTAAATCAATTAAAAAAACGAATCTTAGTAAAAACGTTATTTAAAAGGGTAAGAAAAAAGTGTAGTAATTATTTATGTTCGAAAGTTTATCATAAACTTAAGTGCCTGTTTTTCTTTTTATTGTTGTATTGTTGTAGCCGCGTTGCCACCTTATGTGAATTCGCCGTGGTCGGAAGTAGATATTGTAATAACTAAAAATGGAATGACAGGGCGATAGAGAATTAAAAAATAAGAAAAAAACATTAAGTGAGAAAATTGGCGCTCGCCCATATTTTCCAAGTTATGGACCTCTGAACTTTTCATAGAAGAATACGATTGCGTACCATTTGTTTTAAGATATCAAAATGGGTATAATTTAAAAACTTTTGAAGAGATCTTTCAGAAAATACTAAAATTAAAAACAAAATGCTAAGCCCATTAAGAGCCGATGACATTTTTATGTAAAATTTAATATGGTAACAATTTTTTTTTAGATTCTCTGTCACCCTAATATTTGTTTATTTTAATTAGAGTTTCTCCATTAAACTAGATTTAAGGGGTATACAAGGTTCGGAATAGCCGAATATAGTACTCTTCCTTGTTTTTTTAACAACAAAAATATTTACATATTAATTAACATTTCCTAATTATAACCACAAAATAATCAAAATAAAATTCTATTTATAATAAAGTATTTCAATTCTGCGTGTAAATTCTTTTTTCATTACCGGTTTAAAACAAATAAATCAGCATATTTGAATACAAAAGAAATGCCACGTTTTAGATAGTTATTAAATGTAAACAAAAACTTGTTACGATAGCAAGTCAGTGATTTATTATGTTTTAAAATTTTTTATTGAACCTGCTTTTAGATTCTTGCTTATATATTCACAAATATAAAGCAGAAAAATACATATCGTTACCTTAAAATATAAAGGCCCTAGATGAAAAAACTTGATAAAAAGTGCAGTTTTGTAGTTGGAAATTTCTTATTTACGCATTATGTTATTAACTTCGCTAAGCTAATTAATACTGTTACAACTTTTTTAATCTTTTAGTGGTGCATTAGAGAATCATTTATCGAAATATGTATAAAACTAAAATTAAAAAAAGGATTTAGGGCATTTCTGCACTAAGGTAACGATATAATATTTTTATAGAGTTGTTCTAAGTTGATTTCGTCTTAAAAAAAAATAGATTATTAAGTCCTTATCCGGTATGTGAATTCTTTAATTAAAATTTCTCGCAAGTTTCGAATGATTATTTTTAATGTAAGATTCGGAATTTTTTTCTGTGGGATGTTATCCTTTTCTTATGTACTGATGTACCTTTTACAAAAATTAATGATAACAAGCCCGAAGAAAAATAAATAATTTTTTAGCAATTAAAAACATATGAAACATGCGAAATTTCTAAATAAGTATTATATCAACAAATTGAAATGAACAATTAATAATAATAATAATAATAATAAAAAACCATTTAAATTAAATATAAAATGTTTGGTTAATAAGGATATATTTGTGATTTGTTTTCTGTAAAAATAATAAATAGAAAGTAAACTGACAGACTCTTTTTCATGATTTTAAGCTAAAACGTATATTTTCTCATCTTAAGGGTCCTTATAACAGAAAAATGTGTCATTTTAATAAAGAGAATCAAATTCTTTCAAACAACATTACTCACATAAAGTATTTTACTTTGAAGGATTGTAAAATGGACTGACTATACATTAGAACTTAGAAAAAGAATAAAAAAGCTAAAGATTTGTTAATTTTATTATTGAAGCCACATTTTACTTGGAATATTCTCATGAAACGGCTGAAAATATTAATACGTGGATATGGAAATATCGTGTTCTGTTTCTCAAAAACTTGTACTCAAATCGTTAATGCTCACAAAAAAACCAAGCCCAAATACTAAATTCTAAAAAAATTAAAATATGGAAAATGTTTCAAAGGCACAATTTCAAAACCTTTTACTGCAGATTGATTCCATTTCTTCCAAACTCCCAACTATGGAATGATGTAAAATCAATATTTTAATAGTAGCAAATTTGATAAACGAATAAAAGTTTACTAAAACATAGAAAACTCAGTAAAAAAAGTAAACTTAAAATCAACTAGTTTTGAGGAAAACACTTCGAAGTGTTTCCATTAAGCAAAACTGTTTTGTATATTCGAATTTGTGACGTAACACTGACACTTTTCTCCGTTAAAGAAAAACAACAACAAATCGACATGATTTGAAATAAATCAAGTGGTTTTGGTAGCATGAAAAATATATGGGAAATCAAGTAGCAAAACGCTTGATTTGAGCAAATCAAGTGTTTTAGACGAAATCACATAAATGGAAACGCACTATAAAATTTTAAAAATTAAAAGCTAGAAATAAAAAATTCAACAAAAGTAACGAGAGCGGGAATTGTTCTGGAGGGGTCTTTAAAGAAAAAGAAAATTGTCTTAGACAGGGCCAAAGGCGCTTGTCTTTGCCAATGAAAAGAAATAAAAAATATACCTAATTGCAGTTAAACAACGGCTTCTTAAATTTTTATATAATAATTTTTAACAAATTCTTACTGATATAAAATCGATATTAAATTCTTAATCCTACAAGTTCTTCTTTTTTATACTCTTCACCACAAAAAGTGGAAAACGAGTATAACTAATTTTTTCATTCCGTTTGTAATTTCTACAATATCCATATCCGACCCCATAAAATATATATATTCTGACTTCTTATAGTAAAGTCGATTGAGCGGTGTCCGTCCGTCCGTGTAAGTGTTGAAATTATATTTGCCGAGGCACTAGATCAAATAGAAAAAATTAAAATACGCCAATCGATCATACATAGTGTCGAAAAAATTGCATGACCTTTGACGCAGCGGGCAAAGCACCACGCCTACCTCTAAGTTTTCTATGTCCTCTGGAACATGAAGTAACTCCGATCAAAAATACAAATATATGCAACGATAAAGAATTAAAAAAAAAAACAAGTTAAAAAATTGGCGCTCGCCCATATCTTCCGAGTTGCAGGACTCTGTAATTTTCAAAATTTTTAAAGTATCAATTTTAAAGCTTTTGGAAAGATTTTCAAGGAAATACTAAATTTTTTTAAAATGGCATTTTTATGTGAATTTTTTTTAAGTTCCTTATTCTCTGTCACTTCTTTATATATTTGCTTTTTTAATTGGAGTTACATCACTTAACTAGATTTAGATAAATGATGGAAGGTAAATAAGATTTGGCATAGTGCTCTTACATGTTAATATTCACTTTTCGAAACTTTTTGCAAAATATCTATGCTGAGCAGTTAAAGGTCGAAGACACTAAAAGTAACTGTCAAACATTGTTTTGTTATATTTATGGAATTTTTTTATATACTACATACTTAACATAACTTAAATCGGTCAATTAAATAGACAGCGTACACTACTGAAGTATTAGGATACTGAAGAGTTATAAATAAGAATGTATAAAGTAAATGCTCTTGTTCTTTTTAAAAACTTTAATAATATTTTTTTAAACGCTTTACGAAATAATTACTAGGTGCTCACAATTGCGAATTCGATCATTTTCGCCGTTGTGGAGCATTGCGTTAATGTCAAAAATAGCTGACTAAGCAAACGGAAGTCGAATCATTTGGTACTTTAAATGAAGTTAAACCCAGTTGGTTTCTTTATCCTGTATATGAAGCAATAACTCACATTTCATTTTTTCGTTTCAAAATTTAATTTTAAAAAACTTACAAATTTTTACATTTTCAAATTATTATTTCATTATTTTTAATTTAGCTCCGTTCCCGTACTTTTTGGGTAAAGTTCGGTAAAATGAGAGAAAACATAAATTATTCTTAATTAAAGAGAAAAATGCCCGAAAGTACGGGAACACAAAAAACCAAATTTCTATCCCAAAACAAGATGTCGAGCAAAATATACATGCAGTTGTTTATATTAAACATAAGAACACAAATATTTTGTATGTTCTTGAATTTATTTTAATATTTATAGGAATAAAACTTACAAATAACAGTTTTGCGAAACATTTACGTGTATGAAACATAGAATTTTTTGTATTTGCTACTGTTTACTTTTCAATCAGCTGATGGTTTTGTAGTTTACACAAACTTACCCAAAGAAAAAGTCTGGGCTGTTTCGTGCAGAAAGAAAAAGAGTTTTATTCTCTCAAAAGCTCTCTCTTCTACCCAAACTTGTAGTACGGGAACAGTTTTCGGTAACATTGGGATCCCGCGGGATCCCAAAATTGAGTAAGGGAACGCACCTTTTATTTATAATTTTGACAACTACGTCGAACATAAACAAAAAACACCCGGGCTATTAAGACCACCTAGTAATTTATTCCGCCATGCTTTAAGCGTAAGAAGAAAATTCTTAGTTAATTTTGACTAAACAGTTTTTGTTTTGTCTTCAATTTTACTAAAACAATGTTGAAGTTCTAAAAATCTTTAATAAAGCTATGGATATTTTGGCTACAGTTCGGTTAGTTGTCCTGTTGAAAAATTTTGGCTATTTAATTTGACAAAAAATTATTAAATTTATTTACTTGATTACATTTTTTTAATATTAGATTTTTATACGTGGCTTTGTATTTCAAAATCACCACAGGTGCAAAAAGCATTTATAAGTTATCATTACTTTTGAAATTTCAAAGATATTAATTTCGAAAATAATTTTTGCCATAGCTACTGAAAATATTGGCGATATGTCAGGCATAGTTTCGAAAGAACACCTATATTTTCCTTAGGTTTTAATCATTTTGTTGTGTATATTTTTAGGTTTATTATTATTGAAGTTTGCTTTGTTGTATTCAGAATTTAAAATTGAGTAGCAAATACTAGAATACAAAAAAATTGAAATTTTATAAAACTATCAAAATTTTCCTAAGATTTCACAATAAAATAAATTTTATTTAAAAGTTAATTTCTATGAAAATAATTCTTATAAAAATTAGTACTTTTTTAAGTTAACAATAACTTACAAAAACAAACATATTTTTAACCAAAAATAAAAAAAAAAAATAAATAAATAAATTATAAACAAATATAGCTTTTTTTTAATTAAGTAATTAATTTTTTTATTTCGTTTTTTTCAGTTACGTTTTAATGGAGGATTGAAAAATTTACCAAATAATCAACAGCTGAGGCATTTTTATACGTTACAGTTTTATTATGAATAAAATTGTACAACCGAAGCCGAAAACCATTTAAGCCTGTTTACAGCATAGAAGATTTGAAAAAAAATGTATTTTTTTAATTACAATATAAACTTTTTATTTCCTTTTTTTAAGCAAAAAATCCAAAACGCTCTTAAGTATGATTATGGTAAAATTAATGACTAATTTAATTGCCTTCATTTTAGTTTTTATAACTTAATTGGACAAATGAAGTAACAGCAAAAACTTAAGATGTACTGCTGTAAAATTGGGAAACATAAATAGCATAACAGTGTAAGGCAATAGCTATGGTGAAGGCTAGGGCATGTCAAAAAATATCACTTAACAGATATTATATATATATATATTTTTTTTTTTTAATTAGGACCAGCACTCAGGGGATGACCCCTACTTATGCAATGCATTGTGCCAGAACTAGGAAATTAGGTTTTGGGATGGGGGATAGAAGGAGTAGTGCTTGTGAACATTTGATTTGAATATTTGCACATTGAAAGTGGCAGGAAAGACCTATGCAGGGAGTTTATTTCACATACGAACTGTTCGGCTAAAAAACAAATTTTCTCTATAATGCGTTGTACAGTTCACTGGCCAATCGACTACAAAGGAATGCGCTCTTGATGCAGATCGCGTTGCGCGTATGAAATTTCGGTTTTCAGGAACAAGTTATCTGATTTCATAAGAGCACATTCCGTTGTAGTAACAATAAAACAGTGAAACACACCCCACATTGCGTCGATGCTCCAGTGAGTCAATAGAGCTGGATACCCTACTGTCACCGATGAGTTTCTTCGCTCTCTCCTGTACGCGGTCGAGTAACTCCAAAATAGACTTTGAAGCACCGGCCCATACATGAGAGTTGTATTCCATTTTCGGTCTGATAAAGGTGACATAGATAGTAAGGCGATCGGATGGAGTGAAGTATTTCTTACACCGTTTCAGAAAACCTAGGCACTTGAATGCTTCTTTTGCAACATGAAAAATGTGCTTGTTCCAACGAACATCGCATTGAATTTTCATGCCAAGAACATCGAGAGCTTCTGATTCCTTAATATATGTATCACCCATAATTACAGATGACGTAGCATGTTCAGCAGTACGCCTGTGCGAAAGCACACAGCACTGGGTTTTATAAGCGTTAAACCAAGCACTGTTCGCCAGGCTCCATTCGGAAATTACCAAAAGGTCGCGATTAAGGGTATCGTCCATGTGCTACTACTACTCCGAAACGAAAATGAATAGCATATGCTACTGTCATCTGCAAAAGTTGAAAATTTAAAATGTCTTCAGGCACATATATCTGTTTTTTAAGACTCTTTTAGTAATTAACATAAAATTCAGTAAATAGTAGTTCTTAATTTTTGGGAAATTCAACTAAATTTTAAATTTAAATAGTTTTTGTTTGCACTCTAAGGAATTTTCCTTTAAAATATGCAGAATTCTTGTGCAGTTTTACTTACCGACGATTACAATTTTCTGCCATCTTTACTCCGTCATGAAAGACGAGAACCTACTTTAAATATTCACTATAAATGAACTAATTTATTTTTTTTTTCGCTTAACTATTCGAATAACTGAATAAATTATCGATAATGTATTAAAAAGCTATTTAGCCTCGACTAATTATATAATAGATTAACCAAATAAAATAGTTTATTAAATATTCAAGCCAGCCACTATAATACTCCTTTTGGTTAAATGATGTAGGTACACATTTCTGTGTAAATAAGTTTATAATCAATCACCATCAAGTCTCGTTACTAGTATTTTATAAATTTTTTTCATAATATTTCTTTAAAAGAATCATAAGATTCTGCTCTATTGTTTTATCGATATTTCAAAGATAAGTTATAATTTAAAAGTAAAAAATAAATATTTTTAAACAGTTTTATTTACACAAAATATTATTTGTTAATTTTGGTCATTGTTTTCTTTTTTTTCTTTATAATAGCTTGTCTTATTTAATTTATGCATTATTTAACATTGATTTATACTTTTAAAGTATTTATAAAAAATATTTAACTTTTCATTTCGTTCTTAATTTTCCACTATTTTGGAGTAAATCTTCCTCTTTTCGAAAAAAGCTCACAACCATGTATATGTGTATTATTGTCAACACCTCATGCGTACGCGAGTCATTTTAATGAAGTGGATTTATTTATTCACACAAAATATAACGTTTTTAGTTTCAGCAAAAATTTATAGTTTTAACATAATCAATCATCTCAATTAAAGTCATAATTTTAATTTATCAAACAATTAATTTTTTTTTAATTTTTATCGCCATGCGACTCTCAAATCGTTTTAAATTTCAATTTTTTTCAGCTTATTATAAACATATAATTAAATGATATTTTAGTGTTAACCATTTACTTACCTTTTTTGATTTTATTATTATTTTTTTTTTTGTTGTTTCTACCAACAAAAAAGGTTTCACAGCAAAATTATTTAGTTGTTATATTTTTTTTTTTCTTTTTTATTGTGTATTTTTTTTGTTTTCGAATTTTAATAATTTTTTCAAGATATTAAACGGAATAAACTTTACCGTACCGTTGCTTGATACTGAATGGTTTAAAGACAAAATAAGACACGTCTAATGTATGATTTGAGTGTTTAGTAATTCAAGATAAACAAACAAAAGTTGTTATTTCTTTTCCTAAAAGTCATACCTACCATACAACTGGTACAACTAAGATTTATATTATACACAAGCATACATATGCGCGTTACCCCACTCATTAGGGCACGATCGTTGATATGTAGGTTTGTTTCTTTTAGTTTATTTGTTTGTTGATAAAGCTAATAAAACAAGTCAAGTCTATTCGAGACAAGTTAGGCTTTTTGGGTTAAGTATGAAATAAGACTTCATCTATTGGAACAGCACTTACAACATTAAAAGAGCACAACAGAATATATTATTTATGTTAAACTATCCAACTCTCTTATACTCTGTTTCAGAAATGTTAGTTAAATTTAATGGTACAACGGTATAACATACACTACGAAACTTTCGACATGTATTTCCAAATTTTATGATTTATTATACGATTTTTCTTTTTAATGATGAGTTATATCGATTTTATATTTAAAAAAAATTATAAAAAATTCATTAAAAAAATACATAAAATTTATCAGATGAATCATTAACGTTATAACATTCTTTACGCCACTTTTATTATATAAAATCTAAGACAAATTTAAATGAGAAAATTTGTGGAGGTCTACCTTTAAAAGTAATCATCTCTATTTTGCTTAACGTCGTAAATTTTGAGTCAACATCACTTTAAGGCAACGGCAAAATCAATTTGATATTCCTCAGCAGTTCGATGACAACGTTAACAGTTTTCGATAACTTTAATAAAAGAAAAAACACTTACATATCTAAAAATAAGAAGCATTCTTATGTCCCCTTTTACAATGTAGAAATTGAAATTGAAAGGCAGAAAGAAGTTTATTGGCGAGGGTTTGAAGAGGTTAAGTGTTTAGTACACGACTATCTTTAGAAGACGTTTATTGTTTCTCTTTTCCACTCTTCGTAACTTTCATGTTGATGAAGTCTGCACATCAATTTCTACATTGTGAAAGGAGACGATGCCCTTCAAACTATGTACTTATCATATAGCGTGATAATAAAGCCTGATTAACAAATAAAATTCAATTGTTTCCTAACCAAATAAAAGGAGTACAAAAACAAAAACAAAAAATTAAAAGAGAGAAGATCCTAATACTTCGCGAAATTCAGTTCCTTCAATTTTTATTTTCGCCTTACACATTTCTTTCCTTCTTGTACTTTTTTTAATGTTAGCCTCATCATTCATTCAGTATCAATATCTCTAATATTTGTGTATAATTGACAATAATGAACCTGAATTATTTAACAGCATGGCTTGGTCATTACTATGCCTTTGAAGCAATTTATGATGTTCTAAATGGCTTTCACTCGTGAAGGATCTTTTTCCTTTTTAATGGCTTTCGTTCATATTCTAACAAGCTCGTTTTTCATATCGCAAAACGCTAAAATTATTTGAGCATTTTGTTGACAATTTTCAACTTAAAATTCAATTGTAAAAAGCTGCAACAGTTCATCTCAGTATATATTTGCGGTTGTTTGCTTTAGCAAAAAAATGCTTGTTGCTGTTGGTAGTGTCGTTGATGATGTAATAGTTTTGCTTTTGTTGGTGGGGGCAGTTAGGGCAAAGGTATAGGACTGCCTGACTATTTTATTTTTTTTTGCACATAATACTACTCAATACCTAAACCAACGACGAAAAAATCAAAAGTAATTCAAGCTAACAGCAATGTCGAATTTTATTAAAAAATACCAAACCGATTTTGTAAGTCGCCGATAAATGGCTACATTTAAGACCGGGGTACATAGAATCCGTCATACGTCAAACTTTGAAGTATTCAACTAAAGTCAAAGTATTGATGGATATGGTTGGCACAATGAGTACTTTGCTGACGGATGTCAAATCAAAGTTTGCTCTCTATTTTTATTCGCTTTTAAATTTAATTTGTATTTTATTCACTTGTTAATTTAATTAAATTTGCATTTTATTGTTTGCCACCAAAATTGTTTTTTTTTTTAAATCACAAAACGCAATTGAAACACAGCAAGTGTGATGCCACTTTTTTATTTTTTTCCCGGAATTCATAATTAAAGAAATATTAAATATAATATAATAAACATTTCTTGTTTAGCTTTTAAAGGCAAAAAATATATTTAAACTGTTTTAAAAAATACAAAAATCTTTTATTTTGTATTAAACCGTTTTTTTACTTGAAACTCTTCAAGACAACCAATTATATATGGTTGGCAATGCAACTAAATTTCGGTTGCGTTACATAATCGACTTATAACATTTTTTGTTTCAGTAATTTTTAATGTTTTCTAAAAATTTAAAAAAAGTTTTCTAATGTAAAATGTATATAAAAGTAAATTAGTTTAAACACCTGATTCACTTATTATAAATAAGTTTAAAAGTTGTTCAGTTTTCACAATTTTTTTCTTTTTAACTTATGTTTCATTTTTAACAGTAATTCTAAAAGTCCAGGCAAATTTCAAACCTTCTCGGTCTATTCTGTGTTTTGGAGGGAAATCCAAAAATAAGGCTGAACCTTTTAACCTCCACTAAAATAAGTAAATATTGTTTTAATATATTGATTTTTTGAAGTTCTATCATCAAATTACCTTTAGCTTGGAATCTTCCATACCCAACATCACTATGGAATGGATATTACGATCCTTTATAGTTTCCAATAACTCCAGACCAACTAAATGGACATTAAAGTATTCACTAGATGAATTACCCCAGGGATGTATTGTTAAGCTGTTTGTATCATAAGGATATTCCAAAACAATGGCATAAATCGATAAAAGCTGTTTGCTTTCTTCTACTTTGGAAGTATACCATACGTTAGGAGTTATGCTATCATTTTGATACAACCATGGCTTCGAGGCATAAATAGCTTCACCATTTATTTTTAGCCATTGACCTAAATCACGTAATCTTTCTTCAAATATTGGCAGAATGGTTCCATATTTCGTAGGACCAACATTAATCAAAACATTACCGTTACAACTTACAGTCGTCACTACTTCATGTATGACGTCTTCACTTGTCATAAAATCCTTAAGGCTAACGTCAAAACGTTGACCCCAACTTTCTTTATCCAGTGTAAATGCATTTTCCCATTTGTGAGCTTGTAATACACCAGGGTTAAAACGATCTTGACAGTTATAGAAATCGCCATGCTTACAGGCAGTGCCAAAACCCCAACGATCATTTGTTACGATTGTATCACGTACAGGACTGTCATTGTATAACCTGTTAGAAAAATTAAAGAATGGTTATTAATATTTGATATTTTTTTATTAACGTTTTATTAAGTTTTATGCAATGAATCATTTATTAATTATCTTACATTTGTTATACTTTATTTTTCACTGGGAATGGGTATTAAAACTGAGAAAAGCTGTGTTCACGTACTTTTTGTGCAATGCATAGTACAAAAATGTATTAAATACGAATATGCCAAATACCTTTATTTTGTCACGAAAGAACACGTCCAATAAAAAAAACTGCTCGCTCTATTGTGCCCGAAGAAGAAGAATATTATTTCTTTCAGACTGCCTAAATTATAAACCTATGGGCTTCAAACATGTAGTACGGGAAAGGAACGAAAATCATTCATTTAAATTATTTATTTTACAAGAACACCAAGAATTATGAATACTGTTTCTAACAATTTTCAATTAATTTTTAATGGAAATTATCTCAGTAACGATGACAAAAAAGATAATCACCCCTATTTCCGTCGGCGTTGTAGTTTTAAAACGATAATTTGGCATCACGTAAATAAATTGGTATTCTCCATTTTGAAAAGAAGATGGTAACGACAATAAGACATTTGTTCCCTAACGTCAGCATTTAAACAACGAAATTCAAGCGACTACAAAAAAAATTATATGTTCTAAGGAAGCCTTTTCGGTTGCAGTACCAATGTTGAGAATTTTTGCAGGGACCAATTATTTTAAAGTGAGCTCCATCAACATATCCTATAATTCCACGAAAACCAGGGGCCAAATCGTCGCATTCGTGATCGAGTGAGGTTTCGTATCGAGTAAAATTTCGTGACGTATTAAATAACCGGAATGCGGCATTCGAAAGCGTTCGAATCGAATTTTGTTTAAAAATGTAAAAGATTTTTTTGCTTTATAATAGAATAAAAATATGATTCTTATAAAATATAAACAAATATATAAAAAAATAAAGGTAAGTAAATCTAAAACTCGGGTGGTCACTATAAGTTGTGCCATGAGCTCTTTTTATTTGCTATTTATTTTATTTACATTTGTCCTTAACAAAAAGGTCATGATTTTGATACTATTATTCTTGAAAATAAAGTTAAATATGTAAATATTTACATCTCTTATTATTTATTTGAAGACAAACTATTGATTAGTTACAATGCAATTTTTATTTTGTTTATAAAAACATTTAATTATGTTTGCGATACCTCTTAACCTATCGAATAACATTTCGTTTGAAAGTATTCGATCGACTACTTGTTATCGAATGCCATGATCCCAAATTTCTATACAAGCTATTCGATATCGAGTACGGCGATCTCAAAATGTAACATTTTGATCAAAGTCGTTCGATCACGAATGCGACGATTTGGGCTCAGTTCGTTCGTAAATAACCATTTGCATTCCGTTTTTTTCATCTTCCAACATATCCGACGCTTAGTTATATGATCCTTGTGCATAAACCGAAGAGCAGTTTCTAGTTTTATTGTTGGCGTTTTTGCGGACTTACGGCTGTATTGAAAGGCGGTTTTATTGAAAAACATTGCAGTGCTACCAGACTTAATTGATTTTGATTTTTGTTTTTGATAACGTTTCATCATCGTTTCAGTATATTTCAAGAATACGAATTTAGAAACGAAATAACAATAAAAACGACAACGATGTGGAAACGACTATTAAAAATAAAAGCCAACGGGAATAGGACCGATTTATCGATGAATGATTTATATGAGGGTAATCAGGAGAAATTGTTATTAAATACAGTTTCTTTCAAATAATTAATCGATCGATCGAGGGAATGTTCATTTTTTTATAAGTAACAGATTATTTGCTTAAAACAGAGCCTAAAAATATAACCTTGGATTTCTTTTTTCCTTATATCTTTAGAGAAAACGTTTTCTTATGGACAGATATTGCAATTCGAAAACATTATTTTGGACAAGCTGGTAAAGTTCTTTTCATTTCATCTCAACCATCAGCAACATTTGGCTTAACTTACTTTTTCTTTGGTTTAGTAAAGTTTATGCTACCAGTTAGGATGGATGTTGCATAATCCTAGAATCGAATATTAACTAGTTATTTTATTTGCTGTCCCCGTAATGAAGAATTATAGAATAACTTTGCTTAATGTGGAATTGTTTCTCTGCAAACTTTTAGTTTATACTTAAAAAGTTCTTAATGATTTAAATATTTCAAAAGTTTCGCCTCTATTTTGTATTGGGTTATAGGATAGGTAGATTATAATCAGAGTCACCATTCGTTGACTGAAGTCACAATTTGACCCATATTTGGTAGTCCCTGAATGAGACTTTTTTAAACTAAGATAATTTTACTTTTTTTGTGAATATAACCATAAAAACAGATTTTGTTCTCAACGCATTGCAAATTTGCGTATTCTTACCGATGAAAATATATCTAGAAGGCTGGCATAGTTGTCATAATATAAAAAACAATCAAGATTTAATTTTTATTTTTTATCTTACTAAAAAACAAAATAAACAAAAAAAAATTAAATAATGAATATACATATGGTTACATTCGAACCGCAAAATTGAAACAAAGATACATTCTTTTAAGAAATGTTATATTTCGTGGTTTTATTCCAGAGAATAGGAACTTAAATCTAAATGGCTTAGGCAAGACGAAGAGGCCAAGCGGCCTTTTTGTATTACCTGAGTCTAAATAACTTTTTTTTTGCATTTTTAATTAAGTTAAACGACCTTTTGTGCCTCTATTGGAAAATTTTCAGAACACTTTATTTGAACATGGCCGATTTAAAAAGTGGGTGGCTGAATCGGTCGAGCAGTTAAAAGATAGATTTATACCTCGCTTTAAATAACATGACATTTACACATTGTCTACTGGATAAAATATTGTGTTACTAGCAAATTATTATTTTGATTATAATCGATTAATAAAATCGTGAATTGTAGGAAAATAGTTAACTTACACATGGTATATTTAACTTTACTGGTAATTGTAAGTGCCAGGAGTAGGCATGTGTTATTATGTGTTATTATTTTTTGTTGTTGTTTTATAGTGAAAGTAATAAATAGCATTAAGTTCCCTTACTAACTCAAAAACAGATATTAACACAAGGTACTATGAAAATACAATTAAATTATTACTGCCTTAAAGTATGCTACAAATTTAAAATCAATTTATTTAAAAGAATCTACCCTGCCAGCATTTTACAGAGCATTTATATGTAGAAGTCACTTCTTCGTTACTTCCTTGGATATACAACTTAATTTTACAAAAACAAAATACATTATTATTAAATTAAGATTTTCTAACAATCACTATTTCGTTTCTACCAGAAGATAATTGCACAAACAGACCCGTTATATTAATATAACAAATTTGTTATATTAAGAACAACTTTTTTTTAACTACCAGATGATAATAAGTTGATAGGTCAAAAATCTACAAAAACATATTTAGTAGGCATTGCATATTTATCTCTTATAGGTTACTTACTACAAAAACACTAATTTAATTTAGTTTAACTTGTGCACTGTTCAGTTATGTTAAATTCTTGTGAAAAATGTTAAGAAAAATTCAAAAAATAAGTTGTCTTATTTCGCATTCAAGTTTTACAAATTCTTAAGACTTTAAACGTTTTTATAATGTAAAAGTTACACTTTCCGTTTCGATAAAGCCGAACTCCGTTACTTTTAGAAGTTAAATATTCGATACCATTTTTACACTTCTAATAAACACATATTCGTCACTATCAGAATACTCAATTTTAATCTTTTTCAGATAGGCTAAATAGTTTCCCAATAGTTGCACGTTTCTTTCCGACTGGGGATACTAATTAGAACAAAATTCGATAGTATTTGTTTGCTATATTAAGAATAACCGTACATAGATTTTTTTTGTTCGCAAATTAGTTGACCTGTATGAAACAATATAAACAACCTTCTAACAGTATTTGCTACTTTTATCGTATCTTTTACCATAACATAATAGTATAGATACTTTATAAAAATTGTTTTAATTACATATACGTTATATCCAATGCATTAAAAATCAAAAAAAAATCAAAAATCCTGTTCAAAAGTTACAAAATACTCCCACATTTGGGAAAATAATTAGGGAAAAAGTTTACATAACGTTGAGTAGAACATAGATCTTATTAGAATTTCTTATTAGAATTTAAAACTACTTTAGTCACCTACTTTTGAAACCAGTTCCTTAAAGTTAAAATTTATGTGTTTTGATAGCACCAAAGTTTCTGTATCGGCTTCACAAGGTTTTTTTTTTAATTTTTATTCTCAGATATGGAGGCCTTCTGATCAAGACAAAATTCTAACTATCGGTACCAGCAAAGGTAGATTGTAAAAAATTAGGTATTTTAAGATATTCTTTGTTAATAATCCTCAATATTTTGTATCGGACTTTAACTTTAGTACAATGCTTTCTGAATTAACGAATCGGAATTAATACTTTCGAATAAAAAATTAAAATTTTTAAATATTATAATCAGTAAAAGCATATATTATTAAATAGGATATTTCAAGCTCGTATAAATATTTTTTTCTTCCTCAAAACTAACTTAAATCGGTCTAAATGTATACGAAACTCTGAATTTTTTTATAGAAACTGAGTCGTATTTAATAACCGTAATATTTCTATTTTTTAAATATTATTTTTTATTCCGATTAAATTATCATATCACCAATATTGATTATTGAGGGTGAAAGTACATCGCGATGGCCGTTTCGCTACCGCTTACTTAGCTCTTCAGGAAACTTCGCACAAATATTTTAAATAAACTAAAGTTTTTTCTCCAAACAATAAAGTAAAGGACAAAAATCAAAGTTTTAGCAAAAAACAACAATAATCAACAATGAGTTAATACAGTTAAAGGATGATGAAAAATAAAATATCACAGCACTACGAATATTTATTTTTGGGTACTCGAAATTTATTAAATTAAAATTAACCACGGGAACATTGAATAAAAACTAATTAATTAAAAAAAATTGCCATCGAGACGTGCTTTCGCCCTCAATAATCAATATCGGTGATTTGATAATTTAATCGGGATAAAAAGTAGCACAATATTTTTTTAAAATTATTTAATTTATGCATATTTTTAATTCGGGTGATGTTAATTACTTCCCACCCAATCTGATTTTACTTTAAGTACTTAGGGGAATGTCTTGTAAGATTACGCAAATATTTTATAAAAGATGTTCTTTGCTAAAATTTATTAAAATTTAGTTGAAAAAAAATTTAAATTTCTTACCATGCTATAAACTCTTCTGATTTCCAGTACTCATCCAGTGCTTCCCAGTCACCATCTGACCATAGAATTTCCGGTAAATATTCTTGAATTAAAAACACCTGTTCAGGTCGAACTTTTTTTGTCACATAATTTTGTTGCGTAAATACGTGCAACTTGTCGTTGATATACATGCGATTGAACCATTCAAATAAAGAATAATATAATCCGAATTTTAATTCGGTATTTTTACGCACAGCAGACGATAGTTCCCCTTAAAAATTTTAATCAATATTTATCAAAATGTTAAATTCGATTAACTTCAACTAATTTCGTACTTATAATATCCCTTTTGGGTCCAACGTCCATCGAATTCCAACCGAATGATTGTTCCGAGGGCCATAGGCAGTAACCGTCATGATGCTTGCTCGTTATCACCACATATCTAAAAGGAACGCCACAAAATTTGTAATGTATATCGATAACAAAAGCTTTGTTTAATGTCTACTAAAATTCAAAAACAAGTCAATAATTTTTAGTTTTATTTTTGAATGTATAAACTTTATTGGAAGTAAATTATCATTAGACAATAGTAACCCAAGTAACCAAGTGTCAAAGATAAATTTTTAGAAAACTGGGAAAAATATTTTTTTAATTGTATTTTTGTAGGAATTCTTTATTATCAATCCTATGTAACTTAAAGTTGGTCTATTTCGGGAGGCTATGGGTCTAGAATTAATACAAATTCGATTGGTATGAAATGCTCTCAATTTTCAAGCTATTTCTACATAAATTTTTCAGACGAGTTGATAGCTTGTAATACAAAAGCAGGACATAAATGTAGAATAAACAATCATACATAGACATATTTAAGAAAATTACCAACAAACATTTTTACATGAAATATAAGTTTTTGAAAATGCAAAAAGATGTTAAGTGATATGGATGGTGGGAAATCACAATTTTACAATGTTGTCAACACTTTACAATTTATCTTAAAAGGCTTTAGATTTTGTTGAATAGATTACGCCATTAAGTAATATAAAATTTGAATTTTATTGTACAATGTTAATTAATAATAATTATTTAATTTGCAAATGTATGAATGACTTACAGGTGCAAAACCAAAACAAATACTTTTTGAATGAGCCTACAAATTTTTGGCTTTGTTCTCATCTACTTGCTTTGATGACCAGTACAAGACTCCGTTGTGTAGTTCAATGAGAAATTATATATTTTTTAAGCGATGGTACATTCTGTACTGTAACGAACAAATCAAATCAGCATTTTTTTTTTTTTAAACATTTCAGTGAAGATGAATCGATCAAAGGTAATTTAATTAAGTTTTCGTTGCTTTTTCTTCTGACTACGTTTTTATTAAATTTTTTGCTTACGACAATAAAAAAAGTAAATGGCACAATCTCTCTTATTGTTTCTGTTTTGTTTTTGTTCTACTCATTATTGAAAGCAAACGTTCCGTTTTGTTTATTTTCGTACCCTGATTTAAGCAAAAAGAAAGTATTTAAACCATAAACATACATTTGTACCTCAATTAACGTGCCTATATATTGCTGGTCTCATGTACAATGGCCTTAACTAAATATAATAGAAGCTGTATTTATCACAATGTAATATTTAAAATGCAAATGGTTATAATGGAGGGGTATTGGAATCACAATACAAATACTAAAGGAGTAAATACGTGTGTTGTAGAATTAATTCAGATTTTTTATTTCATTATTATTCACTTTACCGTACACAGGTTTTTGGATCAAATATCTCTAATTCTTAATATGCTGTTTCTGTATTTAAGCGATCAAAATTTGTGTAGAAATTAATTACGAGTTGACCGCTTGCAATACATAATCAGTAGATAAATCTGCCACCACCATTTACATCACCAAAATTACTAAAAAACAATCTCTTACCCTTAATGCAACATAAACAAAAGTGAAAGCGTTTTACTCACTTTGCTCCACTGTCTCTTAATAAAAGAGACCACTGAGTTGCGTTGAATAATTCAGCTGTGAAATCATTAGCAAACTCTTGATAAGAAAAGCCGGGCTTATAATTCTTCTCCATAAACTCGACGTAATTTTTATATTTCAAATCTAAAAAAAAACTATTCAGTAAATTTTTTTCCAAATTGAAATAAATATAAATTACATTTCCAATCTGTCCAAAACCATTCGGAACCCATACTGGGCACAGAATACACACCCCAATGTATAAAAATACCTACTTTGGCCTCATCATACCAGCGGGGCAGTGGACGTTTGTCCAGACTTGACCAGTTTGGTTCATATTTGGTTTCAACTTTTGCACAAATAATTGATTTTTCACAAATTATTAAGATTAAAACTACTAGCAATTTATTTTCCATTTTAGAATTATTTAGCGAAAGATGTTGCTTCTTATCTTGATCCTCTCTCACTGTATTAACTATACACACTGATCTAAAAACTCTATTTCCTATGTTTGCATCGCAAAACTGAGCTCAATTGTGTACGAGCATTTTACAAGATACTCGTACTCATACGTGTTTGTTTGCTTACATCTAAATTGAGTGTAATCTACAGATGTTGCATATGGATTAGTTCGAAACAGTTCATTTACTGATAAGGGAAATTTATTACATTAGAATCATTTTCGACGATATGTTCATATGCTGTAGTAATAGAAATAAATGTAAAAATATTTTGAATAAATATCACCGAATGAATGCTTTACCTAAAGAACTATTTCTTATTAAAAGGAAAAATAAACCATATCTTGCAAGCGTTATCTCTTGCAGAAATTATTTAGAAAAGTCATCAATAAGATGGAATTAATCGCCATCGAAGTGATATTGGGATGACTCGAAAAGTTAGTTAGACTTCATCTTCGTGTCTTTTTTAAGTTTCATAAAATTCAAATTTAGAAAAATATGTTTTTAAATATTAATTGCAGAGTTCTGTAAACAATGTTAAAAATTTTCCATTAAAAAAATAAAATGTGCTGTCAACTGTTTTAGTACCGGTAAATCTGGGTGCTTTTACACTTGTATTTCTATTTTCTCTACGTAATGACATATTTTTACGAAAAGGTTTTAAGGACCTCCTTAAAAAATTTTATTTACATCCATTCGGCAGTTTTCACGTGATGCGAACACAGATAGACGGACAGACACACAAAAATTGCAAAAACAGGTGTTTTGTAATTTATATCGATTACTTTCTACACCAACACTAACATTTTCAAAAATAGGGCGAGCGCCTCTATTTTCCTTGCTTTTTTTTAGATTTCACTGCGCCTTTTTTTGTTGGTTATTGTTGTTGTTTGCTTTGTTGTATTGAAAACCGAAATTTCAGATAAAATATAAATTACCAGATAATTGGAATATCACAAAACCATTAAAATTTCACGTAAATAATACATTTCCACCAACATTTCAACAAAAAGGCACAGCCGAATATAGCACTCTTAACTGTTTCAGTTTTTTATATACTCGTTTCTTTTGTTTTGTTCTCAAAGAAACGGCTTCGTCAATAAGTGTTTAAAAAAAATTATTTGCTTCTTAGATCTTTTAAAAATTGATTTTGAAAAATAAAGACTAAAACAACTCACAACTGGTGGTATTGTTTTGAATTAAAAAATATTACTAAATTTTTCAATGATACGCATGGAGCGATTCTACGACTAGTGTTGATTAGTGAATAAATGTTAAAAACTAAAAGACCGAAATGCGATAGTAACGTATTTTGTTAGTCCCCCCGGCCACACTTTGCACCAACGCAATTTAAAAATAAAGCGGAAAGAAAAATTGCATGTTTTGAAGCGGACTTATTTTTAATTACGAACATTCATTTAATGTTCAAGAAAGACGACGACTCAACGCCTAAGTTCAAAAATCATCTAAATGTTTAGAAGTTAATTTTCAAATAGAAGAAAATTTTGCCTCGTTTCTGTAAAATCTAGTAATTTGTCTTTATAATTGTGGTAGACAAACTTTTAAATTCAATACATACGATGAAAAGTAAAAAATCTGTTATTTATAAATTATCTTTACGTTAATTTAGCGGTTCTCTAACTAGGACTTCAGAAGTTCCTCTATATAGAGTATTTTACTAATATTTAATATTTTATTCGACTCACGTTTTTCCCTGAGTCTAACTTTTAATTCGGAGCGAAAATAACTAAGAACCAAAATCCTTGCAAGTTGTGAGGATGAGACAATAAAAATAGTACTTCCTCTGCCATTGTTCAGCCCTCTCAATTTAAAATGGCTTCGGTAGGACTATAGGAATCGATTTGAAAAAACTTTTTGATGTGTTACAATTATAAGGATCATATTGATTTTTTTCCTTTTACGTGCTTTCTTGATTTTTTATACGGTTATGAAACCTATTTGCGATTACTCCTGGTTTTATTGACTTTTTATTTTTACAAAGCGATTATTTCAGGGTTGCATTTCAACGTCTCTCAGATTTTTGTTATATTTATATTTTAGTGTTCTTTGTACATTCTCTTTCAAATTTTCTGTAAAAAATAATTCTTCATGTGAAAAATTTACTCCCACTTTTTTAAATATGACAAGCTTCTCTACTAGTTTCTTTGCCGGAATTGTCCTTCTCTAAATAATAAAATATTAATAATTTTGTTAAAAAATAAACAGACTATTCTTTCGAAAAATGTATCACATATTTTATGATGAACAGTATTTCGTCGTAATCTGGTTAATAACGCAGTATTTATCTCTTTTCCAAAATCTTTATTTATTCATATTCTTAAAAGATATATAAAATGAAAGATATAATTTCAACTTAATTGAAGATAGATTTATAAAAGATATCATAGGTTTCTGTAATAAATATGCCGTTGAAAAAATTTCTGTAAAAACTACAAATTATAAATTTAAACATAATTTATATGAAAATACATTTTATTCAACTGAACTTAAGTGTATTAGAAAAATTCTTAAAAAAATTTTTTGAGCAAAAAACAGAACTACAAAAATGAATAAGATAACTGTGTGTTGCATTTTAATAAAATAAATTTAACAAATTAAAACTCTGTGAGTAAAATAAACAAATTATTTACCTTGCTTGTTTGGTTTTTTTATATAATTATTTCAACTATTGCTTGGAGGTTTATTGAGTTGAGTCAATTAGTAGTGTATGCTTTCTTGTATAGTTTACTGATGAGTGTTAAACACTTTAAGCTTAACTGTAGATTGTGTAAAATATTGAAAAATATTTATTTGATTTCTTGTTATTACTTTCGTATTTCAATTGAAGGTAGTTGATTCTTTTTGTTAATATTTTTAATTAGTATTTAGCGTGTTATTGTATGGAACATTAAATTGTTGCTGTGGTTTGTTTCTGTTTGTCTTGCTATTGTAAAAAATAAAACATTTAAAGAAAATAAATCAATAATATTGTACAATAAATAATAAGTTTTTCTTATGTTTAATATAACAGTTATACATAAAATGTTTTAAGTTAATAAATAATCTGTTACTTTGTCTAATATAAATAGAATTGTATTGTTAACTTTTTGTTGATGTTTTCATTTTTTGACATGGACGTTAAACGTAATAATTACAAATATAGAAGTTCAAGATTAATTATAATTAATATTTAATAAGTTATAAAAACAATTATAGATATATATGTATGTAGATGGAAAGCTTTGTATAGATAGATGGCAGTTTACGAATTTTACTTTCAAAATATTTATAAACAATTTTAATTTCGAAATTTCTTTGGTTAATTACGTTTAAATGTGACTGTGAAATAAAACTTTTTGTCTTTTTCCAAACTACTTAAGTATAAATTTTTTATATCCAAATGTGTTTGCCTTTAATCTATTTGAAGCCGATATCAATCGATTACTCGATTAATATTTTATAAATCTTGTGGCTTCAAATAGATGAACCGTCAGTGTTCTTCAGGTGGTGTACGAAATTCTGTAATCCAATCACTAACACGCAAACGAAAGATTTCAGTTTTTTTCAAAATCCAATCACGATACTGATGTGGTATCGATTCAACAATTTTTTCAGCTATTTCAGGATTTTTAAACATGATCATATAAATAAGAACCACATTAAATGCCACCATCAGCAAAAAAATTAACATTGATGTTAAAGCAGTTGAGCGAGGTTGGGATTTCATGGATTTTAATGATCCGTTGGCAGATTTTTTATTTTTGCTGGCCTTTGCTATAGTTATGTTTTCATCTGTGGGAATTAAGACCGAGTTAACAGCTACGTCTGGATTATTGTATGTCTTCTTTTTAGATTTCGATTTCTTTGTTTTCTTTAATTTTTGTTGGAGTTCAGTATTTTCGACATCATCTTTAGTAGAGCATGGTTTTTGACTTTGTAGAATATCCTGTTTGTATTGTTCTCTGGCCTTTATAGCCTCCACTTGCATAACGGACATAAATTTTACCTGGAACAAGATAAAAAAAATATATTTTATGTAACTTGCCATTGATTTAATGGCTGCCAAATGCCATGTCTCCTCCACAACAAATTGCTTTGCTCTAAAGTATATTTACGTAGATTCAAACCCTAAATGAATATAAAACGGTTATAATTTTTTTTTGAAGAAGCCGTCAATATTTGACTATTAAGCATACGTGAATATTCATGAAAAATACAAAATTTGAATTTAATTGAAAAATGTTTACTCCTATCGGACCAACAAAC
Source organism: Cistogaster globosa (assembly GCA_937654795.1). Lineage (NCBI taxonomy): Eukaryota > Metazoa > Arthropoda > Insecta > Diptera > Tachinidae > Cistogaster > Cistogaster globosa. Next base: position 65,774,313 of record OW569405.1, on the reverse strand, counting down.
AACTGTTGAAAAAGATTAGCCGCAAAGTAACATCTTGATGTAGTTTGATGCATGAGAAGTAATATTTAGTAATTATTTTTAGGTAAACTTGTACATACACAATTATCTACACATTTGCAATAATTTTTCTACTGAAACTGCGTTGTACGGCTTTGCGTATTAAACTTAAATGCAGGGACCGTAACAGTTACGACTTTTTTCAAAAAAGTCAAAATATAATTGTTATTTTTTGACTTTTATTTTTTCGGTCAGAAATAAAAGTTAAAATTTGACTTTTATTTTTTCGGTCAAAAATAAAAGTTAAAATTTGACTTTTATTTTTAAGTCAAAAATAAAAGTTAAAATTTGACTTTTATTTTTTAAGTCAAAAATAAAAGTAAAAATTTGAATTTTATTTTTTCGGTAAAAAATAAAAGTTAAAATTTGACTTTTATTTTTTAAGTCAAAAATAAAAGTTAATATCTGACTTTTATTTTTTCGGTCAAAAATAAAAGTTACAATTTGACTTTTATTTTTTAAGTCAGAAAAAAATTGACTAAGATCGATGACATGAAATAATTATTTTTACTTTCATTGGAATTCTAATAATAGAGCTAAAAGCTTTTCAACAATAGATGAATGAAGAAGTAAAAGCATTGTTCATTGATTAGGCACGAAATGATACCCTTTTTGCAGTACTTCCTCCTGTCATGTCTGCTTGACCAAAAAAATTTGGTTTTAAGAGTTTTGGTTATATTTTTTCCAATTTGGTTACTTTTTTACTTAAATTTGGTTACAAAAATTTAAAGGCCGCGGCAACACTGATGACAATATTATTTAACTGTTATTTATACTTTACTAATTTAAGACGTAACAACTACTGTTATCGCACAGTACAATTGTTATATCATTATTATCAACTCTTCTTTGCCTTTGCTTTGCATATCAGTAAACAGTTCATTTTAACGCAGTTGACAAATATTTAATTTTAATTGATAAATTAGTGAAACATGGATGTAAGTAATGATGATAATCGCATTAAACTTACAGTGAAAATGTCCAGAAAGAGGTCGTAGATGCTTACATTGATATGATCACCACCGAAGCACGGCCTCTGAAATTTTTTGATTCTAAGGCTTTCAGGACTTTAACAAATCCAATTTTTAATGGTTTAAAAGTGGAATCGATGAAGATGATGGATTTTCCAAAGATTTCGTTCGCAAAGCATTCATGGAAATTGACTCATATAACTAGAAGCGTATTGACGTTGATGTCGACCTTATGGAATATTGGGAAAACAAAAAATTTTTATAACCCTGTCTAAAGGACTTGGCATGTGTTATTCATCAAGTACCTGCGACACAAGTTAGTGTAGAACGCGCGTTTTCAGCACATAAGATTATTCTGTTTTGCCTGAACAGAACTTGCAGCTATATTAATGGTAAAATTGAATTCTGAGTCATTGCAATGAAAGAGTGAACAATTTAAAATTAAAATGAAGGAAATTAAATGTAATTTGTATTTTCAGAGCAAAATATGCAAAACACCAACTCCTTAACTTTCTAGCCAATAAAAGTTTTCGTATACATACTCTATTATAATTTTTTTCTTTTTAATACAAATACAACATGTACTTATAATTCTAAAAAAACTGTTAATATTTAATTAAAATTTTATTTAACTTTTTTAACATCTGCTTTCAATAGGAACAAAAGTCAAATTTTAACTTTTATTTTTGATTTAAAAAATAAAGGTCATATTTTAACTTTTATTTTTAACTTAAAAAATAAAAGTCAAATTTTAACTTTTATTTTTGACTTAAAAAATAAAAGTCAAATTTTAACTTTTATTTTTGACTTAAAAAATAAAAGTCAAATTTTAACTTTTATTTTTGACTTAAAAAATAAAAGTCCAATTTTAACTTTTATTTTTGACTTAAAAAATAAAAGTCAAATTTTAACTTTTATTTTTGAGCGAAAAAATTTCGGTCAAAAATAATTATTATATAGTGACTTTTTAATAAAAGTCAAAAAAATTAAAGTCTTTTAAGTTTATTATTCCTTAGCATAACAGCATCAATATGCTGTATTCAAATATCTGATAGACAAATTATATCCACCTGACTTTTTGATTTTAAATTTTAAAAATAACTGCTATTTTCGGTCCCTGCTTAAATGATTTTTTTTGTTTGTTAATTAAATCTAAGTTTTAACTTGTGTTTATACAAACTTTATTAACAAAGTTCATAATGCAGCTTATAAAAAGTTTTGCAATTAAATCTGTTCCAAAGGTCAAGCAAAATTTCATTATATTTTTTGTAAAAAAGTCACTACATATATCGCACCTATACAAATGTTTACATCACTTTTTTTAATTTTCCCATTAAGCATGTGAAAGAAACTTTGTTCTACGCAGTGATGGATATTTCCATCATCATTGTCATTTGATGAATCAAATAATGGTCACTGTTTTTGTAGGGAAGCTTCCGAATTTTAGTTTAAAAAGGGGTTGAAATGGTAGCATTGGTAACCAGTTTATATTTGTGTTTAAGGCCAGTCCAAACGTTTTTAAGAAAAGATAAATGTGTACCGAACAAAGTAATAAAAGCAAGTTTTAAACATACCGTTCTTTTTGCCGAATCCTGACAATCCTTTGTGGTTGTACAAATGCCCACTATTTTCGCTAAAGCTGGTGTCAAAGGGTTTCCCTTAAGATCTAAATATCGTAAATTTGTTAAATCTCCAAAGCTTAACGGCAGATGTTCCAATTGATTGTTGTACAGATCCAAATGTCTTAGATTTCTTAAGAGGCCAAAGTCATCAGGCAAAAATTTGATTAGATTTTTACTTAAATCTAACTTTACCAGGCGTGTCAATGTGCAAAAGTTTTTCTAACACAAAAAAATGAAATTACATAAAAATTAATATAAATATGAATTTATACTTACACCCAAAGTCATCAAACGATTACTGGATAAATCCAATATATTCACTCGCTTAAAAGAAGCCTGTAAAAGACAAACAAAAAAGTTATCAATACATAAAAAAAACTGCCAAAAATTTAAACAAAACCACAAACAAAATAAAAAACGGGGTTGTTTTAGGGGACAAAATATTTTTGCATTTAAACACACACACACATATATTAAAGAGAGGTAAATAAAACAGAAATTCATTCTGTAAATTATCGAGTAAGTAGATGAAAGAGCATCCAAGCAACATGAGAAAGTGCAAGGTATTTATGTATGTTGAGGCCAAACCAAAAAACAAAAACTTTTTTGCTTCACATAGAGATGAGCAACAGACTATAAACTTCTTTTAAGCTGTTCATCTTATAAATACGAAACGAAATGTAATAGGGCCAACTACCATTAACTGGATAATTTTTAAAATCATTGACTACACTAAAAATATTAGAAGCTCAAAAATACCCTTCTTCATGGCCAGCAATCTAAAAAAGTTTAACTTTAACAGAAACCTATGAAGTAAAAAATCTAGCATCTGAAAGAATTTTGGAAAATCTATGATTTCTACATTGTTCCATATCGCAATAAAATAAACAAGTAAGAATTCTATATTCGGCTATTCCGAATCTTATATACCCTTTACGATAAGTCAGCATAAATAATTATTTATTTCATAAGTTTTTCTGTCCAAAAAATCTCTCTTTTTTGGAAATTTAAGTTTTGCTTAGGGACCCTTAGTAAATGAAAAAGTTACATCAGTTAAAACAAAATATAAACAAATTAGAGGCAGATGCGCTGCTTTACCGCTGGCGTTTTTAAAGTTTCTCTAGCTCATATAGTCCCCTGGCAATGCTGATTTTAGCATGAACACAGAGAAAAGGACATTGCTCAATGGCTTTGCTATGCTAAAGAACTAAGTTATACGTACTTTATGGGGTCAGTCAGAAATGGATATTGGAAAATTAGAAGCAATGACAAACTTATTTATAATCTTTTGTACCTGTAGTGAAGGGTATAAAAAGTACTGACAAAAGTCAAAATTTATTTATGTAGCGTTTACTGTTTAATTTATATTTTAATACTATCGAAGGGTCAAATTTAAAAAAAAAAATTAAAATAAATATATGAATAACACGGAAATACAGAGATAATAAAAACTTCTAGAACGATGAAATATATATATTTCAAATCTACTATAAAAAAATCAACTGCAGGTTTGGTACTTTTATATTAATAAAAAAAGTACCAATAGAAATTGCATTCTAACTCTGCTTTCACCTTCTGCATATAAATGCATGTATCGTGTGACCCACAACACAAACAACAAGAGATGCAAGTGCATTATTCTGGTATGAGGGTTAAATAATCATGGATATACAAGCTAACAAATTCATACCATAGGAACTGATTAAAGGATTTCATAGAGGGTGTGTTTACAAATATTTAGATTAGGAATAACTATATCAAGAATTTTATGACTACCTTACGCTTTGGGATTCAAATCTTTTAATAATACAATTTAATGCTTACAATATCACTACTTTCACTTTTGTTACGCTTCTTTTTCTGTTATCATACCACTGTGTTTTTGCATTGCAATTCTTGTCCAAAGGGTAATTTGTTCATTTACTTTGTATACTTACAATATCTTTAACGGGAATTTCTGTCAATTCGGATAAACTCAAATCACACACATTGTCCTCAATCTTTTCTTTAACATTCACTTTAATTGCCTTTGGCATTTTTAGATTTTTAATTTTAGTTAGTGTAATTAATTTTGCAAAACTTTTTGTTATTAATTTTCTATACCGAAAAAATGATGCAGCCAAATCCACCACCACCAAGCAACAAAAAACGAAAGCGCAAGATAAGAAGTTCAAGGTTTTTCTTTCATAGTTGTAATTCCTACTCAAAGAAAGTGTCAAATTGTTGTTTGTTTAGAAGTCCGTGATAAAGAAATATGATGAAATTTAGCCAAAAGTAAATGAAGTTTTAACACAGCTGAATATACTTCATGTTTGCTCCGTGGCACAAAATGTCAGTTGTTAATGTAATATAAATGTGTTAGTAATTATAGGGGCGAATTGAAAACTTGGTGGCATCATCAACCAAAACAAGGCGAATTAATTTACCAGGTGGCAGCGATGGCGAATTCAGTATTTTTTGCTAACATGGCGAAATAATTTACTAGGTGGCAGCATAGGCGAATTCAGTATTTTTTGCTGGCGTACACCACTGTCAAACTCCATATATAAAAAATTTGTGTACAATATAATCAGGTTTTCTGCAGCTGTTCAACAAAGAGATAAATAAAGTGCTAATTTATTATGAACAAGGGACATAAAGCACGAAAGTTTTAGCCACAAAAAAAAAGGAATAAATTTTCGTGAAAATAAAAAAAATAATTGGTAAATTGTTAAGTAAAAACCTCTTTAAATATGCAGTATTTTTTGAACGCAGAAATTGTGATTTGTGACAGAATAGTTTGTGTTTTAACACACTAAACCAATAACAAATTAAAAATAGGCAAAATTCCCTTCTGTTACAAATAAAAATATATAAATTTTACTTATTTTTAATAATTTAATTAATGTTACACAAAACCCACCGTTTAATTTTTTTTTGCGCCAGAAACACAAATCAAAACAAAACTCATATCGATAGGATGTCAAAAAAGATATGCACAGAGAAACACATTTATACCCGTCTCGTGACATCTCTTATACTCGGTGCCATCGTTGTCGATGTCATGTTCTTGTTTAAACAGCGTTGTCAGAACATTTGTTCACACAACGGTGTCTGTCATCAAACACCACTTGCGTTTCAAAAATTTTACAAAAGATTGAATTGAGGTAATATTTAAACAAGAAGCCTGTTAATTTTTCTACTCATATCTACTTATATGTGAATTAATAAAAAAAAACAATAATAAATAAATTAAAATATATTACAAGCTGTGAATAAACAAGTCATGAACATCGCCATGTTTTTTCCACATATAAAAACAAGAACAAATGTTTGTTACCTATACTGCCGACGTCTTGCTTAAGGCTGTTTTACATTGTCCCACATGTATTTAGATATGTCCTAAATTTTTGTCGAATGAGAAAAATAGAATAGTATAAAAGCAAATTATACTGAGTAGAACAGAAAATGTGGCAAACGGAGAGATATTACGGATAAAAATTTGACAAGCGGATGGTAACTTCTATTTTTTAAACCATTTGAAAAAATGAAGATTTTTCATTACAGTGCAGTCACACGGTCAAGTTTTTGTTCAATTCTCTTTCAAGAAATTTACACATACTGCTTGTCCAAATTCACAAAAATTGAAAGCTGTGACGTAGGCTGCACGCAATTTCAAAGCAAGTTTTTAAGCAAGGTGTGAAAAAAACACTGATAGCAAAATTTTTAATACAAATTTGTAGGGAAAAACGTCAATCAGCTGTTTTCTTGAACGTAATTTGAAAGACTCAATTAAACGAAAACTTGAAAGCCAATTCTCAGCAAGTTTTTAAAGTGTGAGTGTTTGGTTAAAAAATGAGAGAAATTTTAAAACTTGAATTAAAACTTGATTGTCTGACACCCTAGTTAGACCAGTGGTGCATTTTAATGTAAACAGTGTAGCCGAGTGTGAAGAAAATTTATTTAACTTTTAATTACTTAAAAAAAAACTTTACTATAAACAAAAAAAAAAAAAAAAAAAATTTTAACTTAAGTTCATATAAATAATACATCATTCTTTATTTTGAATATTTTTCAAAATGAAAACTCTAATCATATAAATACCCCTAAAAAATTAAATATTTTACTTTTTTCAACGTTTAGAAATTGCGCGGTTTAACTTCTGTGGATTATCAGCTGTCTTATTTCTTTCTACTTTGATTCTATTTGCACTAATAGTCTAAAAGTAAATAAGATTTACAACCGATTATTACTCTCATTTTTTAGGTACGGAGCTATGTCCATTCTACTTTTGCTTCTACAAAATCAAATCAAAAATTATATTCTAAGCATACCTTTATGTACAAACAAATATAAATATATAATTGCTCGTCAAGACGTATTGTAATGTTCAATCAGAGCGAATAAATATCTTAGTTGTATCATCAGCATGAAGTACTGATTAAAATAACGTTTAAGTTCTCTTATTTTTTGAGGCGGTTTATTCTTCGTTTCTTGCTTTTTTTGTTATATATAAACAAACATTCTTAATCAAATGGATGGAACCACTTAAATTAAGTAGGCCATATCTTTTTAGTGCAATCTTTAGCGAAATCATTTACTAGGTGGTGGCAGTGGCGAATTCGTTCATTTTTGCCGTTGCAGACAATGTCAAAAGTTGACGCCAATCGCCATGATATGGAGTTTGACACTTCCTGCAACGGCGAAAATGAATAAATTTGATACTGCCATTATCTGGTACGTGATTTTGCCATTGTACAACCTCTTTTAGCCACAACTAAATTAACGCGTAAGACGCGGTGCAAAATAACGCATGGCTTTAAAGGCCTCATTACTTTCTGTTGTTGTTCTGTGCCGTGCCGTTCTGCTTTTTTAATTATTGTAATTAGTTTTTCTGTAACAACAAACCAGCTGTTTATAATAAACAAAGAAAACACAATACACAACACAACAAAAACAATTACAATTGCAATGACAAAAATGGTTTTTTACAATTTTGCACTTACACTACCAAACAACTTTCAAATAACTTAACGTTGAATTCTATTTTCTACTGATGCGAACGGAACAGAACAGAACGTCAAAGTAATAACAAACCACAAATACACATTTTCCATTTAACAGAAATTGAGCAGCTGATTCCTCACGGAACGGAAAGTAAAGACTGAAGGCAGAATTAGTCTTTACTTTCCGTTCCGTGACGAATCAGCTGCTCAATTTCTGTTAAATGGAAAATATGTATTTATGGTTTGTTATTACTTTGACGTTCTGTTCTGTTCCGTTACTCATTACAGCGTAAAAACTAGACGCTAAATTACGTCGTGCCTAAAAAAAAAAATAAATCATCCCTCTCATTAATGAAAAAACCAAAATATTTTCTACCCTCTCACTCGTTTTTGAAAAGGAGCAACAAAAACTAAAATGTCTCACTGCTCTCTCATGTGTGAGAAGTGAGAGAGCATTTCGGTAGAATTATTAACTGCCATCCCTAACAGTCCACCCTAAATACGGGCGTTAGGCACGACGTAATTTAGCGTCTAGTTTTTACGCTGTAATGAGTAACTTAAATACGAGCGCCAACGTTGTGAAACGAACAGTATTGTTTACTTATATTATTTGTTAAAAACCACAAAATTAAAATAATTAAGAGAGATAAAATCGCAAAATTGACCTTAAAGTAGCTGTAATGTCATTACTATTGGAAATACTTTTGTATATACCACAAAAAAAAAAAAAAAAAATAACAACACTTCTTTTGCAGCCACTTCACTTTTTACGCGCGTCAAAATTGGATTTTTCAATTGTTCAACGTTAGCGTCGCGCTATTTGGGTTGGTCTCATACATTTTGTATGGGCATGAGAATTTTTGACAGTTAAATAACGTCTTACGCTCGTATCGTGGACTGTAAATTACGACGTAAAGCGCAAGATATCTGTCAAATTTTCTCATGTACATACAAAATGTATGAAGCATCCCTAAATAGCACGGCGTCAACGCTTAGCAATTGGAAAATCCAATTTTGACAGCGCGTAAGATAATGCAGTTGCCTGCAAGCTACTGTTGTTTACATATTTTGTTGTAGTATTTAGAGAACGTTACAAAACAGTAATGACATTTTTGCTTTTTTCGGGCTTATATAGCGTTTTTATCACTGTTTTGCATTGCATTTTATAGGGTTTTATTAAAAGTGATAGGTTAACATTACTGTTCACAACAAAACGTTGCGCTTTTATTTAGGTATGCACCTTCAGCGTAAAAGCCATGCGTTATTTTGCGTCGCGTCTTACGCGAGAATTTAGGGATGGCAGTAATTCTAATACAGAACAATTGAGTAACTATGCTTTTTTTCTTTTTGCTTTGCTGATTCAATGTAGTTCTCATTTAATCAATTTTGCATTTGATGTAAGACTCTTTTGTTTTAAATCAAAAACTGATGAGCTATGTTAGCAGTGGCGAAATGGGCATGTTGATATGCTTTCCCCGCAGTAATACATTTAATTTTGTATATACAGTGGTGGCCATATCATATGCAACTAAGATATGGTTTATAATAAAATCCCTAGAACTTTACACCAAAAACCAAGAAAATTTAAATTGAGTTATGAAATCAAATTTAACAAAAGAACTTAAACTGGACTTCATTTTTAATATAACATATATATTTTTACCAATAAAATTGAAAATACGTTTGCCCAAAACAAATGCAACTTATAATAAAAGCTAAAAAAAAACTTAAAACTGAGAAATATTAATATTTTGTTGCAAAGCCAGAATTCTGTAGCACAGCTGCGCAACGACGTGATATAGATTCTATTAAATTTATTACAATAGATGCTGGAATTGAGTTCCACGCCTCTTTAATTTTTATGAACAACTCGTTCGTATTTCGAACATTATCATGGTCTATTCGCCGACTAACAATTTCCCAAAGGTTCTCAATGGGGTTTAAATCAGGTGATTGAGGTGGCCATTCCATATCAATAACGTTTTCTTTAGCTAACCATGACTTTACCACTCTTGATGTATGCTTTGGGTCATTGTCATGTTGGAAGACCCTAGCAAGTGGCATTTCCCATTCAGCATATGGAAGCATAACATCTCCTAAAATGTGTTTATATATATGCTGATACATTATGCCATCGATTCGGAAAATAGGGCCCACCCCGGCGGCAGAGAAACACCCCCACACCATTACACTGCCCCACCATGTTTCACTGTTTTGGTGCAGTATTGAGATTTCAGCCGCGTATTTGGTGGCCTCCTTACATAGCGCAAGCCGTACTTCCGATTATATTGAATTTAGACTTATCACTGAATAATACACTTTTCCATTTGGAAATTGGCCAACTTAGGTGGTCTCTGGCAAATTTTAACCGCTTCAGTTGGTTACGTTTTGAAATAAGCGGCTTTTTTACAGGACGGTAAACTCGTAAGGAGGCATCTACCAAGCGTCTACGGACACTTCTAGCAGCTATTGGTAATTGGAGGTCTTTAACTAGTTGCGAAGATGTAATAAAGGGGTGTTTTTTTACAGTTTGAATGATCAAGTTATCTGTACGTTGACTTGTGTGTCGTGGACGTCCTCCCAGATGGAGCACCGAAACTGTTTTTGTGGCTTTATACTTATTTACTATTCGTGATATTGAACTTTTGTGAACTTTATATTTTTCAGATATTGGTTTTTGAGACATTCCTTTGAAATAATCGTCAACAATGCGTTTTCTTAATTCCAAACCGAAGATAACCCGAGCCATTTCTAATAGGTGGATTGTAATCGTAAAGTTTTTTTTTTTGTAAAATATTTACTAAAATCACTTTTCTACACACAAAATACCAAAACTTTTCAGAAAATGTAAAAAGACATGTGATTAAAATAACGGTATCTTCGGAGTTGTATTTATTCCTTAGAGTTGCATTTGTTTTGGCCAGGCGTTTATCGATTTTATCGATAAAATTGACACCAAAAGACAAAATATGAAAATATTTATTGAAAAACTTACCATTATTGTATCAATTGAACTTTATACATAAAAAAAATCAAAAGCTGATATATGTTTTAAATTAAAGTAAAAATGATTATAACATAATTGCACATAGCGAATTCCAGTTGCATATGATATGGCCACCACTGTATATTTATTTAATGAGAATATCATGAAATAAATATACATATATGTAATTTGCTTAAAAATTTTTTAATTGTATAAGAATTAAAAATTTGCTTTAACAACAAAATTTTATCAGTTGAAAAATATACATAGATAACATTATTTAACTTTGCATTGGGCTCCAAAGCTTAAAAATTTTTCGTTATTGAAAAAATTCTATTAGACTGTCTTTCAGTTTCATATGCAGAAGCTGGAATATCATAATTTTCACAACAAAAGTTAATTGATTGTGGCCACATTAAACATACACAGGCATGTTATGAAATCCCCACGATATATTCACTTTTGTGTTTTTCAAGGCGTTGTTTCTGTAATAAATAATTTTATAGGAACAATGAAATTTGAAAAATATAAAGTGAAAATTTCGTGTGGATTGCCTGATAGTAAAGAATTGACTTCTTTAATTTGTCTTAAAATAATTCATCACAATGAAACCTTAATAAAGTTATTACAAATTTCATTAAAAGAATTTTTAAATCTGTCGACCTAAACTCAAAATAATTTGTTTTTGTTATGTCTTCTGTCATATTTATCATTTCTCTCGCTCGTTCTCTAGCTGGTGTCTAATTTAGCTGTTGTCTTTGAAAAAACATCCGCATACATTTATAAAAAATTTTTTCTTTCTAAAAAAAGGTTTTTAAAAAAAATTAACTTAAGCCAAAAATAAATTTTAATTCATTTATTTTCTTTATAGAAATACTAATTTACAAACACTAATGAAATAACTTTTGAAATAAATATTTTTTTTAAGAATTTTCATATAAGCCAAAAATAAAGACTATGATAGCCTGACAGAAATTTTCATCTTCTTCTTTTTTATTCATGCATTGTGGTCACCAGAAATTGTTTAATGGTTTGCTTAAGCTTTTTGTTTTTTTGGTTTTTGAAGTTAGCTTATGCCCATTAAAGTGTTGTATTCGAACATTTGTTTACTTTTAACAATGGTTTCATAGTTATGTTTGGTATAAAACTAAAACTTGCTGGGATCTGATAATATTATGTAATTTCTTTTCGATTAAGTATATGTAAAAGAATACAATAATTTGTATTACTTACTTTTTATTTACGTGGCTTATTAACAAAAATTGTAGAAAATCATTTGAATATTTTGTTTTTATTTTTGAACAACTTCATTCATTAAATAATTAAATTAAACATATTTTGTTGGTTTCTTTTCATAAAATGTTTTCATTTTGTTTGTTTACTTACTATTAAACTCTTAAAATTATGGAAAACTATACATATAAAACTAAGATATATTAAATCAAAAACATAATTTGCAAAATGAGGTCAATTTGTTTGTTTATATCTGCTTTTGCATTAGTCATCTGTGATTGAAAATTAATTTGCATGAAACTTAATTAAAATCCTTAACATAACAACATAAACTTTGTGCAAATTTTACAACTAAATAAATCGTCAAAAAAGTGTTTTTTTTTTAAATAAATATAAGATTTTTGTTACATTTATATTTAAAAAAAATATCAATTTGCTTGTAAGTATAAAATATGAATATTGCTGTTACACTATTTTATTCATTTTTAATTTATCCTGTCTTGTTTTTTAATTAATTAAAGTCTTTGTGTTTAATTTATTATAAATTACAAATTTTGTTTTTTGTTTTTTTTTTGTAATAAATAAATGTATTTTACAATATAAGTTTTTTTTTGTTTAATAAAATAAGTTTTTTTTTGTTTTAAAAAATAACTGTACAATAGTATATTTCTGTTTAAAGGCTATGTGTATGTGTTTTTAATGATGTAATACTACAAATGTAATTAAAATGTAAACTGTTTTATTTATAAAATATTAAAAGAGGCTTTAATTGTCTTTAAGGAAAAAATTTATATGGAAAATTTGTCATAAAATACATTTCGAAGTTATTTTAATTTGTGTGAATATTAATTGCAGTTAGGCAGTTAGATTAAAAAAGCAAACTAATTCAAAAATTGTTTACAAAACTAAATTAGTAACATATGCAAGAATCTAATTTAAGTAGAAACTTTATTCCTTTCTCGTGCTTAAAATGTAAGTCTGATTTTTACCGAAGTGTTTTTAAAGGAAGCCAAAACGAAATAGTCGTTAAAAACCGTGCCAAGGATAAAGAATAAAATTCATAAACTTTCGACACCGCACAAAATTATACGTGCAACAAAATCCTTTGTAAGACTGGAGCGTGTAATCATACAGAATTCTAACACCTCTAGTTTACCTCAGCCAATTGAAATCGGAGTTCCGCAAGGTAGCATCACATGGAAAAACGTAAGTAGTGAACAACAATTTTTGCATATGTGGACAAATATTACTAATAATAAAAAATTGCCTAAACTAAATTCGGTTATAAACTTAAAAATTAAGTGAATCAATTAAATAAAAATTCAATTGTCTTTTTAATTAAATTGTGTACCCAGGATTGAGAGAGTAGTTTTTATAAAAATTATAAATAAAATCTTGGCGATTTATAAAAATCGATACTAATCGGCATCCCTGTTGACAAACATAATAAAGAGAGTAATGCTGTCAGTTTAACGCCAAAAATGGAGATAAAAAATCTTTTTTGGGTATTGGGGAATTAAAGGAAAGTTTTAGATTCAAAGGTTTTGGGTTATAAGTGTAATAAAAAAGTTAAACGTTTCGAAACTTATTTGTTGACTTTATTTCGTGAACTTAGATCAATACTTGTGTGGAAACATTTTACATTTATTAAGAAAAAAATTAGAGAAGGAAGATTTGGATTGCGAACTTTTTGATTTTGTGCGTTAAATTTTTAGTTGGTTAACAACATTTATAAATGTGGAATATTTTTATAAATGAAATTAATTACAAAACGAAGAGAACTTTACCTCTGTTAATGCTTAAATGAATTTGATTTAAATTAGTATTTTTTGGGACTAATAAGCAAGTTTTTGGGAATTTTCAGTGAAAAAACTTTCGATTCTTTAACTCGATAATAATTTTAGATCCCTGATCATATTTGTAAAAACTCATGCATTAAAACTACTACTGTCTTTTAATAGAAATATAACCTTTCAAAGATTTAGTAATATGAAGTACAATAATTCGTTAGTATTTTATTGAAAATAACCCTTTTCATAGTTAAAATAAAAGCCGTTAGAAAATCAACTAAATAAATAATAAAACTTAAAGTTAACTTTAAACAAAGCTTTGCTAAATTGAAATTATTTATAGTTTCCTTGTTGTGCAAACAAAATTGAATGACCTGTATATTAAGGCTGGGGCACGTTTTTAACTGACAAGTCGTTGAAATACATGTTTTCTTATGAGCTTCAACGCAAGTACGAAAGTTGGTCAACTTTTAACTTTTGACGTACGTTGAATACTTTGATAGCTATCAACTGCTTCTTCTTCTTTGTTTCATTTTAACTCTCGCTGTGTTTCAATTGTATTCTGTGATATTAATAACATAATTTTGGTGGTAAAAAATAAAATATAAAGTAAATTAAATCAACAAGTGAATAAAATATAAATTAAATTTAAAAGTGTATAAAAATAGAAGGCAAACTTTGATTAAACATCCGTCAGCAAAGTATTCATTGTTTCAACCTCAGCCGTCATTACTTTGACTCCAGTTGAATACGTCAACATACAACGCATGACGGATTCTATGTGCCCCGGCCTTTTTAATCCTCATTAAAAAAAAAGAAAATCGAAACCGACCAGAAAAATGTTAAACGAAATGCATCTATTCTAGATATCCTACATTTCTACGCATGCTATTGCAACTAAAAATTATTTCCAATAACTTAAGTCACAGATTATTATGCAAGTTCAAGGCGAATAAATTATAAGGTGGTAGCAATGGCAAATTCGTTAATTTTCGCCGTTAGCACGAATGTCAAACTACATGTAAAAAAATAATACCGGCGAAATCAATGAATTCGCCATTGCTCCCACCTTATAACTCATTCGCCTTGGGCAAGTTGCACACAAGAATATTTTCAACATTTAAGAGCGGTTTAGACGGTACGACTTTACGTACGTAAAATCCAAGAGAAAATAATATGAAATTCCATCCGTATTTTAAAAATGAGAGTAAAAATCTTACGACAGATTTTTTCGCGTTCACACAATTGGTTCATATAGATTTTTGGGCGGTTTGCAGAAAAGTGCATCCCAGATCTAATGATTCGTAATTGTCTTTTGAAAATTTTTATAAAACATAGAGAGCCATACGACTGTCAAATTTTCATCCGTAATTGCTCTCAATTTGTGCAGAATTATTACATATTTGGTTTAGACGATCCCACTGGTAATATTCTGCACAAAAACTTGACATGTCGTAAGACTTCTGCGACCATGTAAACCGCCCTTTAGTGGTACCGGATATTAATTTAATATTTAATTAATAACACTTCTGTAGAAAGCATTAAGGCAAAATTCTTATTGCTGAATATTTTATATTCAAACTTTGTTTCATGCACAGTTTTGTGTTATTAACAATGACTTTTTTCCCTTTAAATTTTACTTTTTAAAATTTCATGTGCCTTGAGGAGCCTGATAGAAAAAACACTGAAAATGTTCAAAAAGTGGCAACATTTTACACCTTATTTGCAAATAGTGTCGTTTATCACGAAATGTTTTCGTGAGTAAGCTGCAAAATTTTCTATTTTTATTTTCGAATAAGTCGTGCGTATAAACGTAGTAAAAGACTTTTAAAATTTTTATAGAATTTGTGTTGTGGAAGAAATCTGATTCCAGTTCAGCAACTTGTGACGAATTCTTATCATCCTTGGCGCAAAATGTTAAATGGGTTGGTAAACCCATTTTGAAAAAATAATAAACTAAACGAATATTACATGATGGATTAAAAATAGTTCTTTAAATTGTTAATATGGTAAATATTTGTCCTCTTGAAAGGACTAATGTATGTGCGTGCGTTTTAATTTTTTTTTTTTTTTTTGAGTGATTTCACTGATATGTTTCTAAGGAGCCTAGAAATTAAAACAATGATTTTAAAACATATGATTTTATTTTAAATCACCAGCATAATTAGTTTAGAATAAAGAAGTGTCAATTTATCTAAAAATGTATTCTTGTTCTTTTATTATCTGCTGGCTGGCGAATTTAAATTTCATTATAATTAAACATTTTTTTAATTTTTTACTTTCTTTGTTGATTTTTATCTAGATTTTAATATTTGATCATGTCATTTTAACAACACATTTTTTTTTTTGTTCATTTGGACAACATTTAGTTGATAAATAATAAATGCTTTTTTGTGTATTTTATTGTTTTTTCTATTTTTTTCTCAAATATTGTTGCCTTGTATAATAAAATTTGTTTAGTTTTTGCTTTATTTATCTATTTTGGGTTTTGCAAGTTTAGCATACAAAAAAATGCATTATTTGCAAATATATTTAGTTAAAGATCATTATTTTTAAATATGGTTTTTGTAATTTGAATGAAATTTATTACTAATAAAGATTAAATTGTAAGTAAGCTTATTTTTTTGTGTTAAATATCTTTTTAGTAGTTTAATTATTTTAATAAATTGTTTGCAAGCTTTATTTTAGTTATTGCTTTTTTTGCAGTTTGCATTAAGGAAATCGGCATATTTTTTTATTAAATTTATATATATTTTTGCAAGTTTTATTTATTTTTTGGTTTTTAAGGTACAGCATATAATAATTGAGTTTATTTATTTATTATAAAAAATTAAAAATTTAAACGATTATCAGTTTGAAGTGGGTTTTGTTTTTGTTGTTGTTATTTAGATAAAAAAATTAAAATTCCCTAATAAGTGTTTTGTATTTTCATAATTTTTTTATTTATGTTTATTACCAAATTTTATATGCAGTTAGAAGACTGTTAAAAATATAAAAAATTAAATGACTTTTTTTGGCGCTTTTACAATTTGTTTTAAGAATACAAATTTAAAGCAGCGTTACCGTTCATCGACGTGAGTTACTATTTGAGCCTTTTTTTGGGGGCCTGTTACTTTTTGTGAGACTTTTTTTGAACTCAGATTATCAGATTATTTTTTTTTACTTTGCGGGATTTTAAGCACAAATTAATTTCATAAAAATTACAATTTCAATATAACGTCAAAGCATTAGGTGGCGTTATCGAAAAATATAAAATATTCTTTTATTAGTTATTCAAAATTCAATTTCCTTGTTGTTTGTATCTATTATAGGTCTGCCAGATCTTTTCGATAATCTCCTAAAACACGGTAATTTTTTGACATAACCAGAATTCTTGTTACTTATAAAAACGGCCGTTTATAAGTTTGTTGTTCACTGAAAGATTATATACTTAAGAATAAAAGGTACGTAAGTCCAAGAAAAAAAAAAATAGCTCATCAATTGCATCACGCCACATTTCATTTAACTAAATTAGTTTAATGTAGTTTTCATGAAATAAAAAATTAACCATTTATGAAAAAGTTTTAAGCCAAGAAAGTGAAGTAACTCCAATGAAAAAAACAAATAATTAAAAAATTAAAAAAAGCTTACATAAAAATGCCATCGGCTCTTAATGGGTTAAGCATTTTTAAAAAAAGCTTTAAAATGATACCCATACTAATATTTAAAAATTTTTTGAAAACTACAGAGCAAAGAAACGCAGAAAATATGGACAAGTGCCAATTTCTTGATGTTTTTTTTTTAAATACTTTGTTTATTTTTTTTTTTATTGGAGTTACTTCATTGTTCCAAATGATATAGAATAATTAGAGGCAAGCGTGGTATTTTGCCTGCTGATTCGAAGGACATGGACATGTTTGAGCGATTGCCGTATTTAAATTTTTTCTAGCTGATTTAGTGCCTCGGCAAACTTGATTTCAACACTATCCCGGACGGATAGACGGACATCGCTCAATCGATTTCGCTATGCATAAAATGTCACAATGTATATACTTTATGGGGTCGGAAATAGATATTTTAGAAATTGCAAACGGAATGACAAAGTTAGATATAACCTTTTTTCACTTTTTGTGGTGAATAATACTGAAAAGTTAAATCATTTGTCAGTCCTTTCTATCAAATGATCGTGATTTTTTAATGAAAATGAAAGAAGTAGAAATGCTTACGCATATCGACCATTATTATGAATTGATTGGGAAGTGCGGCGAAAAAAATAATTTATAATTTTTGTGTGGCCAATTCCAGACAGTCTCATCTACAACAATGCATATTTTAATATCGCCATATAAAAAAAGAAATCCTTGTGAAAAACAAAATTGACTGTTTTATAACTGCAAGTTCTACGTTCCGATAAAATTCCATATATAAAAAATCCATATAATGCAACGTGGTGGTCTGAACAAGAAATTTACATAAAGTTTTTGTTTTCGTAGCGGCAAGACAATCTAAAGCCTTGCATGCGATTAATTTGTTTCTGCTTAGTTGCTTTACAGCTAGCTTAAAATCGTGTTAATAAATTGTCTTCCAGTAATTTGAACAAATCAGCTGTTTTCATTATTTCTGTTCCCACAAGCCATAACAACTTATTTAATTTTTGGAAAGAAAAATTTTTTTTTAATTTTTTTTGTTTTCACACAGTATCTTCTGCAATAGAACACTATTGCAATAAACATTTTTCACGATCCCTTTGAATTATTATTTAATCTTCATACAAACTACTATAACGCTTGTGAATAACACGGTTGTAACGAATTTTTCTTAAAACAATCAATTTTTAGTGCGCCCTAGAAAATTTGATTAACTTGTAGTTGTCTAGAGGAATAAATCTAATTGTTTAATAATATCTATTTATTAAATCTACTTTTTTATCGTTTGCCCGATTGTTCAATTCCCGTTAACTTGGAACTGCAGTAAAAGTTTAGCTTTTAGTTTGAGTAAAAACTTTTTATTGGACGGTTATCGGTGGTCGTGGTGTTTTATTCCTTTTCTTGTTAAATATCTGATATTTTAGTTTTTTTGTTTTCATTCTTATTTCAAGGGACAGCAATAAAAGAAAGTATTATTTTTTAAAGAATTCTTTTAAAAGGGCATACACAAAATTTGTTCAGATTTCAAATTTTTTTATGTGTGTACTTTTTTATTTTGATGTTCTGGTTTTCATGCGATTTGCTGTTTAACTACATATTTGCATTAAAATGTATTAAAAATGCATGAAAAATTGTTGCAGAAGTAGTTATCGATTTTTATTGTTAAAAACATATGTAACGTTTTTCAAAGCTGTAAAATAATGAAAATGAATATTATTTCGTGCAGAAATTTTTAAACAACAGCTGGTCACCTGTCCACTTTGCATTCTTGGTGTTAAAACAAATTGAAAGCTGCCAATAAATTTTTAATATCTAAATAAAATTATTTAACAAAATATTAGAAAAAAGGAGAAAATTCTAAAAAAAAAACTTTAAAATTTTAAGAAATTAAATTTAAAAATGAACCTAAGCCAAGAAAAGTAAATTTTAATTTATTTAGAAAAAATCAAGTTTAGTTTCTCTTGTTTATTGTGTCAAAACAATATAATAAACTTTAAAATTATAAAAACGAATAATTCTTCTATAACGCGTGACAGATACCCTGTTTTATGTGTCATATTTTCCAAATTAATAAAAATAATGTTTCGTAAAAATTTCTGCTACGCAGTAAGCGGTAAACGTTTTTAAACCCAATTTAATCTAATTATAATTTAATCTTTCAACACAACACCACATACAGATGGAATCAGTTTATCTTAACCAGAAAATTAAAAAGAATTTGATGTTTTAACAAAAAAATTAAATTTAATAATACAACAATTCCACAGAGATTACACAACTAATAAAATAATTATTAAATTAAGGTTTTGTTTTCACATTATTGCATAACTACGTATAAGTTCACTCACATAAATAAATACATGAGTAAATTTAAAAAAAAAATCATTTGAGTGTTATCATCGGAATCAAAAACAACCTGTATTATTTTGTTGATATACAAAATTTTTGTAAACATTTCTTTTTTCATTTGCCTAAACTAATAACACATAAATCAAGTTTTAATTTAGTGATAAATTTCCTATAATTACATAATTTCTGCGAACACATTCTTTTACAAAACAAATACACTTAACTAATTAACAAATTAATCAATCAATATTTTTGATATAAATTCACTTTATTTAAGTATTTTACTAAATCTAATCAATAGTCTAAAATACCGAGCTAAAAACTTTTAATTACACTAAAAAATTAAACTCTTAAACAAATTCAACAAACAACATTTAATGAAGAATTAACGTTACTACCAACATAAAAAAAAAACATGGTTAATATTTCACAGATATGGCTTAAATTTACAGTACATACAAATTCTTGTTTGAAGGTCAGCTTTTTTAAATAAAAATATGATTTATTATTTTTTGTTTCTTCAATATTTCGCCACACCGTTGAAACAGGAAACGAAATTATTTAAACTATCTAAGAATTGAATAAAACCAAAAACTATTTTAGTAATAAACAAACGGATAAAGAATATCTAATAACTTCCGCAACGCCTATAGAGCTGTTATTCCAGGGAACATATCGAGCCTTCACAAGACACTTGATCTAAAAAAAGTTGCAACTAAACGTTTAAATATTGTTTGTATTCCTTTGATATAGAAACTTTTTGTGTAGACATCAATACAGTTAATATCGCTTGCTGCGTGCTCAACTCAGAAATTTTAAGTTTTGAAATATGACTCTTGCAACAATGGCGGTAAAGCATGTCAAGAATTCGAATGATATGAAATAACTACATTCGACCTAATAATAATTTAGCATTAAAGAAATTTAACCTCAGTTTTAATTGCCAGAAGGGAATTCCTAATTAAATATTCTTGGGCGTTGTTACCAGTTTAAACGTTCTTAGGTGAAATTTGACAAAGATTTAGATCTGCACATATCATAATTTGTAGGCAAGAGTTTTAGCCTACAAATTATGCTTAAAAAAGTGGTCTTTATACCTTTACAATTTAAAATAACTCAAAGGTTCTACCATAATTCTTTGTTTTTCACAGCCAAAAAAACGCATTTTAGAAAGAACGCAATAAGATTCTCTTACATAAATGTTGTTCTAGTATTCTTGTAAGTGGTTTATTATACCCTCAAGTACATTAATATAAGCACAACAGTAAAAAATGAAACAAAATTTAAGATGTTTCAATAGCAGAACAATATTTACGTTTTTAATCGCTTATAAACAAAAAAACACATTTGCGAGCGGTATGGCAGTATTTAAGAAAACGTAGAACAGAAATGCTGTTTCTGTTAAATAGTAAACTGTAAACTCCTTGCATGTTAACATTTTTTAACAGAGCTGAGTAAATAAAGTATTTGAAACAATAAAAATAGCTACTCGCGCGTTTAGTTTTGAATTAAAAAACCGAACTTATTTTCTTTATTTAGTTAAAAATATTTAAATTTTCTAACAGGTTACTAAGTTGGGGTATAATTACTGAAGATAGCAAAGTGCTGTTAAATTCACAAGCCCCTGTTATCATGTTATAGGTTTTATTATAAACTTCTTTTACAATTATTTATGTTTGATGTTTTTTTTAAACGAGTTTAATTCGTGGTCGGTCAGCAGCATAAGAATTTAATAAATTTGTTATAAAGTATAATTTCTAAGCGATTTTGTTAAGATATATCCAGATTAAAGTAAATTTTCTTTCCATTGTTTAGACTGGTACTCTGTTTAGCTTTTCATACGGAATGCCGTCAAATACCTTACATAAAAAATTTGTATGTCCCTATTCAAACAGTGAAATTTTACTTTAACAAAGTTTTGTTAATTTTATTTTAAACTTTGTTTGGTGTTCAGACACACAAAGATGACTTTTGCCTGTATGAGAGTACAGGAAACCCACACAAGGAAGAAAGAGCGATTTAGCGCATTGATTGTAAATGCACTATTGCATGATTCAATCAATTTGGCATGATGTTAAGGCTCTTGAATTTTTTATACAAAATAAACAGTAGTCAAATGGCCATACAGATATGCTTTCCGGCTGTAATACATTTTATTTTTTATTTTAAAAAAATACATATGTATATAATGAAAATATCATGAAATATTTATATTTAAAGGAATCAAGCACAATTAACGAATGTTAATATAATTCTTGCAAAAAACCGACTTCAAAACAGACAAACTTAAAATCATATTTCTTTAGGGCGGTAACTATACATTGATTATATAATGAAAGATTGTGGCAGAATTTTTTTTTATATTTTGGTCATTAAAATTTAATAGCATCAACTATAAGGTGTAACGACTCCGGTTACTCCGGGGTTTCAGCTAGGATATACTCAGCCACAGGTTCTCCAATAACTCACACCGCTTATTTTAAATTTAATTTTTTGTTTATTTCGTTCTTATCTTTTACAATTTTATTTACTCTTATTCACTTCTGGACGATAGCAGCAGGCTTGGGTAACAAACAGCTCCTCTTATAAAACGACTATGTCCCCTGATTCTAGTCCCAGGATGTAAACCTAGGGCCCTTCCATGCTAATAACCTATTGGATATAATCCACCAGATTATGTTAAAACTAGCTTCTGTCCACAATCGAATGTAATTCGATTCTCTTTCCCTACTGCTAATTCTAGGATGTAATCTTAGATCCCCTCCTAGCCACTCGCCTATTGAATATAATCCAATAGGTAATGTACCAAGAACTTCCTACTAATAATCGAATGTAATTCGATTTACTTCTCTGGTTCGCCTTTACCTTGATGTTGCCACATCTTTACCCCACGCCGGTTTGCCAAAAAAAAACTCCCTTTTCTGCCAGACCATCACTCTTTTATACTACTTGGATTTGTAGTTGTGTCGCCTGTCAATATCCACCACACACAGAGACAACGAAACTGTTCTAGTTTATTTGCCTTTTGTTCTCTTTCTCTTTGTCAGCCGACTCTCGTATCTCAGCATACATTATTTTGTGAAGGAGTAAACTCCTTTGTTAATTCAAATTCACCTCTATGGTTAAATACCCTGGTACGAGAATAAGACCCTACTTGGTAGATATAATCCGCTCTTTAGATGAATGTAATTCATCAATAAAACAAAATATATGTGAACATATTGGTATGCATTTTATTTATGTGGCTAAAGATTCCCTGCAGTTTTTTAGTCGTCACAACAGACACCCTTTAATTTCAAATCCAAATTTTATTCTTGTGGCTATAGCGGACTTATTAATACAGGTTCTTTGTAAATTTTGAGCGTCTGTCTACACAACTGGTTGAAAGTATGGCCACATACAACAAACTAAGCTATTGGTGCACCCTATAACTTATTGGCAGTGATACGCAGTTTTTTTAATTTTTAAAATTGTGAAGTGGCTTAATAAAAAAATTTTTAAATAATAAATTTTCATATTGTAGATCAAGGTAAAATAGGCCAGGAGAGGAAAAATATATGCAAATAGTTGAAATATATCAGCAATGGAAAATTTTGACGGTCGTAAAGTCAAAACCTTAGTTATAAATTCTAATGAATATGTTTCACAATGGAATAACATATTTCAATCTGAGACAATTTTTGTATTGGAAATTCCTCAATAGACTCAGAAAAAGCAGTTAATGTTATGAAGAACATTGTGTGCTTTACAAACGATAATTAATGCGGGGTACAAAAATGTCATTCTTAAAAATGGTTTGTTTGTTTGCTGCACGCAAGTGAATAAACATTTCGCTGTTATTTTAAACCTTAATGGAAGCGTTACTGATCCTAACAGGTTTTCGGGGTCTATAGAAAAAGTTTTTGACAAGTGTTTTGAATTTAAGCTATAAACTTAAAAAGCTAAGAATTACAGAAAATCAAAATTAACTTGGTTGCTAGTGACCAAAAATATCTGTACGAAGAATGTTTCTCAGTATCGTTTTGCTTAGTTTCATCAAGTTTAGCTTGTATAGGGCTAGGATGCACGCACATGATATATGTTGTTGCCTATGTTACAAGTTGATGCATTAAGAGTGTATTGAAAGCAAAAAAATTTTTTTTTTCACAGAAAAGTTTACAAGTTCCAGAGCTTCAAATAATTCCAAAAAATTATGATTTATAAATTGGATTAATGTAAAAATACAAAACCTCCAATGACTATGAAATTTATTTTAGAAATTTCAAATTTATTTCATTTGAGAAATATTTTCCTTCAATTTGAGAAGTTTCCTTGTCATACTAGGGCGGTAGGAAGGTGTGTTGAACTTGTAACCGAAGTTTCAATATTTGCGTGTGAATCAGCTGTAAGAGATGGTTCATTTGCAAGGAGGTACGAAATCTCAATTTTTTCTAAAAACAAGACTCAATAAACCTAGACCTAGAATTGAAAAAAATTGCTTCACCTTAATATTTATAAATTTTAAGTTAATTTGCTTAGTTTTTTTAGGATTCCAATATCAAAAAGGGATAAATAAATGAGCACGTGGGCTTGGTGTTGTGCAACATATGGTTCTGTCATAAATATCATCACTGATTCTTACTGTAAGTCAAACTTAGTGCAACATGCCATTGAGGAAATTTCTAGAAAGCGGAATTAACTTTTTGTTAAAACGAAAAATGACTGCATTTTATTTATTTTTTGTTTTATATGTTTTACGAAATTTGTTAATTCTAGATTATGCAAGTACGTTGTTTGAAAAATAAGTTCGCCTTTAGTGAAGTTTTTCTGTACAAATTAGTATTTTTTGCTATTTTTTTTTTTTTTTGGTTTCTAAGTAGGACATGATTTAGAACTGAAGCAATTTTTACATACATTCATATATTTATATAAATATCATTTCTTTAAAATTTTTTCTTATTCTTAGATTAGATTTGTTTTAATAAATTTGCAGTTTTATAATAGCAATAATAATTTTGCTGCTGTGTTTGTAAATATATATCATTTTTTAAGGTTTGTTTTGGATTTGTTTATATTGTTTGTGTAAAAGGAATCGATGCTTTAATGGTAGTTTTTTTTTTTGTTAAAGTAATTGTTTGTTGTATAAAGTGTTTTTGTTTTATAGCTTTATTAAGTAATTTTTGTTAATTTATTTTATTTGTTGTATTCAGTTGACTATGTATATTATTAATTTTTAATTAATTATTTATTTATTTTTTGGTTTAAATAGGCTTTTGTGGTGATCATTTGTGTTGTTCATTTGTTAGTTTTGCTTTTAATTTTGTCTTAAGTATTTAGTTTGAAGTGTAAATACATATACTCGTATTATGGAAATAATTAATTAATTTAATTAAATTTAATACATACATGTATAAAAAACAGTGAAGCTGTACAATTTTAAACTTTATTTTTTTTTTTATTTTTATGATTGATTGTTTTTCTATTCTTAACTTTATTTAGTTTGAAGCTTAACTTAATAATAGAAAATATTTAAACTCAAACTTTTTACAAGTTTCATTAATCTGCTTGCAAGTGGGATTTTTACAATATTAAATACTGCCGTTGTTGTTTTATTTATTAAAAAAAAAAATAAATAAATAAACAAATTAGACTAAAATACTGTTCATTGCTTTTTCGTATTCACATTTTTTTCGAGATATATTTTGGTTGCAGCCTTTATAACCAACCCACCAGACGAAAATATTCAGCATAGTATTTGCATGAATATTATTTCGCTCCAATTGATATTTTCTTATTCATTTTTAGCTTTTACTTTCTTTAATTGCTACGCCTTTGCATTACTGTTATCTATTTTTTCTTCAGTGCGTTCGTTGGAATTATCACGTTGTAATAAAGATCGATTTTCATCACTTGAGCCGCCAGCATCCCCATCGTTGCCACTGTCGACAGCTTCACTGCGTAAGTTAACATTCGATGTAAATGTTGTCTCGGAATCTGTAAATATTTTTTTTACATTATTATAAATAATTTTAAATATTAATTTTGTGTGTAATTTTGGTGCTTTTTATTAATTATTTACATAAAGTGTACTCCTTTGCACTAGCGAAAAAACGTTTTAATAGATGAAGCAATTTTGTTAGTCTATTTAAGCTTTAAAAAGGTTAGAATCATGAAAAGTAAATATTCTTAATATATTTGCCAAGTCCTCAGATAGTTAAATAACTTTTGTTAGAAATATCTATGTATCTTAACTTGTGCTACAAAACATCTACAATATTTTTTTCAGATGCCTATTGAATTTCACAGAAATTTTAATCTTAACAATTACTTCATTTCTAAAGCAGTCTTTACACGATTAAAATACTTATCCAGCAATAGTATTTGTGTAAATGGATAAGTTTGTGTTAGTCAGACGATTCTGGATGAAAAAATTTTTTTTTTTTTTTAATTTTTATAAAGCTGGATGTTAAACATTGATGTGTGTATTGTGTTTGCTTATCAATCACGTACAAGTTATTTTTATTTCAAACGCGATTTCAAGCTCTGCGTTTGTCAAAAATATCGAAAGAGAAAAAAATCTTGGAATTTATCGAAGCTTACCAGTCATTGCCTACTCTTTGGAACATAAGAAGTGTGGAGTATAGTGGGACGTCCACAAATTTTATAGGCTTTTTACACTTGCATACATCTATCAGAAACGCGAGGAAGTTGTTGAAAATGAAAAAAGGTTGCTTACGTTTGCAACATTTTTCATCTTTGGCAAAAATGTTCTTACGCGTGTATTAAAAAACTAAGGAATTTAATAAAATAAGTCTATTGCTATTGATCCAATCCTATTAATTTATAATTATAATTTAATTTTATGATAAATAAATAAATAACTGGGTTAATTGTTGCTATTGAAGACCAAGACCAACTATAATTGCATTTTGCAGAAGTTATGCTGAAGAACGAAGAAATTGAAAAATAAGAGCTACGATGTTCGAATGGACTACACAACACGCATGCTATATTTTTTCGCTTCAAAATAAATAAAGAAATGTTTTCAAATAATTTAAAAGTTACAATTTGTCTGCCCCGCAGTTGTACTTTTCGACATTTAGATTTTCATTTTTGTTTGTTTTTATGTCACTGTTCTAGTTATCACACTAAAATTATCGAAATATGTTGAGTAGAACAAAATGAAAAGTTGATTTTTTGCCCTTTGTATTTTTTATAGGGAAGATGTTACTTCTTGGCAATTTGATGAAATTTGAAATGTGTGAGCAAGTGTAAAAAATCTGTTAAGAGAGGGTTAAAGAGTAAAAACAATTTACTTTACAATCTACTACTCCTCCACTCATAAACGATTTTCCGCTATTTTTACTTTCTTTCTTTTTGTAAACACACCGTCATAAAATTACGCCTTTGTATGTCCTTCACTATTAACATTTTGGCATCACTGAAAGCGCTATGTTTACAGCATATGTACATCAAATCGTCCAGCACAAATGCACGATTTTGAGTCTAGCCATTTTGATTCTATATTAACGGGCTAAGAATTATAATAACTTGTTGTTAATTGATTCGTTTTGATGGCAGTACAAATGCTAGACTAACAGAAAGCAATTATAGGAGGCAAAAAAGTAACACAGTATTGTATAAATAGAAATTAACAAAAACGAAGTCATAGGACAGGAGTGGAAAATATGGCATAATTGTACTTTCGAAATTTTCAAATACTGTACGATGGTGCAATGACTGATTTAGAACAATAAAGAATATTTAACTTTCTGGTTTTATAATTTTCCAAATGTTTGTTTCTAAAATTTTCCGTTGAATAATCCCAATATTATTATTTAAGAAAACATTATGTTGGCCTTTAGGAATAAAAGTGATTACGCACGTAGATCTTTTTATATCATCTGTAAGCATATTTAGAAGAATATTTTGTGCTTAAATGATTGTACATCATCTAAAGGTTATTGTAAATAGATTTTAAGAGCATTTTTTGTTCACTATAAGTAGCTACAATTCCTAGTGATAAGAGCTATTCTCATATTATATACCCTGTTTTTAAAATTTTTTTTAGCACTTTTGTCCATTATTCCCCAGCAAAAAAGTAGACATTACCTTCAACAGTACTTGCCATATAATGACTTAATTTTGTGATTGTCAAATTTTGTTACTCGCTTACAAAACACATTATATTAGTTTGCAAATACAGGAAGTAGTAATTGAATTAGATCTTTAAGTTAAAAAAAAAAAACCTTAAAATATGTTCAAATGATTATTATTATTTCCTGCAATAATCAATGCAGTCAATTCTCAGTGATTGATTATAAAAGTCTCATGCCTTGTTGAATCATTAGGTTTGTAATTAGTTGGGAAGTCCTTCCATTAAAAAATGCTTAATTACACACTCGATTTTCTTTTCTGAAATTTTTGATGGGTCATTATACATTTCGAAAACCTGCACGTAATCTTTAATTTTAATATTAATACTTAATATTAATACTTCTTCTTTATTCAAAATTAATTGAAAGTGTTATTTAGAAACATTTTAATTTGTAGGGCCCTTT
Source organism: Cistogaster globosa (assembly GCA_937654795.1). Taxonomy (NCBI): domain Eukaryota; kingdom Metazoa; phylum Arthropoda; class Insecta; order Diptera; family Tachinidae; genus Cistogaster; species Cistogaster globosa. The sequence goes on along the minus strand of OW569405.1, from coordinate 65,746,154 downwards.
TCATTATATTTTAACAATAAAGGTTTAAAATAAATTTTGGTAAAAATATAATAAATATATTCACCCTTATTCTAGTTGTCGGCATCGTCATATATCAATCTTGATATGTGTCGACGCATTCGATTTATTATTCTACTTGTCGTAATTGACACTTATCGATTACTGCTCAAAGATTTTTTGTATTCTATAACAAATATGACGACGATACTGTATCGACGTGACTCTAGCTGTTGTCGACGCCATTTTATGTAACGAATGGAGGGGATTTAAATCAAACATAACATTGAAAATGGAAAAAGTGAAAAATTGAAGGTTACAAAAGCAAACCAATTTAAAAAATTAGTGGAAAAAATGCAAAAGTATCCATCTCTTGCACTGGGTTTTCGCATTGGGGTTTTCCATGTAATTTTAAAGAAAAATTGGAAAAAATTGGAAAAATTCTAAATTCTCTTGGTCCACCAAGAAGATTAGCAGATGGATGGCAGAAGGTAACAAAATAAAGAATCGAATAGTGATTTATAAAAAAGTTTGTAAAAATTACTTTTAAGGTACGACGAGATATAAAATTTAAAGTGAAATAAAGATGGTTACTAATGAAGCGGAGTGTAGAGTCACTGGCGGCAGAATGTTTAACCAATTTTCACTTAGTCCGCTGGAAAAAGCTCCACAGTTCCTTTAAACTTATCCTGAAGAGCAGTTCAAAGCGTTCAAATATTTGACATGGGAATTTGCTGAAGTCGAATTTGTCGTTGAAGAACCAGTGGAAGACAACCAACAGTTAAGGGAAACACCTTGCACGTCTAATACTGTTGTTACCAATGATAACAGTTCTGCTCAGCCTGTTCCGTCGAAAGTAATTAAAAAGAAAGCAAAAATAAAACCATGCAATTAAACCGATATATTGCAGAACCACAGCCAGCAACAGGCAAAACTACCTTCCGACATTTTAAATTTGACAAGCGACAAAAAAAAAATTATTGGATGTTCAGGAGAAGAAGCTTAAGTTATTGATAAAGAAATCAGAGATAAAGAAAGCTCAAAACAGATGAAAAAAATGAAAAAATAAAAATAAAGGCTTTAAATAATTAAATTTTAAATAAATAAAATTTCACAAAAAAAAAAAAAACTTAAGGATGTGCATTTTTATTTCAAAAAAATCGGTAAACCGTCGACGTCGTCACAGTTGTGTTATAGAATGCAAAATTTTTATTGAATTGGCGCCGACATTGATACGAAGTGTAATTGATACTAAAACGACGACAGGTTTTCTCAATAAAAGCCATTACTGAGCTCAATATTCCATACAAAATCTCAATAACTTATTGCGCAATAAGTATGAAATTTAATAAACAAAAACCTGTTACTATTTTTGCCATTTAAAATCAAAAATTTTAAATAATCAACCGTCGAACTGAACTCACCTTATGAAATATTGTGGCACGTAAAAAACTATAAAATTAGTAAATAATTGGAAATAAAGATTAAGGTGCAAATTTTACGCGAAGTAGTTTAAGAAAACTAATGAGTGCCGTTTATTATACGATTATAGTATTGTAATTATGCAAAGTTGAAAGCTTTTAAGTGAATTTAGTGAATTTGACAAAGTCAAATTAAAAATTATTAAATTAATTTTTTAAACAACAGGCGGATATTATTTATAAAAAAAATAATAGTAGAAAATAAATGTGCTGTTGATTAACTAAAAATAATGCTAATAATTTTTCTTCGAAATTTCAAAATGAAAATATTATTTTTTTTAAAGAGAAATAGCACTTCAGGCAATAATTCCTATTTAGTTATTTTCATAACCGTGCTACATTTTTTTTAGGAAAGGGATAGATGAGAGATTGAACAGGTGGTGAAAGGAGAAAGATAGATATAGCCGTTTTATTAATTATTTTATTTCGCCGGCGAATAGGCTATGAATAAGAACCGACGAAGGAGGCTGCATGTTTAATGATATTTGTGAATATGTATTTATACCATTAAACAGAAAAAAAAAACATTTTTATATTTCGGTTGCCGCAGGGTTTGAACCCTGGCGAACCAGAATGTAGTCAACGTGCTTACCACCTTGACTACAGCAGCCGCTATATTTAAATGTAAATATTTGATTTAAAATTTTATTAAATTTAGAAAGAACACTTCTTAAAGTTAATATTTATAAAGAGCTTATCCGGTTTAGGGATGAGCGATCCCGTGATTTTTAAGAAACAAAGTAACCAGTGAACGTGATTTTCAAATCATTGTTCTTTTAATAGTTACCGTGATCACCGTTTGCAGTTCTTTTTTTATTTAAGCATACGAGGGCTGCTATATATATTTCAGGCCTGGCAAAACTGAGTGCTGCCAGGTGCATTCTGACATTTCCATTGGAAAGTTTGTCGTTTTTAAGCATAATCGTACACAAAACGTTTTGACGTACGACCATTATTTGTGTTGTTTACAGTGGCTTGAAAAAATTAATATAGAAAAAAATGGAATTAACTCGCTAACATTTTCGTGCCATCATTTTTCACAACTTTCGACGTGGATTATCACGGCAAGAGTGCATTGATGAACTTAAATCTTTGTATGGCGATGAAGCACCATCCTATAGCACTGTGAAAAATTGGTATAATGAATTTAATCGTGGCCGAAGCTCGCTCAAATACGAATTCCGTGAAGGTCGTCCAAAAACGGCTGTTGTGCCAAAGAACATTGATGCCGTGCGTGAACTCATAATGCAATATCGACATGCGACATACCGAGAGATAGAGACATCCTTGGACATTTCTTCCACCAGCATACATTTGATACTGTATGAACACCTGGCCGTAAAAAAGGTTTGTTCTCGTTGGATCCCGCACAATTTGAAAGTCGCTCAAAAAAAGACTCGTGTCGATTGGTGCAAAGAAATGTTGCAAAAATACGATTGCGGTGCTTCAAAAGACGTTTATAGGATCGTCACAGAGGACGAATCATGGATCTATGCGTATGAGCCCGAAACAAAACAACAATCGACCGTGTGGGTCTTCAAAGACGAGGAAAATCCAACGAAAGTTTTTCGTGGAAGAAGCACTTCGAAGCAAATGGTCGCCTGTTTCTTCGGCAAAACTGGTCATGTGGCGACTGTTCCGCTTGAGCAACGTAGGACGGTCACTTCTGAGTGGTATACTACAATTTGTTTGCCTGAAGTCATCGGAGAAATTCGAAAAACCAACAAGAGAAGACGAATCATTGTTCACCATGACAATGCCAGCTCTCACACATCGGCTCAAACCAGAGCGTTTTTGACCGGCCAAAACGTGAAATTAATGGGTCCTCCGCCGTACAGCCCTGGCCTGGTACCTAATAACTTCTTTTTGTTTCCGCACATCAAGAAAAAAATGCGTGGTCAACGATTTTCGTCGCTAGAAGAAGCTGTTGAAGTGTTCAAAATTCATGTTTTAGAGGTGTCTCAATCGGAATGGAAAAAGTGCTTCGAAAACTAGTTTGAGCGCATGCAAAAGTGTATAAATCATGCTGGAAAATACTTTGAAAAACAATAAAACCATTTTTGATTATATATATTCGCATTTTCACTATTAGGCCAGAAATATATAGAGCAGCCCTCGTACATGTTGATATAGAAAGTATATACTCGTAGTACATTAAAAGCAGCTGTAATTAATTTTGGACAGTAATACAAAATTCGGTAACACTGAATATAGGTCCGAATAAAAAAGCACAAAACATTTTTTTTGTTACATGTATTTTGTTGTATGTGTGAAGTTTGGAAAAGAGAATAGAGAATGAAAGGGTAAAAAGTACTAAAATTTACACCTCAATGTAAAATGAAATTTTAGTTTGAATGTGTGCAAATATAGAAAAACGTTCTTTCGTTACTTGATAAGATCACAGGTATTGAAATATTGATTATCTCTAATTCGATTTAAATTTTTACTAAACCACTGTTTGTGTTCTTCAAGGAAATAGAATCTTTAATCTGAAAATTAATAATAGTAAAAAAAAAAATTTAAATATAAAATATTTTGCAAGAATTTACTGCAAAAAAATTATTAAAATTTTTCCTAAAAATAAAAAATTCCCTTATTGGTCTATATTTTTTTTATTAAAGTCGGACTTAAATTCAGTCATTTGTTTCGAAATATTATGCTGTATGTAAAGAATCTTCTAGGTATTTCAATAAATATCAAAGAATATTTGTAAAGCTACAATAGTCGTTAGAGTATTAAATTTTAAATTAAGACTTTTTGCATTTCATCTAGTGACTCAACTTAAATATTATAGTTTTTCTTGTTGTGAACCAAATCATAAAGATAAACAGCTAAAGTTTGGTAGCCAAAGCCATGATTTTATCCGAAAATAATCCCCAAAGGTAGAAGCAAGCAATGTTTTTCGGGAATGATATCTTGGAAAACGGATTCGTGTATCTGCTTGGTGGTACTGAATAAATAAGTCGGGTGAAAAGAAACATTTTGAATTAACACCGCAGTACACGGAGAAAAAGTATATGAATGGAATACATGGCTAGAAGAAACCATGGCATCTAGCATAAGGACTCTGGTTACCCTTCGACTTTAAGTTTCCCTATGTGATAGAGCTCTGCGAATGTGAACTTTTTTGTCTTCAATGATGCTGCAGGAATGAAGCACTTGCTCTTGTAGAAAAGCATATCCTTACAGTAGAAATTTTAATGTTTCCGAAGCGATGGCTATGATTAGGAGTTTTCTTGATTTGTCCATCGCGGTTTAATTTTCAAAGTAGCAAATGTTGGAAATACCCTTCCTATTCTAACTTTCTGTACTTTATTTTTGAAGCAGACTCCCTGATAAGGTTAATTGCAATCATTATGCTTTTATATGTGGTACAGCGGCGAATTACTGCAGCTGTTTAACACAACATCAGGATCAGGAGGTAATTGTAAGTCCTGCTTTTTGTGCTCGCGGTTAGAGGTGCATTGTCTTAAAACGATATATAGGATTTCTTAAATAGCCTCTACAGTTTTTGAATCAATTGGACGAAACTAATGACATTAAGAAATTTTAGATATACCTTGGTCTCTTTTAGCACAAGGACAGAACGAAATTATTTTATTATTTCTTACATTTCTTTAAAGCCCGTATTAAATTTTTAAGGAATTATTACTTTCTTTTGTAAAGGCTTCAACTTACATGATAAAAAAAATTAATTTTTTCAATGCCTAATTGAAATACTTGCTTGTATCCGTGTATACTGTGTATTGTTCAATTAAAATACAATAGTGTATGCTTGTTGTTGAAAATTTTCATATAGAATTTCAATACACCAATACACTTTTGTTTTGCATGTTTTTGAAAAGTTTAATTGGTAATCGTGTTGTCAACTACATGTGAATTCCATATCACATTGAGAAAAAAAAAATATACAAAAAACATTTGTATTGTTTTGCATATTTAAAGTATACTTTTCGCATAAAAAATTTAAAATTTAGCTTTTTTCAGTCCTATTGGCCATTTAACTTCCTGAAAACCTTTTTCTGAATACTTATTTTCTTCTTCTTATTTGCTTTTTGACGGTTAATATACAAAATAAATTGATACAATAATACACTGCGTGTTCACAAGCATATACAGAATGTGTATTCAATACAAAATACACCATACAAAATTTTGTGAATTAAGCTGCTATATTCTAAATGTTATGATAGAAGAGGTGTTATTGTACAACTTAATACTTAATGTAGATAAAAGAAATATGTTGGGTGCAGTTTTTAATAATATTTTTAAGTGCATTTATAGAAAATTATAAGCCTTTTTACCAAAAAAATATTTATACTTTTTGCGAATGCAGAAGTATTGATTTTGAAATTTCTATATCAGCCAATCTTAAAAAGGCGAATAATTGCATACCAAGAGTATAGTAAGGTACTACCAAAAATTTCAGATTTCCATTATGAAATAAAAACTTTATATATGAATTTGGTTGGTTGCTTGGTGTATTAGAGACATGCGTTTCTTTAAGTTAAAGATGATCTCGATTAAAATGCGGCATCAAAGATGACTGATGATGTAATAAAGATATTATTAAAAGACAAATAAAATAACAAGTTATTTTTAATGTAATAAAATATATGAGTCTCAAAAACACATTCTGCTAAAATGCATTAAAGACTTTAAGATTACTTACCTAAACTACTATCTCTATTCGTTGAATCGTAACGGTTACTATCACCAGAAATATGAGACTCTCCGATAGATCGAGCCAATAAAGGTTTGACCTGACGTAAGGCTTGTTCTTCCGGATAGCGTGGTGTTTGAAACTTTGTCGGTTTCGATTGTAGATTAGCCGGGCCTGAGCGTTGTTGCATTAGGGTACGATGCCTAAGGGGTGGTGGGGATATTGACTTAGCTAAAACAGAATGAGGTAATTTATTCGGTGAGTAATCACTGCCAGATTCTCCCTAGTTAAAAAGAAAATAAGAATAAATAGTCTTATGTTTATAAAAAAAATATTTTTTGAAAGTGTTTTTACCATAACAGTGCCATTATCTGAGACGCCAGAACCAGACATATTGTCCGCTAAAAGACGTTCGCTTTCAGGATCTGCCAGTACACGCGAGACATCCGATTTATTTTTCAATATTGACTTTGACCGTCGATGGTGTTCCAAGTTTGGTGATGCGTCTATTGAGTCTATCGATGAGGAATGTTTACTTTCAAATTTAGCTAAACCAATAAAACAAGCAAGCAAACAACACCAACGTATGTACAAACACATGATTTTTTTTACAGCAACAGGAATATAAAGTAAAATTAAAAATGATACACATACATTTCATGTTTTACCTAAGATATCTACATAAAACGTTAAGCATGGATACAAAAATATTTTACATTTTAAGCAATTAATAAACTCAATAAATTATAGTCCTTTTTTTAATTTCTGTTCTTTTAAGTTCTTTTTGAACTTTCAGGCTTTCAAGGTCAATTTTTAAAAAATCAAAAATTTTTTATATTTATTTATTCCGACGTTTCGTTGGATAATCCCAACTTCATCAGGGAAATTTTATTTTGTCTGGTAACAATAAAATTATAAACAAAACAGATTAAATACATACATAATAAACAATTGTTAAATCTTATATTTTTTAAGAAAACCACTTTACTTACATAATATTTAAATTTTAACACAACAAAAATTATTTAATATATTTAAAATTTAAAACGACAAATATTTTTTTTAAAAAATAAACAAAATTTAAACATCAAATCAAATAACATAAACATAATAGCACACCACTGTTCTTAAAGTTAATATCACAGTATACTAAAATAAGACTATAAAATAATTTGCATTAGTTTTGTCTTTGTCATCTTTTTTGTTAATTGCACTGTTCCCTTTTTGTTGTATTCGAAGAGTTTCAAGTGTGTAACGTTTGTTCTCTCGTCTCTCTTTGTCCAGTATTTTTACATTTTCCAAATCAGCAGTATGGTGGTTGTCAATAGAGTGTTGTGCCAGAGCCGTCGTGTGTTTTTGTTTTATAATGTCAGATTCGTGTTCACTTGTTCTTGTATTCAAACTTCTTTTTGTTGTTCCTATATAAACTTTGTTGCAGCTTTCTGTTGAGTTTCCCAGACACCTAATTTGATAAACTACGTTGCTTTGCTCCATTTTTTCAATTTTTGTTTTTGTTTTTGTAAAGAGAGAATTTATTGTTTTGTTCGATCTGTATGCCAATTTGATTTGTTTGCTCTCTATTATTGTTCTTATTTGTTTATTTTCTGTGAGTTTTGGTATATATGGCAGGCTATAAAATTTGACGTTGCCAGATGTGTTGTTATTTTCTGCGTTTTTATCCCTGTTTTTTGCTTTATTAATAAGGTTTTCAACTATATGTGTCGGAAAGCTGTTTTTTCTAAGTATTTCTCTAATAATTTCAATGTTCTTTGGTACAAACTGCTTGTCACTGATTTTAAATATTTTATTTATGAAATTTAGAGCTGTATTTATTTTTTGTTGAATTGGTTGTGTCGAATGATAATTTATAAGACGTCCAGATGAGATTGACTTTGTGTACCAGTCAGTTATAATCTTGTTCTGCTTTCTATAAATTCTCATGTCTAAATATGGAATGGAATTATTTTCTTCTTTTTCTATAGTAAACTTCAGCTTATTGTGATAGTTGTTAAATGTTTTTAAAATAATTTCTTCGTCATTTTTTCTTATAATCGCAAATAGGTCGTCGACATATTTCGTGATGATTTTTATGTTTATGTTTTCCTTTTCAAGGTCTTTCGTTACTGTTACTAATAATTTATCTAGAACTATGTTTGCTATCGTAGGGGAAAGGGGGTTTCCCATAGGCATACCATATGTCTGACTATAATACTTATTTCCATAAACGAAGTAATTGTTATTATTCAGACAGAATTGAAGTATTTTTAAAAACTGTGTTTTAGGGATTTTTGTATATTTTTGTAAAATTGACCATTGTTGCATTATATTATTTATGGCAAAATGGATTGGCCATAAATAATATAATGCAATAAATTACTTATAACCTAATACAGTCTTATTTTATTGCTGTTTAAAAAAATAAATAACTGAATTTATACATGTTTGTACTATTAAATTAAAAGAATTAATAATTAAAAAACAATTTATAGTTAAAGTAAATTATCATAAAATGTATTGTGATCTTTGGGTAAACTTGATTTTAAAAATTGCAAGTCTTTGTATTTTCTAGTTGTTATTTTTCTTCTTTCCTGGTAAAGTTGTTCCAAATTCGAAAACTCCATAGATTCTATATTTTTATTTTTCAGAGAATCGAAGTTTAGAATATATGTGACTATTTGCAGTGTATTTAATAGCACGAATTTCCGTTACTTTGGAATCGCCTTTACCCCCAGGTCGAATACTTTTATAAAACTGGACGGTATTAAAATTTTTAAAAAACGAAATATCCATATATGTGACATCATATGGTTCTGGCTTTTTTCGAGTTTTGCAGATACCAATATATTCAGCGGGGACATAAACATTTCTATTTTTCATAGCTCGTTCAATGGTGGAGTGTACATTGTCGGCTTCCATTTGCGTATGGCCTATTTCCAGAAGTTTTTGTTCTATAGTTATATCATTTTGGATTGCTGAATTAAGCAATGCATTACTCATCACAGAATTTCGATTTTGGTAAGTACAACCACCAGTATAAAAAATAATTTTTTGGATTATCGTTTCCACAAAGAACTTTATTTTCAATAAAATAAGTCCATATGCTTGCAAACTCCTTAGCACCTAATCCACCC